>CM038671.1:762214150-764614150 GCA_021605145.1 Aegilops bicornis | reverse complement strand
CAAGATGCCGGCACGATCCAGGCCAGCAGCACCGCCGTCCCGCGAGAGTGCTCGTTAGGCGGCCAACCTATCCAGCGTCCCGGTCAGCCAGAGGGCCACGCTACGCATCGTGCACGGCCTGGGCATCCTGGGACCGAAGGAGACCATGACGGCGAAGGCTGCAGAGGCACTGATCCGCCGTTTTGACGAGCCGCTCTCTGACTCCGACATCAAGGCCATTGCCAAGCTCACCTTGCTCGACGCCGCGGCCCTCAAGATCACCGCGAGCATGCACGGACAAGACGAAGAGGCTGCTCAAGCTAATGCTTCCCCATGTTAGATTCCATCAGTAGTTTTAGCTTCCGACGACGCTCAGCGTGCGGCGGGGTAGAGATAGGTTCCTCCATGTGCTGTAACAGTCTAAGGTGCTCTCGTAGCAGGGGCATAGCTGATCACTGGCGGAATTTGGGTCCTATTGGTGGCCGCCGGCGATCCCCCGGACTGATGGTGTGTACTTGTGTTTGCTTTCTAGTAGTCTTAGTCGTCGGAGCAATCACCCGTTTCCCCATGATTGACACAAACTACCAAATCATGTGTTGGAACGTCCGAGGGCTCAACTTGCCGGCCCAGCGAGCCGTTGTCTGCTAGACGGCAGAAACACACAAGCCGGCCCTTCTCTTCCTGCAAGAGACTAAGATCGACGAGTGGAGTAGATCGTTAGTTAGAGAGGCTGGCAGGTGCAGGCTCACCGATTGCGTCGTCCTCCCGGTGATTAGCACTCGTGGAGGCGTCGCGATCTTCTAGGACAAGAGCCGCGTAGACGTGCAATCCCACGCCATCGGCCATTTCTCCATCACGGCCAAAATCACCCTAGCGGCAACAACTTCATCCTTTTGGATGACGACGGTGTATGGACCCGTCGACGATGGGAGGAAAGATGAGTTCCTGGCCGAGCTAGCCCGAGCTGCACCGCCAACGAACGCCGCCTGGCTCATCAATGGCGACTTCAACCTGATCTATGAGGCGAGACAAGAACAACAGCAACATAAACCGCAGAATCATGGGCAAATTCAGAGCTGCAATCGACGTGGCAGGACTGAAAGAGATCAAGTGCAAAAACAGAAAATTTACATGGAGCAACGAAAGGACGACACCAACCGAGCAACGAACGGACGACACCAACCCTAGTTAGCATAGACAAATTTTTCTGCAATATGGCCTGGAACTCCATGTTCCCGTCTTATCTACTCCATGCAGCTTCAACATCGTGCTCCGACCACTGCCCCTTGCTGCTGTCTGAAGCTTCTTCACCTCGTCGCGCGGCCCGTTTTTGCTTTGAATCCTTCTGGCCGCGCTTTCCTTGCTTCCACGTGACAGTCCAGCGCGTGTGGAACCGGCCGGTCGCCTCCAGCTGCGCCTTCCAGTGTCTCAACACTAAGCTGGCTAGAACGGCAAAAGACCCGATGATTTGGGCGAAGGGCTTCTTCAGTGAGACAAGGCTTCAGATGCACATGAAAAATGAGATCATCCTGCGCTTTGACATTGCCCAAAAGCGCAGGCGGCTAGCGAGCGAAGAACTGCAGCTACGGAAGCATCTTAAGCTGCGCATCCTTGGCCTCGCTGCGATCGACAGAGCCCGCAAACGATAGGCATCACGTGTCACCTGGCTACGTGCGGGCGACGCCAAGACGGCGTTTTTCCAGGCCAAAATCAACTCACGGCGACAGAACAACTTCATCCACGCCCTCCGCAGCGGTGACGCCGTCGCCACCAAGGAACAAATCATCCATGAGCAATTCAAGTCCACTTTGGGGACGGCGACGCAGCGTAGCTGCACCATCAACTGGGACGCCGTCCGCCTGCCAACCTTGCCCGCGGCCGGCCTCGACAACCCATTCACCGAAGAGGAGGTGTGGGTGGCGATCTGCAAGTCTCCACATGAAAAGTCCCCAGGGCCAGACGGCTTCAATAGCTCCTTCTTCCGCTGCTGCTGGCCCATCATCAAGGTGGACGTCATGGCAGCATTCCATCAGTTCTACAACCTCGCAGGGCGCGACATGGCCGCGATCAACAACGCGGCGATCATCTTGCTGCCAAAGAAGGACGGGGCGACGGAGATCATAGACTGTAGGCCCATCAGCCTGATCCATTCAATCGTGAAGCTCATCTCCAAGGTCCTATCCGGTAGGCTTGCCTTCATCATCGGCTCAATCATCTCGCCCGCGCAGACGGCATTCCTCAAGACAAAGTGCATCCATGATAGCTTCCTCTACGTGCAAAACTCCATCCGATCCCTACATCGCCGCAAAACACCGTGTCTTCTAATGAAGCTGGACATAGCGAAAGCATTCGACACCGTTTCCTGGGAGTATCTCCTCGAACTTCTTCAGAAACAAGGGTTTAGCGTGCGCTGGCGGGACTGGGTCGCGCGTCTTCTCGCCACTGCTTCATCTTCGATCTCCCTAAATGGCACGGCAGGCCCAAGGATTCTCCACCTACGGGGGTTGCGATAGGGCCACCCGCTGTCCCCCTTCCTCTTCATCCTAGCCATCGATCCGCTGCATCACCTCATCGCCACGGCTGTGGATCAGCAGCTCCTACACCGCCTCCCTGGACGTGATCTTGCGCTACGGGTGAGCCTATATGCTGACGACGCTGTCATCTTCTTAAACCCTAGCCGCGACGAGGTCGACTCCCTGCTATGCATTCTAGGTGACTTCAGAAAAGCAACCGGGCTCTGCATCAATCTGGCCAAATCCACGGTTTCCCTCATCCGCTGCGAAAACATCAACATTGGGGAGGTGCTGCAGGGTTTTGTGGGCTCTGTCGCCCCCTTCCCCATTAGGTATCTAGGCCTCCCGGTCACCACGGGCCGTCTACGCCTCGTTCACCTCCAGTTTATCATCGATAGAATCAAGGCGAGATTAGCGGGATGGAAGGGCAAGCTGCTCCCGATGGCGGGACGCCGAGCGCTCGTCCGCTGCCTGTTGAGCGCCATGCCAACCTTCGCGCTCACTATCCTCCGTGTCCCAAAGAAGATCCTCACGGAGGTCGACAAGTGCAGGCGGCGCTTCGCCAAGATGAAGAGATCACTGGTGCCAGTTGCAAGGTCAACTGGCCGGCGGTGTGTGCCCCAACAGAGCAGGGAGGCCTAGGCATCCCCGACCTGCAGCGCTTTGGTAGAGCGCTCCGTCTGCGTTGGCTTTGGATCGCCTGGCACCACCCGGAAAGGCCCTGGGTGGGCTCTGAACTGCCATGTGATGATGCAGACAGGGCACTCTTCTCGGCCTCGACAAAGGTGACGATCGGAGACGGGACGCGGGCATCCTTCTGGCTCTCCCCGTGGCTCGGACATGGAAGTCTCTCGCAGCGCTTCCCTGGGATCTTCATCCACTCTCGCCGCAAGCACAGATCAGTCCACGACGCACTCAACGACGACACCTGGATCCGCGACCTCGCCCACGTACAAAACCAGCACCTCCTTGAGGACGTCCTGGCTTTGCACCGCGAGCTACAGCGATCGGCGCAGCCTCTCCGACCAGCAGTGCCGGACGACCTCACCTGGAAGCTTTCGAGCTCGGGGACGTACTCGGCCAGGTCTGCATACCAAGAACAGTTTCAGGGCTGGACGGTGACCAACTTCGATCAATTGATCTGGAAAGCCTGGGCGCCAGGGAAGATCAAATTTTTTTCATGGCTGCTGCTGCGGGACACGCTCTAGTGCAATGATAGATTCTAGAGGCGGGGCTGGCCGAACAGCTACCTCTACCAGCTCTGCATCAGAAACCTCAAATCCTCGGGCCACCTGTTCTGGAACTGCCCGGAGTCCAGGCACGTGTGGAGCGCGATCGGGCAATGGCACGGCTGCTCCGCGCTCTCCCCTGCGAGCTGCTGGAGCCGCAGAAACTCCAGCATGATCATCCAGAACATCTTGGCATGCACTAATCCATCACGGCGGCACGGTGCGTGGTCAATCCTGCTGCTGGCATGCTGGGAGATTTGGCAAGAAAGAAACAACTTCACCTTTCGACACATCCTTCCGAGCGTGTGAGAAATTATCAGGCGCATCTGAGACGGCATCGAGCTCTGGAGGATCACAGGAGAAACGTGCATCGAGAGCCCATTCGGGGAACCACCTTGAGAGAATTTTTTTCCTGTACTAGGGTTTTCGGCCGCCTGTGGCCAACCCTACGCACTTGATCCTCGAATCTTCACCTCCCGTTTGTTTTTCCGCTGCTTCCTGCAATAATCAATGAAAAGCCAGCATTTGCTGGATCTTTCAAAAAAAGTTCCTCTTGTTGGGTCTGTGAACGGTAGTACTACCCCATTTCTTTGCCAGCCCGTTGGAGCTCTCTTTGGGCAGATGGAGCTTAGTTGCCCTGACAGATTCTGACCGTGTGGAGCTTAAAGGGAGTCACTGATCCATTCGTTTTGCAGGGCTGGAAAATCCTGACTCAGTGACCAATTCGTTTTGCAAGGGCCTTGGGACAACATGCTAGGGGACATGCATACCTGAGCCTCCACACCTACATGTCACATAGAATTAGAGCGTGTACCAACAAATTATATTAGCAGTTGTTTCATCGATTGATCATAATTGAATGGGACTGTGATGCATTAAATCTGCAATATAAACTTACACAAGGCCATGAGGAGAAAGCCCAGGGTGAAAACAACAAGCACCTGGGCGCCGCTGAACGCCATGGCCAAGTGCTCAAAAGAAGTTGTTGGAATGATAGTGTGAGGAGAAGAACGGATATTGAGTGCTATTTATGGCACTCCTCTTGGCTATGCATTCAATGTTTGAAGGATATGCATATCCAAATGTTGGATGTAGGCATTTGTATAAAGTAGTATATCTCATGTAATTAATCAAGTGTATCTAAATAGAACCTTATGCTGGATGCAATAACATTGATGGTGGTGTAAGAGTAAAATCCAAACAATACATGCCTACTCTTGATTGGTTACATGAAAATATTTTCTATGTGGTCGTGTACACGTCACGATGCGACATGCCCGTGCCCCCGGCGCACTAGCAAATTGTGGATATGACTGTTTCACCATCGTTCATGTATCTACCCGATCAACCATTTTTTTAAACACTTGTAACTTTATTGATACTCATAATAATTACGGGTACATTGATTTGGAGCTAAAATCCAAGAACATACAGAGTAACTCGTATGACTAAGAATTACAGCGAAATCTCTTGAAAACACCTTCTTCATGGCGTCAATCTCTGCTCGAAGAAATACTCCAAAGACTTCGGTGAAGAGACTGCAATTGGACTGGAGCAACCAATGTTGTCACTCTTTCACCCGCACGAACATTATCAATAATGGTTTTTGAAAGCGCCTTCAGTCGCCCACCCAAAGAGATGGGAAGTCTTGCTGGATGAACGTACTTGGGCCGAGGATGATCCCCCAGAAGTGCAGGCCGTCCAATCATTATGTCTTCACCATGTTGTCGATGAAAGATTTCACCTCCTCAAAGAATCATACCAACAAAAATGGCTTGACACAGCAACATAGACTCATCAGATCTGAATAATCGGATCTGAGAGGACAGAAAACTCTCTATTCTCATGGCACTGCCAAAAGAACGAGAGGAAATTTACTGTCACAAACTATGATGATCATTAGACGATGATGAAGAACATAGAGGTCATGAAGATCCGAACCCCCCCCCCCGCCCCGCCCCTCTCAGCACCAAAATGGCAGCCGGAGGCGAGTGGACCTAAATTTCTTAGATGACGGCGGTGGCACGAGAAACCCTAAGTGCTCCTTGCACCCGATCAACCAAATGGGTCGATGATGTACGTACGCTTTGCGAGCACAGGCCCGCCCCTGCTGTCGACCCCCGAGCCCATCCCACTTGTCGGACCATCCATCCAGTTTCCATCAGGCGCCCTACGAGGATCACTTCACCAAGCGGGCAGACTACGTGCATCTTTATAAAGTGTCAATCGCTCATGTAATGAATCAAGTGTATATAAATAAAACCTTCTGTTGGGTGCAATAACATTGATGACAGTGTAAAACAATACACAAACAATACATGCCTACCCTTGATTGGTCTACGTCAAAACATTTTATCAGGTTTTTTTATAGAGAATTCTATATATTTTTGTCCCTTAACTTTGACCCCTCAACTTCAAAACCAGGCATTTTGCACCCATAACTTCACATACCGGAAGAATATCACTAGTAGAAAACTAGGCTTTGGTTGAAGCCTGGATAAGGGCATTAATCCCGGTTCACTCACGAACCGGGACCAAATGGTGCATCAGTCTCGGTTCGTGAGGCCAGGGCGCCGGCCGGGCCTCGTGGGCCATTGGTCCTGGTTCATCTGACCCCTTTGGTCCCGGTTCTAGACACGAACCGGGACCCTCGCTCATGGCCCAACATATTTAGTCCCGGTTGGTGGCTGGAACCGAGACCAAAGGTTGTCCTTTAGTCCCGGTTTTAGCCACAAACCGGAACTAAAGAGAGGCCTATATATACGCCCGCTCCTGCCCGCGAACACAACCACCCTCTGTTTTTTTGGCCGGCCGTGGGAGAGGTTTGTGGTGCTCTAGCTCACCTCCTATGCACATGAGGTGTTCGATGAAATGCCCGAGCCACACTTCAGCTTTCTCCTCTCCAAGCTCGACCTCCAAGCTCCATTTCCTCAAGATTTTTCTAGGTTTGCCGGTCCGTCCCGTTCCCATCCTCACCGTCGTTGATCGCCTACGCCGATCTCGTTGCCAGCACGACCGTGGTTAGCCTCTTGTTCTTATCTTCTTTCTAAAAGAAAAAAATCGTACTTGTATGATTTAGATAGATACTTATATACTTTTCTTACTTTTATTATTGTTTGTTACTATATAGTGCGATGGTTTTGGTATCCGCCCCCGTCGGCCCTCGTCCTGTCTATGATTTGGATGTGGTATATTATCTTTTATAACTATTTGTTTCATTTAGTGTTCATGACAATTATGCCGACCAACGTGACATAGATGTTTTTATCTAGGAGGTATGTGAACCGGAAATTCCAACCGTCCCTCTTGTCGAGAGGTTAAATTTAGTTGAAAAAGATAACAATTACTTGAGGAAAAAAATTGAAAAGAATTGAGGAGGAGAAGATGGCATTGGAGTTGCATGCTGCAGATGTCGTCGATGATCACAAGATCAAGATGGATGCAACGCGCTTGAAGATTAGAAAGATTAGAAAATATGCCAATCATACTGAGGCTTGGTATCATTATGCCATTGGATCAATTGTTATCTTAGTTGCGATTATGATCGCATTTGTTGTTGCATTGAAATGTTTTACATAGTTCCAATGTATGGTTTAATTAGATGCTCTGGAGAGCTATATGTTGTTCAATGAGAACTATGTATGAACTATGTATGAACTTAATGTGATGATGAACTTCTACTTCCCTATTCATGATGTTCTGTAATGGTTTTATAACACACTTAATTATATGTAATGCACGCAGATGAACCGGCAATGTATGTACGGTGACAAACGCACCTCCGTGTACCTTAAGGGCATGCATAATTTCTTGAAGTGGCTGAGGCAAACAAGCATAATGGTTTTATGTGTTGTCCATGCCCTATCTGTGAGAATACGAAGTCTTACTCTGACACAAAAACACTTCACGTCCACCTGCTTGAGAAGGGTTTCATGCCATACTATAATGTTTGTACCAAGCACGGAGAAAGAGGGGTTATGATGGAGGACAACGAAGAAGAAGAGGATGATCACAACTATCTGCCCCCGAAATACGGTGATGCTACAACGGGGGAAGCCGAAGATTAAGAGGAACTAGATGATGTGCCCGATGTTGATCTTCGTCGGGTCATTGTTGATGCAAAGAGACAATGCCAAAGTGGAAAGGAGAAGTTTAAGTTCGATCGCATGTTAGAGGATCACAAAAAAGGGTTGTACCCAAATTGTGAAGATGGCAACAGAAATCTTAGTACCACAATGGAATTCCTACAATCGAAGGCAAACAATGGTGTATCTGACAACAGATTTGAGAAGCTACTGAAAATATTGAAGAAGAAGCTTCCAAAGGATAATGAATTGCCCGACAGTACGTACGGAGCAAATAAGGTTATATGCCATGTAGGATTGGAGGTACAGAAGATACATGCATGCCATAATGACTGCATCCTCTACCACGATTCATACGAGAATTTGAACGCATGTCCGGTATGCGGTGCATTGCGGTATAAGATCAGACGAGATGACCCTGGTGATGTTCAGGGCTAGCGCCCCAGGAAGAGGGTTCCTGCCAAGGTGATGTGGTATGCTCCTATAATGCCATGGTTGAAACGTGTGTTCAAAAACAAAGAGCATGCCAAGTTGATGCGATGGCACAAAGAGGACCGTAAGAAAGACGGGAAGTTGAGAGCACCCGCTGATGGGTCGCAGTGGAGAAAAATCAAGAAAACATGGGGGGACTTTTCAGGTGACGAAAGGAACGTATGGTTTGGTTTAAGCGCGGATGGCATTAATCCTTTTGGTGAGCAGAGCAGCAATAAGAGCACCTGGCCCGTGAGTCAATGTATCTATAACCTTCCTCCTTGGTTGTGCATGAAGCGGAAGTTCATTATGATGCCAGTGCTCATCCAAGGCCCTAAGCAACCCGGCAACAACATTGATGTGTACCTAAGGACATTAGTTGAAGAACTTTTACAGCTATGGACAGGAAAAGTTGTATGTGTGTGGGATGAGCACGACCAGGAGGAATTTGACCTACATGGGTTGTTGTTTGTAAGCATCAACGATTAGCCTGCTCTGAGTAACCTTTCAGGACAGACAAACAAGGGATACCACGCATCCACGCACTATTTGGATGACACTGAAAGTATATATTTCGACAAATGCAGGAAGAATGTGTACCCGGGACATCGTCGATTTCTTCCGACCAACCATCAATGTCGAAAGAAAGGCAAGAATTTCAAAGGAAAGGCAGATCACCGAAAGAAGCCCGCCGTCCGTACTGGTGATCACATACTTGCTATGGACAATGATTTACAAGTAATCTTTGGAAAGGGTCCCGACGGACTATCTGTTCTGAATGACGCTAAGGGACGCGCACCCATGTGGAAGAAGAAATCTATATTTTGGGACCTACCCTATTGGAAAGACCTAGAGGTCCGCTCTGCAATCGACGTGATGCACGTGACAAAGAATCTTTGCGAGAACCTGCTAGGCTTCTTGGGCTTGTATGGGAAGACAAAAGACACATCGGAGTCACGGGAGGACCAGCAACATGTGCACGAAAAAGACGGCATGCCTCCAAAGCCGTATGAAGGTCCTGCTAGCTACGCTCTTACTAAAGAAGAGAAGGAAATCTTCTTTGAATGCCTGCTCAGTATGAAGGTCCCGTCTGGCTTCACGTTGAATATAAAGGGAATAATAAATATGGCAAAGAAAAAGTTCCAGAACCTAAAGTCTCATGACTGCCTGTCACGACCGGTTTTTCAATAAAATACTTATTGAGAAACCGACCATTTTATTTCCAGTATGAGGGAAATCCTCCTTACTGGTAGACAAAATCATGATACAGAAGTCTAGAAGTACTAAATATATTACAAGGTTGAGCTAAGGCTGCTCAACAATTTATTACAAGTACGCCAATAATCATACATAAGGGCGGATATGACACAAGGGTGTGGTGGCATACTACTGAATCGTAATAAAAGTGGTGGTGGATATGTCACAGTGGAGTGGATGACATGACTCCTAATCTTGCAGCTCATCGAGCGTCGAAGTGAGGCTCGATGAATTTATTCGGGTAGCGGAAGCGGATATAATACAAGTGACCAAATCCAGGATCGCACGGGACTGACTGGGACTCCTCTAGGCGTCGGACTCGCTATCGTACTCTTCATCCATGAGATCGCCTTTGTCAACATCTGGCCAAATCAACAAGCCAGGTGAGTACTTTGAATGTACTCGCAAGACAGTTCGGACAGAAGATATAACAAATGCAAGCATGATGCGTCATGAGCAAATAGCAAAGTACACACAAATGATGAACTTGCACGACAATATTAAATAAAAAGGAAGTCAGGCGCTAGTCCTCCCGAAATCCCAACAAAATAACTGAAAACCGATCGGGTGTCTGAAGCGATGCCTCGAAAGGTGAAAAAATGAATTAACATGCCGCAGTCGGGCGTCTAAGCGACACCACATAAAGGGCTTATATTGAAATGTAAAAGGCAGTGCGTGCCACAGTCGGACGTCTGATGCGACGTCACATAAAGGGCTTATATAGAAAAGTAAATAACAAGAGTGCCACAGTCGGACGTCTGAGCGACATCACATAAAGGGCTTATATCGAAAGTAAATAACATAAACGTCACAGTCGGACGTCTGAGCGACATCACATAAAGGGCTTATATCGAAAGTAAACAACAAGAGTGCCACAGTCGGACGTCTGAGCGACATCACATAAAGGGCTTATATCGAAAGTAAATAACAAGAGTGCCACAGTCGGACGTCTGGGCGACATCACATAAAGGGCTTATATTTCATTGTCGTATTCAAGCAGTATAGACCATTCCAAGGAAGATACTCACTACATAATAACAAACGAGTTAGTCCATCCACAGGAGTAATCATTCAGCTGGGTTTACCACTCATGTTTGTTCACCGTAGATCATCACGAGGATTGATACTGAGACTGACAATGACAAGTTGAACATAGTACTTGACCATGGATAGGTATATTCGAATGATTTTGACTCTGCAGAGTTTGTACTAGTTAACCACAGCCAACGGATTTCCGTAGTCACGAAGGACTAGTTCCGTTTACGGATTTTTAGAAGAAACACATCTAACCAGTACACACCATTTCCACATTCCGCTGCCAGGAATCACCCTAGGCAACTTTCAACAAAAACTCTAAGACGGGGAGGTCACAACCTCGAATAGCATGGGATCAAATTTATATTGCGCGCTCTAAGGGGTGCCCCCCCTCTCGGTCCCAACCGGAAACACCCATGCCCCCTGACCGGATGACTGGCTTTAATTCAGGGCCATGGAACCCTCATCCCGGCCCCTCTGTTTGGTGTGTACCAGGAAAGAGGTTTGCAACTTACTAAGCCATATTCCTTGCGGAGAACATGTGGTAGTACAGGAAAGGAAACGGATGGTAACGTGACTTGACTCACGTTGACACCGGGGTTAAATGGTTTGGCATAAGACTGGCATGCTACAACAATACCATCTTACCACCTATCATGTCACCACATGATCATGAAAACAACACATCGAGTTTCAAAGCTCACTCGCCACAGCTTTGCATGTAACATAACACTTACGGTTTTTCATATAGACATGCCATGAAGTAACTACTTAAGCAAACATGCAAAACACTCATCATATCAAAGGTTCAAACATGCTTGCCTGGTTCGGAGTAGTCGGAGTCTAGCTCGGTGAAGTTCGCGGTTCCGTCACCTCCTCCGGTATTTACGGTATAAAGAAAATACGTACTAATGTAAATACCATGTGTGCACAAAGAGTGCTCCAAATATTTTTCAAATAAATTTGATAAAAAACTAGACAGAAAAATAAAGATGACAGAAAAAGAATCAATCAAAAATCATTTTCTGTTTAAAAGTTATTAAAGATTTAGCCCAGGGACTTGTCTGTAATGAAACAGAAAACGATTCGATTAAAAACCCGTCAACTCTAAGGGAAAGCGTATTCTGCCCGAAAGCGTTTTCCAGAAAAAATGGTTCGAATATAACAGAGAGGCTGACGAGGGGGTCCCACTCGTCAGGTTTAAAAGTTTGAGAGGGGAAACAGAGCGCGCCGGCGCCCGAAGCTTGCGGTGGTCGCCGGCGGCGATCCACGGCGAGTTAGGAGGAGTGGAAGGTACCTACGGGTTCCTTGGGTCCTTCCGCACCTGTGGGTGGTGGAGTTAGTCGACGGGGAGGTCCACGTCGACGGCGGCCTCAACTCCGGCGGACGGCGGTTCGGGCGTTGGTGGATCTCGACGGGGAGGGCTGCGAAGGTTAAATTGGAGCTCGGGTCAGAGTACTAGGTGCACGAGAGGGCTGCTGACACCGATTGGGAGGCGGGGGTGGCCTCACCTGAGTGGACCGAGCTGGAGCCCGAGGCGGATCAGGGCGGCCGGAGACGGAGAAGGAGACATCCTCGGGGTCTTCCTAGCGGCTAGGCGGGGCTCTGGTGAGGTGGAGGGAGTGGTGCTGGTCGAAGACGAGCTCCGAGTGGCTATTTATAGCCGGCCCGAGGCGGTTCCCGCGAACGTGATAACGCCGGCGAAGATTACGGTGAGGCAGTGGGTGGTCAGGTGACTTAGGTGGGTGGGCATCAACATGATGATCTACTGGTTCCACTCAAACGCTAAACTAGGTTGGATTAGGCCTGCTCTGCGGTTTCGACGGAACGGCGCTTCGCGGGCCCGTCGGCGGCAGAGAGCGCGCCCTGTGCTCGTCAGGCCACGGCAACGATGCTGCGGTGCGTGCAGGGGAGCAGACGGCCACGTGGAGGCCTCGGGTGGTTTGGGCGGTGCTGGACGGCACCGAAAGCTGCAGCTGAACCCTGCCGGCCGCCACGGGTGGCTCTGCCACCGCAGAAGTTGCCGGCGTCGGCGAGGCACGCCGCCACCGACACCTGCGCCCGTCCAAGAGAGCGTGCGGCGCTCTGGATAAGGAGGAGGAGCAGTGCACAAGGCGCCAGCGCGTGCACTGGTGAGATCGACGCCAAGTCTCTGAAGAAAACGACACTGACGGGCCGGTGAACACGAAAAAATTCTGAATTTTCTTTGGCCCGAGCGACAAAGAATTATGCGCGGTGTTCGATGGAATTATTTTGGCATGTGGAGAATTTATCTGGAGCTGATCTTTGGTGAGGTGGCCTCTCAATGGACCTAGGGGCTGCCTGATTTTTGGTAGAATTTTTGGAGAAGAGAAAATATGAATTTCACCAAAAATGATGAATCTGGTCCAAATTTGCAGTGAGCATAATTTGAAAATTTTGAACTGTGGAATAGTGGATCTTGATGGATCTAGGTTGGGGGTGCTAAGGACTAGTCAGAGGAGTTGGTTTGAGATCAAAACTCACAAGAAATTTGGTACTTCCTTTGTAAATCACCTAGGTTCAAAAATAAAGACAGAAATAGTTTTAGGGTAAAAATAAATGGAATAAAAATTCCAAAATGGGTTGAACTTGCTAGGATTGGCTACTTGACTTGACCCAAAGTGGAGGGAGGTGTTTTGGAAGAAAATTTTAACATGAGGCACGGTGGAAGAGGATGGTTGGTATAAAAGGAATAAATCCAAAACCCTAAGGATTTCTTTTTAAATGAAAAACTTCCAAAATAAATTGTGATGAGTCCACACCAATGAAAAGCCTTCAAAACCAAATACCAGGGTTGAGGATAACCCAAAATAAAGATTTTGACATAAGAGAAAATATTTGAGAAGGAGAGTCTTTTTAAAAGATTTTGAATAGCCTCCTTCAACTCAAACAAAGAATTTGCTGAAAACCAAATGAATTTTTTTGGAGTGTCACAGTGCCATGTGATTATGACGCAACTTCTTCTGGTTGCATTGAGGGGGCTTCTACCAGAAACGTTCAATTAGCCATTGTGAAGCTATGTGCGTTCCTCAATTCAATCTCTGAGAAGGTAATCGATCCATAAATCCTACCAAGGTTAAGGAGTGATTTGGCGCAATATCTTGTAAGTTTCGAGCTGGTGTTCCCACCATCCTTCTTAAATATCTTTCCGCACGTCCTAGTTAATCTAGTCGACGACATTGCCATTCTGGCCCTGTATTTCTACACAATATGTTCCCCTTTCGGAGGTTCATGGGAGTCTTAAAGAAATATGTTCCTAACCGTGCTAGACCAGAAGGAAGCATCTCCATGGGCCAGCAAACAGAGGAGGTCATTAGGTTTTGTGTTGAATTCATTCCTGACCTTAATAAGATTGGTCTCCCTCAATCGCGGTATGAGGGGAGACTGACTGGAAAAGGCACACTAGGAGCGGACTCAATAATATGTAAGGACGGGCATTCTTGGTCTCAAGCACACTACACAGTTCTAAAGAATTCTACCTTGGTGACCCCATATGTCAATGTACACAAGAATTTCCTACGCTCCAAACACCCGGAGCAGTGTGACGATTGGATTACATGTGAACACATCAGGACTTTCGGCAGTTGCTTGCAAATAAATCTCATGGGTGACAACATTGTTTCTGATGTGCTGTACTCGTTGGGCAGGGGACCATCTTCGACTGTATTGACTTACAAACGGTACGAGAAAAATGCGAATACATTTTACATGATCGCCCAAGATCAAAAGAGCACCAACCTATACAATGTTGTCCTCTTTGATGCAGCAACCAAGAGGGGAAAGGAAACATATTATGGTTACATAGTGGACATATGGGAACTTGACTATGGACATGATCTTAAGGTCCCTTTGTTTAGTCCAAATGGGTCAATCTGTGTGGAGGCGGGGTACAGGTAGACCCACAGTACGGAATGACAATAGTGGATCTGAACAATCTTGGGTACACAGACGAACCATTCGTCCTAGCAAATGATGTGGTGCATGTTTTCTATGTGAAGGACACGTCTACCAAACAGAGAAAAAGAAAAGACAAGGAAGCGAATACATCATATGATGAGCCACATTAGCGCCACATACGATGAGCCAAAGCGCCATATGTATGTGTATATGATGATATGTCCTGATTTTTCATAATTTTTTTGTTCATATATATGATGATTTTTTTGTTCATACATGATCATATGATGTTTTATTTGTTAATAGATGATCATATATATGATGTTTTTTGTTCATATGTATGCATGGATGTGGATGGATGGATATATATATATATATACATATATATATATATATATATATATATATATATATATATATATATATATATAGAGAGAGAGAGAGAGAGAGAGAGAGAGAGAAAATGATCATATGATGTTTTTTTATTCATAGAATCTTTTTTTGTTCATGAGAGGGCGGGGACGTCGGTCATTCATGAGAGAGGCGGTCCGATCGTCAGACATGTCATGTGGAATTTTTTTTGGTTCATAGGAAACTCTGGTAACTTAGACATGAGGGGGACATAGATCAACCCCCTCTCTCCTGACCAAACTCTCGAGTCCACCCAAACCGGAACTAAGAAAGCGTTGTCGAGGCTACCACAAACCCTAGAAGAGTTGTCGAGGCCCCCCAAATTTACCAAGTTAAAAGTGCGTTATCGAGGGCACCCCAAACCCTAGAAGCGTTGTCGAGGCCACCCAAACTTACCAAGTTAAAAGAGGGTTGTTGAGGCCACCCCAAACCCTAGAAGCGTTGTCGAGGCCACCCAAATTTACCAAGTTAAAAGAGTGTTGTCGAGGCCACCCGAAACCCTATAAGAGTTGTCGAGGCGACCCAAATTTTCCAAGTTAAAAGAGCGTCGTCGAGGCCACCCCAAACCCTAGAAGCATTGTCGAGGCCACCTAAATTTACCAAGTTAAAAGAGCGTTGTCGAGGCCACCCCAAACCCTAGAAGTGTTGTCTAGGCCACCCAAATTTACGAAGTTAAAAGAGCGTTGTCGAGGCTACCCCAAACCCTAGAAGCGTTATCGGGGCCACCCCAAACCCTAGAAGAAAGAGCGTCGTTGTCGATCTATCATTGCCGGCATAGGTCAATGGGGTAGAATGCATGGATAGTTTGATCTCATGCATAGCAATTATCTTTTGCAAAGTGTCCTCTCGTGAAAGTATAACCCCAGCCCGATAACTTCGACATGAGGGGGGACGTCAGACATGCATGAAATAGGCGGTTCGCAACTAATCCATCGCTCATATATGCATATGATTCCTTGTTGTGATTAATTAGCTAGGTCTATGTTTTCCACTAATATATCCATCTCTCATGTTTGTGTATTGCCATGTTGTAATATTTGTAGAAACTATGGAAAGAGACTTAGAACAAGAACAGTTTTTGGGGGATATAATCCTCGCCGGTGCTGATCCCTTGGCGTTTCTCAACAATACCGATGGTCAGGAAGGAGAGGATGACTACGACTCCGGTAATACAACAATGGAGGAGGAAGGAGATCATGACGGCTCCAGTTATCCAACATTGGCGGAGGAAGGAGATCATGATGACGGCTCCAGTGACCGAACGGAGGAGGAGCTGTTGCAAAGTACAACGAGGTATATATATTAATTAAGCCTGTGCTGACTTGATGCATGAATTGTTTTGGTATGTACATATATTAACACTTCTTTCTTCTTTTATAGCCCTCCAGATCGAGCCAAACTTCTGTAAGGAGACAAGGCCAAAAGAGAAGGTTGCACCAGGATGAAAGGTTCACGATCACAGAAATTGTAGACGATGGCCAACCGGTTGCCCCAAGCGGACCAAGGTCGCGTTTGTACATCAGTGCGGAGCTGTTGTTAGGGACAACGTCCCGATCAGCATCCAGAAATGGAATAAGAGTAAGGACGACCATGAAGTTTCTTATGTCCTGGGTAGACTGAAAGGTGTTCATTGGACCTTGCGGATGACAAATTTCAGCCTCCCTCTAGAGGAGGATCCGAATAACCCTGTTATAGAGCCAAAGGTCAAGGCGTTTGCTCTTAAGAAGATGGCAGATCTATTCAGGAACTGGAAGAAAGAGTTGAACAGAAAGTTTGTCGACAAAGGGAAGACTCCAGAATTCACCGATCGATATGAGAAGATAAGAGATCACTGGACCACATTTGTGGCCTACAAGAAATTGGAGAAGGGTATGAAAAGTTCATAGACAAACAAGAAAAATGCTGCAAAGAAGAAGTATCACCATCACACGGGGTCAGGTGTATACAAAAAGCCCGTTCGTTGTGGGACAAAGCTGAGCAAGACCTGCTTGCTAAAGGGGTCCAACCAGCGACATTGAACTGGCCAGATCGTTCAAGGACTTGGTTCTTCAGGGTTAGGGGAACTTTGGACCCAGAAACAGGGGAGTGTCGTTGGACGGACGAGCAACTTGCAATACCCATCAAGAAGCTTCACAAGGCAGCGAAGGAAGGGATGTTCATTCCCGACAGGGAGAAGGACGAGCTGACAGAGGCCCTGGGGAATCCTCAGCACCCTGGACGAACACGAGGTACACCAGGCTCCATTCCGTGGGTGCATGGGTTTCCCGGCTGTGGTGGTTACATAAGCCGAGAGAGAAAGTGGAAAGTGGAAGTGAGCTCAATGAAGAAGCTCAATGCAAGACTAGCAAAGCTAGAGGAACTTGAGAGCCAGTGAGCTATCAGCCAACAATCTCGGCGGCACAGGATCCTTGCTTCGACGGTGCCCCAGATGCTACCCCACCATCTCAGCAGAGAAGTAGCATGGCTTCCATGAAGCTCGTTAAGCCTTATTTAACGGCTCCTCGCTAGCCCGTGGATAGTATCACATAGGCTGAACATTGCGAGCTAATGACGAAATGCCAGAACCTGACTTTGAAGGCGGCTGTCGGCTCTGTCGTACCTCCTAAAGCTGACGAAACTTTTCATTGCCATCTGATTCCACATGGCTATGCTGTTGTGATGGTTGATGAAATAATGGAGGGATTTGAGCAGCTGGAGCTTGACTACCCTACAGGTGACGGGGAGAATCATCTGATTTATGCTTTAAGGAGTACCTGTCTATGGAGGAAGGAGAACATCAAGCTTCCAAACTGGATGCCTCCTCCTCCTCCTCCGGTGAGTCAGGGCACTCCGCCTCCTCCTCCTCCTCCTCGGGCGAGTGATCAGGGCACTCCGCCTTCTCCTCCGCCTCCTCCAGCGCGTGAGGGCACTCCGCCTCTTCCGGCGCATCGGAGCACTCTGCCTCCTTTAGTGTGTCAGAGCACTCCGCCACTTCAGCAACGGCGAAAGAGAGATGCCACCGCTCCGGTGGCAGCTAGCAGTACAAAAGGCGGAAAGAAATTCAAAGTTGGTCCAAGCCTCAGGGTTCCTCCAAAGTTACCATATGAGAGGACTGACAAGGAAACCGGTGACATCGTGGAAGCGAAGTGCAGGCCCATTTTGCACGGAAGAAACCTCCACCTCCGAAGGAAACGGTAGATCTGGTGAAATTGAAGCGCACTCTGGATACCCTGAAGTGACCACCACCGCCTCCGCCGGATTCCAACTATGTCTGCAAATAGACATATAAAGATGCGCGGCGGTCGGAAAGTACTTCCAGTGATGCAAGATTATCACAACGAAGAAGTGGGAAAACAATTCCCCAGCTCGGCAAACAGGCAAAGCAATCGTGCCCCCCGCTCAAGGTGTCTAGCGATATCGTAGCTAATCATCTAGGGCTACTGCCCGGTACCAATCCTGGTGATTACCTGAGCGATGATGTAGTGTTTGAAATGTTAGAGGTAGCAGAGATCTTTAGATACGAGTACGGGAAGCCTCTCATCAAACCTGATCATCCTCCTCTAACAACGATGATGCGAAGATTGCATGAATGGTACATGGATATCTGCAGGATCCTGGAAGGATAGTATGATGGTGAGAATTAAAGGTGAGCACGGCCTCATTGGAGTTGAGTTGTTGCCTGTTAAATTTGTGGAGTTATTTCAGTTATTCAATCAAGACGCCCTCGAAAAACAACTCATGACTTGCTACTGTCTGTAAGTACTACTTCTGTAATTAAGTCTCTATAGCTCAGCTCTTTCATTGCATGTATATATAATTATTCTCACTATATTATGCAGATTGAAGATGATCGAATGCAAAAAAAGACAAATCTATGACATTGGGTTCATTAACCCTAATACCATAAATGAATGGTCGGTTAAAAAGAGAGTCAAAGATGGTGTGGACAACTTGCTACAGTCGTTACTTCGACATCGAAACAAAGCTAAAATACTCTTTCCTTACAACATCAATTGAGTGTTACTGTCGTGTGCATATTCGGTTTCTCTTACTCGAGGTTATAGTAATGTAATTGATGAGTTATATGCGTGCGCAACTTCCATCATATTCTGCTAGAGATTAAGCTTGACCAGGGAATAGTAACTGTCTTAGACTCGAGACGTAAACATCCCCAGGATTATGCGGACATGGGTGGAATGCTCCAGAAGTAAATTCAATCAATCATTATCACACCATATCCACAACTTTCGTTCATTTGCTGATATCAAGTAATCATTTCCTTTGCCTGGTAGGGTTTGAAAACAGTTCACCGGAATGGTTTCGGGTCTGCAGAGGGAGCTACGATTTACACACCCCATAGTAAGTAGTACTAGCTAGTTCCACACTGTCGGTGTCAAAACCGGTGGATCTCGGGTAGGGGGCCCCGAACTGTGCGTCTAAGGTCGATGGTTGCAGGAGACGGGGGACACGATGTTTACCCAGGTTCGGTCCCTCTCTATGGAGGTAATACCCTACTTCCTGCTTGATTGATCTTGATGAATATGAGTATTACAAGAATTGGTCTACCACGCGATCGTAAGGGCTAAACCATAGAAGTCTAGCATGTATGACTATGGTAATGAGTATATCCTTTCCGGACTAACCCCTCCGGTTTATATAGACACCGGGGGAATCTAGTGTTACATAGAGTCAGTTACATAAGAAGGAATCTTCATAGCTGGTCGGCAAGCTTGCCTTCCACACCAGGGAGAGTCCAATTCGGACAAGGGTGCAGTCTTCGGCCTTCGTGTCTTCACAGCCCATCAGTCCCATGGATAACAGGCCGGAATTCCGAGGACCCCTTAGTCCAGGACTCCCTCAGTAGCCCCTGAATCTGGCTTCAATGACGCGGAGTCCGGCGCGCAGATTGTCTTCGTCATTGCCAGGCGGGTTCCCCTTTTCAAACTCCAAGATAGTCTTCGGACGCGATGATAGTATCCGGACCTGTATACACAACTACAGAGGATATAATATTTCATGAATTCAATCCGCTGTCAACTTTTTGGTAATATGACATCATGCCTGCTCGGCCATTATTTTCAAACCGTTAGTTGGCCCGTCATTCCACGTCTCGAGACGTGGTTTTATTGGCATGTCTTATCCAAGAGGAGATCGTGTCTCCCCTGTTTTAGGTGATTCTTGCCAACCCGGACGTGGGTTAACCAACCGTCACTTGGGTACAACTCCTTGGGAATAGGCAAGTTTTGAGGCCCAGGAGGAGACGTTTGATATTCGCAGCCTTTATATAGGGGTACAGACCCGTCTTTTTCTTTTACGCTTGCTTCTTCCTTAACCCTTGCTACCCCGAGTTCCAACACCCGGGTTTCAGTTACCACAAGCTCCAATCATGTCCGGATCCAGCCGTCAAGGATGGTGGGTAGCTTCTTCTGTCATGGAGGGAGATATTGCAAAGCTTCGGGCGGCGAGGTATCTGACCGCAGAAATCCATCCTCGGCTTCCCGTCGAGGGGCAGGTTATTCCCACCCCCAGATCCGGTGAGAGGGTCGTGTTCGTGTCCCACTTCCTCCCCGGGTTAGGGTTTGCACTTAACCCCTTCGTCCGAGGGCTCATGTTCTATTACGGGCTAGATTTTCATGATCTGGCCCCAGACTCTATTCTTCTTATCTCGGTGTTTATCTGGCCCCAGACTTTGGGTTGTGGCTCAAGACCTTCGATGTGAAGCCACAAGTGATAGAGGGGAGCAAGCTGAGTGCGGCGGTGCTACAGTGAGCAAGCTTGAAAACTAACAAACTATGTTCACAGTCATCAAACAATTGCAATTCATCTTATTTTCAGGAAGAGTCTATGTCAGAGCTTTGATTCAGCAAACTTCACATACTCAACTATCATTTAGTCCTCTATGATTGCTACCACTCAAAGCATATTTTTAGAACAAATATTATTCATCGAACACAGAGAAAGATAGGGGCTTAATGTTTGGCCTCCCAACCTTTTACCTCAAGGGTAATGTCAACAATAATAATTCATGCTCAAATAATCTTTCCATCACATGATGCTTGCCAACTAAAGAGTGGGTTGGAATGAGAAGGATTACTACTGACTCTTGCATAAAAGTAAAAGATAGGCCCTTCGCAGAGGGAAGCAGGGATTTGCAGAGGTGCCAGGGATCGAAGCTAAAACAGAGATGAAAATAATTTTTAGAGGTATGCTTTCATTGTCAACATAACGACCAAGAGTTCCCTATATCTTCCATACTAGGTACATTATAGGCAGTACCCACGCAGAAAGGTAAAGTTTTTACGCCCCCTCCACCAACATTCACACTCCACGGCTTGTCCGAAACAACGGGTGCCGTCCAACTATCAACATTCCTGGGGGAGTTTTGTTTAAATTATTTGCGAATTTGTTTTTGATCTTTTGATCATAGGACTGGGCATCCCAGTTACCAGCCATTTTCTCGTGAATGATGAGCGGAGTCCACTCATCGTGAGAATAACCCACCTAGCATGGAAGATACTGACAACCCCTAGTCGCTACATGAGCGATTCGGACATACAAAACAGATTATTATTTGAAGGTTTAGAGTTTGGCACATGCAAATTTACTTGGAACGGTAGGTAAAGACCGCATATAGGTAGATATGGTGGTCACTCATGGAAGAAACTTGGTTCAAGGAATTTGGATGCACAAGCAGTATTCCCGCTTAGTACAGATATTTTGGCTAGCAAAGTATTCTAAAAAGCAAGCACCACATGTTAGAGGATCCATAACAATATAACTTCTATACAAATATACCCAAGCATAACTCATTATGTTGTCTTCCTTTTCCAACTTCAACTAATTTGCTCTTGTTTAAAAATAAATAATGGGGTTCACAATCATACAAGAAGTCCAAGATAGTATATTTATATGTGAAATCTCTCTTCCTTCAATATTCTTTCATGAATTATTCAACTGACCAATACAATGTTTGCTAACCTTCAAAAAATTTACCACCTCTACTTCTTATATGTGAAGGCATTACTCCCCATGGGAAAGGCATATGAAACATATATAATTTCATATTTATTACATTCAAATCATTCAACCCTTTACTCATAGGATATAAGTGAAGCACATGAGTAAATGACAAACTACTCCAAAAAATATAAGTGAAGATAAATGAGTAGTTAAATAATTATGTAGCTATGTGAAGACTCTCTATCATTTAAGAATTTCAGATCTTGGGATATTATTCAAACAGCAAGCAAAACAAAATAAAATGACATTTCAAGGATAGCACTGATCATGTGAAGAAGCAAAAACTTAGGCTCAACCAATACTAACCGATAATTGTTGAAGAAGAAAGGTGGGATGCCTACCGGGGCATCCCCAAGCTTAGATGATTGAGACTTCTTGAAATATTATCTTGGGGTACCTTGGGCATCCCCAAGCTTGAGCTTTTGTGTCTTCTTAATTCCTCTCATATCACGATTTCCGTAAATCTCAAGAACTTCATCCACACAAAACTCAACAAGAACTTGTGAGATAAGTTAGTATAAAAAAATGCAAAAAACCTTATCATACTATACTGTAGAAAATCACTAAAATTATTCTTCAACATTGCATATTAAATGCCTCTGCATATTTGATAGTCCTATCCTCAAATAGAATCATTAAAGAAGCAAACATATGCAGACAATGCAGACATAACAGCAATCTGCCTAAACAGGACAGTCTGTAAAGAATGCAGAAAGATCAATACTTCCCTAGCTCCAAAAATTATGAAAGGAAATTCCAGATGTATTAAATTTATCGGAGCTCAATATGCAAAAAGTTTCAACATTTTATCATATTCTGGCTTTTCTTGGGAATTTTCGCAACATCGATAAACTTTCTGTTTTGAAAGAGCAACATGTGTACTTGCAAAATAAGCATGGTAAAGGCTATCCTTGACATTTTTATTGAAAATAGAGATGCAAAACATTATTATAAATAACATAAAGTAAATACTAACAAAAGAAAATGACGCTCCAAGCAAAACACATATCATGTGGTGAATAAAAATATAGCTCCAAGTAAAGTTACCGATGAATGAAGACGAAAGAGGGGATGCCATCCGGGGCATCCCCAAGCTTAGGCTCTTGGTTGTCCTTGAATATTACCTTGGGGTGCCTTGGTCATCCCCAAGCGTAGGATCTTGTCACTCCTTATTCCATAGTCCATCGAATCTTTACCCAAAACTTGAAAACTTCACAACACGAAACTCAACAGAAAACTCGTAAGCTCCGTTAGCGAAAGAAAACAAAACACTACTTCAAGGTACTGCAATGAACTAATTATTTATTTATATTGGCGTTACACCTACTTTATTCCAACTTCTCTATGGTTTATAAACTATTTTACTAGCCATAGATTCATCAAAATAAGCAAACAACACACGAAAAACAGAATCTGTCAAAAACAGAACTGTCTGTAGTAATCTGTAACTAACACAAACTTATGGAACTCAAAAAATTATAAAATAAATTGGTGGACCTGAGGAATTTGTCTAGTAATAATCTTAAAAAAGAATCAACTAAATATCACTCTCCAGTAAAAAGTTTTAGCTAATCTCGTGAGCGCTAAGGTTTCTGTTTTTTACAGCATGATCATAAAGACTTCACCCAAGTCTTCCCAAAGGTCCTACTTGGCAAAAACACTAATTAAAACACAAAACCACATCTAAACAGAATCTATATGGGTTATTTATTCTAAACAGAACCAAAAAGCAATAAACTAAAATAAAATTGGGTTGCCTCCCAACAAGCGCTAACATCTAACGCCCCTAGCTAGGCATGATGATTTCAATGATGCTCACATAAAAGATAAGAATTGAAACATAAAGAGAGCGTCATGAAGAATATTAATAGCACATTTAAGTCTAACCCACTTCCTATGCATAGGGATTTTGTGAGCAAACAACTTATGGGAACAATAATCAACTAGCATAGGAAGGAAAAACAAGCATAACTTCAAAACTTTAAGCACATAGAGAGGAAACTTGATATTATTGCAATTCCTACAAGCATAAATTACTCCCTCATAAAAATTTTCAGTAGCATAATGAATTAATTCAACAATATAACCAGCAACTAAAGCATTCTTTTCATGATCTACAAGCATATAATTTTTATTACTCTCCACATAAGCAAAATTCTTCTCATTCGAAATAGTGGGAGTTTCATAAGAGACTTCAATACTATAAATTGTTTCCACATTAGAAGAGAAATGTTCAGAAAAAGGGTAATCATAATCATGACAAGTTTTATAAATATAATCATCACTACTTTTTATAGCATAAGTTTCATCACAATAACCATCATAAGTAGCAAGGTTGTTCTCATTATAATCGATTGAAACCTCTTCCAAGATAGTGGACTCATCACTATATAAAGTCATGACCTCTCCAAATCCACTTTCATAAATATTATAAATTCAAAATCCTCCGAAATAGTGGTATCATTACTTCCTAAAGTCGACACTCTTCCAAACCCACTTTCATGACTATAATCATCATAGGTAGAAGGCATGCTATCATCATAACAACTTTGCATATCAAATCTTGGGAGGCTACAAATATCATCTTCATTAAACGTAGCATCCCCAAGCTTGGGACAAACATTAATTTCAGCAAATATATTCTCACATATGTAATTCTCATCAAACATAGCTTCCCCAAGCTTGGGCCTTTGCATATCATAAGCATAATCATTCTCATCATTAATATTATGGATAGCACCAATAGTTTATCATCATCCCAATGAGTAGTAGGAGCAACATCATTTGGGAGGGATACCTTTTTACCTTTGCTTCTCTGTTTTTTCTTTTTCTTCTTCACATCATGTGCGGGTTTATCCCTCCTTTTTGAGCTCCTTATTGATGAGATTGATTGAATAGAAGGCTCCTCCTCGTTACCTGATTCATCATAAAAAATAATAGGAGAATATTGGGAAGTCTCTTCCCTTTTGTTAGTATTCTCTTCATCTTCTATTTCTCTTCTTTTATTTATGTAATTGGCAATATAAGGATTTTCAATGCAATTCACTGCACAATACATATAAATTTCCTCTAGATCAAAATGAAGAACTCTATCAAGGGAAAATTCCGGAATAACCTTAGTTATACGTTTCATTTCTTCATAACCCAAGAGAAAACTAAGTTCATTATGATGTGCAAGGGAAATCAAGTCATCACAATTTTTGGACACGACGATCATGAAACAATTTGCATTGGTTACTGAAATGATCATGTTCATTGCAAACTTCACAAGTACGGCTAAGAAAATTTAAATTTTTAGCACAAACGTCTAGCCTTTCTTGCAAAAATTTAGTTTCTAAATGCTTATGCCTCTTGCAATATCTATCTTCCCTATTTGGTGTGCACTTGCAAACCCAATACACTCCCCAAATATCGACATGCTTATAAGAGATATTTTCATCATGACTAGTGCAATCATCATTAGTACCATGGATATTCAAAGAGTTCATACTAACAACATTGTAATCATGCTCATCATTCAAAGATTTAGTGCCAAACATTTTAATGCATTCTTCTTCTAACACTTTGGCACAATTTTCCTTTCCATCATACTCACGAAATATATTAAAAAGATGAAGCGTATGAGGCAAACTCAATTCCATTTTTTTGCAGTTTTCTTTTATAAACTAAACTAGTGATCAAACAAGAAACTAAAAGATTCCATTGCAAGATCTAAAGATATACCTTCAAGCACTTACCTCCCCGGCAACGGCGAAGAAAAGAGCTTGATGTCTACTACGCAACCTTCTTCTTGTAGACGTTGTTGGGCCTCCAAGTGTAGAGGTTTGTAGGATAGTAGCAAATTTCCCTCAAGTGGATGACCTAAGGTTTATCAATCCGTGGGAGGCATAGGATGAAGATGGTCTCTCTCAAACAACCCTGCAACCAAATAACAAAGAGTCTCTTGTGTCCCCAACACACCCAATACAATGGTAAATTGTATAGGTGCACTAGTTCGGTGAAGAGATGGTGATACGAGTGCAATATGGATGGTAGATATTGGTTTTAGTATTCTTAAAATATAAAAACAGCAAGGTAACTAATGATAAAAGTGAGCAAAAACGGTATTGCAATGCTAGGAAACAAGGCCTAGGGTTCATACTTTCACTAGTGCAAGTTCTCTCAACAATAATAACATAACTGGATCATATAACTATCCCTCAACATGCAACAAAGAGTACCTCCAAAGTCACTAATAGCGAAGAACAAACGAAGAGATTATGGTAGGGTATGAAACCACCTCAAAGTTATTCTTTCCGATCAATCCATTGGGCTATTCCTATAAGTGTGACAAACAGCCCTATAGTTCGTAGTAAAATAACACCTTAAGACACACATCAACCAAAACCCTAATGTCACGTAGATACTCCAATGTCACCTCAAGTATCCGTGGGTATGATTATACGATATGCATCACACAATCTCAGATTCATCTATTCAACCAACACAAAGTACTTCAAAGAGTGCCCCAAAGTTTTTACCGAAGAGTCAAGACGAAAACATGTGCCAACCCCTATGCATAGGTTCATGGGCGGAACCCGCAAGTTGATCACCAAAACATACATCAAGTGAATCAATAAAATAACCCATTGTCACCATGGTTATCCCACGCAAGACATACATCAAGTGTTCTCAAATCATTAAAGACTCAATCCGATAAGATAACTTCAAAGGGAAAACTCAATCCATTACAAGAGAGTAGAGGGGGAGAAACATCATAAGATCCAAATAAAATAGCAAAGCTCGCGATACATCAAGATCGTGCCAAATCAAGAACACGAGAAAGAGAGAGAACAGACACATAGCTACTGGTACATACCCTCAGCCCCGAGGGTGAACTACTCCCTCCTCGTCATGGAGAGCACCGAGATGATGAAGATGGCCACCGGTGAGGGTTCCCCCTCGAGGCGGTGCCGAACAGGGTCCCGATTGGCTTTTGGTGGCTACAGAGGCTTGCGGCGGCGGAACTCCCGATCTATTCTGTTCCCCAAGGTTTTAGGGTATATTGGTATATATAGGAGGAAGAAATACATCAAGGGAGCGATGAGGGCCCCACGACGGTGGAGGGCGCGCCCAGGGGGGTGGGTGCGCCCCCTGCCTCGTGCCCTCCTCGTTGATTCCCTGACGTGCACTCCAAGTCCCCTAGATTGCTTCTGTTCCAAAAATAAATTTTCCAAAGGTTTCATTCCGTTTGGACTCCGTTTGATATTCCTTTTCTGCGAAACACTGAAATAAGGGAAAAAAATAGAAACTGTCACCGGGCTCTGGGTTAATAGGTTAGTCCCAAAAATAATATAAAAGTGCATAGTAAAGCCCATTAAACATCCAAGATGGATAATATAATATCATGAATACTTCATATATTATAGATACGTTGGAGACGTATCAGTGTCCGGTTCCCCTTCCCGAAGACGCAGCTAATCCTATGTTAACAAGGATGCTTGCCTCGACATCATACCAGGCGCCGGTAAGAGTGAGAAGACCCAAGATGACCTTGGTTCTGGAGGTAAGTCGGACACTGAGGCCGGAGAAATCGACCTTTCCTCGCCTGACGATAGAGGCGAAAGAGGACCCAGTATCCCTTCTCAGAGCAGGAGGAAAAGGGCCGCCTCCGAAGGTTGGGAGGGGCGGTCTCCCAAGAGGGGCCAGATGCCACTGTCGAGCGGCTTGGGTTTGGAAAGCGACACCATTGAACAACTCCAACAAGGGGACAAGCCCTGGGCCAAATCGTAACTGAATTCGGAGTACTTTGATAGCGTCCTGCCCCGTTGCCGTTACTGAAGATATACGTAATGCGTTCGTGCATTTTTACAGGTCGGCACAGAGTTTTTCTGGGCAATCCTCTTCTTCGGGAAGTCTCCTCCCAGAGATGATGGAGAGCGAAACGCCTCCCCCAACCTCCTCAGCCAATAAGGCGAACTACTCTGAAGTGTCGTCGCAGAGGGTTCTTCTTGATCAAAAAGCTACGAAGGGGATAAACGAGGCAGTGCCCGAAGGTGGATCTCCGACTGTCCGAGGTTCGAGGGCTGATAATGAAGGCCCCGGACTGTCTGGCTCACAACCGACAGTGATTCTGGAGACGGGTGAACCGATTCCTTCAAAGGATGGTGGTGCTCCTAGAGCGGCTTCCGGAGACCCGGAGGCTCCGGATATATTGCAGGACATCTTGCGAAAAGCATCTGTCTCGGGGGAACAGCGTACCTTGATGGGTACAGTGGTTGAGAAGATTTTGTCCGCAAAGAGCGGATTGAATTAATCCTTCATGAGCCTGGTAAAAGGCTTCGAGGTTTGTGATATAATATTTTCAGCTATGTTTTATTTGAAAAGATGCACCTGTGTATAGTTAGTAGCCCCTGAGACTCGGGTTGGCTTCCACTGGGAAGCGAATCGGAGGATCAAAAAGATTACTCAAGGACTGATCTGATGAATGATAACCCACAAGTATGGGGGATCAATTGTAGCCTCTTTCGATAAGTAAGAGTGTCGAACCCAACGAGGAGCTAAAGGTAGAACAAATATTCCCTCAAGTTCTATCGACCATCGATACAACTCTACATACGCAGATACGCTTGACGTTCGCTTTACATTGAACAAGTATGAAACTAGAAGTACTTTGTAGGTATTGTTGGATAGGTTTGCAAGAAAATAAAGAGCGCGGAAATAAAAATTAGGTGTTGTTTAGATAAAGACACAATAAAGTAAATATAGCGAGTGTGGACAAGTGGTGGTAGGAGTTGCGAAATTGTCCCTAAGAAATTGACTACTTTACCAGACCGATAGCAAGTTTTATGTGGGAGAGGCCACTGCTAGCATGTCATCCCTTACTTGGAATTCTATGCACTAATGATTGGAACTATTAGCAACCATCCGCAACTACTAACGTTCATTAAGGTGAAACCCAGCCATAGCATTAAGATATATTGGTCCCCCTTCAATCCCGTATGCATCAATTTCTATGCTAGGTTGAAGCTTCTGTCACTCTTGCCCTCCAATACATAGTCCTATAGACATACAAATAGCCATATGGTGTGATCCACGCGCGCGCTCATATGATGGGCACCAAAGGACAACAACATAACCACAAGCAAATTAAATCAATTATAGCAATTCATCAACCACCGATAGGACAACAAAAATCTACTTAGACATCATAGGTTGGCAACACATCATTGGATAATAATATGAAGCATAAAGCACCAAGTTCAAGTAGAGGGTATAGCGGGTTGCGGGAGAGTGGACCGCTGTAGATAGAGGGGGGAAGCTGATGGAGATGTTGGTGAAGATGGCGGAGGTGTTGGTGGAGATCGCGGTGATGATGATGGTGGCCACGGTAGCGTTCCGGCGCCACCGGAAGAGAGGGGGAGAGGGCCCCCCTTCTTCCTCTTCTTCCTTGACCTCCTCCCTAAATGGGAGAAGGGTTTCCCCTCTGGTCCTTGGCCTCCATGGCATGGGAGGGGCGAGAGCCCCTCCTAGATTGGATCTGTCTCTCTGTCTCTCTCTGTTTCTATGTTCTCTCCTGCTGCCCTTTCACCGTTTCGTGTATATATGGAGATCTGTAACTCCGATTGGACTGAAACCTTTGCCGTGATTTTTTTACCAAAAATTAGCTTTCTTGCTGCCGAAGAAGGGCATCAGCCGCCTTACGGGTGGCCCACAAGGGTCAGGGCCGCGCCTAGGGGGGCAGGCGCGCCCCCTGCCTCGTGGCCACCTCGGGCACCGTCTCGCGTGGAATTTTCTTCCGGAATTCTCCAAATATTGCAAAAATATTCTCCGTCCGTTTTAGCCCATTTGGATTCCGTTTGATATGGGGTTTCTGCGAAGCATAAAACATGCAACAAACAGGAACTAGCACTGGGAATGAGATCAATATGTTAGTCCCAAAAATAGTATAAAAAGTTGCCAAAAGTATATGAAAATTGTAGAATATTGGCATGGAACAATAAAAAATTATAGATACGACGGAGACGTATCAGCATCCCCACACTTAATTCCTGTTCGTCCTCAAGTAGGTAAATGGTAAAAAAGATAATTTTTTATGTGGAATGCTACCTAGCATAATCTTGATCATGTATCTAATCATGGCATGAATATTAAGACATGAGTGATTCAAAGCAATAGTCTATCATTTGACATAAAAACAATAATACTTCAAGCATACCAACCAAGAAATTACGTTTTATCGAAATAACATAGCCAAAGAAAGCTCATCCCCACAAAATCATATAGTCTGGCTATGCTCCATCTTCACCACACAAAGCATTCAAATCATGCACAACCCCGATGAGAAGCCGAGCAATTGGTTCATACTTTTTAACGCGCTTTAGCATTTTCAACCCTCACGCAATACATGAGCGCAAGCCATGGACATAGCACTATAGGTGGAATAGAATATGAGGATGGGGGTTATGTGGAGAAGACAAAAAAGGAGAAAGTCTCACATCGACGCGGCTAATCAACGGGCTATGGAGATGCCCATCAATTGATGTCAATGTGAGGAGTAGGGATTGCCATGCAACGGATGCACTAGAGCTATAAGTATATGAAAGCTCAAACTGAAACTAAATGGGTGTGCATCCAACTTGCTTGCTCATGAAGACCTAGGGCATTTGAGGAAGCCCATCGTTGGAATATACAAGCCAAGTTCTATAATGAAAATTCCCACTAGTATATGACAGTTATAACACAAGAGACTCTCTATATGAAGATCACGGTGCTACTCTAAAGCACAAGTGTGGTAAAAGGATAGTAACATTGCCCCTTCTCTCTTTTTCTCTCATTTTTCTTCTTCTTTTTTTGGGCCTTCTCTTTTTTTGGCCTTTCTCTTTTTTTTAATTTTTTATTTTTTCGTCCGAGTCTCATCCCGACTTGTGGGGAATCATAGTCTCCATCATCCTTTCCTCACTGGGGCAATGCTCTAATAATGATGATCATCACACTTTTATTTACTTACAACTCAATATTACAACTCGATACTAGAACAAAGATATGACTCTATATGAATTCCTCCGGCGTTGTACCGGGATGTGCAATGATCTAGCGTAGCAATGACATCAAAAAACGGACAAGCCATGAAAACATCATGCTAGCTATCTTACGATCATGCAAAGCAATATGACAATAAATGCTCAAGTCATGTATATGATGATGATGGAAGTTGCATGGCAATATATCTCGGAATGGCTATGGAAATGCCATGATAGGTAGGTATGGTGGCTGTTTTTAAGAAGATATAATGAGGCTTATGTGTGACAGACCGTATCGTATCACGGGGTTTGGATGCACCGGCGAATTTTGCACCAACTCTCGAGGTGACAAAGGGCAATGCATGGTACCTAAGAGGCTAGCAATGATGGAAGGGTGAGAGTGCGTATAATCCATGGACTCACATTAGTCATAAAGAACTCATATACTTATTGCAAAAGTTTAGTAGCCCTCGAAGAAAAGTACTACTACGCATGCCCCTAGGGGGATAGATTGGTAGGAAAAGGCCATCGCTCGTCCCCGACTGCCACTCATAAGGAAAGCAATGAAAGAACACCTCATGCTCCGACTTCTTTACATAACGGTTCACCATACGTGCATGCTACGGGACTTGCAAACCTCATCACAACTATTACTCAATTTCACAATTTCTCAACTAGCACGACTCTAATATCACCACCTTTATATTGCAAAACTATTGCAAGGAATCAAACATATCATATTCAGAGATCTACAAGTTTTATGTAGGATTTTATGACTAACCATGTGAATGACCAGTTCCTGTCATCTCTCTAAATAGATATAACTGAAGCAAGAGAGTTTAATTCTTTCTACAAAAGATATGCCCATGCTCTAACAAATATAAGTGAAGCAAAAGAGCATTCTACAAATGGCGGTTGTCTAAGTGAAGAGAAACAGGCAATCTAAACTTCAAATGATATAAGTGAAGCTCATGAAGCATTCTATAAAGCCAAACTCAAAAGATATAAGTGAAGTGCAATGAGTATTCTATAAATCAACCAAGGACTATTTCATACCAGCATGGTGAATAAAATAAAAATGAAAAACTAAAGCAAAGGACTCTCCAAGATTGCACATATCGCATGAACGAAACGAATCCGAAAACATACCGATACTTGTTGGAGAAAGAGGGGATGCCTTCCGGGGCATCCCCAAGCTTAGACGCTTGAGTCTCCTTGAATATTTACTTGGGGTGGCTTGGGCATCCCCAAGATTGAGCTCTTGCCTCTCCTTCTTCTCCTCACATCGAAACCTTCTCGATCATCAAACACTTCATCCACACAAGGTAAGATCCGTTAGTATAATAAAGCAAATCACTACTCTAAGTACTGTTGCAAAACAATTCATATTTTGTTTTTGCATTGTGTCTACTGTAATATTGCTTTTTCATGGCTTAATCCACTAATATAAATCGATAGTTTCATTAAAACAAGCAAACTACGCATCAAAAACAGAATCTCTCTAAAACAGAACAGTCTGTAATAATCTGAACATTCACCATACTTCTGGTACTTGAAAAATTCTTAAAAAATTAGGAAAAAAAATTGTATAGAAAGACAGTGCAAAAATAATCAGAACCGTTTGACGTTCGTGTAAAAAATGAAAAATCGCGCACTACAGCCAAAGTTTCTGTCCTGCACCGCACAAACCAACAAGCATTGTAAACATCCTAAAGGCAAACCTTGGCACATTATTTTTATAATACAATGGAATTGTACAACGGGATAATTATTTTTGTTGAAAAGTTTCTGTAATCAAGATTCACAAAGTTTCCGTGAGCATGAACAAAGTTCAAGCCTAGCTCCCACTTCAACAATGCTCGTCTTTCTCACTTTCGCTTTTCTTTTTGAATTTTTTTTGGGTTCCCCTCTTTATTTTTGTTGTTTTTAAACTATATAAAAGCACTCGACAGAAATAGATGACTCTCTAAAACTTCCGGGTTGTCTCCACAGGCGCTTTCTTTGAAGCCATTAAGCTAGGCATATAGTGCTCAAGTAGTGAATCCACCCGGATCCCAAGGTATATCAAAGCCAATTTTAATTAGAAATGATTTGTAATTTAGTAATGAGCACAAAGTAACATATATCATGCAAAAATGAAGTCTAACTCTCTTCCTATGCATCGGCATGTCATAAAAGAACAATTCACGCACGCAAAGTAAAGGCCAATGCATAGAATAAACAGTTTCTTGCAGTTTTATCATGTGGGAAACATAGAGGTGGAGATATAGTTCCTCTCTCATAATAATTGCAAGTAGGAGCAGCAAGCACATGCATATAATATTCATCAAAATCATCATGTGTAGTACTAAAAGGCAACCCATCAATATAATCCTTAATAAGCACAAACTTCTCCGATATAGTATATTCGGGAGAATTGAAAAAGATAATAGGACTATCATGCGTGGGTGCAATAGCAACAATTTCATTTTTAACATAAGGAACTATAGCAAGTTCATCTCCATAATCACAATTCATATTTGCATCTTGGCCACAAGCATAGCAAGCATCATCAAAAAGGGATACTTCAAAAGAATCAAAGGGATCATAATAGTCATCATAGCAATCATCCTTCGGTAAGCACGAAGGGGAATTAAACAATGTATGAGTTGAAGAGTTACTCTCATCAGAAGGTGGGCACGGGTGATCAATCCGCTCTTCCTCCTTTTGTTCTTCGCTCTCCTCCTCATCTTTTTCATCCAATGAGCTCACAGTTTCATCAACTTCTTTTCCCATAGATTCCTGCAAAATATTAGTCTCTTCTTGGACAGCGGAGACTTTCTCAATAAATGCATTAATATTGGAATTGTATTCAGAATTCTCATAGCAATATTTCAGGATAGCTAAATTTCCAGGTCTATAAACAGTATCATCAAAATCTTCAAACTCTTTAAATATAGATTCAATTTCATAAGCACCCATAAAAGCAACAAATTCTTCTATTTGTTCCACATCATAGTAATCATATATACCATTAGCATAATCAGCTAAGGTTTTATTATCATTAAATTTGCATGAAAAGGGAAGGTGTAGAGCCTTCATCCTAGAACAACAAGTATAATCATATCTCAAGCATAGTTGCCTAGCATAGCACTTCAATATATGAATTTGATCCCATAATAGTTTCCCTTTTTGAGTCAAGCGATAATCCCTAAAGTATTCACGTTGATCCAATGTGTATCCCATTACATAGTTGAATGGGGTTTTCTCAGGATTATCAAAGTAGTACATAATATCTTTCACATAACCAGCATCGAGGGTTTTAGGAGGTTCCCCATCTCCATGAGTATCAAGTACACCTAATTTTTTTGGTATTTCGTGTTCCATATCCATAACTAAAGATAAAGAACAACTAAGAACAACAAATAAAAATTACTTAGTGATAAAGCAAACAAGCACACACGAGAATATTCACCCCACGTTGTTGCTCCCCGGCAATGGCGCCAGAAAAAGGTCTTGATAACCCACAAGTATAGGGGATCAATTGTAGCCTCTTTCGATAAGTAAGAGTGTCGAACCCAACGAGGAGCTAAAGGTAGAACAAATATTCCCTCAAGTTCTATCGACCACCGATACAACTCTACATACGCTTGACGTTCGCTTTACCTTGAACAAGTATGAAACTAGAAGTACTTTGTAGGTATTGTTGGATAGGTTTGCAAGAAAATAAAGAGCATGGAAATACAAAGTAGGGGCTGTTTATATAAAGACACAATAAAGTAAATATAGCGAGTGTGGAAAAGTGGTGGTAGGAGTTGCGATTTGTCCCTAAGCAATTGACTACTTTACCAGACCGATAGCAAGTATTATGTGGGAGAGGCCACTGCTAGCATGTCATCCCTTACTTGGAATTCTATGAACTTATGATTGGAACTATTAGCAAGCATCTTCAACTACTAACGTTCATTAGGTAAAACCCAACCCTAGCATTAAGATACATTGGTCCCCCATTCAATCCCGTATGCATCAATTTCTATGCTAGGTTGAAGCTTCTGTCACTCTTGCCCTCCAATACATAGTCCTATCAACATACAACTAGCCCAATGGTGTGATCCACGAGCGCGCTCATATTATGGGCACCAAAGGGCAGCAACATAACCATAAGCAAATTAAATCAATCATAGCAATTCATCAACCACCGATAGGACAACAAAAATCTACTCAGACATCATAGGATGGCAACACATCATTGGATAATAATATGAAGCATAAAGCACCATATTCAAGTAGAGGGTATAGCGGGTTGCGGGAGAGTGGACCGCTATAGATAGAGGGAGGAACGTGATGGAGATGTTGGTGAAGATGGCAGAGGTGTTGGTGAAGATCGCGGTGATGATGATGGTGGCCACGGCAGTGTTCCGTCGCCATCGGAGGAGAGGGGGAGAGGGGCCCCCTTCTTCCTCTTCTTCCTTGACCTCCTCCTTAGATGGGAGAAGGGTTTCCCCTCTGGTCCTTGGCCTCCATGGCATGGGAGGGGCGAGAGCCCCTCCGAGATTGGATCTGTCTCTCTGTCTCTCTCTGTTTCTGCGTTCTCTTCTGCTGCCCTTTCACCGTTTCGTGTATATATGGAGATCCGTAACTCCGATTGGACTGAAACCTTCGCCGTGATTTTTTACCAAAAATAGCTTTCTTGCGGCCGAAGAAGGGCATCAACCGCCTTACGTGTGGCCCACGAGGGTCAGGGGCGCGCCCCTGCCTCGTGGCCACCTCGGGCACCGTCTCGTGTGGATTTTTCTTTCAGAATTCTCCAAATATTCCAAAAATATTCTCCGTCCATTTTTATCCCGTTTGGATTCCATTTGACCTGGGGTTTCTACGAAACATAAAACATGCAGCAAACAGAGGCCGACCTTTGAGCCTTTGGATCAATATGTTAGTCCCAAAAATAGTATAAAAATTTGCCAAAAGTATACGAAAGTTGTAGAATATTGGCATGGAACAATAAAAAATTATAGATACGACGGAGACGTATCAATGAACTGGAAGGCATGCTGTTTCCCCCTTAGCTACTTCCCAGGCTATGGATATTGCCGATCTGCAGCGGAAGCTTGATGTAGTAGGGGATGACCTTGCGTCAATCAATATGCGTCTTCATGAGTCGCAAGGTATATATTTGGGGCAATCCCCATACATTTTTTGTGGTATAAGCATGCTGCTAAAATCTGTATGCTCGAATATGCGTGGCTGCAGATGGTGCTGCCGCCGTTGAAGTTCTTCGAGCGGAGCTGGCCCGGGCCAAGGAGCAGGCCCGGTGTAGCAATGCGGCTGCCGAAAAGGCATCGGCTGAGTTAAAAGCCGAACAAGCTGCACGGCGCCAAGACGAGGAGAAGATATCCACGATGACGCTCAAACTGGAGAATGCTACTGGCCGCTGTGAATTTTTGGAGAAGGAGAGCAAAGCCTTAACGGATGAACTGAACAAGGCATTATAAGAGGCGAGAGAAGCGCGGTCGGAATCAAGAGCAACCCGTGAGGAGATCCGGCAAGCTAGGGAGATTGCGGCTGGTAAGCCGTTTCTGCTGCAAACTAAGTTCGGTGATCCAACTATGCTCAGCTTAACCAAGTGTGGAGTTCTCGGGACGAGTATTTAGACCTGACGAAGAGTTCTTCTGATGCGGCGCAGTATTACCAAGCGCGAGATGGGTATGCAACGGAGAAGCTTTTTTGGTCGCAGTTTGGCGCATCAAAGCGCCCTCTGTTGCTCAATGAACAGATGTCCCAATGGGCCGAACTTCATAGGATATCCGGTGCTGCCATGAAGGATGTCATAATCCGGTTGTGGCCAACTGAGCTTATTCCTGATAGCTACTTCGGTTTGGTACAAAGACTTGTTGACGCGGTGCCGCGAATCGGTGATGTGAAGCGGTCGGCGTGCATTGAAGGTGGACGGATGGCCTTTGCCTGAGTCAAGACATTCTGGGGAAAGATGAAGGCCATCGATGTCGTGGCTAAGAGTCCACCCAAGGGCAAGGACCGTCCTGAACCAGAGCATTATTTTGGAGACGTCCTAGAGGCCGCCCGCTTAATAGAGGGTCAATGTTCGAAAGACACAATGTTCAAGTGAGGTGTATGATAATTGTAAAAGACATTTTTATAGTTAATCTATTTTTATGTCTTGTTCAAAAGCTTGTATTCCTCCTGTGCGGCCGTTTTAATATAACCTGAAAGTTTTCGATAAATCGGCTTGGACCCCTCGTAGGAAATGCAGGGGTGTTTGGAAAAGCATTTAATCACTCTTTATCCAACGTCTTGGTCCATGAAGGAGGTGATAATGCGGCGAACCAGGCAATCGGACTATAGGGCGTTAACACTTTCACTTAGCCATAGGAGTTTTATGGTGGGGCTACGAAATAGCCCCTGGTATGTATACGGCGTATAATATGGCGCCTTACATATTTGATCTGAAAAGATCCTTCGTGTGACACGGAGAATCGCTAAAGATTACAAGAAGTAGTCAAGTGGTTGACCAGCTCTCGCCGCATCATGACAGTTAGTTTTCGACTTTCTCTACTGAGGTACTTGACCAGATGAACCGGGAGCACAATCGCAGTAGTTCTCCCTTTACTACCCTAGCCAATAGAGCGGAACGTAGGGTAGCAAGCACAGGAACCGGGCAACCCAACTATTGACCCAAGACATTGATTCGGAGCTGATGCATATAAGGCCAAACTTGCGACGCCGAAGTACGCTATAGAGCTGTTCGGACTTTTGTTGGCAACTCATTTGTTCCCATACCGAGCCCTGGCGTGCTATGCCAGGGTATATCTGTGAGACAACCATGGGGGCCATATTCATTGGCGAAACAACACGGATGATTAATTCGGATACTTTTTACTAGGACCTGAGTGGTATGCCAATGATTACTTTATATATATATAAAGGCCACAACCCCGGCTATTTGACATGCTCGGGGTCGAAGGCGGAGGAAGAGGCATAGTACATGCTCGAAATAAAGAGTGCGGTCTATAAAAAGTTATTTTGGACCTCATGTCGCACGTCTGCACCGCCTGTCCTCAGCGAGGGGAATCCTTAATGGAAGTAGCCCCTTATGTGAGTGTACGGATCCGAACTCCAATGGAGTCAGTTTTAGATGTTTGTCCTGTTCGTCACCTGTTTTTAAGAGATAGTGAAGAAATAAAAAGAAAATGGATAAAAATGTTACGGGGATACTTGCAGGCTTCTCCGTAGTGTGCTTCCGCCAATGCCCATGGTATCTTGAGTGCGTAGTGATGTATGCACGGCACAAATTTCGCAGGTGTACGAGGTGGGCGTCGGAAGACGAACTGCTATTTTCGCTCGGGGAGTAGTTGATCCTCGGGTGGAAATTGCTTCTGGCCCCCGGTATTTTGTTGGTGAACCCCTCTGTCGTCCCTGTCGCCTGGCGGCCTCTTCCCCTTGTGTTCGGCGTGGAGCTTGCCGGCCTTGAATGGCTTCTTCCGTTGACCGGGCTTGGGATTGCTGAATCCGGCATTGACCGCTGTGTCGCGTGCTCTTTCATTATCATTGCGACTGTTGTGTTTGCTTCTTCGTGGCTTGCCGTTGACACCTCGGATTTCGGAAGTGCCCGGGTCGCTGGTGATGTTGCTTCTACGAGCGAGCCAGCTGTCCTCTCCCGCGCAAAAGTGGCTCATCAGAGCAGTGAGGGTTGTCATGGATTTAGGTCCTTCTTGGCCAAGGTGGCGTGCAAGCCATTCGTCCCGGACACTGTGTCTGAAAGCCGCAAGGGCCTCCGCGTCCGGACAGTCGATGATTTGTTTTTTTTACTAAGAATTGAGTCCAGAGCTTCCTGGCTGACTCTCTGGGCTGCTGGACAATGTGACTTAGGTCATCGGCATCCGGTGGCCGGACATATGTTCCTTGGAAGTTGTCGAGGAAGGCCTCTTCCAAGTCCTCCCTGCTGCCTATGGAATTTTCAGGTAGGCTATTTAACCAGTGCCGAGCTAGTGCTTTTAGCTTTAGTTGGAGATATTTAATGGCGTGGAGGTCGTCTCCACGGGCCATATGGATGTGGATAATGAAATCCTCGATCCATACTGAGGGTTCGGTTGTTCCTTTGTACGATTCAATATTGACGGGCTTGAATCCTTCGAGGAATTCATGATCCATTAATTCATCTGTGAAACAGAGAGGGTGTGCGGCGCCTCTATGTTGGGCCACACTGCGACATAACTCCGAAGGAGTCCATTTGCTGTTTTCGGCTCGGGCTTGGCTGGGTTTCTTACATTCGGATAGGTAGGCATCGTCATGTGTCCGGGAGTACCCTCGCAGTCTGTATATCGATTTTGCGTGTCCTGCTCGACTGTCCCAGTCCCGTCGAAGCTCGTCAGTACAGCCGCAGGCTGTGTCACTCTTGTCTTTACGGTGAGGTGGGGCGATCTGGTGTTCGGCTTGAGTTACCTCTTTGTCCGGACCGGATTGTCGACGACCTGCCGACTTGTGTGATTATGGTACGGGATCCAACACCTCGTCATCGAATTGAGGTAGCATTCTATGCTTCGGGTTGCTTTCGGCTGGGCCACTAAGGCCGTATTCTTCGGTGTCCAGGACTTCGGTCCATCTATCGTTGAGTAGGTCTTGGTCAGCTTGAAGCTGCTGCTGCTTCTTTTTCAGGCTCCTTGCAGTAGCTATTAGCTTGCGCTTGAAGCGCTCCTGCTCGAGCGGCTCTTCGGGTACGATGAAGTCTTCATCGCTGAGGCTTACCTCATCTTCGGAGATCGGAAGGTAGTTGTCGTCCTCCGAATTGTCACTGGGCGGGTGTTGGTGTCAAAACAGGCGGATCTCGGGTAGGGGGTCCCGATCTATGCGTCTTAGGCTGATGGTAACAGGAAGCAAGGGACACAATGTTTACCCAGGTTCGAGCCGTCTCGATGGAGGTAAAACCCTACTTCCTGCTTGATTAATATTGAACATATGGGTAGTACTAGAGTAGATCTACCACGAGACCGTTGAGGCTAAACCCTAGAAGCTAGCCTATGATGGTATGATTGTAATTGCGATCGGCCTTCTAAGGACCAAGCTCTCTGGTTTATATAGACACCGGAGAGGGCTAGGGTTTACACGGAGTCAGTTACAAGGAAGGAAATATAATATCCGGATCGCCAAGCTTGCCTTCCACACCAGGGAGAATTCCATCCGGACACGGGACAAAGTCTTGAGTCTTGTATCTTCACGATTCAATAGTCCCGATGATGTACACAGTCCGGCTGTCCGGATACCCCCTAATCCAGGACTCCCTCAGTAGCCCCTGAACCAGGCTTCAATGACGATGAGTCCGGCACGCAGTCTTGTCTTCGGCATTGCAGGGCGGGTTCCTTCTCCGAGCACTCCAAAGTAATTATCGAACACTTGAACCGTGTCCAGATCCGCAAAATGATCTTCACATGCCACCGTAGAGAGAATGGTATTTCACAAATGCAATCTGCTGACAACTTTTTAGGCAATGCGACGTGTCATTACGGTCGGGTCATTATTCGAACCATTTTCCCACAACCGGCCATAGCGCATATAGCGAGGCGGTTTCCTTGACACGTCTTGTCAAAGCAGATATCATGTCCCATTATCACGGGATTCTCATCAATACGAGTATGGGAAATCCCACCACGCCATCAATCGTGGCGCTTGGGAAGCAAGCGATTCCCAACGAGAAAGTGGGGAGGCACACCGCTTTCGTCGCCTCTATAAAGGGATAAGAATTCCTCATTTTTACCCACGTCTTCTTCCTCCTTTGCCCACTCTTGCCCCATCGAGCTCCAGCGCCCAAGCCCAAGTCGTCTCCGCACAACTAAACGTGCCCGGAGCAGGAGGCAAGTGGGTGGCTTCCACCGTGAGGGAGAAGCACATCGCAAATCTTCGGGCGGCCGGATACTTGGCCGCAGACATTGCGCACCGGCTACCGGACGCTGGGCAGGTCATTCCGACCCCGGGACGCCACGAGAGGGTCGTTTTCATCGCCCGCTTCGTCCATGGACTGGGGTTTCCACTTCACCCCTTCGTCCGCGGGCTCATGTTCTACTACGGGCTAGATTTCCACGATCTAGCCCTGAATTTCGTCCTCAACATCTCGGCGTTCATCGTCATATGTGAGGCCTTCCTCCGCATAAGGCCTCGCTTCGGCCTGTGGCTACAAATTTTCTGCGTGAAGCCAAAGATCTTGAGCGGCCAGCAAGCTGAGTGCGGAGGGCCATGGTGGGCAGGATGCCTAATGTCACATGGCTTGACGGCTCCTTTGCGGAGACCGTGAAAGGGTGGCAATCGGGGTGGTTCTACATCACCGAGCCGCGCGGCGCCAACTGGGCAGCGGCCCCCGAGTTCCGATCCGGAACCCCCATGCAGCTCACCTCCTGGGAAAAGAAGGGTCTGGCCTGGGGTGAACCTACAGAGCTGACCAGGCTCCAAAACTGCATAAAGAGCATGAAGGACAAGAACATCAAGCTTGTCAACGTGATCCAGGTCATGCTCGTTCACCGGATCCTACCATGCCAAAGGCGGGCATTCAGTCTGTGGGAGTTCGTTCCGGCCGAACACCAGACGCTTCGGAGGCTTCATGACATGACGCATAAAGGCGGATGAGGGTGTTGTTCAAAGCCTCCAAAGTACCTCCTCCCACATCCGAGGACCACGGACTTCATGCAGCGCGGCCCCCGCGTCCGGTGAGTTTTCTTACTACCACCGGATTCGGTTTTTCCCCATACATTCATGGGGGAATCTTAAGTATTTGTGTATATTTGATCAGGACTATGTGGAGACAGCGGAGCAGATTGACTGTCCGGCTCCGCTGCCAGAAGATCCAACTGATGCTCTCCTGACGGAGATGCTGAACCCGGCGCCCTACAAGCCACCGGAGAAGAAAGCCGAAAAGAAGGCCCCGGGGACCAGGAAGGGTCTCCGGCGTAAGGTTGTGCCGGAAGCCTCGTCCGAAGACGGCGAGGAACACTCCTTGTCGGTGTCAAAACCGGCGGATCTCGGGTAGGGGGTCCCGAATTGTGCGTCTAGGCGGATGGTAACATGAGACAAGGGACACGATGTTTTTACCCAGGTTCAGGCCCTCTCGATGGAGGTAAAACCCTAATCCTACTTGATTAATATTGATGATATGGGTAGTACAAGAGTAGATCCACCATGAGATCAGAGAGGCTAAACCCTAGAAGCTAGCCTATGGTATGATTGTTGTTAGATCCTCTGGGACTAAAACCCTCCGGTTTATATAGACACCGGAGAGAGGTAGGGTTACAGAGTCGGTTACAATGGGAGGAGATCTACATATCCGTATCGCCAAGCTTGCCTTCCACGCCAAGGAATGTCCCATCCGCATAACGGAACAAAGTCTTCAATCTTGTATCTTCATAGTCCAGAGTCCGGCGAAGGTTATAGTCCGGCGATCCGGACACCCTAATCAGGACTCCTCGGTGGCCCCTGAACCAGGCTTCAATGACAACGAGTCCGGCGCATAGATTGTCTTCGGCATTGCAAGGCGGGTTCCTCCTCCGAATACTTCATAGAAGATTTTGAACACAAGGATAGTGTCCGTCTCTGCAAAATAAGTTCCACATAGCACCGTAGAGAGAATAACATTTACACAAATCCAATCTGCTGATGTATTCCGCAGCGTGATATCACACCACGGCCAAGCCTTTATTCGAATCGTTTTTACTATCCCACCTCAGCGCACTTAGCGAGGCGGTTTCCTTGGCACGTCTTGTCGAAGCAGAAATCGTGTCCCCTTATTCTGGGATTCTCATCAATACAGGCGTGGGTAACCCAACCGGGCCATTAATTACAATGCTTGGGAGATAAGCGAGTTTTACCAGGCTGGTGGGGGCACGTAGTCTCGTCCGCCCATATAAGGGGATAAGGATCCACCTTTTCCATCTACGCCTTCTTCCTCCTTCGCTTATCCATTTCCGCGCACTCGAGCTCCAGCGTCCAAGTCCGCACTTCCCACCTCAACCTTCTCCAGCCATGTCCGGTGCGGGAGGCAGGTGGATGGCCTCCTCCATCACGGAGGGGCACATCAAAAAGCTGAGGAAAGCCGGATACTTGTCCAACAACATCGCGCGCCGGCTCCCAGACAAGGGGCAGCTCATCCCCACCCCCAGGCCCCATGAGAGGGTGGTGTTCCTCACCCATTTCCTCCGCGGACTAGGTTTCCCACTTCACCCATTTGTCCGGGGGCTCATGTTCTACTACGGCCTGGATTTCCGCGATCTGGCCCCGAATTTCACCTCAACATCTCGGCATTCATCGTCGTGTGCGAGGCCTTCCTTCGCATCCAGCCCCACTTCGGCTTATGGCTGAAGACCTTCAATGTCAAGCCGAAGGTAGTGGGCAGCCGCCAAGCGGAATGCGGAGGTGCCAAGGTGGGCAAGATGCCCAACGTCCTATGGCTCGAGGGCTCCTTCGTAGAGACCATGAAGGGGTGGCAATCGCGGTGGTTCTACATCACCGAGCCGCGTGACCCTAAATGGGCGGCGGCTCCCGAATTCCGATCTGGCATCCCTACATGGCTCACCTCCTGGAAAGAGACGGGCCTGTCGTGGGGTAATTCGGAAGAGCTGACCGGACTCCAAACCTGCGTCCAAAACCTGGTGAACAAGAAGCTCAAACTTGTCAACGTAGTCCAGGTCATGCTCATCCGCCGGATCCTCCCGTGCCAACAATGGTCTTTCAGCTTGTGGGAGTTTGATCCGGCACAGCACCGAACCCTGAGCAGGCTCTTCGACACTACGTATGAAGATGCCTGGAAGGTGCTGTTCAAGGGTGCCGAGGCTCCCGCATCCACTACCGAGGATTGTGGATTCAGCGCGCAGCATCAAGCCAACCCGGTAAGCTATTTTACCCTTTACGGGATACTTGTTTTTCATAGTTTGACTCTATGCGGGATCTAAACTCCCTTTCCTTTGACAGGATTCGCAGAAGGCGTCCCGCAGAATGTTGTCGGCTCCCTTGCCAGAAGACCCAGCGGACGCCCGCTTGACGGGGCTGCTGGTTCCGGCACCTTACGTGGTGCCGGAGAAAAAGGCCAAGAAGAAGGCCACGGGAACTTGAAAGAGTTCCCAGCGTCTGGTGGTGTCGGACTCATCATCCGATGATTCTGAGGTGGACTCCTCCCACAAAAACGAGGAGGAGGAAAAAGAGGTCTCTCCCCCAGCGGGGGGAGAGAAGAAAAGGAAGGCCGCCCCAAGCTGAAGCGCGGAGGGTCCAAGAAGGGGAGGACCCTTCCTCCGGACTACTGCACCAACGCCGACGACGGCGAAGAGGAGTGGCCATCCAGGGCCAAGCCCCTGGCAAAATCGTAAGTATCCGGATACCAGAATAACTCAAGGCGCTCCTTTGTTGCACAGTATCTTCTAACGCCGAATATAATCATGCAGTCCGCCCGGAGCCCAGGTCGGCGTGTCGTTGAACAGCTCCTTAAGCTCGTCGGATGTGAATAGCACTTCACTTCCGGCCGCCTCCTCCCCTCGCGCTGCGGATGATGCCGAGGTGGAGTCCCAAAAGGGGCTAAGCCAGGAGGAGGTGGTCCTGGAGGCGCCGCAGGGCGACCTCCCGGACTCCAGGCGCAAAGGGGACAAAACCCCCAAGGGCTCCAAGTCCGGCCCTGGGCCGGACACTGTACCGGAACCTTCAGTGGTTCCGGAGTCTGGCAGGCGCCCCCTAGTAAGAAGGGCAAGCCTACGACACCGGTGGCCTCCGTCCAACCGGAGGCACCGGATAATCTGCTGGAGGTGCTTAACGGCGCCTCCATCGACGAGGAGCACCACACTATTATGAGTGTGGTGATCCAGAAGGTTCAGTCCGCCAAGAGCGGGCTGACTGAAGCCTGTGCCAGCCTTCTAACAGGCTTTGAGGTATGTATTTAAGATATGTAAAAATATTACCGCATAGACAGTAGCCCCTGATGCCCAGTTTGGTGTTCGGAAAGAAAAGCCGAACTGAGGAGCAAAAAGATATACACAGGAGTCTAACATAAGTATGTCAATATGGGAATGCAGGCTGCGCTGCTGACCTCTGCTGCACTGACTGTGGAGTTCGATGCACTGAAGCAGAGCCTCGAGCGGTCCGAGAACAAGCTCGGCCTTGCCAAGAAGTAGCTCGAGGACAAGGAAGGTAAGTAATACCTTATGTAAGTATATAAAAAAGATGTGGTTGCAAAAAATGACAGGACCAACGTGAGTATTACAGGGGCTACAACCCAGGTGGCAACCCTGAAGGAAGCGCTGTCCAAGGCCGAAGAAAATGTGGCCGTGGATCGTACCCAGTGAGAAAAGCAGGAGGCGCGGGTGGCGGAGGTGCAGCAAGAGCTCCAGGCTCTCGTGAAGAAACATGAGAGTTTGGAGCTTGACTCAAAGACTCGAGAGTCCGAGCTTTCCTCTGCCCTTGAGAGCACCAAGTCTGCCAAGGCCGAAGCCCAAAAAGCCATCCAGGAAATTGAGGCGATGAAGAAGATAGCGGCGGGTAAGGCATTCTTTATGCAAAGCAAGCACGTGAAAGTGAATTACTTGTTACTTACCCGAGTCCGGAGCTTGCCAGGAGCGTTCGCAGATCTTCCCTGCAGTGTGTCCGACGCTGCCGCCTGCTACCGGGCCGAGGAGGGGAGCTCGGCGGAGAAGGTGTTCTGGTCTCAGTATGATGAGGCCGGACACCCAGTGCCCTTGAGCGACCAGCTGAAGCAGCTGGTCGAGCTCCATAAGGTGGCCGAACAGGCCATGAAGGGCCTCATAGTCCGGCTATGGCCTGGGCAGGCCATGCCTGGGAGCTACTTTGGGCTGGTGAGGCGGCTGGTGGACGCCTGTCTATGGCTTGAAGTCGTCAAGCGCTCCGTATGCATCGAAGGTGCCCGTAGGGCCCTTGCCCGTGCTAAAGTGCACTGGGGCAAGATGGATGCTGAGAAGCTGGTGACAGATGGGCCACCGCAGGGCAAGGAGCATCGCAAGCCCGAGATGTATTATGAGGGCGTCCTGAAGGGTGCCTGCTTTGTGGCGGATGAATGTTCCAAAGATGTAATTTTTGAGTAAACTCGCATTTGTGATCATGTATGCTGAAAACTTGTTCATGTGCGCTAAGCAACGCTTTTGAATTTAAAATATTACCTTCTGTGCGGCCGTTTATTAAATTTGAGAGATGGCGAGTCGTCGGCTTCTGCCCCCGTACCACGAGTGCTGGGGTGTTCAGGATAAACTTGAGCGCTCTTTTTCCCATTCTTGGGTCCTTCGAGAGAGGCGCTCAACACAATGAACAAGGCAATCGGACTATAATGCTTGTACACTCTCACTTAGCCATAGAATTCTATAATTTTAAATTTCGGCGAATCCCTAGTATTCGGAAGACCGAGTTCAGGGCGCTATCCACGCCTAGGCCGGACAAAGCCGACTCCTCACTCTAAGCGGCATAAGTCTTTAGGGACTCGAAAACCTCTCGAATAGCGACCGACTCTCGCCCTATCATGACGGTCAGTTTTAGCTTTCTCCATTGAGGTGCTTAGCCCAGCTCAACCGGGGCACAATCGCAGTGTTTCTCCCAGCGCTACCTTAGCCGATATAACGGAACGTAAGGTACCAAAACATGGGAGCCGGGCAAACCCAACTATTGACCCAAGACATGATTCGGAGCCGATGCATATAATGCTATAAGTTCGGGGTGCCGCACTCGTGAGAGTGTTCGGACTTCTCACACCATATTCTGGGGTACGTAAGCCCCTGGTGTATTGGCCGTACCAAAGTGTACGGTTGCATAATGTCATAACTGAACATATTTACATAAAAAAGGAATGCAATAATAGACAAAAGCTATGTATTGTTTATTCGAAAAGTCTGCGGTGAAAGCAGAACGATACAAATAGTGTGATAAGCAAGAGATGGGACTATTTGACATGTCCCCCTCCAGGGGCGAGCTGCGGGATAATATGTTAAACAAGTATACTGCTCGTTATAGAGACCACCTGGACACTCGACGTAGATTTCTGCCTCCCTGGCTGTTACATCGTGTGTTAGGCGATTGTACTGCCGGACAGGCCTTCCGGAGAGTGGAGTCCTGAAAGTAAGAAAAAAAAGAATGACAAGATCGGGAGCCCCTAGTGCGGTTGAGCCGCATTTTGGACATGCCGTGGTCGTGCCCTTCCCCCTATGCCCATGGTATTTCCAGAGCGTAATTATGTACGCGTAGTACTGGTTTCGCAATTTCGCGAGGGCTGGGGTTGGGGCCGCATTGCTACGCATGCTCGGAACGTGCCAGGTAGTCATGTTGTAGGTTACTCTAGGCGCGCTTGACGGTGTCCGGACGGTTAATAGCCGGACTCGAGAATTGCCTTGAGAGGCTGCTTTGTACTTCCCCCGCGAGGGCTGCCGTATGCTCCTCCGTTCGGAGAGAGCGTTCGGTGTTTCCATTGACCGCAATGACTCCTCGAGGGCCTGGCATCTTGAGCTTGAGATATGCGTAGTGCGGCACCGCATTGAACTTTGCAAATGCGGTTCGTCCGAGCAGTGCGTGATAGCCACTGCGGAACGGGACTATGTCGAAGATTAACTCCTCACTTCAGAAATTATCCGGGGATCCGAAGACCACCTCAAGTGTAACTGAGCCTGTACAGTTGGCCTCTACACCTGGTATGACGCCTTTAAAGGTCATCTTTGTGGGTTTAATCCTTGAGGGATCTATGCCCATTTTTCGCACTGTATCCTGATAATGCATGTTCAGGCTGCTGCCGCCGTCCATAAGGACTCTAGTGAGGTGAAATCCGTCAATGATTGGGTCTAGAACCAATGCGGCGAATCCGCCATGGCGGATGCTAGTGGGGTGGTCCATTCGATTAAAAGTGATCGGGCAGGAGGACCAGGCTCCAACGCATATACGTCCCTGAGTGCACGCTTCCGCTCCCTTTTGGGTATGTGGGTTCCGTATATCATGTTCACCGTCCGCACTTGTGGGGGGAAGCCCTTGTGTCCCCTATTGTTCGGCGGCCGGGGCTCCTCCTCGTCATCGCTATGCAGCCCCTTGTCATTGTTTTCGGCATTTAACTTGCACTGCTTGAACACCCAACAATCCCTATTGGTGTGGTTGGCTGGTTTTCGAAGTGCCGTGTATCTGGCACGAGCGATCGAGTATTCGGTCCAAACTTGACGGGCCCGGAGTATTTCTTTTGAATGGCTTTTTCCGTTGACCGGGTTTAGAGCCTCTGAATCCGCATTAACTGTTGTATCCTCCGCATTATCGCCGTTAATGCGGCACTTGTGCTTGTTGCGATGCGACCTACCATTGCTATCCTTGGTATCCGAATTACCAGGACTCTTGTTCAAGTTATTACTACGAGCTAGCCAGCTGTCTTCTCCCACGCAAAAGCGGGTCATGAGTGTTGTGAGGGCTGCCATGGATTTCGGCTTTTCCTGTCGTAGGTGCCGGGCAAGCCATTCATCACGGATGTTATGTTTGAAGGCTGCGAGGGCCTCTGCGTCCGGACAGTCGACTATTTGATTTTTCTTAGTTAGGAACCGTGTCCAGAATTGTCTGGCCGATTCCTCTGGCTGCTGAATTATGTGGCTTAGGTCATCGGCGTCTGGTGGTCGCACATAGGTGCCCTGGAAATTGTCGAGGAATGCGGCTTCCAGGTCCTCCCAACAACCAATTGACTCTTCTGGCAAGCTGTTAAGCCAATGCCGAGCTGGTCCTTTAAGCTTGAGTGGGAGGTATTTGATGGCGTGTAGATCATCACCGCCGGCCATGTGGATGTGAAGGAGATAATCCTCGATCCATACCGCAGGATCGGTTGTACCATCGTATGATTCGATGTTTACGGGTTTGAAACCCTCGGGGATTTGATGATCCATTACTACATCTATGAAGCATAGTGGGTGTGCGGCACCTCTGTACTAGGCTATATCACGACGTAGCTCAAATGAGCTTTGTCTACTGTGTTCGGCCCGGCCGGAATTGCCATATCCGGCATGACGGTTATCGTCACGCGTCGTGGGGTGCCCACGCAATCCGTAGATCGATCTTGTTTGCCTTTCCTTGTCCTCCAATATATCTCGCAGGTCTGGCGCATTTCCCCGTGCCTTGGTATTCTTTGAGCGACGCCGGGGTACGGCTTGAGTGGAAGGCCGAGAGGCCTCTCTGTCGCGGCCACGAGGTGGCCGGTCGGCTGCGTCGTGCGCTAGTGATTTAGGTTTAGGTGCTTCCTCCTCTAATCGGGGTAGCAGCCTGCGCTTTGGGTAGCTCTTGGAGGGGCGTTCGAGTTCGTACTTTTCGGCCGCAAGGACTTCAGTCCATCTGTCGGCTAGCAAGTCTTGGTCAGCTCTAAGCTGTTGCTGTTTTTTCTTGAGGCTGCTCGCCGTGGCCATAAGCCTGCGTTTGGAACGCTCTTGTTCGACCGGATCCTCAGGGTTGCCTCTTCTTCGGTGGGAGGCATGTAATTATCGTCCTCTACCTCTCTGTCTGCCGCTCTCTCATGAGGGCTGGCTTCTCCATCCTCCTGTGTTGAATCCTGCTGGAGGGTGTTGTCTTCGGCACTGTCCGGGGTGTTATTATCTCCCGTGCCGGAATTGCCGTTTTTGCTTTGGCGGGATTTAGAGCGGCGCCGCTGACGCCGGCGCTTAGGCTGCTTCTTGGAGGGGGGTCATCCTCCATTGTTCCATCGCCATTTCCTTCTTTTGGGGTGTCCACCATGTATATGTCGGATGGCGAGGTGGCCTTCCAGTGCCCTGTAGGCGCTGGTTCTTGGTCGTCTCCTGCATCGGCGTCCATACCGTCGATGTCTTGAGTCAAGTCGAGCATGTCGGTTAAATCATCGATAGTGGCTACGAAGTGGGTGGTGGGTGGGCTTTGAATTTCTTCGTCATCCGTATCCCAACCTTGCTGACCATAGTCCGGCCAGGGCTCTCCTGATAAAGAGAGAGACTTTAGCGAATTCAGGATGTCGCCGAAGGGCGAGTGCTGAAAGATGTCCGCGGCGGAAAACTCCATTATTGCCGCCCAATCGGATCCGATTGGCAGGGGCGCGGAAGGTTCGGAGTCCGGAGAGGAGTCCGGCACCTTGGAGTCACGAGCTTCGCAAAGAACAAGGCTGGTGTTCAGCTCGATCGCCGTAGAGATTGCAGACCCCGAGGCGGTGTCCAGCCACCCGTCCTCGGTTGGCGCAGTCGGCTCCGAGCTAAGGGTCGGAGCGGAAACTGGTGCGGCCTCCATGGCACTGTTCGGTGGCAGAGCTGGATCATGCCCATCGTGACAGTGCGGCGCGCTTGGCTGTGGCTCGAACCCGTCGAAGATCAAGTCTCCGTGGATGTCAGCCGTGTGTTTCAAACTTCCAAATCTGACCTGATGGCTGTTGGAACCGCCAACTCCTCGTTGCTGCTCTCCTCTCCCTCTCACTCAGCTCGCTCTGGCTCGCCGTGGCTCGGTCAGCGAAAGGAGGAAGAGGAGATTCAGTGAATTTCAGAAAAAATGGTGGACATAGTGGTTTTCCCGGCACTCAAACGCCCCCTTGTTCCCTCGAGCACGAACTCGACAGTGTCGATCTGTTACAACGCCATCAGGTGGCTTTATACCCCGAGCCGGCGCACCGGTCCACTCGCCCCTGATCTTCCCCGCGCTCTCCGTGCACTGACTGCGCCCACGCTGCGCCTGACGCTCGCGTTACACGACCAGCTCCAACGGCTCGCGCCTGACCAGGCCACCTAGACTCGCCCACAGACGCACACACACAGACCCTGGTGCACGGACACGCCCGTGCACCCAACGCACGCACGCACGCACGCCCTAGTCCTCGGACCCGACGCACCCAGCAGGTCCAGCGCGCGCCCATACCCGCGCTCGACGTGCCCGGCCCGTACGCCGTGGCTTATTCGCCCTTCATTCACGCCCTAAGCCGTGGCTCAGAGCAGCCCGGCGTCTTCAACATCGCCGTCGACCAGCAGTGCACGCCCCGCGGCCGGCTCCTTCCGCAGGAGGGGGCACTCCCGCTAGAAGTGCCCTCTGACGCCGCACTTGTAGCACTTGCGGCGACGGTTGTCCCCGCCGCCTGATGCCGTGCTTGCCGTGCCGTCGTCGTCGTCCTCTCCGCGTGCACCGCCTCAGCGCCGCTCCCGCGCACGCCACTGTGCTGCAGTGTACAACAGCTGCCTATCCGCGCCGTCGCCACCTGCCTGTCCTCACCAACGCAGCCGCTCGTCGAACGCCTTCAGGCGCCCCAGAGCGTCGTCGAACCGCAGCTCCTCCAGGTTGGAGAACTGCTCCATGCCAGCGACCGCCGCGTACAGACGATCGGGCACACAGTCCAGCAGCTTCTTCACCATAGTTGCATCCTCCAGCGTCGCTCCGAGCCCTGCAAAACGCGCCGCCATCCCGCTGATCTTCCCCGCGAACGCGTCCAGCAACTCGTCGCTCGCCATGCGCAGGAGCTCCCACTCCCCGCGCAACGTGCCCAGCCGCGCCGCCCGCACGCGATCAGCTCCGACGAACCGCGCCTTCAGGCTGCTCCATATCTCCGCCGTGGTTTTCTTCGCGGCCACCTGCAGCAGAAGATCGCCGGCGCCGCGTCCTCCGGGGGCACCACCGCCTCCCACAGCCCTGCGACATCAAGGTCCGCCTCCACCTTGATGGCCCAGGTGGTGTAGTTGTCGCCTGTGAGCACCGGCGCCGCATGCGCCAAAGTGCTGCCCGATCCGCCGGCGTACGAAACGATGGACATCGCCGGCGAGCTCCCTCCTCCACGTGGCTCTGATACCAATTGTTGGAACCGCCAACTCCTTGCTGCTGCTCTCCTCTACCTCTCACTCAGCTCGCTCTGGCTCGCCGTGGCTCGGCCAGCGAAAGGAGGAAGTGGAGATTCAGAGAAGTTCATAAAAATGGTGGACACAGTGGTCTTCCTGGCGCTCAAACGCCCCCTTGTTCCCTCGAGCACGAACTCGACAGTGTCGATCTGTTACAATGCCATCAGGTGGCTTTATACCCCGAGTCGGCGCACCGGGCACGCACGCACGCCTCCACTCGCCCCTGATCTTCCCCGCGCTCTTCGCGCACTGACCGCGCCCACGCTGCGCCCGACGCCCGCGTCACATGGACAGCTCCAACGGCTCGCGCCTAACCAGGCCACCAAGACTCGCTCACAGACGCACACACACACACACACCCTGGTTCACGGACACGCCAGTGCACCCAACGCACGCACACACGCACGCCCTAGTCCTCGGACCCGACGCGCCCAGCAGGGCCAAAGCGCGCCCATACCCGTGCTTGATGTGCCCGGCCCATATGCCGTGGCTTATTCGCCCTTCAATGGCCAGGGGCATAGCTTTCGATCTACTCCAGATGGCCAAGCGAATTGGCCCGCAGTGCAAAGCCGCCGAATACGAAGATCTGTCCGGGGAGAAAAGTCTCACCCTGGACCGCATCGTTGTTGATGATCGGTGGAGCCATCGGGCCTAAAGATGACGACACAAAGGAACTCTCAATGAAAGCACCAATGTCGGTGTAAAAACCGGCGGATCTCGGGTAGGGTGTCCCTAACTGTGCGTCTAGGCGGATGGTAACAGGAGGCAAGGGACACGATGTTTTTACCCAGGTTCGGGCCCTCTCGATGGAGGTAAAACCCTACTCACCTTGATTAATATTGATGATATGGGTAGTACAAGAGTAGATCTACCACGAGATCAGAGAGGCTAAATCCTAGAAGCTAGCCTATGGTATGATTGTTGTTCGTCCTACTTACTAAAACCCTTCGGTTTATATAGACACCGGAGAGGGCTAGGGTTACACAGAGTCGGTTACAATGGGAGGAGATCTACATATCCGTATCGCCAAGCTTTCCTTCCACGCCAAGTAAAGTCCCATCCGGACATGGGACGAAGTCTTCAATGTTGTATCTTCATAGTCCAGGAGTCCGGCCGAAGGTTATAGTCCGGCCATCCGGACACCTCCTTATCTAGGACTCCCTCACTCCTCCCCCGAAGAGGAGGAATAAGAAGAAGAAGCCGCCCCATCCGGAAAGGATGAGGGGCCTGAGGAGACGGGCCATGGGGCCGGGAGAGGCCCTCGACGCAAGGCCGTCATACCCACGTCGTCCGATGATGACGAAACAGATTATCACGGAGGCGGGGGGAAGCAAGAAGAAACTCTACCTCCCCACGCTGGGGAGGAGAAAAAGAGTAAAGCCGCCCCGGAGGGGGAGGCTGGGACGCCCAAGAAGGGAAAGACATCCCTTCCGGACTACTCCACCACGGCCGCTCATAGCAAGGAAGAGTGGCTGCCCAGGGGGAAGCCCCTAGCGCGATCGTAAGTGTCCGCACTCTATCATGATTTTACTTCATAGTTGTATAATGAAGCCGAACATATATGGAGTCCGTCCAGGGTCACCCGGAGGTGTCGTCTTCGGATGGGTCTCTGAGCGCTTTAGAGATGAACTCGCTCCCGACGGCCACCACTCCTCAGCCTGCGTATGACACAGAGGTGTTGTCCCGAAGGTTCCCCGAGCGGGGGGAGGTGACCCTGGAGACGCCCCAAGGCGGAGTTCCAAATGTCGGACACGCGGGGTTCAAGATCCCCGCGGATCGCGTCTGTCGGCGTTCTGGGAAAGGGGGTCCCCAGACTTGCCTGCCTGCGGCCTGCGGCGTGGCTCAAGTGGGGGACCAGTGCGGCCCGGATTCATCAGCTCAAGCTCATGACCCTCGCAAGGGGCCAAGCCTCGCGGGCGGACGATAGGATCCTTCCTCAGGAGCAGCCTCGTCAGGAAGGCTCACGAGGAGGCGGAGAGATCAAGGCAGGGTACCTCACGAGGGTGCCCCATGACGCAAGCCATGACGATCGAGATCGGTGAGGCGCCCGACTCTGATGTCCTCATTTCTCCTTTGGTGCAAAGGAGGCAAGCACAAGCCAAGGCATCAGGCAAAGGTTACCGCTTCGGTGCAACAAGACCAAGACCAGCAGAGCGGCAGGATGGAGGTCATCGTGGAGCCCAGGACGGCGTCACCGTCAGAGCCTTTGGCAGCCGAAGACCAACTTTAGTCAGGATAAGTGTACTAGATGTTCCCCTTCAAAATGGCCAATTGTTGGCGCCCTTCCCGCTCATTATTTGGGAAGAGGCCCAAGGCCTCCCTGTATAAATAGGACTAGCCACCACAGAAAGGGAGGAAGAAAGGAGAAGAGGGGGTCGAACCTACCAGAGAGAGAGAGAGAGAGAAGCGACTGGACTCACCCAAGCAGTCCATCGCGCCAGCTCAAGAACAGCCCCTCGCGAGGCTGTTCTTCCTTTGTACTATTCTTCCTCAGCCCCGGAGGCAATCCACCACACCACACACTGGAGTAGGGTATTACACCACAATGGTGGCCCGAACCAGTATAAATCTTGTGCCTCTTGTGTTGTTCATCGTTCCTAGTTTAGATCCCTTGCGAACCATTAACGCGTGAGCTGGTAGGGGAAAGATCTCCGTGCGCACCCCAGAGTTCGAACCTCAAGGGTCTGCCGGAACCCGAAATCCGACATTTGGCACGCAGGTAGGGGTGCGCTGGAATCTTTCTTCCGCTGGTCGCGTGTGATATTCCGTCGTGTCCATTAGTGACGCTCGCCAAGCCCGCGCCAAGCGCCAGGCTGCTCGCGCCGCTTGAGTCGCCCAGACGGCTCCCGTCGGCGGACACCCCCGTCGTTCCCCGTCGCCTGCCGCCAATGCCGCCACCGGCCCGGCGGGGAACGAGCAGCAGGCCTCGTCCCTGCATCCATCGGTGAGGCGAGAAGGCCGCACCGCTACTCCTTCGCTCGCCCTTGCTGGTTCTTCATCCCGCGCGCACCGCGCTCCCACGGAGGCTCGAGCCGCGCTCATCGCGGCGAACGAGCTCCTGCGCTACCGCCCTGTCGACGACATCTACGAGGAGTGGCTCGACCGCGTCGCCGAACTCGTCCGTGCCGCAGGGGGCTCCCCCGTGCCGTCCCTCTCGTCGCCTCGCCCTTCACCCCGCGCGGGAGGCAGGGAGCCGGAGGTGCCCCCGTCACCTCCTCCCCAAGAAGGCGCCCTGGTTCCAAGGCTCGTGGCCCCGGGCCGAGACCCTCCACATCCGGCGCCCGCGCAACAAGAAAGGAGCTACCAGGAGATCCCTCGTCCCCAAGAAGGTGCTCGCGTGCTCCCAGCACCGGAGCGCCACGATCGCGCTCCAGCGCCACTGCGTCAAGACCCTGCGCTGCTCCAGGCAGCGGTGCGCGAGAATCCACAAGAGCAAGCTCCGCATCAGCAAAGAGCCCCGATGGCCACTGCAGGTTATTGCGCCTTCACTGCCGAGCTACGTAGCGTCGCATGGCCCGGAAAGTTCATGCCAGACCTGCCTCCTCGCTACGACGGCATTGCCGACCCCGCGAAGTTCCTTCAGCTCTACGAGCTAGGCATCGAAGCCGCCAACAGGGACGGAAAGGTCATGGCGAATTGGTTCCCCATGGCGCTCAAGGACGGAGCCTGAACCTGGCTCCTAAACCTGGCTCCCGGCACGATCTCCTCCTGGGACGAGATGCGCACCCGCTTCATCGCCAACTTCCAAGGCACTCGCGATCGGCCTCGGGCCGTGAGCGACATGCGCCGCATCAAGCAGCAGCCAGGAGAGACCCTAGAGAAGTACATCCAGCGCTTCAACAACGCCCGCCTCAAGATCCCGGGGTGGTAGGAAGCCATCATCTCAGCCTTCTCCGATGGCGTGCACAGCGTCAAGATGTAGGAGGAGCTAGCATTGCATGAAGACACATGCACAACCACAGGGCTGTTCAACTTGGCGACCAAATGCGCCAGGCTGAGGAAGGGCGCCTCTCCCTCCACGAGCTTCGCTGCCGTTCGAAGAGAAGAAGCCCAAGGTCAAGGGCGTGAAGCGCCAAGTGGGCTGCCGTGCTCATGGCGTAACCGGACACCAAGCGAGGCGAGGATCAGCCCGAGTCATCCAAAGGCAGCCGGTCTTGCATATACCACGACCTCCACACCCACAACACCAACGAATGCCAGGAGCTCAGGGCCGTGCGAGAAGGGCGTATCGGCCGACGCCCCGAGCGCAATGATCGGGGCTACGGCCGAGGAGGAGGAAGAGGCGCAGGACGCTGGGAAGACCGTGGCCCTCGCCAAGTATGTCGTGACAGACCTCGCAAGGACCGCTGACAGGACTAGCCTCGCGAGGGAGGTTGGAGGGACCAGCCTCGTGAGGACCGCCCTCAAGGCAACGCAGGGCTCCCACCTCTGCCGCAGCCGCCAAGGAGGTTCGAAGACCATCATCAGGACGAGGGGGCTGGGGGCTTCTAGGAGCCGCGCGCGATCGCTTGCGTCCTGGGTGGCGCTCAGGCCCCAGCCTCGTAGCGCATCTTCAAGCAGTTTGCTCGCGAGGTGAATGCACTCCTCCCCAGGCCCGAGGCCACACACCCTCTCAGGTGGTCGTCGTGCGCTATCACGTTCAGCTCAGTGGATCAGCTCAAGTGCGCAGCAACGGCCGGAGTCCTCCCCATGCTTTGCTCACTACCATCGACAGCGTGCAAGTCACGGGACCCTCATCGACGGTGGAGCAGGTCTCAACGTCCTATCTGTCGAGACATTCAACGATCTCCAAGTGCCATCTGACCAGCTTGGTGACCAAGCCTTTCTCAGGAGTCACCGATGGCTCCACCGTCCCGATAGGGCAAGTTCGCCTTCCCGTCAACTTCGGACAGCGCAACAACTACCGCACCAAGCTCATCGACTTCGACGTCGCCCACATTCGCCTGCCATACAATGCCATCCTCGGGTACCCAGCTTTGGCCAAGTTCATGGCGGTGACTCACCATGGCTACAATGTCCTCCAAATGCCAGGAAGCGGAGGAGTCATCACAGTGCTTTGTGAGGAAAGGGATGCAGTGTGCTCTCTTGAGCCCGCCTTCCAAGCCGCAGCAATCGAAGACCCAGATCACAGGAGCGGGAGACTTCCTGAGGCGATCCCTAAGAAGAAGAAGGCCGCTGGTCCAAGCCCTCATGGGAAGGCACCTCCAGAGGCGTGGCAATAGGACCCGCGCCCGTTCAAGGGCGCCACCCTCTATCGCATAGGAAAGGCGCCCGGCGCCCTCCTCAGGCGGGGCTCGGGGGCTCTTTCATGGCGAGCCACCGACCTAGCCGGGGTCACGAGGGAGGCGCTCGGGCACCACTTGGAGGCGTGCTTCAAGGCATGTTTCCCTCAGGAGGGCCAAACCCTTAGGAGTTCATCACGAGGAACATCCAGGAGCCACCGGAGTTAAGAGTCATGCGCGGCTGTCGCCGCTTGCACGCCGTGGCCCCACATCCAGGCGAGGATGCTGGGCTGCGAGTCTGCATCGACATACCAGGGCTCAACCGGGCCGCGTCTCAGGGGCGCCTATGGCCCTCACGCGTGGGGCGTTGCGAGGGTCCACCTCACAGCTACGTTCGCATGCCTTTCGGCCTGCCGAACGCGGTTGCCGCCCATCAGCGCCTGCTGAGGTGCGCTCTGGAGGCTCAGGAGGTCAAGCTGGCAGAGATGGAGATGGCTCTCGAGGAACCCCCGTGCCCACGGAGCCTCCCGAGGCTCCAGGTCCGGAGGACTCGTGAGGGCTGGCTTCCTCATCACGCGTCATCCGCTACCTCAACTTCCCGCCATCTCCGACCATATCAGGTGACACCTTCCCAAGTTCCGTTTTCAGCTGGGAGCGCCCCTCGGGCTGCATCATTCCCAGGCCGCGTGGGGCCGTCCCTGCGGCATGTATCCGTTTTGCTTATGTTCTTTACTTACCTTGTTGGGGGCGCCCCTCGGGCTGCATTATCCCCAAGCTACTCGGGACAGACCCAGTGGCATGTGCTTTCTCTGCACCTATCTAAATGGATTTGCTTATTCGTACATAACATGCTTGACCTAATCGCCTGCTCGATTGACACCTACCTTTCGAGCCGCTCGCTCAGGCACGGCACTTGCGCACGGGCCCGTCACTGCAACGCCGATAAATCTGAGTGGCTGAGCTGTGGCCGCGGCAGCCCCGCAAGGCGCCACCTCGCCAAGCCCTCAGTGCCCCCGATAAATCCCTTGTAGCGACCAATGGTTGGCTGGCAACCGTAACGACGAACCTTGTATCCCCTCGTGATTGGTACACGGGACCTGCTCTAGGAGTAATGCTGGCGGCATCACGAGCCTTCTCTCCTCCTCTCCGCGCGATCTGCTTGCACGTTGAAAGGGGGGCGCCTGAGCATCGCGACTCATGGGCTCTTACTGGCTCTCCAGCCCTCACCCCCTGGCCTTGACCCACGGCATCGCGACCTATCATACCAGCGGCGGCTGAGCTCGCTCGAGGGCCGGGACCTGAGGACGTAGAGCATTAAGGAAAGCGCGGGGGAGAGGGAAGAAGCTCGCGAGGACCCATCCTGGCGACACCTCGGTTGCCGTCGCGCAGGCACGGCACTTCATCGAACGCCGCTCCACACCCGGAAGATAAGTCACTCCAAAACTGATCCGACTCAGCGCTAAACCCTCGCCTACAGCTGCTCTGTCACGGCAAAGCTGCCTACCTTTCTTGCCTATCGGAGGCTGCTTGAGCGCTAAAGGGGACCTCTTGAGCATCGCGACTCAGGGGCTCTTACTGGACCTCGGGCCGCTCACCTCCTGGCCTTGACCACGGCATCGCGACCTGGCATACCGGCAACGGCTGAAGCCTACCTATGGACCGGGACCTGTCAGCATAGAGAACCAAGCCATCGTGAGGAAAGAAAGGGGGAGCTGAGCCGGGACAGAACACGCATCTCGCACCGATTCATCATAAGGATATAATATTCACAAGAACATGGCTAGCGCCTTACATACCCCCGCAGGGTGCTACTTCGATTCTTCGCAGGAAATAAAAGGTGCTAATCCAAAAGAACACCGACTACGCGTGCCTCCGCAGGAGACGCCATCATCAACACTGGGCCGCCAGGCGCCGGCGCCAACCCCATCCAGATCACCGGCGCCGGTAGCCTGAAGCGCCCGCCCGGCTCCGAGCACGGCACGAGCTCGGGGGCTTGTAGCTGTCGTCACTCGTCTCCGTAGTCGCCAGAAGCTCGGCGGAAGCGCTGGACCCTCCGGCCCCTTCGCTGCTGCCCAAGGAGCTGCCGAGGGGGCAACCGGCGGGCCTAGTCCTCGCCACGGTGATGCCCCGACCGCCCTTCTCGGGGCAGCATTCCAGCCGGCGTCCTTTCGCGTCGAAGACCTTGAAGAACATCAAGGAGGCGCCGTCGTATTCTAGGTGGATCACGAGGGCGCCCCTTGTCCGGCAGACCCGGGCGATCTCGCCCCAGCCTCGGGTCATGTAGACCTTGCCCGGAGCGACAACCGCAACCTCCGCTCCGGTCGCAGGGGTGCTGCAGCCATCGTGCTGCAACCTGAGCTCAAGAGAACCCCTTGGCGGGATCTCGAAGGGAAAGGAGGGAGGAAGGCGAATCCAAGATTGAGGAGGCATGGAGGCGTGGAGCACAAGCTCTCGGAGGAACGGCGCGCACCGCCGTGACCCGCCGGCGCCGACGGCGGCGTCGTCCGTGTCGCTCGGTGTCTACTCCTCTAGGGCCCTCGATGCGGGCGTACAAGGGCAGCGGGAACCCTTGCGGCAGCCGCTCGTACCAGGGTCTCGACGCCTCCTGCCGGGCGCCCTCATCTCGGGGGCAGAGGACTAGCCGTTTCCTCGGTGGAAGTGGGTCAGGACCCTCTCGGGGGGCCTTTCCCTTCTCTTCTGCAGAAAACCGGCGGATCGGAGCCATTGTCGCAATGCGGAGCAAGGGCGAGGATGGAGAGGAAGGAGTAGCAAGAAGCGATGGACTGGAAGGGCTTGCGCCATTCCGTACTTATAGCCGGAGGAGGCCAACCGTCGGCCTCCACGATCACAAGTAATCATGACCCATTTCTACGTGCAGGGACTTGTCAAGTCATGCGGTTGCCGAGGGATCGTGGAGAAGCGGAGACGCCCACGACCAATCAATCGCCACGCGGCGCCCAAGGCCGTAGGCTGTTGGGGCCCGCGGCGCTTCGCACTTGCCCCTTCGCTTCTCTGCTAAGCCAAGTCCGGGCGCGCCTTGGGCCCGGGGCTACTGTCGGCGTTCTGGGAACGGGGGTCCCCAGACTTGCCTACCTGCGGCCTGCGGCGTGGCTCAAGTGGGGGCCCAGCGCGGCCCAGCTTCATCAGCTCAAGCTCAAGACCCTCGCGAGGGGCCAAGCCTCGCGGGGCGGACGACAGGAACCTTCCTCAGGAGCAGCCTCGTCAGGCAGGCTCACGAGGAGGCAGAGAGATCAAGGCAGGGTACCTCACGAGGGTGCCCCATGACGCAAGACATGACGATCTAGATCAGGTGGGCACCAGGCAGGCGCCAGCCTGCGCAGTGTCCTCGTTTCCCCTTTGGTGCAAAGGAGGCAAGCACAACTCAAGGCATCAGGCAAAGGTTACCACTTCGGTGCAACAAGACCAAGACCAGCAGAGCGGCAGGTCGGAGGTCATCGTGGAGCCCAGGACGACATCACCGTCAGAGCCTTTGGCAGCCAAAGACCAACTTTATTCAGGTTAAGTGTACTAGATGTTCCCCTTCAAAATGGCCAATTGTTGGCGCCCTTCCCGCTCATTATTTGGGAAGAGGCCCAGGGCCTCCCTCTATAAATAGGACTAGCCACCACAGAGAGGGAGGAAGAAAGGAGAAGGGGGGTCGAACCTACCAGAGAGAGAGAGAGAGAGAGAGAGAAGCGACTGGACTCACCCAAGCAGTCCATCGCGCCAGCTCAAGAATAGCCCCTCGCGAGGTTGTTCTTCCTTTGTACTGTTCTTCATCAGCCCCGGGGGCAATCCACCACACCACACACTGGATTAGGGTATTACACCACAACGGTGGCCCTAACCATTATAAATCTTGTGTCTCTTGTGCTGTTCATCGTTCCTAGTTTAGATCCCTTCCAAACCATTAATGCGTGAGCTGGTAGGGGAAAGATCTCCATGCGCACCCTAGAGTTCGAACCTCAAGGGTCTGCCGGAACCCGAAATCCGACAGCGTCGACGAGAGCCGCAGCAAGGCGGATTCTCGACCGGACACCGTTCCGGAACCCTTGACGGTTCCGGATTTAGGCGGGCAGCCCCTCATTAGGGAGGGCGAGCCGTCCATGCCGAGGACTTCCGTCGGCGCCCGGTAACGCTGGATAATCTGGTGGAAGCGCCGAGGCGCTTCCATGGATGACGCACAAGATACTCTTATGAGTGCGGTGATTCAAAAGGTTCTGTCCGCCAAAAGCGGACTAACTGAAGCCTGCACAAGCCTCCTGACGGGCTTCGCGGTAAGTAATAAAAATGTGTGAAATTACCACGCGATAGCTAGTAGCCCCTGATACTCTGTTTGGTGTTCGGAAAGAAAATCCAAACGGAGGGTCAATTATAATCCGCAGGAGTCTAATAAGCGTTTATGTGAACAAGCAGTCCGTGCTGCTTGCCGCTTCTGCCCGCACAGCCGAGGTTGCCGAACTACAGCAGGTCCTCGAGCAGGCACAGGGAGAGCTCGACCTCACGAAGAGGCGGCTCGAAGAGAGCAAAGGTGAGTGATTCTCCGCTCTTATGTATGTAAAGATAGATGAAATGGTTTAGTCTGACGACGAAGCGTCGTGACTGTGTAACAGAGTTCGCCGCCGAAGTGGCATTCCTGAAGAAGGCGCTATCCGAGGCCAAAGAAAAGGCGGCCTTGGAATGCAAGGAGCGCGAGAAGCAAAGTTCTAGAGTGGGCGAGGTACAGCAAGAGCTCGAGGACCTCGGCAAGAAGTTCGAGTCCGTGGAGCATGATCTCAAGGTGAAAGAAGTCGAGCTTGCGAAGGCCCTTGTGAGTATGAGAGATGCCAAGGCCGAAGCCGAGAAGGCACAGCAGGAAATCCAGGAGGCCAAAAAGATAACGGCGGGTAAGAAATTCTTTATGCGAAGCAAACATGTGGAGGAGGCCTTTCTTTTACTTACCCGAATTCGGAGCTCTCCAGGGGCATTCGCAGATCTGCCACGCAGCATCACAGACGCCGCGGAGTTCTACCATGCCGAGGAGGGGAGCTCAACGGAGAAGCTGTTCTGGTGCCAGTATGCTGGGGCCGAACATCCGATGCCTCTGAGTGACCAACTGAAGCAGTTGGTCGAACTCCACAGTGGTGGCGAAGTGGCTATGAAAGATTTCATAGTAATGCGGATGTGGCCTGGTGAGCCCCTGCCCACTAGCTACTTTGGCCTCGATCAGCGGATGGTGAATGCTTGTCCGCGGCTTGAAGTAATCAAGCGATCCGTTTGCATTGAGGGTGCCCGCGGGCCTTTGCCCGTGCGAAGGTGCATTGGGGCAAGCTGGATGCGGAGAAGCTGGTGAAGGACGGGCCGCCAGAGGGCAAGGCGCATCGTCATCCCGAGAAGTACTATGATGGTGTTATGAAGGGCGCTCGTCTCGTGGCCGACGAATGTACTAAAGACAAGATCTTTGACTAAATGTACCTCTGCCGCAGTTGTAATTTAAGGACGGAGTTTCCTGTGCTATGTAGTATTATTTTGATTTAAAATATTACCATCTGTGCGGCTGTTTATCAAATTCTGAAAGTAGGCCAGTCGTCGGCTTCTGCCCCCACGTACCTAGTACCGGGGTGTTCCTAGAAAAACCCGGATACTCTTTATCCAAATGTTTGGTCCCTTAAGGAGGTATCCGGCGCAGCGAACAAGGCAATCAAACTATGTGGCTTTATAACTTTCACTTAGCCATAGAAGTCTATAATTTTAAATTTCAGTGAAGCCCCTAGAATTCGGAGGGCCGTATTGGGGCGCTATATACGCCTAAATCGGACAAGGCCGACTCATCGCCTAAAGCGGAAAAAATCTTTAAGGATTTTAAGACCTCTCGAACAGCGACTGAGGGAGTCCTGGACTAGGGGGTGTCCGGATAGCCGAACTATCATCATCGGCCGGACTCTAGGACTATGAAGATACAAGATTGAAGACTTCGTCCCGTGTCCGGATGGGACTTTCCTTGGCGTGGAAGGCAAGCTTGGCGATACGGATATGTAGATCTCCTACCATTGTAACCGACTCTGTGTAACCCTAGCCCTCTCCGGTGTCTATATAAACCGGAGGGGTTTAGTCCGTAGGACAACCAACATTACAACAATCATACAATAGGCTAGCTTCTAGGGTTTTAGCCTCCTTGATCTCGTGGTAGATCCACTCTTGTACTACCCATATCATCAATATCAATCAAGCAGGAGTAGGGTTTTACCTCCATCGAGAGGGCACGAACCTGGGTAAAAACATCGTGTCCCTTGTCTCCTGTTACCATCCGCCTAGACGCACAGTTCGGGACCCCCTACCCGAGATCCGCCGGTTTTGACACCGACATTGGTGCTTTCATTGAGAGTTCCTTTGTGCCGTCATGATCAGGAAGGATGCCTCTTCCCGTCTTTAAAGACGGTACCATTGCTAAAGGAGCTTTGGCCGCCGGCCAAACTATCCGGCTAGGTGGTTTTCTCATGACCGCCTGTTCGGCCGCTGCTTCGACGACGACCTCCCAGGTCATCGAAAGCAATCTTCACATCAACTTTGAATTTGCCGAGCAGCTGGATCCGATGGAGCTCTCTTCTGTAAACGAGCTCTTGGATTGCATCGCCGCCCTGGGAGTCGCTACAGACTACGATCAGATTGGGCTTAAAACCGATCTGAGAGAGATTAACTCTCCCGAGGTCACCCACCACGTTGCGGTGGTATAAGAACAATGCGGCGACTCTTCTTCCGTATTAAAAACTAGTTATGTCCGAACTCCTGATCCCTCCATGCCGGATTCCCACGGAGGGACAGACGTCAATCAAGTACTGAACCTAAAGTCAGGCAACGGACCAGACTCGTTGGACAACATCCAGCAACCCAAGCTTCCAGATTCGGAAACATTTCGGCCCTTGAGCCTTAAGTTGGGCAGGGTTCATGACTCAATTCCACCCACCCACCCAAGCATAAGCGATCTATCACAAATCCGGCAAGAGCCCACGGAGACAGTACATCATTACTGGGCCAGATTCCTCCTGGTCATGGACAGGATAAAGGACTGCCGTGAGGACAGCGCAATCGCAATTTTCTGCAATAATTGCACGGACATAGGAATCACTAACGCCGTAAGTCGCCGCGAAATCACACGCTTCGCTGACCTGGCGTCTATAGTACGAAAGTACTGCGCGATGGAGAGTATCCGGAAAACCGAAACTAATTTTTGGGACAACCCGGCTCCGAACACATCCCTAGTCCGAAACAAAAGGGTGCATCATGCTCGGGCACCCAAGGCAAAAACCAAAAAGCAAAAACCCCATAAAGGGCACGGAACCGTTCTGGAGGGATGGCTCAGCGGACCCTGTAAAATTCATAGTACAGAGGGCGCCACTCCAACACATAGCCTTCGAGCATGTTGGATACTGCGGCAGGTGGCCAAAAGTGGCGAAGAGCTGCTAGCCCCGGAAAACCACCCCAATAGTACCAGTACGGTATTAACTGTCTTCGAGACTTTCGCATCAAATAATACGCGGAAGCGAACAATCCGCAGCCTCGCCGAAGTCTACCAAGTGGCAACAGCAAATCCATGGAGCGACGCGGCTATCACCTTCAATGCCAGCGACGAGCCTAAATTCCGAACAGCCCGAGCACCAGCCGCATTGGTTCTCAGCCCAATAGTGGAAGGCTTTCATCTTACCAAGGTGCTCATGGATGGCGGCAGCGGATTAAACCTCATCTACGAGGAAACCCTTCGAAAAATGGAAATAGACTGGAGCCGCATCGAGCGAAGCAGCACAACCTTCAGAGGAATAATCCCTAGTCGGGAAGTACGCTGCACAGGAAAAATTACACTGGACGTAGTGTTCGGCACACCGGACAATTACAGGTCCGAGGAGGTCACTTTCCAAGTGGCCCCATTCAGTAGCGGATATCACGCCTTATTAGGGCGAGAGGCATTCACAATCTTTCAAGCTATACCTTATTATGGATACATGAAGCTTAAAATGCCCGGGCCCAATGGAACTATCACTCTCGTCAGTGATCCGGACATAGCACTCCGCGCCGAAAACAAGACAGCCGCACTAGCCCTAGAGGCACTATCCGAAGCCTTAGCGGCAGAGGAACTCACCGCGCTGCGCTCCACGGTGAACAGGGACGACGTGATACTCGATAAGAGATCCAAGTCCACATCTTTTAAACCAGCGGACGAAATAGTCCAATTCTAGGTCCATCCAACGGACCCCACAAAGACGGCCTCCATCGGGACACAACTAAACCCCGACGTAGACACCGCACTACGAGAATTCCTTTGGGAAAATTGGGACATTTTTGCCTGGCACCCTTCAGACATGCCAGGAATCCCACGCAGGCTGGCAGAACACAGCCTAAACATCCTAAAAGGATTCAAGCCAGTCAAACAGACTCTTCGGCGATTTTCTGAACCCAAAAGACAGGCAATGGGGGAGGAGCTAGCCAAACTATTGGAAGCCGGATTCATCAGAGACATCAAACATCCGGACTGGCTGGCAAACCTGGTAATGGTACCAAAAAAGGACAAATCCTCGCTCAGGTGTCGATTTTAAAGACCTTAACATGCCTTGCCCAACGGACCCTTTCCCCCTCCCCCGCATCGACCAAATTATCGACTCTACCGCAGGGCACGATTCATTGTGCTTCCTCGACGCATACTCCGGCTACCATCAAATCAAGATGGCGGAGAAAGATCAAGCCGCAAGGACATTCATTACTCCATATGGACCATTCTGCTTCAACACAATGCCCTTCGGACTCAAAAATGCCGGCGCAACATATCAGCGCATGATTCAGATATGTCTGGCTACCCAGATCGGCAAAACCGTAGAGGCATACGTAGACGATGTGGTAGTCAAAACAAAGCACGTCGAAACTCTAGTAGACGACTTGAGGCTCACATTCGACAACCTCCGAGCATATGACATTAAGCTCAACCCGGACAAATGCGTTTTCGGCGTACCAGTCGGAAAGCTCTTGGGCTTCATCGTATCCGGTAGAGGAATTGAAGCAAACCCAGCCAAGATTCGAGCTTTGTCTCAGTTGGATATTCCAAAAGACCTCAAACAAATACAAAAATTGACTGGATGCGTGGCGGCTCTAAGCCGCTTCATCTCCCGTTTGGGAGAAAAAGCATTTCCCCTCTATCGCCTGCTTAGGCACACCGAACACTTCGAATGGACGGACGCTGCCACGGCCGGACTCGAAGAAATAAAGGCCATATTGGCAACAAATCCGGTCCTGGCCGCGCCCAACTTGGGCGAACCAATGTTGTTATACATCGCGGCAACACATCAAGTGGTAAGCTCGGTGCTCGTCGTCGAACGAGAAACAGAAGGGCACAAATTCCCTCTTCAGAAACCAGTGTACTATGTATCCACTGTCTTGACTCCATGCAAGTCCCGGTACCCGCACTATCAAAAGATAGCGTACGCAGTGTTCATGTCATCCCGGAAGCTGCGACACTACTTTCAAGAGTTTTCGATAACGGTGGCCTCTGAAGTACCCCTCAACGACATTATAAACAACCGCGACGCGACGGGCTGGATTGCAAAATGGTCCATAAAGCTCCTACCATTCGATATAACCTACAAACCACGGCGAGCCATAAAGTCGCAAGTTTTGGCCGACTTCATCGCTGAATGGACCGAAGCCGAACTCCCTAAAGAGTACGGCGCATATTCCCATTGGATTATGCATTTCGACGGCTCTAAAATGTTGGCCAGCTTGGGGCTGGCGTCGTATTGACGTCCCCAACCGGGGACACAGTCCAATACATACTTCAGATAATGTACACGGACTCCAGCAACGCAGCCGAATACGAGGCCCTCCTACATGCTCTCCGGTTGGCAATCTCCATGGGTATTCAACGCCTAGAGGTGCGCGGGGATTCAAACCTCGCAATATCCCAAATAAATGGAGACTTTGACGCCAAGGATCCGAAAATGGCAGCCTATCGTAATGCCGTCTTAAAAATGTTAGCTCGATTCGAAGGACTCGAATTCCATCATGTAGCCCGGGATAACAACCAGGCAGCCGACGTGTTGGCACGCCTCGGCGCAAAACGCGATGCCGTACCTCAAAATATCTTCCTGGAACGGCTCATCAAGCCATCTGTATCATGGGAAGAGGAGTCCGGAAGTAACAACTCGGAAGAAACCGCACAACCTAACATAGAGCAACCTGACATAATCGGCGGCTCAGCCAATAAAATAACACCTTCAGCCCACGAGATAATGGCAGTAATTGCCCCGTGGACAGAACCATTCCTAGCCTACTTAATTAGGCAGGAACTTCCCGAAGACCAAAATGAGGCCCGCTGCATAGTCCGGCGATCTAAAGCCTACAAGGTCCATGAGGGAGAACTTTATAAGAAAAGCACAACCAGAGTCCTTCAAAGGTGCATCTCCGAAGAGGAGGGGCGAAATCTACTGGCTGAAATTCATGCCGGACTAGGCGGGCACCACGCGGCAGCCCGGGCCGTTGTAGGCAAAGCGTTCCATACAGAATTTTATTGGCCGACGGCCCGGGCAGATGCTCAGGACTTAGTCCAGCGATGCGTCGTCTGCCAGCTCTTTGCTAATCAGAGCCACATGCCACCCACCGCCCTCAAAACTATACCCATCACCTGGCCGTTCGCGGTCTGGGGGCTCGACATGGTCGGACCCCTTAAAGGAGGAACCCACAAGAAAAAATACCTATTGGTCATGGTGGACAAATTCACCAAATGGATAGAGGCCAAGCCAGTTAAAACGGCCGAATCCGGACCTGTGATAGACTTCATATCTGGGGTAGTACACCGTTACGGCGTCCCCCACAGCATCATCACTGACAACAGCACGAATTTCACGGCCAACAAGGTTAAACTCTGGTGCAAAAACATGGGCATCAAGCTCGACTACGCTTCAGTCTATCACCCTCAAACCAACGGTCAAGTCGAACGAGCAAATGGTCTAATTATGAGCGGTATCAAACCCAGGTTAGTGCGGTCCCTCACAGAATCTAACACGCACTGGGTAGAGGAGCTCGACTCCGTACTCTGGGGGCTGCGGACCACGCCAAAGCGTACTACCGGATTTACACCATTCTTCATGGTATACGGCGCAGAGGCCGTTCTACCCTGTGATATAATTCATGACTCACCTCGAGTGCGCATGTACGAAGAAAGAGAAGCCGAGTTCGATCAGCAGGACAGTTTGGACGCATTAGAGGAGGAGCGCGATGTGGCAAAAGCTCGTTCCGCATTCTATCAACAGCAGGCTCGAAGATATAAGAGCAGAGAAGTACGGGCCAAATCTTACAATGTTGGCGAACTAGTTCTACACCTGCCGGACAAGAAAAAGGACAAACTCAAGCCCAAGTGGGAAGGTCCCTTCATCATCGACCAAGTCCTGACCACGGAGCATACCGTCTGCGAAACGCATCTGACAACCGACTCAAGCCGAACCCATGGAATGCAGCCCTCCTCCGAAGATTCTATGCCTAGCGCCGGACTCAGAGTTCGTCTCCTTCCCCCGTCCAACTTTTACACTTTAATTGTCTTTCATTTCTCTTTCTCCCCATCCCTCTTTTCATACAGCCTTTGAGGGCTGATTTGCGCATTGTTCGCACACACTTGACGTGCTACTTGCACTCATTATACCTGGGGGCTTCTCTAACAGAAGCTTATTTATAAGGGCTTTATGCCTCACACATGTGTCAAACTTCCGCATGTACCTTTTATTCACCATTATATGCATCGATATGACTTAAGTTTTGGCCAAGCTGGGTTGCTTGGCTCCTGTGCTTACCCCTACGTTCCCGATTGTTCGGCTAGGAGGTAAAGGGAGCACCTCTGCGATTGTTACTGCCGGGTCAGCCGGATGTGTACCTCAGACTGGGTGAAGCCGAAAGCTAGCGTTCTTAAGGGAATATTTGGTTGGTGACTTGAAAGATGATTTCTTACTTATTTATTTATTTATCTGACCCCAGATGTTTTTCTGCTATTTTCGCAGTCCGGACATGCACTTTAGGGCATGCCTCCCAGGGAAAGGAACCTTTAACGGAACTATTCTCACTGGAAGATGTTTCTTACTACCCATGTAATATAACATAACTAGTTGGGCACTTGTTTGATAAAGCACTAATGACCCCTACGCCTGGTCTCCATGCGTACCCTGGTTTTTTCATAACCGTGAGGGTATTCGGACACACTCCGGACTCTAGGGTCCCGAGGCTGAAGCAAAAAGGTCCGCAAAGACAAACGATCTACAATCCGGCTAGAAGGCATTACACATGTCATTTTAAAATACATTGTCACATTGGCTGACTGTATTCCTCCTCAATCCCTTCCAACAGGCTGTCTAATTTACAGTCCTGCTGGGAATACTTAGCGGCCAACTCTACCTGGCCGTACATTAAGCTCACAGGGATCTCCTTCCCATCGGGTCCCACAGGTCCGACCTCGGCCATGTGGTTCGGATCCGCCTTTGTGTATGTAACATCCCAAATTTCCTATTTGGAATGTTTTACAATTATAGCTAAGCATCTATGCATTCTGTTTGAATTTGAGTGGCATTTGAAGTTTCTGAAGTTTTGGACTTGTTGGCATTTGAATTCAAATTTTGGCAAATGGAAATCATTTCAAAAACTATGCCCTGATAAATACTTGAGAAAAAGTATGAGAGGAGTAAACATGACACTCCAAAATATCAGAGGAAAAACATTGCCAAAAAGTTTGAATTCAAATTTGAATTTTATTTGGAAATTTAGAAAAATGATTTTTTATAAAGTTTGGATTTTGCCCCTGGAAAAATGTTCAAATCATAGGGAATATTCCCCTGATCATTTTGATATATATATATATATATGTCCTATATAAAATATTTATATTTATATATTTTTCTCTCTCTCTTTAATTCAAAAAAAAGGGAAAACCACTGGGCGCCAGCCAAAGCTAACCGGCCTACCATTGAGGCCCACCAGTGAGCTGTGCCAGCCCGGCCCACCAATGAGCCAGCCCACCGCCCGAGCGAGCCGACCCAGCGCCGCGCCCGAACCCCCTTCCCCTCGGTCGCCCGACCGGACGCCCCACTCCCTCTCTCACCGACACCCCGGACCCACCCCTCCTTCTTCCCTCACTAAGTCACTGCACACACTTGAACCCCGAGATCTCCGGGATCTCATCTCGATCGCCTCCCGATCCGCCCCTTGCCCAAGTCGAGGCCGCCCTATATATACCCCTCCCCTCGACCCCGGTCCCCCGTTTTCCCCCTCGCCCGACCCCTCCCTCTTGCCGCACACGCTCGCCGGAGCCCGAGTGCGCCGCCGCCGCCATTAGCCACCCCGAGCTCGCCCCGGTCACCCCCGAGCTCCATCGACCCCACCTCGACTCCTCGCCAAGACTCACGGGAGGTCTCCGTCGTCGTCCCCGACCACCGGAGCCGCCGCGTCGTCATCGCCGAGCGCCGTGGCCGTCGACCACCGCGGTGAGTCACCGGAGACCCCACCACCGTTCGATCTAAACCAACGGTGTAGATTAGATCCCCGAAGGGGTATGGTTTTTTTAAATAGATCCGGTTTTAGTTCCGGTTTATTCCGGTTTAGTTAAGTTTAGTTAAGACCGGCCCGAAGCGATTTATTTCCTCAGGCGCTTTTAAGTTAAATTACGCCGAAGCGTTATATAGGCCTATTAGCCCGTTTTTCGTTTTAGTTTTATTTTTTCGTTTTCTGTTTTAACAGAATAGTTTCAGTTTTGTAAAATTCATATCTTTTAATCTATTTAATATTTTTAATTGATTTTTTTTTGTTGGTTTGAAAATTTCTTGTAGTTTCTGTAGAAAATATAATTAGCTATGTTAAAATTATTTAGAATTACTTTATTTTAGATTTAGACAGAATAGTAAATCTGCTATAAAGTGAGTTAGGAAATTTATTTTTTAGTGATTCTTTTTGTCACAACTTTGTTTTGACATTACCTAACCGTAGGAATTTATTTGGGCATTTTAGGATTAATAAAAAATAGTTTTAATCAGAATCATGTTATTCTTAATTAATTAACTAGCTACTGTTTTCCTATTGTTTTAGTTAGCAAATAAATTTATTTTTCATATGTGATAGATTATTCTAGGTTAGTTTCTGTCACTTTAGAGCATGAACTTTTATTTATAATAAATAAAGCTTTTATTTTATTTTTCCTACTAGAATTTGCTTTAGGCCTAATAGGAGTTTTATAATAGATTTTAAAGTGATTCTTTTTGCTCCTAGTTGCTTGATGAATCCTTTTCTGTTAGGTAGCATAAACCCATGCTTAGGTTCTGTTAAGAAAATTTTTGTTATGTAAAACTATTTTTTAATTGTTGCTTGAAGTAGGAAAACTTTGATTTGGTTTTTCTTCGAGTTTTCTTTTGGGTTTTGATTCGTTTGTTTTGTGTGTTTCATATTACTATGCCGTTATGTAAGTGATCATATGTAGTATGCTTATTGTGGTTATTGTTTGCCTCGGTAGAATTTCCGAGTGCTGAAGCTTGCTACCACGAGTCCCTAGCTTACGAAGATCGTCAGCAAGGCAAGTCATTGATCATGTTTTCTTTAAAATACCTATGATTTTTATTGCATTAGAATTACCTCCCCACCATGCATGCAGTAGGTGAAATTTTGAAGTTATGTTCTTGAGTAGTATCATGAGGTAGGATGAACCAATTCCCTTGTTACCATGACCCGGACGAAGTAGTTTATTTTGCTATGCTCAGAGATCGGGTTGGTTGAGTGAATTCATAAGGGAGATGTGAGTGTCTTAAAGATGATGACAACCCCATGACTTCAAGATCAAGATGGACTTCAAATTCACTCTTTGGGTGGAGGACGGTTGTGGGCACCCTGGAGAACCCAGTGGTTGGCCGGGATGCATGGAGAAGCGCCATGACATCTTGGAAAGCTTCACCCAGCCACGAAGAGACGGATGGATACCCCATTGACCGGAAGCTTACTCCTGCAGCCGCAAGCCATTATGGGCTCGCTTGGTCGACCCTAGGTGTGACTCTGGCCGACGGTGCTACGAGATGTAGAAGAACGGTAGGATTGGATGGGCACCGGCAGGGCCTGCATTTAACTCTTCGGAAGACCCTGTTTTCATTCGTCCGCCTTTCAAACACCATGAAGTGCTAAGACTTAAAAGGAGGGAACGATTCTTGCGGGTAAAGTCATAAACCTCTCGCAGAGAAAAGATCTAATCGATTAGCCGTGTCCCGATTACGGACAAATTGAGCCTCCGGAACATGGAAGTATTCGAAATCTCAACACTAAAATTAATAATTTAATTGAGGGGTTATGACTTAATAATTTGGGAATGAGACATTGGTTGGCGGAACCATCTCAATAACTACCAACAATTTTGTAGTATTTGCAAGCAAGTCCACCGTAGTAGGGAAAACTGGCTTTTCGCAAAATGATGAAACTTAGAGCCCCACAAACCAAATTGCATATAGTGTTAGTAATTTTTATTGTTATTCTCTCTTCATGACTTGCTAAGATATTCAAAATGCTGACCTACACGGCTGCAACGTCTTATGTTGCAGAGGAGTATTCCGATCAGGAGTGAGGCTACGATCCGCGCATGGCGATTGCCCCTTTGGAGTCGGATGGACTCGCTATTCTTCTACGCTTCCGCAGCTTTACTTAGTTTATTTCTCATGAGTTGCCCATCGGCCGAATTTATTCCATTGTAATAAAGACTCGATATGAGAATCGTGTAATAAATTCAGGTGTGATTGAACTTTGCTTATTTCATCAATGTACTGTGAGTACCAGCATGATCTTGGGATGGTACATGCATACGTAGACTTGACCGATTTTGGGTCAGGTCGCCATGTAGATGGTATCGAGCACACGACCGCTGGACGTAACTCCCTAGGATCGGAAAGCCATAGGAAGAGACTATTTATTTTATGTCCTTATCATTCCGTAATTCTCCCCTGCTCATTTCTCGACTTCTCTCCAATTTTCAACATTTTAGATGGTCACGAAGTTCACCCCAGTTTTTCTACCGGAGTTTTGCCACCAGATGAGACGATGCCCTTGGCAGAAGCTGCTCCAGATCGTGAAGAAGCTGAAGATTGCTCTGCCCTCGATCACCGAAGCCTACCAATGCACTTCCGACGGATACCCGCATGAGGATCGAGGTGCACATTCCGTGGAGAACCTTCGGAGGACATACAGAGCCTATTGACTTTGAGTTTACCGACTTCAACCGGATCCTCGGAAGAGACATGGCGATTTATCATGCACTTGGACATCTCCGAGAAGAGTACAGGTCGAGCTCGATTCATCGCACTCGCCATGGTTTCTCGCAGAGCAAGGAATGGAGATATCATCCGTACCGTAGAAGACGACTCCATTCTCTCGTATGTCCAAGACTTGGAGTGTCTCCTCAGGAAACGGGAGATCCAGACTCGCCGTAACTCGAAGGTACACAGGAGGCTGTTGTTCCGTGAACTGGAACTGGAAGAGAAGGCACACGCAGACTTCCTTGACCATGAGGAAGAAATCGCGGACTTCATGGAGAGAGTCGACGACCTGAAAATGAAGGTTGCTGTTAGAGGAAAAGATGGACTTGGGAGAGGACCTTTTTCCGAGTGGAGATGACGGACCTCTCGTGAGCAATGATCAGGATTATGAAGGGAGTTCCACTGGAGAAAGCCGCAAGAGGAGGCGCCGCATCAGAGGACGCCCCACCAGAGGACGCAAGGATTATTGATGAAGACATTTAGCCGACCACCATGTTATTTTATTTTCCGTCGATCAGTTAGGCCGTTATTTTCGATTAGTCGTGAGATATTTTGTAATCGAGATTGAACCATGTTTGAGTGGAATGAATAAATGATTGGTGTGATTATGATTGTGCATTCATATGGGTAGTGATATTTTCTCATTAGACCCTTGTTCTATTCTAATTTTCTCATCCACTCCAAAACACCGTATGCCTCCGAGACGTGACTCCCGGTTTCAACTTCCCGCCAGAACTCACCCACCGATTCAAGCAGCAGAATGCCCTCATGCGCATGCTCATCCGTAACTGCAACAACAACAACAACAATCCACCGCCACCACCCCTCGCTGACAACTTGACTCGGTTCCTAAGGCTTAATCCGCCAGTGTTCTCTAGCAGCACTGAGCCGATTGTGGCCGATGATTGGCTCCGCAAGGTCGGAAGGGAGTTAGTCACTGTTGGATGCACTGATGCAGAGAAGGTGCGCTTTGCCGCACATCAACTTGATGGACCTACAGCGTCTTGGTGGGAGAACTACACCGCCACTTACCCCATCGGCACCATCACATGGGATCAGTTCCAGCAAGCCTTCCGCACCGCTCATGTCTCAGCTGGAGCCATGAGTCTGAAGAAGTGTGAGTTCCGCAACTTACGCCAGGGAACCGTATCGTAAGCAATGCGTGGATGAGTTCAGCAAGTTAGCTCGCTATGCCCCGGATGATGTGGCCACAAATGCCGCAAAGCAGGAGAAGTTTCTCGAGGGACTCAATGATGAGCTGGGGATGCAGCTTATGGTGGCTACCTTCACCAACTACCAGGAGCTGGTAGACAAGGCCACCATACTTGAAGGCAAGAAGAAGCAGATTGATAGTCGCAAGCGGAGTACAAATGTGGGAAGTACAGCTCAGGAGCTCAGCAGAAGCCCCGTTATGCCCCATACTCGGGAGGGCATACCCATCATAATCATGGAGGACATAACCATGGAGGAAATGGGAACAACCGCAACCAAGACAACAAGACACGCAATGGTAACGGCAATGGCAACCACCATCGTCCTGCCCAGGCTCAGAAAGATCTGAGTCACATCACCTGTTTCAAGTGCCAGAAAACAGGGCAATATGCCACCGACTGCCCGGAGGCCAAGCAGAGGAATGGAAACGGCAATGGAAGCTCAGCGAAGAAGCCCAACCCTTTCCTCGCGGCATTGTGTGAACCACATTGACGTGGAAGACGCCTATGATCAGCCGCATAATCGTGGTTGGTAAGTTTTTATTGAATTCACGTTCAGTATTGGTACTCTTTGATTCTGGTGCAACGCATTCATTCATATCAAGGGTAGTTGTGGAAAAGTACAGGTTGCCCACTAAAACCCTTAGAAGCCCCCTTCGCGTCAGTTCCGCAGGAGGAGAAATGATGGCAGGTTTAGGCTGTCATGCAACCCTCAACATCGGAAACCATAAATTTCCCACAGACCTCATAGTATTGGAAACCTGCACCTTGGATGTAATCCTAGGCATGGATTGGTTGACGAAGTTTGAAGGAAACATAGATCGTGCCGCAAGTCAATTCTGCTCACCACTCCGGAGCGTAAGAGGATCAAGTATGTATCCGCACGTATCCCGATGAACAATCAGTGCATTCTCACGGGAGTTGTTCAGAGGAAGTGCCAGAGTGCAAGATTTTCCCGATGTGTTTCCGGAGGAATTACCAGTATGCCACCGGATGAGACATTGAATTTCTGATTGAGTTATTGCCAGGCATAGCCCCAATATCCAAGAGACCCTATCGGATGCCCCCGAATGATTTGAAAGAGATCAAGAATCAAATTAATGAGTTATTGGAGAAAGGATATATTCGGCCAAGCTCATCACCTTGGGGAGCCCCAGTTCTTTTGGTAGAAAAGAAGGATGGAACCTTGAGAATGGTTGTGTATTATCGTTCGTTGAACGACGTGACCATCAAGAACAAGTACCCTCTGCCGATGTTTAATGATCTATTTGATCAGCTAGTTGAGGCCAAGGTATTCTCCAAGATCGATCTTCGATCATGGTATCATCAGTTGAAGATCCGTGAGAAGGATATACCCAAAACAGCATTCACCACCAGGTATGGTTTATATGAGTATACCGTCATGTCATTTGGATTGACTAATGCCCCTGCATACTTCATGAATTTGATGAACAAGGTATTTATGGAATATCTGGACAAGTTTGTCGTGGTGTTCATCGATGATATAATCGATATTCTCCAAGAGCGAGGAAGAGCATAAGGAACATTTATGCCTAGTTCGAGAAACTTCGAGAACTTCAGTTGTATGCCAATTTCAGCAATTGTGATTTTTGGCTGAAGGATGTCGGATTCCTCGGGCATGTTTTGTCAGGAGACGGAATAGCTGTTGACCCCACCACGGTTGAATCACCACCGATTGGCAGTCACCCACCTCAGTCAAGGAGATCCGCAGCTTTCTCGGACTCGCAGGATATTATCGGAGGTTTATTGAGAACTTCTCGAAGATTGCCAAGCCCATGACTGAGCTGTTGAAGAAGGATGCCAAGTACATTTGGACCGAGGATTGTGAAGCCAGTTTCCAGGAATTGAAGAAACGTTTGGTTACAGCCCCAGTACTGATTTTGCCGGACATACACAAGGATTACCAAGTATATTGTGACGCTTCTCGTCAGGGACTCGGAGGAGTACTCATGCAGGAAGGAAAAGTTGTAGCTTATACCTCCAGACAGCTACGACCTCACGAGATGAATTATGCCACACATGATTTGGAGTTAGCAGCAGTAGTGCATGCACTCAAGACCTGGAGATATTTCCTCATCGGAAACCATTGTGATGTTTACACAGATCACAAGAGCTTGAAGTATATTTTCACGCAGAAAGAGTTGAACCTCAGGCAGAGGAGATGGCTAGAGTTAATCAAGGACTACGACATGAGATTGCATTACCACCCAGGAAAGGCTAATGTTGTAGCAGATGCTTTGAGCCGTAAGAGTTATGTGAATACTCTTATAGCGGAGGATTACCCTGTGAGTTAGCCGATGGCCTCGTAGATCTCCGATCGGAGATAGTTCCGAGAGGATATGTTGCAACTCTGGAAGTTCAGTCCACTTTGGCCGAAAGGATTCGTGAAGCCCAGAAGTCGGACAAGGAAATTGAGGAGATAAAGAAAAGGATGAATGAAGGAAAAGCTAAAGGGTTTCGTAAGGATGAATACGGAGCTATATGGTACGAGGATCGTATTTATGTACCCAATGATCCCGAACTCAGGAAGCTAATTCTTCAAGAGGCTCATGATTCACCGTACTCGATTCACCCCTTAACACCAAGATGTATCTGGATTTGAAGGAAAGTTTCGTGGACAGGTATGAAGAAGGATATTGCCGAGTATCGTAGCAGATATGGCGATGTCTCACAACGAGTAAAGGCAGAACATCGGCCAGCAGGGTTACTTCAACCTTTGCCGATTCCCGAGTGGAAATGGGAAAAACTTGGAATGGATTTTATCACAGGATTACCCAGACACGCTCAGGTTATGATTCCATCTGGGTAGTGGTTGATCGATTGACCAAGGTAGCTCATTTCATTCCCGTGAAGACTACCTATACCAACGCTAAGTTGGCCAAGATATACATGACCAGGATCGTATGTCTGCATGGAGTTCCGAGGAGTATCGTGTCAGATAGAGGAACACAATTTACCTCAAAGTTTTGGAATCAGTTGCATGAAACTTTGGGTACGAGGCTGGAGTTCAGTACAGCCTTTCATCCGCAGACAGATCGACAGACCGAGAGAGTCAACCAGATTCCGGAGGACATGTTGAGAGCTTGTGTGCTAGACTATGGGTCTAGCTGGGATATAATTTGCCGTACGCAGAGTTCTCATACAACAACAGTTATCAGACCAGTCTGAAGATGGCCCCTTTCGAAGCTCTATACGGAAGGAGATGCAGAACACCATTGCTGTGGGATGGTGTTGGAGATCGAAAACTTTTCGGTCCCGATCTTATCAGAGATTCCGAAGAGAAAGTCAAGCTGATTCGAGATAGACTCAAGGTAGCTCAGTCGAGGCAGAAAAGTTATGCCGACAGTAAACGTAAGGAAGTAACTTACGAAGCGGGAGACCGAGCATATCTTCGGGTGTCTCCACTTCGTGGAATCAAGAGGTTCGGTGTTAAAGGAAAGTTAGCACCCCGATCCATTGGCCCCTACAAAATCCTCGAACGTCGTGGAGAAGTTGCTTACAAGTTGGAATTGCCGGAAGGATTATCCGGAGTCCATGATGTCTTCCATGTTTCTCAGCTGAAGAAGTGTCATGCCAACATGGCCGATATTCCGTTGAGAGATACAAAGGTGCCCTAGAGGCCATACAGCTCGACAAAGGATCTGACTTATAAGGAGAAACCCGTCCGAATTCTCGAGACTGCGAACAGAGTCACCCGCAGCAAGATCATCAAGTTTTGCAAGGTGTCAGGAGTCATCACTCGAAGAGGAAGCCACCGGGCGAGAAGAAGACCTCCGCCGAGACCACCCACCCTATTTGTTAGCCAACCCGAATCTCGAGGGCTAGATTCATCTTAAGGTGGGTAGGTTTGTAACATCCCAAATTTCCTATTTGGAATGTTTTACAATTATAGCTAAGCATCTATGCATTCTGCTTGAATTTGAGTGGCATTTGAAGTTTCAAGTTTTGGACTTGTTGGCATTTGAATTCAAATTTTGGCAAATGGAAATCATTTCAAAAACTATGCTCGATAAATACTTGAGAAAAAGTATGAGAGGAGTAAACATGACACTCCAAAATATCAGAGGAAAAACATTGCCAAAAGTTTGAATTCAAATTTGAATTTTATTTGGAATTTTAGAAAAATGATTTTTTATAAAGTTTGGATTTTGCCCTCGAAAATGTTCAAATCATAGGAATATTCCCGATCATTTTGATATATATATGTCCTATATAAAATATTTATATTTATATATTTTTTCTCTCTCTTTAATTCAAAAAAGGAAAACCCCTGGCGCCAGCCAAAGCAGCCAACCGGCCCAATAGGCCGAGGCTCACCAATGGGCCAGCTAACTGCCCAGCTAGCGCCGAGGCCCACCGTGAGCCAGCTAACTGCCCAGCCAATGAGCCGACCCAGCCGCCACCAACCCCTTCCCTCGGTCGCCCGACCGGACGCCCCACTCCCTCTCTCACCGACACCCCGGACCCACCTCCTTCTTCCTCGCCTAAGTCATCACACGCCACGGAACCCCGAGATCTCCGGGATCGCATCCCGATCGCCTCCCCGATCTCCCCCTTGCCCAAGTCGAGGCCGCCCTATATATACCCCTCCCCTCGACCCCGTTCCCCCGTTTTCCCCCTCGCCCGACCCCTCCCTCTTGCCGCACACGCTCGCCGGAGCCCGAGTGCGCCGCCGCCGCCATTAGCCACCCCGAGCTCGCCCCGGTCACCCCCGAGCTCCATCGACCCCACCCCCGGACTCCCCTCGCCGCGCCGCACCCGCCGGAGGTCTCCGCCGTCGTCCCCGACCACCGGAGCCGCCACATCGTCGCCGAAGCCGCTGCCGTCGACCACCGCGGTGAGTCACCGAGACCCCACCACCGCTCGATCTAAACCAACGGTGTAGATTAGATCCCGAAGGGGTATGGTTTTTTTAAATAGATCCGGTTTTAGTTCCGGTTTATTCCGGTTTAGTTAAGTTTAGTTAAGACCGGCCCGAAGCGATTTATTTCCTCAGGCGCTTTTAAGTTAAATTACGCCGAAGCGTTATATAGGCCTATTAGCCCGTTTTTCGTTTTAGTTTTATTTTTTCGTTTTCTGTTTTAACAGAATAGTTTCAGTTTTGTAAAATTCATATCTTTTAGTCTACTTAATATTTTTAAGTGATTCTTTTTTTGTTGGTTTGCAAATTTCTTGTAGTTTCTGTAGAAAATATAATTAGCTATGTTAAAATTATTTAGAATTACTTTATTTTAGATTTAGACAGAATAGTAAATCTGCTATAAAGTGAGTTAGGAAAAATATTTTTTAGTGATTCTTTTTGTCACAACTTTGTTTTGACATTAACTAACCGTAGGAATTTATTTGGGCATTTTAGGATTAATAAAAAATAGTTTTAATCAGAATCATGTTATTCTTAATTAATTAACTAGCTACTGTTTTCCTATTGTTTTAGTTAGCAAATAAATTTATTTTTCATATGTGATAGATTATTCTAGGTTAGTTTCTGTCACTTTAGAGCATGAACTTTTATTTATAATAAATAAAACTTTTATTTTATTTTTCCTAGTAGAATTTGCTTTAGGCCTAATAAGAGTTTTATAATAGATTTTAAAGTGATTCTTTTTGCTCCTAGTTGCTTGATGAATCCTTTTCTGTTAGGTAGCATAAACCCATCCTTAGGTTCTGTTAAGAAAATTTTTGTCATGTAAAACTATTTTTTAATTGTTGCTTGAAGTAGGAAAACTTTTATTTGGTTTTTCTTCGAGTTTTCTTTTGGGTTTTGATTCGTTTGTTTTGTGTGTTTCATATTACTATGCCGTTATGTAAGTGATCATATGTTGTATGCTTATTGTGGTTATTGTTTGCCTCGGTAGAATTTCCGGAGTGCGAAGCTTGCTACCACGAGTCCCTAGCTTACGAAGATCGTCAGCAAGGCAAGTCATTGATCATGTTTTCTTTACAATACCTATGATTTTTATTGCATTAGAATTACCTCCCCACCATGCATGCAGTAGGTGAAATTTTGAAGTTATGTTCTTGAGTAGTATCATGAGGTAGGATGAACCAATTCCCCTTGTTACCATGACCGAGGACGAAGTAGTTTATTTTTGCTATGCTCGTAGACGGGGTTGGTTGAGTGAATTCATAAGGGAGATGTGAGAGTCTTAAAGATGATGACAACCCCATGACTTCAAGATCAAGATGGACTTCGAAATTCACTACTGGGTGGAGGACGGTTGACGGGCACCCTGGAGAACCCAGTGGTTGGCCGGGATGCATGGAGAAGCGCCATGACATCTTGCGGAAAGCTTCACCCAGCCACGAAGAGACGGATGGATACCCCATTGACCGGAAGCTTACCTGTGCAGCCGCAAGCCATTATGGGCTCTGGCTTGGTCGACCCTAGGTGTGACTCTGGCCGGACGGTGCTACGAGATGTAGAAGAACGGTAGGATTGGATGGGCACCGGCAGTGGCCAGAGGAACTCTTCTAAGACCATGTTTCGCTCGTCCGTCTTCAAACACCATGAAGTGCGAAAACTTAAAAGGAGGGAACGATTCTTGCGGGTAAAGTGCAAACCTCTGCAGAGAAAAGATCTAATCGATTAGCCGTGTCCCGATTACGGACAAATTGAGCCTCCGAACTTGGAAGTATTCGGAAATATCAACACTGAAATTAATAATTTAATTGAGGGGTTATGACTTAATAATTTGGGAATGAGACATTGGTTGGCGGAACCATCTCAATAACTACCAACAATTTTGTAGTATTTGCAAGCAAGTCCACTGTAGTAGGGAAAAACTGGCTTTTCGCAAAATGATGAAACTTAGAGCCCCACAGCCAAATTGCATATAGTGTTAGTAATTTTATTGTTATTCTCTCTTCATGACTTGCCGGCATATTCAAAATGTCGACCTACACGGCTGCAACGCCTTATGTTGCAGAGGAGTATTCCGATCAGAGTGAGGCTACGATCCGCGCTTGGCGATTGCCCTTTGGAGTAGGATGGACTCGCTATTCTTCTACGCCCGCAGCTTTACTTAGTTTATTTCTCATGAGTTGGCCTTGACGAATTTATTCCATTGTAATAAAGACTCGATATGAGAATCGTGTAATAAATTCAGGTGTGATTGAACTTTGATTATTTCATCAATGTACTGTGAGTACCAGCATGATCTTGGGATGGTACAAACACAGAGACTTGACCGATTTTGGGTCAGGTCGCTACAGTGTATCGCGTCTTCACCATGGCCCAGGCCTCCCGGGCGCCTTGACGGCAGGCCGATATCTTCCACAGACGGAAGCGCTGCCGCGCGCCCTGAAGCTTCTCTGCAAGCCCTCCCAGACCCTCGGGTAGGGAGACAGATGGCCATAAGGCCTGAACGACGGCGCTCATCGCCTGCCGAACATGATCGTGCAGTTGCAGCAGCTCGGGAAGTTGATCACCCGTTGAACCGGGCATTTCCTCCGCAGGGCGACCAGTGAGAAAACCTACAGACACATTTCAGTCAATCGACTTCCTCGTCGAATTCTTCTTTTCAAAAGAGTTTGCTCAAGCACTTACTTTAAATGCCGCGACGAAGCCGCCAATTCTCCTTTACGGAGTCAGACAGCTGGACTCGAACATCTTTTAGTTCTTCGCCCAGTTGGATGTTGGCATCTCGGAGTTTGTTTTTCTCCTGCTGCACCCTTGTAAGCACGTTTTCGCCGGCCTTCAGCTGGCGTAGCAAATGTTGCTTGTCCGGATCCAATCCGGCGCCCTCTGCAATATTATTGTTAGATTTATACACACATCGCACGCCATACATCGTTTATATGTTGAAATATGCGTTACCAGCAGTGGTTTCTGTGCTTCCTCCTGCGGCGGATAGTGCGGCCTCAAGTTGGGCCTTGCACTCTTCAAGCTCCTGGGACAATCGGGTATTCCTCTCCGTAAGATCCTGTACATCAAATGGTCATTATATCAGTTATTCTACCTACTTTAAGTCTCGGGGGCTACTGGCACATATAACTATTAAAACCTCTTACCTGTATGTCCTTTACATACTGTTCTGTGGCTCTGGTTAAACCATCTCGAGTGGCACGAAGGTGCACGTCTCCCGCATTAAAGGCATCCAACGCCTCTGGGGAAAAACACGCGTCACGAAGAGCTGTCCGGTGGCGCCTATGATGCATGGCGCTCTCCACCTCAGACCTGGTGGCGAACAGCCGGTCGGTATCCTCCGTTGGAGGAGTATCCGGCATGCGCCTTGCGCTCGCCTCCCCCTCCGGACCAGGTGCTGGAACCTGGCTGGCGGAGGCCTGGTTAGCAGCCTCTTCGGACATAGTCCGGCGAGCGCTCTTTTTCCTGGAAAAGACGTGAGCATTAGTATGTCTCTTAGCGATCTTTCCCTCACAAGTGGCGGTGTGTCATACCGCTGTGGCGACGTTTCGATTCGCACTGCACTCCTGTTCCGCCTGCTGGGTCGAGATGGCTCTCGTTGGTCAGCCGCAGCGGGTTCGGCTTCCCGCCTTGAAGGCGCTTCCTGCGATACACCATCGGTACACGATGGTCGGGAGTAAGCCCGGATGAAGTGATGGTGTCAGGACTCCGGTCATACTCACCGGGGAAGCAGAAGATAAATCGGGGTAGTCGGCCGTAATGGCGACTAGAGCATTGTCTATGCTAAGCTGGTGGAACACCCCGTCAATCAGCTCCACCTTTATGTCCGGATCCTCTTCGGAGGTCGGATCAAGGGATCTTCCCGGATCCTCGGGTTGTGGAGCCGGACTGTGTATGCCATCCACATCCCGGCGCAGTCCCTGCGTCGAAATCATAAAATAAGACGTTTTACTTCGAGAGTACGGATCGGATAAATAAATGTCCGCCTACCCAGCTGCGGGGGTTATTCATGGAGAACCCGTCCAATGGATTCGTCTGGAGGAAGTCCTCTTTCTCCCCCTTGTACAGGCCGGATAGGATCTTCACCAGATCTCCGGTCGATCTCGGCCCCTTGCGGCCATGACGGGTAGCATCATCCTCCCCGTTAAAATCCCACATGGGGTGGCCTCTATACTGGAGCGGCTGCACCCCTCGCATAATGCACGTAGCCATGACTCCAATCATGGTCAATCTGGAATGAGCCAACAACCTTATCCGGCCCATCAGGTAATGGACGCTCCTGTCATCCTCCCGTTGAGGGCTCCGCGGGCGCCAACTCAGGCGTTTCTTCAGAGGAGCATCGCTGAACTCCGGGAGGCCGATCCGAACTGGGTCCGGCAGTGGAGCATCTTCCACATAAAACCATTCTGAAGGCCAGTCTTCGGACGCCTTCTTTGGGGTTCCGGATGGATATCCGGTCCCAGCGATACGCCATATTTCAGCTCCACCCACTTGATATATCGACCCGTCGTGAGAACGGGGCACGAGGCAGAACAACCTCTTCCATAGCGCGAAGTGGGGCTCGATGCCCAAGAACAGCTCGCAAAGAGCAATGAAGCCCGCTATGTGCAGAATGGAGGCGGGCGTAAGGTGATGAAGCTGGAGTCCATAGAACTCCAGGAGCCCCCGGAGAAACGGATGTACGGGAAATCCGAGACCCCTTATTAGATAAGGGACAAAGCACACACGCTCTCCTTTGGAGGGACTGGGGGCCTTCTCCGCCTGTTTTCCACCCTTGTAGGTGGCCAGCCCGGATCGAACCGGGACCATGAAGGCCGGAGGGAGGTATCCCTCCGCTCGGAGCGTCACCAGCTCGCTGTGCGGGACTGAACATCTCCTCCAATCTCTTGGCTGAGGGCTGGGAGCGCGAGAAGAGGAGCCGCGTCGACAGTCCATGAAGGAATGGATTTTTTGGTCAAAGGCGCTCCGATGAGTACTCGCGAAAGGAGGATGCTGTGATTTGGATCTGGATCCTTGCCTCTCTTATAGGCAGCTTATCCGCACGGTTTTTTTTGGGGGTAAAATATAGAAATACCCTGGCCCTTCGCATTCATACAACACGTGGAAGAAAGCTATTGTTGGGCGTGGAAGCCTAGGAGCGCAACATTTATAAGGAAGTCGGACACTATTCGGCAATCACGTGGAATTTAGAGGAGAACCCGCCTTGCAACGCCGAAGACAATATGCGCGCCGGACTCGTCGTCATTGAAAGCCTGGTTTGGGGGCTACTGAGGGAGTCCTGGACTAGGGGGTGTTCGGATAGCCGAACTATCATCATCGGCCGGACTTCGTCCCGTGTCCGGACGGGACTTTCCTTGGCGAGGAAGGCAAGCTTGGCGATACGGATATGTAGATCTCCTACCATTGTAACCGACTCTGTGTAACCCTAGCCCTCTCCGGTGTCTATATAAACTGGAGGGGTTTAGTCCATAGGACAACCAACATTACGACAATCATACCATAGGCTAGCTTCTAGGGTTTTAGCCTCCTTGATCTCGTGGTAGATCCACTCTTGTACTACCCATATCATCAATATCAATCAAGCAGGAGTAGGGTTTTACCTCCATCGAGAGGGCCCGAACCTGGGTAAAAACATCGTGTCCCTTGTCTCCTGTTACCATCCGCCTAGACGCACAGTTCGGGACCCCCTACCCGAGATCCGCCGGTTTTGACACCGACAGCGACCAGCTCTCGCCTCATCATGTCGGTCAGTTTTCGGCTTTCTCTACCGAGGTGCTCGTCCGGAAGAACCGGGACACAATCGCAGTAGTTCTCCCTGCGCTACCGTAGCCGATATAACGGAACGTAAGGTACCAAAACAAGGGAGCCGGGCTAACCCAACTGTAGATCCAAGACATGATTCGCAGCTGATCATATAGTGCGATAAGTTCGGGGTGCCGCACTGTTTAATGTGTTCGGACTTTATTTGTCGTAGAATGGGGTACCATAGGAAGCCCCTGGCAGATGGACCGTACCAAAGTGTATGGATGCAATATCAAAGAAACATTTCTAAGAAAAATGTTCAAATAAGAATAATGAGCTGATGTTATATATAATCTCCCATTGATGAAAATACGTTTAAGCGTATGTTTACAATGAATGCATTAAGAGGAGATAAATAGGACTATTTAACATGTCCTATCGAGGGGCAGGCCGCGTATGGATATATAAAACAGGTATAACGATCGTAAATAGATTCCACCTGGGTGTTTCCTTCTGTGCACGAAGCCTGTTGCCTCCTTGGTTTTCTCTCCTATGTAAGTCCGACAATCCGGCTCTTCTGAAGAGGCTGCTCTAAAGCAATGTCCTGAAAAAGAAGAAGGACAGGTTATGAAGGTATGTGGCGGTTATCCCGCACTTTTGACCGAGTCGTTGTTGCGCCTCCGCCTACGCCCATGGTATCTTGAGTGTGTAATTGTGTACGCGTGGCACGAATGCTGCTTTGATGGGGCTTAAGCGGAGGCTGGACTGCTAGTCGCGCTCTTGGCGTGCCTGATGATCCTGTTGCGGGGTGCTCCGGACTCTCTTGACGGTGCTTGAAGTTGTTGTCACCGGATTGGTTTGTCGGAGGAGGCCGCATTGTACTTCCGCCGCGAGGGCTGCAGTATGCTCTTCTATTCGGAGAGAGCGGTCCATATTTCCGTTCACTGTTATGACCCCGCGTGGTCCTGGCATCTTGAGCTTGAGGTATGTGTAGTGTGGTACCGCATTGAATCTAGCGAATGCGGTTCGTCTGAGCAGTGCGTGGTAACCACTGTGGAAAGGGACGATATCGAAGATTAACTCTTCGCTTCGGAAGTTATCCGGAGATCCGAAAACCACTTCCAATGTTATAGAGCCCGTGCAACGGGCCTCTACTCCAGGAATCACACCTTTAAAGGTAGTTTTGGTGGCCTTGATCCTTGAAGGGTCAATGCCCATTTTGCGCACTGTGTCTTGATAAAGCAGGTTCAGGCTACTGCAGCCGTCCGTAAGGACTCGCGTGAGGTGGAATCCGTCGATGATTAGGTCCAGGACCAATGCGGCTGAGCCGCCGTGACGGATGCTAGTAGGGTGATCCCTGCGGTCAAAGGTGATCGGGCAAGCTGACCATGGGTTAAATTTGGGGCGATCGCTCCATCGCATAGATGTCCCGTAGTGCTCGCTTCCGTTCCCGCTTGGGAATGTGCGTGGCGTAAATCATGTTGACCGTTTTCACCTGGGGGGGGGGGTGAATTTCTTCTATCCCCCTGTGTTCGGACGTCGGTGCTCTTCGTCATCGTCGCTATGTAGCCCCTTGTCCTTGTTTTCGGCGTTTATTTTGCCGGCCTATTTGAACACCCAGTAGTCTCTATTCGTGTGGTTGGCTGGCTTGTCCGGGGTGCCAAGAATTTGGCAGGAGCGCTCCAGTATACGGTCTAGACTGGACGGTCCCTGATTATTTCTTTTGAATGGCTTCTTTCGCTGACCAGACGTGGATCCGCTGAATCCGGCGTTGACTGCCGTGTCTTCAGTGTTGTCGCCATTGTTCCGTCGCTTATGTCTATTACGATGTGGCTTGTCGTTATTGTCGCGGCCGTCCAGAGTGCCAGAATGTGGCGTAGTGCTGCTGCCAGCCATCCAGCTGTCCTCGCCCGCGCAAAAGCGGGTCATTAGTGTTGTGAGAGCTGCCATTGACTTGGGTTTTCCTGGCTGAGGTGTTGATGTCTACTAAACAACCTTCTTCTTGTAGACGTCGTTGGGCCTGCAAGTGCACAGGTTTGTAGGACAGTAGCAAATTTCCCTCAAGTGGATGACCTAAGGTTTATCAATCCGTAGGAGGCGTAGGATGAAGATGGTATCTCTCAAACAACCCTGCAACCAAATAACAAAGAGTCTCTTGTGTCCCCAACACACCCAATACAACGGTAAATTGTATAAGTGCACTAGTTCGGCGAAGAGATGGTGATACAAGTGCAATATGGATGGTAGATATAGGTTTTTGTAATCTGAAAATATAAAAACAGCAAGGTAACAAGCGATAAAAGTGAGCGTAAACGGTACTGCAATGATAGGAAACAAGGCTTAGGGTTCATACTTTCACTTAGTGCAAGTTATCTCAACAATAATTACATAGATAGATCATATAACAAGCCCTCAACATGCAAGAAGGAGTCACTCCGAAGCCACTAATAGCGGAGAACAAACGTAGACATTATGGTAGGGTACGAAACCACCTCAAAGTTATTCTTTCGGATCGATCTATAAAAGAGTTCGTACTAGACTAACACCTTAAGACACAAATCAACCAAAACCCTAATGTCACCTAGATACTCCATTGTCACCTCAACTATCCATGGGCATGATTATACGATATGCATCACACAATCTCAGATTCATCCAACCAACACAAAGTACATCAAAGAGTGCCCCAAAGTTTCTACCGGAGAGTCAAGAACGTGTGCCAACCCCTATGCATAGGTTCATGGGCGGAACCCGCAAGTTGGTCACCAAAACATACATCAAGTGGCACATGATATCCCATTGTCACCACGGATAAGCACGGAAGACATACATCAAGTGTTCTCAAATAAAGACTCAATCCGATAAGATAAACTTCCAAGGGGAAACTCAATTCATCACAAGAGAGTAGAGGGGGAGAAACATCATAAGATCCAACTACAATAGCAAAGCTCGGGATACATCAAGATCGTGGCATAGAGGGAACACGAGAGAGAACAGAGAGAGATCGAACACATAGCTACTGGTACATACCCTCAGCCCCGAGGGCGAACTACTCCCTCCTCGTCATGGAGAGCGCCGGGATGATGAAGATGGCCACCGATGAGGGTTCGCCCCTCCGGCAGGGTGCCGGAACAGGGTCCCGATTGCTTTTTGGTGGCTCTGGAGGCTTGCGGCGGCGAAAATCCCGATCTAACTTCTGTTCTGGAAGTTTTAGGGTACGACGGTATATATGGGTGCAGGGGGTACGTCGGTGGAGCTACGAGGGCCCCACGAGGCAGGGGGCGCGCCCCCCATCCTCATGAGAACCTCCTGTATCTTCTGACGTGGGGTCCAAGTCCATCAGGTGGGTTTCCTTCCAAAAATAACTTCTCCGGTTGATTTTGTTCCGTTTTGACTCTGTCTGATATTCCTTTTCCTCGAAATACTGAAATAGGCATAAAACAGCAAATCTGGGCTGGGCCTCCGGTTAATAGGTTAGTCCCAAAAATAATATAAAAGTGGTAAAGCCCAATATTGCCTAAAACAGTAGATAAAGTAGCATGGAGCAATCAAAAATTATAGATACGTTGGAGACGTATCAAGCATCCCCAAGCTTAATTCCTGCTCGTCCTCGAGTAGGTAAATGATAAAAAAGAATTTTTGATGCGGAGTGCTACTTGGCATAATTTTAATGTAATTCTTCTTACTTGTGATATGAATATTCAGATCCAAAAGATTCAAGACAAAAGCTTATATTGACATAAAAATAATAATACTTCAAGCATACTAATCAAAGTAATCATGTGTTCTCAAAATAACATGGCAAAAGAAAGTTCATCCCTACAAAATCGTATAGTTAGGCTATGATTCATTTTCTTCACACAAAGATGTTCCCAACTTCTATACCCCCGATGACAAGCCAAGCAATTGTTTCATACTTAAATAATCTCAAACTTTTTCAACCTTCACGCAATACATGAGCGCGAGCCATGGATATATCACTATGGGTGGAATAGAATATGATGATGGGGATTGTGTGGAGAAGACAAAAAGAAATAAAGTCTCATATTGACGAGGATAATCAACGGGCTATGGAGATGCCCATCAATTGATGTCAACATGAGGAGTAGGGATTGCCACGCAACGGATGCACTAGAGCTATAAGTATATGAAAGCTCTACACAAGAAAACTAGTGGGTGTGCATCCAACTTGCTTGCTCACAAAGACCTAGGGCATTTTGAGGAAGCCCATCATTGGAATATACAAAGCCAAGTTCTATAATGAAAAAATCCCACTAGCATATGAAAATGACAAAATGAGAGACTCTCTATCATGAAGATCTTAGTGCTACTTTGAAGCACAATATATGAGACTCACTACATTAAGAACAAGGTGCTACTTTGAAGCACAAGTGTGGTAAAAGGATAGTAGCATTGTCCCTTCTCTCTTTTTCTCTTATTTTTTTGGGCCTTCCTTTTTTGTTGGCCTTGCTCTCTTTTTTTTTCATCCGGAGTCTCCTCCCGACTTATGGGGGAATCATAGTATGCATCATCCTTTCCTCACTTGGGACAATGCTCTAATAATGATGATCATCACACTTTTATTTCTCTTACAACTCAACAATTACAACTCGAAACTTAGAACAAAATATGACTCTATATGAATGCCTCCGGCGCTGTACTGGGATGGTGCAATGAATCAAGAGTGACATCTATGGAAAATAATGCATGGTGGCTTTGCCACAAATACGATGTCAACTACATGATCATGCAATGGCAATATAACAAAAGTAATGTATGTCATAATGATGATGATGGAAGTTGCATGGAAATATATCTCGGAATGGCTATGGAAATGCCATGATAGGTAGGTATGGTGGCTGTTTTGAGGAAGATATAAGGAGGTTTATGTGTGAAAGAGCGTATCATATCACGGGGTTTGGATGCACCGGTGAAGTTTGCACCAACTCTCAAGGTGAGAAAGGTCAATGCACGGTACCGAAGAGGCTAGCAAAGGCGGAAAGGTAAGAGTGCGTATAATCCATGGACTCAACATTAGTCAAAAGAACTCATATACTTATTGCAAAAATTTAGAAGCCATCAAAAAATTCAAGTACTACGCACATGCTCCTAGGGGGATGATTGGTAGGAAAAGACCATCGCTCGTCCCCGACCGCCACTCATAAGGATGCACAAGCCAGGTACACTTCATGTTTTAAATTTGTTACACAACTTTAACCATACGTGCATGCTACGGGACTTGCACACTTCAACACAAGTATTTCTCAAATTCACAATTATCAACTAGCACGACTTTGATATTATCACCTCCATATCTCAAAACAATTATCAAGCATCAAACTTATCTTAGTATTCAATTCACTCAAAAAGAAATTTTCACATATCTTTTTATACTTAGCATGTTCGGATTATTCAAGCAATTACCATGCTATTTAAGACTCTCAAAGTAATCTGAGTGAATCATGAGAGTTCGTCTATTTGTTCAAAATAAAACTACCACCATGCTCTAAAAGATATAAGTGAAGCACTAGAGCAAACAACAAACTACTCCGAAAGATATAAGTGAAGATCAGTGAGTAGTCGAATAATTATGCAACTATGTGAAGACTATCCCATTTAATAATTTCAGATCTTGATACTTTATGCAAACAGCAAGCAAAGCTAAATAAAACTATATTGCAAGGATAGCACAACTCATGTGAAGAAGCAAAAACATAGGCTCAACCGATACTAACCGATAGTTGTTGAAGAAGAAAGGTGGGATGCCTACCGGGGCATCCCCAAGCTTAGATGCTTAAGACTGCTTTGAAATATTATCTTGGGGTGCCTTGGGCATCCCCAAGCTTGAACTTCTGTGTCTCCTTAATTCCTCTCATATCATGGTTTCTCTTTTTATCAAAAGCTTCATTCACAACAAACTCAACAAGAACTCGTGAGATAGGTTAGTATAAACCAATGCAAAACCTTATCATTTTCTACTGTAACAAATCACTAAAATTATTATTCAATATTTCATACTAAATTCCTCTGCGTATTTAATACTCCTATCCTCAAATAGATTCATTAAACAAGCAAACATATGCAAACAATGCAAACATAACAGCAATCTGCCAAAACAGTACAGTCTGTAAAGAATGCAAGATTCATCATACTTCCCTAACTCCAAAAATTATGAACTAAAATTCCCACTGTAATAAATTTATCATATCTTTGTATGCAAAAAAATTCAACATTATACCACACTCTTAATTTTCTAAAGAATTTTTGCAACAGCGGTAAACTTTCTGTTTTCAAACAGCAAGATGCATACTTGCAAAATAAGCATGGCAAAGGCTATCCTTGACTTTTTTATTGAAACTAAAGATGCAAAACACTAATATAACTATCATGACGCTCCAAGCAAAACACATATCATGTGGTGAATAAAAATATAGCTCCAAGTAAAGTTACCGATGAACAAAGACGAAAGAGGGGATGCCTTCCGGGGCATCCCCAAGCTTAGGCTCTTGGTTGTCCTTGAATATTACCTTGGGGTGCCTTGGGCATCCCCAAGCCTAGGCTCTTGCCACTCCTTATTCCATAGTCCATCGAATCTTTACCCAAAACTTGAAAACTTCACAACACAAAACTTAACAGAAAACTCGTAAGCTCCGTTAGCGAAAGAAAACAAAACACCACTTCAAGGTACTTTAATGAACTCACTATTTATTTATATTGGTGTTAAACCTACTGTATTCCAACTTCTCTATGGTTTATAAACTATTTTACTAGCCATAGAGTCATCAAAATAAGCAAACAACACAATGAAAACAGAATCGGTCAAAAACAGAACAGTCTGTAGTAATCTGTAACTAACGCAAACTTCTGGAACTCCAAAAATTATAAAATAAATTGGTGGACCTGAGGAATTTGTCTAGTAATAATCTGCAAAAATAATCAACTAAATAGCACTCTCCAGTAAAAAGTTGAGGCTAATCTCGTGAGCGCTAAAGTTTCTGTTTTTTACAGCATGATCATAAACACTTCACCCAAGTCTTCCCAAAGGTTCTACTTGGCACAAAAACTAATTTAAACACAAAAACACATCTAACCAGAGGCTATATGGATTATTTATTACTAAACAGAACTAAAAAACAAGAAACTAAAATAAAATTGGGTTGCCTCCCAACAAGCGTTAACGTTTAACGCCACTAGCTAGGGATGATGATTTCAATGATGCTCGCATAAAAGATAAGAATTGAAACATAAAGAGAGCATCATGAAGAATATGACTAGCACATTTAAGTCTAATCCACTTCCTATGCATATGGATTTTGTGAGCAAACAACTTAGGGGAACAATAATCAACTTGCATAGGAAGGTAAAACAAGCATAACTTCAAAACTTTAAGCACATAGAGAGGAAACTTGATATTATTTCAATATGTAGAAGCATATGTTCCTCCCTCATAATAATTTTCAGTAGCATCATGAATGAATTCAACAATATAACCAGCACCTAAATCATTCTTTTCATGATCAACAAGCATAAAAAATTTACTACTCTCAACATAAGCATAATTCTTCTGATGAATAATAGTGGGAGCAAACTCAACAAAATAGCTATCATGTGATTGAAAATTATGATAAAGATGACAAGTTTCATGGTTATCATTATTATTTAAAGTATATGTGTCATCAGAATAATCATCATAGATAGGAGGCATGCTTTCATCATAGTAAATTTTCTCATCAAAGCTTGGGGAACAAAAAATATCATCTTCGTCAAACATAGCATCCCCAAGCTTGTGGCTTTGCATATAATTAACATCATGGATATTCAAGGAATTCATACTAACAACATTGCAATCATGCTCATCATTCACATATTTAGTGCCAAACATTTTAATGCATTCTTCTTCTAACACTTTGGCACAATTTTCCTTTCCATCATACTCACGAAAGATATTAAAAAGATGGGCGTATGAGACAAACTCAATTCCATTTTTGTAATTTTCTTTTATAGACTAACTAGTGCTAAAACAAGAAACAAAAAGATTCGATTGCAAGATCTAAAGATATACCTTCACTTACCTAACCTCCCCGGCAACGGCGCCAGAAAAGAGCTTGATGTCTACTACACAACCTTCTTCTTGTAGACGTTTTTGGGCCTGCAAGTGCACAGGTTTGTAGGACAGTAGCAAATTTCCCTCAAGTGGATGACCCAAGGTTTATCCATCCGTAGGAGGCGTAGGATGAAGATGGTCTCTCTCAAACAACCCTGCAACCAAATAACAAAGAGTCTCTTGTGTCCCCAACACACCCAATACAACGGTATTTTGTATAGGTGCACTAGTTCGGCGAAGAGATGGTGATACAAGTGCAATACGGATGGTAGATATAGGTTTTTGTAATCTGAAAATATAAAAACAGCAAGGTAACAAGCGATAAAAGTGAGCATAAACGGTATTGCAATGATAGGAAACAAGGCCTAGGGTTCATACTTTCACTTAGTGCAAGTTCTCTCAACAATAATAACATAGATAGATCATATAACAAGCCCTCAACATGCAACAAAGAGTCACTCCAAAGCCACTAATAGCGGAGAACAAAGCGTAGAGATTATGGTAGGGTACGAAACCACCTCAAAGTTATTCTTTCGGATCGATCTATAAAAGAGTTCGTACTAGAATAACACCTTAAGACACAAATCAACCAAAACCCTAATGTCACCTAGATACTCCATTGTCACCTCAAGTATCCGTGGGCATGATTATAGATATGCATCACACAATCTCATATTCATCCAACCAACACAAAGTACTTCAAAGAGTGCCCCAAAGTTTCTACCGGAGAGTCAAGAACGTGTGCCAACCCCTATGCATAGGTTCATGGGCGGAACCCGCAAGTTGGTCACCAAAACATACACAAAGTGGCACATGATATCCCATTGTCACCACGGATAAGCACAGTGAGGGAGTCCTGGATTAGGGGATGTCCGGATAGCCGTACTATAACCTTTTGCCGGACTCCTGGACTATGAAGATACAAGATTGAAGACTTCGTCCCGTGTCCGGATGGGACTTTCCTTGGCGTGGAAGGCAAGCTTGGCGATACGGATATGTAGATCTCCTCGCATTGTAACCGACTCTGTGTAACACTAGCCCTCTCCGGTGTCTATATAAACCGGAGGGTTTTAGTCCGTAGGGGGAACAACAATCATACCATAGGCTAGCTTCTAGGGTGTAGCCTCTCTGATCTCGTGGTAGATCTACTCTTGTACTACCCATATCATCAATATTAATCAAGCAGGAGTAGGGTTTTACCTCCATCGAGAGGGCCCGAACCTGGGTAAAAACATCGTGTCCCTTGTCTCCTGTTACCATCCGCCTAGACGCACAATTCGGGACCCCCTACCCGAGATCCGCCGGTTTTGACACCGACATTGGTGCTTTCATTGAGAGTTCCTCTGTGTCGTCATCTTTAGGCCCGATTGCTCCTCCAATCATCAACAACGATGCGGTCCAGGGTGAGACATTTATCCCCAGACAGATCTTCGTATTCGGTGGCTTTGCACGGCGGGCCAATCGCTTGGCCATCTGGAGCAGATCGAAAGCTACGCCCCTGGCCATCAGGTCAGATTTGGAAGTTTGAACTACACGGCTGGCGTCCGCGGAGACTTGATCTTCGACGGGTTCGAGCCACAATGAAGCGCCCGCTTATCACGATGGGCATGATCTAGCTCTGCCGCCGAATAGTGCGCTGGAGGGCCGCACCCGTGTCCGCTCCGACCCTTAGCTCGGAGCCGACTGCGCCGATCGAGGACGGGTGACTGGACACCGCCTCGGGGGCTACAATCTTTACGGCGATCGAGCCGAACACCAGGCTTGTCCTCTGCGAACCTCGTGACCCCAAGGTGCCGGACTCCTCTCCGGACACCGGACCTTCCGCGCCCCCGTCGATCGAATCCGATTGGGCGCCAATCATGGAGTTCGCCGCCGCGGACATCTTTCAGCACTCGCCCTTCGGCGACATTCTGAATTCACTAAAGTCTCTCTCTTTATTAGGAGAGCCCTGGCCGGACTATGGTCAGCAAGGTTGGGATGCGGATGACGAAGAAATTCAAAGCCCACCCACCACCCACTTCGTAGCCACTGTCGATGATTTAACCGACATGCTCGACTTCAACTCCAAAGACATCGATGGTATGGACGACGATGTACGAGACGAACAGGAACCAGTGCTTATAGGGCACTGGACAACCACCTCATCTCACGATGTATACATGGTGGACACACCTAAAAGAAACGACGACGAGGAACAAAGGGACGCAATGAGGGATCGTTCCCTCGAAAAGCAGTCAAAGCGGCGGTGTAAGCGCCGCCCCAAACCCCACCTCGGCAGAGACAGCAACCATACAGACCCAGCAATAGAGCAGGGCGAACCGGTGGACGACGAACATGCCATCGAGCAACCGTTCAAACAGGGAAACTTGGATAAACAAACCAAACAACCCGTCCCCGGCGAAGATAACAGTCCGGACGACCTCACGCCGGACAAGTTGCTGGAGCAGAAGAACCTCCACAAAAGGCTCATCGCCATCATGCTGTAGCCCTGAAAAAGCGAAGCGGAAGCTCAAAACAGCGGAAGATGCACTCAGAATTAGATGGAGCAAAGTACTCAACACACATGAGACAAATACGGCGACAGTCGCCACACAAAGAGCTATCTGAAGTGAAAATTACTGCCGGAATTTGATGAGGAGGCCTTAGAGCCCCCGCAATCAAAAAATAAGGAAGCCACCTGGTCGGATAAACAACCTCATGGTGAACATAGAGCGGCAAACGGCACCGCACACAAGCCGGCACGTGATCCGCATAAGGATTCACATCAAAAAAATGGCCCACCCAGATCTATCTACGGGCCAAGAAAGCAAGCTCTAGTAAGAAATGCAACGCAACAAGTATCCGAACATCGCGGCACACCCAAATATAGGTGTGCCGCACACCCCCTATGTTTCACTGATGAGGTGCTGGACCATGAATTTCCAGCTGGATTCAAGCCCGTAAACATAAAGGCTCATCGCCACTGCGCGTACCCTGGAGTCTGGATTGAGGATTATATCCTCCACATACACATGGCTCGAGGAGATGACCTCCATGCCATAAAATACTTATCCCTCAAGCTCAAAGGGCCAGCCCGGTATTGGCTTAAAAGCCTTTCCGAAAACACCATTGGAAGTTGGGAAGAGCTCGAGGATGCTTTTCGGGCAAATTTTCAAGGGACCTATGTCCGACCTCTGGATGCAGACGATTTAAGTCATATAACTCAACAACCCGGAGAGTCAGCCCGGAAACTCTGGAATAGATTTCTTACTAAAAAGAACCAGATAGTCGACTGTCCGGACGCCGAAGCCTTAGCAGGTTTCAAACACAGTGTTCCAGACGAATGGCTCGCCAGACACCTCGGCCAAGAAAAGCCAAGAACAATGGCCGCATTAACAAGCCTCATGACCCACTTTTGCGTAGGAGAGGATAGCTGGTTGGCAAGATGCAGTACCAGCGACCCAAGTACATCCGAAGTTAGGGATGGAAACGGGAAACCGCGACGCAGCAAGGACCAGCGCCGGACCAAGGGAAACAGCCCGAAGAGCACGACAGTCAACGCCGGATTCAAAAGCTCTCGGCAAAATCAGAAAAAGCTGCCCCTCAAGGATAACAGGGACGAGCTATCTAACCTAAACAAAATCTTGGACAAGATATGCCAAATCCACAGTACTCCCGGGAAGCCTACAAACCATACCCACATAGATTGTTGGGTCTTCAAGCAATCCGGCAAACTCAATGCCGAACACAAGGGGCTCGACACACCAAGCGAGGACGATGACGAACCCCACAAGCAGAGCACCGGCTAACAAAATAATTTCCCACAAGAAGTCAAAACAGTAAACTCACTTCACGTGACAAAAGGGAAAAACAGAGTGGCGCCTATAGAGATACGCGACATACGACCTATCCCAGAGGAGTCCCGCAACTGGTTGTTAAAACCAATCACCTTCGACCATCAGGATTACTCTAGAAGTATCCGGAACGCAGGCCGGACTGCCTTGATATTAGATCCGATAATTGACGGACTCCACTTTACACAAGTCCTAATGGACGGCGGCAGTGATCTAAACCTGCTATATCAGGACACAATCCGCAAATGGGGATAGACCCAACAAAAATTCGCCATAGAAACACTTCCTTTCTAGGGGTAACGCCAGGCCCAGATGCCCATTATACGGGTTCTCTCCTGCTAGAAGTTATGTCCGGCTCCCCCGACAACTTCCGCCGTGAAAAGCTAACCTTCCACATCGCCCAGCTATCAAGCACTACTGGGACGCGAAGCTTTCGCCCGCTTTAACGCAATATCGCATTATGCATCTCTTACGCTTAAAATGCCCGGTCCGCGAGGCATCATCACATTAAAGGGAAATATCAAGTGTTCCTCGAGCGCGGAAGATTGTGCGGCTGCCTTGACAGCCACACACTAAACCGGCTTCACTAATCAAAGCACCTAAACACACTAGTAGAAAAAGGGTCAAATGTGAGACACATTAGTCCCGGTTTGTAACAGAACCGGCACTAATGTGGCCATTAGTGCCGGTTCCAACGGCTAGCCGGGAGGAGCTCTTTAGTACCGGTTCGTGGCAAACCTCGTCGCACCGTCCCCGCGTCGCCGCCCCGGCCCGTCACCGCCCCCGGCCGTCGCCTCGCCGTCGCCTCGCCGTCGCCGTCGCCTCGCTGTGAGCTCTCCCCCTCTAACCCCTCTCCATCGCCCCGGCGGCCACCATGGGCGCCGCCCCTCCCCGAGCCCATACACACACACACACAAGCATGATGAACACACACACACATATGTATGAATTAATGCATGTATATATTAGTATATCATTATTTTGTATGTTTAATTAGTTTAGATTATTTAGATTATTATTTTTTCACTATTATATATGTATGAATGCATGTTAGATGGATATAATTAGTGTTTAATTAGTATGGAAATTTTTATAAAATGTTGTTTTTCAGTTTTTAATGGATGTATAGAAGTTGTGTTTTCTGTTTTTAGTGTTAGATGCTTAATTAGTATGAAATAGTATATAGATTTTTGAAATACTAGAAATGTTAGAAATTTTAGTTATCAAAATCCAATCATTAAAAAAATATTACTTTTTGCGGGCATATAGCTAGTATTTGTTCTCGACGATGCCCGCCCGCATCCTCGCCGTCGACCCGTCATGACGACGTCCAGGTGACCCATGTCCGGGACTGGGCTCACGGGCTGGCACTTTGGGAGGTGCTGCCTGGAGGCGCGCCGCTTGATGAGGAACCCGCCCCGGGTCCCGTCGTCGACCCTGATCTCGTTTGGTGGCGTTCGCGTGGGCCAATTTCAGTGCGGAGGGACCCGGCCCGCCGGAGGAGGTCGCCGTGTCGTGGAGGAGGGCGAGCACGTCCATCGCTACATGGTTGCGTTAGAGGCGGCAGGTTCTCCAATACACAGCGGTATCTTCGAGGATCTCACTTCAGCTATGATCCTGTGAGGGTTCCTTCTCTTTGGGTGTCCACCGCTTGCGCCCGCAGAACCGCATGAGTGTCCTAGATTCTTCTGTAGCATTCGATCTTTAATTAGCTAGCCAGTGATGTACTATTCAATATTATATATTATTCGAGACGATGTATTCGAGATTGTATCTGTTATTCTAGACGAAGTATTCGAGATTATATCTATTATTCGAGACGATGTAATTTGAATACTAAATTGTTTTATATTTCTTTTGAATTAGTTAAATAAAAGCTATGGCGGAACAATACCGACAGAGAGGAGAACAGACCATGTTCGATATGATCTGTGAGTCGAGTTGATGATCAGAATGTAGAACATTATGACGGCTCCGAATTTCTAAACAACACCGGAGAGGGTGATATGATATTCGATCGCGACGACCGAATTGATGAAGTCATGAACTACGATTATGACGATGACGAAGAACATGTTGATCCTGAAACAACAAAGACCGCGAGGTATATATATTTATATAAGCGGTATCTGGTGATCATCACATGTTTTAAATGACTTGAAGATATATTAACGAATCGATCTTTGTTCTTTCAGCCATCCGGATCGAGCAAATCTTGAGGCAAAAGGACTAAACGAGGCCCGAACAAAAAGTTGAAGGAGGCGTAAAGTACAATATCGAGCGGTCGGACCTAATGGCGAACCATTAGCGCCCTAAGAAGATTGCGGACAAGTTCGTTAAATCGGTCACGGAGTTCTTGTGAAGGACCAACTCCGATCTCCCTTCAAGAATGGAGAGAGCCAGCAAAGACAAAGGACAAAAAGGCAAAGAGGGCGCTACTCCACGTCCGGATGTTACTTTTGTCGACAAGAATCAAAAAGATCTGCTTTGGGATACTCTCATGGAACATTTCACCCTACCAGATCATTTCACAGAAGCAGATGTGCAGAAAGTCAAGGACGCTGCTCTTAGGAAGATGGCGGTTGCATTCAAGAACCACAAGAATCGTGAATGGGACAAGTACGTCAAGGGAGGAAGGAAGACTCAAGTATTCGAGGGAACACTAGAGAACCAACGTGCTCATTGGGACGATTTCGTGAAATTCAAGGATTCAGAATTAGCTAAGGAACGGTCGAGAATAAACAAGAAGAATGCCGAAAAAAAGGATAAGTTCCATAAGTTGGGGCCAGGTGGCAATGCCTAAGTGGGATAAGTCTGAGAAAGAGATGGAGGATGCAGGTGCCACTCCGGTTACTAAGAGCTGGCCCCCTAGGGTCAGGACTTGGTTCTATGCGCATGGGGGGGAGTTGGACCCGAAGACAGGCAATGTTTCGACGAGGACAAGTCTGAAGGGAGCCGATGATGTGATACTTGTTGCAATAGAAGAGGCACGATCGGGGGTGTTCCAGCCCAACAGAAGAGCAGCGAGCTTCTGGCGTGCCACAGGAAATCCTGAACACCCGGGAAGAACACGAGGCAAGGGCGCTATTCCGTGATATGAGGGGTTTTCAGACTGGAACACCGACTATAGAACCCGTGCGAGAAAGAAGATTGCGGAGGAGAAGAAGAGGAAGATGGAGGAGGAGCAGAGGAAGCGGGACTATGAACGCCTTCAAGGCCTAGAAGCAAGTCAAGCGGAATTGGCAGTCAAATTCCAGCGGCAGGAGCAGATCGACTCACTTACCCAGCAAAGGGGGTCTCAGCAGCTGCAGCAGCTAGCGAATCATCCAGAATTGGATAGCACCGCCCCATCCATGCCGAGAAGCAGCGTGGGTTCCGCCCCGGACGACGCAATGCTGGGTAGATACACCATGGATGACATCACGGAGAACACTAGCTGCGAGCTACACGTCAAAATGAAGAACATATCCATGAAGGTGGCGGAATGGCGTTGCTTTTCCAGTTACCCCCAAAGCAACCTACCATTGCATCCAGATTCCAGAGGGCTATGCTCGTGTCATGGTTGACGAGGTGGTGCACCCATATTCGGGGCTAGAGCTTGACATTCCTGGAGGTGACGACGAGCGCTTTCTCGGAGACGCCAACCATCGTATAATCCTATGGAAAAAGGATTGCATCATCTTTCGAAGGCCACCGACACCACATCATCCGACTCCTCGTCGAAGTCCGCCACCGAGTCAGCAGTCTCCCGCTCCTGCAAGTCCACCAAGTCCGGAAAAGTGTCAGGCCACTCCTCCTCCAAGTCCGGCAAAGTGTCAGGCCACTCCTCCTCCTCCAAGTCCGGCACAACCTTAGGCCACTCCTCCTCCAAGTCCGGCACAGCTTCAGGCGTCCACTCCTCCTCGTCCAACTCAGCCCCGTCAGCCGGCGTCTCCGCCGCCTCAGCAATCGCAGAGAAGACACCCCGCAGCTATGGTGCGTAGCGGTACGAGTCGAGGTAGTACAGGAAGTACAAAGGAGGCAAGCGATATAAATATGGTCCAAGCCTCACGCCTCTTCCGCATAGGTCTTATGACAGGTCCGAGGAGGAAATCGCAGCCATATCGAAGTCCGAGGTGGAAGCCCATTTTGCACCGAAACCGCCACCGCCGCCAAGGGAGAAAGTGCCTGAGGAAACAATTGACCACTTCATTCGTATGGCTCAACCACCAGCTCCCAAGCACATTGACACAGACTATGAGCGCCACATCGGGAAGTTAAATCGAGCACGCCTACGTAAGGAGGCGAGCTCGGGATCGAGCAAACAAGAAGCATTTGTCAAAAATGCGGAAAACCATTCCCATTGGGAGAACAGGCGCAATCGATCCCTCGCTTGTTGTGCCAACAACACGTGGCGATCTGTGGCGCCCAATATTATTGTGGGCAAACAGTTTACGTTCCTGAGGTGGGCAATGTGGTAATAATGGAGGACCATATAATGCAGGCTGAAGTTCTCAAAATCACTGTTGGACAACTCCTCGAGATCGAGCCCATGCCTGTTCTTAGAGAGGATGAAATAAAATGGAAATATGTCCGGGGCCAACCTTTGGTCGAGCCAGACAAGGTCAAGAACCTCCCAATGAGAATGTATGAATTGCATCAATGGTACATGAACATTACCAAGATTTTCGATCGATTGTCCCTCGTGGTGAATGTCAAGGAGGAGCATTACTTCCATGAGAAAGCTGTGTCCGTTGAGTATTCTGAAATGTTTCAGTTATACAATCAAGACGCACTCGACAAATCTATAAATCGCTTGCTATTGTCTCAGTAAGTGATTTCTTTCTGTAATTTAAGTCTCAAGCTAGCTGTAGTGATCCTTTTGATCAATCATTACCTGTAATTATCCTCACTATATTCTTTTACGTGGTATTATATGCAGGATGAAGATGTATGAAATGAAAAAAGGTGGACGCTTTGGCATTGGGTTCATTGACCCAAACACCGTTAATGAATACACATGGAAAATAAATCAACGTCATCAAAAGGCCATAGAGGACAACATGCTAGAGTTCTTGAAGCACCTCAAATACAATGAAGATATACTACTTCCTTACAACTTCCAGTGAGTCACACTGTCTTGTACTACAAATTCTCTGTTTTTGCCTACTAGCTAGCTACATGTTTTTGCTTACATATGTCCGCTTAATTAAGATATGCAAAAATGTGTGCATGCAGATTTCACTGGGTCTTGTGTATCATTAAAGTTGACGCCGGAACAATTGAAATACTGGACTCACTACTCAAAGAAAAAACTGACTATAACATCTTGTTTGGGATAGTCAACAGGTAATTTCAATCATTATTAACTATATATCTCGGCCTATTTAGTTCGTCATTTTTATGATATGAACTATTTAATAACCCTTTATTCATTTTCTTTGTCGGCGGGCAGGGCTTGGGCAAGGTTCATCAACAGTGACCCGGAGAATGGAAACAAAAGCTTAAATGGTTTTACCCAAGGTAAGTAATTAAGTAGTACTAGCTAGCTAGCTAGCTGCCATCTCTTTAATTATCATGCTTGATTAATTATTATCTGATCAAATTCCATTCTCGTAAAGGCCTCAAGCGGTAGGGACTGATCTGTGTGCATTCTGCGTTTGCGAGAACATTCGCATGATGGCGTCCGAAAGGAGCAGATCTCAAAGACAGGAATGGGTACGCTTGTCAAAACACTATTCACAATTTTTACACCATTATCGATATCTAGTCACACAACTAATACACATGCATATTGATCTCCTTCTTAACAGTTCACAGAGGTGCGGGAGAAGCTCCTACCAACGGAGCGCGTAGAAGCACTTCAAGAGGAAATAGCGGGATTTTTGCTCGACCATGTCATAAATCCGAAGGGAGAATACTATTACCGCTACACGCCCCCATGAAAACCACTTCCAATTGTCATCGTGCTCAAGGCACCAATTAGGCTAATGCCACTGGCTCAAGGCAACATGCATATGTAGGAGAAATTGTATATAGCTATACATGTGTGTATGTGTGAATTAATTAATATGATGGTTTGTGAGACACTGATGATATATATATATATTCATGATTGGTTCTACTAGAAATTCTATTTATATATATATATATATATATATATATATATATATATATATATATATATATATATATATATATATATGCATAACGTGTACAATGTGTAGTATCGTAAAATACCAGAAAGCGAAAAGAATTAAAATGGAAACACAAAATTAAATGAAAACGAAATCATAAAACTAAAAACCCCAAACCTTATAGTACCGGTTGGTCTTACCAACCGGTACTAAAGGGCTCGAGCCCTGAGCTGGCTCGTACACGTGGTTTCCCTTTATCACGGTTCATGCTGAACCGGTACTAAAGGGGACCTTTAGTGCCCACACTTTAGTGCCGGTTATGGAACCGGCACTAAAGGGCCTTACGAACTGGTGCTATTGCCCGGTTCTGCACTAGTGACAGGTCATTCAGACCCCGGACATGGCTAGATGAGTCCGGCGTAGACATACAAGGGCTTACTAGCCACCTACCCCAGTACAAGGGGCTCCGCGCATGTACAACGAGAGACAATAAAGCTCAACTTTGCCCGTTTTTTGAATTATACCTTGTTTATTTAATATAACATACATTTTCGCACGATCTTTTTCAACTAAGTTCCTCTCTTTTACAGATGAACACCATGCTACACCCGTCCAGGATACGGCACAACGGAGGCACAGGCGCAGACGCGTGCGATGAGGACCCGTTCCAAGGATTCTTTTCAGATTAAGACCCTGCGTAAACCTTTTTCACTGTCTCTTGTTGATACACGTCCCCCGGTTTTTTGGTATAACCGAGGAGGAGGTTGGCGTCTTGGCATGTGGCCACGTCAGAATTTTGCACGTACCTGGACTACAAGGCTTATTACCAAGGGCGTTGTTCAGCCCGTTTTCATAAAGACCGAATACCTTAGGGAGTGTTCGGCGTCGCGAGTTTGGCCTTATATGCATCAGCTCCGAATCATGTCTTTGGTCAAATGTTGGGTTTGCCGACTCCTGTATTTTGCTGCCTCACGTTCTGCTCTATCGGCTAAGGCGGCACCAAGAGAACTACTGCGATTGTGCCCCGGTTCGGCCAGGCGAGCACCTCAGTAGAGAAAGCCGAAAACTGACTATCATGATATAGCGTGAGACTAGTCAACCACTCGATGACCCGCCGGAATCTTTAGGACTCCTCCGGATTAACGAAGGGCCGTTTCTCGGCCAGGCACACACGCGCCCCGAATTCGGGTGAGCGCGGTGCCCCTCGGGGCTATATAGTAGCCCCACTGTCAAACTCCTATGGCTAAGTGAAAGTGATAAAGCATTATTGTCCGGTTTCCTAGTTCGCTGCGCTATCACCCCTTAATAGGACCAAGACGTTGGATCAAGTGTGAAAATGCGCCTTCTGCGAACACCCCCGCATTATATGCGTGGGGGCTGAAGCCGAAGACTGCCATCTTTCAGGTTATATACACATAGACATTAACGGTCGCACAGTAGGTATTTTAATTCTTGAAGGAACAAGTATAAAAAGCTTTTATATTCCCTCGAAACATTGTTTTACAATAATACATGTTATTCGAACATAATATCCTTGAAACTTGCGTCTCTATTAAACGAGCGCCCTGCAGAACTTCCTAAAAATAGTGCTTGGCAGGTACTCGGCTCCCGTCCGAATCTTGGGATGCAACAGCGATGTCATTCATCTCCGCCTAGTATGTTTTGACACGGGCAAGAGCCATCCGCGCACCCTCTATGCATGTTGACCTCTTCATTGCATTGATATGCGGCACCGCACCAAGGAACTGCCGCACCAAGCTAAAATAACTCTTCGGCTCGGGCCTTTCCGGCCATAGATGACTCACGACATACTTCATGGCGAGTCCGGATAACCTATTCAGCTCCACCCATGCGGCCAAACGATCGGTTAATGGAAGTGGGCGCCTGGATTGTGGAACTGCGACCAAAAAGCTTTTCCACTTCGTGATCCTTCCGATGCGGAAGTGTTACGGCCGCGTCCGCTGCACTCGTCGCCAAGTCCAGATAAGTGTCCGCCGCACTCCACAGCCGGGTCCAACGGAGCATATTTAGGATCCCGAACTTCATCCGCAGCATAAAGGGCTTTCCACCGCGATATCTCCTACCGACGTAGCTCCTCCTTCATAGCTCTCATCGCAGAGCGAGTATCCTTGGCCTCGATAGTGGCCTTCTCCAGGTCCTTCTGTTCCGCCCGATCTTGTTTTTCAAGAAGCTTGCAGCGGTCGGCAGCATTTTTCAACTTCACAGTCATCTCGGCCATTTCCTTGGTCCGGCAGGGGAGGCGTTCCGCTCTCAATCATCTCCGGACGAAGATCCCCTGAAGATGAGCTCTGCTGAGAAGGGTTGAGATCTGAACTACAAGGTAAAATTTCGGTTATCTTCCTCAGAAATAGAACAGGGATGTCTCTCATTTTGAAACTCCCCTCTCTACTTACGACTCGGTGGAGGGCTGATCCCCTTGGGGGCACAGTGCGGCCGAGGCATCCCCCGGCGTAGGACCGTCTGACGAAGATTTCTTCCCCCGCTTTGAGAACCTGGTCTCCGGGTCTTCAGAGGCGGTCCTCTTCTTCCCCTGGATAGAGGAATTCTCGATTCCTCCTTTCCTGACAGCCTGCTTCGGAGAGGCGGTAGCTTCCTTGTTCCCCCCTTCGCCTTCTTTCAAAGGCGCAACCTCTAGCATCCTGGTTAACACGGGATCCGCCGTGGTCTCGGGGAGGGGTGCCGGACACTTGATTACGTTTGCTTTCGCTATCCACTCATGTTTAAGGAACAAAGGGCAATTTTATGATAAATATACGGATAGCGTGTCCGGGTACAGGGCTACTTACTTGAGTGTCCGGGCGATTGCAGCTCAGACATGCGTCCTCGGTCGAGTCCGGACACAATTCTTGTGATCCGAAGAACAATTTGTACATCTCCATGGGCGTCGCGCCCGTAAAATGTTGGAGGGCTCGTGGTCCCTCCGGATTAAACTCCCACAGGCGGAGGGGGCGACGTTTGCAGGGCAGGGTGCGACGAATCAACATGACCTGCGTCACTATGACCAGATTGACGTCTCTTTCTAGGAGATCTCGAATGCGGCCCTGCAACAAGGGCACGTCCTTGGACGGCCCCCAGTCAAACCCTTCATTGACCCATGACACTAGCTGTGGTGGGGGACCCGAGCGAAAGGCAGGTGGCGCCACCCACTTGTTGCCCCTGGGAGCTGTGATATAAAACCACTCTCGTTGCCATAAGCTGAGCTCCTCTTGAAAAGAGCCCTCGGGCCATGGAGCGTCAGCATTCTTGCTTATAAAAGCACCTCCGCACTCCGCATGCTGCCCCTTGATCATCTATGGCTCTACTTGGAAGGTCTTAAGCCACAATCCGAACTGAGGAGTAATACGGAGGAAGGCTTTGCACACGACAATGAACGATGAGATGTGGAGGATGGACTCCGGAGCCAAGTCGTGAAATTCTAGCCCATAATAAAACATGAGCCCCCTCACGAAGAGGTCCGTCGGGAAGCCTAGCCCCCGAAGGAAGTGAGACGCGAACACCATGCTCTCACCAGGCTTGGGAGTGGGAATAACCTGCCCTTGGGCAGGAAGCCTATGCGAGATTTCGCCGGTCAGATACTTGGCATCTCTTAGCTTTAGCATGTCTTCTTCCGTAATGGAGGAAGGCATCCACCGGCCTTGAAGGTCGGAACCGGACATCATAGAAGGTCCGAAGCGCCTGAATCTGGAGCTTTGGGTGTTGGAACTCAAGGTGAGAGGCGGATTCGATTAAGATTGAAAGAAAGGAGTCGAGCCTTGGTCTCTTTATAAAGAGGTTGAATACCAAGAGCCCTCCCGTGACCGCTTTGGGACTCGCCGATGGAGGAGACATACCAACGGGCACGATTGGGTTACGCCTGTATTAATGAGAATCCCGGAATAAGGGGACACGATATACGCTTGACAAAGCGTGCCAAGGAAACCGCCTCGCTAAACGCTACCGAGGTGGGACAAGAAACGATTCGAATAAAGACCTGGCCATGGTGTGATGTCATGCTACGGAATACGTCAGCAGATTAGATTTGTGCAAATATTATTCTCTCTATGGTGGTATGTGGAACTTGTTTTGCAGAGCCGAACACTATCCTTGTGTTCAAAATCTTCTATGAAGTATTCGGAGGAACCCGCCTTGCAATGTCGAAGACAATCTGCGCCCGGACTCGTCATTGAAGCCTGGTTCAGGGCTCTTGAGGAGTCCTGGATTAGGGGGTGTCCGGATAGCCGGACTATAACCTTTGGCCCGACTCCTGGACTATGAAGATACAAGATTGAAGACTTCGTCCCGTGTGCGGATGGGACTTTCCTTGGCATGGAAGGCAAGCTTGGCGATACGGATATGTAGATCTCCTCCCATTGTAAACGACTCTGTGTAACCCTAGCCCTCTTTGGTGTCTATATAAACCGGAGGGTTTTAGTCCGTAGGGGGAACAACAATCATACCATAGGCTAGCTTCTAGGGTTTAGCCTCTTTGATCTCGTGGTAGATCTACTCTTGTACTACCCATATTATCAATATTAATCAAGCAGGAGTAGGGTTTTACCTCCATCGAGAGGGCCCGAACCTGGGTAAAAACATCATGTCCCTTGTCTCCTGTTACCATCCGCCTAGACGCACAGTTCGGGACCCCCTACCCGAGATCCGCCGGTTTTGACACCGACACACGGCAAGACATACATCAAGTGTTCTCAAATAAAGTCTCAATCCGATAAGATAACTTCAAAGGGGAAACTCAATTCATCACAAGAGAGTAGAGGGGGAGAAACATCATAAGATCCAACTACAATAGCAAAGATCGGGATACATCAAGATCGTGCCATAGAGGGAACACGAGAGAGAACACGGGAGAGAGAGAGAGATCAAACACATAGCTACTGGTACATACCCTCAGCCCCGAGGGTAAACTACTCCCTCCTCGTCATGGAGAGCGCCGGGATGATGAAGATGGCCACCGGTGAGGGTTCCCCCTCCGTGAGGTGCCTAACATGGTCCTGATTGGTTTTGGTGGCTCGAGGCTTGCGGCAGCGTGAACTCCCGATCTAACTTCTGTTGGAAGTTTTAGGGTGCAGCGGTATATATGGGTGCAGAAGTGCGTCGGTGGAGCTACGGGGCCCCACGAGGCGAGGCGCGCCCGGTGGGCCGCCCCCCACCCTCGTAAGCACCTCCCGTATCTTCTGACGTGGGGTCCAAGTCCATCAGGTGGGTTTCCTTCCAAAAATAACTTCTCCAGTTGATTTCGTTCCGTTTTGACTCCGTCTGATATTCCTTTTCCTGGAAATACTGAAATAGGCATAAAACAGCAAATCTGGGCTGGGCCTCCGATTAATAGGTTAGTCCCAAAAATAATATAAAAGTGGATAATAAAGCCCAATATTGCCTAAAATAGTAGATAAAGTAGCATGGAGCAATCAAAAATTATAGATACGTTGGAGACGTATCAGGTGTCGGGCGAGCCACTCGTCATGGATATTATGCTTAAAAGCCGCCAGGGCTTCGGCGTCCGGACAGTCGACTATTTGGTTCTTTTTAGTTAGGAACCGAGTCCAGAATTTCCTGGCTGACTCTCTGGGTTGTTGAGTAATGTGGCTCAGGTCATCGGCGTCTGGTGGTCGCACATATGTTCCCTGGAAGTTGTCGAGGAATGCGTCTTCCAGGTTTTTCTAGCTGCCAATGGAATTTCTTTGGCCGGGCATCGTATAGCCAGTGTCGGGCTGGTCCTTTGAGCTTAAGGGGGAGATACTTGATGGCGTGTAGATCGTCTCCGCGGGCCATGTGAATGTGGAGAAGGAAATCTTCGATACATACCGCAGGGTGTGTTGTGCCATCGTATGATTCAATGTTTTACGGGTTTGAACCCTTCTGGGAATTCATGATCCATCACTTCGTCGGTGAAGCAGAGGGGGTGCGGGGCGCCTCTGTGCCGGGCTATGTGGCTATGCAGTTCGAATTGCTCTGGGTGGCTATGTTCGGCCCGATCGGACTTGTTGAAGGTGTATCCGGCGTGACGGTCGTCGTTGCGTCCTGAGGCGCGCCCCTGCGATCCGTAGATCGATCTTTGCTGTCGTGCTCTGTTTTCCAGTATATCTTGCAGGTCCTGCCTATTGCCCCGGGCCGTAGTATGTTGGCGTGGGGGTGCTGGCTGGTATGCGGGCTGATATGTCGTTTTATCCCGGCCACGAGGTGGCCGGTCAGCCGTATGGCGCTCGAGTCCGTATTCCTCGGCTGCCAGGACTTCAGTCCATCTGTCTGTGAGCAGGTCTTGATCAGCTTGGAGTTGCTGCTGCTTCTTTTTCAGGCTCCTCGCAGTGGCTATAAGCCGACGCTTGAAGTGCTCCTGCTCTACGGGATCCTCGAGCCCTTGAACTCGTCGTCAGCCGAGGCTAATCTCGCCTTCGGAGGGCATGTAGCTGTCCTCCTCCGGTATTCGTCCGGCGCCTATTCTTCTGGGCAGACTTCTCATCCTCCTGTTCGGTCTGCTCGAAGGCGGGCTGATCAGGGTTGAATTCTTCTTCGGCACCATTCGTATTGTTTTCGTCTCCTGGGCCGGTATTGCTGTGGCGGGGCTTAGAGTGGCACCGACGACGCCCAATCTTTGCTTTTTTCCCCGAGGTTTTATCCTCCGTTGCCTCATCGCCATTTGTTTCCTTCGGAGTGTCCACCACATATATATCATAGGAAGAGGTGGCTCTCCACCGCCCAGTGAGTGGTGGTTCATGTTCTTCTCCTGCATCGTCGTCCATACCGTCGATGTCTTCGGAGTCGAAGTCCAGTACCTCGGTTAAATCATCGACCGTGGGAATGAAGTGGGTGGTGGGTGAGCAACAAATTCCTTCATCTCCTGCCTCCCACTCGAGCCGGGCATAGTTCGGCCAAGAGCCTCCTGACAAAGAGAGAGACTTTAATGAGTCCAGCATGTCGCCAAAGGGCGAGTGCTGGAAGATATCCGCAGCGGTGAACTCCATTACCGGAGCACAACCTGGCTCGACTGGGTCGGGAGTATGCGGACTGGAACCAACGTCCGGATACGAATCCGGGGGTCCGGAATCACAGGCCACCATAGAGGTAAGACCCGTGTTCGGCTCCACCGCCGATGAGTGTGCGACCTGCAGGGCGGGGTCCATCCCTCCGTCCTTAGGCAGCGCAGCCTGCTCCGGATTTAGGTCTGGGGCTACTGCGGGGGTGATACCCCGAGCTTCGTACGACAGAAGGTCTAAGCCGTGCTCGTCGTGACTGTCCGGTGCTCCTGGCATAGACCCGAATCCATCGAAGATCAAGTCTCCGCGAGTGTCCGCCATGTAGTCTAGGTTTCCGAACCTGATCTGGTGGCCAGGGGCGTAGCTGTTGATCTGCTCCAGATGGCCAAGCGAGTTGGCCCGCAGGGCGAAGCCGCCGAACACGAAGATTTGTCCAGGGAGAAAGGTCTCACCCGGGATCGTGTTGTTGACGATAACTGGAGGAGCCATCGAGCCCTGTAGCGATGACACAGAGGAACTCTCAATGAAAGCACCAATGTCGGTGTCAAAACCGGCGGATCTCGGGTAGGGGGTCCCGATCTGTGCGTCTTAGGCTGATGGTAACAGGAAGCAAGGGACACAATGTTTACCCAGGTTCGGGCCCTCTCGATGGAGGTAAAACCCTACTTCCTGCTTGATTAATATTGAAGATATGGGTAGTATAAGAGTAGATCTACCACGAGACCGTAGAGGCTAAACCCTAGAAGCTAGCCTATGATGGTATGATTGTAATTGTGATCGGCCTTCTAAGGAGCAACCTCTCCGGTTTATATAGACACGGAGAGGGCTAGGGTTTACACGAGTTGGTTACAAGGAAGGAAATATAATATCCGGATCGCCAAGCATGCCTTCCACGCCAAGGAGAATTCCATCCGGACACGGGATGAAGTCTTGAGTCTTGTATCTTCACGGTTCAATAGTCCGGATGATGTACACAGTCCGGCTGTCCGGATACCCCCTAATCCAGGACTCCTCGGTGGGCCTATTCATCGTGGCTGGCTTGCCCGTTTTCCTTTTCCTCCTGTTCGGATCTTGCTCCAACAGGGTCTTCATTGTTTTCAGCGTCGTCCGAGTACTATTTTCTCCGGTGCCGGCATTCTTGCGATGTGACTTGGAGTTGTGTTTAGGGCGCGGGTACTTAGACTGTGTCTTAGGAGTTTTATTCTCAACTCGATCTCCTTTGTCATCGTCGCGAGCTTTTTTAAGTGTATCAACCATGTACACGTTGTACGAAGGGGTGGCCGTCCCACGTCCCGTGAATAGCGGGTCTTGGCCTTGCTCCTTGTCGGCATCGTTGTCTATACCGTCGATGTCTTCGGAGCCATAATCACGCATGTCGGTTAAGTCCTCGACAGTGGATATGAAGTGGGTGGCGGGTGGGAAGTAAAATTCTCCATTGTTAGCCTCTAGCTCGAACCGGACATAGTTCGGCTGTGAATCCCCCACTAAGGACAGGCTTTTTAATGATTTTAGCACGTCGCCCAAGGGCAAGTGTTGGAAGATATTTGCCGCGCTGAACTCGAAGATCGACAATCGATCCAGCTCTGCGCCCGCACGCGTGCGTGGTTCGGAACTTATTGCCGGAAACGAGTCCAGAATTCTATTGATGCAGACATTGCAAGGTGCTGAGTCCGTGTGCGGCTCCAACGCCGCGGATTCAGCGGTTTCGGATGGCACAATCTGCTCCGGATATAGGGCCGTAGCAGTTACAGGAGCCCTCTCATGAAGATGGTCAAATGACACATTTAAGTCATGTTCATCGGAGCGAGGGGGAGCGATCGCCATGGTCTCAAATCCGTTGAAGATCAAGTATCCACGGATATCCGTGACGTAGTTCAAGATTCCAAATCAAACTCGTGGCTGTGGGCGAGTCACGATCTGCTACAGATGGCCGAGTGAGTTGGCCTGCAGTACGAAGCCGCCGAACACGAAGATCTGTCAGGGGAGGAAGGTTTCCCCTTGGGCAGTGTCACCATAGACGATCGAATGGGCCATCGAACCTTTTTCGACGGCACAGTGGATTGACGGTAGCATTTTAAGATGATCTCTCACTAAAAATTATCAAGAAGTGTTCTCCCTGAGTATGCACCGTTGCGAAAGTTCTTCGTCTTTGAGACACCACGTGATGATCGGGTGTGATAGGCTCTACGTTCAAATACAACGGGTGCAAAACAGTTGCACACGTGGAATACTCAGGTTAAACTTGACGAGCCTAGCATATAACAGATATGGCCTCGGAACACGGAGACCGAAAGGTCGAACATGAATCATATAGTAGATATGATCAACATAGTGATGTTCACCATTGAGACTACTCCATCTCACGTGATGATCGGACATGGTTTAGTTGATTTGGATCACGTGATCACTTAGATGACTAGAGAGATGTCTGCCTAAGTGGGAGTTCTTAAGTCATATGATTAATTGAACCTAAATTTATCATGAACTTAGTCCCGTAGTATTTTGCAAATTATGTTGTAGATCAATAGCTCGCGTTGTTGCTTTCATATGTTTATTTTGATATGTTCCTAGAGAAAATTGTGTTGAAAGATGTTAGTAGCAATGATGCGGATTAGATCCATGATCTGAGGTTTATCCTCATTGCTGCACAGAAGAATTATGTCCTTGATGCACCGCTAGGTGACAAACCTATTGCAGGAGCAGATGCAGACGTTATGAACGTTTGGCTAGCTCAAAATGATGACTACTTGATAGTTTAGTGCACCATGCTTAAACGGCTTAGAATCGGGACTTCAAAGACGTTTTGAACGTCATGTACCATATGTGATGTTCCAGGAGTTGAAGTTAATATTTCCAGCAAATACCCGAGTTGAGAGATATGAAGTCTCCAACAAGTTCTATAGCTAAAAGATGGAGGAGAATCACTCAACTAGTGAGCATGTGCTCAGATTGTCTGGGTACTTCAATCGCTTGAATCAAGTGGGAGTTAATCTTCCAGATAAGATAGTGATTGAAAGAATTCTCTAGTCACCATCACTAAGTTACTAGAACTTCGTGATGAACTATAGTATGCAAGGGATGACGAAAACGATTCCTGAGCTCTTCGTGATATTGAAATCGACGAAGGTAGAAATCAAGAAAGAGCATCAAGTGTTGATGATTGACAAGACGACTAGTTTCAATAAAAGGGCAAAGGGAAAGAAAGGGAAACTTCAAGTAGAATGACAAGCAAGTTGTCACTCCCGCGAAGAAGCTCCAAGCTGGACCAAAGCCTGAAACTGAGTACTTACATTGCAAAGGAAATGGTCACTGGAAGCGGAAATGCCCTGAATATTTGGTGGATAAGAAGGATGGCAAAGTGAACAAGGGTATATTTGATATACAGGTTATTGATGTGTGCCTTACTAGTGTTTATAGTAGCCGCTGAGTATTTGACACTTGTTCAGTTGCTAAGATTAGTAACTCGAAACAGGAGTTATATAAACAGAGACTAGTTGAAGGGGAAATGACGATGAGTGTTGGAAGTGGTTCCAAGATTGATATGATCATCATCGCACACTCCCTATACTTTCGGGATTAGTGTTAAACCTAAATAAATGTTATTTGGCGTTTGCGTTGAGCATCAATATGATTTGATCATGTTTATTGCAATACGGTTATTCATTTAAAGTCAGAGAATAATTGTTGTTCTGTTTACATGAATAAAACCTTCAATGGTCATACACCCAATGACAATAGTTTGTTGGATCTCGATCGTAGTGATACACATATTCATAATATTGATGCCAAAAGATACAAAGTTTATAATGATAGTGCAACTAATTTGTGGCACTGCCGTTTGGGTCATATCGGTTTAAAGCGCGTGAAGAAACTCCATGAAAGATGGATTTTCGGAATCACTTGGTTATGAATCATTTGATGCTTGCGAACCGTGCCTTTTGGGCAAGATGACTAAAACTCCGTTCTCCGGAACAATGGAACGAAGCTCTTGACTTATTGGAAAAAATACATAGCGATGTATGCGATCCAATGAGTGTTGATGCTCGTGGCAAGTATCGTTATTTTCTGACCTTCACAAGATGATTTGAGCAGATATGGGTATATTTACTTGATGAAACATAAGTCTGAAATAGTTGAAAGGTTCATAGAATTTGAGAGTGAAGTAGAAAAATCATCGTAACAAGAAAATAAAGTTTCTAAGATCTGATCGTAGAAATGAATATTTGAGCTACGAAGTTTGGCCTTGATTAAAATAATGTGAAATAGTTTCACTACTCACGCCACCTGGAACACCACAGTATAATGGTGTGTCCGAACATCATAACTGCACTTTATTAGATATGGTGCGATCTATGATGTCTCTTACTGATTTACCACTATCATTTTGGGATTATGCATTAGAGATAGCTGCATTCACGTTAAATAGGGCACCATCTAAATCCGTTGAGACGACACCGTATGAACTATGGTTTAGCAATAAATCTAAGCTATCGTTTCTTAAAGCTTGGAGTTGCGATGCTTATATGAAAAAGGTTTCAACCTGATAAGCTCGAACCCAAATCGGAGAAGTGCGTCTTCATAGAATACCCAAAGGAAACTGTTGGGTACACCTTCTATCACAGATCCAAAGGCAAAACATTCGTTGCTAATAATGGATCCTTTCTAGAGAAGGAGTTTGTCTCGAAAGAAGTGAGTGGGAGGAAAGTAGAACTTGATGAGGTAACTGTACCTGCTCCCTTATTGGAAATTAGTTCATCACAGAAATCTGTTCCTATGACTACTACACCAATTAGTGAGGAAGCTAATGATGATGATCATGTAACTTCAGATCAAGTTACTACCGAACCTCGTAGGTAAAACAGAGTGAGATCCGCACCAGAGTGGTACGGTAATCCTGTTCTGGAGGTCATGTTACTTGACCATGACAAACCTACGAACTACGAGGAAGCGATAATGAGTCCAGATTTCGCGAAATGGCTTGAGGCCATGAAATATGAGATGGAATCCATGTATGAGAACAAAGTGTGGACTTTGGTGGAGTTGCCCGATGGTCGGCAAGCCATATTTTATAAATGGATCTTCAAGAGGAAGACAGATGCTGATAGTAGTGTTACTATCTACAAAGCTCGACTTGTCGCAAAAAGGTTTTCGAAAAGTTCAAGGTGTTGACTACAATGAGATTTTCTCAACTGTAGCGGATGCTTAAGTCCGTCTGAATCATGTTAGCAATTGCCACATTTTATGAAATCTGGCAAATGGATGTCAAAACTGCATTCCTTAATGGTTTTCTTAAAAAAGAGTTGTATATGATGCAACTGTAAGGTTTTGTCAATCCTAAAGGTGCTAACAAAATGTGCAAGCTCCAAATGATCCATCTATGGACTGGTGCAAGCATCTCGAAGTTGGAATATACGCTTTGATAAGTTGATCAAAGCATATAGTTTTGTACAGACTTACGGTGAAGCCTGTATTTACAAGAAAGTGAGTGGGAGCGCTACAGCATTTCTGATAAGTATATGTGAATGACATATTGTTGATCGGAAATAATGTAGAATTATTCTGCAAAGCATAAAGGAGTGTTTGAAAGGAGTTCTTTAAAAGAAAGACCTCAGTAAAGCTACTTACATATTGAGCATTAAGATATATTGAGATAGATCAAGACGCTTGAGAAGATTTTTCAATGAGTACATACCTTGATAAGATTTTGAAGTGGTTCAAAATGGAACAGTCAAAGAAGGAGTTCTTGCCTGTGTTCCAAGGTGTGAAGTTGAGTAAGACTCAAATCCCGACCACGGCAGAAAATAGAAAGAGAATGAAAGTCATTCCCTATGCATCAGTCATAGGTTCTATAAAAGTATGCCATGTTATGGTAGAGACCTATTGTATACTCTGCCCTGGTTTGGCAAGGGAGTACAATAGTGATCTAGGATTAGATCACTGGACATTGGTCAAAATTATCCTTAGTGGAATAAGGATATGTTTCTCGATTATGGAGGTGACAAAAGGATCGCCGTAAAGGGTGACGTCAATACAAGTTTTGGCACTGATCCAGATGACTCTAAGTCTCGATCTGGATACATATTGAAAGTGGGAGCAATCAGCTAGAGTAGCTCCGTGCAGAGCATTGTAAACGTAGAATATTTGCAAAATACATACGGCTCTGAATGTGATGTACCGTTGACTAAGCTTCTCTCACGAGCAAAACATGATCACACCTTAGTACTCTTTGGGTGTTAATCACATAGCGATGTGAACTAGATTATTGACTCTAGTAAACCCTTTGGGTGTTGGTCACATGACAATGTGAACTATGGGTGTTAATCATATATAGATATGAATATTGGTGTTAAATCACATGGTGATGTGAACTATATTATTGACTCTAGTGCAAGTGGGAGACTGAAGGAAATATGCCCTAGAGGCAATAATAAAGTTATTATTTATTTTCTTATTTCATGATAAATGTTTATTATTAATTCTAGAATTGTATTAACCGGAAACATAATACATGTGTGAATACATAGACAAACATAGTGTCACTAGTATGCCTCTACTTGACTAGCTCGTTAATCAAAGATGGTTAAGTTTCCTAACCATAGACATGAGTTGTCATTTGATTAACGGGATCACATCATTAGGAGGATGATGTGATTGACATGACCCATTCCGTTAGCCTAGCACTTGATCGTTTAGTATGTTGCTATTGCTTTCTTCATGACTTATACATGTTCCTATGACTATGAGATTATGCAACTCCCGTTTACCGGAGGAACACTTTGTGTGCTACCAAACGTCACAACGTAACTGGGTGATTATAAAGGAGCTCTACAGGTGTCTCCGAAGGTACTTGTTGAGTTGGCGTATTTCAAGATTAGGATTTGTCACTCCGATTGTCGGAGAGGTATCTCTGGGCCCTCTCGGTAATGCACATCACTATAAGCCTTGCAAGCAATGTAGCTAATGAGTTAGTTGCAGGATGTTGCATTACGTAACGAGTAAAGAGACTTGCCAGTAACGAGATTGAACTAGGTATTAAGATACCGACGATCGAATCTCGGGCAAGTAACATACCGATGACAAAGGGAACAACGTATGTTGTTATGCGGTTTGACCGATAAAGATCTTCGTAGAATATGTAGGAGCCAATATGAGCATCCAGGTTCCGCTATTGGTTATTGACCAAAAACGTGTTTCGGTCATGTCTACATAGTTCTCGAACCCGTAGGGTCCGCACGCTTAAGGTTTCGATGACAGTTTTATTATGAGCTTATGAGTTTTGATGTACCGAAGGAGTTCGGTGTCCCGGATGATATCGGGGACATGACGAGGAGTCTCGAAATGGTCGAGACGTAAAGATCGATATATTGGACGACTATATTCGGACATCGGAAAGGTTCCGAGTGATTCGGGTACTTTTGGGAGTACCGGGGAGTTACGGGAATTCGTATTGGGCCTTAATGGGCCATACGGGAAAGGAGTGAAAGGCCTCAAAGGGTGGCCGCACCCCTCCCCATGAGCTGGTCCGAATTGGACTAGGGAGGGGGGGGGGCGCCCCCTTCCTTCCTTCTCCTTTTCCCTTCCCTTTCCTTCCCTCCTACTCCTACTACTTGGAAGGGCTCCTAGTTCTACTAGGAAAGGGGAAATCCTACTCCCGGTGGTAGTAGGCCTCCCCTAGGGCGCGCCATAGAGAGGGCTGGCCCTCCCCCTCCTCCACTCCTTTATATACGGGGGCAGGGGCACCCCATAGACACACAAGTTGATCTTCGTGATCGTTTCTTAGCCGTGTGCGGTGCCCCCCTCCACCATATTCCACCTCGGTCATATCGTAGCGGTGCTTAGGCGAAGCCCTGCGTCGGTAGAACATCATCATCGTCACCACGCCGTCGTGCTGACGGAACTCATCCCCGACACCCTGCTGGATCGGAGTCCGGGGACTGTCATTGAGCTGAACGTGTGCTGAACTCAGAGGTGCCTTACGTTCAGTACTCGGATCGGTCGGATCGTGAAGACGTACGACTACATCAACCGCGTTGTCGTAACGCTTCCGCTTTCGGTCTCACGAGTGCGTGGACAACACTCTCCCCTCTCGTTGCTATGCATTACCATGATCTTGCATGTGCGTAGGAATTTTTTTGAAATTACTACGTTACCCAACAGTAACCACTGCGTTGCCCCTTCGGGCCGTAGTGCCGCGGCCCGCGGTCCACCATCGCCCCGAGGCCGTCAGCTCTAGGTCGTCCCCGTGGCAGCACTGACCCTCGCGCCGTCGCTCTATCACCCCGTCGGGCCGTAGCGAGCGTGGCACGCGGTCCATGCCGCATCCCGAGGCCGTCCCCGTGGTTGCACCGACCCGCGCTCCTCCGCCATGCCGCCCCTTCGGTCTATCGCGCCATGGCCTGTGGTCCCTACCGCTGTTCCCGACCTGCCCACCGCTGCTGCGCCGCCTTCGAAAGCAAAGTAGCGTGGCGGTTCATGTCCACTTCGTCGTCCCGACGCGCCGACTTTCCGTGGTATGCCCTGCGTCGCCTCCCTTGGTGTGGGAACGCCACCTTCCGCGCTTGTCTTCGTCATGCTATCGGGTTATTCTCCTACTTCGAGCACCGCTGCCGCTCTCCAAACCTAGCCGCCGCCGCTGCCGCCAGGGCCCACCCGGCCGCTCTTCTTTGGCCACAACCGCCGCTACTGACGTAGCCGCCTGCTACCTCTTGAGCTTGCATTGGATTTCCTTGAAGAGGAAACGTGATGCAGCACAGTAGCGTAAGTATTTCCGTCAGTTTTTGAGAACCAAGGTATCAATCCAGTAGGAGACTACGCGCGAGTCCCTCATACGTACACAAAGAAAATAACTCCTCGCAACCAACGCGAATAGGGGTTGTCAATCCCTTCACGACCACTTACGAGAGTGAGATCTAATAGAGATGATAGATAATATTTTTGGTATTTTTGGCATAAAGATGTAAAGTAAAGTAAAAGGTAAAGTAAAAAAGCAAAGCAATAATAAAGCGTAGGAAGATTAATATGATGAGAATAGACCTGGGGGCCATAGATTTCACTAGTGGCTTCTCTCAAGAGCATAAGTATTCTACGGTGGGTGAACAAATTACTGTTGAGCAATTGACAGAATTGAGCATAGTTATGAGAATATCTAGGTATGATCATGTATATAGGCATCACGTCCGAGACAAGTAGACCAACTCCTGCCTGCATCTACTACTATTACTCCACTCATCGATTGCTATCCAGCATGCATCTAGACTATTAAGTTCAAGAAAACTGAGTAACGCCTAGAGGGATAAATTCATGCAATATGATAAAAACCCCATCTTGTTATCCTCGATGGCAACAATACAATACGTGCCTTGCTGCCCCTACTGTCACTGGGAAAGGACACCGCAAGATTGAACCCAAAGCTAAGCACTTCTCCCATTGCAAGAAAAACCAATCTAGTAGGCCAAACCAAACTGATAATTCGAAGAGACTTGCAAAGATAACCAATCATACATAAAAGCATTCAGAGAAGATTCAAATATTGTTCATAGATAATCTTGATCATAAACCCACAATTCACCGATCTCAACAAACACACCGCAAATACAAGATTACATCGAATAGATCTCCATGAGAGAGGGGAGAACATTGTATTGAGATCCAAAAAGGGAGAAGAAGCCATCTAGCTACTAACTATGGACCCGAAAGTCTGAGGTAAACAACTCACACTTCATCAGAGGGGCTATGATGATGTAGAAGCCCTCCGTGGTGGATTCCCCTTCCGGCGGTGCTCCAGAACAGGCCCCAAGATGGGATCTCATGGATACAGAAAGTTGCGGTGGTGGAATTAGGTTTTTGGCTCTGTATCTGATCGTTTGGGGATACGTAGGTATATATAGGAGGAAGGAGTACGTCTGTGGAGCTTCGTGGGGCTCACGAGGGTGGGGGCGCGCCTAGGGGGGGGGTAGGGCGCGCCCCCTACCTCGTGCCCACCTCGTGGCTTTCTTGACGTAGGGTCCAAGTCTCCTGGATCATATTCGGTGAGAAAATCACGTTCCCGAAGGTTTCATTCCATTTGGACTCCGTTTGATATTCCTTTTCTTCGAAACACTGAAAAATAGGAAAAAAACAGCAATTCTGGGCTGGGCCTCCGGTTAATAGGTTAGTCCCAAAAATAATATAAAAGTGGAAATTAAAGCCCAATATTGTCCAAAACAGTAGATACGTTGGAGACGTATCAGACATCCCCAAGCTTAATTCCTGCTCGTCCTCTAGTAGGTAAATGATGAAAAAGAATTTTTGATGCGGACTGCTACTTGGCATAATTTCAATGTAATTCTTCCTAATTGTGGTATGAATATTCAGATCCGAAAGATTCAAGACAAAAGTTCATATTGACATGAAAATAATAATACTTGAAGCATACTAACTAAGCAATCATGTCTTCTCAAAATAACATGGCCAAAGAAAGTTATCCCTACAAAATCATATAGTCTGGCTATGCTCTATCTTCACCACACAAAGTATTTAAATCATGCACAACCCCGATGACGAGCCAATCAATTGTTTCATTCTTTTGACATTCTCAAAACTTTTTCAATCTTTACGCAATACATGAGTGTGAGCCATGGATATAACACTATATGTGGAATAGAATGGTGGTTGTGGAGAAGACAGAAAGAGGGGAAGATAGTCTCACATCAACTAGGCGTATCAACGGGCTATGGAGATGCCCATTAATAGATATCAATGTGAGTGAGTAGGGATTGCCATGCAACGGATGCACTAGTGCTATAAGTATATGAAAGATCAATAAAATAAACTAAGTGGGTGTGCATCCAACTCGCTTGCTCACGAAGACCTAGGGCATTTTGAGGAAGCCCATCGTTGGAATATACAAGCCAAGTTCTATAATGAAAAATTCCCACTAGTATATGAAAGTGATAAATGAGAGACTCTCTATCATGAAGATCATGGTGCTACTTTGAAGCACAAGTGTGGTAAAAGGATAGTTACATTGTCCCTTCTCTCTTTTTTCTCTCATATATATATATATTATTTGGGCCTTTTCTCTTTTTTTTATGGCCTCTTTTTTTTCGTCCGGAGTCTCATCCCGACTTGTGGGGGAATCATAGTCTCCGTCATCCTTTCCTCACTTGGGACAATTCTCTAAAAATGATGATCATCACACTTTTATTTTTCTTACAACTCAACAATTACAACTCGATACTTAGAACAAAATATGACTCTATATGAATGCCTCCGCCCGTGTACCGGGATATGCAATGAATCAAGAGTGACATGTATGAAAGAATTATGAACGGTGGCTTTGCCACAAACACGATGTCAACTACATGATCATGCTAAGCAATATGACAATGATAGAGCGTGTCATAATAAACGGAACGGTGGAAAGTATCATGGCAATATGTCTCGGAATGGCTATGGAAATGCCATGATAGGTAGGTATGGTGGCTGTTTTGAGGAAGGTATATGGTGGGTGTATGATACCAGCGAAAAGTGCGCGGTATTAGAGAGGCTAGCAATGGTGGAAGGATGAGAAAAGTGCGTATAATCCATGGACTCAACATTAGTCATAAAGAACTCATATACTTATTGCAAAAATCTACAAGTTTATCAAAGCAAAATATTATGCGCATGCTCCTAGGGGGATAGATTGGTAGGAAAAGACCATCACTCGTCCCCGACCGCCACTCATAAGGAAGACGATCAATAAATAAATCATGCTCCGACTTCATCACATAACTGTTCACCATACATGCATGCTACGGGAATCACAAACTTTAACACAAGTATTTCTCAAATTCACAACTACTCAACTAGCATGACTCTAATATCACCATCTTTATATCTCAAAACAATTATCAAGGATCAAACTTTTATAAGTATTCAACGCACTCAAAATAAAGTTTTACAAATCTTGAATACCAAGCATATTATTATTATTATTAAGAAAATTACCATGATATTTAATACTCTCAAAATAATCTAAGTGAAGCATGAGAGATCAATAGTTTCTATCAAACAAATCCACCACCGTGCTCTAAAAGATATAAGTGAAGCACTAGAGCAAAACTATATAGCTCAAAAGATATAAGTGAAGAACTTAGAGTATTCTAAAAAAATTCAATTCATGTATGGCTCTCTCAAAAGGTGTGTACAGCAAGGATGATTGTGGTAAAGTAAAAAGCAAAGACTCAAATCATACAAGACGCTCCAAGGAAAACACATATCATGTGGTGAATAAAAATATAGCTCCAAGTAAATTTACCGATGGAAGTAGACGAAAGAGGGGATGCCTTCCGGGGCATCCCCAAGCTTTGGCTTTCTGGTGTACTTAAATTATCTTGGGGGTGCCATGGGCATACCCAAGCTTAGGCTCTTGCACTCCTTGTTCCATAATCCATCAAAAGATTTCACCCAAAACTTGAAAACTTCACAACACAAAACTCAACAGAAATCTCGTGAGCTCCGTTAGCGAAAGAAAACAAAAGACCACTTCAAGGTACTGTAATGAACTCATTATTTATTTATATTGGTGTTAAACCTACTGTATTACAACTTCTCTATGGTTTATAAACTATTTTACTAGCCATAGATTCATCAAAATAAGCAAACAACACACGAAAAACAGAATCTGTCAAAAACATAACAGTCTGTAGTAATCTTTAACTAACGCAAACTTATGGGACTCCGAAAATTCAGAAAAAATAGGAAGACCTGTGAAATTTGTTTATTGATCATCATCAATTGGAATAACTATTTTATCACGTTCTGGTGATTTTTAACAATTTGTTTCGTGAACCAAAAGTTTCTGGAAATTACAGCAAGATCAAATAACTATCATCCAAGAAAATCCTATAGGTTTAACTTGGCACAAACACTAATTAAAACATAAAACCATATCTAAACAGAAGGAAGATGTATTATTTATTCCTAAACAGAAGAAAAAACAAAAAAAATTGGGTTGCCTCCCAACAAGCGCTATCGTTTAACGCCCCTAGCTAGGCATAAAAGCAAGGATAGATCTAGGTATTGCCATCTTTGGCAGGCAATCCATAAGTGGCTCTCATGATAGATTCGTATGGCAATTTTATTTTCTTCCTAGGGAAGTGCTCCATGACTTTCTTTAATGGAACTTGGAATCTAATATTCCCTTCCTTCATATCAATAATTGCACCAATCGCTCTAAGGAAAGGTCTATCGAGAATAATAGGACATGAAGGATTGCAATCTATATCAAGAATGATAAAATCTACGGGCACATAATTCCTATTTACAACAATAAGAACATCGTTAATTCTTTCCATAGGTTTCTTAATACTGGAGTTCGCAAGGTGCAAGTTTAGAGAGCAATCATCAAAATCACGGAAATCTAGCAAATCGCACAAAGTTTTGGGAATAGTGGACACACTAGCACCCAAATCACATAAAGCATAAAATTCATTATCCTTAATCTTAATTTTAATAGTTGGTTCCCACTCATCATAAAGTTTTCTAGGGATATAAACTTCCAACTCAAGTTTTTCTTCATAAGATTGCATTAAGGCATCAACGATATGTTTGGTAAAGGCTTTATTTTCACTATAAGCATGAGGAGAATTTAGCATGGATTGCAACAAGGAAATACAATCAATTGAAGAGAAAATTTCATAATTAAATTCCTTGAGATCCAAAATAGTGGGTTTAGCAATATCTAGGGTTTTGCTTTCTTCAATCCCACTTTTATCAATTTTATCATCAAGATCTAAAAACTCCGAATTCTTGGAACGCCTTCTAGGTAAAGGTGGATCATATTTAGTCTCATAATTATCAAGATTCATATTGCAAAACAAAGATTTAATAGGGGACACATCAATTACTTTTAGATCTTCATCTTTATTTTCATGGAAATTGGAAGAACACGCTTTAATAAAGGCATCTTTCAGAAAGCACGCATCCTAGCGGTTCTTTTCTTTGCACTCATCAATGGAAATTCTCATGGCTTTGAGAGACTCATTGATATCATGCTTAGGAGGAATAGATCTAATCTTTAAAGAATAAACATCAAGAGAAATTCTATCAACGTTCCTAGCCAATTCATCAACTTTAAGCAATTTCTCTTCAAGCAAAGCATTAAAATTCTTTTGTGAATTCATTTTTTTCTAACTCTTTAACGCTAGTCTAAAATTTAGAGGGCATCTTATTAAAATTTCCATAAGAGTTGTTGTAGGAATTTCCATAATTATTAGAAGGATTACAAGGATAAGACCTAGGATTAAAGTTCCCTCTATACGCGTTGTTACCAAAATTATTCCTACCAACAAAATTCACATCCATAGATTCATTATTATTCTCAATCGAAGTAGACAAAGGCATATCATTAGGATCAGAAGAAACACTCTTAGTAGCAAATAATTTCATAAGTTCATCCATCTTTCCACTCAAAACATTAATTTCTTCTATCGCATGCACTTTTTATTAGTAGATCTTTCAGTGTGCCATTGAGAATAATTAACCATCATATTATCTAGGAGTTTAGTAGCATATCTTAAACTGATTTCCATAAAAGTGCCTCCCGCGGCCGAATCTAAAAGATTTCTAGAAGCAAAATTCAATCCGGAATAAAAAATTTGTATAATCATCCACAAGTTCAAACCATGAGTGGGGAAATTACGTATCATTAATTTCATTCTCTCCCAAGCTTGTGCAACATGTTCATGATCAACTTGCTTAAAAATTCATAATATCGTTTATAAGAGAGATGATCTTAGCGGGAGGAAAATACTTAGAGATAAAAGCATCTTTGCACTTGTTCCAAGAATCAATACTATTTTTAGGCAAAGACAAAACCAAGCTTTAGCACGATCTCTAAGCGAAAAAGGAAATAGCTTCAATTTAACAATATCATTATCAACATCTTTCTTCTTTTGCATATCACAGAAATCAACGAAGCTATTTAGATGAGTAGTGGCATCTTCACTAGGAAGGCCGGCGAATTGATCTTTCATAACAAGATTCAATAAAGCAGTATTGATTTCACAAGATTCAGTATTGGTAAGAGGAGAAATCGGAGTGCTAAGGAAATCATTATTGTTGGTATTGGTAAAGTCACACAGTTTGGTATTATCTTGAGCCATAGTGACAAGCAAGAAATCCAACACACGAGCAAACAAAAAGCAAGTGAGAAAACGGCAAGGGTGAAGTGGGGGAGAGGAAAACGAGAGGAAAATGGCAAATAATGTAATGCGAGAGATAAGGGATTTTGATGGGTACTTGGTATGTTGACTTTTGCATAGTTTCCCCGGCAACGGCGCCAGAAATTCTTCTTGCTACCTCTTCAGCTTGCGTTGGATTTCCTTGAAGAGGAAAGGTGCTGCAACACAGTAGCGTAAGTGTTTCCCTCAGTTTTTGAGAACCAAGTTATCAATCCAGTAGGAGACTACGCGCGAGTCCCTCGTACCTACACAAAGCAAATAACTCCTCGCAACCAACGCGAATAGGGGTTGTCAATCCCTTCACGGTCACTTATGAGAGTGAGATCTGATAGAGATGATAGATAATATTTTTTGTATTTTTGGTATAAAGATGCAAAGTAAAAAAAAAGGTAAAGTAAAAAAGCAAAGCAATAATAAAGCGTAGGAAGAATAATATGATGAGAAGGGCCGGTCCTGACAATTTGGGGGCCCGGGGCGAAATTATGTCGGTGGGGCCCTTTGTATAACCATCGTAGCATTAATTCTAATCTATGTCTATGAAATGTTACTAATAAACACTTAAAATGCATTCGAATCAATTTTCATATCAAATAATTTGTACGTATTACCTTTAACAAATCTTCTCACATTCCTCAATGGTTGTCGATCCCATCCAGCAATTCCTTCTCAATTCCTTCTCAATTCTTCTCACTATCATGGACCCGGCATTTGGGCTAATCGAAGCACTAGTATTACCCTTGAAAAAATTGTGAATCACTCCTTTGTGATTGTATCAAGTCAACCTCATGTTTCCTTTTTCTTGTTTCATTACCACATGCACACTTTCTGTACGACGGGATAACACACGGAGCTTAAATAAAAAATTGCATTAGAAGTTAAAACATGCTATGCATCTTGTATGAGAAGGTAAATTATTTAGTTAGCAACAATGCTGATTCCTGCTAATTATTGGAGGAAAATTATATATATGATATAAGGAATAGTAATATGATTGTTTAGAGTCCCAATTTCCTAATATCTCACACACAGATCACACACTTTTACTCATCCGGATCCGGGGGCATAATAATTTATACCTGGAATTGATCGGATCGGTGTTGGTGATCGACACCCAACGATGCCAGGATGTGAACTTCCGTCGGGATCTGGGAGTCGATTGGGTGTTCCCAGCATCATGCGTGGGGACCAGAGGCGCTCCGCGATGTAAATTGTGAGGGATTGGGCGCGTGTGCGTCGTGCGTGGCTGCGTCTAGCGCCTGGAGAAGTGTGTGACGGCTACAGATGCAACTTGCGGTAGGGAGTGTGAGAGCCAAGAACAGGGAATAGGAAATTAAGGGATTGTGCAAACTCTCTCACGATCGTAAGGAAGACGAGACGAGGTGAACGCGGTTTGCCTGCATATACCTTAAATAAGCCCCTTCCTCTCCTTGACTTTATTACTTGGGCTAATTTTTCTAAGAAGCTATGGGCCTACGGCTGACCTGGGAGGGGCCCCCTAGATTTAGGGGGCCCTCAGGGCCGCCCCCCTGCCCTCCCCCTCAGGGCCGGCCCCGATGATGAGAATAGACCCGGGGGCCATAGATTTCACTAGTGGCTTCTCTCAAGAGCATAAGTATTCCACGGTGGGCGTGAACAAATTACTGTTGAGCAATTGACAGAATTGAGCATAGTTATGAGAATATCTAGGTATGATCATGTATATAGGCATCACGCCCGAGAAAAGTAGACCGACTCCTGCCTGCATCTACTACTATTACTCCACTCATCGACCGCTATCCAGCATTCATCTAGAGTATTAAGTTCAAGAAAACAGAGTAACACCTTAAGCAAGATGACATGATGTAGAGGGATAAATTCATGCCATATGATAAAAACCCCATCTTGTTATCCTTGATGGCAACAATACAATACGTGCCTTGCTGCCCCTGCTGTCACTAGGAAAGGACACCGCAAGATTGAACCCAAAGCTAAGCACTTCTCCCATTGCAAGAAAGACCAATCTAGTAGATCAAACCAAACTGATAATTCAAAGAGACTTGCAAAGATAACCAACCATACATAAAAGGATTCAGAGAATATTCAAATATTGTTCATAGATAATGTTGATCATAAACCCACAATTCACCGGTCTCAACAAACACATCGCAAAAAGAAGATTACATCGAATAGATATCCACGAGAGAGGGGGAGAACATTGTATTGAGATCCAAAAAGAGAGAAGAAGCCATGTAGCTACTAACTATGGACCCGAAGGTCTGAGGTAAACTACTCACACTTCATCGGAGGGGCTATGATGATGTAGAAGCCCTCCATGGTGGATTCCCCTCCGGCGGAGCTCCGGAACAGGCCCCAAGATGGGATCTCGTGGGTATAGAAAGTTGCGGCGGTGGAATTAGGTTTTTAGCTCCGTATCTGATCGTTTGGGGTACGTGAGGTATATAGAGGAGGAAGGAGAACGTCGGTGGAGCTTATGGGGCCCACGAGGGTGGTGCGCCTGGGGTTGGGCGGGCCCCCTACCTTGTGCCCTCCTCGTGGCTTTCTTGACGAGGGTCCAAGTCTCCTGGATCATATTCGTGAGAAAATCACGTTCCCGAAGGTTTCATTCCGTTTGGACTCCGTTGATATTCCGCTTTCTTCAAACACCGAAATAGGCAAAAACATCAATTCGGGCTGGGCCTCCGGTTAATAGGTTAGTCCCAAAAATAATATAAAAGTGGAAAATAAAGCCCAATATTGTCCAAAACAGTAGATAATATAGCATGGAGAAATCAAAAATTATAGATACGTTGGTGACGTATCACCGCCACCGCCTGGCCCACCTCCCACGCTCTTCGCTCCAAAGACCAGCCTGGCCGCCATTGCCGCCGTCATCTACCCCGACCGCTTCATCTACTCCGACAACCGTGGGCGACATTGGCCCCGCGCCAATTGGCGCCCAAACCATCGTCGAGTCCTTCTCTGCTAGACTCTCAGACTTCTTCGACATGGCGTACAGCTCCTGCAAGTCCCACTCTACGCATGCCCGGTGCTGGTAACACCACCGTGTGCCTTTGTCCATGATGTGTCCCTGGGGTTGGCAACCCTGGCGTGATGCGTCGTCAACAATGTCTTCTTCCCGGCGCACCACTACTTCGACACTTCTGCGCCCATGACTAACTCGGTGCCTCCTCGCTACCATGCTCCACGACAACTTCCTCGACACCTGCTACCCCGACTCGACATCGACCACGGCATTCTTTGCACGGCTACCTCGACCATGGCTACAACACCGTACGCTCTCGGCTACATCGACATCGGCACAAAGGGCTACCGCTTTGCTAGAGCAACCTCGTAGGCTTCCACTTCATCCACGACCTCGCGACGCATCAACCGTTACGACTGGGAGGAGGGGGGGTGTCCGTCGGCTTGCCTTCAGATTCTTCTCTAGTCTCACCGTTTGCGTAGCTAACGTTGTGACTGCGGGGGATGTTGAATATATTGATTGTTAGGAAAGATGAGATAGACTAGGATTCGGTCCTGCCTTGTCTTGTACTCCAAGTAGATCATTGTACACGTATATATATTGCCCATGAGGCTCAAGCAATACATCAAACTATTCCACCAAATCCCTCTCTCCCTTCTAATAGTGGCGTCGGAGAAGCGGGCGTGGAAGGAGGTGGTCGGTGCGGACTGCGGAGTAGAGCGACGTGAGGTGTCGCTCTAGCGCCGATTGGGAAGCATGGGCGAAGTTGGGGTCGCCTTGGATACGTCAGAGAAGGAGGCCCCCGGGGGCAGCATAGCGTTGAGCACAATGGAGACAATGGCGCCTACGTGGAGTACATCGTGGCAGTAGCCCTGGTTGCCCCTTTCTTTTACGCTCTACACCTATTCGTTGTCGGGTTCCACTGCGTGCGGCAGCGGGAAACGTTGCTGTGGTGGGAGGTGTACTGTCAGAGAAGAGGAGGGGGGAGCATCCCGTCGGGCCAAAGAAGGCCAAGATTCTGGCGTCGGTGCACCGGGGCGAGGGGTTTAACAGGGAGTGGTGCTAGATAGGACGCCGCTGACGGCATTGGACGGATCTGGGAACACCTCACAGCCCCACTGTTGCTCCACCGTGAAGCATACTACACTGCGGTTCAATGCGTTAATGCGAAGAGAGAGATCCAAGTGCAGAGATATATAATCCAGTTGTAATAACTTTGGCAATACGCTTTGCCAGCCTCGAGGCGGAGTTACATATTTCTTGAGGAATATTTGTAGTCCACAGTCTGGTCCATTGCTTCCAATGGCATAGCGTGGAAGATGGTCTAGATCTTCTCTTTGCTCTTGCGTTCCATCGACATATAGTATGCGACACATGCATCCAGTAACGATATAGAGGAGTAAGATTCGGGCTATGGGTTGTGTAGTGTTGGTGTCGAACATGCCCTAACCCGTCTGAGTTGGTGTTTGTTACTTAAGATGAACACAATGTGAACAATGACAAAGACGATGGAATGCACATTGTAGTTATCATCGCAAATTCTCTATGAATCCTCAACATTTTCTTCCCCAAGCTTCACCATTTGCTTCGCTACCTGTCCAGTTGTGTGACCGCGATCCCTTCCTATTGGGTCATCACAAACTAGTATCAGAGCTACCTGATGTCTACTATGCAACTTTATTCTTGTAGACTCGTGTTGGGCCTCCAAGCACAGAGTTTTGTAGGACAGTGGCAATTTTCCCTCAAGTGGATGACCTAAGGATTATCATTCCGTGGGAGGTGTAGGATGAAGATGGTCTCTCTCAAACAACCCTGCAACCAAATACAAAAAATCTCTTGTGTCCCCAACACACCCAATACAATGGCAAATTGTATAGGTGCACTAGTTCGGCGAAGAGATGGTGATAAAAGTGTAATATTGATGGTAGAAATATATTTTGATAATCTGAATAAATAAAAACAGCAAGGTAGCAAATAGTAAACAGGCACAAAAACGGTATTGCAATGTTTGAAAACAAGGCCTAGGGTCCGTACTTTCGCTAGTGCAACTTCTCAACAATGCTAATATAATTGGATCATATAACAATCCCTCAACGTATGATGAAGAATCACTCTCCAAAGTTCCTATCAAGCGGAGAACATAAGAATAAATTGTTTGTAGGGTATGAAACCACCTCAAAGTTATTCTTTCCGTTCGATCTATTCAAGAGTCCGTACTAAAATATCACAAAGCTATTCTTTCCATTCAATCTATCCTAGAGTTCATACTAAAATAACACCAAAGAAAATTCATATTCATAATACTCAATCTAACACGAAGAACTTCAAAGAGTGCCCCAAGATTTCTACTGCAGAAACAAAGACAAGACGTGCATCAACCCCTATGCATAGATTACCCCAATGTCACCTCAGGAATCCGCGAGTTGAGTGCCAAAACATATATCAAGTGAATCAATACGATACCCCATTGTCACCACAAGTATTCAATTGCAAGACATATATCAAGTGTTCTCAAATCCATAAAAGTATTCAATCCGACAACGACGAAAACTCAAAGGGAAAATTGAATTCATCACAACAAGATAGAGAAGGGAAAACACCATATGGTCCGACTATATTAACAAAGCCCGCGATACATCAAGATCATGACATCTCAAGAACACAAGAGGAGAGAGTGGGAGAGAGATTAAACACATAGCTACTGGTACAAACCCTCAGCCCCGAGGGTGGACTACTCCCTCCTCATCATGGTGGCCGTCGGGATGATGAAGATGGCCACTGGAAATGATTCCCCCCTCCGGCAGGGTGCCGGAAAGGTTCTAGATTGATTTTCGGTGGCTATAGAGCCTTGCGGCGGCGGAACTTCTGATCTAGGTTAACCCCGAAGGGTTTTGTAATATTTGAGAATTTATAGTGCAAAGAGGGGGTGCGGGAGGCCACCGAGGTGGGCCCAACCCACCTGGGCGCTCCTGGCCCCCAGGCGCACCCTGGTGGGTTGTGCCCCCTTCGGGGCACTCCCCAGGTGCTTCTTTGGCCCACTGGTTGTCTTTTGGTCCATAAAAAGTTTCGCGGTGTTTGGACTCCGTTTGATATTGATTTCATGCGATGTAAAAACAAGCAAAAAACATCAACTAGCACTGGGCACTTGGTCAATAGGTTAGTCCCAAAAAATGATATAAAGTTTCTATAAAATGATTGTAAAACATCCAAGAATGATAATAAAACAGCAGGAATACTTCATAAATTATAGATACGTTGGATAAGTATGAGCATCCCCAAGCTTAATTCCTACTTGTCCTCGAGTAGGTAAATGATAAAAGAAATAATTTATGAAGTGTGAATGCTAGAAAAGTGCATAAGTTTGATCAATGAGAATTTAAATCACTTTTCCTAGCATTATAACAGCAATTCTATCTCATAAAATTTCTCATGTTATAGTGGCAACCAATTCACATGTTAAGGGTCAAACAATGAATTCTCTTGAAACCCAACAACCTATGTTCTTAGTCACCAAGCAATTGCAATTCAACTTATTCAACGGAGTCTAAGTAACAGCTCCACATACTCAACCAACATATAGTCTTCTATGATTGCTAACACTCACCGCATACACATGAGCAAAACGTTTCAACCGGACACATAGAAAGATAGGGGCTTATGATTTCGCCTCCCAATGTATTCACCTCAAGGGTGATGTCAACAATAACAACTCATGCTACCCATATTCAACTAGAAATATGTGCCTAGATCTTTCCTCACCACATGATGCTTGCCAAAAGAGAAAAATAAAAAGGAATAGAGAGAAAAACTTTGACTCTTTGCATAAAAGTAAATACATAAAAGTAAAAGATAGGCCCTGCGCAGAGGGAAGCAGATGTTTCCATGCGCTTATTTGTTTGTATGCTCAACCCCTTAGTGCAAAAGAACGTCACGTTATATTGCCCCTTATGATAGAAACCTTTATTACGCAGTATGTCGCTTTTATTCTTTGCCATCACAAGTTCGTACAACGCTCAATTTTCTCTTACACTAAATGCTTTAACACTTTTAGAAGCAATTTTATTGCCTTATTGCACCGATGACAACTTACTTGAAAGATCTTGCTCAATCCTTAGGTAGGTATGGTGGACTCTTGAAAATAATATTTGGGTTTAAGGGCTTTTGGATGCACAAGTAGTATCTCTACTTGGTGAGGAATTTTTGGCTAGCAAAGATGGGAGGAAATCACCACATGTTGAAGGATCTATGACAATGTAACTTCTATGTCAATATGAACAAACATAAATCATTACGTTATCTTCCTTGTCCATCATCAACAATTTTGACATATAATATTTTGATGGGGGCTCACAATCACAAAAGATTTCTAAGATAGTGTATTTGCATGTGAAAGTTCTCTTCCTTATACTAATTATTCGTGAATTGCTTGTATGACCAATATTGTGATTGTCAAGCCTCAAAAGATTTCACTTTCTAAACCCAATGTGAAGCTACCACTAGGCATGATGTGATTTCAACTTCATGACATTCAAATCATTCAACAATTTACTCATAGGATATAAGTGAAGCACAAGAGTAAATGACAAGCTACTCCAAAAAGATATAAATGAAAATCATGAGCATAATATTTCTTTCTCTCAAATTAATTTAAGTGAAGCAAGATACAAGAGTAAATGACAAGCTACTACGCAACTTTATTCATGTAGACTCATGTTTGGCCTCCAACCGCAGAGTTTTGTAGGACAGTGGCAACTTTCCCTCAAGTGGATGACCTAAGGTTTATCAATCCGTGGGAGGTGTAGGATGAAGATGGTCCCTCTCAAACAACCCTGCAACCAAATACATGTAATCTCTTGTGTCCCCAACACACCCAATACAATGGCAATTTGTATAGGAGCACTAGTTCAGCGAAGAGATGGTGATAAAAGTGTAATATTGATGGTAGAAATATATTTTCATAATCTGAAAAAAAAAACAAGGTAGCAAATAGTAAACGGGCACTGATAACCCACAAGTATAGGGGATCAATTGTATCCTCTTTCGATAAGTAAGAGTGTCGAACCCAACGAGGAGCTAAAGGTAGAATAAATATTCCCTCAAGTTCTATCGACCACCGATACAACTCTACGCACGCTTAACGTTCACTTTACCTAGAACAAGTATGAAACTAGAAGTACTTTGTAGGTGCTGTTGGATAGGTTTGCAAGATAATAAAGAGCGCGTAACTAAAAAGTAGGGGCTGTTTAGATAAAGAAACAACTAAGTTAGTTTTAGTAGAGAGCTTTTTGTCACAAGAGAGTTATTTGTCCCTTGGCGATCGATAACTTGACCGGTAATCACTATTGCAATTTTATATGAGGGAGAGGCATAAGCTAACATAATTTGTCTTCTTGGATCATATGCACTTATGATTGGAACTCTAGAAAGCATCCGCAACTACTAAAGTTCATTAAGGTAAAACCTAACCATAGCATTAAAGTATCAAGTCCTCTTTATTCACATACGCAAACAACCTACTTACTCAGGTTTGTCCTTCTGTCACTCACGCCACCCACCATAATAAAATCATGAACATATTGCAAACCCTACAACGGGGATCCCTCACGCTATGCCGACATGAAGAGCACCATAGGATAGCACCGATAATAAAACATGCAACTCAAACCAATCACGATCATCAATGAACCCATAGGACAAAACGGATCTACTCAAACATCATAGGATGGCCATACATCATTGGGAAATAATATATAGTGTTGAGCACCATGTTTAAGTAGAGATTACAACAAGTAAAAGAGGGTTACGCCACTAAATAGAGGGGAGAGAGTTGGTGATGACGGCGGTGAAGTTGTTGGTGTAGATTATGCGGTAACGATGATGGCTCCGTGGCGTTCCGCGCCACCGGAAGAGAGGCGGAGAGAGCCCCCCTTCTTCTTCTTCTTCCTTGACCTTCCGCCTAGATGGGAGAAGGGTTTCCCCTCTGGTCCTTGGCTTCCATGGCGGCAGAGGGGCGGGAGCCCCTCCGAGATTGGATCTCTCTCTCGGTTTCCTTCTGTTTACAGCTCCTGATTCTGCCCTTTCACCGTTTCTTAAATTCCCGGAGATCCGTAACTCCGATTGGGCTGAAATTTGGACAAGATTTTTATCCGGATATTGGCTTTCTTGCAGCTAAAGAAGGGCACAAACCACCTTACGGAGTGGCCACGAGGGCCTAGGTTGCGCCCGACCCCCTGGGCGCGCCCCTCACCCTCGTGGGTCCCTCGAGCATCATCTCGCGTTGATTCCACTTCCCAAAATTCACATATATTCTAAAAAAATCTCCGTAAGTTTTTATCCTGCTTGGACTATGTTTGTGTAACATCCCAAAATTCCAAATTTTGGAATGTTATAATAAATAAATAGTTTTGATTGATTGATTGTCTGTTGTGTGATTGATTGAGTGAAATTGAGTGGAATTTGAAACTTTTTTGAAAGTTGAATGAGAGGGAATGAAATGACTTTCCCTGAATTTCACTTTGCCTTTTGATATCCATGAATTCAAATTCAATTCAAACACAAAACCCTAGAGAGAAGATGATATGAATTCTTCCATTTAAATAAATGAAAAGGGTTTTGAAAAGATTTGAATTCCGCTTGGAAATATTTCAAATTCAGAAACTTTATGCAACTCAATGATTTTCATGAGGGAAGATAAAATGACTTCTTCAGATTATATGAAATATGAGTTGGAAGTTAAAAAGAATCAAACTGAAAGTCATTTGGAAGTATTTTAAAATCCCTTTCAATTTGGAATTATTTGGATTTTATTCAAATTATTTTTCTCCTAAAAATAAATAAATGGAAATAAGGGTAAACTGATTCCCTTCAATGGAAAATTAGGAGAAAATAATTTTGAAATCATTTTGGTGTTTTGAAAATGATTTTTGTTGGGTTTTATTGCAACAGCAACACTGTATGACTTTTGTGAATTTTTTTTGGATTTTATTTGAACTTGGAAATATGTTCATATCTTAGGAAATCTTTTTCTGAATTTTTTGATATATTATATGTATCTATATCATTCTTATTCTTCTTTGTTTATTGTTTGTTCTGTCCTCTGAAAAAAAAGGGAAAACCCCTAGCTAACCTAACCTAGCGTCGCAGCCCACTAGGCCAGCAGGCCGGCCCATGGACACCTCCCCACGGCCTCGCTCCCACAGCTGCTTTGCCCCGGTCGCCCGCTCGCCTCTCGCTCGCACTGTGCCGCTGACCAGCGGGCCCCACCCTTTCCCTTACCTCTCGCCCACGGCATACCCGTCTGGAGCAATGCCCACGCCGCCACCATATCCCGTGATCCTCGGGATCGCATCCACGATCCGCCCCCTCCTCCAAGTCGACCCCGCCCCTATAAATACCCCTCCCCTCACCCCGTTCCGCCCCTTCCCGAGCCCCGAACCCCTCTCCGCTCGCCGCCATTTCTCGCCGGAGCTCCGCCTCCGCCATCGCGCCATTGTCGCTCTAGCCACTCCCTCCGTCGTCTCCGAGCCCCACCACCTCCACCAATCGCCTCAACACCGTCCACCGCACCTCACCGAGGACTCGCCCGAGCTCCTGCGCCCTTGGAACGCCACCGCCGCCGACCACCCGAACGCCACCGCCGCCTCGAGCTCACCGCCGACCGTCTCCGACCACCTCCACCGACGCCACGACCACCGTTGGACTCTTCGTCACCTGCTTCATCTCCCTGGCCACCCCACCGACGCCGAAGATCACCGAAACGCCGCCACCGTCGTCGCCCGACGCACTCGCCGTCGACCACCACCGCAGTGAGCTCCCTCTCCCCCCTCGTCCGTTCGATCTAGATTATACGGTCGTGATTAGATTAGTTCGAATAGTTAGGTTTTTTTTACTAGGTCGGTTTAGCTTCGGTTTATTTACGGTTTAGATCTAATCGGTTTAGCCGGTCGGTTTTTGTTTTACTAGCACGTGTGGTTTTGTTAAGTATCAGCCGAGCGCAGTAGTTACCAAACGCTCACCTGTTTAGCCCAGTAGCAGTAGGCCACGTAGCTAGTGCCTGATTGGTTTACTTTTAATTTTATTTTCGTTTCTGTTTAAAAAAAACATGAATAGTTTCAATCTTAGATTGCTTATATATTTTATGTTTTAGATCCAAATTGAGTGATCCTTTTTGCATTAGGTTCAAAATTTCTTGAAGTTTCTGGTAGTGCCATTATATTTCAAATTTGAGTAGTTTAAAATCTTTTTGATGAAATTTATTCAAATCCCTATTTTTGCCGTATTTTGAGTTTTATAAAATATTTTTGATTGATTCTTTTTGCTACGGTTTTGTTATTGTTTTGCCTATCCAGTAGCAGGAAGTAATTTATTTTTAGTTATTTTAAATTAGAGTTTTAGTCAAAACAGTACTGTTTTAGTTTTACTTTTGTTTTAACCTTTTCTTTATAGTTTAATTTTTTTAATTATTTCCTTTTGTCACTTTTGACAAATTTAGTTTTGTTTCTGTTAGTCAACAAAAGAAAATTTTGTTTTTATTTTAAAAATTTATTTTACTTAGTTTTGTATGAAAACTTGTTTAGGTCATAGTTAGTGTTTCATAAAAGCTTTTATTTGTTTCTTTTTGCAAATAAAATTTTATGGAAAAAAAATACTTTCTGTTAAATTAGTTGTTTTACATTTTATTTTCTGTTAATTTATTAGTTTAGTATTTTAATTGTTGTTAAGTTTTTAGTTACGGCAAAACTATATTAGATGTTTGTAGCAAAGTCATAGATCTTCGTTAGTAGTTTTTCTTTGTAGTTTTATTTGAAGTTTCCTTTGATTTTGTTTGAGTTTTACTATCGATTTTCCTTGTTGTTTTGATTGTTATTTCGTGTGCTAAAATTGTTTGCTAGGATGTTTGCTTATGTGAATGCTATGTTTGACTATATAGATTTTCAACGGAGTGACGATTAGTTCTACCAAGTCATTTTTACGACAGCGTTGTTATCTTCATCAAGTATTACCAGGCAAGTTCACTTTGACCATGCTTTCATACATATGTTTTATTGCATTTAGTGGCATCTTTGCAACCACCCTGCAGTAGTGATATTGAATTCTTGTAGTTGAGTAGTATGCATGAGGTAGGAACCCATCACCCTGTTACCAAGCCCGGGACGTTATTTATTTTAATGCTAAGCTATAGTAGACGGGGTTTGGTATGAGTGCACGAGAGTGGTGTGAAGAAGGAGGACTCTACGTCAATGACGACAACTCCATGATGACATCTGCAAGGACTGCATCTTCGAGGCCTCAAGACTTCAAGACTCGAGACAAGCATTCAATACACACTACTGGGTGAAGGATGGTTGACGGGCACCCTGGAGAAACCAGTGGATGGTCGGGATGCATGGAAGCGCCATGACATCTTGCGGAAAGCTTCACCCAGACTCAAAGAGACGGAAGAATACTTCATGCCCGGAAGCTCACCTGTCGGGGATGCTGATCGTACCCACGGACACCTATGGGGCCGGCGGAGCGGGCCCCTTGTGGTTCTGAGGGGGGCTGGGGTCGCACGAAGAGCGGATCGAGGCAATGCACACGAGCGGTTTACCCAGCTTCGGAGCTCTCCGGAGAGATAAAACTCCTACTGCTGCTTGTTTGATCTATTATGTGCTTGCTAGGAGCAATACGGGCTACAAAACCTAAGCGTGAGTGTGGCCAGCCCTACGGTGGGTCGAATGAATCGAAACTTGGCCAATCATGAACCCTCTCTATATTGCACTCGGGCCTCCTTTTATATGCTCAAGGGTCTCCGGCAGTGGCAACATAGGCGGGGTACAAACGTAAAACAGGGGTTGGTACACCTACTTGAACAGTGTACAAGGTAAAAATACCTAACTCGACGGCAAGGGACAAAAGCAATAAATTCCTGTCGATCTATCCCAAACAGTTAAAAAGAGACCGTCAGGTGCGCCTCCGCTCGCCACGATGGCGAGCCTGTCAGCGCCGCTCATCACTGCTCTCCGCTGGCTGCACAGCTGCTCGACACGCGCCCATGGAACGGTCCCGTGGCGACACGTCGCTGGGTGAGCTGGAGCGGAGACGGAGAGGAGCTGCATGCCGCGGCAAGCGCCTTGCCGCGGCGGATCCTGGTTGCGCCGGAGACTTGTCGCGCTCGGGCCTTCCCGGCAAGCTCCTCTTGCCGGGCCTTGTCCTCTCGCGTGCTCGAGTGCCCTTCCCGACAAGCTCCTCTTGTCGGGACCTTATCTGCCTAGAGAGGCCTTCCCGACAAGCTCCTCTTGTCGGGGTCCTGCCTTCAGAATGGCTGCGGAGGGTCTTGGCGGACGGCCGGCAAGGCTTGCCGCGGGGACGCTGCGACTGCCTGTGCACAAGTTTGGGGTACTAAGGTACCCCTACTTTAGTACACCGACAGGAGCCCCCGGGTCTGGGCCATACACGGTGCCGAGCGCTGTTGGGCCAGGCCCAAAACAGGGCACGGGCACGTGCGGCCTGGGTCCAAACTAAACTCACTCCGTATCCGCCGCGTCCCCCCGTAACGGCACGCGTCGATTGCGGCGTCGTGGGGGAAGTGGGCGGCGTGCGGGGCCGCTCCACCCGTCGCCTCCGTTCTGCATCCCCGCCACATGGTTCCCATGCTCTTGGGGTCACGGACGGTGGAAGTGGGAAATTGGGCCGTCATGAGCAGAGGCAGCAGGTCGGCCCCGATTCCCTGCTCTTCTTATGCCCTGATTTGTCATGCGGGGCGGTTGAGCCCCCACCTTGCTTCCTTAAAAAGGGCGGAAGGGGAGCGCAGAAGGCCGCACTCTCCCATCTCCTCCTTTCTTCAGTTTCTGCTCCCCTTTCTCTCATTCGCCATGGAGAAAAAGAGCCTTGGTTCTTCATCGGTGGCGGCGAGGGTCGCCGCTAGACAGCGCTCCCCTCCCAACCCTACGCCCGGGGCGGCGGAGCCAGCCCCAAGAGGAAGAGGGAGGGGGCGAGGTCGAGGATGAGGTCGAGGAAGAGGCGGACGGGGCGGCGCGCCGTCTCCGCCTCCGCCGGCGGTTCCCCTCCCTGCGGTGGTCCATACCGGGGACGACCCTTGCGAGTTCTTCGTCAGGCTGCGCCGGGCGCCTCGTCGTCGCCTCCGGCTTCCAGCTCCGTTTGCGAGCGCGATGGAGTCGGATCCGCCCGAGACACTGAGATTGCACATGAGGGGCTGTGGGATCAGCGGCATGCGAGTCCGTGTTGTATTCCCAGCCCCTAATGTGATGTATCTCGATCGTGGGTGGAAGACGTTCACCCGCATCCACAGCCTGAGGGCGGGGTTTACCCTCAATTTTAAGTTAATGGAGGGTGATCTCCTCTCCGTCAAGGTCTTCGGGGATCTTGGCACTTTCGGGCGAAGTGCTGCGTGGACAGCTCCTCCGACAGCGAAGATTCCCCCTCGGCGAGAGTGACGAGGAGGGAGCGGCAATGACGACGAGGTTGGCGGGCCCGATTAGTTGTCGGGCGCCGTCAGATGTCACCGGGCGACCCCATCATCCGTGTCGCTGGCTCCTGAACTCCCGGGGTCGTCTCCTTGGGCGACTGGCGTAGGGAGGCTGCGGAAGGGGAAGAGGGATGGCGACAAGGCCGTCAAGTCGGAGTACGAGGGCGTAGTGCCCTCGACAGCGTGCTGACGCCCTGCTGCCCCATCTTCGGACCCCGCTTCCGGTGCCGCCATCTCCGTCAAGCCCTCGGGGAGCTCCCGGGATGTTCTCTTGGTGTCTTCTGGCACCCGTAGCTCGTCTAGGCGTTTCTTTTGCCCTTCCCGCCTCCTTGACCTACCTCCTGGAAAGAGGGACAGGAAAAGGATTACGGGCATCTTATCTTTTAAGTTGTAAGCCTTCGGGCCTTATCTGCATTTAAGGCTTGTAATCCTCTCTTTCATGTTTTTCATTCCCCACGGATTGTATCCGAGTAGAATGTTTTAAATGAAAAAGGGATGTTTGAAAAAGGACGAAGGGCTTATCTGATATCTCAGCCCCCCGCAACTCTGGCTTGCCGCGGCCCCCGGCAACCCTGGCTTGCCGCCTTGCAACTCTGGCTTGCCGCAGCCCCCGGCAACTCTGGCTTGCCGGGGCTTGGGTGCCGGCGCGCCCTTCTTCTCCTCTTCGCTGTTATTTCAGTTCTGAGGACGATTTAGCCAGTGCCGCAATAACTTATCTTCGTAACATAACTTTATTCTGGGCAACATCTGCTACGCTACTTCCTTTACTCGACCCTTGGCTTTGTATGTTATTACCCTACGCTTTTCAGGGCAACTTGCCGGTGCAGGCACCCTTGCCATGGCGCCGAAAAGTGGACTTCAAAGCTCTTTGGCGGGGTCGCTACCGACAAGCAACCTTGTCACGGACTAGTCGCAGCTCACTTAAGTTGTTGAGCGGACTCGAAACAAAGTAAGAGCGCCGACCAGTCACGATTTGGTTCCTCCGCCAAGACGGGTGTCTCATACAAAGCGCCGGTCGTACAAGGAAGCTCACTTAACCAATGTATTATTGATCTGGATCGATCGATGCAATGTTATTTCCTCTACTTGATTTCTTCCTTTGTATGTTTCTGCCCTGCGCATTTAGGGAAACTTGTCGATGCAGGCACCCTTGCCGCGAGCGCCGAGTGCGGGACTTCAGCAGCCTGCGGGCGGGGTCACTACCGACAAGCAACCTTGTCGCGGACTAGCCGCAACTCACTTAAGTTGTTGAGCGGACTCGAAACAAAGTAAGGGCGCGACCAGCCACAGTTTGGTTCCTCTGCGCACAGGTTTTCCATACAAAGTACTATCGTTCGAGGAAGATAACGAAATTTTTTAAAAATTGATTGCTCAAACTTTGGCAACTTAGTTTTTCTGTTTCTTGCTTCCCGGCCACGAGGGGGTGCTGGCTGGTATGCGGGCTGATATGCCGTTTTATCCCGGCCACGAGGTGGCCGGTCAGCCATATGGCGCTCGAGTCCGTATTCCTCGGCTGCCAGGACTTCAGTCCATCTGTCTGTGAGCAGGTCTTGATCAGCTTGGAGTTGCTGCTGCTTCTTTTTCAGGCTCCTCGCAGTGGCTATAAGCCGACGCTTGAAGAGCTCCTGCTCTACGGGATCCTCAGGCCCGCCGAACTCGTCGTCGCCGAGGCTAATCTCGTCTTCGGAGGGGGGCATCTAGCTGTCCTCCTCCGGGTATTCGTCCGGCGCCTATTCTTCTGGGCAGACTTCTCATCCTCCTGTTCGGTCTGCTCGAAGGCGGGCTGATCAGGGTTGTATTCTTCTTCGGCACCATTCGTATTGTTTTCGTCTCCTGGGCCGGTATTGCTGTGGCGGGGCTTGGAGTGGCACCGACGACGCCCATTCTTTGCTTTTTTCCCCGAGGTTTTATCCTCCGTTGCCTCATAGCCATTTGTTTCCTTCGGAGTGTCCACCACATATATATCATAGGAAGAGGTGGCTGTCCACCGCCCAAAGGAGCGGTGGTTCATGTTCTTCTCCTGCATCGCCGTCCATACCGTCGATGTCTTGAGTCGAAGTCCGATTACCTCGGTTAAATCATCGACCGTGGGAATGAAGTGGGTGGTGGGTGAGCAACAAATTCCTTCATCTCCTTCCTCCCACTCGAGCCGGGCATAGTTCGGCCAAGAGCCTCCTGACAAAGAGAGAGACTTTAATGAGTCCAGCATGTCGCCAAAGGGCGAGTGCTGGAAGATATCCGCAGCGGTGAACTCCATTACTGGAGCACAACCTGGCTCGACTGGGTCGGGAGTACGCGGACTGGAACCAACGTCCGGATACGAATCCGGGGGTCCGGAATCACAGGCCACCATAGAGGTAAGACCCGTGTTCGGCTCCACCGCCGATGAGTGTGCGACCTGTGGGGCGGGGTCCATCCCTCCGTCCTTAGGCAGCACAGCCTGCTCCGGATTTAGGTCCGGGGCTACTGCGGGAGTGATACCCCGAGCTTCGTCCGGCAGAAGGTCTAAGCCGTGCTCGTCGTGACTGTCCGGTGCTCCTGGCATAGGCCAGAATCCATCGAAGATCAAGTCTCCGCGAAAGTCCGCCATGTAGTCTAGGTTTCCGAACCTGATCCGTGGCTGTGGGCGAGCTGTTGATCTGCTCCGGATGGCTAATAGTTGGCCCGCAGGGCGCCGCCGAACACGAAGATCTGTCCAGGAGAAAGGTCTCACCCGGGATCGTGTTGTTGACGATAATCGGAGGAGCCATCGAGCCTGTAGCGGCGATGACAGAGGAACTCTCAATGAAAGCACCAATGTCGGTGTCAAAACCGGCGGATCTCGGGTAGGGGGTCCCGATCATGCGTCTTAGGCTGATGGTAACAGGAAGAAAGGGACACAATGTTTACCCAGGTTCGGGCCCTCTCGATGGAGGTAAAACCCTACTTCCTGCTTGATTAATATTGAAGATATGGGTAGTATAAGAGTAGATCTACCACGAGACCGTAGAGGCTAAACCCTAGAAGCTAGCCTATGATGGTATGATTGTAATTGTGATCGGCCTTCTAAGGAGCAACCTCTCCGGTTTATATAGACACCGGAGAGGGCTAGGGTTTACACGGAGTCGGTTACAAGGAAGGAAATATAATATCCGGATCGCCAAGCATGCCTTCCACGCCAAGGAGAATTCCATCCGGACACGGGATGAAGTCTTGAGTCTTGTATCTTCACGGTTCAATAGTCCGGATGATGTACACAGTCCGGCTGTCCGGATACCCCCTAATCCAGGACTCCCTCAGCGGGGCCTATTCATCAGGGCTGGCTTGCCCGTTTTCCTTTTCCTCCTGTTCGGATCTTGCTCCAACAGGGTCTTCATTGTTTTCAGCGTCGTCCGGAGTACTATTTTCTCCGGTGCCAGCATTGCTGCGATGTGACTTGGAGTTGTGTTTAGGGCGCGGGTACTTAGACTGTGTCTTAGGAGTTTTATTCTCAACTCGATCTCCTTTGTCATCGTCGCGAGCTTTTTTAAGTGTATCAACCATGTACACGTTGTACGAAGGGGTGGCCGTCCCACGTCCCGTGAATAGCGGGTCTTGGCCTTGCTCCTTGTCGGCATCGTTGTCTATACCGTCGATGTCTTCGGAGCCATAATCACGCATGTCGGTTAAGTCCTCGACAGTGGATATGAAGTGGGTGGCGGGTGGGAAGTAAAATTCTCCATTGTTAGCCTCTAGCTCGAACCGGACATAGTTCGGCTGTGAATCCCCCACTAAGGACAGGCTTTTTAATGATTTTAGCACGTCACCCAAGGGCAAGTGTTGGAAGATATTTGCCGCGCTGAACTCGAAGATCGACAATCGATCCAGCTCTGCGCCCGCACGCGTGCGTGGTTCGGAACTTATTGCCGGAAACGAGTCCAGAATTCCGTTGATGCAGACATTGCAAGGTGCTGAGTCCGTGTGCGGCTCCAACGCCGCGGATTCAGCGGTTTCGGATGGCACAATCTGCTCCGGATATAGGGCCGTAGCAGTTACAGGAGCTCTCTCATGAATATGGTCAAATGACACATTTAAGTCATGTTCATCAGAGCGAGGGGGAGCGATCGCCATGGTCTCAAATCCGTTGAAGATCAAGTATCCACGGATATCCGTGACGTAGTTCAAGATTCCAAATCAAACCTGGTGGCCAGGGGCGTAGCTGTCGATCTGCTACAGATGGCCGAGTGAGTTGGCCTGCAGTACGAAGCCGCCGAACACGAAGCTCTGTCCGGGGAGGAAGGTTTCCCCTTGGACAGTGTCACCATAGACGATCGAATGGGCCATCGAACCTTTTGTCGACGGCACAGTGGATTGACGGTAGCATTTTAAGATGATCTCTCACTAAAAATTATCAAGAAGTGTTCTCCCTGAGTATGCACCGTTGCGAAAGTTCTTCGTGCTGAGACACCACGTGATGATCGGGTGTGATAGGCTCTACGTTCAAATACAACGGGTGCAAAACAGTTGCACACGTGGAATACTCAAGTTAAACTTGACGAGCCTAGCATATAACAGATATGGCCTCGAACACGGAGACCGAAAGGTCGAACATGAATCATATAGTAGATATGATCAACATAGTGATGTTCACCATTGAGACTACTCCATCTCACGTGATGATCGGACATGGTTTAGTTGATTTGGATCACGTGATCACTTAGATGACTAGAGAGATGTCTGTCTAAGTGGGAGTTCTTAAGTCATATGATTAATTGAACCTAAATTTATCATGAACTTAGTCCTGGTAGTATTTTGCAAATTATGTTGTAGATCAATAGCTCGCGTTGTTGCTTTCATATGTTTATTTTGATATGTTCCTAGAGAAAATTGTGTTGAAAGATGTTAGTAGCAATGATGCGGATTAGATCCATGATCTGAGGTTTATCCTCATTGCTGCCACGTAAGAATTATGTCCTTGATGCACCGCTAGGTGACAAACCTATTGCAGGAGCAGATGCGACGTTATGAACGCGTTTGGCTAGCTCAAAATGATGACTACTTGATAGTTTAGTGCACCATGCTTAAACGGCTTAGAATCGGGACTTCAAAGACGTTTTGAACGTCATGTACCATATGTGATGTTCCAGGAGTTGAAGTTAATATTTCCAGCAAATACCCGAGTTGAGAGATATGAAGTCTCCAACAAGTTCTATAGCTAAAAGATGGAGGAGAATCACTCAACTAGTGAGCATGTGCTCAGATTGTCTGGGTACTTCAATCGCTTGAATCAAGTGGGAGTTAATCTTCCGGATAAGATAGTGATTGACAGAATTCTCTAGTCACCATCACTAAGTTACTAGAACTTCGTGATGAACTATAGTATGCAAGGATGACGAAAACGATTCCTGAGCTCTTCGTGATATTGAAATCGACGAAGGTAGAAATCAAGAAAGAGCATCAAGTGTTGATGATTGACAAGACGACTAGTTTCAATAAAAGGGCAAAGGGAAAGAAAGGGAAACTTCAAGTAGAATGACAAGCAAGTTGTCACTCCCGCGAAGAAGCTCCAAGCTGGACCAAAGCCTGAAACTGAGTACTTACATTGCAAAGGAAATGGTCACTGGAAGCGGAAATGCCCTGAATATTTGGTGGATAAGAAGGATGGCAAAGTGAACAAGGGTATATTTGATATACAGGTTATTGATGTGTGCCTTACTAGTGTTTATAGTAGCCCCGAGTATTTGACACTTGTTCGGTTGCTAAGATTAGTAACTCAAACAGGAGTTATATAAACAGAGACTAGTTGAAGGGGAAATGACGATGAGTGTTGGAAGTGGTTCCAAGATTGATATGATCATCATCGCACACTCCCTATACTTTCGGGATTAGTGTTAAACCTAAATAAATGTTATTTGGCGTTTGCGTTGAGCATCAATATGATTTGATCATGTTTATTGCAATACGGTTATTCATTTAAAGTCAGAGAATAATTATTGTTCTGTTTACATGAATAAAACCTTCAATGGTCATACACCCAATGACAATAGTTTGTTGGATCTCGATCGTAGTGATACACATATTCATAATATTGATGCCAAAAGATACAAAGTTTATAATGATAGTGCAACTTATTTGTGGCACTTCCGTTTGGGTCATATCGGTGTAAAGCGCATGAAGAAACTCCATGAAAGATGGATTTTCGGAATCACTTGGTTATGAATCATTTGATGCTTGCGAACCGTGCCTTTTGGGCAAGATGACTAAAACTCCGTTCTCCGGAACAATGGAACGAGCTACTGACTTATTGGAAAAAATACATAGCGATGTATGCGATCCAATGAGTGTTGATGCTCGTGGCAAGTATCGTTATTTTCTGACCTTCACAAGATGATTTGAGCAGATATGGGTATATTTACTTGATGAAACATAAGTCTGAAATAGTTGAAAGGTTCATAGAATTTGAGAGTGAAGTAGAAAAATCATCGTAACAAGAAAATAAAGTTTCTAAGATCTGATCGTAGAAATGAATATTTGAGCTACGAGTTTGGCCTTCAGTTAAAATAATGTGAAATAGTTTCACTACTCACGCCACCTGGAACACCACAGTATAATGGTGTGTCCGAACATCATAACTGCACTTTATTAGATATGGTGCGATCTATGATGTCTCTTACTGATTTACCACTATCATTTTGGGATTATGCATTAGAGATAGCTGCATTCACGTTAAATAGGGCACCATCTAAATCCGTTGAGACGACACCGTATGAACTATGGTTTAGCAATAAATCTAAGCTATCGTTTCTTAAAGCTTGGAGTTGCGATGCTTATATGAAAAAGGTTTCAACCTGATAAGCTCGAACCCAAATCGGAGAAGTGCGTCTTCATAGAATACCCAAAGGAAACTGTTGGGTACACCTTCTATCACGGATCCGAAGGCAAAACATTCGTTGCTAATAATGGATCCTTTCTAGAGAAGGAGTTTGTCTCGAAAGAAGTGAGTGGGAGGAAAGTAGAACTTGATGAGGTAACTGTACCTGCTCCCTTATTGAAATTAGTTCATCACGTAAATCTGTTCCTATGACTACTACACCAATTAGTGAGGAAGCTAATGATGATGATCATGTAACTTCAGATCAAGTTACTACCAAACCTCGTGAGGTAAAAGCAGTGAGATCCGCACTGCAGTGGTACGGTAATCCTGTTCGGAGGTCATGTTACTTGACCATGACAAACCCTACGAACTACGAGGAAGCGATAATGAGTCCAGATTTCGCGAAATGGCTTGAGGCCATGAAATATGAGATGGAATCCATGTATGAGAACAAAGTGTGGACTTTGGTGGAGTTGCCCGATGGTCGTCAAGCCATATTTTATAAATGGATCTTCAAGAGGAAGACAGATGCTGATAGTAGTGTTACTATCTACAAAGCTCGACTTGTCGCAAAAAGGTTTTCGAAAAGTTCAAGGTGTTGACTACAATGAGATTTTCTCAACTGTAGCGGATGCTTAAGTCCGTCTGAATCATGTTAGCAATTGCCACATTTTATGAAATCTGGCAAATGGGTGTCAAAACTGCATTCCTTAATGGTTTTCTTAAAAAAGAGTTGTATATGATGCAACCAGAAGGTTTTGTCAATCCTAAAGGTGCTAACAAAATGTGCAAGCTCCAGCGATCCATCTATGGACTGGTGCAAGCATCTCAGAGTTGGAATATACGCTTTGATAAGTTGATCAAAGCATATAGTTTTGTACAGACTTACGGTGAAGCCTGTATTTACAAGAAAGTGAGTGGGAGCGCTACTGCATTTCTGATAAGTATATGTGAATGACATATTGTTGATCGGAAATAATGTAGAATTATTCTGCAATGCATAAAGGAGTGTTTGAAAGGAGTTCTTTAAAAGAAAGACCTCAGTAAAGCTACTTACATATTGAGCATTAAGATATATTGAGATAGATCAAGACGCTTGAGAAGATTTTTCAATGAGTACATACCTTGATAAGATTTTGAAGTGGTTCAAAATGGAACAGTCAAAGATGGGGTTCTTGCCTGTGTTCCAAGGTGTGAAGTTGAGTAAGACTCAAATCCCGACCACGGCAGAAAATAGAAAGAGAATGAAAGTCATTCCCTATGCATCACCATAGGTTCTATAAAAGTATGCCATGTTATGGTCGAGACCTATTGTATACTCTGCCCTGGTTTGGCAAGGGAGTACAATAGTGATCTAGGATTAGATCACTGGACATTGGTCAAAATTATCCTTAGTGGAATAAGGATATGTTTCTCGATTATGGAGGTGACAAAAGGATCGTCGTAAAGGGTGACGTCAATACAAGTTTTGGCACTGATCCAGATGACTCTAAGTCTCGATCTGGATACATATTGAAAGTGGGAGCAATCAGCTAGAGTAGCTCCGTGCAGAGCATTGTAAACGTAGAATATTTGCAAAATACATACGGCTCTGAATGTGACAGACCCGTTGACTAAGCTTCTCTCACGAGCAAAACATGATCACACCTTAGTACTCTTTGGGTGTTAATCACATAGCGATGTGAACTAGATTATTGACTCTAGTAAACCCTTTGGGTGTTGGTCACATGACAATGTGAACTATGGGTGTTAATCATATATAGATATGAATATTGGTGTTAAATCACATGGTGATGTGAACTATATTATTGACTCTAGTGCAAGTGGGAGACTGAAGGAAATATGCCCTAGAGGCAATAATAAAGTTATTATTTATTTTCTTATTTCATGATAAATGTTTATTATTAATTCTAGAATTGTATTAACCGAAAACATAATACAAGTGGGAGACTGAAGGAAATATGCCCTAGAGGCAATAATAAAGTTATTATTTATTTTCTTATTTCATGATAAATGTTTATTATTAATTCTAGACTGTCATTGAGCTGAACGTGTGCTGAACTCGGAGGTGCCGTACGTTCGGTACTCGGATCGGTCGGATCGTGAAGACGTACGACTACATCAACCGCGTTGTCGTAACGCTTCCGCTTTCGGTCTACGAGGGTACGTGGACAACACTCTCCCCTCTCGTTGCTATGCATTACCATGATCTTGCATGTGCGTAGGAATTTTTTTGAAATTACTACGTTACCCAATAGTAACCACTGCGTTGCCCCTTCGGGCCATAGTGCCGCGGCCCGCGGTCCACCATCGCCCCGAGGCCGTCAGCTCTAGGTCGTCCCCGTGGCAGCACCGACCCTCGCGCCGTCGCTCTATCACCCCGTCGGGCCGTAGCGAGCGTGCCACGCGGTCCATGCCGCATCCCGAGGCCGTCCCCGTGGTTGCACCGACCCGCGCTCCTCCGCCATGCCGCCCCTTCGGTCTATCGCGCCACGGCCTGTGGTCCCTACCGTTGCCCCGACTTGCCCACCGCTGCTGCGTCGCCCCTTCGAGCAGTAGCGTGGCGGCCCGCGGTCCACTTCGTCGTCCCCACGCGTCGACTTTCCGTGGTATGCCCTGCGTCGCCTCCCTTGGTGTGGGAACGCCACCTTCCGCGCTTGTCTTCGTCATGCTATCGGGTTATTCTCCTACTTCGAGCACCGCTGCCGCTCTCCAAACCTAGCCGCCGCCGCTGCCGCCAGGGCCCCCCGGCCGCTCTTCTTTGGCCACAACCGCCGCTCTTCGACGTAGCCGCTGCTACCTCTTGAGCTTGCATTGGATTTCCTTGAAGAGGAAACGTGATGCAGCACAGTAGCGTAAGTATTTCCGTCAGTTTTTGAGAACCAAGGTATCAATCCAGTAGGAGACTACGCGCGAGTCCCTCATACGTACACAAAGAAAATAACTCCTCGCAACCAACGCGAATAGGGGTTGTCAATCCCTTCACGGCCACTTACGAGAGTGAGATCTGATAGAGATGATAGATAATATTTTTGGTATTTTTGGTATAAAGATGCAAAGTAAAATAAAAGGTAAAGTAAAAAAGCAAAGCAATAATAAAGCGTAGGAAGATTAATATGATGAGAATAGACCCGGGGGCCATAGATTTCACTAGTGGCTTCTCTCAAGAGCATAAGTATTCTACGGTGGGTGAACAAATTACTGTTGAGCAATTGACAGAATTGAGCATAGTTATGAGAATATCTAGGTATGATCATGTATACAGGAATCACGTCCGAGACAAGTAGACCAACTCCTGCCTGCATCTACTACTATTACTCCACTCATCGATTGCTATCCAGCATGCATCTAGACTATTAAGTTCAAGAAAACTGAGTAACGCCTAGAGGGATAAATTCATGCAATATGATAAAAACCCCATCTTGTTATCCTCGATGGCAACAATACAATACGTGCCTTGCTGCCCCTCATCCTTTGGAAAGGACACCGCAAGATTGAACCCAAAGCTAAGCACTTCTCCCATTGCAAGAAAAACCAATCTAGTAGGCCAAACCAAACTGATAATTCGAAGAGACTTGCAAAGATAACCAATCATACATAAAAGCATTCAGAGAAGATTCAAATATTGTTCATAGATAATCTTGATCATAAACCCACAATTCACCGGTCTCAACAAACACACCGCAAATACAAGATTACATCGAATAGATCTCCATGAGAGAGGGGAGAACATTGTATTGAGATCCAAAAAGGGAGAAGAAGCCATCTAGCTACTAACTATGGACCCGAAAGTCTGAGGTAAACAACTCACACTTCATCAGAGGGGCTATGATGATGTAGAAGCCCTCCGTGGTGGATTCCCCTTCCGGCGGTGCTCCAGAACAGGCCCCAAGATGGGATCTCGTGGATACAGAAAGTTGCGGTGGTGGAATTAGGTTTTCGGCTCCGTATCTGATTGTTTGGGGGTACGTAGGTATATATAGGAGGAAGGAGTACGTCGGTGGAGCTTCGTGGGGCTCACGAGGGTGGGGGCGCGCCTGGGGGGGTAGGGCGTGCCCCCCTACCTTGTGCCCACCTCGTGGCTTTCTTGACGTAGGGTCCAAGTCTCCTGGATCATATTCGGTGAGAAAATCACGTTCCCGAAGGTTTCATTCCATTTGGACTCCGTTTGATATTCCTTTTCTTCGAAACACTGAAAAATAGGCAAAAAAACAGCAATTCTGGGCTGGGCCTCCGGTTAATAGGTTAGTCCCAAAAATAATATAAAAGTGGAAATTAAAGCCCAATATTGTCCAAAACAGTAGATACGTTGGAGACGTATCAGACATCCCCAAGCTTAATTCCTGCTCGTCCTCTAGTAGGTAAATGATAAAAAAGAATTTTTGATGCGGAGTGCTACTTGGCATAATTTCAATGTAATTCTTCCTAATTGTGGTATGAATATTCAGATCCGAAAGATTCAAGACAAAAGTTCATATTGACATGAAAATAATAATACTTGAAGCATACTAACTAAGCAATCATGTCTTCTCAAAATAACATGGCCAAAGAAAGTTATCCCTACAAAATCATATAGTCTGGCTATGCTCTATCTTCACCACACAAAGTATTTAAATCATGCACAACCCCGATGACAAGCCAAGCAATTGTTTCATTCTTTTGACATTCTCAAAACTTTTTCAATCTTTACGCAATACATGAGTGTGAGCCATGGATATAACACTATATGTGGAATAGAATGGTGGTTGTGGAGAAGACAGAAAGAGGGGAAGATAGTCTCACATCAACTAGGCGATCAACGGGCTATGGAGATGCCCATTAATAGATATCAATGTGAGTGAGTAGGGATTGCCATGCAACGGATGCACTAGTGCTATAAGTATATGAAAGATCAATAAAATAAACTAAGTGGGTGTGCATCCAACTCGCTTGCTCACGAAGACCTAGGGCATTTTGAGGAAGCCCATCGTTGGAATATACAAGCCAAGTTCTATAATGAAAAATTCCCACTAGTATATGAAAGTGATAAATGAGAGACTCTCTATCATGAAGATCATGGTGCTACTTTGAAGCACAAGTGTGGTAAAAGGATAGTAACATTGTCCCTTCTCTCTTTTTTCTCTCATATATATATATATATATATATATATATATATTATTTGGGCCTTTTCTCTTTTTTTTATGGCCTCTTTTTTTTCGTCCGGAGTCTCATCACGACTTGTGGGGAATCATTGTCTCCGTCATCCTTTCCTCACTTGGGACAATTCTCTAAAAATGATGATCATCACACTTTTATTTTTCTTACAACTCAACAATTACAACTCGATACTTAGAACAAAATATGACTCTATATGAATGCCTCCACCAGATATCGGGATATGCAATGAATCAAGAGTGACATGTATGAAAGAATTATGAACGGTGGCTTTGCCACAAACACGATGTCAACTACATGATCATGCTAAGCAATATGACAATGATAGAGCGTGTCATAATAAACGGAACGGTGGAAAGTATCATGGCAATATGTCTCGGAATGGCTATGGAAATGCCATGATAGGTAGGTATGGTGGCTGTTTTGAGGAAGGTATATGGTGGGTGTATGATACCGCGAAAAGTGCGCGGTATTAGAGAGGCTAGCAATGGTGGAAGGATGAGAAAAGTGCGTATAATCCATGGACTCAACATTAGTCATAAAGAACTCATATACTTATTGCAAAAATCTACAAGTTTATCAAAGCAAAGTATTATGCGCATGCTCCTAGGGGGATAGATTGGTAGGAAAAGACCATCACTCGTCCCCGACCGCCACTCATAAGGAAGACAATCAATAAATAAATCATGCTCCGACTTCATCACATAACTGTTCACCATACATGCATGCTACGGGAATCACAAACTTTAACACAAGTATTTCTCAAATTCACAACTACTCAACTAGCATGACTCTAATATCACCATCTTTATATCTCAAAACAATTATCAAGGATCAAACTTTTATAAGTATTCAACGCACTCAAAAGAAAGTTTTACAAATCTTTAATACCAAGCATATTATTATTATTATTAAGCAAATTACCATGCTATTTAAGACTCTCAAAATAATCTAAGTGAAGCATGAGAGATCAATAGTTTCTATAAAACAAATCCACCACCGTGCTCTAAAAGATATAAGTGAAGCACTAGAGCAAAACTATATAGCTCAAAAGATATAAGTGAAGAACTTAGAGTATTCTAAAAAAATTCAATTCATGTATGGCTCTCTCAAAAGGTGTGTACAGCAAGGATGATTGTGGTAAAGTAAAAAGCAAAGACTCAAATCATACAAGACGCTCCAAGGAAAACACATATCATGTGGTGAATAAAAATATAGCTCCAAGTAAATTTACCGATGGAAGTAGACGAAAGAGGGGATGCCTTCCGGGGCATTGAAGGAAATATGCCCTAGAGGCAATAATAAAGTTATTATTTATTTCCTTATATCATGATAAATGTTTATTATTCATGCTAGAATTGTATTAACCGGAAACATAATACATGTGTGAATACATAGGCAAACAGATAGTCACTAGTAAGCCTCTACTAGACTAGCTCATTAATCAAAGATGGTTGTGTTTCCTAACCATAGACATGTGTTGTCATTTGATTAATGGGATCACCTCATTAGAAGAATGATGTGATTGACATGACCCATTCCGTTAGCTTAGCACTTGATCGGTTAGTATATTGCTATTGCTTTCTTCATGACTTATACATGTTCCTGTAACTATGAGATTATGCAACTCCCGTTTACCGGAGGAACACTTTGGGTACTACCAAACGTCACAACGTAACCGGGTGATCATAAAGGAGTACTACAGGTGTCTCCAAAGGTACTTGTTGGGTTGGCGTATTTCGAGATTAGGTTTTGTCACTCCGATTGTCGGAGAGGTATCTCTGGGCCTTCTCGGTAATACACATCACATAAGCCTTGCAAGCATTACAACTAATGAGTTAGTTGTGAGATGATGTATTACGGAACGAGTAAAGAGACTTACCGATGCGAGATTGAACTAGGTATTGGATACCGACGATCGAATCTCGGTAAGTAACATACCGATGACAAAGGGAACAACGTATGTTGTTATGCGGTTTGACCGATAAAGATCTTCAGAGAATATGTAGGAACCAATATGGGCATCCAGGTTCCGCTATTGGTTATTGACCGAGAATGGTTCTAGGTCATGTCTACATAGTTCTCGAACCCGTAGGGTCCGCACGCTTAACGCTTCGATGGCGCTCATTATGAGTTTATAAGTTTTGATGTACCAAGGTTGTTCGAGTCCCTGATGTGATCACGGACATGACGAGGAGTCTCGAAATGGTCGAGACATAAAGATTGATATATTGGAAGCCTATGTTTGGACTTCTGAAGGGTTCCGGATGAAAACAGGAAGTTACCGGAACACCGGGGGGTTACCGGAACCCCCCGGGGGGTCAATGGGCCTTGATGGGCCATAGGGAGAAGAGGAAGGGGCGGCCAGGGCAGGCCGCGTGCCCCCCTCCCCCTCTAGTCCGAATAGGACAAGGAAAGGGGGGGTGGCGCCCCCCTTCTCTCTTCCCCCTCCCCAATCCTATTCCAACTAGGAAAGGGGGGGAGTCCTACTCCCGGTGGGAGTAGGACTCCTCCAGGCGCCGCCTTTGGGCTGGCCGCACCCCTTTGCTCCTTTATATACGGGGCAGGGGGCACCCCATGACACACAAGTTGATCTACGGATCGTTCCTTAGCTGTCTGGTGCCCCCTCCACCATATTCCACTTGGTCATATCGTCATGAGCTTAGGCGAAGCCCTGCACCGGAGAAGTCATATCGTCATGAGCTTAGGCGAAGCCCCGCGTCGGTGGAGCATCATCATCGTCACCACGCCATCGCGTCGACGGAACTCATCCCCGACGCTTTGCTGGATCGGAGCCCGGGATCGCCATCGAGCTGAACGTGTGCGTAACTCGGAGGTGCCGTGACGTTCGGTGCTTGGATCGGTCGGATCGTGAAGACGTCGACTACATCAACCGCGTTGTTATAACGCTTCCGCTTTCGGTCTACGAGGGTACGTGGACAGACACTCTCCCCTCTCGTTGCTATGCCATCACCATGGTCCTGTGTGTGCGTAGGAATTTTTTTGAAATTACTGCGTTCCCCAACAGGCATCCCCAAGCTTTGGCTTTCTGGTGTACTTAAATTATCTTGGGGGTGCCATGGGCATACCCAAGCTTAGGCTCTTGCCACTCCTTGTTCCATAATCCATCAAAAGATTTCACCCAAAACTTGAAAACTTCACAACACAAAACTCAACAGAAATCTCGTGAGCTCCGTTAGCGAAAGAAAACAAAAGACCACTTCAAGGTACTGTAATGAACTCATTATTTATTTATATTGGTGTTAAACCTACTGTATTACAACTTCTCTATGGTTTATAAACTATTTTACTAGCCATAGATTCATCAAAATAAGCAAACAACACACGAAAAACAGAATCTGTCAAAAACAGAACAGTCTGTAGTAATCTTTAACTAACGCAAACTTATGGGACTCCAAAAATTCAGCAAAAATAGGAAGACCTGTGAAATTTGTTTATTGATCATCATCAATTGGAATAACTATTTTATCACGTTATGGTGATTTTTAACAATTTGTTTCGTGAACCAAAAGTTTCTGGAAATTACAATAAGATCAAATAACTATCATCCAAGAAAATCCTATAGGTTTAACTTGACACAAACACTAATTAAAACATAAAACCATATCTAAACAGAAGGAAGATGGATTATTTATTCCTAAAAACAAGAAAAAACAAAAAAAAATTGGGTTGCCTCCCAACAAGCGCTATCGTTTAACGCCCCTAGCTAGGCATAAAAGCAAGGATAGATCTAGGTATTGCCATCTTTGGCAGGCAATCCATAAGTGGCTCTCATGATAGATTCGTATGGCAATTTTATTTTCTTCCTAGGGAAGTGCTCCATGACTTTCTTTAATGGAACTTGGAATCTAATATTCCCTTCCTTCATATCAATAATTGCACCAATCGTTCTAAGGAAAGGTCTATCGAGAATAATAGGACATGAAGGATTGCAATCTATATCAAGAATGATAAAATCTACGGGCACATAATTCCTATTTACAACAATAAGAACATCGTTAATTCTTTCCATAGGTTTCTTAATACTGGAGTTCGCAAGGTGCAAGTTTAGAGAGCAATCATCAAAATCACGGAAATCTAGCAAATCGCACAAAGTTTTGGGAATAGTGGACACACTAGCACCCAAATCACATAAAGCATAAAATTCATTATCCTTAATCTTAATTTTAATAGTTGGTTCCCACTCATCATAAAGTTTTCTAGGGATATAAACTTCCAACTCAAGTTTTTCTTCATAAGATTGCATTAAGGCATCAACGATATGTTTGGTAAAGGCTTTATTTTCACTATAAGCATGAGGAGAATTTAGCACGGATTGCAACAAGGAAATACAATCAATTGAAGATAAAATTTCATAATTAAATTCCTTGAGATCCAAAATAGTGGGTTTAGCAATATCTAGGGTTTTGCTTTCTTCAATCCCACTTTTATCAATTTTATCATCAAGATCTAAGAACTCCGAATTCTTGGAACGCCTTCTAGGTAAAGGTGGATCATATTTAGTCTCATAATTATCAAGATCCATATTGCAAAACAAAGATTTAATAGGGGACACATCAATTACTTTTAGATCTTCATATTTATTTTCATGGAAATTGGAAGAACACGCTTTAATAAAGGCATCTTTCGTAGCACGCATCCTAGCGGTTCTTTCTTTGCACTCATCAATGGAAATTCTCATGGCTTTGAGAGACTCACTGATATCATGCTTAGGAGGAATAGATCTAATCTTTAAAGAATAAACATCAAGAGAAATTCTATCAACATTCCTAGCCAATTCATCAACTTTAAGCAATTTCTCTTCAAGCAAAGCATTAAAATTCTTTTGTGAATTCATTTTTTTCTAACTCTTTAACGCTAGTCTCAAATTTAGAGGGCATCTTATTAAAATTTCCATAAGAGTTGTTGTAGGAATTTCCAAAATTATTAGAAGGATTACAAGGATAAGACCTAGGATTAAAGTTCCCTCTATACGTGTTGTTACCAAAATTATTCCTACCAACAAAATTCACATCCATAGATTCATTATTATTCTCAATCGAAGTAGACAAAGGCATATCATTAGGATCAGAAGAAACACTCTTAGTAGCAAATAATTTCATAAGTTCATCCATCTTTCCACTCAAAACATTAATTTCTTCTATCGCATGCACTTTTTTATTAGTAGATCTTTCAGTGTGCCATTGAGAATAATTAACCATCATATTATCTAGGAGTTTAGTAGCATATCTTAAACTGATTTCCATAAAAGTGCCTCCATGTCGAATCTAAAAGATTTCTAGAAGCAAAATTCAATCCGAATAAAAATTTGTATAATCATCCACAAGTTCAAACCATGAGTGGGGAAATTACGTATCATTAATTTCATTCTCTCCCAAGCTTGTGCAACATGTTCATGATCAACTTGCTTAAAAATTCATAATATCGTTTATAAGAGAGATGATCTTAGCGGGAGGAAAATACTTAGAGATAAAAGCATCTTTGCACTTGTTCCAAGAATCAATACTATTTTTAGGCAAAGACAAAAACCAAGCTTTAGCATGATCTCTAAGCGAAAAAGGAAATAGCTTCAATTTAACAATATCATTATCAACATCTTTCTTCTTTTGCATATCACAGAAATCAACGAAGCTATTTAGATGAGTAGTGGCATCTTCACTAGGAAGGCCGTGAATTGATCTTTCATAACAAGATTCAATAAAGCAGTATTGATTTCACAAGATTCAAGATTGGTAAGAGGAGAAATCGGAGTGCTAAGGAAATCATTATTGTTGGTATTGGTAAAGTCACACAGTTTGGTATTATCTTGAGCCATAGTGACAAGCAAGAAATCCAACACACGAGCAAACAAAAAGCAAGTGAGAAAACGGCAAGGGTGAAGTGGGGGAGAGGAAAACGAGAGGAAAATGGCAAATAATGTAATGTGAGAGATAGGGGATTTTGATGGGTACTTGGTATGTTGACTTTTGCATAGATTCCCCGGCAACGGCGCCAGAAATTCTTCTTGCTACCTCTTCAGCTTGCGTTGGAGTTCCTTCAAGAGGAAAGGTGCTGCAACACAGTCGCGTAAGTGTTTCCCTCAGTTTTTGAGAACCAAGTTATCAATCCAGTAGGAGACTACGCGTGAGTCCCTCGTACCTACACAAAGCAAATAACTCCTCGCAACCAACGCGAATAGGGGTTGTCAATCCCTTCACGATCACTTATGAGAGTGAGATCTGATAGAGATGATAGATAATATTTTTTGTATTTTTGGTATAAAGATGCAAAGTAAAAAAAAGGTAAAGTAAAAAAGCAAAGCAATAATAAAGCGTAGGAAGATTAATATGATGAGAAGGGCCGGTCCTGACAATTTGGGGGCCCGGGGCGAAATTATGTCGGTGGGGCCCTATGTATAACCATCGTAGCATTAATTCTAATCTATGTCTATGAAATGTTACTAATAAACACTTAAAATGCATTCGAATCAATTTTCATATCAAATAATTTGTACGTATTACCTTTAACAAATCTTCTCACATTCCTCAATGGTTGTCAATCCCATCCAGCAATTCCTTCTCAATTCCTTCTCAATTCTTCTCACTATCATGGACCCGGCATTTGGGCTAATCGAAGCACTAGTATTACCCTTGAAAAAATTGTGAATCACTCCTTTGTGATTGTATCAAGTCAACCTCATGTTTCCTTTTTCTTGTTTCATTACCACATGCACACTTTACAGACGACGGGATAACACACGGAGCTTAAATAAAAAATTGCATTAGAAGTTAAAACATGCTATGCATCTTGTATGAGAAGGTAAATTATTTAGTTAGCAACAATGCTGATTCCTGCTAATTATTGGAGGCAAATTATATATATGATATAAGGAATAGTAATATGATTGTTTAGAGTCCCAATTTCCTAATATCTCACACACAGATCACACACTTTTACTCATCCGGATCCGGGGGCATAATAATTTATACCTGGAATTGATCGGATCGGTGTTGGTGATCGACACCCAACGATGCCAGGATGTGAACTTCCGTCGGGATCTGGGAGTCGATTGGGTGTTCCCAGCATCGTGCGTGGGGACCAGAGGCGCTCCGCGATGTAAATTGTGAGGGATTGGGCGCGTGTGCGTCGTGCGTGGCTGCGTCTAGCGCCTGGAGAAGTGTGTGACGGCTATAGATGCAACTTGCGGTAGGGAGTGTGAGAGCCAAGAACAGGGAATAGGAAATTAAGGGATTGTGCAAACTCTCTCACGATCGTAAGGAAGACGAGACGAGGTGAACGCGGTTTGCCTGCATATACCTTAAATAAGCCCCTTCCTCTCCTTGACTTTATTACTTGGGCTATTTTTTCTAAGAAGCTATGGGCCTACGGCTGACCTGGGAGGGGCCCCCTAGATTTAGGGGGCCCGAGGGGCCGCCCCCCCTGCCCTCCCCCTCAGGGCCGGCCCCGATGATGAGAATAGACCCGGGGGCCATAGATTTCACTAGTGGCTTCTCTCAAGAGCATAAGTATTCCACGGTGGGCGTGAACAAATTACTGTTGAGCAATTGACAGAATTGAGCATAGTTATGAGAATATCTAGGTATGATCATGTATATAGGCATCACGCCCTAGAAAAGTAGACCGACTCCTGCCTGCATCTACTACTATTACTCCACTCATCGACCGCTATCCAGCATTCATCTAGAGTATTAAGTTCAAGAAAACAGAGTAACACCTTAAGCAAGATGACATGATGTAGAGGGATAAATTAATGCCATATGATAAAAACCCCATCTTGTTATCCTTGATGGCAACAATACAATACGTGCCTTGCTGCCCCTACTGTCACTAGGAAAGGACACCGCAAGATTGAACCCAAAGCTAAGCACTTCTCCCATTGCAAGAAAGACCAATCTAGTAGATCAATCCAAACTGATAATTCAAAGAGACTTGCAAAGATAACCAACCATACATAAAAGGATTCAGTAGAATATTCAAATATTGTTCATAGATAATGTTGATCATAAACCCACAATTCACCAGTCTCAACAAACACATCGCAAAAAGAAGATTACATCGAATAGATATCCACGAGAGAGGGGGAGAACATTGTATTGAGATCCAAAAAGAGAGAAGAAGCCATGTAGCTACTAACTATGGACCCGAAGGTCTGAGGTAAACTACTCACACTTCATCGGAGGGGCTATGATGATGTAGAAGCCCTCCATGGTGGATTCCCCTCCGGCGGAGCTCCGGAACAGGCCCCAAGATGGGATCTCGTGGGTATAGAAAGTTGCGGCGGTGGAATTAGGTTTTTAGCTCCGTATCTGATCGTTTGGGGGTACGTAGGTATATAGAGGAGGAAGGAGAACGTCGGTGGAGCTTCGTGGGGCCCACGAGGGTGGGGGGTGCGCCTGGGGGGGTTGGGCGGGCCCCCCTACCTTGTGCCCTCCTCGTGGCTTTCTTGACGTAGGGTCCAAGTCTCCTGGATCATATTCGGTGAGAAAATCACGTTCCCGAAGGTTTCATTCCGTTTGGACTCCGTTGGATATTCCGTTTCTTCGAAACACTGAAATAGGCAAAAAACATCAATTCTGGGCTGGGCCTCCGGTTAATAGGTTAGTCCCAAAAATAATATAAAAGTGGAAAATAAAGCCCAATATTGTCCAAAACAGTAGATAATATAGCATGGAGAAATCAAAAATTATAGATACGTTGGTGACGTATCACCGCCACCGCCCGTCCACCTCCTACGTCTTCGTCCAGCACCAGCCCGTCGCCAGCGTCGCCGTCATCTACCCCGACCGCTTCATCTACTCCGACAACCGTGGGCGACATTGGCCCCGCGCCGATTGGCGCCCAAACCGTCGTCGAGTCCTTCTCTGCTGGACTCTCAGACTTCTTCGACATGGCGTACAGCTCGTGCAAGTCCCACTCTACGCATGCCCGGTGCTGGCAACACCACCGTGTGCCTTTGTCCATGATGTGTCCCTGGGGTTGGCAACCCTGGCGCGATGCATCGTCAACAATGTCTTCTTCCCGGCGCACCACTACTTCGACACTTCTGCGCCCATGACTAACTCGGTGCCTCCCTGCGCCCGCGGCTCCACGACAACTTCCTCGACACCTGCTACCCCGACTCGACATCGACCACGGCATTCTTTGCACGGCTTCCTCGACCATGGCTACAACACCGTACGCTCTCGGCTACATCGACATCGGCACAAAGGGCTACCGCTTTGCTAGAGCAACCTCGTAGGCTTCCACTTCATCCACGACTTCGCGACGCATCAACCGTTACGACTGGGAGGAGGGGGGTGTCCGTCGGCTTGCCTTCAGATTCTTCTCTAGTTTCACCGTCTGCGTAGCTAACGTTGTGACTGCGGGGGATGTTGAATATATTGATTGTTAGGAAAGATGAGATAGACTAGGATTCGGTCCTGCCTTGTCTTGTACTCCAAGTTGATCATTGTACACGTATATATATTGCCCATGAGGCTCAAGCAATACATCAAACTATTCCACCAAATCCCTCTCTCCCTTCTAATAGTGGCGTCGGAGAAGCGGGCGTGGAAGGAGGTGGTCGGTGCGGACTGCGGAGTAGAGCGACGTGAGGTGTCGCTCTAGCGCCGATTAGGAAGCATGGGCGAAGTTGGGGTCGCCTTGGATACGTCAGAGAAGGAGGCCCCCGGGGGCAGCATAGCGTTGAGCACAATGGAGACAATGGCGCCTACGTGGAGTACATCGTGGCAGTAGCCCTGGTTGCCCCTTTCTTTTCTGCTCTACACCTATTCGTTGTCGGGTTCCACTGCGTGCGGCAGCGGGAAACGTTGCCAGGGTGGGAGGTGTACTGTCAGAGAAGAGGAGGGGGGAGCATCCCGTCGGGCCAAAGAAGGCCAAGATTCTGGCGTCGGTGCACCGGGGCGAGGGGTTTAACAGGGAGTGGTGCTAGATAGGACGCCGCTGACGGCATTGGACGGATCTGGGAACACCTCACAGCCCCACTGTAGCTCCACCGTGAAGCATACTACACTGCGGTTCAATGCGTTAATGCGAAGAGAGAGATCCAAGTGCAGAGAGATATATAATCCAGTTGTAATAACTTTGGCAATACGCTTTGCCAGCCTCGAGGCGGAGTTACATATTTCTTGAGGAATATTTGTAGTCCACAGTCTGGTCCATTGCTTCCAATGGCATAGCGTGGAAGATGGTCTAGATCTTCTCTTTGCTCTTGCGTTCCATCGACATATAGTATGCGACACATGCATCCAGTAACGATATAGAGGAGTAAGATTCGGGCTATGGGTTGTGTAGTGTTGGTGTCGAACATGCCCTAACCCGTCTGAGTTGGTGTGTGTTACTTAAGATGAAAACAATGGTGAACAATGACAAAGACGATGGAATGCACATTGTAGTTATCATCGCAAATTCTCTATGAATCCTCAACATTTTCTTCCCCAAGCTTCACCATTTGCTTCGCTACCTGTCCAGTTGTGTGACCGCGATCCCTTCCTATTGGGTCATCACAAACTAGTATCAGAGCTACCTGATGTCTACTATGCAACTTTATTCTTGTAGACTCGTGTTGGGCCTCCAAGCACAGAGTTTTGTAGGACAGTGGCAATTTTCCCTCAAGTGGATGACCTAAGGATTATCATTCCGTGGGAGGTGTAGGATGAAGATGGTCTCTCTCAAACAACCCTGCAACCAAATACAAAAAATCTCTTGTGTCCCCAACACACCCAATACAATGGCAAATTGTATAGGTGCACTAGTTCGGCGAAGAGATGGTGATAAAAGTGTAATATTGATGGTAGAAATATATTTTGATAATCTGAATAAATAAAAACAGCAAGGTAGCAAATAGTAAACAGGCACAAAAACGGTATTGCAATGTTTGAAAACAAGGCCTATGGTCCGTACTTTCGCTAGTGCAACTTCTCAACAATGCTAATATAATTGGATCATATAACAATCCCTCAACGTATGATGAAGAATCACTCTCCAAAGTTCCTATCAAGCGGAGAACATAAGAATAAATTGTTTGTAGGGTATGAAACCACCTCAAAGTTATTCTTTCCGTTCGATCTATTCAAGAGTCCGTACTAAAATATCACAAAGCTATTCTTTCCGTTCAATCTATCCTAGAGTTCGTACTAAAATAACACCAAAGAAAATTCATATTCATAATAATCAATCTAACACGAAGAACTTCAAAGAGTGCCCCAAGATTTCTACTGCAGAAACAAAGACAAGACGTGCATCAACCCCTACGCATAGATTACCCCAATGTCACCTCAGGAATCCGCGAGTTGAGTGCCAAAACATATATCAAGTGAATCAATACGATACCCCATTGTCACCACGAGTATTCAATTGCAAGACATATATCAAGTGTTCTCAAATCAATAAAAGTATTCAATCCGACAACGACGAAAACTCAAAGGGAAAATTGAATTCATCACAACAAGATAGAGAAGGGAAAACACCATATGGTCCGACTATATTAACAAAGCCCGCGATACATCAAGATCATGACATCTCAAGAACACAAGAGGAGAGAGTGGGAGAGAGATTAAACACATAGCTACTGGTACAAACCCTCAGCCCCGAGGGTGGACTACTCCCTCCTCATCATGGTGGCCGTCGGGATGATGAAGATGGCCACTGGAAATGATTCCCCCCTCCGGCAGGTGCCGGAAAGGTTCTAGATTGATTTTCGGTGGCTACAGAGCCTTGCGACGGCGGAACTTCTGATCTAGGTTAACCTCAAGGGTTTTGTAATATTTGAGAATTTATAGTGCAAAGAGGGGTGCGGAGGCCACCGAGGTGGGCCCAACCCACTGGCGCCTCGGCCCCAGGCGCACCACTGGTGGGTTGTGCCCCTTCGAGCACTCCCAGGTGCTTCTTTGGCCCACTGGTTGTCTTTTGGTCCATAAAAAGTTTCGCAGTGTTTGGACTCCGTTTGATATTGATTTCATGCGATGTAAAAACAAGCAAAAAACATCAACTAGCACTGGGCACTTGGTCAATAGGTTAGTCCCAAAAAATGATATAAAGTTTCTATAAAATGATTGTAAAACATCCAAGAATGATAATAAAACAGCAGGAATACTTCATAAATTATAGATACGTTGGATAAGTATGAGCATCCCCAAGCTTAATTCCTACTTGTCCTCGAGTAGGTAAATGATAAAAGAAATAATTTATGAAGTGTGAATGCTAGAAAAGTGCATAAGTTTGATCAATGAGAATTTCAATCACTTTTCCTAGCATTATAACATCAGTTCTATCTCATAAAATTTCTCATGTTATAGTGGCAACCAATTCACATGTTAAGGTTCAAACAATGAATTCTCTTGAAACCCAACAACCTATGTTCTTAGTCACCAAGCAATTGCAATTCAACTTATTCAACGGAGTCTAAGTAACAGCTCCACATACTCAACCAACATATAGTCTTCTATGATTGCTAACACTCATCGCGTACACATGAGCAAAACGTTTCAACCGGACAAATAGAAAGATAGGGGCTTATTGTTTTGCCTCCCAACGTATTCACCTCAAGGGTGATGTCAACAATAATAACTCATGCTACCCATATTCAACTAGAAATATGTGCCTAGATCTTTCCTCACCACATGATGCTTGCCAAAAGTGAAAAATAAAAAGGAATAGAGAGAAAAACTTTGACTCTTTGCATAAAAGTAAATACATAAAAGTAAAAGATAGGCCCTGCGCAGAGGGAAGCAGAGGTTTCCATGCGCCTTATTTGTTTGTATGCTCAACCCCTTAGTGCAAAAGAACGTCACGTTATATTGCCCCATATGATAGAAACCTTTATTACGCAGTATGTCGCTTTTATTCTTTGCCATCACAAGTTCGTACAACGCTCAATTTTCTCTTACACTAAATGCTTTAACACTTTTAGAAGCAATTTTTATTGCCTTATTGCACCGATGACAACTTACTTGAAAGATCTTGCTCAATCCTTAGGTAGGTATGGTGGACTCTTGAAAATAATATTTGGGTTTAAGGGCTTTTGGATGCACAAGTAGTATCTCTACTTGGTGAGGAATTTTTGGCTAGCAAAGATGGGAGGAAATCACCACATGTTGAAGGATCTATGACAATGTAACTTCTATGTCAATATGAACAAACATAAATCATTACGTTATCTTCCTTGTCCATCATCAACAATTTTGACATATAATATTTTGATGGGGGCTCACAATCACAAAAGATTTCTAAGATAGTGTATTTGCATGTGAAAGTTCTCTTCCTTATACTAATTATTCGTGAATTGCTTGTATGACCAATATTGTGATTGTCAAGCCTCAAAAGATTTCACTTTCTAAACCCAATGTGAAGCTACCACTAGGCATGATGTGATTTCAACTTCATGACATTCAAATCATTCAACAATTTACTCATAGGATATAAGTGAAGCACAAGAGTAAATGACAAGCTACTCCAAAAGATATAAATGAAAATCATGAGCATAATATTTCTTTCTCTCAAATTAATTTAAGTGAAGCAAGATACAAGAGTAAATGACAAGCTACGACGCAACTTTATTCATGTAGACTCATGTTTGGCCTCCAACCGCAGAGTTTTGTAGGACAGTGGCAACTTTCCCTCAAGTGGATGACCTAAGGTTTATCAATCCGTGGGAGGTGTAGGATGAAGATGGTCCCTCTCAAACAACCCTGCAACCAAATACATGTAATCTCTTGTGTCCCCAACACACCCAATACAATGGCAATTTGTATAGGAGCACTAGTTCAGCGAAGAGATGGTGATAAAAGTGTAATATTGATGGTAGAAATATATTTTCATAATCTGAAAAAAAAACAAGGTAGCAAATAGTAAACGGGCACTGATAACCCACAAGTATAGGGGATCAATTGTATCCTCTTTCGATAAGTAAGAGTGTCGAACCCAACGAGGAGCTAAAGGTAGAATAAATATTCCCTCAAGTTCTATCGACCACCGATACAACTCTACGCACGCTTAACGTTCACTTTACCTAGAACAAGTATGAAACTAGAAGTACTTTGTAGGTGCTGTTGGATAGGTTTGCAAGATAATAAAGAGCGCCAGAACTAAAAAGTAGGGGCTGTTTAGATAAAGAAACAACTAAGTTAGTTTTAGTAGAGAGCTTTTGTCACAAGAGAGTTATTTGTCCCTTGGCGATCGATAACTTGACCGGTAATCACTATTGCAATTTTATATGAGGGAGAGGCATAAGCTAACATAATTTGTCTTCTTGGATCATATGCACTTATGATTGGAACTCTAGAAAGCATCCGCAACTACTAAAGTTCATTAAGGTAAAACCCAACCATAGCATTAAAGTATCAAGTCCTCTTTATTCACATACGCAAACAACCTACTTACTCAGGTTTGTCCTTCTGTCACTCACGCCACCCACCATAATAAAATCATGAACATATTGCAAACCCTACAACGGGGATCCCTCACGCTTGCGCGACATGAAGAGCACCATAGGATAGCACCGATAATAAAACATGCAACTCAAACCAATCACGATCATCAATGAACCCATAGGACAAAACGGATCTACTCAAACATCATAGGATGGCCATACATCATTGGGAAATAATATATAGTGTTGAGCACCATGTTTAAGTAGAGATTACAACAAGTAAAAGAGGGGTTACGCCACTAAATAGAGGGGGAGAGAGTTGGTGATGACGGCGGTGAAGTTGTTGGTGTAGATTGCGGTAACGATGATGGCTCCGGCGGCGTTCCGGCGCCACCGGAAGAGAGGCGGAGAGAGCCCCCCTTCTTCTTCTTCTTCCTTGACCTTCCGCCTAGATGGGAGAAGGGTTTCCCCTCTGGTCCTTGGCTTCCATGGCGGCAGAGGGGCGGGAGCCCCTCCGAGATTGGATCTCTCTCTCGGTTTCCTTCTGTTTCTGCGCTCCTGATTCTGCCCTTTCACCGTTTCTTAAATTCCCGGAGATCCGTAACTCCGATTGGGCTGAAATTTGGACAAGATTTTTATCCGGATATTGGCTTTCTTGCAGCTAAAGAAGGGCACAAACCACCTTACGGAGTGGCCACGAGGGCCTAGGTTGCGCCCGACCCCCTGGGCGCGCCCCTCACCCTCGTGGGTCCCTCGAGCATCATCTCGCGTTGATTCCACTTCCCAAAATTCACATATATTCTAAAAAAATCTCCGTAAGTTTTTATCCCGCTTGGACTCCGTTTGTGTAACATCCCAAAATTCCAAATTTTGGAATGTTATAATAAATAAATAGTTTTGATTGATTGATTGTCTGTTGTGTGATTGATTGAGTGAAATTGAGTGGAATTTGAAACTTTTTTGAAAGTTGAATGAGAGGGAATGAAATGACTTTCCCTGACTTTCACTTTGCCTTTTGATATCCATGAATTCAAATTCAATTCAAACACAAAACCCTAGAGAGAATATGATATGAATTCTTCCATTTTAATAAATGAAAAGGGTTTTGAAAAGATTTGAATTCCGTTTGGAAATATTTCAAATTCAGAAACTTTATGCAACTCAATGATTTTCATGAGGGAAGATAAAATGACTTCTTCAGATTATATGAAATATGAGTTGGAAGTTAAAAAGAATCAAACTGAAAGTCATTTGGAAGTATTTTAAAATCCCCTTTCAATTTGGAATTATTTGGATTTTATTCAAATTATTTTTCTCCTAAAAATAAATAAATGGAAATAAGGGTAAAATGATTCCCTTCAATGGAAAATTAGGAGAAAATAATTTTGAAATCATTTTGGTGTTTTGAAAATGATTTTTGTTGGGTTTTATTGCAACAGCAACACTGTATGACTTTTGTGAATTTTTTTTGGATTTTATTTGAACTTGGAAATATGTTCATATCTTAGGAAAACTTTTTCTGAATTTTTTGATATATTATATGTATCTATATCATTCTTATTCTTCTTTGTTTATTGTTTGTTCTGTCCTCTGAAAAAAAAGGGAAAACCCCTAGCTAACCTAACCTAGCGTCGCAGCCCACTAGGCCAGCAGGCCGGCCCATGGACACCTCCCCACGGCCTCGCTCCCACAGCTGCTTTGCCCCGGTCGCCCGCTCGCCTCTCGCTCGCACTGTGCCGCTGACCAGCGGGCCCCACCCTTTCCCTTACCTCTCGCCCACGGCATACCCGTCTGGAGCAACGCCCACGCCGCCACCATATCCCGTGATCCTCGGGATCGCATCCACGATCCGCCCCCTCCTCCAAGTCGACCCCGCCCCTATAAATACCCCTCCCCTCACCCCGTTCCGCCCCTTCCCGAACCCCGAACCCCTCTCCGCTCGCCGCCATTTCTCGCCGGAGCTCCGCCTCCGCCACCGCGCCATTGTCGCTCTAGCCACTCCCTCCGTCGTCCCCGAGCCCCACCACCTCCACCAATCGCCTCAACACCGTCCACCGCACCTCACCGAGGACTCGCCCGAGCTCCTGCGCCCTTGGAACGCCACCGCCGCCGACCACCCGAACGCCACCGTCGCCTCGAGCTCACCGCCGACCGTCTCCGACCACCTCCACCGATGCCACGACCACCGTTGGACTCTTCGTCACCTGCTTCATCTCCCTGGCCACCCCACCGACGTCGAAGATCACCGAAACGCCGCCACCGCTGCCGCCTCGGCCTTTTCGCCGTCGACCACCACCGCAGTGAGCTCCCTCTCCCCCTCGTCCGTTCGATCTAGATTATACGGTGCGTGATTAGATTAGTTCGAATAGTTAGGTTTTTTTACTAGGTCGGTTTAGCTTCGGTTTATTTACGGTTTAGATCTAATCGGTTTAGCGGTCGGTTTTTGTTTTACTAGCACGTGTGGTTTTGTTAAATGTCGGTAGGCGCAGTTTAGTTACCAAACGCTCACCTGTTTAGCCCAAGATGTGATGAGCCACGTAGCTAGTGCCTGATTGGTTTACTTTTAATTTTATTTTCGTTTCTGTTTAAAAAAACATGAATAGTTTCAATCTTAGATTGCTTATATATTTTATGTTTTAGATCCAAATTGAGTGATTCTTTTTGCATTAGGTTCAAAATTTCTTGAAGTTTCTGGTAGTGCCATTATATTTCAAATTTGAGTAGTTTAAAATCTTTTTGATGAAATTTATTCAAATCCCTATTTTGGCCGTATTTTGAGTTTTATAAAATATTTTGATTGATTCTTTTTGCTACGGTTTTGTTATTGTTTTGTCTATCCAGTAGCAGGAAGTAATTTATTTTTAGTAATTTTAAATTAGAGTTTTAGTCAAAACAGTACTGTTTTAGTTCTACTTTTGTTTTAACCTTTTCTTTATAGTTTAATTTTTTTTTATTATTTCCTTTTGTCACTTTTGACAAATTTAGTTTTGTTTCTGTTAGTCAACAAAAGAAAATTTTGTTTTTATTTTAAAAATTTATTTTACTTAGTTTTGTATAAAAACTTGTTTAGGTCATAGTTAGTGTTTCATAAAAGCTTTTATTTGTTTCTTTTTGCAAATAAAATTTTATGGAAAAAATACTTTCTGTTAAATTAGTTATTTTACATTTTATTGTCTGTTAATTTAGTAGTTTAGTATTTTAATTGGTGTTAAGTTTTTAGTTACGGCAAAACTATATTAGAGGTTTGTAGCAAAGTCATAGATCTTCGTTAGTAGTTTTTCTTTGTAGTTTTATTTGAAGTTTCTTTTGATTTTGTTTGAGTTTTACTATCGATTTTCCTTGTTGTTTTGATTGTTATTTCGAAGTGCTAAAATTGTTTGCTAGGATGTTTGCTTATGTGAATGCTATGTTTGACTATATAGATTTTCAACGGAGTGACGATTAGTTCTACCAAGTCATTTTCTGACAGCGTTGTTATCTTCATCAAGTATTACCAGGCAAGTTCACTTTGACCATGCTTTCATACATATGTTTTATTGCATTTAGTGGCATCTTTGCAACCACCCTGCAGTAGTGATATTGAATTCTTGTAGTTGAGTAGTATGCATGAGGTAGGAACCCATCACCCTGTTACCAAGCCCGGGACGTTATTTATTTTAATGCTAAGCTATAGTAGACGGGGTTTGGTATGAGTGCACGAGAGTGGTGTGAAGAAGGAGGACTCTACGTCAATGACGACAACTCCATGATGACATCTGCAAGGACTGCATCTCCGAGGCCTCAAGACTTCAAGACTCGAGACAAGCATTCAATACACACTACTGGGTGAAGGATGGTTGACGGGCACCCTGGAGAAACCAGTGGATGGTCGGGATGCATGGAGAAGCGCCATGACATCTTGCGGAAAGCTTCACCCAGACTCAAAGAGACGGAAGAATACTTCATGCCCGGAAGCTTACCTGTCGGGGATGCTGATCGTACCCACGGACACCTATGGGGCCGGCGGAGCGGGCCCCTTGTGGTTCGGAGGGGGGCGGGGGTCGCACGAAGAGCGGATCGAGGCGATGCACACGAGCGGTTTACCCAGCTTCGGAGCTCTCCGGAGAGATAAAACTCCTACTGCTGCTTGTTTGATCTATTATGTGCTTGCTAGGGAGCAATACGGGCTACAAAACCTAGCGTGAGTGTGGCCAGCCTACGGTGGGTCGAATGAATCGAAACTTGGCCAACCGCGGAACCCTCTCTATATTGCACTCGGGCCTCCTTTTATATGCTCAAGGGGTCTCCGACAGGTGGCAACATAGGCGGGGGTACAAACGTAAAAACAGGGGTTGGTACACCTACTTGAACAGTGTACAGTGCAAAAATACCTAACTATGACGGCAAGGGACAAAAGCAATAAATGCCTGTCGTTGTCGCCCAAACAAAGGTAACAGAGACCGTCAGGTGCGCCTCCGCTCGCCACGATGGCGAGCCTGTCAGCGCTGCTCATCGCTGCTCTCCGCTGGCTGCACAGCTGCTCGACACGCGCCCCTGGAATGGTCCCGTGGCGAAACGTCGCTGGGTGAGCTGGAGCAAAGACGGAGAGGAGCTGCATGCCGCGGCAAGCGCCTTGCCACGGCCGGATCCTTGTTGCGCCCGGAGACTTGTCGCGCTCCGGGCCTTCCCGGCAAGCTCCTCTTGCCGAGGCCTTGTCCTCTGCGTGCCTGGAGTGCCCTTCCCGACAAGCTCCTCTTGTCGGGACCTTATCTGCCTAGAGAGGCCTTCCCGACAAGCTCCTCTTGTCGGGGTCCTGCCTTCAGAATGGCTGCGGAGGGTCTTGGCGGACGGCCGGCAAGGCTTGCCGCGAGGGCGCTTCTGTTGCACATGCACAAGTTCGGGTACTAAGGTACCCTACTTTAGTACACCGGCAGAGCCCCCGGGTCTGGGCCATACACGGTGCCGAGCGTTGTTGGGCCAGGTCCAAAACAGGGCACGGGCACGTGCGGCCTGGGTCCAAACTAAACTCACTCCGTATCCGCCGCGTCCCCCCGTAACGGCACGCGTCGATTGCGGCGTCGTGGGGGAAGTGGGCGGCGTGCGGGGCCGTTCCACCCGTCGCCTCCGTTCTGCATCCCCGCCACATGGTTCCCATGCTCTTGGGGTCACGGACGGTGGAAGTGGGAAACTGGGCCGTCATGAGCAGAGGCAGCAGGTCGGCCCCGATTCCTTGCTCTTCCTATGCCCTGATTTGTCATGCGGGGCGGTTGAGCCCCCACCTTGCTTCCTTAAAAAGGGCGGAAGGGGAGCGCAGAAGGCCGCACTCTCCCATCTCCTCCTTTCTTCAGTTTCTGCTCCCCTTTCCCTCATTCGCCATGGAGAAAAAGAGCCTTGGTTCTTCATCGGTGGCGGCGAGGGTCGCCGCTAGATAGCGCTCCCCTCCCAACCCTACGCCCGGGGCGGCGGAGCCAGCCCCAAGAGGAAGAGGGAGGGGGCGAGGTCGAGGAAGAGGCGGACGGGGCGGCGCGTCGTCTCCACCTCCGCCGGTGGTTCCCCTCCCTGCGGCGGTCCATACCGGGGACGACCCTTGCGAGTTCTTCGTCAGGCTGCGCCGGGCGCCTCGTCGTCGCCTCCGGCTTCCAGCTCCGTTTGCGAGCGCGATGGAGTCGGATCCGCCCGAGACACTGAGATTGCACATGAGGGGCTGTGGGATCAGCGGCATGCGAGTCCGTGTTGTATTCCCAGCCCCTACTGTGATGGATCTCGATCGTGGGTGGACGACGCGTTCACCCGCATCCACAGCCTGAGGCGGGGTTTACCCTCCATTTTAAGTTAATGGAGGGTGATCTCCTCTCCGTCAAGGTCTTGAGGATCTTGGCACTTTCGGGCGAAGTGCTGCGTGGACAGCTCCTCCGACAGCGAAGATTCCTCGAGCGAGAGTGGACGAGGAGGGGAGCGACAGCGACGACGAGGTTAAGGCGGGCCCGATTAGTTGTCGGGCGCCGCCAGATGTCACCGGCGAGCCCATCATACGTGTCGCCGGCTCCCTGAACTCCCCGGGGTCGTCTCCTTGGGCGACTTGCGTAGGGAGGCTGCGGAAGGTGAAGAGGGATGGCGACAAGGACGTCAAGTCTGAGTACGAGGGCGTAGTGCCCTCTACAGCGTGCTGACGCCCTGCAGCCCCGTCTTCGGACCCCGCTTCCGGTGCCGCCATCTCCGTCAAGCCCTCGAGAGCTCCCGGGATGTTCTCTTGGTGTCTTCTGGCACCCGTAGCTCGCCTAGGCGTTTCTTTTGCCCTTCCCGCCTCCTTGACCTACCTCCTGGAAAGAGGGACATGAAAAGGATTACGGGCATCTTATCTTTTTAATTTGTAAGCCTTTGGGCCTTATCCGCATTTAAGGCTTGTAATCCTCTCTTTCATGTTTTTCATTCCCCACGGATTGTATCCGAGTAGAATGTTTTAAATGAAAAAGGGATGTTTGAAAAAGGACAAAGGGCTTATCTGATATCTCAGCCCCCCGCAACTCTGGATTGCCGCGGCCCCCGGCAACCCTGGCTTGCCGCAACTCCCGGCAACTCTGGCTTGCCGCAGCCCCCGGCAACTCTGGCTTGCCGGGGCTTGGGTGCCGGCGCGCCCTTCTTCTCCTCTTCGCTCTTATTTCAGTTCTGAGGACGATTTAGCCAGTGCCGCAATAAGTTATCTTCGTAACATAACTTTATTCTGGGCTACATCTGCTACGCTACTTCCTTTACTCGACCCTTGGCTTTGTATGTTATTACCCTACGCTTTTCAGGGAAACTTGCCGGTGCAGGCACCCTTGCCGCGAGCGCCGAGTGCGGGACTTCAGCAGCCTGCTGGCGGGGTCGCTACCGACAAGCAACCTTGTCGCGGACTAGTCGCAGCTCACTTAAGTTGTTGAGCGGACTCGAAACAAAGTAAGGGCGCGACCAGTCACGATTTGGTTCCTCCGCGCACGGGTGTCTCATACAAAGCGCGGTCGTTCAAGGAAGATAAATTTACAAATTTATTATTGATCTGGATCGATCGATGCAATGTTATTTCCTCTACTTGATTTCTTCCTTTGTATGTTTCTGCCCTGCGCATTTAGGGAAACTTGTCGGTGCAGGCACCCTTGCCGCGAGCGCCGAAAAGGGACTTCAATGCTGCGGGCGGGGTCACTACCGACAAGCAACCTTGTCGCGGACTAGCCGCAGCTCACTTAAGTTGTTGAGCGGACTCGAAACAAAGTAAGGGCGCGACCAGCCACAGTTTGGTTCCTCTGCGCACAGGTTTTCCATACAAAGTACTATCGTTCGAGGAAGATAACGAAATTTTTTAAAAATTGATTGCTCAAACTTTGGCAACTTAGCTTTTCTGTTTCTTGCTTCCCGATGAGGCGAAACTTCCTCGAGCGGTGCCTGGTCCATAGTATTATCTCCTCCTCCCCCCTGGTTAACTTGTGATAGAGGGAGCCTCCCTTTCTTTGCGACAAGAGAAAGGAGAGGAAATAACGTTATAGAGCCCAAAGTGGCTCGATTCTGCTTACGGGTGTGGTTGCTGCACAAAGTGTTAGCCAAAACATGCGATAACTTGATGAAAGCATGAACTTGACGGGTTGTGCGCAACACATGGGCTTTATCGATGCATCGGGTCTGCATACCGCTTTGTCTGAAGGATTACATGCAACAGCGGCAAGACTTGTACAAAAGGTGGTTGCCGAACGGGTTCCGCAACCGCGCTTTATGGGTAAAACTTACGAAGATGTTCAATGTTCCAGAGTTGCTCACCGGGATGCCATCTTCGGTCTCAAGGCGGACAGCGCCAGGCCTAGTGACTCGTTTCACCCGATAAGGGCCTTCCCACTTCAGCGTCAACTTGTTTGAATTCTTGGCGGACTGAACGCGCCGAAGAACAAGGTCGCCTTCCTCGAGACTTCTGGCATTAACCCTGCGGCCAAGGTAGCGATGCAGAGCTTGCTGGTAGCGAGCGGCTCGCACAGCAGCCTGAAGACGATCCTCCTCAAGGAGTAGCGCGTCATCTTGTCGCAGCTGCTCTTGCTCGAACTCATCATAAGCGAGCACTCGAGGCGACCCGTATCTGAAGTTCCGTGGGGAGAACTGCCTCTGCTCCATAGACTAGAGCAAAGGGTGCCTGGCCAGTGGCTCGATTTGGTGTCGTTCTGATCGACCAAAGAACCACCTGCAGCTCCTCAATCCAGTTTCTTCCGCACTTGTGCAGCCTGTCGAAAGTTCTGGTCTTGAGTCCGCGCAGCACTTTAGCGTTCGCCCTTTCTGCTTGACCGTTGCTTCTTGGGTGAGCAACGGAAGCGAAGCAGACCTTGGCGCCAAGGTCTTGGACGTACTGCATGAAGGTGCGACTCGTGAATTGTGTTCCGTTGTCGGTGATGATCCTGTTAGGGATTCCGAAACGGCAAACAATTGACCTGAAGAACTTGACTGCTGACTGTGCTGTCACCTTCCTCACTGCTTCCACTTCCGGCCACTTTGTGAACTTGTCGATGGCGACGTACAAGTACTCAAAGCCCCCGACAGCTCGGGGCAAGGGGCCGAGGATGTTGAGCCCCGCATCAAAAATGGCCAGGATAAAGGGATCGTCTGGAGAGCTTGAGCTGGCAGTGTATCTGTTTGGAATGGAACTGCACGCTTCACACTTGGTTACTTGTGCAGTTGCATCCGGAGGGCTGTCGGCGGAAGAAACCTTGCCGGAAAGCTTTGCCGGCAAGTGCTCTTCTTGCCAATGTGGTGACCACATATGCCTCCATGTATCTCTCGCCAACAGCTTCATCCATCTTCCCCGAATACACTTCAATTTCACACCGTTGAGTCTTCTTCTGTACAGTATGCTGTCGACAAACTGGTACATACTTGACTGCCGGGCTACTCTATTCCTCTTCTTCCTGCTCTTCGGGAAGTTCTCCTGTCTGAAGGAATTGGACAATCCGCTGCGCCCATGCTGGAGCTTGTGGCTCGACAACAAGGACTAAAGGCTCATCTGCTGCTGCGGGAACATCAGCTTCTACGGCAAGAGCCGGTGGCTCTGCCGGAGCTAGATGCTCCCCGACAAGCTTGCCGGAGCAAGACTTGTCGGGAGCGTTTGCTTCAACGAAACAAACCACAGGGTCTGTCGGAGCGCAGACGCTCCTCAGCACTGTTGGTGTTGATCTTGGGGACCTTTGCAACGACGGCTTCGGGAAGCTCTGTCGGAAAGTAGTCACCAGAGGCCAACTTCCTCTTCTTGCTTTGTCCGGCCGATGGTGTTACGGTTGGCTGAGTCAGCTTGAGCACGAAAGTCCCTGGTTCCACAGGTAGCTTAAGCGCAACGCACTTTGACAGGGCATCAGCAATATCATTCTGAGCTCTTGGAACATGTTCCATTTGCAGGCCGTCAAACTGCTCTTCTAGCTTCCTCACTTCATCAACGTAGGCTCCATCAACGGACTCTGGTAATCTTTGTTGACTTGGCGGACGACGAGTTGCGAGTCACCCCTGACAATAAGCTTCTTGATCCCAAGGTCCACGGCGATCCTGAGACCGGCAAGCAAACCTTCATACTCTGCAGTATTGTTTGTCGCCTGCTCCTTGGGAAAGTGCATCTGGACGACGTACTTGAGGTGCTCTCCGGTGGGTGCGATAAGCGACGCCGCACCGGCGCCTTGCAGCGAGAAGGCACCATCAAAGTACATCAGCCACTCTTTGCTTGCTTCTTTGACGGGAATGCTCGTCTCCGGAATCTCTTCATCTGGAGTTGGCGTCCATTCTGCTATTAACTCAGCCAAGGCTCTGCTTTGGATAGTTGATGTGCTTTCAAACTTAAGACCAAAGCTTGACAGCTCCAGTGCCCACTCGACAATCCTGCCTGTCACTTCTGGATTCTGCAGTATCCTCTTCAGGGGAAAGCGAGTGACAACTGTGATCTCATGTGCTTGGAAGTAATGGCGCAGCTTTCTCAAGGCCATGAGGAGGCCGAAAAGAAGTTTTTGCACACCAGAGTACCTTGACCTAGCCCCCTACAGGAGGGAACTGACAAAGTAAACTGGGCGCTGCACCATCCTTTTCTGTATCTGTTCTTGTGTCTTCGCGGACTCGTCCTTGTCGGGACCAGAGCTTGTCGGCGAGGCCCCCTGCTTGTCGCCGGATGTGCTTGCCGCGATTGCTGGCTCGTCATCCGCCTCCCTCTCCGCCACTAACGCAGCGCTAACCACTTGATTGGTTGCCGCTATATATAGCAGCAACTTCTCTTGTGGCCTAGGTGCGACAAGTGTTGGAGTAGAGGACAGGTATCTCTTTAAGTCCTGCAGCGCAGCCTCCGCTTCGGGAGTCCATTTTACTGGACCCGCCTTTTTCAAAATCTTGAAAAATGGCAGGGCGCTCTCAGCAGACCTAGAAATAAACCTGCTGAGAGCAGCCACGCAACCGGCAAGTCTTCGTACATCCTTGACGCGCTTTGGTGCTTCAATCTGCTCAATGGCCTTGATCTTGTCGGGATTTGCCTCAATCCCTCGCTGAGACACGAAGAACCCGAGAAGCTTGCCGGAAGGGACTCCAAACACGCACTTCTCGGGGTTGAGCTTGAGGTTTATCTTGCGCAGATTTGCGAAGGTCTCGTCCAGATCTTGAACCAGAGTTGCTTTGTCCCTGCTCTTGACCACTATGTCATCCATGCATTCTTCAAATCGAAAGGCATCCGTATGAAACAGTATGTGCCACATGGTGTGATGAATGCGGTCTTCTCCTCATCTTCTTCAGCCATGAAGATCTGATGGTATCCTGAGTAGGCATCAAGAAACGAAAGCAAATCACATCCGGCCGTGGAGTCAACAATCTGGTCAATGCGCGGCAAGGGAAATGGATCTTTGGGACAAGCTTTATTAACATCCGTGAAGTCAATACAAAGCCTCCATTTCCCATTTGCTTTGCGCACGACTACAGGATTGGCCAACCACGTAGGATGGAGTACTCCTCTGACAAGGCCTGCTGCTTCCAGTTTCTTGATCTCTTCAGCTATGAATTCTTGGCGCCCACCGCTTGCTTCCCGACTCTTTGCTTGACGGGCGCGCATGAGGACAAACGGCCAGGCGGTGCTCAATCACTTTCACAGGAACACCGGGGATATCGGACGGTTGCCATGCAAACACGCCGACATTCGCCGTAGGGAAAGCGACGAGCGCCTTCCTATTTGGGGTCGAGAGAGGCACTGATGGTGAAGGTACCACTAGCGCCGTCCTCCTTGGCGGGCACCTTCTTGGTCTTCGGCGGAGCCACCATCTTCTTGCCCTTGTCGGTGGAGCTCGATGGTGCGTCCTCGACGGTAGCGCAGCACCCCGAAGAGGTGCGCTTGCCGGAGTGAGCATCAGAGCCCTTGCCGGACTTGGACTTGGTCTTCTTCCCCCCGGGAGCTTCAGCCGCAAGTGTCTGGCAATCTGTTGCGGCTGCTGCGTCCCGGAAGATCTTGTCGGCACAGATAAGGGCATCCTTCTTGTCGCCATGGACAGAGATGACGCTTATCGGCCTGGCATCTTGAGAAGGTTGTAGGCATAGTGAGAGGCCGCCATGAACTTGGCGAGTGCCGGACGGCCAAGTATCCCATTGTAAGGCAATGGGAAATCGGCAACGTCAAATGTAACCCTCTCGATCCTGAAGTTCAGCTCACGCCGAATGTGACCGCAACGTAATCTTCCTTCGCTTGCTCCTTCCCGGATTGATTCCCTGGAAGGTTCCGGTCTCTTCGAGCTCACTGTCAGGGATTTGAAGCTTCTGGAGCACCGTGGAGGAGATCAGATTCAAGCCGGCCCCGCCGTCAACTAACATTTTCGTGACCTTGAGGTTGCGGATGGTTGGAGAGACCAACATCGGCAAGCACCCGACCGCGGTTATGCGGTCAGGGTGGTCCTCAATATAAAAAATGATAGGCGTGCTGGACCACTTCAGAGGCTTGCGCGACTCTACGGATGGTTCCGCGGCATTGACCTCCCGCATCCATTGCTTGAGTTGGCGGTGGGAGGTATGCAGGGAAGCACCTCCGTCAACGCAGAGAATCTCTGTGGCTTTCTGAAACTCCTGCTCGTCGGCGTCGGCGTCCTCCATATCTTCGCTGTCATCATCATCTTCATCCTTGTCGCGGCCGCGGAGGTCGATCTCCTTGTCGCTGCTTGACTTTGCCGCGTCCTCCCCGGTCGGGACGCTTTCTTGCTTGCTCCCCGGCACCTTCCTGGGCCTTCTCCTTGTCTCGCCGCCGTACTCAGCTCTCTGTTGTTCGACGAGCTGCTCGACCTTCTTGCAGCTCACGGAGATCGTGGCCCTTGGTGCGGTGGATATTGCGCATCGCTTGCCGGAGCTGTCACGCTTGTCGGGCGGCCGCCACCGACCGGTGGTTGGCGTCGGCAACCTCCTTGCCGGAGACACCAGCCTTGGCGTTCTTGTCGACGCCTCCGTTGCCGGACTGCTCGACAGCTAGCACTTCCCTGCTTTTCTTCTTCCTGTTGCCTCGCCGCCGGCCCTTCTTTGCCGGGGCGGTGTCATCACTGTCAGATCCTGCTTCTGCATTCTCTCACAGAGTCTCCTCCCTTCCTCGGTAGCACAAGACATTTGTCGACCAAGGCGTACAGCTCACTGACGTCCTTGACTTTGCACATCGCCATCTCCTCCCTCATCCTGCGGTTCCGCACGTTCTGATGAAATGCGCTGATTACCGCGGCAGGGTGGACGTCTGGGATGTTGTAGTGCACACGGCTGAATCTCTGAATGAACTTGCGCAGGGACTCTCCTTCCTTCTGGGCGAGCAAGTGAAGGTCGCTCTCTTGGCCATGAGGTTTGTGGCCACCTGTGAAGGCGCCAACAAACTGATGGCACAGATCCGCCCAAGAGGATATGGAGCTGTCCGGCAAGTGCATGTGCCTAGATCTTAAGTTGGGCTTGAGCACGAGCGGGAAGTAGTTGGCGAGATCTTGTCGTCCGTCCCCCGCAGCCTGCACCGCGATGGTGTAGGATCTGAGGAACTCCGACGGATGCGTCCTGCCATCATACTTCTCCGCACGTCTGGTTTGAAGTTCTTACGGCTGGGCCATCGACTTGCCGCAGCTCACGAGTGAACGCAGGGCAACCTACCGCGTACGGCAAGTCACCTGGCCCCTCCGGCGCGTGCATGTCAACAGAAGGCCCAGCGCGCTTGTCGGATTGACGTCGCGCTTCTCTTCGACGCTCGATGCCAGTTCGAGCGTCCTCTTGTTGTCGCTCATGAAGAACTTGGCGCTGATCGCGGCGAGTCCGCGGATCCGACGACGCGGTGGAGTCGCTGTCGAGGTGGATCCGGTGAGTCGGCGATCTTGGCCTTCTTGGCGGAGAGTGCACGGTGGTTGCACCTCCGACAGTCTCGTCGCCTCCGGCTCGTGCCTTGTCGTCCCGCGCCGCGGCAGCGATGGCGTTGGTTGCCGCAGAAAGGCCGCCGTTAGCAAAGCCGATGAGGCTCGATAGTGGCCTCCACTCGTCGACCTTGTCGGCCATTGGAGGGTAGTCGAGGAGTAGCTGGGCTCTCGCTAGAGCTTCTCCTGGAGTAGTAGGCGGCATTAGAGAACGGTGCGAGGAGCAGGACACGCTCGGACTTCTAACTATGTCAGAAGGAGCAGCGCCTCGTCCGGGTGACCGTATCTCACTTGCGCCAGCACGTTGGCGCGCGTGCTGGTCTTGAGGGTCTCGATCCAACGAACGTATGGCGTTGTGAGCGCCATGACGTTGTTGGTCCCGCGTCTCCTGAGATGGGCGCGGGGGATGCGCGGACGCCGAGGTTTGCGGTGCCTTGTCCTTGGACTTGGCAACGTCGTGAACACCTTCGTCGGCGCCCGTTCTTCCGCCAGCGTCTGTACCACCACCCGTTTGCTGCGGCGAGGGTGGGCACGACGCGGACGGCTCTGCTGCCGCCGAAGCCTTCTTCTTCGGTGGCATGTTGAGGAAGATGTTGATGTCGCCGCTCGTGTGAACGTCGGATCGGATTCACACGGCCTCGACGCCCCCTACCTGGCGCGCCAGAGATGTCGGGGATGCTGATCGTACCCACGGACACCTATGGGGCCGGCGGAGCGGGCCCTTGTGGTTCGGAGGGGGCGGGTCGCCTGAAGAGCGGATCGAGGCGATGCACACGAAGCGGTTTACCCAGCTTCGAGCTCTCCGGAGAGATAAAACTCCTACTGCTGCTTGTTTGATCTATTATGTGCTTGCCGAGAGCAATACGGGCTACAAAACCTAAGCGTGAGTGTGGCCAGCCCTACGGTGGGTCGAATGAATCGAAACTTGGCCAATCATGGAACCCTCTTCACGTTGCACTCGGGCCTCCTTTTATATGCTCAAGGGTCTCCGGCAGGTGGCAACATAGGCGGGGGTACAAACGTAAAAACAGGGGTTGGTACACCTACTTGAACAAAGGTACGGTGCAAAAATACCTAACTCGACGGCAAGGGACAAAAGCAATAAATGCCCGCCGTTGTCGCCCAAACAGTGTAACAGACCGTCAGTGCGCCTCCGCCGCCACGATGGTGAGCCTGTCAGCGCCGCTCATCGCTGCTCTCCGCTGGCTGCACAGCTGCTCGACACGCGCCCATGGAACGGTCCCGTGGCAACACGTCGCTGGGTGAGCTGGAGCGGAAACGGAGAGGAGCTGCATGCCGTGGCAAGCGCCTTGCCGTGGCCGGATCCTTGTCGCGCCCGGAGACTTGTCGCGCTCTGGGCCTTCCCGGCAAGCTCCTCTTGCCGGGGCCTTGTCCTCTGCGTGCCTGGAGTGCCCTTCCCGACAAGCTCCTCTTGTCGGGACCTTATCTGCCTAGAGAGGCCTTCCCGACAAGCTCCTCTTGTCGGGGTCCTGCTTTCAGAATGGCTGCGGAGGGTCTTGGCGGGCCTTGGCAAGGCTTGCCGCTGAGGACGCTATGATCGCCCGCAGACAAGTTCGGGTACTAAGGTACCCCTACTTTAGTACACCGACATTACTGTGCAACCGCAAGTCACTATGGGCTCGCTTGGTTGACCTTAGTGGTGACTCTGGTGGGACGGTGCTAGCGAGATGTAGAACTACTAGAGATTGGATGAGCACGGACGGTGGTCAGAGGAACTCTTCAGAAGACCATGTTTCCGTCATCTTGTTCTCAAACACCCTGAAGTGCGAGAACGTAAAAAGAGGGATCGAATCTTGCGGGTAAAGTGTACAAACCTCTACAGAGGGTTAAAACCTAATCGATTAGACGTGTCCCCGGTTACGGACAATTTGAGCATCTGGACTTGAATCTATCTCGGAACTCTCAACACCGGATTGATAACTTAATTGTGGGCAACTTATGATGATTTTGGGCTATGAGACATCGGTTGGCGGAACCATGTCATGATAGAAAACTCCATAGTACAGACTCCTGATATTCCTTTGTTGTAGGGAAAAATAAAACCAGTTTTTATGCAAACAAAACTCAGATACAGAGCCACAAAGCCATACTGCATATAGTATAGTTTATCATCTGTTTTATCTTATTGTGATCTCGCCAGTACATTCAATGTACTGACCTACACGGCTGCAACGTATCATGTTGCAGATATTTCCTCGACGAGTAAGAGTTACGATACAGGGTTACGGTCTACACTCAACCTGCCGATGGCGTTGATGGGACTCCACACCCGATTACTTGTTTCCGCTGAGACTTATGAGGTATATATCAGTTTTACGTTATTTATACATGTGATTGCACTTTGATATATACATTGATGTACTGTGTGTGCCAGCATACTGATCCAGGGATGGCACGGATACACAGAGGCTTGACCGTCTGAGCTCGGGTCGCTACAGTTTGATATGGATTTTTTGTGAAACAAAAAACATGCAACAAACAGGAACTGGCACGGGGCACTGGATCAATATCTTAGTCCCAAAAATAGTATAAAAAGTTGCCAAAATTATGTAAAAGTTGTAGAATATTGGAATGGAACAATAAAAAATTATAGATACGACGGATACGTATCAGCATCCCCAAGCTTAATTCATGCTTGTCCTCGAGTAGGTAAATGATAAAAAAGATAATTTTTTATGTGGAATGCTACCTAGCATAATCTTGATCACATAATCTAATCATGGCATGAATATTAAGACACAAGTGATTCAAAGCAATAGTCTATCATTTGACATTAAGACAACAATACTTCAAGCATACTAATAAAGCAATCATGTCTTCTCAAAATAACATGGCGAAAGAAAGTTACCCCTACAAAATCATATAGTCTGGCTATGCTCCATCTTCACCACACAAAATATTCAACTCATGCACAACCCCAATGACAAGCCAAGCAATTGTTTCATACTTTTGATGTTCTCAAACCTTTTCAACTTTCACACAAATACATGAGCGTGAGCCATGGACATAGCACTATAGGTGGAATAGAATATGATGGTGGAGGTTGTGTGGAGAAGACAAAATGGAGAAAGTCTCGGATCGACGCGGCTAATCAACAGGCTATAGATATGCCCATCAATTGATGTCAATGTGAGGAGTAGGGATTGCCATGCAACGGATGCACTAAGAGCTATAAGTGTATGAAAGCTCAAACTAGAAACTAAGTGGGTGTGCATCCAACTTGCTTGCTCATGAAGACCTAGGGCATTTGATGAAGCCCATCTTTAGAATATACAAGCAAGTTCTATAATGAAAAATTCCCGCAAGTATATGAAAGTGATAACTCAAGAGACTCTCTATATGAAGAACATGGTGCTACTCTCAAGCACAAGTGTGGTACAAGGATAGTAACATTGTCCCTTCTCTCTTTTCTCTCATTTTCCCCTTTTTTTGTAGGATTATTTGGCCTCTCTCTTTTTTTAGAGCTTCTTTGGCCGCTTTTATTTTGATAACCTCACATGGGACAGTGTTCTAATAATGATGATCATCACACTTTTATTTACTTACAACTAAATATTACAACTCGATATCTAGAACAACGAATCACTATATATGAATGCCTCCGGCGGTGTACCGGGATGTGCAATGATCTAGCATAGCAATGACATCAAAAAACGGACAAGCCATGAAAACACCATGCTAGCTATCTTACGATCATGCAACGCAATATGACAATAAATGCTCAAGTCATGTATATGATGATGATGGAATTTGCATGGCAATATATCTCAGACTGGCTATGGAAATGCCATGATAGGTAGGTATGGTGGCTATTTGGAGGAAGGTGTAAGGAGCCTTATGTGTGACAGAGCTTATCATATCACGGGGTTTGGATGCACTGGCGAAGTTTGCACCAACTCTCGAGGTGAGAAAGGGCAATGCACGGTACCGGAGAGGCTAGCAATGATGGAAGGTTGAGAGTGCGTATAATCCATGGACTCAACAGTAGTCATAAAGAACTCACATTCTTATTGCAAAAGTCTAGAAGCTATCAAAACAAAGCATTAGAAGCATGCTCCTAGAGGGATAGATTGGTAGGGAAAGACCATCGCTCGTCCCCGACTGCCACTCATAAGTAAGACAATCAATAAATAAATCATGCTCCGACTTCGTTACACAACGGTTCACCATACGTGCATGCTACGGGAATCACAGACTTCAACACAAGTATTTGTACAATCCACAATTACCCACTAGCATGACTCTAATATCGCCATCTTTATATCCCAAAACTATTGCAAGGAATCAAACATATCATATTAAGTGATCCACAAGTTTTATGTAGGATTTGATGACTAACCATGTGAATGACCAATTCTTGTCATCTCCCTAATAGTTATAAGTGAACCAAGAGAGTTTAATTCTTTCTTATGCCCACGCTCTAAATAATATAAGTGAAGCAAAAGATCATTCTACAAATGGCGGTTTTCTATGTGTAGGGAAACAGGCAATCCAAACTTCAAATGATATAAGTGATGCTCATGAAGCATTCTATAAAGCCATACTCAAAAGATTTAAGTGAAGTGCAATGAGCATTCTATAAATCAACCATGGAATATCTAATACCAGCATGGATCATAAAAGAAAAAGGAAAACTAAATGCAAAAGATGCTCCAAGATTTGCAGATATCACATGAACGAAACGAAACCGAAAACATACCGATACTTGTTGAAGAAAGATGGGATGCCTTACGGGGCATCCCCAAGCTTAGACGCTTGAGTATCCTTGAATACTTACTTGGGGTGCCTTGGGCATCCCCAAGCTTGAGCTCTTGCCTCTCCTCCTTCTCCTCACATTGAGACCTCCTCGATCTTTGATCACTTCATCAACACAAAACTCAATAGAAAGTTCGGTAAGATCCGTTAGTATAATAAAGCAAATCACTACTCTAAATACTGTTGCAAACCAATTCATATTTTGTTTTTGCATTGTAGCTACTGTAATATAACTTTTCCATGGCTTAATCCAATGATAGAAATCAATAGTTTCATCAAAACAAGAAAAACAATGCATCAAAAACAGAATCTGTCTTAAACAGGAGAGTCTGTAGTAATCTGAACATTCACCATACCTCTGGTACTCCACAAATTCTGAAAAATTTAGTAAAAATAAACATTTTTATAGAAATACGGTGCAAAAAGTTTTACAACCATTTGACGTTCCAGTAAAAAAATGTAAAATCGCACACTACAGTCAAAGTTTCTGTTTTGCACCGCACAAACCAACAAGCAAATAGGACGCCAGTTTGGGACACCTGGGTGCCCAGGCACCTTGGCTATCCGTTGTTGGATCATGTTCAGCGGATGATTTGGCAACAAATGTAAATGCCTTAATTATTAGTTAATTTGACAGGCTTTAATTCTTTAACCATCCCTTGCGTGCATGTCACCTCATAGAAAAGGAAGGAGATTAAAATACCATACTGTATAAAAATTAACACTTATTGTTTCATAGAATAAGTCACTAGGTATGTAAATACTAGTGTATTTTATGTAATTTCAGTAGTACCCGCATATATACACACCACATAATTGGGTATACACATACTCATACATATACTTTTTTTGCATGGTACCCGCATATATACATAATTTCGTTACCTGGTATATGCATACCCGCGTATGTAAATAAATTTTTTAGTAGGTATATGCATACCCACGCATGTATATAATTTTGTTAGTAGGTATATGCATACCCGCGTATGTATATAATTTCATTACTAGCTAGAACCTAGAATAATTTATTGGATATATACATACCCGCGTATTAGATACTCATATTGAATTGTTAGAAAACAAAAAAATAACATAGTAGTTTATAAAATAATTTACTGGGTATATAATACCCGCTTATGTACATAATTTCGTTAGTAAGTATTAGATACTCGTATTAGATAGTCAGGAGACAAAAATACATGTATTGGACACCAACAGTAGTTTAGAAAAAATCAAACATTAATATGATCTATGGTATGGCAAGTCTTGCATGCCTAGTAGTTAAAAACGGAAACAAAATGTAAGCATGGAAAGCCTTGCATGAAAAATAGATAGGAAAGAAATCAAACAATCATTGTGCAGCGATACTTACCTAAAACAATCAAGGTGCCCGGGCACCTAGGTGTCCCATCTATTTTATATATATATATATATATATATATATATATATATATATATATATATATATATATAATATATATAACGTTAATATTCCCATTTTTTGACATGAATGAACAGATGAACCGGCGGTCCAACAGGTGAGAACCTTAACAGGTAGCCTCTCTGGTTCGTTTTTTAAAACTGTGGTTCCATAGCCATAGTGGAAGGGCACGACATAGTTCGCTGCCGGAAAAGATGCCCAAGTTCATGGTAGAGATAAAGTAGGCGGACCGTGGTGACAGTGAAGTGTACTCGGTTTATGTTGAGTCAAGAAGTTGATGACCTCACACCTTAATTTAATTTGCATTAATAATTATTATTATGCGCACTTAATAAGAAAATGGATCGCTTGATATGTTCTGACACGATAAGTTTTGAACCACATGAATATGTACATGACGGTTGCAACGCACGAGGAATAACAAGCTGATGCAGGTGTTGGCTCGCAAAATCGGCATGGTAAGTGTGATGACCAAGATCACTGCCTTGAGACTATTTTGTTGTAATACGTGGGCAAGTGACTGTCATCGACAATGATGACGAAGAGGAGAAGTGAGAACACAGATGATTCGCCAATGGTGTGCGAGAGTTTGTTTCTCCCGTTGCAACGCACGAGCATTTGTGCTAGTATGGCTAATGTTAGATGTGAACTTGAACTCATTAGCAAACATGCTTCTATGGTTACCACTCAAGTAGAACAAGTACTTAAGGCCCAAAATGATTTGCTCAATGAAATGAATAGAAAGAAAAATGATTACGCTGTTAGAGTGGCTACTAGAACTGGTAGAATGACTCAGGAACCTTTGTATCCTGAAGGCAGCCCTGAGAGAATTGAGCAACATTCTCAGATAAATAATACTAATGTGCCTTGTTCTTCTAAAAGGAAGAAAAAGAAAAATGATAGGACTTTGCAAACGTCTAGTGAACCTATTGCTGAACCACCTGATAATCCAAATGATATATCTATTTCTGATGCTGAAACACAATCTGGTAATGAACATGAACCTAGTGAAAATGTTAATGATGATGTTCATGATGATGCTCAACCTAGTAATGATAATGATGTAGAAGTTGAACCTGATGTTGATCTTGATAATCCACAATCAAAGAATCAACGTTATGATAAGAGAGACTTTGTTGCTAGGAAACATGGTAAAGAAAGAGAACCATGGGTCCAGAAACCCATGCCTTTTCCTCCCAAACCATCCAAGAAAAAGGATGATGAGGATTTGGAGCACTTTAATGAAATGATTAGACCTATCTTTTTGCGTATGCGATTAACTGAGTGCTCAAAACAAATCCTTAAGCTAAGTATATGAAGGATATCATTACCAATAAGAGAAAGATACTGAAAGCTGAAATTTCCACCATGCTTGCTAATTATACTTTTAAGGGTGGTGTGCCAAAGAAACTTGGAGATCCAGGAGTACCCACTATACCATGCTCCATTAAAAGAAATTATGTTAAAACTGCTTTATGTGATCTTGGAGCCGGTGTTAGTGTTATGCCTCTCTCCTTATATCCTAGACTTGATTTGAATAATTTGACACCTACTGAAATATCTTTGCAAATGGCTGATAAATCAACGGCTATACTTGTCGGTAAATGTGAGGATGTGCCTGTTGTGGTTGCAAACGTTACTATTTTAATGGACTTTGTTATCCTGGATATTCCCGAGGGCGATAATATGTCTATTATTCTTGGAAGACCTTTTCTGAATACTGCAGGGGCTGTTATTGATTGCAACAAAGGCAATGTCACTTTTCCTGTTAATGGTAATGAGCATACGTTACACTTTCCGAGGAAACAACCTCAAGTTTATAGCATCAACTCTATTGGAAAAGTTCCATCGATTAATTTTGGAGGTTTTGAATTTCCTCTTCCTACTGCCAAGAAGAAATATGATATTCTTATTATAGGGGATGTGCATATCCCAGTTGAGGTAACATAATGTTATTCGAAATTTCTCTGGTTCCATGTTAATCGGAATGTGTTTGTTAACAAGACCTGATCAACCTTGTTAGTGGATTCCTTTTGATGATCATGAGACGGATGAAACTAGAAGCACAACCTTCTGTACCCTCTTTGTACTTTGTGTTATTTAGTTGAAATAAAGTAAAAATAGTATTTTTCTGTCTGTTTCCTGATTTATCCGTGCAATATAAAAATAACCTGAAAATAAAAGTTCTCAGAATGCCATGCCAATTTAATATGATTTTTTCGGGAATATTTGAGGATTTTTAGTGCAAAAATTACCGCGGGGGGAGCTGCCACCTGGCCACGAGGGTGGAGGGCGCACCCTACACCCCTGGGCGCGCCCCCCTGCCTCGTGGGCCCACGGTGGCCCTCCTCCACTTATTCCTGCACCCATCCTCTTCTTATTCCTCCCACAAACACGAATAACCAGCTCAAACACGAGTTCCAGCCCCCATTGCTGTGGTTTTCGATCTCTTTGCTCAAAGCACCTCTCACAAAACTGCTTGGGGAGATTGCTCCTTGGTATGTGACTCCTCCATTGGTCCAATTAGTTTTTGTTCTAGTGTTTTATTTATTGCAAATTTGTGCTGCATAGGTGACCATGTTCTTGAGCTTGCATGTCAAATTTATATGGTTCCAAGTAGTTCTAATGCTTGATATAGGCTCTAGGCACTTGTAGGAGTAGTTGCTATCAACTTTATTGAAGTTGGTTCACTTTTATTTGAAGTTACTAAAAATTTCAGATTATTTCAGAAAATAATGAAGAGACTTTTGAGGGGCTCGTCGAGCCGAAGCTCAAAGGAAAAACAAAAGGAAGAAGCACAGAAGCCCATATATAATTTGCCTCGCACCGCGGAGGTCCGGCCATGTGAATGGCCTTCCGGTGACTTCTTGAGGAGAGCCGGAATTTATGAGGATTTTTATTTATTGATTGAGAATGCTGGCCTCACCAACTTCCTCCGCGACCAACGTCATCAGTATCTCTTACTCACTAATACTTTCGTGCAAAACTTCTACTATTTTCCTAAGGAATCACCTCCATCAGTAGAGTTTCATTTATATGACGTTGTTAAGAAGATGCCATTAGCTGAAATTTGCGAGGTTTGCAAAATACCCTTTGGGGGCACCTTAGATGAACCACGCCGTAATGAAGTGGAACCATTTATTAACACTATCATTGTGGGAGAAACCAGGAAGGTTTCTGATGCAAGAATTACTAGCATACATTTTCCTGTTTTACGCTACTTTGCCTTATTTGCTAGTCGTTGCCTGATTGGTCGCGGAAACTGTGGAAACCTTAGTGTTCCTGATATTATAATTTTGTTCCATGGTTTATACCGCAATAACTCTGTTAGTATGGGTGGAATTGTTGCTAGACGGTTAAGTCTGAACCGTACTAAGGGCCCCATCTTTGGAGGAATTTATGCTTCACGCCTAGCTGAATACTTTAAGATACCTATTCGGCATTTTGAGAAAGAAGAAAAAATGTTGCCTAGTGCTTATCTAGATTATAAGAGTATGCTAGCACATGATTTTATTGTTAAGAGTCGTGAAGGGGAGCTCAAATATAAATTGTACTTTGATAAACATCACCCTGAGACTATTACTTTGCCTGCTCCTTCTTTGTTCAACTTGTCTGCAGGTCTTCACCTCGTTCCGTGGGCGGCTGTTCAAGCCTATCAGAATCCTGCACCAGCCCCGGAGCCGGAACCACAATATGAGCCTCCACGCCAGTCTGTTTATTCTTGGAATCCGTAGGTGGCTGCCAGCTACACCTACGGGTGTCCGCCAGGCTATCCCTGGCAATGAACCAACTTAGGCCAAAAGCCTAAGCTTGGGGGAGTACGTATTTCCCACCGACGTTACATTTGTTTTCACACACACTCATTGCTAGATGTCGGTCCTCATACTCTTTCATTGTAATATCCATGCTAGTTTATTTACTTTTTCCTTCTTTCTTCTTGTGTGTTTAATAAACTTTAAGAAAAAGAAAAAAATTAGTAGTAACTTCTACTTAGTTTACTTTTCCTGCTGTAGTAGTAATAATTAAAAAGAAAACCCAAAAATATTTCCCGTTCTTCTTTTGCTTGTTGGGAGCTTTCCCGCGTAAATAGTTTTATTTCTTTTCTTTTCTTTGGGGGTCGATAGGAGAAGACCATAATTAAATTATTGAAGTGGCTCTTATATGCTTTATTGTTGATTTAACCAAGAGCCCATATGGCCTTGTCTTCTCCTTCTTATTGAATGCTCACAGATTCCAGCTTAGTCCAATGCACGTGCACTCTTATTATTGTCCACATCGTTCGGTCGTGCAAGTGAAGGCAATTATGATGATATATGATGGATTGACTGAGATGGGAAAAGCTGATATGAACTCGACCTCTCTTGTTTTTGTAAATATGATGAGTTCATCATTCCTGATTCAGCTTATTATGAATAAATATGTTTGCAATGACAATTAGAGATCATAGTTGCTTATGCCATGCTTGATTAGCTATGAGCTATAATGGTTTACCTTGTGTGCCAACATGCTACTAAAATGGTTGTGATGTTGTATGATGGGGTGGTATCCTCCTTTGAATGATTTAAGTGACTTGACTTGGCACATGTTCGCACATGTAGTTGAAACAAATCAACATAGCCTTCACGATATTTATGTTCATGGTGGATTATATCCTACTCATGCTTGTATCCAATGTTTATTAATTTTAGTGCATGTTCATGACTGTTGTCGCTCTCTAGTTGGTCGCTTCCCAGTCTTTTGCTAGCCTTCACTTGTACTAAGCGGGAATACTGCTTGTGCATACAATCCCTTAAACCCCAAAGTTATTCCATTTGAGTCCACTATACTTTCCTATATGTGGTATCTACCTGCCGTTCCAAGTAAATTTGTATGTGCCAAACTCTAAACCTTCAAATAAACATTCTGTTTTGTATGCTCGAATAGCTCATGTATAACCTATGGTTGTCCTTATCTTCCATGTTAGGCGGGTTATTCTCAAGAGGAGTGGACTCCGCTCCTCACTCACGAGAACATGGCTAGTCACCGGGATTCCCAGTCCCATGCTTTATGCAAACTAAATCGAAATTAATTGCAAACAGAACTCCCCCGGGACCTGTTTTATGTTGGAGGCACTCGTTGTTTCGAGCAAGCCGTGCATTGATGCTTGTTGGTGGAGGGGGAGTATAAACTTTACCATTCTGTTTGGGAACCGCCTATAATGTGTGTGACATGGAAGATATCGCCATCTCTTAGTTGTTATGTTGATAATCAAAGTATATTTCTCAAAATATTATTCAATCTCTATTTCAAAATCGAGCTCTGGCACCTCTACAAATCCCTGCTTCCCTCTGCGAAGGGCCTATCTATTTACTTTTATGTTGAGTCATCACCCTCTTATTAAAAGCACTAGCTGGAGAGCGCAGCTGTCATTTGCATTCATTACTGCTAATTTATATTGGGTATGACTATGACTGGATCTCTTTTTCCATGAATGACAATGTCTAGTCAGTCCTTGATCTTTAATGGTGCTCTGCATTTATGTTTTGCAGTCTCAGAAAGGGCTAGAGAAATACCATCTTGTTATATCATATTATGATTGTTTTGAGAAAGTGTTGTCATCTGAGATTTATTATTATGACTCGCTAGTTGATTATGCCATTGATATGAGTAAACATGAGACTTGAGAATTTTTGCAAATGTGGTTAGTTATAATCTTTGCTGAAAACTTGAATGCTGGCTTGACATATTTACAACAATGAGAGCAAACAGAGTTTGTAAAAGTTTTTCTTTTTCTCTTTCAGTTTGTCAACTGAATTGCTTGAGGACAAGCAAGGGTTTAAGCTTGGGAGAGTTGATACATCTCCCTCGTATCTACTTTCCCAAACACTTTTGCCCTTGTTTTGGACTCTAACTTGTATGATTTGAATGGAACTAACCCGGACTGACGCTGTTTTCAGCAGAATTGCCATGATGTTGTTTTATGTGCAGAAAACAAAAGTTCTTGGAATGACCTGAAACTCCATGCACGGAACGTCTTAGCAAAAATAATAAAAAATCCTCGCCAAAGATGAAGACCAGGGGGCCCACACCCTGTCCACGAGGGTGGGGACGCGCCCCCCCTCCTGGGCTCGCCCCCCTACCTCATGGGCCCCCTGGAGACCTTCCGACGCCAACTCCAACTCTATATATTGGCTTTCGGAGAGAAAAAAATCAAAGAGAAGAAATCATCACGTTTTACGATACGGAGCCGCCGCCAAGCCCTAAAACCTCTTGGGAGGGCTGATCTAGAGTCCGTTCGGGGCTCCGGAGAGGGGGATTCGTTGCCGTCGTCATCATCAACCATCCTCCATCACCAATTTCATGATGCTAACCGCCGTGCGTGAGTAATTCCATCGTAGGCTTGCTGGACGGTGATGGGTTTGATAAGATCTATCATGTAATCGAGTTAGTTTTGTTAGGGTTTGATCCCTAGTATCCATTATGTTCTGAGATTGATGTTGCTATGACTTTTCTATGCTTAATGCTTGTCACTAGGGCCCGAGTGCCATGATTTTAGATCTGAACCTATTATGTTTTCATGAATATATGTGAGTTCTTGATCCTATCTTGCAAGTCTATAGTCACCTATTATGTGTTATGATCCGACAACCCCGAAGTGACGATAATCGGGATACTTCTCGGTGATGACCATAGTTTGAGGAGTTCATGTATTCACTATGTGCTAATGCTTTGTTCTGGTTCTCTATTAAAAGGAGGCCTTAATATCCCTTAGTTTCCATTAGGACCCGCTGCCACGGGAGGGTAGGACAAAAGATGTCATGCAAGTTCTTTTCCATAAGCATGTATGACTATATTCGGAATACATGCCTACATTACATTGATGAGTTGGAGCTAGTTCTGTGTCACCCTATGTTATGACTGTTACATGGTGAACCGCATTCGGCATAATTATCCATCACCGATCCAATGCCTACGAGCTTTCCCGTTGCTATTGTTACAATCACTACAAAATACCAAAAAATATTACTTTTGCTTCCATTACTTTTGTTACCATTACCACTACTATCATACTGCTTTGCTACTAAACACTTTGCTGCAGATATTAAGTTTCAAGCAGCGTGGACATGTGACTTGTCCACTCCAAGCTCCAGCGGCACTCAGACACCAAAGTACGACTCCAAGTTAAACAATACTTTTGACGGTAGTCAAATCACTTCAGCAATTGAGGAGGAATCATCAAACAGTAAGAACTCCAGTGGAATCAAAAGGAAAAAATCCATACGTACCCACAGGAGACTAGTAGCTCAAACTCTGCCTGCAACACGGGGTTTGAACCGCCTAGGGACGGGTCACCGTGTCATCTCGCTGGCCTCCCTATCAACATCCGAAAAATACCAGGTGCTATTTATCCTATTTATCTTTAAGCACATATTAATTCGTCCGAGCAAAATTGCTTTGCCCTGTTGTGTCTTATATGCAAGAGAATTATTCATTACAAAGTGGCGTTATACCATGGAGACAAAGGCATGCCAACATTATTCGGCACAGGTGGTCGTCCTTACTCAACGGACTCCCGCACCGGCTTACAACGCCACAGCCGACTCATCTGTCCGAGCCGCCTCTGATGTTGCGGTCGTTTTACTGTCCGCCCTATGGTCTGGCCTATTCAACGTGCCCAGTTGACTAACGGACACCGGACCATTATTCATTATAAAAGGTGTCGCATAAGGGGTGCGCGCCAACGTCACGTTTGCACTAGTACTTGTTCATGTCGTGATGCTTGATGGATACATACCTTAATCTACATCAACCCGCCGGAGCCGCGTTGAGCCGCCCTTGCCGCTTTGAGCCGCCGGGGTTATATTAAGTCGCTAGTCTGTCTGACCCGCCCCTGACACGGCATATCATAAGCATAATCACTCTCATCATTAATTACTCTCATCATTAATAGTATGGATAGCACCAATATTATAGCAATTCTCATATTCCAAGCAAGTGCCAAAAAGATTTTCAAGATCATAAGAAGTATCTTTATCTTCCCAATCATAATCATGACAACAAGCAATAGACATAACGAGATCATCATCAAGTGCATCATTTTCCACAATTATTTTTGATTAATTTTCATGAGGCACAACAATAATAGGAGCAACTTTATTTGGGAGAGATACCTTTTTACCTCTCTTCCTTTTTCTTTTCTTCTTCTTCACCACATCATGTGTGGGCTCAATCCTATTTTTGGAGCTCCTTATTAATGGGACTAGTTGAGCAGAAGGCTCCTCCTCGTTACCTGATTCGTCATAAGAAATAATAGGAGGATATTGGGAAGTTTCTTCCCTTTCATTAGTAGTCTCTACATGATCTATTTGTTTTCTTTTCTTTATGTAATTGGCAATATAAGGATTTTCAATGCAATTCACCGCACAATACATATAAATCTCTTCTAGATTAAAATGAAGAACTTTATCAAGGGCAAATTTTGGAATGTCCTTAGTTATACATTTAATTTCTTCATAACCCAAGAGAAAACTAAGTTCATTATGATGTGCAAGGGAAATCAAGTCATCACAATTTTTGGACACGATAAGATCATGAAACAATTTGCATTGGGTACTAAAATGATCACGTTCATTGCAAAGTTCACAAGTATGGCTAATAAAGTTTAAATTTTCAGCACACGCATCTAGCCTTTCTTGCAACCATTTAGTTTCTAAGTACTTATGCCTCTTGCAATATCTATCTTCCCAATTTGGTCTCAGATTGCAAACCCAATGCACTCCACAAAATTGACATGTTTATAGGAGGCATTTTCATCATAACTAGTGCAATCATCATTAGTACTATCGATATTCAAGGAGTTCATACTAACAACATTGCAATCATGCTCATCATTCAAAGATTTAGTGCCAAACAATTTAATGCATTCTTCTTCTAACACTTTGGCACAATTTTCCTTTCCATCATACTCACGAAAGATATTAAAAAGATGAAGCATATGAGAAAAACTCAATTCCATTTTTTTAGTTTTCTTTTATAGACTAAACTAGTGATAAAACAAGAAACAAAAAGATTCGATTGCAAGATCTAAAGATATACCTTCAAGCACTAACCTCCCCGGCAACGACGCCGAAAAAGAGCTTGATGTCTACTACACAACCTTCTTCTTGTAGACGTTGTTGGGCCTGCAAGTGCACAGGTTTATAGGACAGTAGGAAATTTCCCTCAAGTGGATGACCTAAGGTTTATCAATCCGTAGGAGGCGTAGGATGAAGATGGTTTCTCTCAAACAACCCTGCAACCAAATAACAAAGAGTCTCTTGTGTCCCCAACACACCCAATACAATGGTAAATTGTATAGTTGCACTAGTTCGGCGAAGTGATGGTGATACAAGTGCAATATGGATGGTAGATAAAGGTATTTGTAATCTGAAAATATAAAAACAGCAAGGTAACTTATGATAAAAGTGAGCATAAACGGTATTGCAATAATAGGAAACAAGGCCTAGGGTTCATACTTTCACTAGTGCAAGTTCTCTCATCAATAATAACATAGATAGATCATATAACAATCCCTCAACATGCAACAAAGAGTATTTCCAAAGCCACTAATAGCGGAGAACAAATGTAGAGATTTTGGTAGGGTACGAAACCACCTCAAAGCTATTCTTTCGGATCGATCTATAAAAGAGTTCGTACTAGAATAACACCTTAAGACACAAATCAACCAAAACCCTAATGTCACCTAGATACTCCATTGTCACCTCAAGTATCCGTGGGCATTATTATACGATATGCATCACACAATCTCATATTCATCCAAGCAACATAAAAGTACTACAAAGAGTGCCCCAAAGTTTCTACCCGAGAGTCAAGAACGTGTGCCAACCCCTATGCATAGGTTCATGGGCGGAACCCGCAAGTTGGTCACCAAAACATACATCAAGTGGCACATGATATCCCATTGTCACCACAGATAAACACGGCAAGACATACATCAAGTGCTCTCATAAAAGACTCAATCCGATAAGATAACTTCAAAGGGGAAACTCAATTCATCACAAGAGAGTAGAGGGGGAGAAACATCATAAGATCCAACTACAATAGCAAAGCTTGGGATACATCAAGATCGTGCAATAGAGGGAACACGAGAGAGAACACAAGAGAGAGAGATCAAACACATAGCTACTGGTACATACCCTCAGCCTCGAGGGTGAACTACTCCCTCCTCGTCATGGATAGCGCCGGGATGATGAAGATGGCCACCGGTGATGGATTCCCCCTCCGGCAGGGTGCCGGAACGGGCTCCCGAGAGGTTTTTGGTGGCTACAGAGGCTTGCGGCGGCGGAACTCCCGATCTATATCTTCTGTTGTGGAAGTTTTACGATACATAGGTATATATGGGTGCATGCAAGTGGTACGTCGGTGGAGCTTCGTGGGCCCCACGAGGTAGGGGGGCGCGCCCTAGGGGGGTGGGCACGCCCCCCACCCTCGTAGCCAGCTCTCGTATCTTCTGACGTAGAGTCCAAGTCTATCCGGTGGCTTTCCTTCAAAAATAACTTCTCCAGTTGATTTCCTTCCATTTCGACTCCGTCTGATATTCCTTTTCTTCAAAACACTGAAATAGGCATAAAACAGCAAATCTGGGCTGGGCCTCCGGTTAATAGGTTAGTCCCAAAAGTAATATAAAAAGTGGATAATAAAGCCCAATATTGCCCAAAAAAGTACATAATATAGCATGGAGCAATCAAAAATTATAGATACGTTGGAGACGTATCACTGTGTGGTGCTGTCTATATTCTGTCCAATAATACATTTTGTAACCTGTGCAAAAATAAGAAAAGTAAAAAAACCTAATATTCATACTAATGGCGCATCACACCAAAGTGCGCCATTAGTATGCCAAAGGATACTAATGGCGCATCACCCCACAATGAGCCATTAGTATGCCAAAGGATACTAATGGCGCATCACCCCATAGTGCGCCATTTGTATGCCAAAGCACATGGGTAAATATGGCCCGCTGGGAGGCATACTAATGGCGCACCGTGGGCTATACTAATGGCGCACCTGCGATGCGCCATTAGTATACCAGATACTAATGGCGCACCACAGGTGCGCCATTAGTAAAAAATACTAGTGGCGCACCAGTAGTGCGCCATTTGTAGGCAAAACTGGTGCGCCACTAGTAGGCCTTTTCCTAGTAGTGGGGGCTGCATTCTTTAAATGAGGAGTAATCCACTTGCCTGACTGCCTCATCATAAGTGATTGATGAGGGATACACAAGAAGATTAGTTTGATGTAAGAACATGGTTAATACACAGATGTACTAGTATGTACCAAAAACAGAAAGGCATGTCATATTCAAAGGTATAATGTGTAAGCTAAGCAAATGCAATTTAACCAAATTGGAAGCAATACAAGCTAGACAACGGCTGGAGTGGTGAGCATGATCATCTAGGACCTGAGAGCCTGGTAGGAGGTGAGCTGCTTCGCCACCATCGTGGCTTTTTAGTTGGCTTCTAGGTGATGCCTATCTTTGTTGGGCTTGTCACTGGCTCGGCCAGTGCCCTGACTAGCTATTTGTCTTCTGGTGCTCACGGGATGGTGGTTCATGTAAAAAATATCTTTCCTTATCTTAATAAAGACCGAATTGGGCCTTTTGAATACAAGATAGACACCATATGGAACATGCAACCACATATGACACCGCGAAGTTAAAGCAAGCACCTGGAATGGTGGTTCATTGCGAGCGAGGTCGTCAACTCCAGTGCTACGTTTACCATCTCCATCTGCTGACACTCCGCCCTTTATAGCGTTGTAACGTGTCGTGCTTACCCGCTTAGAAAGCTGGAGCAACTTCTCTCTTTTCTTTTCTACTTCTCCCGAGGCAGACTCTAAAATACCTTTGCATAAAAACACAATAGTGAGAGTATGGGTGAAGTGTGTGCAGAACTAGTGCAATATAAAAGTAGCAGATACCAGGTGGCTGAAAAATAAATGACAGGAGACATATGATAGCTCTACAACATTGCATGGCAAACAAAATTAGATTCTACTCCATATGATTTTGTAATATATGAGCACAGGAAATGCAGGTACTCCTCCAGCACAACACCACATTTGGTCATATCAAGATAACAGTCGACTGAAAATAAATAGGTCAGTCGATTTTTTTAATGAACTGTCCGATATAAAAGGAATAGGCAGATGGCCTTCGTCTACCTCCCGCCAGTCACTGTTGACGATCTTTCTCGAACCGCCAGCGACCACTGGCCCAGACCCCTTCCTCCGCCGCCCCGCCCTCCCCTCGACCTCACACCACCGTCGTGCTTGGCAGCACCCCAGGCTATCCCTTTAATCCCAGCCGACCTCCAGTTCGGGCGCCAGTAGCTCTAGGCCCCACACGCCCCTAAGATAAACACCGAGGTGCTGCTTCTCCGGCGTAATAGGCAGACTAGCGCCTATTACGCCGGGGGATGCTTCCGTTAATTGGGAATCAACTGACCAGGAATTGAAATTCAGGGGGGCGACGGACCTCTAGCTAAAGTGAAATACTATATGAGAAGAAACCTTGTGCATCACGAGTTACTAGGAACATCTAGTATCAAGAAGAAGCGGTCAACTAGTGTCTTCCGTGGGATGAATACCGTGCAAGCAGACATGTAAGATTTGCACGAACAAGGGAAGAGGAGTACCATTTTCGGTTGCCGGTGTGGTCGCCTCCACATGTCGCGCCGATCTTCTTCGTTTTGCCGGGGAAATCGATGTTCTGGAGGAGGGTGTAGGCTTGGACGAACCCATGGCCAAATTGTTGACTATGTTGCCGTGGCCGTATGTCGGCGGAGGGGAAGCAGGTCCGAGGTGGCGATGGATGGCGTAGAAGGAACAGCTCCGATGCGATGGAGGGTGGGAAGTGGGAGCGGCAGCGGTGAGGCACAGGACGACGTGGTTGAACTGGCTCGGGTACGGACCGCTCAGCCTCGGCTTCAACTACTAGCCATGGAGGGTGTTGCGGTTGAGGTTGCGGTGGACGACGAAGACGGGGTATCGGCTCCGGCGTGATGGAGGAGGGCGGCGGTTGATGGGTGGACTGGGGTGGGGGCCGGAGGACGCCGGGGGTTCGTGACTCGTGGCGAGGTAGATATTGCGCCCACGGAGTACGAATGGGGAATCGGGCGGGTGGGCGGGGGGAGAACCATGTTTCGGTCTGGGATGCGCTTGTTTTTGGCTTTTTTGAATAGAAGGTGGGACACACTTGTTTGAAATTTGGGGAAAGTACAAACTTTGCCCCCCTCTTAAATTTTGGACCTACTGCGGGTCGGTGGTAGGATGGTAATCCCAGGTGTCCCAAATAGTGGGCGGGAGCGATTTCGGCCGCGCGCATGTGTGCTTAGGCGGCCATTGTGTATGAATGTTTTTCGGAGGCGGTTGCGTGGCGTCTAGATGAAGCTACAAACCTACCCCGGTTTAGACCTTTGGACGCCGGGCCGGTAGGTTTCACGGGTCGGAGTTATTAGAAAAGTAATTTCCTTGTGCTACCAAACATTGGTCTCACACGGTTTCAAGTAGTAGAGGCTCTTTTGGCGCTTCGTTCGAAATTTTGAAACACAAGCATTCACGTTTAGAGTACTCTTCAACTTTGAGGATTGACCTAAATAGACAACGTTAAATTTGACCTTGTATGTTTGAAAACCTCATTAAATTATCCGCTTCTTTTTGAAATTTTGACACTTGAAAATCCTATAACTACGATTATTTTGGAATGGAGGAGCTAAATTAGAATCTATTTTGTGCACGACTACATATGCTATTATGTACAAAATCAGAGCAAAGATTGGTGGCCCCATAATTTAGGTATGATTTGCAAATGCCATGATATCAAATTCAAATAATTGAATGGACTTCATGTTGAATTCAATTTTTTAAAACCACCTTAAGTTAAATTCAAATGTATGCTAGTTCATAGGTAGCTATTTATAATGTTCATTGTGTAACTTTCATATGTATAATGTGCAAATATCATGATCCCATCCTAATATTTGGATAGAATTTATATCTTTAGTCAATGTGTACAGCAGTATTGTACGTGTAGTTTCGCTCTCCATCGGTGGTCTCTCAACATGCTCACACACTCTCTCCCGAGGTGTCTTTCTCGCACACATGCTCTCGATATAACCATTCCTCCCTCTCGTAACCATTTACGACTGTTTTCACTAACCTTTATCACAAGCACTCTTCCTCTCGCAAGCATACACACACACAGTCCCCATCGACCCTGTCCATATACATAGACCTGCCTACGTGTCTCATGTACGCACATTATCTTTAGGCTTGTCTCTCACACATTGTCTCACACCTCTCTTCCTAATTGACGAGTATGATTCTAGTAGAGCATTCTATAGGATGCCCCTTAAAGTAGGTTGGGTGAATAGTAATATCAGATATAAAGGGGATACCTTAGTCCGAGAACCTAGGGTTACAAATCCTAGCCGGCTTTGTCAGTGGACATAGAGTCCTTCACAATTATGCTATCTTTGTCTTGTATGACTAGTCATCCATGGGTCTCCCTAAATGCGTCACGGGCCGAACAATGTGGCGCAGGACGAAACCGAACGAAGGGCCTCACCTCAACCCACCGGACCTCACGCGGTGACACACCCTCTGCCCCCATGTCTAGTTATCTTCTCACACCCACACATACCAACACAGACACCACACACCCCCAACATATTCTCCTAGTGCCTCTATCCACTCCCCCCTTGCATATACACACTCAAGGGAATCTCTCGCTGTGACGTCATATTCGTCTCTCTCTCTAGACCACTCTCATTTCTCGTGCTATCTCTCCCACGCCCCCCACCGGCCCCTCTATCCATGCCTCTCTCGAATACGTAATACACACACATACCTCTCTAGGCCCTGCCAAATGCATCAACTACACATTCACACATGTTACATCAAGTACCCCATTGATCTAAAAAGCCCTGTCTTCACGTTTATTTCGCATACAACATTCCTTTTGAACAAAGTTTGGCCAAAAAAATATTTTAGAATTTGTACATATATACAACATTACAAAGTTATATGGAGGAGTATGAACGCTTGCATTGCATGGTGCCCACAATGATATTTATTCCGCATTTTGAATTTGTATATTTTTATACTATATATAAAGTTAGTCATAATAAAGAGAAAGAAGAGCATCTCTCTGTCCATCGCATGCCCCCCTCTACGCCCCTTTCACGTACGTACACAAACTATCTCCAGGTCCTCTAAAAGTAAGCCCCCAGCACATTCACGCATGTTTCATCTTTCTCTCGCGATATATATAGTGACGATCATTGTATTTGAAGCGAAAGCATGATACGTACATTGGACTTCAGAATCCACTCATTACGGTCACCATTTACGTTTTGTGCTTATTATACAGTCACGGGCTCGCCATTGCACAACTCTCAGATTTGCTCAAGACATGACTAGTTGACCAGTTAAACGCTCCACGTGGCACCTCTAGTGTTGCATCACATTATCTCACTACCATCGGGCCCACCTATCGGCTTGTATCTACTCTACATCTACACTCTTATAAAATACTAGGAAGATGCCCATGCGTTGCACGGAACATCAAAATGCATTTGTATGAGTTGTTTATCTTGTGGGAGAAAAGGATGAACAAGGGAAGGCCTTATTTCCAAGTGTGGAGAGGGGTGTCGGTATCTTTTTGCAAAATTGTCATAGTTTCCTTCCTATCCGTCAGATATAGATCGAACGGCCTATATTGTAGGGTGGCGGGCACACGATCATCACCGACTATGCTTTTTATAAGAGTAGGGATAAAATCTACACTCTTATAAAAACAGAGTTGGCAATGATGGTGCGCCTGCCATCCTGCAATATAGGCCGTCCGATATATATCTGGCGGATAGGAAGGAAACTATGGAAATTTTGCAAAAAGGTACCCACACACCTCTCCACATTTGCAAATAAGGCCTTCCCTCATTCATCCTTTTCTCTCACAAGATAAACTAGTCATACAAATGCATCTTGATGTTACATGCAACGCACGGGCATCTTGCTAGTAAGAATGAAAACAAACAACAAAAAAATATTGGACGGTGGTTCAAAGTCATGATCGCGGGCACAGCAGAGAAGGTGGCCTTGTATTAGTATGCTGAGCCGTCTGTTTTAACACACATGAGCTGGTGTGGTGATTATACACACACGCACGCATGCACACGAACTACATGCATGCAACTCTCACACGAACACATGCACCAACGCACGCACGCAACACTCACACGTACACACGCAGCCACGCACGCATGCAACACTCACACGCACACACGCACGCATGCTTGCACACACTAGTACACCACACAACCAACACACACTCTCACGCTCAAGTGCTCAACCTACACGTGCATGCGCACACATCAGGCCCTGACAGACACATACACAACCAGGTGATTCCCGCGCACGGGGTGGAGTCTTGTCGCGCCTTCGTAATTTGTGTTTATCTGACCTTTTCCCTATGCGAACTGACAGGTGGGACCCACAAGGAATGTGGTCAATTTAACTAGTCAACATGATGCCACGCAGACTATTTGGCCGGTCAACATAGTGCAATCCGATGCTGAACCGTGAGCAAGTGACCGTATAATCACCGCAAAAAGTATATAGTGACCGTAATCAGCTTATTCTTAAGTTCGGTGAACGTATTGCGCTTTTCTCTCTGTAGGCCCTCCAAAACATCTCTACACGTTCTCGCATGTTACATCGAACAACTATGCAATACAGCACTACTACTACACTCTAACACAACAAATCATATGTGTTTTTAGTTTTACTAGATATCATATTGTTACTTAATTATTCTATTTGCATACATTAAAATTGCCTTTGAAATGTATGGCCAGTATCATATACCGCGTGGGAAAAATCCCGCCCTTTCCTGTTTAATCGCGTTTGTATCGATGGATCGTGCAAAACAGCAAAACTATAGTACAAGTGACAGTTCACTGGGCCATCGTGTCGTGTACTCCTCCATCGTAAGAGTGGAGCGCTCGCTTTCATAAATCTTCTAGTCCCTTTCACCGACATGTGGGGCATCAAGCTACCGGGTCCACGTGTCATACCGGAATACAGTGCAGAGCAGCCGGGGTGAAGCACCCAGTCATGGCACCGGCGTAGTAATGAGAAATGAGGCATCAAATCACAAAGCTGCACCTTTCCCGCAGTTAAGTTGGAGGGACAAAGAAATAATGCTAAAAAAAGAAGGTGGAGGATGAAGCAACCATCATTTCACTCGTTGCTGAATCCGCTTCTCCCTCGTCTTCTTCAAGTTAAACACGTGTTGCTTCTGCCGCTGTTCTGCCTCATGTGGGAAGCGGATCGGCTTGGTAAAGCACTGACACATGGGACAGCATGTTAGCAAACCGCCAGGACAACGTCCTCTAAAAATAAGAAACCTCCTGTGCCATCCGCGCGGCAAAATCACCTCCTTTTTACTAATCTTGATTCTACAATTTTTGAGATCAATATAATTGAGATTTTATAGATAGCACACAGGAGCAAAACCAAGTGGTATGGTTAAGGGCATCCACAATGTGTAGCCAAATGTGAAAATAGCTTTTGGCATCGTGGGAACTGAGGGAGTCCTGGACTAGGGGGTGTCCGGATAGCCGAACTACCATCATCGGCCGGACTCCAAGACTATGAAGATACAAGATTGAAGACTTCGTCCCGTGTTCGGATAGGACTTTCCTTGGCGTGGAAGGCAAGCTTGGCGATACGGATATGTAGATCTCCTACCATTGTGACCGACTCTGTGTAACCCTAGCCCTCTCCGGTGTCTATATAAACCGAAGGGTTTTAGTCCGTAGGACAAACAACCATCATACCATAGGCTAGCTTCTAGGGTTTAGCCTCCTTGATCTCGTGGTAGATCCACTCTTGTACTACCCATATAATCAATATCAACCAAGCAGGAGTAGGGTTTTACCTCCATCGAGAGGGCCCGAACCTGGGTAAAAACATCGTGTCCCTTGTCTCCTGTTACCATCCGCCTAGACGCACAGTTCGGGACCCCCTACCCGAGATCCGCCGGTTTTGACACCGACATTGGTGCTTTCATTGGGAGTTCCTCTGTGTCCTCACCGATAGGCTTGATGGCTCCTTCGATCATCAACAACAACGCGGTCCGGGGTGAGACTTTTCTCCCCGGACAGATCTTCGTATTCGGCGGCTTTGCACTGCGGGCCAATTCGCTTGGCCATCTGGAGTAGATTGAAAGCTACGCCCCTGATTATCAGGTCAGGTTTGGAGGTCTGAACTTCACGGCTGACATCCCCAGAGACTTGATTTTCGACGGATTCGAGCCACAGCCGAGCGCGCCGCACTGTCCCGATGGGCATGAGTTAGCTCTGTCGCCGGACAGTGCCCTGGAGGCTGCACACGAGCCCGCTCCGATCCTCAATTCGGAGCCGGCTGCGCAGATCAAGGACGAGTGGCTAGACACCGCCTCGGGGGCTGCTACATCTACAGCGATGGAGCCAAATACCGACCTTGTCCCTTGTGAGGCTCGAGACTCCGAGGTGTCGGAATCCTCGCCGGACTCCGAACCTCCCGCGCCCCCTCCGGTCGAATCCGATTGGGCGCCTATCTTGGAGTGCACCGTCGCGGACATCTTTGAACACTCACCTTTTGGTGACATCCTGAATTCGCTAAAGTATCTCTCACTATCAAGAGAGCCCTGGCCGGACTGCGGTCAGGACGGTTGGGATGCGGACGACGAAGAAATTCAAAGCCCACCCACCACCCACTTTGTAGCCACTGTCGACGATCTAATCGACATGCTAGACTACGACTCTGAAGACATTGACGGTATGGACGATGATGCCGGAGACGACCAAGAACCAGCGCCTACGGGCACTGGAAGGCCACCTCGTCATATGACATATACATGGTGGACATCCCAAAAGATGGGAATGGCGATGGAACAGCAGAGGATGACCCCTCCAAGAAACAGCCTAAGCGCCGGCGTCAGCGGCGCCGCTCTAAGTCCCGCCACAGCAAAAACGGTGATTCCGGCACGGGAGATAATAACACCCCAGACAGTGCCGAAGACAACCCCCTCCAGCAAGATTCAGCACAGGAGGACGGAGAAGCCAGCCCTCATGAGAGAGCGGCAGATGATGAGGTAGAGGATGATAATTACATGCCTCCCTCCGGAGACGAGGCAAGCCTCGACGACGACGAATTCGTCGTGCCTGAGGATCCTGTCGAACAAGAGCGTCTTAAACGCAGGCTTATGGCCACGGCGAACAGCCTCAAGAAAAAGCAGCAACAGCTTAAAGCTGATCAAGATCTGCTAGCCGACAGATGGACTGAAGTCCTTGCGGCCGAAGAGCATGAACTCGAACGCCCCTCCAAAAGCTACCCCAAACGCAAGTTGCTCCCCCGATTAGAGGAGGAGGCATATAAACTTGCATCACCAGCGCACAATACGGCTGACCGACCACCTCGTGGCCGCGACAGAGAGGCTTCTAGGGCCTCCACCAGAACCGTACCCCAGCAACGATCGAAAAGTACGAAGCCACGAGGGAATGCGCCGGACTTGCAAGACATATTGGAGGATAAGGCAAGACAATCAAGATCGATCTACGGATCGCGTGGGCGCCCCACGATACGCGACGATGACCGTCGCACCGGATATAGCAACTCCGGTCGGGCCGAACACAATAGACAAAGCTCGCTTGAGCTACGTCGTGATATAGCCCAATATAGAGGCGCCACACACCCACTATGCTTCACAGATGAAGTAATGGATCATCAAATCCCCGAAGGGTTCAAACCCGTTAATATTGAATCCTACGATGGCACAACAGACCCGCGGTTTGGATCGACGACTATCTCCTTCATATCCACATGGCCCGCGATGATCTTCACGCCATCAAATACCTCCCACTCAAGCTTAAAGGACCAGCTCGGCATTGGCTTAACAGCTTGCCAGCAGAATCAATTGGGTGTTGGGAGGACCTGGAAGCCGCATTCCTTGACAACTTCCAGGGCACATATGTGCGACCACCAGACGCCGATGACCTAAGCCATATAATTCAGCAGCCAGACGAATCGGCCAGACAATTCTGGACACGGTTCGTAACAAAGAAAAATCAAATCGTCGACTGTCCGGATGCAGAGGCCCTCGCAGCCTTCAAACATAACATCCGCGATGAGTGGCTCGCCCGGCACCTAGGACAGGAAAAGCCGAAATCCATGGCAGCCCTCACTTCACTCATGACCCGCTTTTGCGCGGGAGAGGAAAGCTGGCTAGCCCGCAGTAACAACCTCAGCAAAAATTCTGGCAGTCCGGATAACAAGGACCGCAATGGCAGGTCGCGTCGCAACAAAAACAAACGCCGCGTTAACGGCGATAACACTGAGGATACGGCAGTCAACGCCGGATTCAGAGGCTCCAAACCCGGTCAGCGGAAAAAGCCATTCAAAAGAACTACTCCGGGTCCGTCCAATTTGGACCGAATACTCGACCGCTCGTGCGGATACACGGCACTTCGAAAAGCCGGCTAATCACACCAACATGGATTGTTGGGTATTCAAGCAGGCAGGCAAGTTAATTGCGAAAACAATGACAAGGGGCTGCATAGCGATGACGAGGAAGAGACCCGACCGCCCGAACAATAGAGGATGAAGGGTTTCCCCCTACAAGTGCGGACGGTGAACATGATATACGCAACCCACATACCCAAGAGGGAGCGGAAGCGTGCACTCAGGGACGTATATGCGATGGAGCCAGTCGCCCCGAAGTTCAACCCATGGTCCTCTTGCCCGATCACTTTTGATCGAAGGGACCACCCCACCAGTATCCGCCATGGCGGATTCGCCGCATTGGATTTAGACCCAATCGTCGATGGATTTCACCTCACCAGAGTCCTGATGGACGGCGGCAGCAGCCTGAACCTGCTTTATCAGGATACAGTGCGCAAGATGGGCATAGATCCCTCAAGGATTAAACCCACAAAGACGACCTTCAAAGGCGTCATACCAGGTGTAGAGGCCAATTGTATAGGCTCAGTCACACTTGAAGTGGTCTTCGGATCCCCGGATAACTTCCGAAGCGAGGAGTTAATCTTCGACATAGTTCCGTTCCGCAGCGGCTATCATGCTCTGCACGGACATACCGCGTTTGCAAAGTTCAACGCGGTGCCGCATTATGCATACCTCAAGCTCAAGATGCCAGGCCCTTGAGGAGTCATCACGGTCAACGGAAACACTGAACGATCCCTCCGAACGGAGGAACACACAGCGGCTCTCGTGGCAGAAGTACGGAGCAGCCTCTTAAGGAAATTTTCGAGTCCGGCCATTAAGCGACCGGACACGGCCAAACGCGCCCGGAGTAACCTACAACAAGACCACCTGGCACATCCCAAGCACGCGTAGCAATGCGGCCCCAACCCCAGCCCTTGCAAAATTACAAGACTGGTCCTTCGCGTACATCATTACGCTCTGGAGATACCATGGGCATAGGGGAGGGGCACGACCACAACAGGCCCAGAGTGCGGCTCAACCACACCAGGGGCTCCCAAGTGTGTCATTCTATTTCCTTTTTCTTTTTTCTTATCCACAGGACTCCGTTCACCAGAGGCCCTGCCCGGCAGTAGACCTGCCGAACTCACGATGCAACAGCCAGGGAAGGAGAAAGGCTACGACGAGTATCCAGGTGGCCTCCATTTTGAGCATTATACCTGTTTTATACACCATTCCGCAGCCTACCCCTGGAGGGGGACATGTTTAACAGTCCAAGCCCTTGCGTACCGCACTATTTGTATCGTTCTGCGCTCATAGCAGTATTTTTTGAATAAACAATGCATTGCTTTTTGCTTATAATTGCATTTCTTTTTTATACATGTGTTCGTTTATGACATGTTGCATCCGTACACTTTGGTACGGCTAAGATACACCAGGGGCTTAAGTTCCCCACATTATGGTGTGATAAGTCCGAACACTTTCACAAGTGCGGCACCCCGAACTTATAGCATTATATGCATCGGCTCCGAATCATGTCTTGGGTTAATAGTTGGGTTTGCCCGGCTCCCATGTTTTGGTACCTTACGTTCTGTTATATCGGCTAAGGTAGCACTGGGAGAACCACTGCGATTGCGCCCAGCTTGAGCTGGGCGAGCGCCTCGATGGAGAAAGCTAAAACTGACCGTCATGATAAGGCGAGAGCTGGTCGCTGTTCGAGAGGTTTTTTCGAGTCCCTAAAGACTTATGCCGCTTAGAGCGAGGAACCGGCTTTGTCCGGCCCAGGCGTGGACAGCGCCCCGAATTCGGTCTTCCGAACACTAGGGGCTTCGCCGAAATTTAAAATTATAGAATTCTATGGCTAAGTGAGAGTGTTCAAGCATTATAAGTCCGGTTGACTTGTTCGTTGTGTTGAGCGCCTCCCTAGATGGACCCAAAAATGGGAACAAGAGCGCTCATGTTTATCCCGAACACCCCAGCACTCGCGGCATGGGGGCTGAAGCCGACGACTTGCCATCTCTCAGATTTCATAAACGGCCGCACAGAAGGTAATATTTTAAATCAACAAGCGTTGCTTAGCGCATATGAACATAGTTTTCAGCGCACCGGATAACTAAATGCGAGTCTACTCAAATATTACATCCTTGGAACGCTCACCCGCAATCATGCGGGCACCCTTCAGGACACTCTTATAATACATTTCGGGCATGCGATACTCCTTGCCCATCGGTGGCGCGCCCGTCACAAGCGTCTCAGCGTCCATCCTGCCCCAGTGCACCTTTGCACGGGCAAGGGCCCGACGGGCACCTTCAATGCAGGCGGAGTGCATGACGACTTCAACCTAGGGACACGCATCCACCAGCCGCTGCACCAGGCCGAAGTAGCTCCCTGGCATGGCCTCCCTGAGCCACAACCGAACTATGAGGCCCTTCATGGCCTGTTCGGCCACCTTGTGGAGCTCGACCAGCTGCTTCAGCTGGTCGCTAAGGGGCACTGGATGACCAGCCTCAGCATACTGAGACCAGAAGACCTTCTCCGTCGAGCTCCCCTCCTCGGCCCGGTAGAATGCGGCAGCATCGGACACGCTGCGAGGCAGATCTGCGAACGCTCCTGGAGAGCTCCGAATTCGGGTAAGTAATAAGTAATTCACATTCACATGCTTGCTTTGCATGAAAAATGCCTTACCCGCCGCTATCTTCTTCAACACCTCGATTTCCTGGAGGGCCTTGCGGGCTTCGGCCTTAGCGGCCTTGGCACTCTCAAGAGCCGACGCAAGCTCAGACTCTCGAGTCTTCGAGTCACGCTCCAAACTCTCGTGCTTTTCCACGAGAGCCTGGAGCTCTTGCTGTACCTCCGCCACCCGCGCCTCCTGCTTCTCTCGCTCGGCTCGTTCCGCGGCCGCATTGCGTTCGGCCGCGGACACCGCCTCCTTCAGGGTCGCCACCTCGTTCGTGGCCCCTGTAGTACCCACGTTATCCTTGTTATTTCTCTTGCAACCAAATCCTTTTCTGTAAGGTACAACTCTAATAAGGTGTTACTCACCTTCCTTGTCCTCGAGTTGCTTCTTGGCACGGCCGAGCTCGTTCTCGGACCGCTCGAGGCTTTGCTTCACAGCATTGACCTCCGCAGTCAGTGCGGCAGAGGTCAGCAGCGCAGCCTGCAATCCCATATTGACATATTTTTTAGACTCCTGCGTATATCTTTTTAGATCCTCGGTCCGGCTTTTCTTTCCGAACACCGAACCGAGCATCAGGGGCTACTGTCTATGCGGTATTATATTACACATCTTAAAATTCTTACCTCAAAGCCTGTTAGAAGGCTGCGGCAGGCTTCGGTCAGCCCGCTTTTGGCGAGCTGAACCTTCTGAATCACCGCACTCATGATAGTGCGGTGTTCTTCTTTGATGGAAGCGCCGTTGAGCGCCTCCAGCAAGTTATCCGGCGCCTCCGGTTGGACGGAGGCCGCCGGTGTCACAGTCTTGCCCTTCTTACGGCGGGCCATTGGACTCCGAAACCACTGAAGGTTTCGGTGCGGAGTCCAGTGCAAAGTCCGGGAGGTTGCCCTGCGGCACCTCCAGGGCCTCCTCCTCCTGATGGGTCCCTTCCCGGGATCCCACCTCGACGTCGTCAGCGTCATGAGGGGTGGAGGCCGTCGGAAGAGAATCCATATCCAACGTGCCCAAGGACCTGCTCGATGAAGCGGGAAGATCGTCCTCGGCCGGGCTACAGGTTGTGTGCGGCATTAGAAAGACACCACGTGGCAAAAAGAAAAATTATAAATCATCTAGGAGTCCGGATACTTACGATCTCGCCGGAGGCGAGGGCCACTCCTCGTCGCCGTCGCCGATGTTGGCGGAACCGTCCGGGGGAAGGGTCCTTCCCTTCTTGGACCCTTCGGCCTCCCTCCTTGGGGAAGCCTTCCTCTTCTTCTCTCCCCCCGGGGGAGAAGCCTCTTTCTTCTCCTCCTCGTCCTCGTGGGAGGAGTCCGCCTTGGAGTCATCGGACAATGAGTCCGATACCACCTGACGCCGGGAACTTCTTCGGGTTCCCGTGGCCTTCTTTTTGGCCTTCTTCTCCGGCACTACGTAAAGTGCCGGGACCAGCAGCCCTGTCAAACGGGCATCCGCTGGGTCCTCTGGAAGGGGAGCCGGACAGTTAACCTGTCCGGACGTCTTCTGCCAGTCCTGTTAAAGGTATTGGGAGTTTAGATCCCGCATAGAGTCAAACTATGAAAGGCCAGTGTCCCATAAAGGATAACATAGCTTACCTCGTCAGCCTGACGCTGCGAGCTGAATCCGCGATCTTCGGTAGCGAATGCGGGAGCTTCGGCGCCCTTGAACAGCACCCTCCAGGCAGCTTCGTACGTAGTATCGAAGAGCCCGCTCAAGGTCCGGTGCTGTGCCGGATCAAACTCCCACAAATTGAAGTCCCGTTGCTGGCAGGGGAGAATCCGGCGGACGAGCATGACCTGGATCACATTGACAAGCTTGAGCTTCTTGTTCACCAGAGTCTGGAGACAGGACTGGAGTCCGGTCAGCTCTTCCGAACTACCCCATAGCAAGCCCTTCTCTTTCCAGGAGGTGAGCTGCATGGGGATGCCAGATCTGAATTCGGGGGCCGCTGCCCATTTAGGGTCACGCGGCTCGGTGATGTAGAACCACCCCGATTGCCACCCTTTGACGGATTCCACGAAGGCACCCTCGAGCCAAGTGACGTTGGGCATTTTTCCCACCATGGCGCCTCCGCACTCCGCTTGGCTGCCCTTCACAACCTTCGGCTTGACATTGAAGGTCTTTAGCCACAAGCCGAAGTGGGGCTGGATGCAGAGGAAGGCCTCGCACACGACGATAAATGCCGAGATATTGAGGATGAAGTTTGGGGCCAGATCGTGGAAATCCAGGCCGTAGTAGAACATGAGCACCCGAACAAAGGGGTGGAGTGGGAAGCCCAGTCCGCGGAGGAAATGGGGAAGGAATACCACCCTCTCATGGGGCCTGGGGGTGGGGATGAGCTGCCCCCCGTCGGGCAGCCGATGCGCGATGTCGCTGGACAGATATCTGGTGTCGCGCAGCTTCGCGATGTGCCCCTCCGTAAAGGAGGAGGCCATCCACTTGCCTCCCGCTCCGGACATGGCTGGAGGAGGTCGAGGTGAGATGTGCGGACTTGGGCGCTGGAGCTCGAGTGCACGGAGATGGATAAGCAAAGGAGGAAGAAAGCGTAGGTAAAAAGGTGGATCCTTATCCCCTTATATATGGGCGGATGAAACTATGCGTCCCTACTGGCCTGGTAAAACTCGATTATCTCCCAAGCGCCGCAATCAATGGCGCGGTTGGGTTACCCACGTCTGTATTGATGGGAATCCCGGAATAAGGGGAACACGGTATCTGCTTTGACAAGACGTGCCAAGGAAACCGCTTCGCTAAACACGCTGAGGTGGTATAATAAAAAACGTAAAGGCTTGGTTGTGGTGTGACGTCATGCCACAAAATACGTCAGCAGATTGAACTTGTGTAAATATTATTCTCTCTACGGTTGTATGTGGAATTTATTTTGCAGAGCCGGACACTATCCTGGTGTTCACAATCTTCTATGAATTATTCGGAGGAGGAACCCGCCTTGCAATGCCGAAGACAATATGCACGCTGGACTCGTCGTCATTGAAGCCTGGTTCAGGGGCTACTGAGGGAGTCCTGGACTAGGGGGTGTCCGGATAGCCGAACTACCATCATCGGCCGGACTCCAAGACTATGAAGATACAAGATTGAAGACTTCGTCCCGTGTCCGGATAGGACTTACCTTGGCGTGGAAGGCAAGCTTGGCGATACGAATATGTAGATCTCCTACCATTGTAACCGACTCTGTGTAACCCTAGCCCTCTCCGGTGTCTATATAAACCGAAGGGTTTTAGTCCATAGGACGAACAACAATCATACCATAGGCTAGCTTATAGGGTTTAGCCTCCTTGATCTCGTGGTAGATCCACTCTTGTACTACCCATATCATCAATATCAATCAAGCAGGAGTAGGGTTTTACCTCCATCGAGAGGGCCCGAAACTAGGTAAAAACATCGTGTCCCTTGTCTCCTGTTACCATCCGCCTAGACGCACAGTTCGGGACCCCCTACCCGCGATCCGCCGGTTTTGACACCGTCAGGAACCATTGTGGACGGTGTTGCCAAAGCCGAAAGGATGGAACCGAAGCTCCCTGGTTGATTGATTGAAGGAATAGAAAAATGCAACGTCTCTCCTCTTTCTCCCGTGCTTGGACGCATGTACAGTATAGAGGACAGAGTCTACTCCCCTATCCTTTCTATCACAAATCACAAAGCAGTGAGGCGTCAAACCACAAAGCACGGACGAAGCAACCATCATTCACTCCACTTCTCCATCGTCTTCTTTGAGAAACCATCTCACCGCACTAAGCTGGACGGACAACGCTATTGTGTACGAGTAGTACTAGTACAATTACGCGTCCTTTGGTTCAACGGACTTCCTGGATGCAAATAAGGTGGTTGTCTCGGCTTGCAGGCGGCACTTGCGAACGACTTACCGTGGTCTCCCTCAATGGTGTTCTCCGTCAAACGCACTTCGCCAAACCGCAACGTTCGAGATATCGTTGACGTCACCGCAATGGGGAAGGAAGTCAAATATAGTTACTACCTCCATTTTCTGTACACAAGGCCAGTACAATTTGCAAAAGTACACTAACACTAATCGAGGCAAAATTGATGGGGTTTGCCTCGTACTAGCAAACAAGGACATTAATATCCCCTGCATGCATGCGGAAGTGAGAAGGTTGGTTTGCATGGCGCTGCATTAATCAAGCGATGAGGAGTGAGATGGTTAGCTCTTTGGGCTTTGGAGAAAAAATACGCATTAATTGACACGTGAACAAGGATTTGTATCGATTAATCCCGCGAAGGAAAACCCCCCCTTTCTTTTTTAACACTAGTACTATGTACTTATCATGTTTGGGTCTAGGCCTTGCATTGCCATACTTCGCCACACATTTTTGCCAAGCTTGCCTAAAGTTTTCAAAATGAAAAGGAGGTACACTTGCGCACGGCTGTCGCGGTCGCACCGCACCCTCACACGGTCGCTCCTGCACGCCGCGGTCGCACCGCACCCTCACATGCACAGTCGCTCCTGCACGCCGCAAACCCAACCAAGGGAATGCACCCTCACTGACACGTGCTGTCGCATGTGAACAAACCAAACTCAGCCATCCTACCACTGACACATAATTTTCGTTCATAGAGTATGTTTATCCAACCGCATGTTGGGGAGTATCCGTACGACCCGTGCGGTGGTCTGTTCGGGAAGAAGAAGAGGTGAGGAAGAAGGGTTAGGAGACGTAGGATATTCATCCAACCGCCTGAAATGGTAGACTGACCCAATTCAGGCGACTTGCATAACAATATATGTTTTTACACAGCAAAAGATCCATAAAAACAACAACATAAAGAAAAACTATCACTGCTCGCGGAATGATACGGCCTCGTCGTCTTTGGCTGCCAGCGCGAACCAGTCGTAACTACCGACGTGTGTCTCCGCACCGTGGTTGTCCTCGGCCTCCAGCTACTCGTTCACGCGGAGCGTGCGGGCGCTCTAGACGGACGAGAGCACCACCCGGTTCGAGTCGAGGACGTCCGGTTCCGCCTGCAGGAGGGCCTCGATGGCTGCGGCATCCGCGCGCTCCGCGTCGAGTCGAGCCTCTGCCGCCCGGTTCAAGTCCAGGACATCCGTTTTCGCCTACAGGAGGGCCTCGAGGAGAGCGGCATCCGCGCTCTCCGCGTCGAGTTGAGCCTCTGCCGTCCGGTTCAAGTACAGGACGTCCAGTTCCGCCTGTAGGATGGCCTCGATGGCAGCGGCATCCGCGCGCTCCACCTCTTGAGCCTCCGCCGCCCGGTTCACATCCACGACATCCGGTTCCTCCTCCAGGAGAGCCTCGATGGCAGCGGCATGCGCGCGCTTAGCGTTGAGTTGAACCTCTGCCTCCCGGTCCTCCTTTAGTATCGCCAGGTTAAACCGCTGGTCCGCCTGCACCATGGGGGACTCGGACGCCGCCACGAAGTCGACGTCCATCGTCTCATACCCATCGGGGGCCTTCTGCGCCGCGACCTCCGCCATGAACATTGTATCGGCTTCCTCCTCCTCGTAGCCTGGCTCCAGAGAACTCGGGGTTGGCCCGCCGCAAAGCGAGCTTGGCAATGGAGGTCTATAGCACCGACCGCCGCCGCGATTTCTGCGCGGCGCTCCTGCGTCAGCATCTTGTAGTACATGATCTTGCGGCGCACCATGGCTTTCAGGCGAACTAGGGGACGCTTGATGCGGTCTAGGGGATCGAATGGTGGGGGACGGGGCTAGAGATTAGGTGTGGTTTTAGGGCAGTGGCTGGCGTAGGCAGAGCAGCGAAGGTTCTGGTGTGAATAGTGGTTCCGGTGATGACCGGTCAATTGGTTTTCATTGTACATTGCTCTTGTCACGCTCGTGTTGCAGCCCGGCACGCTGGACCCTCCACGTCGCTCACCGAATGGAATGGGCTTCGTCTTGCATTTTCGCTCGCTTGTGGGACCGCAGTTGAGAGCAAACCGACGCCCCTCCCCCTCCCCCGCCCGCGTCATTTTATGCGGAATAAATAAAACACAGGGACTATACTATGGATGAGGATCCCCTGACGTGGCCGAACCCATTGAGGAACTGACATGCGGGGCCTAGCAAGCATGGGGTCAATCGATCTCGTCAACATGTGTCGGGGCATGAACCGAATGGGATGTCAAAACTAAGACGCGAAGCGACACGTAGTGGAGGCAAAGTGAAACTTCAAAAGAACCGTCTGTTTGTATGCATGTTGGACAAATTACAAATAAACATTGGAAATACAAGCATGGCCTAGGCCCACATGCGAATGATACTCGGCGGAATGTTCAAATGAGGCATGCGGGAGGATGGACTCGACCGGAGGGCGACATAATCGATGGAGAAGAGGGTTGGAGAGGAATGAGAAATAAGCAAATGCCACATGATTATACTTGAATGGCTCAAATAAACAATCAGTTGTCTCGCTTGGCCTACACAGTGAAAGGCCTAATGCGCAGCACGGAGCATTGGCGCTCGAATATGGCCGGGAAAACAGGGAAACCGACATGTGGGGCACACCTGTCGGGACGACGTAGCGCAAACTAGTCCAATGGAGGAGTTGGCCAACAACCTCCACACCACCGGCAACCGTTCACGTGGGTCGTGGGGGCCAACAACATGGCGCAGCTCCAGCACCGCCTCTGGACACGGCGATCGCGGTGAGCGACACGCTCATCGTCGCTAGACACGGTCGGTTTCAGTGTGCCGAGGGTGGCATTAGTGATGTGGCACGACCAACAATATGTTTGCTTTGTGCCCAAGGTTGCCCCATCAAAGCATTGGGTAGCCAAAATTTTGGTTGAGGTTTTGGTTGCCCATGATTTGGCTGACATCGGCAAGAAAAATGAACTAGAGTTGGCTAGAGTTCATTGGCATGCAAAAAATGGCAACCATCCAAACAAAGACCAATCTTTGGGTCGTGACCAAAATATTGGTAAGGTGTACTTTGGCCACAATCCAAACACACCCCAACACCCGGCTCGTCGAGGATGCACGGGGCGCCGGGACGCGTCCGCGGAGTGGTGTAGCACGGCCAACTGCATCCTCAGGACCTGAGACCATGCCGGGTCGTCTTGCTTTTTCAATGACATGCGTCGATCGCATGTGAGCAAAGGGCATCTCCAACGTTGCCACGACCGCGGCTGACTACCCTGGCACACCAAAAACCCTCGTCCCTCGCACTGTCGCGCCGTGCGTTCCCAGCCGGCGCTAGCTACCCGCATTTATGTCGTCCGTCTATATGCCGTCGTTAAGAGGCTCGGTGCCCGAGGAACCAACTCCGGCGACTTTATGACCCACCAGGACGCTTGGCCTCACCGGAATGCGCTACTTAAAGCGGCAACGCCCAGCTAACCTCCACATCATAGCGCATCGTCCTCCTACCTAGGACCACATCCGCCATGACCGCAAGCGCGAACGCTCTGCGGGAGAGCTTGTCTTCGGGGATGGAGCTCGAGGTCGCCGCCCTCGCTCAAGTCGCCGCATAAGCGGTGGCAACACTGGCGGCTGACGGCGGGAGCACCGTCAGCCACGCGTCCTACTTGCCGCAGTCCAACCTCCGGCACCGCCGAGGTCGGGGACTCCTCCGAGGATGATTAGGGCATGGGAGGCGGCAGGGCATGGTGTGCCAACTGGCCGTCCGTCTCCGTGTTCTACTTTTCCTCGCCGGAGACCGCACCTTCACTTCACGGGTCTTGAACCCCGCCCCCGTACATGGAGATCGGAGATGGAGGACGTCGGTCGCCGCCGTAGAATAGCTTTAGGGTTGGGTTTCTTTTATTTTTTCTGTCCTATAAAAGTTCGAAATGTAATGAAAATCTGCCGTGTTTGCATTAATCTCGGCCGGTGTATATGAACTTTCACAATAATATAGTATATTGTAGGAGTACTAGCAAGATGCCCGTGCATTGCACTGAAGATCAAGATGTTGTGGGAGAAAAGGATGAACGAGGGAATGCCTTATCTGCAAATGCAGATTCACGCATTTCACATTTTTTACATCTAGGAACCTACGAAAGGGTTAGTGTTGCCACTCTCTCTCATCCCCTGATTTTCATGGTGGTGGGCCCCTCCCTCCCCCCAATCTACAATCAATAGCTCACACGTTTCACATTATGTTAATTACGTAACTGTGAGTACGTAGGTGTAGTAGTACTCGTCCTAAAAAACCCAACTAAGCCAACCTCCCAGCATATTGCGCGGGAAAAGACCTGGCCGCGCCGTTTTAGTCGGGATAACCGGATTACTAGTAGTAGTATCGATGGATCGCGCGAAGCAACAAGTTTTTTTTGAGGGGGTGAAGCACCTAGTTTAAAAGGAAAAAAGGCGGTACACTCACAACACCCCTGTTGCGGTCGCATTGCACCCCACACATGTTCGGTCCTGCACACAGCTCTCGCAAACGGAATGCGCTTCGGCTTGCCTCTTCACTGACACGTGGGACTGCACTTGGAGAAACCGACCATGCGCCAAAATCCCCTAAAATCCTCCCCCCCCCCCCCCCCCACCCAAAAATTCCCCCTAAATCCTAGATTCAACCGCCCTTCGGCCAACTAGCCCATAATATTCCCCAAACCCCCCTCCCCCCGTCCCCCTCCACTCCATTCGCTCCGCCAAAGCCGCCCTCCCCGCCACACCGATACGTCGGTGCCGCGGTTCATCGAGGGGACGCATGGCAATCCTCTCGCTCCCACAGTACGCTCTCGCAGACTGTCGTCCTCTAGCCCCGCCGCCACCGCTGGCGACGTTCTTGTGGAGGCGCATGGCGGTCGGCACCGCCATCGCTGGCGACGTTTGTGTGGAGACGCACGGCGGTCAGCTTCTCCCACGGTATGCGCATTCTAGACTGAGGCCCCGTGCATGTCAGTGTAGCGCTGAATGTTAGCTGATAGACGCAGTTAATCTCACTGTTTGCCGAAGTAGTTTACAGTCAATATGCTCTGCTTAAGAAGCTTCCTTGCCCTGTTCTGCACTCAATCTGCTTAGCTGACATGGCATGCCATGGCAGATTAGTACCTAAAATATCCTGCCATATATTTATTGTGACGTAGATTGCCATGGTCTAGTAGCCAATCTGTTAGGCGAAATAGCTCTACACCGTTTTATACTCGATCTTTGTTGCGGCGATGGCCTTTGATAGTTCGATGGCTGTGTGGTCGGCCTCATTGACTGCTGAAACAACCAGCCATAATTTAGCACTCAAATCTGTTTGCTGAATTAGCTTTACATATATTTCGTTAGTTAGATCTGCTCGTCCAAATATCTTGCGATAGCTTTAGACATCGATGTAGGTATTTTCTTCTTTACTTCATAAAAAAGAATATTTGTTTTTCCTGTAATATCTAGTAGAAGAACTAATTTGTATGTCTAATAGATGGACATGACTTGGATAACTTCTGCTCGAAGATTCTCCGCTGCATATGTCGAGGGGGTTGAAAACTTCATGAACTTTATCAGAGCTGAGTACGGTGGTCCGAAATCAGATGTGCTCTGCCCGTGTAGCAGTTGTATGAATTCAGTTACAAGACCACAGTCAACTGTGCAAAATCATCTACACTTGTATGGGATGTCGGTCACATATACTAGGTGGGTTCATCATGGTGAAGCTGTGAACGTCAATGTTATTGACTACGTGGAAGCAGCAGATCGCCATCTTGATCTGCCTGATGCTCAGGTGGAAGAGAAGGAGGAGGTGGTGGCGGAGCCAGTGAGTTTGACAAACATTGAAACAATGCTACGAAATGCTCGTGCATTCCGTGAACTTTCACCTGCAGAAGAAAAATGGTGGGCCCGCATGTTGGAACAATGCAACATGGCTGTCACCCCAGGAAATAAGCTGTCAGTATTCTCAGCTATAGTCACCTTTCTTCAGGTGAAGACATCTGAGCGGATGACCAACAAATCATTCAATGCGATGTTGGCTGCTTTCCGCAAAGCTTTCCCAGATGCGTCTGAGCTGCCACACACCTACAGTGAAATGAAGAATTTCCTTCGTGTAGTTGGAATTGTTGGAAATATGCCCTAGAGGCAATAATAAATTAGTTATTATTATATTTCCTTGTTCACGATAATCGTTTATTATCCATGCTATAATTGTATTGATAGGAAACTCAGATACATGTGTGGGTACATAGACAACACCATGTCCCTAGTAAGCCTCTAGTTGACTAGCTCGTTGATCAATAGATGGTTACGGTTTCCTGACCATGGACATTGGATGTCATTGATAACGGGATCACATCATTAGGAGAATGATGTGATGGACAAGACCCAATCCTAAGCCTAGCACAAAGATCATAGTTCGTATGCTAAAGCTTTTCTAATGTCAAGTATCATTTCCTTAGACCATGAGATTGTGCAACTCCGGATACTGTAGGAATGCTTTGGGTGTACCAAACGTCACAACGTAATCGGGTGGCTATAAAGGTGCACTACAGGTATCTCCGAAAGTGTCTGTTGGGTTGGTACGAATCGAGATCGGATTTGTCACTCCGTAAACGGAGAGGTATCTCTGGGCCCACTCGGTAGGACATCATCATAATGTGCACAATGTGACCAAGGGGTTGATCACGGGATGATGTGTTACGGAACGAGTAAAGAGACTTTCCGGTAACGAGATTGAACAAGGTATCGGGATACCGACGATCGAATCTCGGGCAAGTACAATACCGCTAGACAAAGGGAATTGAATACAGGATTGATTGAATCCTCGACATCGTGGTTCATTCGATGAGATCATCGTGGAACATGTGGGAGCCAACATGGGTATCCAGATCCCGCTGTTGGTTATTGACCAGAGAACTTCTCGGTCATGTCTGCATGGTTCCCGAACCCGTAGGCTCTACACACTTAAGGTTCGGTGACGCTAGGGTTATAGGGAATAGATATACGTGGTTACCGAATGTTATTCGGAGTCCCGGATGAGATCCCGGACATCACGAGGAGTTCCGAAATGGTCCGGAGGTAAAGATTGATATATTGGACGAAGGGTTTTGGAGTCCGGAAGTGTTCCGGAGGTACCGGGTGATGACCAGCATGACCGAAAGGTGTTTCGGGAGCCCCGGCAAGTGTTGGGGGGCTTCATGGGCCAAGGGAAGGGGGCAAACCAGCCCACTAAGGGGTTGTGCGCCCCCCTCACCTATTCCCACGTGACCAGGGGGTTTGGGGCACCCCATCTAGGGTTCCCACCTCCTGGCTTGGGGGCCAAGTCACCCAAGGGGGAGATCCCATCTGCCCTGGCCGCCGCCCCCCCTAGGGGAAAACCCTAGGGCGCCTCTCCTCCCCTTTCCCCCTATATATAGTGGAGGTTTTGGGGCTGCCTAACACATGAGAACTTCTCCCTCTTGGTGCAGCCCTGCCTCTCCTCCTCCTCCTCTCCCGTGGTGCTTGGCGAAGCCTCACTGGATTGCCACGCTCCTCCACCACCACCACGCCACGTTGTGCTGCTACTGGATGGAGTCTTCCTCAACCTCTCCCTCTCTCCTTGCTGGATCAAGGCGTGGCAGGCGTCACCGGGCTATACGTGTGTTGAACGCGGAGGTGACGTCTGCTCGGCACTAGGATCTCCGTGATTTGGATCACGACGAGTACGACTCCTTCAACCCCGTTCTCATGAACGCTTCCGCTAACAATCTACAAGGGTATGTAGATGCACTCTCCTTCCCTCGTTGCTGGTTTCTCCATAGATAGATCTTGGTGACACGTAGGAAAATTTTGAATTTCTGCCACGTTCCCCAACAAAGGGCATCATGAGCTAGGTCTATTGCGTAGATTCTTTGCACGAGTAGAACACAAAGTAGTTGTGGGCGTTGATGATGTTCAATATGCATACCGTTACTAGTCCAATCTTGTTTCGACGGTATTCTGGGATGAAGCGGCCCGGACCGACCTTACACGCATTTCCACGTGAGACAGGTTCCACCGATCGACATGCACTTGGTGCATAAGGTGGCTAGCGGGTGCCGGTCTCCCACTTTAGTCGGAACGGATTCGATGAAAAGGGTCCTTATGAAGGGTAAATAGCAATTGGCATATCACGTTGTGGTTTTATGTAGGTAAGAAACGTTCTTGCTAGAAACCCATAGCAGCCACAAAAAACATGCAAACAACAATTAGAGGACGTCTAACTTGTTTTTGCAGGGTATGCTATGTGATGTGATATGGCCAAGAATAATGTGATGAATGATATGTGATGTATGAGATTGATCAATTTCTTGTAATAGGATTCACGACTTGCATGTCGATGAGTATGACAACCGGCAGGAGCCATAGGAGTTGTATTTATTTATTGTATGACCTGCGTGTCATTAAACAACGCCATGTAATTACTTTACTTTATTGCTAACCGGTAGCCATAGTAGTAGAAGTAATAGTTGGCGAGACAACTTCATGAAGACACGATGATGGAGATCATGATGATGGAGATCATGGTGTCATGCCGGTGACGATGATGATCATGGAGCCCTGAAGATGGAGATCAATGGAGCTATATGATATTGGCCATATCATGTCACTACTATATATAATTGCATGTGATGTTTATTATGTTTATGCATCTTGTTTACTTAGAAGGACGGTAGTAAATAAGATGATCCTTACAACAATTTCAAGAAGTGTTCTCCCTAACTGTGCACCGTTGCTAAAGTTCGTCGCTTCTAAGCACCACGTGATGATCGGTGTGATGGATTCTTACGTTCACATACAACGGGTGTAAGACAGATTTACACATGCGAAACACTTAGGGTTAACTTGACGAGCCTAGCATGTACGCACATGGCATCGTAACACAGAGACCGAAAGGTCGAGCATGAGTCGTATAGTAGATACGATCAACATGAAGATGTTCACCGATGATGACTAGTCCGTCTCACGTTATGATCGGACACGGCCTAGTTGACTCGGATCATGTAATCACTTAGATGACTAGAGGGATGTCTATCTGAGTGGGAGTTCATAAGATGAACTTAATTATCCTGAACATAGTCAAAAGACCTTTTGCAAATTATGTCGTAAGCTCGCGCTTTAGTTCCACTGTTTAGATATGTTCCTAGAGAAAATATAGTTGAAAGATGACAGTAGCGATTATGCGGACAGTAGAAAGCTTATGTCCCTAATGCACCGCTTAGTGAGCTAAACCCCAATCGTCATCTGTGGATGTTGCGAACATCGGACATACACGCTTTTGTTAACTACGTGATAGTTCAGTTAAACGGTTTATAGTTGATGCACCAAATACGTTTTTCAAACGTCATGAACATATGAGATGTTTCGAGGGCTGAAATTGGGATTTCAGGCTCGTGCTCACGCCAAGAGGTATAAGACCTCCGATGATTTTCTTAGCCTGCAAACTAAGGGAGAAAAGCTCAATCGTTGAGCTTGTGCTCAGATTGTCCGAGTGCAACAATCACTTGAATCGGTGGGAGTTGATCTTCCAGAGATAGTGATGTTTCTCCAAAGTCATTGCCACCAAGCTGCTAGAGCTTCGTGATGAACTATAACAAATCAGGGATAAATATGATGATCCTTGAGATATTCGCAATGTTTGACACCGCGAAAGTAGAAATCAAGGAGCATCAATTGTTGATGGTTGGTGAAACCACTAGTTTCAAGAAGGGCACGGGCAAGAAGGGATACTTCATGAAACGGCAAATCAGTTGCTGCTCCAGTGAAGAAACCCAAGGTTGAACCCAAACCCGAGACTAAGTGCTTCTGTAATAAGGAACGGCCTTTGAGCAGCATTACCCTAGATACTTGGTAGATGAGAAGGCTGGCAAGGTCGATAGAAGTATATTGGATATACATTATGTTAATGTGTACTTTACTAGTACTCCTAGTAGCACCAGGGTATTAAGATACCGGTTCGGTTGCTAAGTGTTAGTAACTCGAAATAAAAGAGCTACGGAATGAACGGAGACTAGCTAAAGGTGACCTGACGATATGTGTTGGAAGTGTTTCCAAGTTTGATGTGATCAAACATCGCACGCTCCCTCTACCATCAAGATTAGTATTAAACCTGAATAATTGTCATTTGGTGTTTGCGCTGAGCATAGACATGATTGGATTATGTCTATCGCAATACGGTTATTCATTTAAGGAGAATAATGGTTACTCTATTTATTTGAATAACACCTTCAATGGTCTTGCACCTAAAGGAATGGTTTATTGAATCTCGATCGTAGTGATACACATTTTCATGCCAAAAGATATAAGATAGTAATGATAGTACCACTTACTTGTGGCACTCGCCATGTAAGTCATATTGGTATAAAACACATGAAGAAGCTCCATGTTGATGGATCTTTGGACTCACTGCTTTTGAAAAGTTTGAGACATGCGAACCATGTCTATTGATGCATACACATGAAGAAACTCCATGCAGATGGATCATTTAGACTCACTTGATTTTGAATCACTTGAGATATGCAAATCATACCACATGGACAAGATGACTGAAAAGCCTCGGTTTCAGTAAGATGGAACTAGATAGCAACTTGTTGGAAGTAACACATTTTGATGTGTGCAGTCCAATGAGTTCTGAGGCATGCAGTGAATATCGTTATGTTCTTACTTCACAGATGATTCGAGTAGATGTTGAGTATATTTACTTGATGAAACACAAGTCTGAATTATTGAATGGTTCAGGTAATTTCAGAGTGAAGTTTAAGATCTTCGTGACAAGAGGACAGAATGTCTATGATATGATCATAGAGATGAATATCTGAGTTAGGAGCTTTGGCACGCAATTAAGACATTGTGGAAATTGTTTCACAATTAATACCGCCTGGAACACCATAGTGTGATGGTGTGTCGGAACATCATAGTTGCACCCTATTGGATATGGTGCGTACCATGATGTCTCTTATCGAATTACCACTATCGTTCATGGGTTAGGCATTAGAGACAACCACATTCACTTTAAAATAGGGCACCACGTAATTCCGTTGAGACGGCACTGTTTGAACTATGGTTTGGAGAAACCTAAGTTGTCGTTTCTTGAAAGTTTGGGGCTGCGACGCTTATGTGAAAAAGTTTCATCGTGATAAGCTCGAACCCAAAATGGATAAATGCATCTTCATAGGACACCCAAAACAGTTGGGTATACCTCCTATCTCAAGATCCGGAAGCAAAAGTAATTGTTTCTAGAACGGGTCCTTTCTCGAGGAAAAGTTTCTCTCGAAAGAATTGAGTGGGAGGATGGTGGAGACTTGATGAGGTTATTGAACCATCACTTCAACTAGTGTGCAGCAGGCACGTGAAGCTGTTCCGTGGCGCCTACACCAATTGAAGAAGAAGCTTATGATAGTGATCATGAAGCTTGAGATCAAGTCACTACCGAACCTCGTGGGGCGACAAGGGCGACATCTTGCCGGAGTGGTACAGTGATCCTGTCTTGAATGTCATGTTGCTAGACAACAATGACCCTACGAAGCTATGCGTAGCAATGGTGGGCCCATATTCCAACAAATGGTTAGAAGCCATGAAATCCGAGATAGGATCCATGTATCGTAACAAAGCATGGACTTTGGTGGACTTGCCCGATAGGCAAGCCATTGAGATAAATGGATCTTTAAGAAGAAGACGGACGTGGAAGGTAATGTCACCGTCTATGAAGCTCGACTTGTGGCGAAGAGTTTTTCACAAGTTCAAGGAGTTGACTACGATGAGATTTTCTCATCCGTAGCGATGCTTAAGTCCGTCGGAATCATGTTAGCATTAGCTGCATTTATGAAATTTGGCAGATGGATGTCAAAACGAGTTTCCTTTCCTGTCTTCATAAGGAAAGGTTGTATGTGATACAATCAGAAAGTTTTTGTCGATCCTAAGGATGCTAAAAGGTATGCTGGCTCCAGCGATCCTTCTAAGGACGGGAGTAAGCATCTCGGAGTTGGAATGTGCGCTTTGATGAGATGATCAAAGATTTTGGGTTTATACAAAGTTTATGAGAAACTTGTATTTCCAAAGAAGTGAGTGGGAGCACTATAGAATTTCTGATGAGTATATGTTGTTGACATATTGTTGATCAGAAATGATGTAGAATTTCTGGAAAGCATGCATGGTTATTTGAAAGGTGTTTTTCAAGTGAAAACCTGGATTAAGCTGCTTAAACATTGAGCATCAAGATCTATGAGAATAGATCGAAAACGCTAAATGATACTTTCAAATGAGCACATACCTTGACATGATCTTGAAGGTGTTCAAGATGGATCTGTCAAAGAAGGAGTTCTTGCCTGAGTTGTAAGGTATGAAGTTAAGAGTTAAAGCTCGACCACGGCAGAAGAGAGAGAAAGGACGAAGGTCGTCCCCTATGCTTCAGACATAGGCTCTGTAGTATGCTATGCTGTGTACCGCACTGGAAGTGTGCCTTGCCATGAGTCAGTCAAGGAGTACAAGAATGATCCAGGAATGGATCATTGGACAGCAGTCAAAATTGTCCTTGGAGTAAATAAAGGACATGTTTCTCGATTATGGAGGTGATAAAGAGTTCGGCATAAATGGTTACGTCGATGCAAGCTTTAACACCTATCCGAATGACTCTGAGTAGCAAACCGGATACGTATAGTGGAGCAACCATTTGGAATAGCTTCAAGTGGAACGTGGAAGCAGCATTTACAATATGACATAGAGAATTGCGAAGTACATACGGATCTGAATACTGCAGACTCGTTGACTAAAACTTCTCTTACAAGCAAAACATGATCAAACCCTAGAACTCATTGAGACTTAATCACATGGTGATGTGAACTAGTTTAAAACACTAGTAGACTCTTTGGATGTTGGTCACATGGCGATGTGACCTATCAGTGTTGATCACATGGCGATGTGAACTAGATTATTGACTCTAGTGCAAGTGGGAGACTGTTGGAAATATGCCCTAGAGGCAATAATAAATTAGTTATTATTATATTTCATTGTTCACGATAATCGTTTATTATCCATGCTATAATTGTATTGATAGGAAACTCAGATACATGTGTGGGTACATAGACAACACCATGTCCCTAGAAAGCCTCTAGTTGACTAGCTCGTTGATCAATAGATGGTTACGGATTCCTGACCATGGACATTGGATGTCATTGATAACGGGATCACATCATTAGGAGAATGATGTGATGGACAAGACCCAATCCTAAGCCTAGCACAAAGATCGTAGTTCGTATGCTAAAGCTTTTCTAATGTCAAGTATCATTTCCTTAGACCATGAGATTGTGCAACTCCCGGATACTGTAGGAATGCTTTGGGTGTACCAAACGTCACAACGTAACTGGGTGGCTATAAAGGTGCACTACAGGTATCTCCGAAAGTGTCTGTTGGGTTGGCACGAATCGAGACTGGGATTTGTCACTCCGTGTAAACGGAGAGGTATCTCTGGGCCCACTCGGTAGGACATCATCATAATGTGCACAATGTGACCAAGGGGTTGATCACGGGATGATGTGTTACGGAACGAGTAAAGAGACTTGCCGGTAACGAGGTTGAACAAGGTATCGGGATACCGACGATTGAATCCTCGACATCACGGTTCATCCGATGAGATCATCGTGGAACATGTGGGAGCCAACATGGGTATCCAGATCCCGCTGTTGGTTATTGACGAGAGAACGTCTCGGTCATGTCTGCATGGTTCCCGAACCCGTAGGGTCTACACACTTAAGGTTCGGTGACGCTAGGGTTATAGGGAATAGATATACGTGGTTACTGAATGTTATTTGGAGTCCCGGATGAGATCCCGGACGTCACGAGGAGTTCCGGAATGGTCCGGAGGTAAAGATTGATATATTGGAGTCCGGAAGTGTTCCGGAGGTACCGGGTGATGACCAGCATGACCGAAAGGTGTTTCGGGAGCCTCGGCAAGTGTTGGGGGGCTTCATGGGCCAAGGGAAGGGGGCAAACCAGCCCACTAAGGGGCTGTGCGCCCCCCTCACCTATTCCCACGTGACCAGGGGGTTTGGGGCACCCCATCTAGGGTTCCCACCTCCTGGCTTGTGGGCCAAGTCACCCAAGGGGGAGATCCCATCAGCCCTGGCCGCCGCCCCCCCTAGGGGAAACCCTAGGGCGCCTCCCCTCCCCTTTCCCCCTATATATAGTGGAGGTTTTGGGGCTGCCTAACACATGAGAACTTCTCCCTCTTGGTGCAGCCCTGCCTCTCCTCCTCCTCCTCTCCCGTGGTGCTTGGCGAAGCCCTGCTGGATTGCCACGCTCCTCCACCACCACCACGCCGTTGTGCTGCTGCTGGATGGAGTCTTCCTCAACCTCTCCCTCTCTCCTTGCTGGATCAAGGCGTGGGAGACGTCACCGGGCTGTACGTGTGTTGAACGCGGAGGTGCCGTCCGTTCGGCACTAGGATCTCCGGTGATTTGGATCACGACGAGTACGACTCCTTCAACCTCGTTCTCATGAATGCTTCCGCTTAACAATCTACAAGGGTATGTAGATGCACTCTCCTTCCCCTCGTTGCAGGTTTCTCCATAGATAGATCTTGGTGACACGTAGGAAAATTTTGAATTTCTGCTACGTTCCCCAACAGGAATTGGATATGATATGATCCATGTTTGTAAGAATAATTGTGTTCTGTTCTGGAAGGATTATGCCAACTTAAGTGAATGCCCGAAATGCAAATCATCAAGATGGAAAGATGGCGATGCTATGCAAAGGATTCCTCATAATGTTCCAAGACATTTTCCAATTAAACCAAGATTGCAGAGGTTGTTTCATGACGCTGAAACAAGAGAGGATGTACTGTGGCATTCTAGGAACTAGGAGTATAGAGATCAGAATGTAATGAGCCATCCATCACATGGTAGTGAGTGGAAAAGCTTCAATCAGAAGCACAAAAACTTTGCTGCTGACCCGAGAAACAATAGACTTGGCTTATTTTCAGATGGATTTAACCCATTTGGCCACCAAAGCGCCACATATAGCATGTGGCTAGTGCTTGTTATCCCTTACAACATGCCTCCAAATGTCTGCACCAAAGAATCAAACTATGTGATGGCCTTGCGCATCCCAGGTCCAAAAAGTCCTGGAAAGGATTTTGATTTGTTCATGGAGCCTCTTGTGGAGAAACGTCAACATCTATGGAGGGGTGTTCTCACTCGAGACCTATATAGCAGCCCACCAGCTGATTTCTTTCTGTGTGCTGTTATAATTTGGTGCATCCATGATTACCTGGCTTTGGACACTATCTAAGGGCGAACGACACATGGTTACAATGCATGTGTTCGCTGTGACAGGAATCCGCTGTCATACGCAATACTTAGAAATATCTGTTACATTGGACATCGATGTTTCCTTGCCAAGGACAAGCCGCATCCTAGAAAATACAGAAGACATGTGTTCAATGCAAAGCATGAAAACCGTGATGCGCCAAAGAGCCTCACCACCGATGAGTTGCAAGTGGAATTAGAGAAGGTCAGGCATATTACACCAGGAAACCATCCTGATAATGGTAGTGGGAAAAGGAAGCGTGGCAGGGCAGAAGAGAGATTATTGTTTACCCGCAGGTCCACTTTGTGGGACTTGGAGTATTGGAAAGATTTGGATCTGCGGCATAATCTTGATGTGATGCACATCGAGAAAAATATATGTGACAGCATTATCGGCAGACTTCTTAATATTGAAGGCAAGACGAAAGATACCTTAAATCTAGGATTGATTTGACACACCTGGGTATCAGACAGCATTTGCAGGTGCAAGATGAAGGTAAACCATGGGATATGGCACCAGCTGTGTATGTCTTGGACAAGGTAAAAAGAAAAGAATTCTGCGAGGTCCTGTCACGTGTGAGATTCCCACATGGATTTGCTTCCAACCCTGAAAGGAGAGTCAGTGCAGACGGAAACAAGGTACAAGGGTTGAAAACTCATGACTGCCACGTCCTACTTCAAAGGGTTTTACCTGTTATCCTTAGAGGATTGGGCCGCCCTGAATTATACAAACCAGTTGCAGGGTTGGGACAATTCTTTAGGGAACTCTGCAGTAGAAATATCAGGATAGATGCTCTGGAGCGTCTTAAAGACAAGATATCATCTATCCTATGCGACCTTGAGAAGATATATCCTCCAGCCTTGTTTGATGTGATGGTGCATTTGGCTGTTCATCTACCTGATGAGGCACTACTTAGAGGTCCAGTACAGTATGGCTGGATGTACCCTATTGAAAGGTGGCTAGGCACTTTCAAGGGCTATGTTAGGAACAGAGCTAGACCCGAGGGTTCCATTGCAGAGGCCTACATTGTTACAGAAGCGTTGACATTCTGCTCAAAATACATTGAAACAGCTGATCAGCTTACCAAAGATGTGGATGATGACAATCCCGGGCTCAATGTTTTCGATTATTCTGTTCGAGTTACAGGGAAGAGTCGAGAAGAGGACAAACCTAAAGACTTGGACAAAATGGTTTGGTATGTGTTGAATAACTATCTTGAGATACTACCTTATGTCAAGTAAGTGCTAAGTACTCCAGCTTATACATCGTAATCTACTAAACTTGCAGCACATTCTTATATATTTAGATGTTTGACGCGATCACTATGTTGTGCAGCATCTACAAAAAGGAGTTACTGCCGCAAAATCCAAGAAACATTGACAAACTGGTTATGGCAGGATTTGCGAAATGGTTCAAGAGCCATGTAAGCTTTTGAATTGCACTGTGATTTTTTTTAATATACTGAGTACATAAGATGATCAGCTTGTCTATTTTCTAACCATAGGTTAAGTAGATGCGGAGGTCAAGGTGCAGTTGATGATGCCCTTTACTCACTAGCAATGGTTCCTGATACTGAGTAAGACATTATGAATCTTGCGTTATTGGAGATGTGTGCTACAACACCCTTGCACGAGACGAAGGCATGAGCATGGAAACGTATGACAAAGAGACAACTGAAATATATGCTAACATAACAGACATTGTTCAGTTGCAGTATGTCTTCGGTTTCGAGGATCATCGGTGGGTGGTTCTGTTGTGCTGTCGTTGGTATAACCTGTTTTCCAGGATCGCAAAACCCAGAGCTGATGATTATTTCAAATCCATCAATGTCAAGGCGGCGTACCAGACCAACGAGCCTTTTATTTTGGCAAATCATGAAACACATATATTTTTCTTGGAAGACACATTTGCACGTAGCGATGACTGGAGAGTAGAGCAGAGGAATTCGTTTAATGAAGTTGCACAACAACATGATGCTTACACTGCTCCTGATGTACGAGATAACACATATGTTACTAATATCTTTGAGAAACATCACGTCAATGACGCCGGCGAAAAGATTGCATGTCGTGCTGTGGACATACAAGAGTTGATCAAGAAGAAGCCAACGTTCGAGGACGTTGAGGACGAGAAGAAGATGACACCGTGGGGAATTATGATTCAGACTGATACTCATGGCGAAGATGTTGACACTACTGCTGCGGATGATGATTACATTGCTTTTGTCGTATTTGCCCGTCAGAAGACATTTTTTATCTACTATGTGAAATTGTGTTTGCTATGACAACTGAAACCTGATGAACATGTTGTTTAGTATTTTCCTATGAGAACATCACTTGTTATGTATGCTGATTTGTGTTTGGTGATTGTATGACGACTAAAACATGATGACACTGTTGTTTAGTTGTACTCATATTTGGCTGTGAAACTTGAATTTGATGACATAGTTTGTTGTTGGACTGCAATTTGCTCGACGTCTTCGAATGAGAACAAAGCTGACCCGACAGGTCCTCTGCTAATTTATTTATTTATTACGAAAAGATTTATTTATTTATTTATGAGCAAAAGGGGATACCCCCTGATTTCCGTTAACAGAAATCATTATATGTTCACAACACTACGCCCAGCCTGCTACACAGTTTTCATTCATTACTAGTTTCAGCAAAGTGCTCATGTCATAGCCACTGAATACATCACGAGTGCTACATACACTGCAAATAAAGAGACAATCATCCTACAGAGCACATCGATTTTGCCCATTATCTTCACAAGCTCTTTCATCTCCTCATTGCTGTCAAGGCCGTTCAAGAGTTGTTGCTTAGCCATGATCAGAGGAACTGCATCTTTAACCTTCAGCTCTGCATCTTCCTCTTCTGCAGTTACTTCAGTTACTTGTCCAACACCCGAACCTGCTGGTATTGGGATTCATCGGCTAACCAAATAATCTGCGCTATTGCACTCCCCCACATCAGCAACTTCCCATAAATACAAATCACACGGATCTTTCATTTTCTGCACGAATCAAATTGGAAGATCATCAACCAAACTATTAAAAAAATCAGCAACTGAAAGTAGCAGAACAACACTTAAACATATTATTACCCCATGATTCGGGCATTTGTAGAAGACTCGGCCAGGGTTGAGGATTGTGGTTGAGACGCAACGGATGACTCTGCGTGATTTGCAGCAGTGGCACCACACCAACGGCAGCGGGTTGCGATGAGCAACCGGCTGCGGTGCGCGTGCCGGCGGGGGTGTGATGAGACCCACAGGCGATGGTACGGGTGGCGACTTGGCGCATATTTGGTTGTTGCCTGCTGAAGAGCAGGTGGACGAGCAGCCAGCGGACATGGTTGCTGCGGCCAGAGCTTCTGCTGCGAGGCAGATTAAGTAGAGAAGAGGAGAAGCAAACGTTGGATATGTCAGTTTCATTACTTGCAGAGTATCATAGCACCATATATGGTCATAGTCTAGGTTTGGATTTGAACCAGCTATAGGAGCACGTCTCTCTTTTTTCTAAAACTCAGCAACGTCTCTTTACTGGTACACTAGCTTGTTCTGTACGCCTTCTCAAGTCTTCGACTCCTCCACCTGACATCTGGGACCCACCGGAAGGGCCTCTGTATTTCGCGAAAAAAAAGGTGCCCCCCGCTGACAGGTCGGACCCACTAGCTATCTTCGCACGCAAGGAAGTGCCTCCTTATTACGCACAAAAAAATGAATACCCCCCTGCCAGCTGGAACCCAGCATCGTGGGAGGCTGAGTTGTGGGCCTACCAAGTTGATGGGGACGGAGGGCTTTGTCAACTTAGTCAATATGAACGATTCTAGCTCCAGTTACCGTACGATGTTCTTCCAACGGCAATAGTGCTTTTTCAACCTCTGGTCTTCTTGCTCCAGCCGCCCAAACCAGCGGCGGTCGTGCCGCGTGCTCCTACCTCCCATGGCCGGCTGTGATGCCGTGGAGGCCTCACCGCCCCCTACTACTCCCACCGCTGGCCAGGGCATCGCTCTACTCACCCACACCCCCTGTTATTCTGCAGCGACGGCTGCCTCACACCGCAGCCGAACCAGTGAACCCTCGTACTCCTCTCCGTGTGGGCTTCCACTGCGTCGTCCCCTTCCTAGGCCTCGCCGACGTCCACCGCCTTGGTGCTCTCGGCGCGGCGTGGTCAATGTGGTCAACGACCGACTTCCATCGGAAGAGTACTGTACGTGGAGAGGCTGACAGCTGGGTCCACGGCCGCAGCTGGGTCCACGGCCACAGCCCAGTTTTTTGTGATTTGCCAAGTAAGTCGCTTTGTCAGGCCTGTTGGGCTGCAAATCTTTCAAGACGAGGAGAGCTTCATTCGGCTGGCCGAGAAAATGGCCTATCAGTAATGAGAAATGGGTTGTACATTTTAAAAACACATCAAACCAGTAATTAGTTTCAAATTTCTTTTTTCATTTTGAGATTTTAAATTGCACTGATTTTTATGCGTGGACAATTTGTTGGATTTTATACTGATATACATTTATTTTTTAAATCAGTTTGAATGTGACTCGAAATTTTGGGATCAAGAACAGTTCGGACGACACCGAAATATGCAAAAGTTCATATAATTTTTTAATCATGGCCACAATATGGGCTGTAATGGGCTGTATGGGCTCTCGGCGCGGCCTGGTCAACGTGGTCAACGATGGACATGCATCTGAAGTGAACTGTACATGGAGAAGGTGACAGCTGGGTCCACGGCCGCACGCAAGGAAATGCCTCCTTATTACACACAAAATAATGATTCCTCCACCTGACATCTGGGACCCACCAAAAGGGCCTCTGTATTTCACGAAAAAAACGTTACCGCCGCTGACAGCTTGGACCCACCAGCTATATCTTCAAGACGCAAGGAAGTGCCTCCTTATTAGGCACAAAAAATGAATACTCCCCGCTAGCTGGGACCCGAGATAGTGGCAGGCTGACTTGTGGGCCTACTAAGTTGACGGGGATGGAGGGCTTTGTCAACTTAGTAAATATGCACGATTCTAGCTCCAGTGACCGTACGATGTCCATCCAACGGCCGTAGTGCTTCTTCAACCACTGGTCTTCATGCTCCAGCTGCCCAAACCAGCGCCGGTCGCAGCTCGTGCTCCTGCCTCCCGTGGCCGGCTGCGATGCGGCGGAGGCCTCACCGCCCCCTACTACTCCCACCGCTGGCCAAGCCATCCCTCTACTCACCCACACCCCCTATTATTCTGCGGCGACGGCAGCCTCACACCGCAGCGAACCAGTGAACCCTCATACTTCTCTACGCGTGGGCATCCACTTCCGCGTCTTCCCCGGCTCCGCGTTGTCCCCTTCCGAGGCCTCGCCGTCGTCCACTGCCTGGTGCTCTCCGCGCGACGTGGTCAACGTGGTCAAGGAGCGACTTCCATCGGAAGAGTACTGTACGTGGAGAGGCGGACAACTGGGTGCACGGCAGCCGCAAGGAAGTGCCTCCTTATTACGCGGAAAATAATTCTTCCTCTACTTGACAGCAGGAACCCACCGGATGGCCACCGTATTTGGCGAAAAAATGTTTCCCCCCAGCTTGCTGGGACCCACCGGACGGGCCACCGTATTTCGTGAAAAAAACGTTCCCCCCGCTGTCAGCTCGGACACACCGGAAGTGCCTCCTTATTAGGCACAAAAAAATGAATACTCCCCCTGCTAGTTGGGACCCACCTTGGTGGGTGGCTGACTTGTGGGCCTACTAAGTTGACGGGGACGGAGTGCTTTGTCAACTTAGTCAATTTGAACGATTCTAGCTCCAGTGACCGTACGATGTCCATCCAACGGCCGTAGTGCTTCTTTAACCTCTGGTCTTCTTGCTCCAGCCACCCAAAGCAGCGTCGGTCGTGCCGCATGCTCCTGCCTCCCGTGGCCGGCTGTGCTGCCGCAGAGGCCTCACCGCCCCCTACTATTCCCACCGCTGGCCAAGCCCTGCGACGATGGCAGCCTCACACCGCAGCCGAACGAGTGAACCCTCGTACTCCTCTCCGCGCGGGCTTCCACTAGCGCGTCTTCCCCGACTCCGCGTCGTCCCCTTCCTAGGCATCACCGTCGTCCACCGCCCTGGTGCTCTTGGCGCGGCGTGGTCAACGTGGTCAAGGAACGGCTTCCATCGGACGTGGTATGTACGTGGAGAGGCTGACAGCTGGGTCCATGATAACCCACAAGTGTAGGGGATCGCAACAGCTTTCGATGGTAGAGTATTCAACCCAAATTTATTGATTCGACACAAGGGGAGCCAAAGAATATTCTCAAGTATTAGCAATTGAGTTGTCAATTCAGCCACACCTGGATAACTTAATATCTGCAGCAAGGTATTTGGTAGCAAAGTAATATGATAGTAGTGGTAACAGTAACAAAAGAGTAATGAAAGCAAAAGTAATGTTTTTGGTGTTTTGTAATGATTGCAACAGTAATAACAGGAAAGTAAATAAGCGTAAACCAGTATATGGAAAGCTCGTAGGCATTGGATCGGTGATGGATAATTATGCCAGATGCGGTTCATCATGTAACAGTCAAAACATAGGGTGACACAGAACTAGATCCAATTCATCAATGTAATGTACGCATGTATTCCGAATATAGTCATACGTGCTTATGGAAAATAACTTGAATGACATCTTTTGTCCTACCCTCCCGTGGCAGCGGGGTCCTAATGGAAACTAAGGGATATTAAGGCCTACTTTTAATAGAGAACCGGAACAAAGCATTAGCACATAGTGAATACATGAACTCCTCAAACTATGGTCATCACCGAGAAGTATCCCGATTATTGTCACCCCGGGGTTGTCGGATCATAACACATAATAGGTGACTATAGACTTGCAAGATAGGATCAAGAACTCACATATATTCATGAAAACATAATAGGTTCAGATCTGAAATCATGGCACTCGGGCCCTAGTGACGAGCATTAAGCATAGCAAAGTCATAGCAACATCAATCTCAGAACATAATGGATACTAGGGATCAAACGCGATGATTTCTAGGGCTTGGCGGCGGCTCCGTATGTAAAACGCGATGATTTCTTCTCCTTGATTTTTTTCTCTCTGAAAGCAAATATATATAGTTGGAGTTGGCGTCGGAGGAGCTCCAGGGGGCCCACGAGGTAGGGGGCGCGCCCTAGGGGGGGCGTGCCCCCCACCCTCGTGGACAGGGTGTGGGCCCCCTGGTCTTCATCTTTGGCAAGTATTTATTATTATTTTTGACTAGATGTTCCGTGGAGTTTCAGGTCATTCCGAAAACTTTTGTTTTCTGCACATAAAACAACATCATGGCAATTCTGCTGAAAACAGCGTCAATCCGGGTTAGTTGCATTCAAATCATACAAGCTAGAGTCCAAAACAAGGGCAAAAGTGTTTGGGAAAGTAGATACGATGGAGACGTATCAACTCCCCCAAGCTTAAACCTTTGCTTGTCCTCAAGAAATTCAGTTGATAAACTCAAAGAGAAAAAGAAAAACTTTTACTAACTCTGTTTGCTATTGTTGTTGTAAATATGTAAAGCCAGCATTCAGGTTTTCAGCAAAGATTATAACTAACCACATTTGCAATAATTCTCAGGTCTCACGTTTACTCATATCAATGGCATAATCAACTAGCGAGTCATAATAATAAATCTCGGATGATAACACTTTCTCAAAACAATCATAATATGATATAACAAGATGGTATCTCGCTAGCCCTTTCTGAGACCGCAAAACATAAATGCAGAGCACCTTTAAAGATCAAGGACTGACTAGACATTGTAATTCACGGTAAAAGAGATCCAATCATAGTCATACCCAATATAGATTAACAGTAATGGATGCAAATGACAGCTGTGCTCTCCAGCTAGTGCTTTTTAATAAGAGGGTGATGACTCAACATAAAAGTAAATAGATAGGCCCTTCGCTGAGGGAAGGTGGATTTGTAGAGGTGCGTAGCTCGGTTTTGAAATAGAGATACATAATATTTTGAGCGGCATACTTTGATTGTCAACATAACAACTAAGAGATGGCGACATCTTCCATGCTACACACATTATAGGCGGTTCCCAAACAGAATGGTAAAGTTTATACTCCCCCTCCACCAACAAGCATCAATCCATGGCTTGCTCGAAACAACAAGTGCCTCCAACTAACATCAGGTCCCAGGGGGAGTTTTGTTTGCAATTATTTTTTGATTTAGTTTTCATAAAGCATGGGACTGGTCATCCCAGTGACCAGCCATTTTCTCGTGAGTGAGGAGCGGAGTCCACTCCTCTTGAGAATAACCCGCCTAACACGAAAGATAAGGGCAGCCTTAGTTGATACATGAGCTATTCGAGCATACAAAACAAAATGTTTATTTGAAGGTTTAGAGTTTGGCACATACAAATTTACTTGGAACGGCAGGTAAATACCGCATATAGGAAGGTATAGTGGACTCATGTGGAATAACTTTGGGGTTCAAGGGATTGCATGCACAAGCAGTATTCCCACTTAGTACAAATGAAGGCTAGCAAGAGACAGGGAAGCGACCAACTAGAGAGCGACAACAGTCATGAACATGCATTAAAATTAATAAACATTGGATGCAAGCATGAGTAGGATATAATCCACCATGAACATAAATATCATGAAGGCTATGTTGATTTGTTTCAACTACATGTGTGAACATGTGCGAAGTCAAGTCACTTAAATCATTCAAAGGAGGATACCACCCCATCATACCACATCACAACCATTTTAATAGCATGTTGGCATGCAAGGTAATCCATTATAACTCATAGGTAATCAAGCATGGCATAAGCAACTATGATCTCTAATTGTCATTGCAAACATGTTTATTCATAATAAGCTGAATCAAGAACGATGAACTCATCATATTTACAAAAACAAGAGAGGTCGAGTTCATACCAGCTTCGCTTATCCCAATCAATTCATCATATATCATCATTATTGCCTTTCACTTGCATGACCGAACGATGTGGATAATAATAAGAGTGCACGTGCATTGGACTAAGCTGGAATCTGCGAGCATTCAATAAGTAGGAGAAGACAAGGCAATATGGGCTCTTAGTTAAATCAACAATAATACATATAAGAGTCACTTCAACAATTTAATCATGGTCTTCTCCTATCGACCCCAAAGAAATGAAAGGAAATAAACCTATTTACATGGGAAAGCTCCCAACAAGCAAAAGAAGAACAGGAAATATTTTTGGGTTTTATTTTTAATTATTACTGCTACAGCAGGAAAAGTAAACTAACTAGAAGATACACTAATTTTTTTGTTGTTTTCTTAAAGTTTATCAAACACACAAGAAGAAAGCAGGAAAAAGAAAATAAACTAGCATGGATATTACGGTGAAAAAGTATGAGAACCGACATTTAGTAATGAGTGTGTGAACATAAATGTAATGTCGGTTGGAAATACGTACTCCCCCAAGCTTAGGCTTTTGGCCTAAGTTGGTTCATTGCCAGGGATGGGGTCGTACTGTGATGAAGAGGACTCTGACTGCCACTGGCTGGCAGCCACCTCTGAATCCCAAGAATAAATAGACTGGCGTGGAGGCTCGTATTGTGGTTCCGGCTCCGGGGTTGGTTCAGGATTCCGATAGGCTTGAACGGCCGCCCACGGAACGAGATAAAGACCTTCAGACAAGTTAAACAAAGAAGGAGCAGGAAAAGTAATAGTCTCAGGGTGATGTTTATCAAAGTACAATTTATGTTTAAGCTCCCCTTCCTTGCCCTTAACAATAAAGACATGCACTAGCATACTCTTATAATCCAAATAAGCACTAGGCAACAATTTTTCTTCTTTCTCATAAAGCCTAATGGGTATGTTAAAATGTGCAGCTAGGCGCGAAGCATAAATACCTCCAAAGATGGGGCCTTTCGTACGGTTCAAACTTAAACGTTTAGCAATAATTCCGCCCATACTAACAGAGTTATCGAGGTACAAACCATGGGAACAAAATGATAATATCAGGAACACTAAGGTTTCCGCAGTTTCCACGACCAATCAAGTAACGACTAGAAAATAAGGCAAAGTATCGTAAAACAGGAAAATGTATGCTAGTGATTCTTGCATCGGAAACCTTCCTAGTTTCCCCCCACAGTGATGGTGTTAATAAATTCTTCCACATCCTTGCGATGTGGTTCTTCTAAGGTACCCTCAGAGGGTATTTTGCAAACCTTGCAAAATCCAGCTAATGGCATCTTCTTAACAACGTCATATAAATGAAACTCTACTGAAGGAGGTGATTCCTTAGGATAATAGTAGAAGTTTTGCACAAAAGTATTAGTGAGTAAGAGATACTGATGACGTTGGTCGCGGAGGAAGTTGGTGAGGCCAGCATTCTCAGTGAACGAATAAAAATCCTCATAAATCCCGGCTTGTCTCAAGAAGCCATCAGAAGGCCATTCACATGGCCGGACCTCCGCGGTGCGAGGCAATATATTTGGGCCTCTGTGCTTCTTCATTTTGTTTTTCCTTCGAGCTTCGGCTCGACGAGCCCCTCAAAAGTCTCTTCATCATTTTTTCAAATATTCTGAAATTTTTAGTAACTTCAAACAAAAGTGAAACAACTTCGATAAGATTGATAGCAACTACTCCTACAAGTTCCTAGAGCCTTAATCAAGCATTAGAACTACTTGGAACCATATAAATTTGACATGCAAGCTCAAGAACAGGGTCACCTATGCAGCACAAGTTTGCAAAGAATAAAGCACTAGAACAAAAACTAATTGGACCAATGGAGGAGTCACATACCAAGGAACAATCTCCCCAAGCAGTTTTGTGAGAGGTGCTTTGAGCAAGGAGATCGAAAATCACAGCAAAGTGAGCTGGAACTCGTGCTTGAGCCAGATATTCGTGTTTGTGGGAGGAAGAAGAAGAGGATGGGTGCAGGAATAAGTGGAGGAGGGCCACCGTGGGCCCATGAGGCAGGGGGCGCGCCCTGGGGGGTAGGGCGCGCCCTCCACCCTCGTGGCCAGGTGGCAGCTCCCCCCGTGGTAATTTTTGCACCATAAATCCTCAAATATTCCCGAAAAATCATATTAAATTGGCATGGCATTCTGAGGACTTTTATTTTCGCGGTATTTTTATATTGCACAGATAAATCAGGAAACAGAGAGAAAAACACTATATTTACTTTATTTCAACTAAATAACAGAAAGTATAAAGAGGGTACAGAAGGTTGTGCCTTCTAGTTTCATCCGTCTCATGATCATCAAAAGGAATCCACTAACAAGGTTGATCAGGTCTTGTTAACAAACTCATTCCGACTAACATGCAGCCGGAGAAATTTGAATAACACTATGTTACCTCAACGGGGATATGCACATCCCCAATAATAAGAATATCATATTTCTTCTTGACAGTAGGAAGAGGAAATTCAAAACCTCCAAATATAATCGATTGAATTTTTCCAATAGAGTTGATACTATGAACTTGAGGTTGTTTCTTCGGAAAGTGTACCGTATGCTCATTACCATTAACGTGAAAAGTGACATTGCCTTTGTTGCAATCAATAACGGCTCCTGCAGTATTCAAAAAGGGTCTTCCAAGAATAATAGACATACTGTCGTCCTTGGGAATATCAAGAATAACAAAGTCCGTTAAAATAGTAACGTTTGCAACCACAACATGCACATCCTGACAAATACCGACAGGTATAGCAGTTGATTTATCAGCCATTTGCAAAGATATTTCAGTAGGTGTCAACTTATTCAAATCAAGTCTACGATATAAAGAGAGAGGCATAACACTAACACCGGCTCCAAGATCGCATAAAGCAGTTTTAACATAATTTCTTTTAATGGAGCATGGTATAGTAGATACTCCTGGATCTCCAAGTTTCTTTGATATTCCACCCTTAAAAGTATAATTAGAAAGCATGGTGGAAATTTCAGCTTCTGGTATCTTTCTTTTATTGGTAATGATATCCTTCATATACTTAGCATAAGGATTTGTTTTGAGCACATCAGTTAATCGCATACGCAAAAAGATAGGTCTAATCATTTCAGCAAAGCGCTCAAAATCCTCATCATCCTTTTTCTTGGATGGTTTGGGAGGAAAAGGCATGGGTTTCTGAAACCATGGTTCTCTTTCTTTACCATATTTCCTAGCAACAAAATCTCTCTTATCATAACATTGATTCTTTGATTGTGGGTTATCAAGATCAACAGCAGGTTCAACCTCTACATCATTATCAGTACTAGGTTGAGCATCATCATGAACAACATCATTAACATTTTCGCTAGGTTCATGTTCATTACCAGATTGTGTTTCAGCATCATAAATAGATATATCATTTGGATTCACAGGTGGTTCAGCAATAGGTTCACTAGAAGTTTGCAAAGTCCTATCATTTTGCTTTTTCTTCCTTTTAGAAGAACTAGGCACATCAGTATTATTTCTCTGAGAATCTTGCTCAATTCTCTTAGGTTGGCCTTCAGGATACAAAGGTTCATGAGTCATTCTACTAGTTCAAGTAGCCACTCTAACAGCATAATCATTTTTCTTACTATTCATTTCATTGAGCAAATCATTTTGAGCCTTAAGTACTTGTTCTACTTGAGTGGTAACCATAGAAGCATGTTTGCTAATGAGTTTAAGTTCACATCTAACATTAGCCATATAATCACCCAAGTGTTTAATCATATAGGTATTTTGTTTTAATTGTCTACCAAAATAAGCATTAAAATTTTCTTGTTTGACAATAAAATTATCAAACTCATCCAAGCATTGTCCAGCAGACTTATAGTGAGGAATATCACCTTCATCAAATCTATAGAGAGAATTTACCTTTACTACCTGTGTCGGGTTATCAAGACCATGCGTTTCTTCAATAGGTAATGGATTAAGATCATATGTTTCTTCAACAGTGATGAAATTAAGACCATGTATTTCTTCAATAGGAGGTAAATTCTTAACATCTTCAGCTTTAATACCTTTTTCTTTCATATATTTCTTTGCCTGTTGCATATCTTCAGGACTGAGAAATAGAACACCCCTCTTCTTCAGAGTTGGTTTAGGAATAGGCTCAGTAGTTGGAGCAGGAGCTGGCTCAGGAGCTGGCTTTGGAAGTGCCCAATTATTTTCATTTGTCAACATATTATTCAATAGAATTTCAGCTTCATCCGGTGTTCTTTCCCTGAAAAGAGAACCAGCACTACTATCCAGGTAATCTCTGAAGCATCGGTTAGTCGATTATAAAAGATATCAAGTATTTCATTTTTCTTAAGAGGATGATCAGGCAAAGCATTAAGTAACTTGAGAAGCCTCCCCCAAGCTTGTGAGAGACTCTCTTCTTTAATTTGCACAAAGTTGTATATTTCCTTTAAAGAAGCTTGTTTCTTATGAGCAGGGAAATATTTGGCAGAGAAGTAATAAATCATATCCTGGGGACTACGCACACAACCAGGATCAAGAGAATTAAACCATATCTTAGCATCACCCTTTAATGAGAACGAAAATATTTTAAGGATATAAAAGTAGCGAGATCTCTCATCATTAGTGAACAGGGTGGCTATATCATTTAATTTAGTGAGATGTGCCACAACAGTTTCAGATTCATAGGCATGAAAAGGATCAGATTCAACCAAAGTGATTATATCAGGATCAACAGAGAATTCATAATCCTTATCGAGAACACAAATAGGTGAAGTAGCAAAAGCAGGGTCAAGTTTCATTCTATCTCTAAGAGATTCTTTACTCCATTTAACTAATAGCCTCTTAAGTTCGTTTCTATCTTCGTAGGCAAAAATAGCTGCAGAAGCTTCCATATCAAAAACATAACCCTCAGGAATAACAGGCATATCTTCATCATCAATTTCATCAACATTATCAGTTTCAATAATTTCTTTCTCTCTAGCCCTAGCAATTTGTTCATCAAGAAATTCACTGAGGGGCATAGTAGTATCAAGCATAGAAGTAGTTTCATCATAAGTATCATGCATAGCAGAAGTGGCATCATCAATAACATGCGACATATCAGAACGAATAGCAGAAGCAGGTTTAGGTGTCGCAAGCTTACTCATAATAGAAGGTGAATCAAGTGCAGAGCTAGATGGTAGTTCCTTACCTCCCCTCGTAGTTGAGGGATAAATTGTTGTCTTAGCGTCTTTCAAATTCTTCATAGTGTCCAGCAGATATAAATCCCAAGTGACTCAAAGAATAGAGCTATGCTCCCCGGCAACGATGCCAGAAATTAGTCTTGATAACCCCCAAGCTCGCCCTGGTGTAATGTGCCCCCCTCGGGGCACCCCCCAGGTGCTTCTTTGGCCCACTGGTGGTCTTCTGGTCCATAAAAATCCACAAGAAGTTTCGCGATGTTTGGACTCCATTTGATATTGATTTCCTGAGATGTAAAAAACAAGCAAAAAATAGCAACTCACACTAGGCACTGGGTCAATATGTTAGTCCCAAAAAATAATATAAAATTGCTATAAAATGATTGTAAAACATCCAAGAATGATAATAAAACAACATGAATAGTTCATAAATTATAGATATGTTGGAGACGTATCACTACCATAATGCTTAGAAATTTTACCCTCGATCCACTCTAAACCCTATTACCAAAACCTTAACATCCACCGCAATGGGTTTTGACTTACTCCGGAGAGACCACTTGAAATCCTTGGTGGGATTGGATCTATTGTGAGCGAGTGCAACAACGCATTCAAAACCTTCCGTGCAACCCGTTGTCAGCAATGGAGGAGAGGTCCGGTCAACACAAAATGCCCTTGTAGTCGATCGACACAGACATCAATGAGAAGACCACAAACTTTAGGGAAGAGGAAGGTGGCGGAGAACGAAGAAGGGTAGGACTGGATCCTAGCGATTAATGGATCTCGAGGGTGGCCGAATTGTCGCGTGAGTACGAAGATGGTCCTCCATGGTCGCCAGTGGTCGGTATTGGGGAAGCACTCCCGGTAATAGCGCAGGTGGCGTGTTCTATGATCACCATGGTCTCCGGGAGAAAAGGAACAATGGGTATCAGGAAACATTTTATGACTGAGCTGAGATGGGTAATCCTAGCGTGTGGGTCATGTCATGAAGGGAGCGAGAGGTTTTAGTTGAGATTATTTTACAGGCCGAATGCAGCATGGATTGTTGGGGAACACAGTATTTCAAAAATTTTGCCTATGATCACGGAAGATCTATCTATGTGATGTATAGCAACGAGTGGGAGAGTGTGTCCACGTACCCTTGTAGACTGAAAGCGGAAGCGTTAAGTAACGCGGTTGATGTAGTTGAATGTCTTCGCGATCCAACTGATCAAGTACCGAACACACGGCACCTCCGCGATCTGCACACGTTCAGCTCGGTGACGTCCCTCAAACTCTTGATCCAGCTGAGGCCGAGGGAGAGTTCTGTCAGCACGACGGCGTGGTGACGGTGTTGATGAAGTTACCGACGCAGGGCTTTGCCTAAGCACTACAACGATATGACCGAGGTGGAAATCTGTGGAGGGGGGCACCGCACACGGCTAAGATCAACTTTTATGTGTTCTAGGGTGCCCGGCCCCCTCCCCACGTATATAAAGGAGGTAGGGGAGGCCGGCCGGCCATCATGGGCGTGCCAAGGGGGGAGGAATCCTCCTCCTAGTAGGAGTAGGATTCCTCCTTTGCTAGTCCAACTAGGACGAGAAGGAAGGAGAGGGGGAGGGAGAGGGAAAGAGGGGTCGCGCCCCCCTCCCCTAGTCCAATTCGGACTCCCTTGGGGGGTGCCACCTCCTGGCTGCTGCCCTCTCTCTCCCCTAAAGCCCAGTAAGGGCCCAATAACTTCCCGGTGGGGGGGGGGGGTCGGTAACCCTCCGGCACTCTGGTTTTATTCGAAACCTCCCGGAACACTTCTGATGTCCCAATAACATGGTCCAATATATCAATATTTATGTCTCGACCATTTCGAGACTCCTCGTCATGTCCGTGATCACATCCGAGACTCCAAACTACCTTCGGTACATCAAAACACATAAACTCATAATACCGATCGTCATCAAAACACATAAACTCATATTTGTTCCCACATATTATACGAAGATCTTTATCGGTCAAACCGCATAACACCATACGTTGTTCCCTTTGTCATTGGTATGGTACTTGCCTGAGATTCGATCGTCAGTATCTCAGTACCAGTTCAATCTCGTTACAGGCACGTCTCTTTACTCGTTCCGTAATGCATCATCCCGCAACTAACTCATTAGTCACATTGCTTGCAAGGCTTATAGTGATGTGCATTACCGAGAGGGCCTAGAGATACCTCTCCGACAATCGGAGTGACAAATTCTAATCTCGATCTATGCCAACTCAACAAGTACCATCGGAGACACCTGTAGAGCACCTTTATAATCACACAGTTACATTGTGACGTTTGGAGCACACAAAGTATTCCTCCGGTAATCGGAAGTTGCATAATCTCATAGGCATAGGAACATGTATAAGTCATGAAGAAAGCAATAGCAACAAAATAAACGATCATCGTGCTAACCTAACGGATGGGTCAAGTCAATCACATCATTCTCTAATGATGTGATCCCGTTAATAAAATGACAACTCATGTCTATGGCTAGGAAACTTAACCATCTTTGATTCAACGAGCTAGTCAAGTAGAGGCATACTAGTGACACTCTGTTTGTCTATGTATTCACACATGTACTAAGTTTCCGGTTAATACAATTCTAGCATGAATAATAAACATTTATCATGATATAAGGAAATATAAATAACAACTTTATTATTGCCTCTAGGGCATATTTCCTTCAGTCTCCCACTTGCACTAGAGTCAATAATCTAGATTACATGGTAATGATTCTAACACCCATGGAGTCTTGGTATTGATCATGTTTTGCTCATGAGAGAGGCTTAGTCAACGGGTCTGCAACATTCAGATCCATATGTATCTTGCAAATCTCCATGTCTCTCTCCTTGACTTGATCGAAGATGGAATTGAAGCGTCTCTTGATGTGCTTGGTTCTCTTGTGAAATCTTGATTCCTTTGCCAAGGCAATTGCACTAGTATTGTCACAAAAGATTTTCATTGAAACCGATGCACTAGGTATGACACCTAGATCGGATATGAACTCCTTCATCTAGACTCCTTCATTTGCTGCTTCCGAAGCAGCTATGTACTCCGCTTCACACGTAGATCCCGCCACGACGCTTTGCTTAGAACTACACCAACTTATAGATCCACCGTTCAATATAAATACGTATCCGATTTGTGACTTAGAGTCACCCGGATCAGTGTCAAAGCTTTCATCGACATAACCATTTACGATGAGCTCTTTGTCACCTACATAAACGAGAAACATATCCTTAGTCCTTTTCAGGTATTTTAGGATGTTCTTGAACGCTGTTCAGTGATCCACTCTTGGATTACTTTGGTACCTCCCTGCTAAACTAATAGCAAGGCAGACATCAGGTCTGGTACACAGCATTTCATACATGATAGAACCTATGGCTGAAGCATAGGGAATGACTTTCATTTTCTCTCTATCTTCTGCAGTGGTCGGGCATTGAGTCCGACTCAACTTCACACCTTGTAAGACAGGCAAGAACCCTTTCTTTGATTGATCTATTTTGAACTTCTTCAAAACTTTATCAAGGTATGTGCTTTGTGAAAGTCCAATTAAGCGTCTTGATCTATCTCTATAGATCTTGATGCCCAATATATAAGCAGCTTCACCGAGGTCTTTCATTGAAAAACTGTTATTCAAGTATCCTTTTATGCTATCCAGAAATTCTATATCATTTCCAATCAACAATATATCATCCACATATAATATTAGAAATGCTACAGAGCTCCCACTCACTTTCTTGTAAATACACGCTTCTCCAAAAGTCTGTATAAAACCATATGCTTTGATCACACTATCAAAATGTTTATTCCAACTCCGAGATGCTTGCACCAGTCCATAAATGGATCGCTGGAGCTTGCACACTTTGTTAGCATCCTTTGGGTCGATAAAACCTTCGGTTTGCATCATATACAACTCTTCTTCCAGAAATCCATTCAGGAATGCAGTTTTTACATCCATTTGCCAAATTTCGTAATCATAAAATGCAGCAATTGCTAACATGATTTGGACGGACTTAAGCATCACTACGGGTGAGAAGGTCTCATCGTAGTCAACCCCTTGAACTTGTTGAAAAACTTTCGCAACAAGTCGAGCTTTGTAGACTGTAACATTACCGTCAGCGTCAATCTTCTTTTTGAAGATCCATTTATTCTTGATGGCTTGCCGATCATCGGGCAAGTCAACCAAAGTCCACACTTTGTTCTCATACATGGATCCCATCTCAGATTTCATGGCCTCAAGCCATTTTGTGGAATCAGTGTTCATCATCTATTCCTCAGAGTTCCTAGGTTCGTCATGCTCAAGTAACATGACCTCTAGAACCAGATTACCATACCACTCTGGTGCGGATCTTACTCTGGTTGACCTACGAGGTTCAGTACTAACTTGATCTGAAGTTACAAGATCATCATCATTAGCTTCCTCACTAATTGGTGTAGGAGTCACAGGAACTGATTTCTGTGATGAACTACTTTGCAATAAGGGAGCAGGTACAGTTACCTCATCAAGTTCTACTTTCCTCCCACTCACTTCTTTCGAGGGAAACTCCTTCTCTAGAAAGGATCCATTCTTAGCAACGAATGTCTTTCCTTCGGATCTGTGATAGAAGGTGTAACCAACAGTCTCCTTTGGGTATCCTATAAAGACACATTTCTCCGTTTTGGGTTCGAGCTTATCAGGTTGAAGCTTTTTCACATAAGCATCATAGCCCCAAACTTTAAGAAACGACAACTTGGGTATCTTGCCAAACCACAGTTCATAAGGTGTCGTCTCAACGGATTTAGATGGTGCCATATTTAACGTGAATGCAGCCGTCTCTAAAGCATAACCCCAAAACTATAGCGACAAATCAGTAAGAGACATCATAGATCGCACCATATCTAATAAAGTGCGGTTACGACGTTCGGACACACCATTACGCTGTGGTGTTCCGGGTGGCGTGAGTTGCGAAACTATTCCGCATTGTTTCAAATGAAGACCAAACTCGTAACTCAAATATTCTCCTCCATGATCAGATCGTAGAAACTTTATTTTCTTGTTACGATGATTTTCCACTTCACTCTGAAATTCTTTGAACTTTTCAAATGTTTTAGACTTATGTTTCATTAAGTAGATATACCCATATCTACTCAAATCATCTGTGAAGGTCAGAAAATGACGATACTTGCCGCGAGCCTCAATATTCATCGGACCATATACATCAGTATGTATGATTTCCAATAAATCTGTTGCTCGCTCCATTGTTCCGGAGAACGAAGTTTTATTCATCTTGACCATGAGGCATGGTTCGCAAGTACCAAGTGATTCCAAAAGTCCATCAGAATGGAGTTTCTTCATGCGTTGTACACCAATATGACTCAAACGGCAGTGCCACAAATAAGTTGCACTAGCATTATCAACTCTGCATCTTTTGGCTTCAATATTATGAATATGTGTGTCACTACTATCGAGATTCAACAAAAATAGGCCACTCTTCAAGTGTGAATGACAATAAAAGATATTACTCATATAAATAGAACAACCATTATTCTCGGATATAAATGAATAATCGTCTCGCATCAAACAAGATCCAGATATAATGTTCATGCTTAACGCTGGCACCAAATAACAATTATTCAGGTATAAAACTAATTCTGGAGGTAGATGTAGAGGTAGCGTGCCGACGGCGATCACATCGACTTTGGAACCATTTCCGACGCGCATCGTCACCTCGTCCTTAGCCAATCTTTGCTTAATCTGTAGTCCGTGTTTCGAGTTGAAAATGTTAGCATCAGAACCAGTATCAAACACCCAGGCACTACTGCGAGCATTAGTAAGGTACACATCAATAACATGTATATCACATATACCTTTATTTACCTTGCCATCCTTCTTATCCGCCAAGTACTTGGGGAAGTTCCCCTTCCAGTGACCAGTCCCTTTGCAGTATAAGCACCCAGTCTCAGGCTTAGGTTCTCACTTGGGCTTCTTCCCTTGAGCAGTGATGTATACTACACAACCTTCTTCTTATAGATGTTGCTGGGCCTCCAAGTGCAGAGGTTTGTAGGACAGTAGCAAATTTCCCTCAAGTGGATGACCTAAGGTTTATCAATCCGTGGGAGGCGTAGGTAGAAGATGGTCTCTCTCAAACAACCCTGCAACGAAATAACAAAGAGTCTCTTGTGTCCCCAACACACCCAATACAATGGTAAATTGTATAGGTGCACTAGTTCGGCAAAGAGATGGTGATACAAGTGCAATATGGATGGTATACATTGGTTTTTGTAATAAGAAAATATAAAAACAGCAAGGTAGCAAGTGGTAAAAGTGAGCGTAAACAGTATTCCAATGCTTCGAAACAAGGCCTAGGGTTCATACTTTCACTAGTGCAAGTTCTCTCAACAATAATAACATAATTGGATCATATAACTTTACCTCAACATGCAACAAAGAGTCACTCCAAAGTCAATAATACCAGAGAACAAACGAAGAGATTATTATAGGGTACGAAACCACCTCAAAGTTATCCTTTCTATTCGATCTATCATAGAGTTCATAATAGAATAACACCTTAAGACACAAATCAACCAAAACCCTAATGTCACCTAGATACTCCAATGTCACCTCAAGTATCCGTGGGTATGATTATACGATATGCATCACACAATCTCACATTCATCTATTCAAACCAACACAATGTACTTCAAAGAGTGCCCCAAAGTTTCTACCGGAGAGTCAAGACGAAAACGAGTGCCAACCCCAATGCATAAGTTTACGAGGTCACGGAACCCGCAAGTTGATCACCAAAACATACATCAAGTAGACCATGTGATATCCCATTGCCACCACAGATAAGCACATGCAAGACGTACATAAAGTGTTCTCAAATCCTTAAAGACTCAATTCGATAAGATAACTTCAAAGGGAAAACTCAATCCATTACAAGAGAGTAGAGGGGGAGAGACATCATAAGATCCAACTATAATAGCAAAGCTCGCGATACATCAAGATTGTATCATCTCAAGAACACGAGAGAGAATGAGAGAGAGATCGAACACATCGCTACTGGTACATATCCTCAGCCCCGAGGGTGAACTACTCCCTCCTCGTCATGGAGAGCGTCGGGATGATGAAGATGGCCACCGGTGAGAGTTACCCCCTCCGGTAGGGTGCCGTAACAGGGTCCCGATTGGTTTTTGGTGGCTACAGAGGCTTGCGGCAGCGGAACTCCCGATCTATTATGTTCACCGATGTTTTTTGGGTATATGGATATATATAGGCGAAAGAAGTCGGTCAAGGGAGCCACGAGGGGCCCACGAGGGTGGGGGCGCGCCCGGGGGTAGGGCGCGCCTCCCTGCCTCGTGGCTTCCTCGGAGCTTCCCTGACGAGTACTCCAAGTCTCCTGGATTGCTTCCGTTCCAAAAATAACTCTCCCGAAGGTTTCATTCCGTTTGGACTCCGTTTGATATTCCTTTTCTTTGAAACACTGAAATAGGCAAGAAAACAACAATTTGGGATGGGCCTCCGGTTAATAGGTTAGTCCCAAAAATAATATAAAAGTATACAGTAAAGCCAATTAAACAACCAAAACAGAATATCATATAGTATGGAACAATAAAAAATTATAGATATGTTGGAGACGTATCAAGCATCCCCAAGCTTAATTCCTGCTCATCCTCGAGTATGTAAATGATAAAAACAGAATTTTTGATGTGGAATGCTACTTAGCATAATTTTTAATGTAATTCTCTTATTTGTGGTATGAGTATTCGGATCCGAAAGATTCAAGATAAAAGTTTAATATTGACATAAAAGTAATAATACATCAAGCATACTAACTAAGCAATTATGTCTTCTCAAAATAACATGGCCAAAGAAAGTTCATCCCTACAAAATCATATAGTTTGGTCATGCTCAATTTTCATCACACAAGAATGCTCTCATCATGCACAACCCCGATGACAAGCCAAGCAATTGTTTCATACTTTAGTAATCTCAAACTTTTTTCAACTTTGACGCAATATATGAGCGTGAGCCATGGATATAGCACTACGGGTGGAATAAAAAATGATGATGGGGGTTATGTGGAGAAGTCAAAAAAAAAAGAAAGTCTCACATTAACGCTTCTAATCAAAGAGCTAGGGAGATGGCCATCCATTGATGTCAATGCAAGGAGTAGGGATTGCCATGCAACGGATGCACTTAGCACTACTAGGAAAAGGGCTATAGCTAATATGAACATTAATGGCGCACCACACATGTGGTGCGCAGTGGCGCACCATGTGTAGGTACGCCATTAGTGTCCATATCACTAATGGCGCACCACACCCTCGGTGCGCCTCTACTAACAACTTTTTTTTCAAAACTAGTAATGGCGCACCAGGCCATAGTGCGCCATTACTAGTTTTAACTAGTAATGACGCACCGCACACTCTGTGCGCCACTACTAACATTTTTTTTTACTTTTTTTTCAAAACTAGTAATGGCGCACCAGGGTATAGTGTGCCATTACTAGTTCAAACTAGTAATGGCGCACCACAACCACGGTGCACCACTACTAACAATTTTTTTTTTGCAAAACTAGTAATGGCGCACCATGTAACAGGTGCGCCATTAGTAACCAGGGTTCCTAATGGCGCATTGTTAGGTGGTGCACCATTGGTAACCTGAGAGCAGCTAGATATTTTGGACAACCACCTACGACACTCACTTTCCCCACTTCATTCTCTCCACCTCCTCCTCCAAGCTTGTCTCGGCTGCCTCCTCCTCCTCACCTCATTTGCACCATAGATTCACCCAAATTAAGTGGTTAAATTTCCTTTTTTGATAGGTAAGTAAGGGAATGTTTTCTTTATGTTGTAGATCTACTTTTTCTCCCTCCAACAACGTGCACATGCACTTTTTATGGCCTAGATCTACGTATGTTTGTGGTGTTGCATATGTTTGTGTTTGCAGGTACCGGTATTTGAAATGCAATATTTGCCAATATTTTTCCGGAATTTTGATTCATTTCTGTTTCGGCGAGAATTTGGCACTATGCATTCTTTTTGGTCCTATTTTTAGGCAAAGTCATGCCAAATTTTTTTTGGTTCTAAAATATCTTTTTGCTCTACCGCGACGACCATGGTCCTTACGATGACCAAAGGCATCGTGAATAGGTTTTTGAGCTCCGCGAAGGCCGAGATGCTTCGAAAGAACGAGACGGAGATAAGATGTCTGTGTCGAAGATGCAAGCTGAAGAGCCTTATGGACCCGGATTCCATACAGGTGCGGGGCCACCTGCTCTTGCGTGGTTTCATGGATGGCTATCGGTGGCAAGGTGATGAAGATGATTATGAAGTCGGCCATGGGGGCCGGGCAAGTAATGAGGAAGGGCAGCAAGACAACAGTGGCGAGGGCGGGCGAGAAGACAAAGAATCTCCAGGACATGGTGACGAAGTAGATGCAGTACACAGTCATCATATAGAAGATGCCGGACATGATGATGAGGAAGATGCCGGAGCAGACAAAGGGCATGATCATAAAGATGAAGATGCCGGAGCAGATGACGATGGACCATCGATTGGCTGGGTGCAGGACCCTCATATTCAAGAGTTGCTTCTCAAGCAGATGGATAACGCAAGAGCTGCCTCCCGAGAGGAAGCCAAGCTAGATCAACTGGAGATAGACGCGGTTACTCCATTGTATGAAGGATGCAGGCCCGAGGATACCCGCCTGAAAGTAACTCTCATGGCTCTGGAGATGAAGGTAAAACACAAAATGACCGGCGCGTAGCTTCGGCGAGAACATGTCATTACAGCACGACGTCTTCCCCAGGGGAACAAGTGCCCGACCAGTTTCGAGGAGGCGAAGGAAATCGTGTGTTCTCTGGATTTACCGCACGTGAAATACCATGTGTGCATGAACAATTGCATCATTTATCGGGACGAGCACGCAGAGTCTACCATATGTCCGGTGTGCGGCATCACTCGATACAAGAAGAGGAAGAAAGCTCCTCGAAAAGTGGTGTGGTACTTTCCGGTCACTCCTCGTCTGCAGCGGTATTTCGTGGACCCTAAGCTAGCAAAGCTCCTGCATTGGCACGCGGATAGGGAGGAGAAGAAGCGAGAAGATGACAGAAATGATCCGGAGATAGACGCCCGCGTACGAGGAGCGGCGAGGAAATAGACGAGCTGTTGAAAAATTGGAAAGATTGCCCACTGCCGGGGAACAAGCAAAAGGCGCCAGAGCCGGGAAAAAAGCGAAAGGCGCCAGAGCCGCTGCTGAAGGTATGGAAAACAAGGTCTGTTTTCTGGGACTTTCCATACTGGAAGATCCTCCGTGTGCCTCACAGCCTTGATGTCATGCATATCACGAAGAACGTGTGCGAGAGTTTGCTTGGTACCCTGCTCAACATGCCAGAGAGGACCAAAGATGGGCCGAAAGCAAGGGCAAACTTGAAATCAATGGGCATCAGGGAGGAGCTTCACGCTAATGATGATGATGATGAGGCGAAGCTGGACACGGAAAGTCGTCGCAAAGGCAAAAAGGCCAAGAAGATCAGAAATGACTACCCTCTCGCGTGCTTCACTCTAAGTTAAGAGGAGATCGAGCAGTTTTTCACCTGCCTCGTAGGAGTAAAACTTCCTTACGGTTATGCGGGGAAGATAAGCAGATACCTAGACTCAACGAAGCAGAAGTTCAGCAGGATGAAGTCTCCACGGTATCACGTCTTGATGACGTAGATACTTCCAGTTGCAATCCGTGGGATCATGGACGCGCACGTCCGTGAAACGCTATTTGGCCTATGCAACTTTTTTGACGTCATCTCTCGGAAGTCGGTTGGCGTGAGGCAACTCAGGAGGCTACAAGAAGAGATCGTGGTGATACTATGCGAGCTAGAGATGTACTTCCCGCCTGCATTCTTCGATGTTATGGTGCATCTGCTGGTCCATATCGTGGAGGATATCATCCAACTCGGGTCGACGTTCCTGCACAGCATGATGCCGTTCGAAAGGATGAATGGTGTCATCAAAGGATAGGTTCGCAACATGTCACGTCGGAGGAAGCATAGCCGGGGGCTTTTCGATCAAGAGTGCATCTCCTAGTACCACGAATTATCTAGGCATCGAGAACCCGTTGATCTGCCCATCAACAGCACCTCGGCAGGCTCATTTGGATGGGGTCACCGCGATGGTCGCCGCGAAATGCATGTCGACTTCGAGGGTCGACTCGCCGACTTTGAAAGAGCAAACCTAGTCGCGCTACAACACATAGACGTGGTCTATCCTTGGGTGGTAGCGCACAAAACCTTTATTGAGAAGATGTACAATGACCGAGGCCAACAGAGGACGGACGGAGATATAATCAAAGAGCACAATTCATGTTTCACGTGTTGGTTCAAGGAGAAGCTTTTGTCGTACCCTTTACATGAGGATTCTTCCGCTGAAGAAAAACTCATATTCGCCTTGTCACAGGGCGCCGAGCACAACCTGATGACCTATGAGGCGTACGATATCATGACTACACATTCTCCACCGAGGACAAGGACATGAAGAGCGATGGTTATCAGAACTCCGGGGTAACAATGGAATCCTACACCGGTAACGACAAGGACAGATACTACGGAAGGACCGAGGAGATCTGGGAGCTGAGCTACGTTGGAGAAAAGGTCCCGATGTTCCGTGTCAGATGGGCCAATAGCGTCCTAAAAGAAGACAGGTACTTCACCACCATGGTTATACCCGAAGCCAAATCCAAGACCCATGGTATAAGCGTCACCGCGAAAAATGAGCCATGGGTACTGGCTTCCCAAGTGGACCAATGCTTCTTCATTACCGACCCGTCAAAGCCTAGTCGTGTTGTCGTGAGGAGAGGCAAAAGGAAAATCATCGGAATGGATGGAGTCGCCAATGAGCAACACTTCGACAAGTACGATGACCCGAAGATGGAACATGACGACGACGATGAAGTGCCATACACCACAAGAAGAAGCAGGACCACCCTACCTAAAGGACGTCCATTCAATAGAAGAGCTCCATTTGCGAAAAAGAAGGGCAAGAAGATTGTGAAAAGATAGCTAGCTAAGATCGATTGTATTTAAATTGTAGTCTTCATTTCTCGACGTATTTCGACATATTGAAATGATATTTCTTCTGTTCTAGTCCTCATGAATATTTATTTATGTTTATTCTGGTATACCAATTTTTATTTATGTTTATTCTGATATTGAATTTCTAACTCACAAAAAGTATTGAATTTGTTAATATTTTCCGAACTCATGAATATTTTTTAATTTAATGGGCACGTTTTGAATTCATGAATAATTTTTCAAATTTGATGATATTTTTTCATATTCATAAATGTTTTAACAATTCACAAATGAATGCAATTAAAAATAAATAAAAAACAAATTTGATGATATTTTCAAAGAATAAATTTGAAGATATTTTCAAATAACAAATTTGATGATATTTTTTCATATTCATAAATATTTTCAAATAACAAATTTGATGATTTTTTTTCACATTCAAAAATGTTTTCAAATTTGATCGTCATTTTCTAAAAAATTATTAGATGCAACTAAAAATAAAAAATAAAAAGTTCGTAATGGCGCACCAGGGGAAGGTGCGCCATTGCTATCAAGGTACTTATCGCGCACCCCTAGGAGGGGCGCCATTGGTATACCATTTTTTATGATATTTTTTCAAATATTTTTAAATAACGAATTTGATGATATTTTCAAATAAAAAATTTGATGATATTTTTTCATATTCATAAATATTTTCCAATAAAAAAATTTGATGATATTTTTTCACATTCATAAATGTTTTCAAATTTGATCGTCATTTTCTAAAAAATTATTAGATGCAGCTAAAAATAATAATAAAAAGATAGTAATGGCGCACCAGGGGAAGGTGCACCATGGCTATCACTGTGTTTATGGCGCACCCCTAGATGGTGCGCCATTGCTAACCTTCCTCCCACTATGTAGGTGTGTTCTGTCCATCTCGATGTCCTTCCCTCGCCAGATCCCCCTCGCCCCCGGCGCCCGCTCCACCGCCGCCGACGACCCCCCGCACCCGACGACCCCCGCGACCGCTGCGCCACTGGAGTCACCGCCGGAGCACTAGGAGGAGGAGGCCCGCGACCACCAGGAGAGGAGGCCCGAGCACCTCGCGACCTCCCCGTCGTCTATCCCCGCCTCCCCCAAGCTCGCCGTCTCCGCCCTCGGTCGTCTCCGCTCCGGCCACCACCTCATCGTGATCAGGTAATCTTCATTGCCCTCCTTCCTCTACCTCTCTTCTTCTCTCTTCCTCCTCTCCTCCCTCCCGGCCATGCCCTCTTCTTCTCTCTTTTTCTAGGTTTAGGTCAAATCCCTCTCGAATTTAGGTCAAATTAGGTTCAAAAAATTGCTAATTTTGGTCAAATTAGCAAGCAGCCTCTTTGCTGTTAGCAGCAAGCAGTGCTTGAGAGCTGTTTAACGAATTTCAGTTTCGGCGGAAAGTGGCCTGCTCGTACGCGTTAAATGTGTTGGTGACGTTGAGATGTGGAGATATGATTCTAATTGGCGATCTGCAAGTCAATGACCCGTGTGTCTGTTCCTGCATTTGAATTGGGCACCGCAATCAACTTGCTGACCTGCACGACCTCCCCACACCGCACGTTTCTATTGAGAGTTCAGACACATGCATATATATGGCCCCTCTTATGTTGGAATAAATAAAAGCATCGCCGGCTATTAGTTGTGCTTGGAATTTGTCAATCAAAGAACAAGTATATGTTTTTGGCCATTGTTCACGGCCAGGTTATAACTTGCTTCTGTTGCTTGCCTTGCTTAACTACTAGGAGTACAAGTAGTCAGAGACAAGTAAACTAAGGGTATCTACCTGCAGTAAGAAATCTGGAACAAGCAAGGTGATTTGTTAAGTGCATTATTGTTGGTAGAAAGATATGCTTGCTGGCTATTACCTACCTATAGTTGTCATTGACTTGCAGCAGGACCTTGCTTAAGCAAGAAAAAGTACTGCCAAATGCCAACTAGATATACTTACAAGATTACTCCTCATCATGGTAGTAACTTGTAACGGCTTTCATATGGACACGCAAAAGTAATTTTGTATCCTTTGTCGGGATTCTCAAACACCTTAATATTCTTTTCTTGGTTGCTTTGATTAGAATATGTTATCATTCAACCGACCTTCGATTACAAGCTTATTGTTTTTAGCTACTGTTTTTATTCAAAAATTATTGGAGTTTATATCCTCTATATATTGCCGGCATGTTTTTTTGTGCATTAAGGCTTGAGATGAGAGAAATGAGAAGAAGAGAGAAGTGCTACTACTTGCAAGCATAGCTGCTTCCAAGTCCTACAGTAAATGGTTTCAGTTTAAATTGGAGTAGCATTATTGCTTGCTCTGTAGTGCATTTTTGCTAGGGACCTGATACTCCATAGTGGTGCTTTTTTACTGCAACCTAAACTTGAGTAAACTCGAGTAGGACCTGATACATTTAAGCCATTTGCTAGCACTTCTTGACTAAGACAATTCCTAACAATATCTGTAGATTTCCAAAATTCAGTTTTGTACCGCACACCGAAGCCCCAAGAAAGAAAACTGCAATCTGAGACAGATGATCAATTTTCAACCCTTGGATTAGTTTAGTATTTTTCACACTCGGACACCCTTGCTTGCCATGTGTGTGAGAGAGATAGTGAGAGGAGACAAGAAGAAGGGGGTTAGGAAGGGACTTGGACCTTAGCAACAACACACTAATAGGTTCCATCCCAAAACACCTAGGAAATATCACAAACATCTCTCAATTGTTCCTTGACAATAACCAACTTTTTGGCGACATTCCTCAAGAGTTAGGTTATTTGGTCAACTTAGAGATCTTGTTCCTTGACAATAACCAACTTTTTGACCAAACTTTTTCCTATTTAGAGCGAACATGGCCTAGCAACGATGAGGCCGGTGGTTCGGCAAGGCATTCTCAGGAGCTGTCCCAGGAGATGGAGGAAGAACCTCACCGCTATGAGGACGCCGCGGAAGACACCGATCCTGACTACACAACCCCCAGTGGCGTCGGGGATGACACCACTGATGGTGCCGCCGAGGATGCCACCACTGATGATGGCAGCGCACGCACAGATGGCAGCCAACCGAAGAGGCAACGGAAGGACCGGCGCCCGAACGTGCTCGACACCATCAAGGAGGAATTTACTGAAGTGTCCTCCGGTGGGCATCCAACGACGCCCAAAGAATTAGTCAAGGGGTACTCGGGACAGCTCGGGTGCATTCTCCGGAGCAGCGTCTCGATCAACACCGTGAACCTAAGGCATCGTGACCGAGGGAATTTGCGCAACCTCCTCTTTACGAAGCTGCACGAATGATACAAGTTCCCCGGTGACTTCGCAAACACACGCCTCTCAGGGAATAAAGTGAACAGTGCCACCCTCACGAAGATGAGCACGACCCTGGCTACTTGGAGAGCCGCGGTGAAGAGAAGGATTGAAAAAGGTGATAGTTATGAGAAGATCAAGGAGACAAATCCTTCGATCAGCGAAGCTGACTACCTGGAGTTCAAGATCAAGTGCGAGAGCAACGCAACCGCAGAATCAAGTCAGTGGGGGAAGATATGCGGGACTTGAACATAGGGGTCCACAAACTCGGTCCCGGCGGTTACAGAGTGGCAGAACCTATATGGGACAAGGAGGACGCGGAGCGTGCCGAGCAAGGACTATCGCCCCTCTTTGATAAATACGGTGACAAGCAGACCAGGAACTATGTCAGGGCCCGGTACAAGATTGAAACGGTAACAAAGGATCTTACCACGGATCCGAAGACCAAGGCGCTTGAGCTTGTTCTGGTAAGGAATACACCCCCACGTAATTAGCTCCATATGGTTGCGCTCTAATTAAGGAATCCAAATTTCTAAATGGTTCGTGTTCCTTCCGTAGGACACTGAAAGCAGTAGCGCGGGGTCGTCTCAGAGCTCCCCTAGGGACACAACTTTAAATAGGGCGTTGAACGTAATGAAACACAAGGATAAGCTCAGTAAGCCGTTGTCAGCTGGTCGTGTGGCTGGCAAAGGCTTGTCCACGAAATGGTCGGAATACTATACCGCTGGGCGAAAGGAGAGCAAGACCACCACGGAAAGCCAGGAGTGCAAGGTTCAAGAACTCAATGCAAAAGTGGCGCGAATTCCGGAGATAGTCGAAGAGCAAGTGCGAGACCAACTGGGAGCGACGATCACCGCCATTGTGCCTACCTTGATTGAGGGGCTGCAGGCGTGGATTGTGGGCGGCCAACAGGGGCCGCCCCCGATTCCTAGCTTCATGGGCAGCAACTCGCACAACGCGCCGGTGGCGCCATTGGTGTTTCCGGCGGAGGAGGCATTGGTGTCTCCGGCGTCAGCACCGGCATTAGAGCTTAATGCACCCGGGTGTGGGAAGAATACGCCGGCCGGCACCTCGGCAGCAAGCGGCCCCTCCGTCACTTGCACGCCCGCTGTTGGCCGTGCCTCGACATTAGCCGAGCTCGACGCCATCATGGTAACTAAGCCTCTCGGCCGATGACTTCATCTCCTTGCCTTTGACTGGGCATCCCTGACGCCCTACATGTTTTCACAGGGAGCCGCCGACGTTCCATGCACTCTCCTGCACTTCATGGACGGCAATTTGATCGATGTCGCCAAGGCCTGAATCGTTCAACCGGGCAGCTGCGTGTTCCACGGTAATCCGATGCCACCCATCGTGTATAGGGTTCAACTGGTTCGGGTGCTGCGGGGCTTCGACGACTTGTTACCTCTGTATCGACCCCCTGGGGCCAACGAAGATGATGTGATGACCCTTAGTGCCTGCATAAGCTGGCCCATGCTTTGGCCGAAGAGCCAGATTCGTTTGGGAGCGGGGGACACCACCCCACAGACAACACCGCCAGTCATGTCGGCGCCAAGCCATGGCAAGACTGCCGCAACGCTACCGGCGTTAGCTGATCCGGACATGCATATGGCACAGGATCCGAACGACGATGACGGTACATTTACGAATGTCGATAAGTACTTCAACGAACATGGGTACGATGACGTGTTCTTGGGGCCTCCTTCTCAAGAACCCAACCCTGCAAAAGACGATCGCGATCTAGCTAGTACTGCGGAGAAACCCAATTGCAACAAGCGTCGTCTGGCGTTCAGTTCTTAGGAGATGCCTCCAGCTGCCTCCTTCACCGAGCCTCAGATAGCCGAGGTGCGAAATATTATCAGCCCCAACACACTCAAGAAGGTGGTCTCTGAGGAGAACTCGAGCCCATTACAGCAGAAGAAGCAGAAGGGACGGAAAAGAAAGAATAACAAGGGTGCGAGCCAGCCGACATCGAGTATGATCTGTGCTCAGGATGGGCCACCTTCACCTAAGGATATCTCGAGGAGGGTGCATGTGGTGGGTAGGCCGATGCTACCGACTAATCTGCTCAATGCTGCAACCGGTGCTATGCGGAGTCTGCATGACAGTGTTCTTTCTTTGGAGAAGCGGCGTCTCTCCGAGAATGATGTGGCATACCCGGTTTTTGTGGCCAAGGTGCCAGAGGGCAAGGGCTTTGTCGATAGCGCCATCGGGGGTATGATCGTCCTGCGGTTTGATGACATCTTCGCTATGTTTAACCTTCATCCGCTGCACTACACCTTCGTTCGGCTATTTTCGCTGAGTATGGAGATGCGGATCATTAGAGACAAGACCCCGGACATCGTGATAGTCGACCCCTTCTACATGCGTGCCAAGATCTTGGGCAGCGCTGGGGACCGGCAAGTCGCGAGTTCATACCTCGAAGGCGTCATTCTGGCGAACCCAGATAAGGATAACTTCCTCGTGCCTTACTTTCCCGAGTAAGTCATCCCCTCACCGCCCCGTAACATATGATTTCTGAGATTTTTACCGTTCTTTTTTTTCTAACATTCCGTGTTTTGTGCAGTGACACACATTACACACTCATCCTCTTAAGCCCGAACTATTCCATGGCCTCGTATTTCAACTCGGACCATCAGTCGAAGAAAGACTACACAAATATCAAGAAAGTTCTTGATGATGTTCTCCCCAGCTACGCCAAATCCGGAGGCACCTTCAGGAGGCCAATTTTTAGGTACGGCAAGCACGTGTTCACCCACGTAACGACGTTCCCCTGCGTCAAGCAACCGCCTGGCGGTCAGAAGGATGCCTACTACACCCTCCATCACATGCGGGCGATCGTACGGGACCATAATCACCTTCTACTGCCAAGTAGTCTCAGAGATTGGGCCGCACGCTTGTCGGCAATCCAGGACGCGGACCTCAGACAAGAATTCTTTCGCATCCAGTCGGAGTTTGCGGAAATCATCCATCAAAATGTCCTTCGTACCTCGGGGAAGTTCTACCTCACATATCAACCGTCCAACAGTGAAAGACAAACAACGCTACAAATGCAGGCCGACAATGAACACACATTCATGACCATCAGGAAAGACGGCGGCTTCATCCACGCTCCGGTCCCTGAGTCGAGTCAAAAGTAGTGATGCTATGTACTTCTGAAATATCGATTAGCTCATGTTGTAAATAAACTTTAATGAACTTGTATATCTCTTTGGTTTGGACAGTCGTTCAACTTATATGTAATTGATGCTATTTATTAGTAGGACCATGAATCGTGCTATTAATGTGTTGCTTTTCTCTTTCGATCCTTTTGTTGCATACTTATATATTGCTTATGTATTGTCTGTGAATTGCTACTAATGTTTTGTTTGTCTAGTGCATAGAAATGTCGTCGTATGTCGTGTACAAGGGTAAGGTTCCCGGAGTCTACGATGACTGGGAGGAGTGTCGGAGACAGGTTCAACGTTTCAGCGGTAACAGTTACAAAGGGTACACCACTAGGGCAGAGGCGGAAGCTAAATACGCGCGCTATCTAGCAGGAGAGAGGAGGGAGCGTTGGAGGAACCGGATGAAGACCAGTTTCATTGCGATGATGCTCATCGTGATGACCGCAGCTCTCTTCTATGTGATGGTGGTTTAGATGATCGATATCGACTTGTAATGTGAAGACAAACTCGCTACTCGCGGTCTCGAGACTTGTAATGTTGTAACTTTGTTTGGTATTTTGAATTCGGAGACTAATATGATGAATTGTATTCGGAGACTAATCTTCAATTGTATTTGATAAATCTGCTGTTTATATGTTGTGCTGTCTATATTTTGTGCAGTAATGTATTTTGTAACCTGTGCAAATATCAGAAAAGAAAGAAATTCCTAATATTCATACTATTGGCGCACCATACTGCACTTTAGTGGCGCACTGCAATAAACACACTAGTGGCGCATTATCTAGAAGTGCGCCATTAGTAACCCAGAGCACAAGGTAAATATGCCCCCCTTGGAGGCATAGTAATGGCGCACTAGGGGACATACTAATGGTGCACTGCCTGGTGCGCCACTATTGTCTGGTATACTAATGGTGCACCAGGGGTGCGCCATTAGTACTTGTTACTAGTGGCGTGATGATAGTGGCGCACCTATAGTGCGCCATTAATGGCCAAAACAGGTGCGCCACTAATTAGCCTTTTCCTAGTAGTGTAGGGCTATAAATGTATGAAAGCTCACCAAAAGAAACTAAGTGGGTGTGCATCCAACTTGCTTGCTCACGAAGACCTAGGGCATTTGAGGAAGCCCATTGTTGGAACATACAAGCCAAGTTCTATAATGAAAAATTCCCAGTAGTATATGAAAGTGACAAAACAAGAGACTCTCTATCATAAAGATCATGGTGCTACTTTGAAGCACAAGTGTGGAAAAAAGGATAGTAGCATTGCCCTTTTTTATTTTCTCTTTTTTTGGGCCTTTCTTTTTTTTATTTGGCCTTTCTCTTTTTTTGGGGGAACAATGCTCTATGAATGATGATCATCACACTTCTATTTATTTACAACTCTATGATTACAACTCGATACTAGAACAAAGTATGACTCTATATGAATGCCTCCGGCGGTATACCGGGATGGGCAATGAATCAAGAGTGACATGTATGAAATAATATGCACGGTGGCTTTGCCACAAATACGATGTCAACTATATGATCATGCAAGGCAATATGACAATGATGAGGCGTGTCATGATAAACGGAACGGTGGAAAGTTGCATGGCAATATATCTCGGAATGGCTATGGAAATGCCATAATAGGTAGGTATGGTGGCTGTTTTGAGGAAGATATAAGGAGGTTTATGTGTGATAGAGTGTATCGTATCACGGGGTTTGGATGTACCGGGGGAGTTTGCACCAACTCTCAAGGTGAGAAAGGGCAATGCACGGTACCGAAGAGGCTAGCAATGATGGAAGGATGAGAGTGCGTATAATCCATGGACTCAACATTAGTCATAAAGAACTCACATACTTATCACAAAAATCTACAAGTCATCAAAAACCAAGCACTACGCACATGCTCCTAGGGGGATAGATTGGTAGGAAATGACCATCGCTCGTCCCCGACCGCCACTCATAAGGAGGACAATCAAAGAACACCTCATGTTTCAAATTTGTTACACAACGTTTACCATACGTGCATGCTACGGGACTTGCAAACTTCAACATAAGTATTTCTCAAATTCACAACTACTCAACTAGCACAACTTTAATATCACTACCTCCATATCTCAAAACAATCATCAAGCATCAAACTTCTCTTAGTATCCAACGCACTTATAAGAAAGTTTTTACTAATCTTGGATGCCTATCATATTAGGACTAATTTCTCAATTTAAGAAAATTACCATGCTGTTTTGTAGGACTCTCAAAATGATATAAGTGAAGCATGAGATAACAATAGTTTCTATAAAACAAAACCACCGCCGTGCTCTAAAAGATATAAGTGAAGCACATGAGCAAACGGCAAACTACTCCAAAAGATAAAAGTGAAGATCAATGAGTAGTCGAATAATTATGCAACTATGTGAAGACTCTCTAACATTTAAGAATTTCAGATCTTGATACTTTATTCAAACAGCAAGCAAAACAAAATAAAATGACATGAAGCTCCAAGCAAAACACATATCATGTGGTGAATAAAAATATAGCTCCAAGTAAAGTTACCGATGAACGAAGACGAAAGAGGGGATGCCATCCGAGGCATACCCAGGCTTAGGCTCTTGGTTATCCTTGAATATTACCTTGGGGTGCCTTGGTCATCCCCAAGATTAGGCTCTTGCCAATCCTTATTCCATAGTACATCGAATCTTTACCCAAAACATGAAAACTTCACAACACAAAAATTAACAGAAAACTCGTAAGCTCCATTAGAATAAGAAAATACATCACCACTTAGGTACTGTTGTCAACTCATTCTAAATTCATATTGGTGTAATATCTACTGTATTCCAACTTCTCTATGGTTCATACCCTCCGATACTACTCATAGATTCATCAAAATAAGCAAACATCACATAGAAAACAGAACCTGTCAAAAACATAACAGTCTGTAGTAATCTGTATCATTCGAATACTTCTTTAAGTCCAAAAATTCTGAAATAAATTGGTGGACCTGAGGAATTTGTCTAGTAATCATCTAAAAAACGAATCAACTAAATATCACTCTCCAGTAAATAGTTTTAGCTAATATCATGAGCGCTAAAGTTTCTGTTTTCACAGCCAAAGGTTCTACTTGGCACAAACACTAATTAAAACATAAAACCACATCGAACCAGAGGCTAGATAGATTATTTATTCCTAAACAGAACCAAAAAGCAAGAAACTAAAATAAAATTGGGTTGCCTCCCAACAAGCGCTATCGTTTAATGCCCCTAGCTAGGCAAGATGATTTCAATGATGCTCACATAAGACTTAAGAATTGAAACATAAAGAGAGCATCATGAAGAATATGACTAGCACATTTAAGTCTAACCAACTTCCTATGCATAGGGATTTTGTGAGCAAACAACTTATGGGAACAATAATAAACTAGCATAGGAAGGCAAAACAAGCATAACTTCAAAATTTTCAACACATAGAGAGGAAACTTGATATAATTACAATTGCTACAAGCATATAATCCTCCCTCATAATAATTTTCAGTAGCATCATGAATGAATTCAACAATATAATCAGCACCTCAGGCATTCTTTTCATGATCTACTTGCGTAGAAATTTTATTACTCTCCACATAAGCAAAATTCTTCTCTTTCAGAATAGTGGGAGTATCATAAGAGATTCGAATACTATAAATTGTTTCCGCATTAAAAGAGTAATAATATTCAGAAAAAGGGTAATCATAATAATGACAAGATTTATAAATATAAACATCACTACTTTTATAGCATCAGTTTCATCACAATAATCATCATAAGTAGCAACTTTGTTCTCATCATAATCAATTTAAATCTCTTCCAAGATAGTGGAATCATTACTAAATAAAGTCATGACCTCTCCAAATCCACTTTCATAATTATCATAATAAGATTCAACATCCTCCAACATAGTGGGATCATTACTTCCTAAAGTTGACACTCTTCCAAACCCACTTTCATCAATATGATCATCATAAGTAGGAGTGTCGGTGTACAAAAGTAGGGGCTCTGCTTTTGACCCCTTTACTTGTGCACGGGCAGTCAGAGCCTCCCGCCACGGCCACGCACAGACACGGCAGGAAGGGGGAGCCGGAGGGAAGCCGAGGCCACAAGGCAACTGAAGCAACAACAAGGACCAAGGCCACAAGGATCGGATGGGCGAAGCAGGTTCTCCCGGCAAGGACCCTTGCTAGAGCAGCCTCAGCCACCCCGGCAAGACCCTTGCCGGGGCGGCCCGCCCGCGCCAGCCGAGCGAGCCACCCTTGAGCCCACCAATGCTCAGACAAATGCATTGGGACAGGGCTCGGGAGGCACCTCCGTGGTGGCATGCAGATCTTTGTGAAGACACAGGATGCTCAAGATCAAATGAGGATAAGAAGGCAACCATCCTCACCAAAGAAACCCACAAGACCCCCGGCAAGACCCTTGCCGGGGAGGCCAGCGCGCCCCGGCAAGACCCTTGCCGGGCCACCCGACAAGACCCTTGCCGGGGAAACCAGCGTGCCGCAGCAAGACCCTTGTCGGGCCACCCGACAAGGCCCTCGCCAAAGCACACCAGCTGGGCCACTGCCAGGCCCGCACCAGATAAGTCTTCACCGCCGTTCGCATGCAGCTGCCGACCCAACCAGCTGGGCAGGCACCTGCGTGGCGGCATGCAATCCTTCGTGGAGGCTCCACCACCGCGCCACCTCAGCTGCCTGCCTGCCTACATGGCACCGCATGCGCCGCTGGCCAGGGCGCGTGTCGAAGCAAGGAGGAGCGGCGACGGACGGGACGGGCCTCGCCCCCGTCCCCAATAAAGCGAAGGGACACCTAAGCCTCGCATTAAATGTGTCGTTTCCTGTAAAACGAGGGATAACCTCGCAGCACTATACCCTTTCCACCTCCTGCTTGCCACGTGACGACCCCTTTTCCTATAAAAGGAGGCCCAAGGCAACGAGGAGAAGGATTCGGCTCTTTGCAACCTCGCAGCACCTAGAGCTAGTTCGAGAGCTCAAGAACACTCAATACATCCACCAAAGCAAGACTCGGGTTTTACGCATCCTTGCGGCCCAAACCTGGGTAAAATCCCTCTGTGTTGACTGCTGGTCCCGCTCTCCTCACGATCCCCATGCCCCGCAACCGTAGAAGGGATTCCAGTGACCCCATAGGTGTCGTTTCCCACCGACATCTTTGGCGCGCCATGTAGGGGGCGCAGAATTGTAAGAATCTGGTCCAGCAGTCGACCTAGCTATTATTCATCGCCCCGGCTCCTACGGAGAAGGCCGCCAAGGAGGCGGCGTTGCCCGTGGCGCGGAAGACACTGAGGCAGCGATGAGAGAGCTAAGTCATGCTAAACTTTAAGTTCTTTTCTTTAAACATAAGGTTATTATCCTCGACGGTTCGACCTATGTATGGAAAGCCTGTACGCAGAGGGGCCCTCCTGCGATCGGCAACGCCTTTGTTCTGTTTCGAGTCGGCTCAACAGTTCAAGTGGCCGCGTCGAGAGCGGCAGGGTAGCCTTTCGCCATCAGAAACATTCTCGGTTCTGACTCGAGTCAAGCTCGACAGATCGAGCGGCCGCGCCAGGGGTGGTAAGGTGATTTGCCCGGCAACAAGCACGCCCGGCAGGCTAATGAGGATCCATCCTCAAAACGCTGCCCTAGGTTTACGTGCTGGCAAGCTTACCCAGTTGGCGTGGGGTGGACATACAAAGGAAAATCGGACAGGAAAATAACATGCATAAGTTTCAGGGGCATTACAGAGTTATATTACACAAATTGCCGCCGCGGTTCTAACTAAAGATAGATTTGTCTTGGTCATGAACCCGCAGCAGCGACAAAGAACGGGATGCCTAGTATCGGCGCTGGCCCTCAACCCTCTTGATTTTCTCGATGCGGCTGAGGATAGGCTGGATACGCTCGTTGAGCGCCGCGATGTCGGCATCCTCCGGCAAGCTCTTCAGCACCGCTCCGAAGTCGAGGTCTGGGTGCCAGTGCGCAATCTTGGTGAGCACCCTGGTCATGGTCCCCCGGCAGAGTATCCGGGATTCCTCGGCCAGGGAGGCCGCCCGGTTGGAGTGAAGCCGCCTCAGGGTGTCGACGACCTTCTCATAGTATATGGTCAGGTTGGCGTTGGGGCTCAGGTTCGCCTCTGGGGCGTACCCCATCTCCGGCATCCCCATGATGCCCAGTTGATCAGCGGCCGAGTTTGCAACGGCGGCAAGACGCTCGAGCCCAGCGTTTCTCACCCGCCTTGTAGTCATTGAGGTTGGCAGTCTCGTTCTTCAGCAACTGCTTCTCCGTATCCAGCTCCTTGGCCAGGATTCCCTCCCGGGTCATGGCCCCCGACAGCGTCTCCTCGAGCTCTCCCAGCTTCAGCTTGAGATCTGTGATGGAGGCGTTGGCCTCGGAGAGCTCACGTGACCTGCTGATGATCTCGCCCTACGCCACCGTCAGAGCACCATTGAGCGTGTGCTTCTCCTGGGCCAGCTTCATAGCTTGCTCCTCCAGCTCCTTCACCTTGCCAGGATGGGCCTGAGCCAGGGCGTTGAGTGCCTCCTGATGCCTCCGCTCCAGCTCTTGGGTCTGCTGCTGGACGAGCTTGTCCACTTCTTCGTCCTTGTCGCGGAGCGTGGCGGCAAGTTTCTCCTTGCGCTCGGCAAGGTCCTCCTCCTGGGTCTTCAGGGCGGCCTCGTGCTGGGACCGGACGGCTTCGGCTTCATCGGCCAGCCTCTTCGCCGTCTCCTGGTCCTTCTCGATGTCGTCCAGCTTCATGGCGAGCTTCACCTCACGGCTGGCCAGCTCACCCCGGGCGGCCTTCAGCTTGTCCTGAGCCTGGCGGAACCAGTCCTGCGCCTCGGCGATGCGCCCCCCAATGTCCTCCTCCATCCTCTCCACCACCGCCGTCCTGGACTTGACCTTGTCCAGGCGTGGTGGAGCGCTCGAGCTTCCGGAAGCTGGCGCCCCTGGCCTAGAGCAGCCGCTCCTCCTGGGAGCCAGCGCCGCCAACGCCCGGCTCGTCAACAACCTCAAGCCCGGCGGTGGCAAGCGCCTCCTCGTCGAACACCTCTCGCTCAAAGGGAGCCATGGTGCTCGACGCGCCAAGGAGATGGACGAAGAGGTCGTCGCTGACCCTCAGGTACCTGCCAGAGCTCGAAGCAACGGAGGAGGAGGGCGGGTCGCCAAACGCCCCCTCCTCGGTATTAGCCTTGCCGGCTCCCTCAGCAGGCCCCTTGCCGGGCTCCTCGGCGGGCCCCTTGGCGGCAGCCTCGGCGGCGCCCCTGGCTCCCACCTCGGCAGTGATCTTCTCCGCCTCCTCCGCGGCATCCGCGGCGACGTCCTTGATGGTGGCGTCGACGTCCTCTAAGGAGAAGTCTGGATGCCACGAAAGAGATAGGGCGGAGCCAAGGTCGAAAGTCAATAAGGGAAAAAGAAGAACGCAAGCGGAGGTGGAGAGCGAGTGGTTTACCCGTGCCGGGCCGAGAGGCGGAAGCCCCTTCTCTGCCAAGGTCTGGCGTCGAGGAAAAGCCGCCGGCGCCTGCGTTCCCCTCCCCCTCCTCCGTGTGTACGGCCTCGGTGCTCGATGTCCTTGCCGGGGACACCCCTTGGGGCGGTGTAGTCGACGGGGGCGGCACAATCGGAGAAGCCCCTTTGGCGCCCCTTGGTGCTGCTCCCATCCTGCATCCACGGCGCGGTTAACACTGAAGCATCACGCGCGACACACGTTGATTGAGGGTGAGTGGTGGACTCACGCTGGGGGCTGGGCCGGGGGCTGCTCTCCGGACTGCTCGACACCACCAGTGGCGTACTGGAGGTACCTGCCGGGGGCTGGCCGCTCGCCGAAACCCTGGCCCTCTTGATCCTCTGGGCCAGAATCTCCACATCCCTGCAAGACGAAGACAGGTAAGCAACACCGTCAAGGGGGGTGCAAGGAATGAGGGAGGAAAGCATAGGCTTACTCCTCGTCCTCTTCCTCCTCCTCCATTGTTGCTTTCCTCTTCCGATTCAGGATGAGAAGCCCGAGCTCTCTCTCTGGGCTGAGAGGCCCGAAGTCAAACAAGTCACCCCCAATCCCTGCACTGATGTTTACCGGCGAGGGGGGAGGCGATGGCGTCCGGGCGCGCTTGGACGACGGAGAAGCAGGCGTCCTCTTCTTTGACGCCACGGCTCTCGCCGCTTTCTTCGCCACCACCGCCCTCATCGGGCGCGAGGGCGCCTCCTGGGCTTGCCGCAGCTGCACAGCCCGGTCGAGGCGGACCGTCTCGCCGGAGGTGGCCCGCCGCAGGACACACCTCCTTCCAGTGGTCGGAGGGTCGGTAGTTGCGGTCCTCCCCTCCTTGCCCTCCTCTTCCGACGACCCGTCGGTGGTGTCCTTGACGAGGGGAGCCCCGGTGTCGACACCGCTGGCCTCCCCAGCGATTGTTGCCCACCGGGCGAGCTCCACCTCCTCCGCCTCCACCGCGGCCTTGTCCACCATGCCACCGGCGCTGCCGGCCTCCTTGACGAGCCTTGCCTCCTCCTCGGCAAGCCTCGCCTCCTCCACCCTGGCGGCAATATAATCCAGCTCCGCCGGGGAAGTGTCCTGGATGAGCCGCGGCTCGTCGGTGACGTATACCTCGTGCAGAGTATCGAAGAACTCCTGCACCGCGAGCTCGTCCGGCTCGGCCCAATTTGGGTCGAGGCCGTGCGCGTTGAGGAGTGGCATCATGGTGATTATCTCACTCCGACGAGAGTTGTTGCTCAGGGGAACCACTCCCACCGGCAGCTTGAAAACAGGCTCCTTGTCGACCTTGCCGGCCTTTGCAGCGGCCCTGGCAAGCTTGCCGGACCGCTCGACCTCGCCTGCGTCGTCGACCTTGAGTTGAAAGATTCGCTGGCAAAGATGGGCGTGCCGCATCACCGTCAGGTTGTTATCGAGGCCGGGACGAAGCCTCATGATGTCGGCAGCGTTCACATAGAGCCAGGTCGGCCTCCCTTTGTCATGCAGAGGGGCAATCCGGCGGCGGATGAAGTCCGCCCCGATCATCTCGAGGGTGAGCCCGGCCTGGTAAGCCGGAGAATCCTGGTGGTGGCGATCGTAAGCTTCGCGTCGTCGGTGTCAACATCACTCCAATTGCCGCCACGGACCAGCGGCTTCTGGCGAACCTCGCAGAATGCTGGCGGGTCTTCTTCCTCAATCCAGCACCACTGGCCCCGCCATTCTTCCCACCTCTCCTTCATGGCGCCATCCGGGTACGCCCCCTTGGCCCTCGGGATCCAGGCGACACAGCCAGCAATGGCGCCCCCTGCCTGGATCCGAGGGGAGAAGTAATGGCGGAAGAGCGCCGTGCTGGGGTGCACCCCGACGAAGCCCTCGCAGAGATGGGCGAAGAGGGCCATACACACCACGACATTCGGAGTAAAATCCAGGAGGTGGAAGCCGTAGGTGTGCATGATGTCCTTGAAGAAATCGGAAAAGGGGGGACAGAGCCCGCAAGAGAAATAGTCGACGAAGAAGGGGTACCGATGCGCGGAGGGGGCAGCGCTGGCAGGGACGACGGTTGTGGACGGATGCCCCATCTTCTCTCCCCCCGTCTTCACACCCCACAAACATTTGAAAATCTCCCGAAGCTCGGGCACGCCAATCATCAGGGGGAAAAGAAGGCGGATTATGCGCGCTGCACCGCCAACAAGACCTCCGGTGCCTCCGTCACTCCGACGTCCTTGGCCCCTCCTTTTCCCCTAGTGGATTTGGGCGCCATGGCGACAGCGGGAAGCAGAAAAGCAGAGGACGGCGAAAGCACAGCGGCGATGGGCGAAAGCAGAGAAGCTTGAGAGGAAGGAGGCGGCAGTTCTGAGATTGGAGGAAGGCGCATGGAAGGGGCCTCCTTTCCCATTAACTGCACACGATGCATGCGTGCATGCGCTGTCCCACGCATGCCTCCCACGTCATACGCACGCGCACGACCCCCACGTCACGCGTTCAACGCGGGTCGTGGGGAAGCGCGGCGGGCGGAACAGTGGCCGCGGTAAAAATCCTCCCCAACTGCCCGCGCACCGTTCTGGGCCTGGCCCAACAACGTGCTGCGCTTATGTGTGGCCCAGGCCCGGGGGCTCCTGTCGGTGTACAAAAGTAGGGGATCATTACTTCCTAAAGTTGACACTCTTCCAAACCCACTTTCATCAATATGATCATCATAAGTAGGAGTGTCGGTGTACAAAAGTAGGGGCTCTGCTTTTGACCCCTTTACTTGTGCACGAGCAGTCAGAGCCTCCCGCCACGGCCACGCACAGACACGGCAGGAAGGGGGAGCCGGAGCAAAGTCGAGGCCACAAGGCAAATGAAGCCACAACAAGGACCAAGGCCACAAAGATCGAATGGGCGAAGCAGGTTCTCCCGGCAAGCACCCTTGCTAGAGCAGCCTCAGCCACCCCGGCAAGACCCTTGCCGGGGCGGCCCGCCCGCGCCAGCCGAGCGAGCCACCCTTGAGCCCACCAATGCTCAGACAAATGCGTTGGGACAGGGCTCGGGAGGCACCTCCGTGGTGGCATGAAGACCTTTGTGAAGACACAGGATTCTCAAGATCAAATGAGGATAAGAAGGCAACCATCCTCACCGAAGAAACCCACAAGACCCCCGGCAATACCCTTGCCGGGGAGGCCAGCGCGCCCCGGCAAGACCCTTGCCGGGCCACCCGGCAAGAACCTTGCCGGGGAAGCCAGCGTGCCACAGCAAGCCCCTTGCCGGGGCACCCGACAAGGCCCTCGCCAAAGCACACCAGCTGGGCCACTGCTAGGCCCACACCAGATAAGTCTTCACCGCCGTTCGCATGCAGCTGCCGACCCAACTAGCTGGGCAGGCACCTGTTTGGCGGCATGCAATCCTTCATGGAGGCTCCACCATCGCGCCACCTCAGCTGCCTACCTGCCTACATGGCACCGCATGCGTCGCTGACCAGGGCATGTGTCGAAGCAAGGAGGAGCGGCGACGGACATGAGGGGCCTCGCCCCCATCCCCAATAAAGCGAAGGGACACCTAAGCCTCGCATTAAATGCGCCTTGTCCTGTAATACGAGGGATAACCTCGCAGCACTGTACCCTTTCCACCTCCTGCTTGCCACTGTGGCGACCCCTTTTCCTATAAAAGGAGGCCCAAGGCAACGAGGAAAAGGATTCGGCTCTTTGGAACCTCGCAGCACCTAGAGCTAGTTCGAGAGCTCAAGAACACTCAATACATCCACCAAAGCAGGACTAGGGTTTTACGCATCCTCGTGGCCCGAACCTGGGTAAAATCCCTCTCTGTTGTCTGCTGGTCCCGCTCTCCTCACGATCCCCGCGCCCCGGAACCGTAGACGGTATTTCAGTGATCCCATAGGTGTCGTTTCCAACCGACAAGGAGGCATGCTATCATCATTATAAATTTGCAGATCAAAACTTGGGAGACTAAAAATATCATCTTCATTAAACGTAGCATCCCCAAGCTTGGGAAAAACATTTATTGCAGCAAATATATTCTCAAAAACATCATCTTCATCAAACATAGCATCCCCAAGTTTGGGCCTTTTCATATCACAAGCATAATCACTCTCATCATTAATAGTATGGATAGCACCAATAGTATTGCAATTATCATCATCACAATGAGTAATAGGAGCAACATCATTGGGGAGAGATACCTTTCTACCTTTGCTTCTCCGTCTTTTCTTTTTCTTCTTCACATCATGTGTGGGTTCAATCCTCTTTTTGGAGCTCCTTATTAGTGAGATTGGTTGAATAGATGGCTCCTCGTCGTTACCTAATTCATCATAAGAAATAATAGGAGAATATTGGGAAGTCTCTTCCCATTCGTTAGTATTCTCTTCATCTTCTATTTGTTTTCCTTTCTTTATGTAATTGGCAATATAAGGATTTTCAATGCAATCACTGCACCATACATATAAATTTATTCTAGATAAATATCGAGGAATTTCTCAAGGTTATATTCTGGAAAATGCGTAGTTGTACGTTTCATTTCTTCATAACCCAAAACCAATCTAAGTTCATTATGATGTGCAAGGGAAATCAAATCATCACAATTTTTGGACACGATACGATCATGAAACAATTTGCATTGGAGATTTAAATGACCATGTTCATTGCAAAGTTCAGAAGTATGGTGAAGAAATTTTAAATTTTCAGCACAAATATCTAGCCTTTCTTGCAACCATTATTTTCCAAATACTTATGCCTGTTGCAAAATCTATTTTCCCTAATTGGTGTGTACTTGCAAGCTCTATGCACTCCACAAAAATTGACATGCTTATAAGAGACATTCTCATCATGAAATGTGCAATCATGATTAGTACTATGGATATTCAAAGAGTTCATACTAATAACATTGCAATCATGCTCATCATTTAAAGATTTAGTGGCAAACATTTTATAGACTTCTTCTTCTAGCACTTGAGCACAATTTTCCTTTCCATCATTCTCAGGAAAGATATTAAAAAGATGAAGCGTATGAGGAAAACTCAATTCCATTTTTTTGTAGATTTCTTTATAAACTAAACTAGTGATAAACAAGATACTAAAACATTCGATTGCAAGATCTAAAGATATACCTTCAAGCACTCACCTCCCCGGCAACGGGGCCAGAAAAGAGCTTGATGTCTACTACACAACCTTCTTCTTGTAGACGTTGTTGGGTCTCCAAGTGCACAGATTTGTAGGATAGTAGCCAATTTCCCTCAAGTGGATGACCTAAGGTTTCTCAACCCGTGGGAGGCATAGGTTGAAGATGGTATCTCTCAAACAACCCTGCAACCAAATAACAAAGAGTCTCTTGTGTCCCCAACACACCCAATACAATGGTAAATTGTATAGGTGCACTAGTTCGGTGAAGAGATGGTGATACAAGTGCAATATGGATGGTAGATATTGGTTTTTGTAATAAGAAAATATAAAAAGAGCAAGGTAGCAAGTGGTAAAAGTGAGCGTAAACGATATTGCAATGTTTCGAAACAAGGCCTAGGGTTCATACTTTCACTAGTGCAAGTTCTCTCAACAATAATAACATAATTGGATCATATAACTATCCCTCAACATGCAACAAAGAGTCACTCCAAAGTCACTAATAGCGGAGAACAAACGAACAGATTATTGTAGGGTATGAAACCACCACAAAGTTATCCTTTTTGATCGATCTATCATAGAGTTTGTACTAGAATAACACCTTAAGACACAAATCAACCAAAACCCTAATGTCACCTAGATACTCCAATGTCACCTCAAGTATCCGTTGGTATGATTATACGATATGCATCACACAATTTCAGATTCATCTATTCAAACCAATACAAAGTACTTCAAAGAGTGCCTCAAAGTTTCTATCGGAGAGTCTAGACGAAAACGTGTGCCAACCCCTATGCATAAGTTCACGAGGTCACGGAACCCGCAAGTTGATCACCAAAACATACATCAAGTAGATCATGTGATATCCCATTTTCACCACAGATAAGCACATGCAACACATACATAAAGTGTTCTCAAATCCTTAAAGACTCAATCCGATAAGATAACTTCAAAGATCATAAGATCCAACTATAATAGCAAAGCTCGCGATACATCAAGATCGTATCACCTCAAGAACACGGGAGAGAGAGATCAAACACATAGCTACCGGTACATACCCTCAGCCCCGAGGGTGAACTACTCCCTCCTCGTCATGGAAAGCGCCGGGATGATGAAGATGGCCACCGGTGAGGGTTAAGCCCTCCGGCAGGGTGCCGGAACTAGGTCCCGATTGGTTTTTGGTGGCTACAGAGGCTTGCAGCGACGGAACTCCCGATCTATTGTGTTCCCCGATGTTTTTAGGGTATATGGATATATATATATAGGCGGAAGAAGTCGGTCAGGGGAGCCACGAGGGGCCCACGAGGGTGGGGGGCGCGCCTCCCTGCCTCGTGGCTTCCTCGAAGCTTCCCTGACGTGTACTCCAAGTCTCCTGGATTGCTTCCGTTCCAAAAATAACTCTCCCGAAGGTTTCATTCCGTTTGGACTCCGTTTGATATTCCTTTTCTTCGAAACAATGAAATAGGCAAGAAAACAACAATTTGGGATGGGCCTCCGGTTAATAGGTTAGTCCCAAAATAATATAAAATGTATAATAAAGCCCATTAAACATCCTAAACAGAATATAATATAGCATGGAACAATAAAAAATTATAGATACGTTGGAGACGTATAAGAAGCAACTTGCTTGTCGTTCTTCTTGAAGTTCCCCTTCTTCCCTTTACCCATTTTCTTGAAACTGATGGTCTTGTTGACCATCAACAATTGATGCTCCTTCTTGATTTCTACCTCCGCGGCCTTTAGCATTGCAAAGAGCTCGGGAATGGTCTTATCCATCCCTTGCATGTTATAGTTCATCACGAAGCTTTTGTAGCTTGGTAGTAGTGATTGAAGAACTATGTCAACACTACTAGAAAAAACACTACCAGTAGCGTAGGTTTTTTGCATACCAGTAGCGTGGGTTCCCGCGCTACTACTACGACGCTACAGCTAACTTTTAGAAGTAGCGCATTTTTTACCCCGCGCTATAGCTAAAAAAGTTAGTAGTAGCGCGGTACCAGGGAAGATATCAGGTGATACGATGTGTTAGGTGATACCATGATACAAGCTTCCGCGAGCCGTTGGATCTTAGATCCGGCGGTTCCCGGGAGTTCTTGAATATTTTGCAAAAAAGTCATCCAGGATTCTTAAAATTTCGCGTAGGTACAATAGACTTTCACGAGCCGTCGGATTTGAGATCCGACGGACCAGAAGCCCGTATCACGGTATCACCTAAGTGATGGTAGCACCTGATATTTTCCCCGCGGTACCACCCACGCTACCACTATCCCAAACCTACGCTACTACTATCTAACTACTAGTAGCGCCCCATTTACACCTACGCTACAACTATCCAAGTACTAGTAGCACCACATCTTTTCCCACGCTACAACTAGCTAACCAAAAAATAAAAAAATAAAAAAATAAAAAAAATGTCAGATGCAACATTCATGGATGGAAATGAAGAGACGTCCAGTGCAAATAAACTAAGTTCACAGAACCATCTTAGCACTTGCAGCATTCGTGGATACAACATTGAACATCTCAACTCGAGATCTCGAGATCCCATTTAACATCAGATGCAAACAACTAGACCACTTCTCTAGATGTATCTACCAAGTTTCGGAGTTGAAATGTCGGTGGATCCGAGCAGTCCCTCACGGCGGACGGTGGCGTCGAGGTCCTCCACCTCGGCGACCTCCGGCGTCGAAAAGACCTGGATGATCATCTGTGCGGCGCGATCGCCGGGCTTCACGATGAAGTCCGCCTCCGGGTGGTTGAAGAGCACGACGCCCACTAGGCCATGGTAGTCCACCTCGATCACCCCTGCGCCCACGTCAGAAAGTGAAAACTTGTTAGGTGGCGTCCGCATCCGCATCCAGTAGGGCATTTTCTTTCTTTTTAGCACATGCACATGAATCAATAGTAATGCATAATAACAAGAAAAAATAACCATGAATCCTAAAGAAAAAGATCATTCTTTGGGCCAGGTTGATAGTTTCGAGGACGGAAAGGATAATATTGGTAAAAGTATTCATTAACAAGAAAAATGGACCGAGATTTCTCAAATGACATTTGTTTCACCAACAATAATTAATGACGAGGCATGTAAGATTTACCTGAGCAGCATCAGCACACCCTCTGATCCTTCCAAGAACTTAAAGGCCAAGGTTCTTATCTTTCTCCCCTCTGACTAGCACAAGTCCAGCAGCACCATCGATGTACATTGAATAATAAGAATAGCACTAGAGTTACACTCAAAGTAAACATTGCTTTGCATAATTTATATTAACCATGGAGAGAGCATAAAAATGAGCTACAAAATAATCTAGCTTCCGTACACTGTTAAGATGATACATTTACTACTGAAGATATACAACATAGCGTTCTTGCATACTGCATACAGAAGGTAATTAGACCATGTAAAAATAAAGCTACAATGCTACACTAAGAAGTGCCAGAATTCTAAATGAAATTGTTCAGTTTAGAAGTATTCAACAGAGACTCTTCAATGACTAAGAAAACGGGTAGTATTCCGGTATGGCAAGTGCCACATTTTCCATGCAATGATTTACTACCCAACAACAATGATTTACTCTGAGCAAGAAATAGCAAAGTTGAATTCAAATGGCCTACACTGTGAATTCAGAAGTTTGCTCCAAATTCGACGCACAAAAATTTAGAGTACCGACAATTGTAAGAAGATAATATGGTATGGAGGTTTATTCAGGTAACTCGGCCGTAGTTATAGAGGCAGTGACATGATTTGATTGCTTATATTACAATAGCAGTAGGGAGAATAGAACCAAACACAGGGGTGTGGGCTGGTTATATAAGAATGCAAATAGTTCTGGTGCTTCGGTGGCACTTACCCTCTTGAGAATGCTAGTCTAGATTAGTACTTACAGAGAGAAAAGTTTTGGTGCATCGGTGGCTACGAAAAGTGCGGAGAATAGTTATATAAGAATGCATATAGATTTGACAAGTGCAAAAACGTCTTATATCTATTCTGTTTTATTTCTACAAATGTACATAAAGAATTGATTCAGTCTTTCCTTTGGAGTATTTAAGAAAATCCCTTGTAATTCTTATAAGGAGGTCCATAGCAATCAAACGGGGAGGTGCTGACTTCCAATTTTAAAATATATACACCATGGCTGCTTCAGATGTTCAGTTATATTCAGAAAAACATGATGCGTTTTCAAATGAAATGGTTGCTGAAAAAGGATCTCACCTTGTTCCAGCAGAACATGTGGTTAATCTTTTACATGAAGCTATGTTGAATCTAGACAGTGCATAACTAGTGTTCGAATCTTGGTAACACACTAATTCTAGAAGAAGCAATCAAAAGCATGTATCCATCTAACATCCAAACTTATCAGGACATCAGGATGTTTTAGTTCAAACAATAAATGAACAGACAGCCTATATGCTTTTTGCTACAGATAAAATCTCTTGTAGAAGCAATCCGTCTATTTATTATGTTATCACTAAAACAGTAGGAAAAATGTGCATCTATGCTTAACAGACCATCAGCTATACTTTTCTACAAAAAAATAAATGGACAGTCAACTATACTTTTCTACAAAAAAAACCTCTTGTAGAGGCTCCGAAAGGGCAAGACCCGACACATGAAAACTAGCAGAAGCAGATAAAATGTGCATCTACTAACATTCTTCTCATCAGAAGTTTTAGGAGTTCAAGGACGAATCACAGATGAACAAATGACATGCTTATCTGCAAAGAAAAAACACTAGTACTAGAGGTCCCCTGTAGACCAATTTCTTCTAGAGACCTGTGATTTTCCAAAACAAAATGAAAACAGAGAGGATAAGATTTGTATTCAGTTTCATATTCACAATGCCATCTATGTTGAACTGGTTTTGGAATCTAGGTAACACAATAATTCTAGAAGAAGCAGACAGAAATATGCATGAACCATCTAACATCCAAACATGTATCAGGAGGACTTGATGATTCTTTAGTCCAAACAGTAGATGACCAGCTGCCGATATGCTTTTCTGAGTCATGCTAAGTCTGAATCCCAGGAGACACCAGCAGGCCAGAGAAGATTCCACGTGACTCACTATGGTTCTAAAAGCTTGAGGCATCGTGCACAATTGGAAATCACAGTCCTGAATCGAGAACATCGCAGGCAAACCGCTAGCAGTCTTGAATTGCTAGTCCAGGAAGCAAGTTACGAGGCCACAAAAAAGTTGAATCCCAGGAGGCACACCAGCAGTCCAAAGCATATTACTCCATGAACCGTTGTTATTCTAAAAGCTTTTGTAGCATCATGCATGATTGCCAATCACGGTGCAGACTATGCACTTGCTTAGTGAACATCGTTGTACATATATTAATACTAAACCACTAGCAGCCCTTATTGAATCGTACACATAGGAACACCTATGATAGGACCCAGAACCAATCTAGCACAGTCGCGTTACAGAACCGAACAAATCCACAAATCAAATGCGGGATATAGGTAAGCCAGAGCGAGAGGGGACACGGGATCAGATCAGTCACCTTCCTCGCTACCCCGACGCGGCACCCGGCCCTCCCATCCTGTCTTCCTCCTCAGAACACCTACGCCCACGACAGAAAAAAAAGGTTCAGAATCCTCCACTTCACAAAAACAAGGAGCACCGACTGGCAGGTGTGGAGAAGCAGGCCCATGCCTTGCACCGGGCAGCGGAGCCGGCGGAGGCCGCCAGTGTGCAGAGGGCGGAGGCCATCCGCGGGAGGCGAGAGCTGCAGCGCGTGAAGCAGGAGGAGGAGGGGGGCGAGTGTGATATGGGCAAAGGTGCAGGCCTTGAGGCGCGGATCTGACGGAGGGGGAGGGAGAGGCGGAGCTTGAGGAGCTTGGGGGCGTGTTGCTTGCGGCCGGAGATCGCCGGAACCGGCCTGCGTGGGTGGTGGCGGCGGCGAGGAGATCGTGGGGGAGAGGAGGTCGACCGAGGGGGTGGGGCTGAGGGTCACAAGAGAGAGAGTTTTTTTACGTATTCATGAGAGAGAGGGTGGGGAGGGGGTGCGTGCGTGTGGTGCGTCGGTGGACACGCTCGATAGTAGCGTGGGGTATCTAACCTCGCTATAGCTATTCGCTTAGTAGTAGCGCTGGTTTTACTACCCGCGCTACTGCTATGTCCGGTCCGCATGAGATATTTACTAATAGCGTGTTTTTGTGCCATGCGCTAGTAGTAAATATTTACTAGTAGCAAGGGGTAAATGTGACGCGCTGCTAGTAATTAGTAGTAGCGTGGGTCAATGTAATGCGCTACTAGTAAGCGTATCTATAAGCTATTTCCTAGTAGTGCAATGACACTATCAACCGGAAGATTAACCCCCAGCTGAGTCAAGTGATTATGATACCCAGACATTTTGAGTATATGCTCACTAACAGAACTATTCTCCTCCATTTTGCAGCTATAGAATTTATCAGAGACTTCAAATCTCTCAATCCGGGCATTTGCTTGAAATATTAACTTCAACTCCTGGAACATCTCATATGCTCCATGACGTTTAAAAGGTCGTTGAAGTCCTGGTTCTAAGCCGTAAAGCATGGCAGACTGAACTATCGAGTAGTCATCAGCTTTGCTCTGCCAGGCGTTCACAACGTCTGGTGTTGCTCCTGCAGCGGGTCTTGCACCTAGCAGTGCTTCCAGGACATAATTCTTCTGTGCAGCAATGAGGATAATCCTCAAGTTACGGACCCAGTCCGTGTAGTTGCTACCATCATCTTTCAACTTAGCTTTCTCTAGGAACGCATTAAAATTCAAAGGAACAGTAGCACGGGCCATTGATCTACAACAACATAGACATGCAAAATACTATCAGGTACTAAGTTCATGATAAATTAATCATATTACTTAAGAACTCCCACTTATATAGACATCCCTCTAATCATCTAAGTGATCACGTGATTCAAATCAACTAAACCATGTCTGATCATCACGTGAGATGGAGTAGTTTTCAATGGTGAACATCACTATGTTAATCATATCTACTACATGATTAACGCTCGACCTTTCGGTCTCAGTGTTCCGAGGCCATATCTGCATATGCTAGGCTCGTCAAGTTTAACCCAAGTATTCTGCGTGTGCAAAACTGGCTTGCACCCGTTGTATGTGAACATAGAGCTTATCACACCCGATCATCACGTGGTGTCTCGACACGACGAACTTTCGCAACAATGCATACTCAGGGAGAACACTTGTACCTTAAAATTTAGTGCGAGATCATCTTATAATGCTACCGCCGAACTAAGCAAAATAAGATGCATAAAGGATAAACATCTAATGAAATCAATATAAGTGATATGATATGGCCATCATCATCTTGTACCTTTGGTCTCCATCTCCAAAGCATCGCCAACTGTTGCTTCTACAACTATTGCTACCGCTTAGTGATAAAGTAGAAACAATTACAGGGTGAATGCATTGCATACAATAAAGCGACAACCATATGGCTCCTGCCAGTTGCCGATAACTCTGTTACAAAACATGATCATCTCATACAATAAAATTTAGCATCATGTCTTGACCATATCACATCATAACATGCCCTGCAAAAACAAGTTAGACGTCTTCTACTTTGTTGTTGCAAGTTTTACGTGGCTACCACGGGCTGAGCAAGAACCGTTCTTACCTACGCATCAAAAACCACAACGATTTTTCGTCAAGTGTGCTGTTTTAACCTTCAACAAGGATTGGGCCTAGTCACACTTGATTCAACTAAAGTTGGAGAAACTGACACCCACTAGCCACCTGTGTGCGAAGCACGTTGGTAGAACCAGTCTCGCGTAACCGTACGCGTAATGTTGGTCTGAGCCGCTTCATCCAAAAATACCGCCGAATCAATGTATGACATGCTGGTAAGCAGTATGACTATTATCGCCCACAACTCTTTGTGTTCTACTCGTGCATATAACATCTACGCATAGACCTGGCTCGGATGCCACTGTTGGGGAACACAGTATTTCAAAAAAATTGCCTACGATCACGCAAGATCTATCTATGTGATGTATAGCAACAAGCCGGAGAGTGTCCACGTACCCTCGTAGACCGAAAGCGGAAGCGTTAAGTAACGCGGTTGATGTAGTCGAACATCTTCACGATCCAACCGATCAAGTACCGAACGCACGGCACCTCCGTGATCTGCACACATTCAGCTCGGTGACGTCCCTCGAAATCTTGATCCAGCTGAGGCCGAGGGAGAGTTCCTTCAGCACGACGGCATGGTGATGGTGTTGATGAAGTTACCGACGGAGGGCTTCGCCTAAGCACTACAACGATATGACCGAGGTGGAAATCTATGGAGGGGGGCACCGCACACGGCTTAGATCAACTTTTATGTGTTCTAGGATGCCCCCCTCCACACGTATATAAAGAAGGGAGGGGGAGGCAGGCCGGCCATCATGGGCGCGCCAAGGGGGGAGGAATCCTCCTCCTAGTAGGAGTAGGATTCCTCCTTTCCTAGCCCAACTAGGAGGAGAAGGAAGGAGAGGGGGAGGGAGAGGGAAAGAGGGGCCGCGCACCCATCCCCTAGTCAAATTCGGACTCCCTTGGGGGGGGGGCGCCACCTCCTGACTTCTGCCATGTCTCTCCCCTAAAGCCCACTAAGGTCCCAATAACTTCCCCCGGGGGGGGGGGGGGGGTCGGGAACCCTCCGGCACTCTGGTTTTATCCGAAACCTCCCGGAACACTTCTGGTGTCCGAATAACATGGTCCAATATATCAATCTTTATGTCTCGACCATTTCGAGACTCCTCGTCATGTCCGTGATAACATCCGGGACTGCAAACTACCTTCGGTACATCAAAACACATAAACTCATAATACTGATCATCATCGAACGTTAAGCGTGCGGACCCTATGGGTTCGAGAACTATGTAGACATGATCGAGACTCATCTCCGGTCAATAACCAATAGCGGAACCTGGATGCTCATATTGGTTCCCACATATTCTACGAAGATCTTTATAGTTCAAGCCGCATAACAACATACGTTGTTCCCTTTGTCGTCAGTATGTTACTTGCCCGAGATTCGATCGTCGATATCTCAATACCTAGTTCAATCTCGTTACCGGCAAGTCCCTTTACTCGTTCCGTAATGCATCATCCCGCAACTAACTCATTAGTCACATTGGTTGCAAGGCTTATAGTGATGTGCATTACCGAGAGGGCCCAGAGATACCTCTCCGACAATCGGAGTGACAAATCCTAATTTTGATCTATGCCAACTCAACAAACACCATCGGAGACACCTGTAGAGCATCTTTATAATCACCCAGTTACGTTGTGACGTTTGATAGCACACTAAGTGTTCCTCCGGTATTCGGGAGTTGCATAATCTCATAATCATAGGAACATGTATAAGTCATGAAGAAAGCAATAACAACAAACTAAACGATCATCGTGCTAAGCTAACAGATGGGTCAAGTCAATCACATCATTCTCTAATGATGTGATCCCGTTAATCAAATGACAACTCATGTCTATGGCTAGGATACTTAACCATCTTTTATTCAACGAGCTAGTCAAGTAGAGGGATACTAATGACACTCTATTTGTCTATGTATTTACACATGCACTAAGTTTTCGGTTAATACAATTCTAGCATGAATAATAAACATTTATTATAATATAAGGAAATATAAATAACAACTTTATTATTGCCTCTAGGGCATATTTCCTTCATGGATGAGCAGATGCAAACCTCGAACCTAGCGATCGTTTGTGGGCAAGGCTACATGCCTCCTACGAGCAACTCTATTAGAGTCGACATATTGGGAGCCTCAATATTCATATATGGCGTGCGCTCCATATACATTATGGAGTCCACCGAGGTTGTGCGTAAACACATAGTCGCCATAATGTGGTCTTCATAATCCAGAGACCCATATGCCAATTGAATACAATTTTCCTCCAATTAAAATATTAATCCCATGTGAGGTGACGGATCATGTGAAGTTTTCTTCCTTGCCACACATAATTGCCATATAGAGCGTCTTCCAAAAGGTAGCCCGAGACTCCAAATATGGGGCTGTTAGGCCAAATATGGAGGACGCTCTACCAATTATGTCAATTTTGTTAGATATGGCAACTCTGCTAGAGAGCCTTGTTTCCTAGAATTTGCCCAATATGATGACTCTAGTAGATTTGCTATAAGGTACCAGGGGATGGGGTGCACGATTGCACCAACTTATGTGGTCCTTTGTGGTGCTATGTTGGCTCTATATAGTTGGGTTTACTTGTTTGCTACTTGTTTTGACTCATGTACATGAAGATCAGCTTCAGGAGACATCGATGTCAGCAATTAACGTTACGTCTGGTAAGTGAATATCACGGTATATCAGTCGCTGAGATTGTCGAGCTAAGGAACATACGTCAGGTCATTTGGCCATGGGTACCCATACAAGATAGAAAATCAGATGAATTAAGGACATTATAACCGAATCTAAACCGAGGCCTCTCACGCCATCCGTTTCCTCAGCTGTCCATTGTCCCGATCTGGCCATTTTCGTCCGGTGGATGCACCAGAAACGCAGCTTTCGTGCAAACTGGGCATGTTGTCCTGGGGGCAGCTACTCCCGAGGATTTTTTTCGACGCCTCTGGTTGATTGGCCCAGGTAGCCCTTCTAGCACCGCTCAAAAACAAGTAGCCCTTCTAGCAAGCGCAAGGTTAAGCAAGGTCCATCAACAGGGACTTCCTAATCGGCCGTGTTCTTCCTCGCCTCCCACACCCATGCCGGCACTAAAAAAAAAATCATGTCCTTGGTTTCGTGTCTACGATTCAGACACCGCACTACTAGTAAAACGGCTATAGCTAATATGGACATTAATGGCGCACCATGTATGTGATGCGCCATTGCTATATAGTTTTGAAAAAAAAGAAAAAAAAAGATAGTGTGTGGTGAAAAAACATGTTAGTAGTGGCGCACCAGTGGATAGTACGCCATTACTAGTTAAAACTAGTAACGGTGCACTATCCCTAGTTACTAATGGCGCATTCTTAGGTGATGCGTCATTACTAACTTTCTGAGTCTTACAAAAAATTCACCAAATGCATCCCCGGACCGCCTTTTCTGTTTTAAAAAAATAAAAGAAAATGACAGAAATGTCAAAAAAATAAAATAAAATAAGATTCCCATGTGATATGTGGTCTAGTTGTTAGCAAAATTTACAAACATGAATTTTCGACATTTTTGTAAAATCTCTCGAGAATTTGTAAAATGGGCATAACTTTTGCATACGAACCCCGTTGAAGATTTTTAGAATCCTCAAAAACCTAACAGAAAAAAAGTTATAGGGCTTTCAAGATCTAGAGAGGCAAAAAAATTCCAAAAAAATCAAACTCAGTAATGGCGCACCTGCCCATGGTGCACTATTACTATTTTCCCTCCTTTAAAATTTAAACTATATCAAAAAAATAAAAAAAAATTAGTAATGGCGCACCAGCCCAAGGTGCGCCATTACTATCTTTCCGCCTTCAAAATTCAAAATAAATCGAAAAAATAAAAAAAAGTTAGTAATGGCGCACCTGTCCACAATGCGCCATTACTATGCCGTATATATGGCTGGGCGGTGTCCTCTCCTCCTTACCTCTTCATTTTTCTCCTCCACTCCACCTGTCCTCCACTCCATCTCCTCCTCTTCTCCACTCCATCTCCCCTCCTCTCCTCCACCATACTCCTCTCCTCCACCATACTCCCCTCCTCCTCTGCGGCGACCTCCTCCCTCCTCTCCTTCCCTCCCCTCACGGTTTCTCCTCCCTCCTCTCCTCCCCTCCCCTCACGGTTTCTCCTCCCTCCCTCCTCTCTGGTGAGCTCCTCCTCCCATCTCTTCGGTGATCTCCTCCTCCCTCCTCTCCGGTGATCTCCTCCTCCCTCCTCTCCGGTGACCTCCTCCTCCTCCTCTCCGACAATGTAGGCGAGCTCCTCTCCAGTGACCTCCTCCTCCTCCCTCCTCTCCTCCTCACGGTCTCTCCTCGGCCCTCCTCTCAGGCGAACTCCTCTCCGGTAAAAGAATGTACAAGATCCAAAAACGAGAACAAAATTTGAAAAAATATCGTGCAAAAAAACGAGCAAAAAAAGGGCAAAAAATCGCGATCCAGATCCAAATTTAAAATTCAAAAATAGCAATGGCGCACGGTGAGGGTTAGACGGTACGCCACTACTATTTTCCCGCCTTCAAAATTCAGAAAAAAATCAAAAAAATTCAAAAAAAAAGTTACCAGTGACGCACCTGTAGCAATAGTAATGGCGCACTACAAGGTGCGCCACTATTACCTGCAATACTAATGGCGCACCTCTGGTGCGCCATTAGTACTTGTTACTAGTGGCGTGGTGATAGTGGTGCATCTATAGTGCGCCATTAATGGCAAAGATAGGTGCGCCACTAACAGGCCTTTTCCTAGTAGTGCCGTGGTGGCGACTTGCCCGGCGGCGGCCCCTCTCCATCGGCCTCCACCCTCGCCCTCCGCCTTCCCCAACAGAAGACATCGTGCGATGGAGACGGCGGTGGCTGCAGTCACGCCCCTGTTACTCAGCCTTCTGAGTGGCCTTCTTGGATTGATTATCTGGTGGCGGCGTGGTGTTATTGGTTTGCTGGGCATTTGCCATCGTTTCATCAATTTGTAGCAGCAGTGGCCTTCGGTTCGGCCCTTCTACTCCTGCGAATCTGCGGTATAAACAATTCCACTGTGTGTTCTTTCCCCTCCTATCTTCTTCCTCCTGGTCCATTTGGTTCCTCTGATCTGAAGATTGCTCGCCAAAGACAGATGACTGTGATCTCTTGTTGTTCAAAAATTGTGTTCCTGCTGTGTTTGCAGGATCAATTGATACGCAGGATTACAACAATTCTAAGTTTACTCAGGATCAACGAAAAAAATAGCGCGCGCCGTTATAGCGTATTCAGAAGGAAACGCTATATTTTAGCAAATTCAGCCGCTATGGCGCTAGTCACGTAATTAGCGTGCTACAGGGCATTATAACATTGTATCATGTAGCGTTATAGCGTTGAAATGATGAAAAATATCAGAAAAATAGGGAAGCACATGTTTATTTTGTTGTTATTGCACGGTAGATGTAGGCTAGGTGTTCAGTGTTCAGACTTAGTATATGTTAAATAGATTGACTACAGTTTGACATTCAGTTTAAAATTTGTGCTCCCTATCTGGCTAGATTATCTCTCTCTACAATGATGTCTTAAGGTACTAAAATACTTTATTTGTGGATATATCTGGCATTTTTTGCAAACGCTTGAAAGATAGCACGCTATTAGCATGCTATAACTTGTGTAGCATTTTGAGAAGGGGCTCGCTATATTTTGTAGCGCGTTATTTTTTTCGTTGCTCAGGATCCAGCCCACGCGCGGGATCTAGCCGAGGCGGGGGCCGCTCGATCCAGTCGATGCGGGGGTAATCCATCACAGCCAGGGGAAAATGGAGGGATGCAGGTGATGCGAGCCGGCGCTTCATTTGATCGAAACTGTTCTTCTCATATTTCAAGGCCGCAATCATTCTTCGGTTACTCTGCACAAATTCATGACGAGGGATGTCCTATCTTTTCTGCTGCCTCACGGTACAAGTAGGTCCTCCCCTACAACTCTTCCCACATCCTTTCCACTCCGGCAACAAAACATCCTTCAGCACGATGCTCGGCTAGGTGACTAGGTCCCTTATACTTCCTTCCATTTCATGTACGATTCCTTCTTCCACCAAATAATTGCATTATATATATATCTTCAAGACTATTAATCGGATTTCTTATATTTTTACTTCAACAACTCATAATCTCATATGGCTTCTGAGTAGGTAATTACTCTATACCTAATCCTTGCATGTTTTACCGTACATGGTTTTATGCCCCACGATTGCTCAGATCACTTCTGCAAAGTGTGGGACTCGCCAATCGATGCGAAGAAGGTCTCACCGGCCGATGCAAGGAAGTTCATCCGCCGTCTTTTAAGTCATAATCTCATATGGCTTCTGGCTAGGTAATTACTCTATACCTAATCCTTGCATGTTTTACCGTCCATGGTTTTATGCCCCACGATTGCTCAGATCACTTCTGCAAAGTGTGGGACTCGCCAATCGATGCGAAGAAGGTCTCACCGGCCGATGCAAGGAAGTTCATCCGCCGTCTTTTAAGTGAGGAGTCAGGCGCTCGTCTGTTTCGTATAGCAATTAATTGCAGTCGAGGGAGCGATGTTGACGGATGGTGGAAGTGCGGTACAATTTTGCTCTGCTATGTATATAAGCTATGTCCGTCCCTCAATACCATGTCAACTTGTCATGCTTCTCCACCAGGATGCTATCTGCATTTTTTTCCCTCCCCGTTAGCTTTTCCATCTGAGCAGTCCTACTCGTTCTAAATCTGTTTCATTTTTTCTCTTTTTGCTGCAGGTTATGGTATATTGTTTGGGGACTATTTGAGGCTGGTTCTGGAATTTTATTGGAAGAGATATTGATGAGTTGACTATTTGCAATGCCAATCTGGTTAGTTTACATGGAGTGCTAAGCAAAGATGAATTTCCTGACCACTGTATAATGTAGTCTGTAGGAGAGTGGCAAAGCCGACGCATACCTTAGCTATTGAGAATGGATTTTTTGGTCCCGGGTGCAGGTGCCCCCTGCTATCAAGGCCGTCAATTTCGAGTGCGTCGCAAAGGGATATGTGCCGTGTACAGTGACAGCGGGTGGATTAGCAGGCCTACTGTAACAGTAAGGCTGGATGCTTAAAAAATTCTAAACTACAGACCTAGGCCTATTCGGTCACTGTTGATGGGGAGACAAGAATCTGCAGACATGCATGTCGCAGACCAGACACTGTGTATACCGATGTGCCAGCCCTCCAAACTTGCAAATGGAATCTAGAAGGCTCGGTCGTCTTCATCCTTCCGCATCTCACACACGTCTCCTTCCACATCTCCGCTCCATCACCGCAGTCACCATCGCCATCACCCCATACAACAGGAATACACTAACCGAGCGATGATGGAGGATGGCCTGTTCGTTATGGATGGGCTTGCGACTCCACCTGTCGACCGGGATCTTATTGTAGGCGATGCAATGGATCAAGATGCCTTAGCTGCTGATTCGAACCTGCTTATGCTGGCATCTTTGGGACCAGATCCTGAGCGTGAAGTCAGGTCCAGGTATGTTGGTTTCGTATCCTCTTCTCAGCCCCCCTCATTCCCTCACTCTACGCTACCAGATTTGAGTCTTTCTCATCTCCGCCCAATTTTCTGACCGCACGCAGCAAATCTGAAGTCGTGGACGGAGGACCGCCCGTTGCGAATGAACGCGAGCTCACCGTAGTACGGGTAGGAGGCGCAGAGCAGGTTCATCCAGAGATCTGCCATACCCCAAATCAAGGAGGCTGGAAACATAGGTGAGACCAGCGACATCATAAATTTGTATAGTTTCAGATACTTGACCCGGGCACATACAACATGGACAAAGATAGTGGATCCCATATTTTTCCTTCAGTTTGTATTACTTAGCTATCGATTTTGCATATCGTTTTCATTATATGCGAATATACTTGTTCGATTCGACCGTGAGTTCATTGACGCCCATGCCATTGATTGCATATATCAGGAATAGAAAAAAGTCAGGGTCTGCTAAAAGAGCCACACCGAGTAAATATAGTGCGATTGAAACTTGTCTTTTAAATGCGAAAGATAAACAAGGACCCGACACCTTTGCTCCTGTTGTTGGTATGACTTTTGATTCAGCGCAAGAAGCTTATGAGCAGTATAATTTGTATTCATGGGAGAATGGATTTGGTATTCGTCATGGGAAATCGAGGTGGGGGGAAGCTAACTATCAACTGATGCATGAGTTAGTGTGTCAGTGTCAGGTACGATACGACTTGTACTCTCCTTGCATAAATTGATTATCACTGCCATGTATGTATGTCAAATTGTGATATGAGATGTTTAATTATGAATCTTAGTACTAAAATACTGGGACGCAACCCATATGCAGGGTAAGCCTGAAAAGGAGAACTCTGCAACTTGTCGGACAGAATGCAAAGCAAGGATGCGTCTGCTTCGCACGGAAGATGACGGGTGGTACGTTAGCATATTCAGCAATGAGCATAACCATCCTCTCTCTGACAGCCGAGAGGAAACAAGGCAATGGCACTCACACAGTGAGATAGATCCATTTCTCAAGGACTTTGTGAACAATCTTAGGGAAAATAATATCAGTCTCAGCAAGGTCTACAATATTCTTAATGCAACACATGGAGAATGCATCGGTGCTCCCTTCCGCAAGGAAAATTTGAGGTACCTATGCTCACGTCTTGCACAGGACTCAATTTCAGAGGACATGCGAAAAACAGTCAGATTGTTGGATGATATGAAAGTGGCAGACCCTTGTCAGTACGTGTTGCTTCTGATGATGAAGGTTCACCAAAGTTTATATTGTGGAGCACTGGGAAGAACAAGCAAGACTATGTATATTTTGGTGATGTAGTGACATTTGACACAACATACAAGACTAATCTGTACAATATGCCATTTGGGATATTTGTTGGAGTCAATAACCATTATCAATCAACCATATTTGGAGGTGTTTTGATGCGTGAAGCGACCATAGCTGGATTCGAGTGGGCCTTTAAAAACTTTGTGGATGTAATGAATGGAAAATATCCTGTCACTATGCTAACAGGTTGGCTGCTCACCACTTGTCTCTGCTCTCATATGCTACTGTACAGTGAAATTGGTTTATCTATGATGTGGTCTAATTATTAATTCATGTGTTTCAAATTGCAGACCAATGTAAATCTATGGAGGGAGCTATCAAATCTACGCTTCCACACACCAGGCATAGATGGTGCAAGTGGCATGTGCTGAAATGTGCAAAGGAACATCTTGGTTACACTTACAGCAAGAGGAGTGGATTCAAATATGAATTCCACAAAATTATAGATGAGATAATAGATGTAGCTGAGTTTGAAGAAAGTTGGTCGAAGCTCTTGGTCAAGTATAATCTTTTGCAAAACAAGTACCTGAATGCCCTTTATTCAAACCGTGAAAAGTGGGCCAAACCTTATTTCTCGAGAATTTTTTGTGCTGGAATGACTAGTACACAGAGGAGCGAAAGCGCAAATCACCTTCTGAAGCAATACATACCGCGGTCGTCACCTATGCATCTATTTGTAAAGCAGTACAACAATATTCTGAAGTCAAGAAACTCTGACGAAGGGAAAGAACAACATATCACCAAAACGGTTAGTATCATTCATTTTCGGTTCAGCAATGACCACGTACTCCACATATGCTTATATATTGATACTATTTATTTATACGTTTTGTTAGAAGCGAAGAAAATACAATGGCGGCCATCCTATTGAAGTTGACGCCGCGGAGATTTACACGGATGCTGTTTACAAGAAGTTTGAAGACGAGTTCTATAAGTCCATGTCGTTGGTTGTCTCCAATCGCATCAGTGACACCGAGCTTGAGGTTCAGCTTGGACGCCCTGACTATATGGTCGATTATGAAGATAGATCATACACCGTAGCTATGAAGGACGGTGGTGAGTTAATATCATGCACGTGCGGCTATTTTGAGCACATCGGCCTGCTGTGCAGGCACTCTATAAAGGTGAATCCATATTCATAATTGTTTTCTCTATGGTGTAGTACATTATAAAGGTAAAACCATTTGCACAAATAATCCTTTTCTATATAGCAGTATTAAGACATGGGGTAATACTGTATCAATAACTTCTCCCTGGTAAATGTTTCGTGCATAACATATAATTTGTTTTGCAGGTACTCATTCACAAAGACATATTTAAGATACCTGTTAAGAATATTGTGAAACGTTGGACAAGAAGAGCAAAAGAAGGATTCGAGGGTGTTCACATACCGAACCAATCTTCTTGCACGGCTGGTGATTCAGCAACACGTCAGAACATTCTGTATATAGCAGCAATGCAAGCGGTGAAGGAGGTTTCGCAATGTGAGAGCATGCTTGAAAAGGCTCTAAAGGTGTTCCGGGAGCTAGCATCAGAGGCAATCACGTTGCGCGGAAACGACGGATCGACAATGCCTAAAAGGAAAAGAGATGATGGATTGAATAACAAGGTACTAAGCGATGATATGCATACGCCTAAACGTGTGAAGCCTAAAGGTAGGCCAAAGACATTGAGGATGAAGTCGCGGCTTGAGTACGTGAAGGTATTTAGGCAGAAAAACAAGTCTGTTGCAACATTGTATGGTAATGAGAACACACACCCAAGCGACAACATAGTGCATTCCAGTGGAGTTGATCTGGATGCCACAACAACTCCCAGTGTCAAGAAATCTAAAGTTGGGAAAAAAAAGGCGACAAGTAAACTTAGGTCACCCTGTAAAATGCGGTGATGTCGATTTGTTGTGGTAATGCTAGTGTTGCAGTGGTGGTGCATGTAAAAAGGTATGTCTAATCGGCCTGCAAAAAAAACTCACTATGTCTACGGACCAACATGACTTGTTGTGGTAATGCTTCTAGTGTAGTGGTGGCTCATGTAAAAAAGTTTGTGTAACCGGTCTGCAAAATGATACTATGCTTTTGTGCTGTGATAGTAGTCCTTTTTTTTTTCTTTTTTTGCGCCATACGTGCCCTCTGATCGCCGCGACCTGAGGGGTGAACGCCTGCCGAACCAGCGCGTGCTTCACCCACCGCTGGAGCCATGACCTGAGCGAGAAGTCGACACGGGCGCCGACTGATACGGAGTCGTCGGCTGCCGGAGGAGGACGCCTCGAGCACTCGCACGGAAGTGCGGCGAACCTCGGATAAGCAGCGCCTCGACTTCGAGGGGGGCCTCCTGGAGCCAGGCCGAATCATCGGTGATGAACGTGAGCGCTCCGAGTCGGAACTCGTGGCCCATGATCAAACCGCCGCCGGAAACCATGTTGATGAAGACTGAAGAAACTGCAACCTCGCCGGAAGTCGCTAAGATGCTTTGTCCCACAGTGGGCGCCAACTGTCGTGGAACTAAGACTGACAGTAAGAATAGGGTGTACGTAGGAGGAGGCAAGGCCCTAGCTACAGTGAGGTTGTACGCAAGTGTTTACGAGTTCGGGGCCCTCTCAGAGGAGGTAAAGGCCCTACATCTCGGTGCCCGGAGGCGGTCGACTAGATTTCAGTATATGCGTGTGTGTTACAGGGGGTGCGAACCCTTGTCCCAGAGGAGGGGGGTGGGTTATATAGAGTGCGCCAGGACCCCAGCCGTCCCCCATTACAAAGGGTTTAATGTACATAATGGAGGGGCGTTACTGATAACGCCAGCTATAAGTGCCATCAATGTCCATGAAGACTACTGAGTGAATGTCCGACCGTTGTAGTTTCGTCTAACTCCTAGACTTCATAGGTCGAGTGGTTTCTTGTATGGTCGAGTTGTCCTGAGAAAGTTGGGGTATCCGAGTGATATGGTTGGTCGAGTGGTCTAACACTCGACATCTTCGTTGGGTACTCCCTGTTATCTCTTGAGCTTCTTTGCTTCTGGGGTAGTGACCTTGGGTAGGGCACGTAGGTCAGGCCTATGACCCTACCCTAGGTATATATCCTCATCAGGTGGTGCATTTCTGATCGCGATGGATTGTGGGATCCCGTGGCCGGAGTGAGGTCGTCCTCGACAGGGGTGGTGGTTTGTTGGCGGCGGTCGGTGGTGTCGGGCGGTCGGCACATCCACCGGAGCTGACTACGGCGGCGCCCGTGGGTGCCGTGATCTTTCTTGGAAGCTCTTCATGGAGGTGCGCTCCTCCTCCCCACGGCTTTGGCTCCGGAGGAAAACTTTAGATCCGCTGGATCGGGCGATGGAGGCGTCTTCGCGTCTTTCTCCTTCTTGGGGCATCGTCTCGGAGCCGGCTATGACTGGGAGACCGGTGGATGGCGGCATCTTCGTCGTGTGGGTTGCGGCATCTTCGCCGAGTGGTTTGTGGCATCTTCGCCGCGTAGTTTGCTGAGGCGGCCTTTTCGGGGGCGCTGATTTCTGTTTGGCAACGATGATGACGTCGAGAGGAACTCTGGTCGCGTCTCGGGCTTTGGTAGTCGGATCTTCCCGGCGTGTCCGAGGTGGTCATTAGGGCACGGTCGGCGCAAGTCCTGCATATTTCCCTTGTGATGATCGTCGTCAGAGTCGGAGCTGTCGGTTATTCTCGTGTGTGGCCTTCTATTGGCATGTGTCGCCATGGTTTTTGTGCAGTTGTTTGCGGGTTGGCTTCGACGATGAAGGTCTACGGTGAAGTCGGAGTCGCCCGTTCCGAGGTAGCCGGTGATGACAATGACGCTTGCGACTGCTCTGCGGATGCCTTTTCCTCTTTGTAGCTCTGTTATCCCATGTCGGTGGCTAGGTTGATGGTGGTATCCACTTTATGTGGGTTGGATTGTATCAGTTTTAGCTCGGTTTTCCGTTAATTAACCGGGTAATTCTCACTCCTTTTTGGTTAATGAAAATGGCAAGTCTTTTACCTTATTTCAAAAAAAAAATGCAGGACGGTGACTATCATTATGTGCCTGGTACCCATCAACGAAAAGCAACCTACCGGGCTGCCCTGTACCCAAATCCCAGCAGTACCAGGTACTATCCTTATTTATACGTGCCAGATACACGTCTTCTGTTTGATACGTATAACAATACTTGCACTGTGTGTTCACTGTTCCCTGCTCATCTACCGTCGTCCTACAGGTGCTCTATTGTAAATTAAAGAATATTGCTGCATGAGTAAGATTCCACGCAGGATGACAGGCCACGCTTTCAAATCTTGCCGTCCGGTAAAGTTGTATTGTCACATCCGCGTCAATGATAGCTATACAGTCTAAAACAGTATAGCCGGCTGCAATTCCTTTCGGACGGTGATGCCCGACAGCCGCGCATGCATGATACGTGGCGCTCCAAACAAGTCACGTCGCAAGGATTTGAGAAATTTGATTGGGACGTGTGGCTGTATCTTTTTTAATACCTTGATCACTCACGTTACTAAACGTATCAGTGTCATAAGGCACAATATGTTCACGTTTGATGTATAATAATCACGTGCCTGATAGTTGCTGCACGGTATAAGAGTTGCTTCAAGCAAATCATACTTACAATTGACGCTCGATCTACTATCCTTGCCCGTGTTGCACTAAATCATTAACAAGCAACAAGTCTCAACTTCATATACTTATATAGGAGTACTTATATGACACGGCCGCAGGGCCACAGCTTTGATACTCATATTTTGTAACAGCGTGCTGAGCGTTTACAGTAACATGGGCATGCCGTCCATAAAAGAATTACGCTTTGTACAGTGTCTTTCTGGGATGTGCAATGTCCAATCATATTGAATAAAAGAGACGAAAAGAAACAGCCCTATGAGCATACTGCACAGTGCCTTGGCTGGTCCCAGCACGTCTCGGCATATGTGAGCAAAATTGACTTGTGTAGAAGACGGGCCTCCCCTGGCTGTACCCGGAACTGTTTGTTGGTGCCTTCATGACATTATGCACCTAGAACATCCGCGATGACGTATGTACCCGGAACAGGTCTCGGGTCGTGCCTGGAGCATGACAATCTCATGTTCCAGGAACAAAAATCTATTCTGAATAAGATTATTTGATAGTTGGTATAAAAGTGCATTTTTGAGGTTGAGCTCATGTGAAGAGTAGAATAAATAAAGAAAACAATTTAATAAAATTTTCATGTAGAAAACATTGACAAATATTTTCATTGCTTATAAAGTTTTATCATAAAATGACATTGATGAAAAACGTGGCCAAACTATTTTGGAGCATCATATTTTTTGTTTGCCATGTCTTCCACCAATGTCATTTCGCGACGAAAACTTTGCAAGCAATGAAAACATTTGTTAATATTTGCAACAAAACAAATTCAGAATTTTTTGTATGTTACTTTAAAAAAATATTGTTTACCCGAGCTCACATGATCTCGAGCTCAGTTTAACCTCGTCCTATTTGATACTACCTTCGTCCGAATTCAATAGCCCCGCTCTCATTTTAGGATAAATTTGATAATATATTTGACTGATAAACATATAAACTATATGTTATGAAAATTATATCTTTGGAAACCTCTTTCAAATAAAAATCTAACCCTATATATTTATCGCATATACTTTATATTTTGCTAATTAACTAGGTGGCCATAGTTTTGACCCAAAAGACGATGGGGCCTACAAAACCCGAATAGAGGTAGTAGAGAAGGGCATTTCCAAAGTTTGTCTCTAAACGGAGTCATTATCCCCGCGGATGGAGCCGTCCACGGTCCACCCAACACAAAGCCCTAAACATCTGTCTCTTTTTCTCCTATGTCCCGATTACTCAAAATAATACGACAGTAACATAATTTGTCCATAAATACCATGCAAATATCCTTAGTACACGAATAGTTTAAATAAAATAAAGATAAGATCCAAAATATAAAGTGTGATTGACTTTTTATGGCCTTTGACTTCAACGAATAGTATATACCAAACTGCATTGATTAAACATATACTATAAATAATATCATCATATTTGCCATGAAAAATAATTTTAGTTTATATATTTGTATAGTAATTCTGTAGACACTAAAACTGTAAAAATAATCATAGTCACGATTGTGTGATGAAGACCGAAAAAAGTGAATGGCGCCTTATATTTATGAAACTCGTGAGCAGCTGTCTTGTTAAAATTTCGAAGAACATGGCGCCAAAAAAGTATATCTTCCCATCCCGTTGATGTTATTAAATACTTGTTTTGTTTTATAATGTAAGATGTTTTTGACACTAGTCTAGTAAAACGTCTTTCTCCCAGGTTAGAAAAGTTGTCTTTACTAGTTAATAGATTATCTGCAACTACAACCCACCAGTAGATTGCAAAACCATAGAGCCCAGCGTTTTGTCGCTTGCCCGATGCACGCAGTGTTAAGAATTTAAAAACATGGTCACGTGAACGTCTGTTCAGCTAGGATAGCCGCACCTCAACGCAGCTGATACTCTTTTTTCCTTTTACCATCCGTGCCTCAGCGCAGCTGGTCGCCAGTGAATCCCTCACTTTGCGTTGGGACTCTAATTTCTGTCGCGGCCCCTGAGACTTCTCGTATACGGCATGCAGACATTGCACGACCCTACTTGCTTTACGCGGGGCAAGGTTCATATTCCTGACAGTATAATTATTTAAACAATAACACCAATACAAACGTCACATCCACTCGGTCGCCAGTATAGAGTTCGAATGATCGCTACAAACCACAAATGTTGTGAGCCGGGGAAAATAATTGGCAGTGTTTTTGTCTAAAATGGCGCATTATTTTACTCCAAAGTCTAGAAACAGAATCCCTCGAAAAAAAAAGTCTCGAAATAGAAAGTGGTCACGTGCCGTCTAAGACATCCGGTCTCCTGTACCCCATATATCGCAGCTAAAATAAATAAAAGTCTACTGGGACGTACGGGACGCTCGGTGCTGACTGCGCCGCCCAGAGCACGTGTACCTGGTACAACTGATATTGTAGGTTCGCGAACACCTTCGATGACGTATGTTTTTGCTACATGTACTATTGCAGTTTCTCAAACACCTTCGATGACCAGCTAAAGAAAAACTTATGTGTCGCATTTAGCTAGTACATGTACCTCGAACACCTTCAATGACGTATGTACCTGGTACAGGTACTATTGCAGAACAAAGAAGAAAATTAACACACAGAACAAAGAAGAAGGAAAGACACAGATGATATATATGTATGTTATTACCATTCTTCCAGACCTGAACAGAAGAGATCATATGGCAGATTCTAGCTGATCCATAAAGGATTCATAATGGTAAAGATATTTCATCGCTAACAATAGTTCATTCGATCCTCAAATTTAAGTTAGGAGATGACTGACACTATGCAGTGGTGATCCAGTAGCAGAGCAAAGCAAGAAATGTAGAGAAGTCATGCCAAGGGCTTGTAGATGCATCCCAACACGGACGACGTGGATGGATGAATGAAGGAACTCCTAGTATTATTGATCTTAAAATTGGACCTTCTTCCGATAGGTCCCTTCTTTCCTTCCAATATTCCGCAAAGTTTTGACAAAGATATTGAAGACCTATTTTACTCAACTATTAATAAACAGTAGTTATTTGATATTGACAGAATCTGTAGCTCTAACGCCCACTTTTTTTCCTTTCCTCTCTCTTCCCAGCATTCACGTTGCTCTCTCTCATGGTAAACTGTTCTTTTCTCTTTCACACGATCTCTCTCTCCTTCCTGACACTCTTTCTCTCTCACGACCTCAAAAGAGGCGCCCTCTCCTCAAATTTATCCGCTCTCTCCACTCAGAAAGTTGCGTCGTTTTCAACTCGAAATAAAATAGGGTCGGTTGAACAGCAAAAAAAAGAACAGTGACTGACCTGTCACTCCTATCAGGCCTGTACACTGCCTGCCTAGCCCCTGCTGCCTACACCGAGACCTGCAACCTACCCCTACCACCTACCCACCGCTGTTAGTTCGGTCAAGCGCAGTGGATAAGCACGCTGCTGCTGCAAATCGGCTGGGGCTCTAGTGACTACTGCACGAATCTTTGTGTGAAGTCGACGGGGACGATAATGGGGCAGACTACTCCCGGGACCAACCACAACTTTCCGTTAGCTATTAGGTGTGAGCTACTTTCCAACATCTTCGTTCTATAGAGTTTTTTCCCTTCTTTGGTAAGGTCTTTTACTATTAGGCCAACAAAAAGCGCAGGCTGCACGCCGCGAGCACTGAGCGCAGTCGATGAGCTCTCCGCCTGTTGCAACTCTGTTGCCGAATATGTATGATGACCTTAATATATATCTCACAAACTACATCATGATTGGTCTCCGACCTTGGAAGCCCTTGGGAAGTCATCACACGATGCATCTCATCTATCCTTAGCATCAACATAGCAAGGTACATAAATTTCCGTATCATATTTTCTCTAATCTAATTCATTTAAATTAAGACTTTTGAAGGGCATCGACGGAAAGGATTTCCCACTTCATATTGAATCGATAACCATTCAGATTTATATTCAACAATTTGTGCCACTGCAGTTCAATTTTTGCAGCTTTTAAATTTGTGTACACAAGTTGTTTGACGTGAGTCCAACTAGGCTGCAGATAATTGTTACTGAATTAATATATGAATGACTTTCTTTGCATATTTTTTAATTTTGGAGTTGAAGTAGCTCCTCAAGGATAGACTAATTCGTAGTTTTCTCATTCAGGTCAAGCATAGTTCATTCTATCGTTGGCATTCATAGATTATTTTGTGCTTGGGATGCCATATAAGATACCAAGGGATTATAATTTTGTGGGTTGATAAAATCCTTTGGAAATAACGTCATGGAAAGATGAAGCATCACTGGAATATCTCTGTTCTCTCCCTGAAATTTTTCTCAAACTATTCAATACCCTGTGAAATGAATCTCAACTATTTAATTTTCATAATTTTTTTATCTGTGAAGCATTATTATTATATTTGTTTTCTTTACACATGTCACTTGTGATGTTTGAAACTCTATAATATTTGGCTGATGTCCTAACTTTGCTTTCTCGGACGATGAAGTGGGTTTGAGCCAAGACCTCTCATGATGTGTCTACTCCTCTTTCTTCAAGTGCCTTCATCTTGTGGGTATAAGTAGTCTTAGTATTGTAACTGGTATGATATCCATTTTCAACGCTTTATAATTTTTGCTTCACAGATTTTGAAATGACTTATAAAACTAATATCAAGGCCCAATATGGTTTCACTACTATTATTTTTTGAGCTAACACAAAATACCCTCAAGAAAAATGTCATGCAAATTAAACTCCATCTTTCGTGTCTCCACATATTTACATAATTCCTATCATTATATTGAAGAAATGGATGGGCGCAGCAACGCGCGCCATCCATGATCTAGTTATAAATAGTGGTACACCTGATGAGGGTCGTCGTAGAGCATAACTGATTGAGGAGGTCCAGTAGCTGAGGGTACGAAGAGCTCCTTTAATATGGCCTTAAAATGTACTCCGTATGTGTGGTATATTGCACAATAAACCATCCATATATAGTGCATACAAAAATCTCTATATTTGGAAGCCTAGACATTAAATCTATCAAAATGTTTCTTTTCAATCGATTATAGTTCATGTAAATTGTTTTACGAGAGGCCTTCGGATATAGAGAATGAGTTTCATCCATGCACCTAACACATGCGCAGTTCTCATGGCAAACCTGACCCGAATTATAACTGTATGCTGGATAGTCCTGCACCGTCGTCAGCAGCACAACTTTCATAGGGAAATACGTACCTCATACGCCTCCAATGTATCTATAATTTTTAATTGTTTCATACTGTTATAGTATCAATCTTAGATGTTTTACATACATTTTCTAGCAAATTTATATCATTTTTTGGGGACAAACCTATTGACATAGTGCCTAGTGGCAGTTGTTGTTTTGTGTTTGTTTTTTTACTTTGCAGAATATCAATACAAAACAGAGTCCAAATGCCATAAAACTTTTTGGAGATTTTTTTCTGCCCAAGAGAGACCCAGCAAGCCCAGGAGGTGCACCAGATGAGGCCCGTGGGGCCTATAAGACACTAGGGCGCGCCAGAGGCCCCTGGCACGCCCTGATACCTTGTGAGGCCCACGGGGACCTATTCCACCGACCTCCGGCTCTATAAATACCGCAATATTCTAAAAACCCTAGGGGAGTTGATAAAATATTTTTCCAGCCACCGCAAGTTCCAGAACCACGAGATCCAATCTAGAGGTCTTTTCCGGCACTCCGCCGGAGGGGAACATGGTCGCGGAGGGGTTCATCATCCTCATTGGTGCTCCTCCGATGATGCGTGAGTAGTTTCCATAGACCTACGGGTCCGTAGTTAGTAGCTAGATGGCTTCTTCTCTCTTTTTGATCTTCAATACAATGTTCTCCTCGACGTTCTTGGAGATCTATTTGATGTAACTCTTTTTGTGTGGTGTGTTTGTTGGGATCTGATGAGTTCTGATTTTATGATCAAATCTATGCATGCATGATTATTATCTTGCCATGGGAAGAGGTGCTTTGTGATGGGTTCGATCTTGCGGTGCTCAATCTCAGTGACAGAAAGAGACATGACACGCATGTATCGTTGCTATTAAGGATAACAAGATGGGGTCTATTCCTACATGAGCAGATCTTTTCTACATCATGTCATCGTTCTTAATGCATTACTTCGTTCTTCATTGAACTTAATACACTAGATGCATGCTGGATAGCGGTTGATGTACGGAGTAATAGTAGTAGATGCAGGCAGGAGTCGGTCTAGTAATCTTGGATGTGATGCCTCTATACATGATCACTATCTTGGATATCGTCATAATTATTTTCTCTTATATCAATTGCCCAACAGTATTTTGTTTACCCACCGTGTGCTATTTTCTCGAGAGAATCCGCTAGTGAAATCTACGGCCCCCGGGTGTATTTCCTATCATATATTTTCAGATCTGTTTTGCCAAAAAAACCAAAAATACTTTCAGCGTTTTTTTGCATCTATGAATCTACCTATTTATCATATTTATTTTACCTTGGAGGGATTGACAACCCCCTCTACGTGTTGGGTTGCGAGGATTTGTTGTTTGTCTGTAGGTGATGTTTACATAGTGTTGCTTGGTTCTCCTACTAGATTGATAACCTTGGTTTCATAACCGAGAGAAATACTAACCGCTGCTGTGCTGCATCATCCCCTCCTCTTCGGGGAATTTACCAACAGGGATCACAAGTAGCAGTACCGTTTTAGCGTCACATGTCTGCACCCCCTCATCTGCCCATAAAACTTCTAGCTCCTCTTTCAATAGCTACAGATACAAGTTCAGATCACTACCCGGTTGGCTTTGCCCTTGAATTAGCTTGACCATGTGTAGATACTTTCTCTTCATGCACACCCATGGGGAGAGGTTGTAGATGCAGAAAACCACAGGCCAGGTGTTGTGCACACTGTTTTGGTTACTAAAGGGATGCAGACCATCCACACTATAGCCCAGCCTGACATTCTGATGCGGCTTGAAAATGCGTCGGTAATTCCTCAAAGAGGAAGGGATGATGTAGCACAGCTGTGGTAGGTATTTCCCTCAGTTATGAAACCAAGGTATCAATCCAGTAGGAGGACCAAGCAAAACTATGTAAACGGTACTTGCACACAAAGAACAAATACTTGCACCCAACGCGTAAGAGGGGTTCTCAATCCCACCTCGGTAAGAAGATAAATTGTTTTGTATGAGATCAGATAATTAGATATTGATAAAATGCGAAATAAAATAAGTAAAGAAAAAGTACAACAAGGGATTTTTGGGGTTTTTGAAAATATGGATCTGAAAATAAATATGGAAAAAGATAGATCAGAAAGCAAATATGATAAAAGATAGACCCGGGGGTCGTAGATTTCACTAGTGGCTTCTCTCGAGAAAATAGTGCACGGTGGGTAAACAAATTACTGTTGGGCAACTGATAAAAGAACAAATAATTATGACGATATCCAAGGCGATAATAAATATATAGGCATCACGACCAAGATTAGTAGACTGACTCCTGCCTGCATCTACTACTATTAGTCCACACATCGACCGCTATCCAGCATGCATCTAGTGTATTAAGTTCATGAAGAAACGGAGTAATGCAATAACAACGATGACATGATGTGGACAAGATCTATTCATGCAGGAATATATCCATCTTGTTATCCTTAATAGAAACTATCATGTGTGCCTCACTGCCCCTTCTGTCACTGGGAGAGGACACCCCAAGATCGAACCCATCAAAAAGCACCTCTTCCAATTGCAAGGAAAATCAATCTAGTTGGCCATTACTAGGAAAAGGGCTATAGCTGATATGGACATTAATGACGCACCATGTATGTGGTGCACCACTGCCATATAGCAGTGGCACACTAGATACAGGTGCGCCATTATTGACATATTACTAATGGCGTAACTGGTGTGTGATGCGCCATTAGTAGTTTTGAACAAAAATAAAAAAAAATTGTTAGCAGTGGCGCACCAGGGTATAGTGCGCCATTACTAGTGTACATAGTAATGGCGCACCACACCCACCGTCCGCCATTAATGGTAACGTGAACGTCTTTTCGTCTTCTTGCCTTAGTTTCATAGTTTTGAAAAAAATAAAAAAATTGTTAGTAGTGGCGCACCAGTGGACAGGGCGCCATTACTAAAACTAGTAATGGCGCACTATCCACTGGTGCGCTACTACTAACAATTTTTTATTTTTTTCAAAACTACTAATGGCGCACCACACACCAGGTGCGCCAGTAGTAACCCTGGTGCTAAATGCACCCCCCCCCCCCCCCGACCGCCATTTCAGTTTTAAAAAAAATAAAAGAAAAATGATGGAAATGTCAAAAATATAAAAGAAAATAAGTTTCCCATGTGATAGGTGGTCTACTTGTTGGGAAAATTTACAAATATGAATTTCGACTTTATTTGCAAAATCTCAATGGAATTTAGTAAAATGGGCATAACTTTTGCATACGAACTCGGATTAAAAAAATTTATATGAAAAATCATCTACTCGAAAAGTTACATGCGAATTGAACGGGGCAAAATCTCCAAAAACCTAACAGAAAGAAAGATACGGGGCTTTTAAGGTCTAGAGGGGGGAAAATGAAAAAAAATCAAACTTACTAGTGGCGCACCATTTGCTAGGTGCGCCACTAGTAACAGAAAAAAATTGGTTTATAAAAAATTGGAATTTTTTTTCAAAATATGATACTAGTGGCGCACCATTTAGCAAAATATGACCGGGAAGTTTGAAATATTTTTTCAAAATTTCATCACACTCATGAACATGAACAAAGTCCTAGACATCAACAAGGTTTAATAGGATTGATATGATAGATATATCAACAAGTGACTGTGAAGTGAGCTGGTGATATGGTTGGATAGAACTGCGAAGTTAAGCTTGCTCAGGCTGGAGTAGTGTGAAGATGGGTGACCTTCCGGGAAGTTTGACCACGGAGTGTGATTTTACTTGAGATTAAGCATATTGACATGAGATTAAGCCATAGTAACAGGAGATTAAGAAAAAACAAAAAAAAATTAAGAAAAAAATTGAAAAAAAATATTAGTAATGGCGCACTTCTGTGTGGTGCGCCATTACTAAGTCAGATAGTAATGGCGCACCAGATAGGCATAGTAATGGCGCACTATAGGTATATTCACCAGAGGTGCGCCATTACTATTTTGTTACTAATGGCGTGATAATAGTGGCACACCTGTAATGCGCCATTAATGGCAAAAACAGGTGCGCCACTAATTAGCCTTTTCCTAGTAGTGGGCCTAACTAAACCAAAGATTCAGAGAAGAAATACGAGGCTATAAATAATCATGCATATAAGAAATCAAAGAAGACTCAAATGATATTCATGGATAAAAATCTGATCATAAACTCAAACTTCATTGGATCCCGACAAACACACCGTAAAAAGTCATTACATCAAATAGATCTCCAAGATACCATTGTATTGAGAATCAAAAAGAGAGAAGAAGACATCTAGCTACTGCCTACGGACCCGTACGTCTATGATGAACTACTCACGCATCATCAGAGAGGCACCAATGAGGATGATGAACCCCTCTGTGATCGTGTTCCCCTCCGGCAGAGTGTCAGAATAGGGAACTAGACTGGATCTCATGGTTTTGGAACTTGCGGCGGCTGGAATTGTGTTTCGTCGACTCCCTTGGGGTTTCTGGAATATTTGGAAATTTATAGGGTGAAGAGGCGGCGTAGGAGACCCCCTGGGCCCCACAACCCACCAGGGCGCGCCTGGGCTCCCAGGCATGCCCTGGTGTCTTGTGGTCCCAACGGGCCTCCCCTCTGGTCCTTCCTTTGGCCCCCAGTTGACTACTGGTCCAAAGAAAATCTTCAAAAAGTTTCGCTGCGTTTGGACTCCGTTTGATAGGGATATTCTGAGAAGTAAAAAACAAGGAACAAAAATGGCACTGGGCAGTATGTCAATAGGTTAGTCCCAAAAAATGATATAAAGTTGCTATAAAATGATTGTAAAACAACCAAGATTGATAATATAACAGCATGGAACAAGCAAAATTATAGATACGTTGGAGACGTATCGGCATCCCCCGGCTTAATTACTACTCGTCGTCGAGTAGGTAAATGATAAAAACAGAACTTTTGATGTGGAATGTTGCCTAACATGTTCATCACATATTCTTTTCCTTTGTAGCACAGAGAATTGGACTTTTATATGGTTCAAAGCAACAGTCTAGTTTTGACATGAAGATTTCAATACTCAAGCATATCAACAAGCAACCATGTCTTTAAAAATATCAACACTAAAGAAAGTTATCCCTAGCCCATCATGCCCAATCATTGATCCATTCATGGAACACACTCGAATATTAGCTACATCCAATGCTCAAGTATGATCATAGTGCTCCCTAGTTGGTGCTTTATAAGAGTAGATGGAGACTCAAAATAAAAATAAAAAATAGCATAAAAGTAAATACATAGGCCCTTCCCAGAGGGAAGCAGAGATTTGTAGAGGTGCCTCTTAAATTGAGAGATACAAATTTTCAGAGGCATACTTTTCCCGTCAACCAAAACTACTGAGTAATTCCCAATACTTTCCATGCTAGATATATCATAGGTGGTTCCCAAACATAAAAAAAGGTTGATTCCTTTTTCCACCATACTTTCAAATTCCACGGCTAGCCGTATCCACGGGTACCGTCCATACCAACATTTTCCAAGGAATTTATTATTTGACAACATAAAGTAAATTTCTTTTTCATTTCGGGACTGGGCATCCCTATTACCGCTGTACTCTCGTGCAATGACAAGTGAATAAACACCCATCTTGAGAATAACATATCTAGTATGGAAAATATTGGTCACCCTCTGCCGCTTCATGAGCGGTACGAGCACACAAAAATGAAATTCATTTTGAAAATTAGAGATGGCACACATAAATTTACTTAGAACGGCACGGAAATACTGCATATAGGTAGGTATGGTGGACTCATATGGCAAAACATGGTTTAAGGATTTGGGATGCACAAGTAGTATTTCTACTTAGTACAAATGAAGGCTAGCAAATAGATTGAGAAGCATCCAACCAAGAAACGAAAATTCACATAAACGAGCATTAACAAGAATAACTAACACCGAATAATGCACCACAAGTAGGATCTAACTTCATTGAATAACTATTGACTTTCATGCTTGCACAGGAAATCACAAACCTTAACACCAATATTCTTACTAAAGCATAATTGCTCACCAACATGACTCACATATAACTATCATCATATCTCAAAACTATTATAAAGAGTCAAGTTTATTTTGTCCAATGATCTTCATGAATTTTTTATTATATCCTTGAATATCTATCACTTTAGGACTAATTTCATATGTTGCAATTGTTTTGATAGGCTCAAACAAATTTAAGTCAAGAACTTGAGCATATATCTCTCAAAATAATATAAGTGACGCATGAGAGAATTTCTTCAAAAATTTACTAACTCTCAATTAAATCTAAATGAAGCATGAGAGTATTTATCCAAAAATATTAAAACAAACCATGCTAAAAAAGATATAAGTGAAGCACTAGAGCAATTCCATAGCTCAAAAAAATTAAGTGAAGCACATAGAGTAATTCAATCAAATCATTGCATAATTTTGGCTCTCTCAAATAGGTGTGCCCATCAAGGATAGATGATATAAACTAAAAATCAAAATAAGAAAAGACTCATATAATACAAGACGCTTCAAGCAAAACTCCAACTAAAATTACCGATGGTCGTTAGAAAAAAGAGGAGATGCCTTCCGGGGCATCCCCAAGCTTAGTTGCTTGGTTCTCCTTGAATATTAACTTGGGGTGCCATGGGCATCCCCAAGATTAGGCTCTTTTCACTCCTTATTCCTTCATCCATCGTGATCTCACCCATAACTCGAACACTTCAATCACAAAACTTAACAAAACCTTCATGAGATCTGAAACGTCTCCAACATCTTATATCTTATATTATTTACTAATCGGAGGCATCATACGAGCCTTGATGTTAATCCACATCATTAAAAATATCTAAACCGTTCAATCCATATGATTGATCTATCTTAACCATACGATTTACGTTACTCTGGTGTTAAAAAATAAGCACAACGCGACACGACTGGAAAACACACAACTTCAATATTTGAGCGTATATAATATTAAAAGAAACAGAAAAAAGTCCCACCCGCATAATAATAATAAAAGAAACAGAAAAAAGTGCCACCCGCATGACTAGATCCAATCTGTGCTATTAGGATGAAAGGGTCCCATAAAAAAATGAATGAACAGAGTCCTATCATGTTTTTCCACACGCATGTCTCCTTTCTTGACAGCCACGCTTACCTCTCATAGACTCTCCTCGATTGATTTCTGATCGAAAGAGATAAAAAACGCATATGCCTTCAATTTTCTGCCCATCTCGAGATGGCGCATCATGTAGAGTCCGTACCCATGCTCTTCCTAATCCTCCGCCTCGCTGCATCATCTGTTCTCCCAGCCATGGGCGCCTCCATTAGTGAACCATCAAGCCCTGCATCAATCTGAAAAAGAGGTATGGCCCAATCCATCTTCTCCTGTTGTAATCATGTTTCTCTCAACCTTGGAAACATGATTGTTATCATCCATCGAACATAGGTGATTCTCTGTTAAAGGTCCAGATTTTGCACCGGCCGGTGTGTTGCTTACTACGAAAGTACAGTCGTTAGGATACATCTATCATGGGATCAAGGTAGCGGTGCTGCTTTAGCCTCCCTGCTCCATGCCTAGGTTCGCCATTGCAGCTCCGGAATTTCGCCTCTCACAGTTCCCAATGGAGAGGTGCAGCTTAGCCATGAATAATTCGATCCTTGGTTTTCGAAAAAAAAATACAATTTGATCCTTGGGTTTGAAAACGAAGGATCCTCAACAGATAATGCATTGGGAGGCCAAGGGATTGCTGGCTATGTTTGATCATGTAAATTCTCACGTGTCCTCTCAGATTTTGGTTATTTTGTACTTTCCCTGAAAACTACAACACCACTGTACCATGCAAATTCGATCCTCTATATAAATGAAACCCTTAAAAATCACTTCTCTTATCTGAATATCTTCATCGGACAGTCTGTTATGCTCTTCTGAATTAACAGAGATTTAGATGATAATTAATTTGCAAGAATCCTGAGGTCAGTACCCTGCATTATATGTTATAAAATAATTTGTTTGAGCAGCTTATCTCCGCACAACTTTCTAGATAATTCATAGAAGAGTTTTTATTTTTCAAGTGCACTCCACAGTACGCGCAATGGTGCTAACTGTGGCGCACATACTAGATTCACTGATTTACCTCTCTCTTGCTGCACTGATATTCGTAGGCTTAAGATTGCTGAAGGATTAATTGGACTCCTACAGTCCTACTGACATATGATGCCCATTGTTGACATAATAGAATATACTTGGGAGGGGCCAATTGTAGCTCTAAATTTCTATATGTCACCGAGTTTGGAACAGTAGTCCTCCAAACTTGAAGATGTGCTCTTTGTTTTTAGTTTCTTGGAACAATGATCTGCTATGCTTCCACTGGATGTTTTTATGCAAACATACAGATAAACATGTTCATTAGTTAGGAACAAATCCTTTTCCCTGGGACACAATATATATTTGTTGCTGTTGCATGTGTTATATCTTTCTAAATAAGCTGTTCAAATAAAGCAAATGCGACTCTAACTTCTGGATTGTTAAATCAAACACATACGTCTCCAGTTCTGCTATGATACTATTTCAATATCCTAATAAGTAAGGAGAACCACCTCACTTGATTCTCATGTTGAGGAGCTATAAGTAAATATGTACGTGTCAAATGTTGTGTCCTGGAAGAAGAAACTACCTCCTCTGAGGCGACTCGGGGGCCAACCCTAGCGCCGCCGCCGCGTTTCCCCCTCGCATCCCCTCCCTCCGCCGCCGCCTGAGGGCCTCCGAGGCGCGGGTGCTCGGCCCCAATGATGGTGGCGGCGGGATCTGGCGCCTCCTCTCTGTTGGAGGGCCTTGGCTCCCAGGCGGCGGCCCGGCAGTGGCGCGGTGTAGCCGGCCGGGCTGCGCCAAGGCGGGCTCAGTGGGCAGCCTCCCACGGCCGCTGGCGGCGTGGGGGCTCTGCGACGCAGTGGCGGCTTCGCAATCCGTCATGGCTCCATGTAGAACATCCGCCCCTGCTCCGATCTGTCCCGGTCCATGCTGGCGCCGGTCCTTGGCGGCTGCTATCGGCGTTCCCTATGGCCGGCCTGGCGGATCTGGCGTGCGGGTGAGGTTCCGGGGGAAACCCTTGGCTGGCGCGGCGGCCTCCCCAAAGTCGACGCCTTTGGCGCCGATCCCCTTCCTGGAGGCTTTGGGGTGGATCCTCTCCCTTCCGCCTCCTCCTCGAGCTATGGCGAAAGCTTTTGTTCCCCTGTTTTGGGCGTCGACGACACCCTGGTGTCGTGCTCCTTCTTGAAGGCGGCGGCTGGGAACAGCTCTTGGTGGCGGGGCTGCTGGTGGCGTGGTGGCGGTGCGCTTCGGCGTTCTACTTGGTGCCGCGCCTTGCTTCGCGGGACTAGCGGATGGTTTCTTTGGTGGAGCGGTGCTTCATCCATACATTGATGGCAACGGATCTTGACGGCATGGCGCAGTGCAGATTCGGAGTTCGGTGTGGGAGGATGGACTCGCGCAGGAGGACGACGCTGTCTGGCGTCGTGGTGGCGTCGATGGCAGAGAGACCTGGCACGGTAGATGCAACAGTACAGCTCTGAAGATGGACTCGTGGCAGGTGGCTGCGGCGGCCTCATACCCGGCAGGCGTCCTGGTTGAGGAGTGCGCCGGACTGGTAGGTGCCCCATACCAGGCAGGCGTCCTGGTTGGGACCTCAGGTCTTAGATGTTTAGGTTTGGCTGCGATGTCTGTTTGGTATTAGGCCCAGGCTATCAGCGCCCCTTCATCAATTGGATAGGTGTAGCGACAATTGTTGCTTAGACGGTGGCTTTAGTCTTGCTGTTGTATGACTTTGTAAGGTCTTGTGAGAATAACTAATGATGTGGCCGTATGCATCGCCCAGATGCAGAGGCCGGGGGTCATCCTCCTTTTCTAAAAAAAATTAAATCAAATCAATGCTTTCTGATACAAAACCCGACATGTTTTGGCAACACCGGCTGCGAGTTTGCTCAGATTATTATCTATTGTTATTAACATGCTCTCTGTAGTTGGTATTTACCAATATTATCATTCAGAAATGCTAATTTTTATATTACAAAACTGCAGCTAAGTTCAGCTATGAGCTCCTAATTAAATGGTTGCATTGTGTTAGTGATGTCACGGCCTACCACCATTCAGTGATTACAGTTGGATAATGCAGAATGAATCCAAAGAAACTACATGTTTATGATCTTAAGAAAATGCTAGCACCTAATGGCCTCATGTTTGTTTAGCTATTTCGTAGAATGACATGATTATATATACAATATGTTGTCATCTCTGCCTTCAATAATTATGACTTACTGTGGTTGTTTGTAATTATATGTCCACATGATTTTAATTTTCTGCAGAACACATTTATATATTAAATATTATTGGTAGAGTTAACGAATGGCGACACTTCTTCAAAAGTCTTTGAGAATAAAATTTTGACATTTTGATTTCTACATGACCTTTTGGCACGTGTCAAAGAAACTATCCATATTATCTGGGGTAACAAAAAGAACACTATCATACCATTAAACAACTTGAAATGTTATCTGTGTATATGGTTAAAAGAATAAACTGTTGTGCTTTAATTATAGACTTTCAAGAACTGAATACAAAGTATCATACTCCGTTGTTAGTTCTTTTTCAAAATAAGTATCTTAAAAACCAAACTTTCCAAATTGTTCTACTAAGCTATAATTTAAATAACTAGCCCGTGCAGTCGCACGGGTTGACGACTAGTATATATAATTTTGATTGTTCCATGTTATTATATTATCTTATTTGGATGTTTTATATTCATTAATATGCTATTTTATATGATTTTGGGACTAACCTATTAACCTAGAGCCCAGTGCTAGTTTCTGTTTTTCTTTCTTTTAGAGATTCGCAGAAAAGGAATACCAAATGGAGTCCAAACAGAATAAAACTTTCGCCATGATTTTTCTTGGACCAGAAGACGCCCAGGAGACTTGGAGTGCAAGTCAGAAGAGCCGCGAGGCGGCCACTGGGGTGGAGGGCGCCCCCCAACCTTGTGGGCCCCTCGAGCGTCTCCTGGCCTAATTCTTCCTCCTATATAAACTCTTATACCCCAAAACATCCAGGGGAGCCACGAAACCACTTTTCCAACCGCCGCAACCTTCTGTACCCGTGAGATCCCATCTTGGGGTCTTTTCCGGCATCTTGCGTGAGGGGGAATCGATCACGGAGGGCTTCTACATCAACACCATTGCATCTCCGATGAAGAGTGAGTAGTTTACCACAAACCTATGGGTCCATAGCTAGTAGCTAGATGGCTTCTCCTCTCTCTTTGATTCTCAATACAAAGTTCTCCTCGATGTTCTTAGAGATCTATTCGATGTAATACTCTTTTGCGGTGTGTTTTTCGAGATCCGATGAATTGTGGATTTATGATCAAATTTATCTATGAATATTATTTGAATATTCTCTGAATTTTTATATGCATGATTTGATATCTTTGCAAGTCTCTTCGAACTATCGATTTGGTTTGGCCAACTAGATTGGTTTTTCTTGAAATGGGAGAAGTGCTTAGCGTTAGGTTCAATCTTGCGGTGTCCTTTCCTAGTGATAGCAGGGGCAGCAAGGCATGTATTGTATTGTTGCCATCGAGGATAAAAAGATGGGGTTTTCATCATATTGCTTGAGGTAATTCCTCTACATCATGTCATCTTGCCTAATGCGTTACTCTGTTCTTTATGAACTTAATACTCTAGATGCATGCTGGATAGCGGTCGATGTGTGGAGTAATAGTAGTAGATGTAGAATCGTTTCGGTCTACTTGACACGGACGTGATGTCTATATTCATGATCATTGCCTTAGATATCGTCATAACTTTGCGCTTTTCTATCAATTGCTCGGCAGTAATTTGTTCACCCACCGTAATAATTTCTATCTCGAGAGAAGCCTTTAGTGAATCCTATGGCCCCCGGGTCTATTTTACATCTTATAAGTTTCCGATCTATATTTTCAGTTTCCTATTTCTTCTACCTTGCAATCTTTACTTTTCGTTCCATATACCAAAAATACCAAAAATATTACTTTACCGTTTATCATCTCTATCAGATCTCACGTTGCAGATAACCGTGAATGGATTGACAACCCCTTATCGCGCTGGGTGCAAGGTTGGTGTTTGTTTGTGCAGGTATTCGGTGACTTGAGCATAATCTCCTACTGGATTGATACCTTGGTTCTCAAAAACTGAGGGAAATACTTACTCTCCTTTGCTGCATCACCCTTTCATCTTCAAGGGAAAAACCAATGCAAGCTTAAGAGGTAGCAAGATTCGTTAGTATAATAAAGCAAATCAGTACTCTAAGTACTGTTGCAAACCCATTCATATTTTATTTTTGCATTATACCTACTGTATTCCAACTTTACCATGGCTTATACCCCCTGATACAATCCATAGATTCATCAAAATAAGCACACAATGCAAAGAAAACTGAATCTATCAAAAAGAGAACAATCTGTAGTAATCTGGAAACTTCGTATACCTCTGTAACTCCACCAATTCTAAAAAATCTGTACAAAGTTGGAAATTTGTATATCAATCTTGTGTAAAAAAATCAGAATTTTATCACACTTCTGTGATTTTTTTAAAATTCTGCTACTAGCTGCAAAAGTTTCTGTTTTTCGACAAGATCAAATCAACTATCACCCAACATTATTCAAAGGCTTTACTTGGCACAAACACTAATTAAAAAATAAAAACACAATCGTAACAGTAGCATAATTGTGCAAACGCTCAAGAACATAAATAAAAAGGCAAAAATAAATTTTATTCATTGGGTTGCCTCCCAACAAGCGCTATCGTTTTATGCCCCTAACTAGGCATAATGCATAGATTCAGGTATTTGCATCTTCCTTCTTATTTTCCATATATGTGTTTACGTCAGGAGGTTTTGCAAAAATAACCTGAAACACATTGTCCATAGAAATCTAAGCATTATCAAGATCAGGGACTCACGGGAAGATATCACAACACAACTCTAAAAACTTAAATAAGTCATACAAGCATCATAATACAAGCCAGGGGCCTCGAGGGCTCGAATACAAGTGCTCGATCATAGACGAGTCAGCGGAAGCAACAATATTTGAGTACAGACATAAGATAAACAAGTTGCCATAAGATGGCCAGCACAAAAGTAGCAACGATCGAAAAGGCGAGGCCTCCTTCCTGGGACCTCCTAACTACTCCTCGAAGCCGAACTCCATGTAGAATCATCCTCTGGATCCTCTGTCTCCTGGACTCCATCATATCATCGCAATAACCGGGAAAGGGGGAAAAAGAAGTAGCAAAGCAACCGTGAGTACTCATCCAAAGTACTCGCAAGCAACGATCTACTCTACATATGCATGGGTATCTGTGTAAAGGGGCAATATCAGTGGACTGAACTGCAGAATGCCAGAATAAAAGGGGGAATAGCTAGTCCTGTCGAAGACTACGCTTCTGGCAGCGCCCATCTTGCAGCATGTAGAAGAGAGTAGATGGTAAGTTCACCAAGTATCATCGCATAGCATAATCCTACCCGGCGATCCTCTCCTCGTCGCCCTGTGTGAGAGCCATCATCGGGTTATATCTGGCACGTGGAAGGGTGTGTTTTATTAAGTATCCAGTTCTAGTTGTCATAAGGTCAAGGTACAACTCCGGGTCGCCTATTACCTTGGACACGACTATTCTAATAGATCAACTTCCCTGCAGGGGTGCACCACATTACCCGACACGCTCGATCCCTCCGTCGTCGCACACTTTCCGGGTCATGTCCGCCTCGGAGATCAACACGTCGCAGCCCTACCTAGGCTCAACAGAGAGGTCGGCACGCCAGTCTAAATCCTATGCGCGCAGGGGTCTGGGCCCATCGCCCATTGCACGCTTGCATGTTACGAACGGGGCCGAAAGCAGACCTAGCCCCCTTAATACAAGCGCGGGCTTACGGTCCAATGCGGCGCGCGCCGCTCAGTCGCTGACGTCAAAAAGAGCTTCGACTGATACCACGACGCCGGTTGCCCATATCTTGTCCCACGTGGCGGTTAGTGCGTATAAGGTCAACGACCCAACTCAGATCAAATACCAAGATCTCGTTAAGCGTGTTATTATGAAGTAACCGCGGACGCCGACCAGGGCCAGGCCCACCTCTCACCTAGGTGGTCTCAACCTGCCCTGCCGCTCCGCCACAAAGTAACAGTTGGGGCCCGTCGGGAACCCAGGCCCACATCTACTGGGATGGAGCCACCTGCCCTTCAAATTTCATCTCCTAACAAGTATCATAAGTAATGTAACAAGATAAAGTATATAGCATATGCCGGTGATCACCTCCCAAGTGATCACGGCCCGGTAGTATAGCATGGCAGACGGACAAGAGTGTAGGGCCACAGATGGATACTAGCATCCTATACTAGATTGCAGGTAAGGGTAACAACTGTAGCAACAATGGCAGGCTATGCAGTAGAATAGGATTAACTGAAAGTAGTAACATGCTACACTACTCTAATGCAAACAGTAGAGAGAAGGAATAGGCGATATCCGTGATCAAGGGGGCCTTGCGTGGTTGCTCGGGCAAGGCGGGGTCGTCAACAACGTAGTCGATCGGGGCACCAGCAGCGGCGTCAGTCTCGTAGTCTACCGGAGAGAAGAGGGGTAAGAAACAATGAATACAATGCAAACAGATGCATATCGATGCATGATATGACAAGTAATGGTGCCAGGTGTGCCCTAACGCAGTAGGAGGTGATACCAGCGAAGGCGGGAAACATTCGGGAAAGTATCCTCGGTGTTTCGCGTTTTCGGACAGAAGAACCAGAGGGGGAAAGTTGCGTGTTTGCTAACCTATTGATGTGTGCGGACGAACGGGCTGCGTATCCGGATTCGTCTCATCGTTCTGAGATACTTTCATGTACAAAGTATTTTCGTCTGAGTTACGGATTATATTATTTGATTTTTGAAAGTTTTAAAGTTTTTCTAAAATTATTTACTAATTCGAATTAAAACAGGATATAATTTTTATACCCACTGAGGGCTAGCCATAGTCAATGACATGTGGGGCCAGGGGGCTGGGTTGACCCAGTCAAATGTCTAATCAGTAATTGACTAGTCAACTGTTGACTGGTCAAACCAGGGTAGTGGGGCCCAGGTGTCATTCTCACAGTTTTAAGATTTTCTTTTTTTAAAAGATATTTATAGGTGGGTCTACCTGTAAGTGTTAGGGGGTACTTAAATTAATTTATATTTAAACTAAGTTAATGACCTTGGGCCCACGTGTTGGGGAACATAGTAATTTCAAAAAATTTCCTACGCAAACGCAAGATCATGATGATGCATAGGAACGAGAGGGGAGAGTGTATGTCCACGTACCCTTGTAGACCGTAAGTGGAAGCGTTATGACAACGCGGTTGATGTAGTCGTACGTCTTCACGATCCGACCGATCCAAGTACCGAACGTACGGCACCTCCGAGTACAACACACGTTCAGCTCGATGACGATCCCCGGACTCTGATCCAGCAAAGTATCGGGGATGAGTTCTGTCAGCACGACGGCGTGGTGACGGTGATGATGTTCTCCCGACACAGGGCTTCGCCTAAACTCCGCGACAATATGACCGAGGTGGAATATGGTGGAGGGGGGCACCGCACACGGCTGAGGAACGATCACGAATATCAACTTGTGTGTCTAGAGGTGCCCCCTTGCCCCCGTATATAAAGGAGCAAGGGGGGTGCGGCCGGCCCTAGGAGGAGGCGCGCCGGAGGAGTCCTACTCCCACCGGGAGTAGGACTCCCCCCCTTTCCCTAGTTGGATTAGGACTTGGGGAGGAAGGAGGAGAGAGGGGAAAGGAAAGGGGGGGCGCCCCCCTCCTTGTCCACCCGGACTTGGGGGAGGAGGGCGCTGCAGCCCCTAGGCCTCCTATCCTCTTCCTCCACTAGGCCCAATAAGGCCCATTAGGTTACCGGGGGGTTCCGGTAAACCTCCCGGTACTCCGGTAAAATGCCGATTTCACCTGGAACACTTCCGATGTCCAAACATAGGCTTCCAATATAACAATCTTTATGTCTCGACCATTTCGAGACTCCTCGTCATGTCCGTGATCACATCCGGGACTCCGAACAATCTTCGGTACATCAAAACTTATAAACTCATAAAACTGTCATCGTAACGTTAAGCGTGCGGACCCTACAGGTTCGAGAACTATGTAGACATGACTTAGAACTATTCTTGGTCAATAACCAATAGCGGAACCTGGATGCTCATATTGGCTCCTACATATTCTAGGAAGATCTTTATCGGTCAAACCGCATAACAACATACGTTGTTCCCTTTGTTACCGGTATGTTACTTGCCCGAGATTTGATCGTCGGTATCCAATACCTAGTTCAATCTCGTTACCGGCAAGTCTCTTTACTCGTTACATAATGCATCATCCCGTAACTAACTTATTAGCTACATTGCTTGCAAGGCTTATAGTAATGTGCATTACCGAGAGGGCCCAGAGATACCTCTCCGAGCAATCGTGAGTGACAAAACCTAATCTCGAAATACGCCAACCCAACATGTACCTTCAGAGACACCTGTAGAGCTCCTTTATAATCACCCAGTTACGTTGTGACGTTTGGTAGCACACAAAGTGTTCCTCCGGTAAATGGGAGTTGCATAATCTCATAGTTACAGGAACATGTATAGGTCATGAAGAAAGCAATAGCAACAAACTAAACGATCAAGTGCTAGGCTAACGGAATGGGTCATGTCAATCACATCATTCTCCTAATGATGTGATCTCTTTAATCAAATGACAACACATGTCTATGGTTACGAAACATAACCATCTTTGATTAATGAGCTAATCAAGTAGAGGCATACTAGTGACGTTTAAGTTTGTCTATGTATTCACACATGTATCATGTTTCCGGTTAATACAATTCTAGCATGAATAATAAACATTTATCATGATATGAGGAAATAAATAATAACTTTATTATTGCCTCTAGGGCATATTTCCTTCAGTCTCCCACTTGCACTAGAGTCAATAATCTAGATTACACAAGAATGATTCTAACACCCATGGAGTCTTGGTGCTGATCATGTTTTGCTCGTGGAAGAGGCTTAGTCAACGGTTCTGCAACATTCAGATCCGTATGTATCTTGCAAATGTCTATGTCTCCCACCTGGACTTGGTCCCGGATGGAATTTAAGCGTCTCTTGATGTGCTTGGTCCTCTTGTGAAATCTGGATTCCTTTGCCAAGGCAATTGCACCAGTATTGTCACAGAAGATCTTCATTGGTCCCGATGCACTAGGTATGACACCTAGATCGGAAATGAACTCCTTCATCCAGACTCCTTCATTTGCTGCTTCCGAAGCAGCTATGTACTCCGCTTCACATGTAGATTCCGCTACGACGCTTTGTTTAGAACTGCACCAACTTACAGCTCCACCATTTAATAAAAACACATATCCGGTTTGCGATTTAGAATCGTCTGGATCAGTGTCAAAGCTTGCATCGACATAACCATTTACGACTAGCTCTTTGTCACCTCCATATACGAGAAACATATCCTTAGTCCTTTTCAGGTATTTCAGGATGTTCTTGACCGCTGTCTAGTGATCCACTCTGGATTACTTTGGTACCTTCCTGCCAAGCTTATTGCTAAGCATACGTCAGTCTGGTACATGCATTGCATACATGATAGAGCATATGGCTGAAGCATAGGGAACATCTTTCATTTTCTCTCTATCTTCTGCTGTGGTCGAGCATTGAGTCTGACTCAATTTCACACCTTGTAATACAGGCAAAAACCCTTTCTTTGCCTGATCCATTTTGAACTTTTTCAAAACTTTATCAAGGTATGTGCTTTGTGAAAGTCCAATCTAGTGTCTTGATCTATCTCTATAGATCTTGATGCCTAATATGTAAGCAGCTTCACCGAGGTCTTTCATTGAAAAACTTTTATTCAAGTATCCTTTTATGCTATCCAGAAATTCTATATCATTTCCAATTAATAATATGTCATCCACATATAATATCAGAAATGCTACAGAGCTCCCACTCACTTTCTTGTAAATACAGGCTTCTCCAAAAGTCTGTATAAAACCATATGCTTTGATCACACTATCAAAGCGTTTATTCCAACTCCGAGATGCTTGCACCAGTCCATAAATGGATCGCTGGAGCTTGCACACTTTGTTAGCACCTTTTGGATCGACAAAACCTTCCGTTGCATCATATACAACTCTTCTTCCAGAAATCCATTCAAGAATGCAGTTTTGACATCCATTTGCCAAATTTCATAATCATAAAATGCATCAATTGCTAACATGATTCGGACTGACTTAAGCATCGCTACGGGTGAGAAAGTCTCATTGTAGTCAACCCCTTGAACTTGTCAAAAACCTTTCGCAACAAGTCGAGCTTTATAGACAGTTACATTACCATCGCGTCGATCTTCTTCTTAAAAATCCATTTATTCTCAATGGCTTGCCGATCATCGGGCAAGTCAACCAAAGTCCATACTTTGTTCTCATACATGGATCCCATCTTAGATTTCATGGCTTCTAGCCATTTTATGAATCTGGGCTCACCATCGCTTCTTCATAGTTCGTAGGTTCGCCATGGTCAAGTAACATGACTTCCAGAATAGGATTACCATACCACTCTGGTGCGGATCTTACTCTGGTTGACCTACAAAGTTCAGTAGAACCTTGATCTGAAGTTTCATGATCAATATCATTAGCTTCCTCACTAATTGGTGTAGTTGTCACAGGAACCAGTTCTTATGATGGACTACTTTCCAATAAGGGAGCAGGTACAGTTACCTCATCAATTTCTACTTTCCTCCCACTCACTTCTTTCGAGAGAAACTCCTTCTCTAGAAAGGATCCGAATTTAGCAACGAAAATCTTGCCCTCGGATCTATGATAGAAGGTGTACCCAACAGTCTCTTTTGGGTATCCTATGAAGACACATTTCTCTGATTTGGGTTCGAGCTTATCTGGCTGAAGTTTATTCACATAAGCATCGCAGCCCCAAACTTTAAGAAACGACAACTTTGGTTTCTTGTCAAACCACAGTTCATGAGGTGTCGTCTCAACGGATTTTGATGGTGTCCTATTTAACGTGAATGCGGCCGTCTCTAAAGCATAACCCCAAAACGATAGCGGTAAATTAGTAAGAGACATCATAGATCGCACCATATCTAGTAAAGTACGATTACGACGTTCGGACACACCATTTCTTTGTGGTGTTCCAGGTGGCGTGAGCTGCGAAACTATTCCGCATTGTTTCAAATGTAAACCAAACTCGTAACTCAAATATTCTCCTCCACGATCAGATCGTAGAAATTTATTTTCTTGTTACGATGATTTTCTACTTCACTCTGAAATTATTTGAACTTTTCAAATGTTTCATACTTGTGTTTCATTAAGTAGATATACCCATATCTGCTCAAATCATCTGTGAAGGTGAGAAAATAACGATACCACCATGAGCCTCAATATTCATTGGACCACAAACATCGGTATGTATGATTTCCAACAAATCAGTTGCTCGCTCCATAGTTTCGAGAACGGCGTTTTAGTCATCTTGCCCATGAGGCACGGTTCGCAAGTACCAAGTGATTCATAATCAAGTGATTCCAGAAGTCCATCAGTATGGAGTTTCTTCATGCGCTTTATACCGATATGACCTAAACGGCAGTGCCACAAATAAGTTGCATTATCATTATCAACTCTGCATCTTTTGGTTTCAACACTATGAATATGTGTATCACTACTATCGAGATTCAATAAAAATAGACCACTCTTCAAGGGTGCATGACAATAAAAGATATTACTCATATAAATGGAACAACCATTATTTTCTGATTTAAATTAATAACCGTCTCGCATCAAACAAGATCCAGATATAATGTTCATGCTTAACGCTGGCACCAAATAACAATTATTTAGGTCTAAAACTAATCCCGATGGTAGATGTAGAGGTAGCGTGCCGACCGCGATCACATCGACTTTGGAATCATTTCCCACGCGCATCGTCACCTCGTCCTTATCCAATCTTGGCTTAATCCGTAGTCCCTGTTTCGAGTTGCAAATATTAGCAATAGAACCAGTATCAAATACCCAGGTGCTACTGCGAGCATTAGTAAGGTACACATCAATAACATGTATATCACATATACCTTTGTTCACTTTGCCATCCTTCTTATCCGCCAAATACTTGGGGCAGTTCTGCTTCAAAGGTCCAAATCTGTTTGCAGAGAAGCACTCGGCCTCGTGCTTAGGTCCAGACTTGGGTTTCTTCTATTGAGCAGCAACTTGTTTGCTGTTCTTCTTGAAGTTCCCCTTCTTCTTCCCTTTGCCCCTTTTCTTGAAACTGGTGGTCTTGTTGACCATCAACACTTGATGCTCCTTCTTGATTTCTACCTCCGCGGCTTTCAGCATTGCGAAGAGCTCGGGAATAGTCTTGTCCATCCCTTGCATATTATAGTTCATCACGAAGCTCTTGTAGCTTGGTGGCGATGATTGAAGAATTCTGTCAATGACACTATCATCGTGAAGATTAACTCCGCTTGAATCAAGTGATTATTATACCTGCATATATTGAGTATGTGTTCACCGACGTAACTATTCTCCTCCATCTTGCAGCTATAGAACTTATTGGAGACTTCATATCTCTCAATCCGCATTTGCTTGAAATATTAACTTCAACTCCGGAACATCTCATATGATCCATGACCTTCAAAACGTCGTTGAAGTCTCGGTTCTAAGCCGTAAAGCATGGCACATCGAACTATCGAGTAGTCGTCGACTTTGCTCTCGCCAAATTGCTCTAACGCCGCTGGCCAGTATCAGCAGTAGGTTCTGCACCCAGCGGTGCTTCCAGGACGTAATTCTCTGTGCAGCAATGAGGATAATCCTTAGGTTACGGACCCAGTCCATGTAATTGCTACCATCATCTTTCAACTTTGCTTTCTCAAGGAACGCATTAAAATTCAACGGAACAACAGCATGAGCCATCTATCTACACCAAACATAGACAAGCAAAATACTATCAGGTACTAAGTTCATGATAAATTTAAGTTCAATTAATCATATTACTAAATAACTCCCACTTAGATAGACATCCCTCTAATCCTCTAAGTGATTACGTGATCCATATCAACTACTGCATGTCCGATCGTCATGTGAGATGGAGTAGTTTCAATGGTGAACATCAATATGTTGATCATATCTACTATACGATTCACGCTCGACCTTTCGGTCTCCGTGTTCCGAGGCCATATCTGTTATATGCTAGGCTCGTCAAGTTTAACCTGAGTATTCCGTGTGTGCAACTGTTTTGCACCCGTTGTATTTGAACGTAGAGCCTATCACACCCGATCATCACGTGGTGTCTCAAAGACGAAGAACTTTCGCAACGGTGCACACTCAGGGAGAAAACTTCTTGATAATTTAGTGAGAGATCATCTTAAAATGCTACCGTCAATCAAAGCAAGATAAGATGCATAAAGGATAAACATCACATGCAATCAATATAAGTGATATGATATGGCCATCATCATCTTGTGCTTGTGATCTCCATCTCCGAATCACCGTCGTGATCACCAACGTCACCGGCGCAACACCTTGATCTCCATCGTAGCATCGTTGTCGTTACGCCATCTATTGCTTCTACGACTACCGCTACCGCTTTGTGATAAAGTAAAGCAATTACAGGGCGTTTGCATTTCATACAATAAAGCGACAACCATACGGCTCCTGCCAGTTGCCGATAACTTCGGTTACAAAACATGATCATATCATACAATAAAATATAGCATCACGTCTTGACCATATCACATCACAACATGCCCTGCAAAAACAAGTTAGACGTCCTCTACTTTGTTATTGCAAATTTTACGTGGCTGCTACGGGTTGAGCAAGAACTGTTCTTACCTACGCATCAAAACCACAACGATATTTCGTCAAGTTAGTGCTGTTTTAACCTTCGCCAGGACTGGGCGTAGCCACACTCGGTTCAACTAAAGTTGGAGAAAAAGACACCCGCCAGCCACCTGTGTGCAAAGCACGTCAGTAGAACCAGTCTCGCGTAAGCGTACGCGTAATGTCGGTCTGGGCCGCTTCATCCAACAATACCGCCGAACCAAAGTATGACATGTTGGTAAGCAGTATGACTTGTATCGCCCACAACTCACTTGTGTTCTACTCGTGCATATAACATCAACGCATAAAACCTAGGCTCGGATGCCACTGTTGGGGAACGTAGTAATTTCAAAAAAAATCCTACGCACACGCAAGATCATGATGATGCATAGCAATGAGAGGGGAGAGTGTATGTCCACGTACCCTTGTAGACCATAAGCGGAAGCATTATGACAACGCGGTTGATGTAGTCGTACGTCTTCACGATCCGACCGATCCAAGTACCGAACGTACGGCACCTCCGAGTTCAGCACACGTTCAGCTCGAGGACGATCCCCGGACTCCGATCCAGCAAAGTATCGGGGATGAGTTCTGTCAGCACGACGGTGTGGTGACGGTGATGATGTTCTCCCAACGCAGGGCTTCGCCTAAACTCCGCGACGATATGACCGAGGTGGAATATGGTGGAGGAGGACACCGCACACGGCTGAGGAACGATCACGAAGATCAACGTGTGTGTCTAGAGGTGCCCCCTTTCCCCCGTATATAAAGGAGCAAGGGGGGGGGGGTGCGGCCGGCCCTAGGAGGAGGCGCGCCGGAGGAGTCCTACTCCCACCGGGAGTAGGACTCCCCCCTTTCCCTAGTTGGACTAGGACTTGGGGGAAGAAAGAGAGGGGAAAGGAAAGGGGGGCTTCCCTCCTGTCCAATTCGGACTTGGGGGGGAGGGGTGGCAGCCCCTAGGCCTCCTCTCCTCTTCCTCCACTAGGCCCAATAAGGCCCATTAGCTTACCGGGGGGTTCCGGTAACCTCCCGGTACTCCGGTAAAATGCTGATCTCACCCGGAACACTTCCGATGTCCAAACATAGGCTTCCAATATATCAATCTTTATGTCTCGGCCATTTCGAGACTCCTCGTCATGTCCGTGATCACATCCGGGACTCCAAACAATCTTCGGTACATCAAAACTTATAAACTCATAAAACTGTCATCGTAACGTTAAGCGTGCGGACCCTACGGGTTCGAGAACTATGTAGACATGACTTAGAACTATTCTTGGTCAATAACCAATAGCGGAACCTGGATGCTCATATTGGCTCCTACATATTCTACGAAGATGTTTATAGGTCAAACCGCATAACAACATACGTTGTTCCCTTTGTCACCGGTATGTTACTTGCCCGAGATTTGATCGTCGGTATCCAATACCTAGTTCAATCTCGTTACCGGCAAGTCTCTTTACTCCTTACATAATGCATCATCCCATAACTAACTTATTAGGTACATTGCTTGCAAGTCTTATAGTGATGTGCATTACCGAGAGGGCCCAGAGATACCTCTCCGACAATCGGAGTGACAAAACCTAATCTTGAAATACGCCAACCCAACATGTACCTTCGGAGACACACCAGAGCTCCTTTATAATCACCCAGTTACGTTGTGGACGCTTGGTAGCACACAAAGTGTTCCTCCGGTAAACGGGAGTTGCATAATCTCATAGTTACAGGAACATGTATAGGTCATGAAGAAAGCAATAGCAACAAACTAAACGATCAAGTGCTAGGCTAACGGAATGGGTCATGTCAATCACATCATTCTCCTAATGATGTGATCTCTTTAATCAAATGACAACTCATGTCTATGGTTAGGAAACATAACCATCTTTGATTAATGAGCTAGTCAAGTAGAGGCATACTAGTGACGTTTAAGTTTGTCTATGTATTCACACATGTATCATGTTTCCGGTTAATACAATTCTAGCATGAATAATAAACATTTATCATGATATGAGGAAATAAATAATAACTTTATTATTGCCTCTAGGGCATATTTCCTTCACCACGGGTCAGTGGCAGTTTAGGGGTTTTTAGTTAGTGGCTAACGATGCCTCGTCAGCAGGTTAAGGCGGGCTAAACGCCTTGGTTAACAGGGGATGGCGGCGATGACCATCCGGCCAACTCTGGCGCGGCCGGACGCGTGACTAGGGGCGCTTGAAAGCCCTCGGTGCGGTGAAGTGGATGGTGGTCGCGGTAGGTGCGGGGGCGGTCTGTTGCGGTGCCAGCGTCGAGGCGAGCGGCGGCCGGAGCGGGCGTGGGTGCCAGCACGTGCAATGAGCGGAGGCAGCTCGGCGTGAGGGAATTGAGGGCGGGGTGAGCGCCATGGGCGGCGGCCATAGCAGCAGTGAGCGCCGCAGAGAGGAGCAGCAAGCGCGGGAGCAGGCAAGCATGGCGCGTGCGCGCGCGTGGTGGAGGGCAGCAGCAGCAGTGGGCGGCGAGCGTGGCCGCACCCCGTCAGGGGCGCAGTGGTCGCGGTGACTGAGAGGAGAAGGGGGAGATGGGGAAGTGCGGGAGGCGAAGGCCGGGGGGGCCACACCTAGGTTGTAGGGCACGGGGCAGTGGTGCTTGGGGAAGAAGACGGGGACGGCCGCGTTGAGGAAGACGACGGCGACGATGGAGTCCGGCGAGGAGGAGTCGAGGAGCAGGATGGCGGGGCAGCTCCGCGAGGTGGCTCTCTTGACATCGGGGTCCAGCGGCGTCGGGGGCGGGGCGGCGTCGGGTGTCGAGTGCGCGGTCGCCCTGATCAAGATCGGGGGAGGGGCGGAGGGACGAGATGAGGGAGAGGGGGATCCTGGGGGTGAGTGGGGGGTGTGCGCTAGGTCACGGGGGAAGTGGGGAATAAGGGAGGCGGGGTGGGCCTGCCAGGGGGGCCTGGCAGCCCTGTTGGGCCGAACGGCCCATGGGAGGGGGGTCTTTCTTCTTTTATTTTTGCTTTCTGATTTGTTCTTTTCTTTTTTACTTATTTTTCCTTTACAGTTTTCTATTAATTAGAATATACTTTAGTTTTAGTAATATATAAAATTAGTTCCTAAAATAGTGTTACTACATATTCTAATGCCACAAAAATTTGGGCAACTAGATAAAATAGTTTAATATTTTATTATTCGTAAAAGGCATTTAATTAATTGTTCTTGCTACTGTTTATTTTTGTTAGGACATTCAAATACCTCTAAAGATGTTGGGTTTCTCCACCATAATTACCTATGCAATATTTGGTTCACTCCGAACATTTTAGTTTTAATATTTGAAAACTTTTATCGTTTGCTTGATGTTGAACTTGAATTTGAATCGGTTTCGAACTAACGTGAGATTAGCAACAGTAATCGAAGTGACGTGGCATCATTAGGAGAGAATTACTGTAGCTTAATTATCCGGGAGTCACAGTTCTCCTCCACTACAAGAAATCTCATCCCGAGATTTAGGAGGTGCTAAGGGGGAAAGTTCTAGTTACGAAATTCTAACAGATCTTCTCGGTCTTGGTTGCCCTTCACAAAGAGTTTGCTCCATGATGTTTATCCCTCCATGCCTCTACTCCTATGCGTCGGGACGAAGTTGTCATCCTTTCTTTGGGAACTCCATCGTACTTACGTAGAATGATAAGGGGTAACTCGAAAGAACAGAACTATGCACGGTTGCTTATCCGGTAGATAACACTAGGGAAGGTGGCGAAAAGTAACTCTCGAATTGAAACTTAAGAAATTAGTGAGAGCAAAGTAAGAAGGTACGAAGTAGAAGTTTCAAGTGCATAGGCAATCGTTCGCTGCCTGATACGAAATGTGAAAGGGGTTCAGAGCATGGGAATAAGTATTGCGTTTGATACCAGAATAGATCACTAGGCAGGTGGACCGTGAACTACATACGAAGTCAAGCTCTAGGAATAACTTTGGCAACAGGGTGTACAGGAGATTCAGGTTTCGATCCTGTGGAACTGTGTGTTATGGGCCCACCATGTGGTTTAAAGTAGAAAGGGGATGACATCTTGCACGGTCACGATAGCAAGGCATGTCAGAGGGTAGCCTGTCAGTTATGTCAGCAACAACATCGATACGAAGGTCGACGGATGAAGAGAACCATTTTCCTGCTCGTTGAACGAGGCGGAACAATAGGAAAAATTCTCGTCCATCGGTGGTTAGCGGAATGCTATCGACAAATGCAGCAGGGTCTTACTGACACGGTTGTACACCAAGGTGTTTACATAAGCAGAAGGATATTACTGCTTAGATCATATGGATCACAAGGACGGTTAAACAAATCAATGGAAAGGAAAAGGTGATCATCAGATCAAACAGAACAATGGAAAGGAAAATGTGTTTGACACATATGCCAGGGTATACCCTTCCCAAGGACAAGCAGAGCAAGATATCCACGACGGGGTAGAAAGTAGAAACCATTTAGGTAAGGGGGAGAGGAATTTGATGACAATACCCATACAACGGTGTTTTAGATAATTGATAAAGAAAATATAGCATTTTGCTTCAACTGTTCTTATTGAAGACCGGAGTAACACAGACATGCTTCAAGATAGCATTGATATGGTCTTCAAGCAAAGGTCAAACCTTGGATACACAAAGGATCCATCAGGAAAAACTTATTAAACAAGTCATTCAATTTTCTCATGAAAGAACGGTTAACCTTGTTAAAAAGGAAACTATAACACTAGGTCCTCCGACCAGGTGTGCTAGGTATGACATCACCTTACTGAGTCATAAGAGGACCAATGTTATAACTCTTCAAAGTATGTTCCAACCATCATATCTGACTGAGATTTAGATCTGATTGGTGTTAGGATACCTTAGACTCAGGATGCCTGAGAAGAAAAGGTGCGAAAAATTGACGAGAAGACATTATAAGATCCTTGAGAAATGAACTATGGAAGCGAGTTCCAAAACAAGAGTTGATCAGTAAGCCAAGGAGAGGATGAGGAGGTGGCTGATGGACTCAACAACAATTCATCAAGAATTTCAAAGGATGGATTTCCACAATTATGTGAACAAGGAGATAGCATTTGTCAGGTCAAATGATACAATGAGATATGCTCGAGGAAAACATACTCAATTAAACATCATTTGAAATTTGCACCCGAAATATGGCCTTATGTAGCATGACCGATGTTAGAATGGTGATTCGATAACCAATGGTCTAAGAATGAAATGTCGACCATTAACTTCAACGCAATAGGGTTACTAGAAGTTTTGAATTCACACCTCATAGTTAAATTGTTGTTAATCCGGTTAGAAACAACACGGGACCGAGAAATGAACGGAGATGGCGAGAAGTATTACTGCATCAAGAATTTCCTAAGAGGTGGTGAAACTCTCACAACATTCTTGATATAGAAGAAAGTAATGCTACAGGTAGAACATAACCTAAGCTAGATAGCAAGGAAATCAAGGTACAACACAAAACATGAACAAGTTTGTGTTGGGGGAAGGCAAAAATGTTGCCGATGATAACACAAATCATCGAGGGGAAAGGATGGTATTTTTCATCATGCATTCAATTGATATCCCGGAGGAACTCAGAATGTTGATGATGATCATGACATATTTTATCGAGAGGTTTCATGGAGATGTAATCGGTCGGTGATGACATCAAGTCAAAGGAATGATGAAGCGAAAGGTTATAGGAACCATGGGTACGTCACAAACTTAAAATCAAGTTTGCTGTTCGAGGAGAATTGATATGACGAGGAAGATCGACATATGATTTGCTCATCATCAAAAATTGTGCTCCGGGAAAAAGAACCAGGTAGCACGGTTAAAATTTAGCAGGATAAGGATATAGCCAATCAGGCTAGGAATGACTTCAAGGATTATTAAACTCATAAGCAACAAAAATTACTTAGAGTTATCGTATCGGAGCGTGGAATTGATTCACTTATTGATGTTATCGGTTGACGACAACCCAGAACCTAGGAACAATTGGATCCGGTGAGAAATAACAATTGATGAAGAGCCCATAAGAAATTATGTTGTTCCATGATATTCTCGAGATGTCAGGGTGTAATACTCGACGGTAGATCAAAGTAAAGGTTGGAGTGGTGTATTGATCCACAGAAGACAAGTGCTTAAACTTGCCTGAGAAATGGGATCAAAGAAGAACATATGGTCGGAACCATTATTGCAAAGGATCAATTCACCGTTACCAAAGGATATTATATCAAGGAAATAGCTATTAATACAAGAAGCTTCCAGTATAGGATCTACATCGTGTCCATGGGCATGAACACAAAGGTTCAAGGTCGACTCCCACTTCCTCAATGCATAACCTTCCATTCACCTCTCGTATTTAGAAAATGACATTAGTTGTTGAAAGTTTTACCTGGTGCAATACCAGATAAGTATGACCCGTGAAATCTTCGGGTTCACACACATTAGGGAAGGCGCTGGTTCAAACCGTCGGGTAGGAACATATACCACAAGCTTCAATAGTAAATAACACAAGCTCGATAGTAGAGCATGGTTGACAAAAGCAGAGGATACAGTTTACCGAAGGCATTATGTATCAGGGAAAGAACTTCTCAAGGTTTTTGTATACGAGGACACTGTCGGATGATATTTCAACAAAGGATCTGACGGTCCATAGCAGAGCTGATGTGAGCTTCGGCACACAACCAGAGGAAGAAACACTGCGAAGGCATTGGATTATAGAAGCAACTGACGAATTCAAGGCTCAAATGCAAAGGAATTATGATTTCCATTTCGAAGAATCAGAGGTAGACGCTCTGATCAAGGATGGATAGGTTGAATAGACCAGAGGCACAATCGACGACAAATAGTTTGGTCGAGAAATAGCTCGTGTTTAAAATGACGTATGTCGGTGTACAAAAAGAGGGGTACACTCTTTGTACCCCTATAACTGTGCACGGGCAGTCTGAGCCACGGGCGCTGCCGCACCAAGCACGGCGAGGGAGGTGAAACCAAGGTAAGGCCGAAGCCGAAGAGGAGCAGAGCGACGCCAAGACCAAGACCACAAAGAGCAAGGGGGGAAGCGGACTCCACCGGCAAGGTCCTTGCCGGGGAGAGGTTCTAGCAGGCTCGGCAAGACCCTTGCCGGGGCAGCTCACCGCACGCCTACGGAGCGAGTCACCCTTGAGTCCACTACCCCCATGGGGCAAGGAATTGGGAGACATCCCCGTGGTGGCATGCAGATCTTTGTGAAGACATACAAGATCAGATACACACTTGAGAAGATGATGATCCTTGGCGGGATCCGAGCCAAGGAGGACCACAAGGCCCCCGGCAAGAGCCTTGCCGGGGATGACGGCAAGCGCCACGACAAGACCCTTGTCGGGGCTCCGGCAAGGCCCTTGCCAAGGACACCCGTGGGGCCACCATCAGGCCCGCACCAGTCGCGCCTCCACCGCCGTTCGCATGCAGCTGCCGACCCAACCAGTTGGGCAGGCACCTGCGCGTGGCGTGCAGATCTTCGTGCAGACCCACCACTGCGCCACCTCAGCTGCGTGCCTGCCTACATGGCACCACGAGCACCGCTGGCCAGGGCGCGTGTCAACACCAGAGGGAGCGGCGACGGACGGGACATGACTCTCCCCCGACCCCAACAAAGTAAGGACACCTAAGCAGGGTGCATTAAATGCGCCTTGTCATGTAATGCGAGGGATAAGCCCGCATTACTGTACCCTTTCCACCTCCTGTGTGCCACTGTGGCAGCCCGTTTCCTATAAAAGGAGGCCCGAGGCGACCAGGAGAAGGATTCGGATTTTTGGAGCTCCTCACGCACCACAGCTAGTTCAAGAACACAGATATACAATCCACCAAAGCAGGAGTAGGGTTTTACACATCCTCGCGGCCCGAACCTGGATAAACGAACCACGTGCTACCTGTTTGATCCACTCTTCTCACGACCCCCGCGCCCCGCAACCGCAGTAGGTATTCTTGTGATCCCATAGGTGTCGTTTTCCACTGACATCTTTGGCGCGCCAGGTAGGGGGCGCGCAGTTGTGAGAATCGGCTTTAGCAGTTAGTTCGACGCTTCTTCATCATCATGGCACCCAAGAAGAAGACGACGGTGGCGGTTGGCCCGTCGAAGGCCGGGCATCCCGCCCCGACGCGGGCGAGCAGCGGACCGGTCGCTGAAAGGACTCGTGGCGCTGTTCGTGAACACCAACACCGTCCTAGCAGTCGGAGTTTAGGAGGCAGGGATGTTCGTGCGCCTGGCAATGAGCCGCGCGCCGCCAAATCCAAGGATGGAGACGGGCCCTCCGCGGGTGGCGCGGGGCCTTCCAGGCTCACTGCCGCCGCGCCTGAGGGCGACGCAAGGGCTTCCAAGACTCCACGCTTAGCGCCAACGGCGCGCTTTCCTCAAGCTGCCCACGACGAATGGCGTGGTCAAGACTGAAGACCCCGGGCGCCGCCGCTGGAAGAGCCCCAGCGCCACTCCCGGATGTAGAAGACCTGCCCGCCGCCGAGGCGCCGTGAAGATGGCTTGCGTCGCCGCTGTCGCTGGAGTAGAGCTCCTTCCGACACGATCGAAGTCGGCGCTGCCGCGATCCGGCCCAATTTCGCTGCCACCGACGCCAGCCAGGTTCTCGGCGCGCATAGTTGCTCCTCGATTTTCCTCCCACTACGGGGAAACTCGACGAATGGAGAGCCACCATCCGAAGCCTTGTTGTCGTGGCCAACAAAGATGAGCTGAGCCCGGCGGAGCCCCTGAGTCGACGTTCCGACGAAGTCCCGCGTACCAGCGGCAGGAAAGCTGGCGGCGCCGTGACCACGGTGCATTCGCCTCCTCGCCCGGTACCACGGACACCTGCCCGTCGCGACGTTACGGGCGACGAGATCTCCATAGCGTCGTCCGACCCGCGGACCCACCGGGACCAACGCCAGGTCCTTCAGGATCGGGAACATGAAGACGCTCGAACCACCATCGAGCGCCGGCACGGAGCACGCCACCAGTCAGATAGGCGAGTAGGGCCCACTGTGGACCACCCGGCACCGGAGAGCCCTGGAGGCCTGCCTTACGAGGTAGGCTACCCGGCTTTTACACGTGAGCTGCGGCAGTTCCAGTGGCCCACTCATCGCACTTTCAAACCTGACGTGGGCGAGAAGTACGGCGGCAAGACCCACTCGTCCGAGTTCCTCAGCATCTACACCATCGCGATGCAGGCCGCCGGAGCCCGCGACGATAAGGTGCTTGCGAATTACTTTCCATTGGCTCTTAAACCCAACGCCATGTCATGGTTGATGCACTTGCCGGTAGAGTCGATTTCCTCCTGGTCGGATTTGTGCCATGAGTTCGTGGGCGCCTTCACTGGCGGTCACCAAGCTCATGGCCAAGCAAGTGATCTGCACGTCATTCCCCAGAAGGGAGGCGAGAGTCTCCGGAAGTACATACAGAGGTTCAGCCGGGTGCAGTACAATATCCCTGATGTTCATCCCGCCGCCATCATCAGCGCCTTCCATCACAATGTACGTAACCGCAAGATGCGTGAAGAGCTGGCGATGAACAAGGTGAAGGATGTCGCAGAGCTCTATGTTTTCGCCGACAAATGTGCCCGGGATGAAGAGGGAAGGAAGTATCCCGGCAAAGACGCCGGCGTGGAAACCGACTCCTCAGATGAGGACACTGCCGCCCCAGCGAAGAAAGGCCGGCGCCGCAACAGGAAGCGCAAAGGAAAAGCCGTGCTTCCCATCGAGGGGTCTGATGACACCGGCTCCACCAAGAAAACCAAGGCAGATGACCCCGACAAGGAAATTGCCGGATGTGTCGCCTGCCGGGCCTTGGCGGCTGCCGAGAAGCCAGGCAACTCCGACAAGCGGTACTGCAAGATCCATCGCACCAAAGGCCATGCTCTCCAAGACTGCCGACAGGTTGAGCTCCTCGCTGAGAAGCAGAGGGCTGAATATGAGAGGCGGGACAAGGAGAAGGGCCAAGACGGTCCTGAGGGATCCGGCAAGAAGCGCGATGGCCAGGTGGGCCTTCGCGGAAAGGAAAAACAACAAGAGAGGCCCGCTCAGGGCCGTGACAGAAAGCCAGAAGATGACGATCACGAAGAGGATGACGAGTCCGGCGACCAAGAGTTTCAGAAAGCTACAGAGGCCATGTGCGTCGATGGCGGAGCTTCGCTGCATACCTCTCGGCGCCGGCTTAAACAGTGGGCGCGAGAGATTACAGCAGCAGAGCTGTCGTTTGATGCCCAAAGGCCGCTGAAGTGGTCCAGCACACCTATCATTTTTGACTCTGAGGATCACCCTGATCGCACTACTGCGGTCGGGTGTTTGCCGTTGTTGGTTTCTCGAACGATACGCAACATCAAGGTGACAAAGATGTTAGTCAATGGCGGGGCCGGTCTGAACTTAATCTCGCCTGCCGTGATCGAGAAGCTGCAGATTCCTAATGGAGATCTCGAAGAGACGGGCACGTTTCAAGGGGTCAGCCCGGGAAGAAGCCAACCCAAGGGAAAGGTCACGCTGCCCGTAACTTTCGGAAGCGACCTGAACTTCAGGACGGAGAAGATTGTGTTTGATGTTGCCAAGATCTCCTTGCCCTACAATGGGATCCTTGGCCGCCCAGCGCTAGCCAAGTTCATGGCGGCGTCGCACTACGCATACAACACCCTGAAGATGCCGGGGCCCGTGACGATCATCACCATCCCCTCCGACAAGAAAGATGCGTTGATCTGCGCCGACCAGCTGTACCAGTAAGCAATCGCGGCGGCCGCCGCCGCAGGGGCGCTTGCTCCTGCTGCTGGGACCCCGGGAGGGAAGAAGAAGAAGGCCGGTGAGACCTCGGGCACACACTCCGGCAAGCGCACCTCTTCGGAGTGTAGCGCCGCTGCCGAGGACGTACCAGAGAGCTCCGCCGGCGGAAGCAAGAAGTCCAGGGCCACGCCGCCGAGAACCAAGAAGGTTTCCGTCAATGAGGACGGCACGGGAGGAGCTTTTACCATAAGCTCCACCCTTGACGACAAATAGGAAGACGCGCTCGTCACCTTCCTGCGGGCGAATGTCGATGTGTTTGCATGGCAAGCTTCCGACATCCCCGACGTTCCCAGGGAGGTGATTGAGCACCACCTTGCTGTCTGTCCTCATGCGCGGCCCGTCAAGCAGAAGATCAGGAAGCAAGCTTTGGAACGACAAGAGTTCATCACGGAAGAGATCTGGAAACTGGAGGCAGCGGGTCTGGTAAGAGGAGTGCTCCATCCAACGTGGTTGGCCAATCCGGTCGTGGTGCGCAAGGCAAATGGGAAGTGGAGGCTGTGTATTGATTACACAGATATCAATAAGGCTTGTCCTAAAGACCCCTTCCCGCTGCCGCGCATCGACCAGATTGTTGACTCCACAGCTGGATGTGATCTGTTGTCATTCCTCGATGCCTACTCCGGCTACCACCAGATCTTCATGGCAAAGGAAGACGAAGGAAAAACAACATTCATCACGCCATGTGGTACGTATTGTTTCATACGGATGCCTTTCGGGTTGAAGAGTGCTGGTTCGACGTTTGCGAGGGTGGTCCAGATTGGTTTTGAACCCCAGCTCCATAGAAATATGGAAGCTTATATGTATGACATAGTGGTCAAAACCAAGAACAGGGCAACCCTCATACCGGATTTGAGGGAGACATTTGCAAACCTGCGCAAAATCAACCTCAAGCTGAACCCTGAGAAGTGTGTCTTTGGCGTCCCGTCCGGCAAGCTCCTCGGGTTCTTTGTATCACAGCATGGGATAGAGGCCAATCCGGACAAGATCAAAGCTATAGAGCAGATTGAAGCGCCCAAGCGAGTCAAGGATGTGCGCCGGCTTGCTGGTTGTGTCGCTGCCATGGGCAGGTTCATATCCAAGTCTGCCGAGCGCGCCCTCCCCTTTTTTAAGATTTCGAAAAAGGCGGGCCCGGTGGAATGGACGCCAGAAGCCGAAGCAGCATTGCAAGATTTGAAGAAGTACCTCTCCTCCGCACCAACACTAGTCGCGCCCAGGCCCCAGGAGCCTTTGCTGCTATACCTAGCGGCAACGAACCAGGTGGTCAGCGCCGTGCTAGTGGCGCAGAGGGAGGTTGACGACGAGGTAATGGCAGCAATAGAGCCCGACGCCACCAATGCGGAGACGACACAGCTGGTCGAAGTGCCGCCAAAGAAGAATGTGATACAATGCCCGGTCTACTTTGTTAGCTCCCTCTTGCAGGGGGCTAGGTCGAGGTACTCCGATGTGCAAAAACTGCTCTTCGGCCTTCTCATGGCCTCGAGGAAGCTGCGTCACTACTTCCAGGCACACGAGGTCACCGCTGCCACTCGCCTCCCTCTACAGCCGGATATTGCACAACCCAGATGCGACGGGGAGGATTGTGGAATGGGCACTAGAGCTGTCCAGCTTTGGCCTCAAGTTTGAAAGTACTTCGACGATTCAGAGCCAGTCCTGGCGGAGTTCATTGCAGAGTGGACCGCAACACCTGACGAAGAAACCCAAGAACTGCTCTCCCCGGCAAGGAGGCAAGTTGCAATTGGGTTATGTACTTTGATGGGGCTTTCTCCCTGCAAGGTGCCGGGCTGGCGATCGCTTGCGTCGCTTCCCACCGGAGAGCACCTCAAGTACGTTATCCAGATGCACTTCCCGAGGGAGGTGTCGACAAATAACACGGCAGAGTACGAAGGGCTGCTCACCGGTCTAGGATCGCGGCGAACCTCGGAATCAAAAAGCTCATCTTCAGGGGTGACTCGCAGCTTGTCGTCAAGCAAGTCAATAAGGATTACCAGAGCCCGTTGATGAAGGCCTACGTTGATGAAGTGAGAAAGCTGGAAGAGCGTTTCGACGGTATACAGGCTGAACACATTCCTCGAACAGAGAACGATATCGCTGATTACCTGTCGAAGTGCGCTGCCCTCAAGCTACCTATGGAACCAGGTACCTTTGTGCTTCAGCTAACTGAGCCATCCGTTGATCCATCAACAGGGCAGAACAAGAGGAGGAAATCAGGGCCCGGCAAGTACTTTCCCGCCGAGCTCCACGGAGCCGCCGGCAAGGATGTTGCCGGGGACACTGAGCCCGCCACGGGACGGCTAGCTCCGGCGGAGCGTCAAGCTCTTGCCGTCGAGACAACCGCTCCTATAGCGGAGGAAATGCGTTTAGTCCTCGCCGTCGAGCCCCAGGCTCCAGCATGGGCACAACATACCGTCCGATTCCTCCAGACAGGGGAACTTCCTGAGGAGCAGGAAGAAGCGGAAAAAGTAGCCCGTCGCCCTGCCATGTACCAGTTCGTCAATGACGTCCTGTACATGAAGAGATCGAACGGTGTGAAATTGAAGTGCATCCCTCGTGAGGAAGGACTGGAGCTGTTGGCAGAGATACACGGAGGCATATGTGGATCCCACATCGGGTCAAGAGCCCTTGCCGGCAAGGCATTCCGGCAAGGTTTCTTCTGGCCCACCGCCCTCCAGGATGCAACAACACTCGTCACCAGGTGTGAAGCGTGTCAGTTCCATTCGAGAAAGCTTCATCAGCCAGCTCAAGCCCTTCAAACCATTCCTCTCTCCTGGCCCTTCTCGGTCTGGGGGCTCGACATACTGGGCCCTTTCTCAAGATTGTCGGGGCTTTGAGTACTTGTATGTTGCAATCGACAAGTTCACAAAGTGGCCGGAAGTGGATGCAGGAGGAAGGTCACAGCTCGATCGGCCGTCAAGTTCTTCATAGCTAGTGTGCTGCTTCAGGTACCCAACAGGTCATCACCGACAACGGCACATAGTTCACAAGCCGCACCTTCATGCAATATACCGAAGACCTCGGCAGCAAAGTCTGTTTCGCTTCCGTTGCTCACCCACGAAGCAACGGACAAGCTGAGAGGGCAAATGCTGAAGTGTTGCGAGGCTTAAGGACCAAGACCTTTGACAGGCTGCACAAGAGCGGAAGGCGCTGGGTTGATGAGTTGCCGATGGTTCTTTGGTCGATCAGGACGACACCAAATCGAGCCACCGGCCAGACACCCTTCGCCCTGGTATACGGGGCAGAAGCAGTTATCCCCACTGAACTCATACACGGGTCCCCTCGAGTGCTCGCTTATGATGAGCTTGAGCAAGAGCAACTGCGGCAAGACGACGCACTGCTCCTTGAGGAAGACCGTCTTAGGGCGGCTGTGAGAGCAGCACACTACCAGCAAGCCTTGCGCCGCTACCATAGCCGTAAAGTTCATGCCCGGAGCCTTGAGGAAGGCGACCTTGTTCTTCGGCGCGTTCAATCGGCCAAGAATTCCAACAAGTTGACGCCAAAGTGGGAAGGCCCTTATCGGTAATACGAGTCACCAGGCCCGGTGCAGTCCGCTCGAGACCGAAGGTGCTGCCCGGTGAGTAATTCCTGGAACATTGAGCATCTTCGCAAGTTTTACTCAGAGGCGCGGCTTGCCGGCACCCCCGGCAAGCCACCTTTTGTACAAGCATTGCCGATGATGCATGTAACCCTTTGTACAAAGCCAGGCGCAGACCCTGAGCATAAATAAATGAAGCGTTGGCGCCCTAAGTTATAGCATGCATGCTAGGTCGAGTCTTGTCCTTGGTTAGGGTTGATAGTGCTTGGCGGCAACTAACCCCTAGCTTAGAGGTCGAGTGTGCGTCCCTTTGCCGTTCTTTCGTCTTTTTTGGTTCACAGGACTCACACATATCCTTGCCGGACCACTTAAGGATGAAAAAGAGGAGGAGGACGGACCTGCATCTAGACCCCGGCAAGCCAGTATTACCGGGGGCTGCAAGAGCAAAAGGTTCACCCACGGCAAACCAAAGTTGCCGGGGGCTGCAGCTTCAGATAAGTTTTTCATCCCTTATCATGCATCCCCTTATGGACTGAGGTATGTGAAACCTCGTTTCTTCCTAAAGCTACCGTGCTCCCCCAAAACTCTAGGCCCCGGCCTCGCCTCGAGCCAGGTTTGGTTGTAGTCAAGCAGCAAAAGGATGGAACAAGGGCTTAAACCCACTTCATCCTCGCTTCACCAACGCGTGAGAAAGGTTGGAGCGGCGGAAGACAGCAAGGCCTGTTGCCGGGTAAGGAAATGTTTATCTTAAAGATATCAAGGATTCGCTCCTTGTCGTGGGTTCTACCCGCAAACAAATGACCCGACAAACATCCCTTTTTCATTAAAAACATTCCGTTCAGGTACAGTCCATAGGGAATGAAAAACATGAATAATGGGATTACAAGTTCTAAATTCAGCTAAGGCCCAAGGCTTACAAGTCAAAAAGATAAGGTGCTCAGAACCCCTTTCTTGTCCCTCTCCTCGTGAGGTAGGTCAAGGAGGAGAAAAGGCAAAAGGAGCGCCTAGGCGAGCTACGGTGGCAGAAGACACCAAGAGAACATCTCGTGGCCGCCCAAAGGCTGGATGGTGATGGCGACGCCGAAGTAGAGTTCAAGACGAGGCGGCAGACGCCTGACGCTGGCTTAACGCGGCCGATGTGCGTGTACTCTGACTTGACGCCCTTGCCGCCCGCCCTCTTCCTCTTCCGCAGCCTCCCAATGCCAGCCGCCCAAGGAGACGACCCCGAGAAGCTCAAGGAGCCGGCGACACGGATGATGGGGACGCCGGTGCCGCACGAAGCGACGCCCGACACCTAGTCGGACCCGTCATCCTGCCGCCTTCTACCCTCGTCGTCGCTGCCACTATCCTCCTCGCCACTCCCGCTCGAGGAGGAGTCTTCGCTATCAGAAGAGCTCTCCAAGCAGCACCTTGCGCGAGTCCCGAAGCACCCGAAGACCTTGACGGAAAGGAGGCTGCCCTCCATCAACTTGAAATGAAGGGTGAGCCCTGCCGTCAAGTGGTGGATATGGGCGAACATCTTCCAACCTCGACCAAGATACATCACGTGAGCGGCTGGGAAGTCGACGCGGGCTCGCGTACCGCAGATCCCACAGCCCCTCATGTGCAGCCGCAGTGACTCAGGCGGGTCCAGCTCCATCTCGCTCGCAAATGGGGTCGGGAGGCGAAGGCGACGGCGAGGCGGCCGGCGCAGCCTGACGAAGAACTCGCAAGGGTCATCCCCAACATGGCCCTCCATGGGAGGAGGAGCTGCTGGCGGAGGCGAGACCAATGCTCCGTCCCGTCCTCCTCTTCCACGGGCGCCTCGGCCTCGCCCACGGCCTCGCCCCCTTCCCCTCCCCCTCGCGGCTGGCTCCGCCACCGCAGGAGCAGGGGAAGGAAGGATGCGCTGTCGAGCGGCGACCCTCGCTGCCACCGTTGAAGGACCAGAATTCCCTCTCTCCATGGTGAATGGGAGGAGGGGAGCAGAAGCTGAAGCGAGGAGGAGATGAAGGAATGCGGGACGCCATCCCTCCCCTCCCGCTCTTTATAAAGGAACGGGTTGGGGCTCGACCGCCCCGCTCAGCCAATCAAGACACGGAAGGCGCAGGGGACTGGGACTGGCCCGCTGCTCCAGCCTGCCACGGCCCGATTTCCCGCCTCCACCGTTCGCCACCCCAAGCGCATGGGGGTCGCGTGGAGGGCGTGCTGGACCGAAACGACGGGTGAGGCGACCTCTCCCCACCCCGTGATCGTGGGGAGTGGACGCCCTGAAGACCCCGCCTCGGCCCCATTCAGTAAAGAGGCCGCGCCTCCACGCCTCCTTCCGTTTATGGGGAGGGCGCGCACTGCCTCTTTATTACGACGTGACGCATGCGCGCGGAGCTCAACCCCGCGCATGCCGCCCACGCCACGCCCACGCCTCCCCACGCCGCGCCACGCGCAGAGAGCGTGCGAGGCGCAGCGCGCGAAGGAAACTTACCGCGGTAAAAACCGCCCCGCCTGCCCGTGCACCGTTCTTGGGCCTGGCCCAACAACGCCAGAGCGCTTATGTGTGGCCCAGTTCGGGGGCTCTGCCGGTAGACAAAAAGAGGGTACACTCTTTGTACCCCTATGACTGTGCACGGGCAGTCTGAGCCACGGGCGCTGCCGCACTAAGCACGGCGAGGGAGGTGAAACCAAGATAAGGCCGAAGCCGAAGAGGAGCGGAGCGACGCCAAGACCAAGACCACAAAGAGCAAGGGGGAAGCGGACTCCCCCGGCAAGGACTTCTAGCAGGCCCGGCAAGACCCTTGCCGGGGCAGCTCACCGCACGCCTACGGAGCGAGTCACCCTTGAGTCCACTACCCCCATGGGGCAAGGATTCGGGAGACATCCCCGTGGTGGCATGCAGATCTTTGTGAAGACATACAAGATCAGATACACACTTGAGAAGATTATGATCCTTGGCGGGATCCCAGCCAAGGAGGACCGCAAGGCCCCCGGCAAGAGCCTTGCCGGGGATGACGGCAAGCGCCACGACAAGACCCTTGCCGGGGCCCCGGCAAGGCCCTTGCCGAGGACACCCGTGGGGCCACTGTCGGTGTCAAAACTGGCGGATCTCGGGTAGGGGGTCCCGAACTGTGCATCTAGGCGGATGGTAACAGGAGACAACGAACACGATGTTTTTACCCAGGTTCGGGCCCTCTCGATGGAGGTAAAACCCTACTCCTGCTTGATTGATATTGATGATATGGGTAGTACAAGAGTGGATCTACCACGAGATCGTAGAGGCTAAACCCTAGAAGCTAGCCTATGGTATGATTGTTGTATATTGTATATGTGTCGACTAGCCTGGCCCTGGTTTATATAATGCACCAGAGGCCTAGGATAACAAGAGTCCTAGCCGAATACGCCGGTGGGGGGAAGTCCTTGTCTTGATCGCCAAGTCTTGTGGAATCTTCCTTGTGTGCGGCACCTGTCCGGACTGGCCCATGAGTATGCGGCCCTAGGGGTCCTCGACCCAATCTAACCGATTGGGGGACGACGTGATGAGTACCCCCTAGTCCAGGACACCGTCAGTAGCCCCCTGAACCGGTCTTCAAGTTAGGGACGCTCCTCGATTCTTTCGAACTGTTCTTCATCTTGGGTTGCCAGTCTTGAAAACTGGTTCAACAAATCTTCTCATCTTCGATCTTGAGGATCGCCGAAATGCATTCGGCGATTTTATACGTCGGGTATCCGAGGTGCCCCTTTAAGTTTCCGGACTTTATCAATGCCTTGTTATTTTTATGCCACACCCCGGGTTTGAAGTTGTTCCCGGGCGGCAGTGTCCTCTTGCGTCCGAGCTCCAACGCCGGACTGCATTCGAGGTATGTTTTGTAGCCGAGCACCAACGCCGGACCGCTTCCCAGCTCTGACGCCGGAATGTATCCGAGCTCCAACGCCGGACTGTATCCGAGCTCCAACGCCGGACTATGTGTCCGAGCTCCAACGCCGGACTATGTATCCGAGCTCCAACGCTGGACTATGTGTCTGAGCTCCAACGCCGGACTATGTATCCGAGCTCCAACGCCAGACTGTATTCGAGGTGTCGCAAATCACCTTGGTTCAAAGAAGTTTGAAGGATTTTAGTCGAGCTTAATGCCGGAAATGCCCTCTAAGGAGCCAGCCACTTGCATCCGAACTATATGCCGAATTGCTTCCGAGGTGGTGCACCACCACGAATGTGGGCTGATTTTTGGTCAATATTTTCTATTGATGCAATTTATTCTCGACGAGATATATAGCCAAGAGCCCTCAAGGTGTGTATCGGTCTAAAACCCGAGATGCACCTGAACGATGACATAAGACCGCTGATCCCAAGAATCACGAGACTCAAAGTTGATTTGCAAAATCGGCCTGAGGATCAAGTCCTAGCTCGGCAGAATACTTCGAGACGCAAAAAGCGGCGTGCTCGGACCTCGAGACTCAGGTTGGGTGCGGCCGACCAACCTGAGGATCAAAATCTCCTCGAAATCAGACAGCACTTAAAATTTTCTGCATAGAACAAGCAATGCAGTAGCCCCCGAGACACTGGTCGGGTGGCAACACCAGATCAGGGGATCAATGTGTCCCTTTAATATTTGTAAATAATAAGCCCGAAGCCCAGTAGCCCCCGAGCCTTAATGCGGGCATGGGTGGCCGAATTGAGGATCGATATCCATAGTAAAATCACAAATTATGTGTAATGACTCTATGTATCCAAGTACTTTATGTCATTAATGCTCGGACCCGCATGTACAAAACTTTGTTGACCGACCATCGGCTTCAACCTCCTCGGCCAGTAGCCGAGGAGTGTTTGTCCTACTTTATAAAGCCTTTATGAGGGCAAAGATTTACGACAAACAAGGCAATCTGGCCATACGGTTTTATAAACAAAGGTATGCAGAGAGATATGTTATATTACTGTTTAACATAGGAAATGTCTTCCAAAGAAAATAGTCCCACTATCGGTTCCTTTCTTTGGGTTGTCATGCTAAGCATGATCACGAAACCTCAGCTCTAATGAAAGAGCAAAATATTGAGGATTTAGTTTGGGAGGCCAGTTACTAGCCCCCGGTAGTGTTCGGCGACAGCCGAGGTCAAGACATAAACACTTCGGCCAATGCTATGAACGACCCGTCTTTTAATATAGTCATCGGATCACTGACTAGTTTACGCCTATTGTGATAGTCAGTTTTCGGCTTTCTCCACTGAGGTGCTTGACCATGCGAGCTGGAAGCACAATCGCAGTGGTTCTCTCTTGGCACACCTAGCCGAACAAAGCGGAACGTAGGCGACAAACACAGGAGCCGGGCAACCCAACTATTGACCGAAGACACAATTCAAAACCGATGCATATATAGCAATATCCGAGAATGTTTCTGCCGAATCCCTAAAGGTGTCCGACGTTGCACTGCGAGACTAATGCTGGAAACGCACAAATAGTTTAAAAGTGCCATAGGCTCTAAAAGCCAAACAACTTATTCAAAAGTTTAATGTCCGAACTAGATCAAGTGTTCGGTCCCAATCCGAAAATTCAAAAAAAAGTGCTTCTGCCGTGCTTTAACATGACACATCCTATCTCAAGACTTCAAGCGGATCAGCCTACGACTTCAACCTCCTATCCCGAAGGCGGAGTACTTCTCGTTAGGTGAGGATTTAGTTTGGGAGGCCAGTTACTAGCCCCCGGTAGTGTTCGGCGACAGCCGAGGTCAAGCCATAAACACTTCGGCCAATGCTATGAACGGCCCGTCATTTAATATAGTCATCGGATCGCTGACCAGTTTACGCCTATTGTGATAGTCAGTTTTCGGCTTTCTCCACTGAGGTGCTTGACCATGCGAGATGGAAGCACAATCGCAGTGGTTCTCCCTTGGCACACCTAGCCGAACAAAGCGGAACGTAGGCGGCAAACACAGGAGCCGGGCAACCCAACTATTGACCGAAGACACAATTCGAAACCGATGCATATATAGCAATATCCGAGAATGTTTTTGCCGAATCCCTAAAGGTGTCTGGCGTTGCACTGCGAGACTAATGCTGGAAACGCACAAATAGTTTAAAAGTGCCATAGGCTCTAAAAGCCAAACAACTTATTCAAAAGTTTAATGTCCGAACTAGATCAAGTGTTCGGTCCCAATCCGAAAATTCGAAAAAAGTGCTTCTGCCGTGCTTTAACATGACACATCCTATCTCAAGACTTCAAGCGGATCAGCCTACGGCTTCAACCTCCTATCCCGAAGGCGGAGTACTTCTCGTTAGGCCTGTTTGGCAAACTAAACTCTAGCGGTTTTGGGTGAGAAATTAGGCTCCCCGGCTAGTGACCACACACTCGTGTCGAAAAAAGGAGTGATAAATAATAAAACTTTGCAACGACTAAGAAGAAAAACACTTAGTATAAAACGGCTCAAATAAACATAAGAGCCCCCAAGTGACTTGGGTAAAAGTTGACTATATAATATAAGGTGACATGTAAAATGCCTTCTAGCCGGATTGTAGATCGTTTGTCGTGGCGGACCTTTTTCGCTTCAACCTCTGGACCCAATAGTCCGGAGTGTGTCCGAATACCCTCGCGGTTATAAAAACCGGGCATGCGTGGAGACCAGGCATAGGGGTCATTAGTGCTTTATCGCATAAGTGCCCAACTAGTTATGTTATATTACATGGTTAGTAAGAAACATCTTCCAGGGAGAATAGTTCCGTTAGGGGTTCCTTTCCCTGGTAGGCATGCCCTAAAGTGCATGTCCAGATTGCGAAAAGAGCAGAAAAACATCTGGGGGCAGGTAAATGAATAGGTAAGAAATCATCTTTTAGTTCACCGACCGAGTATTCCCTTAAGAACGCTAGCTTTCGGCTTTACCCGGTCGAGGTACACATCCGGTGACCCGACAAGAATAATCGCAGAGGTGCTCCCTTTACCACCTAGCCAAACAATCGGGAACGTGAGGGGTAAGCAGAGCCGAGCAACCCAGCTTGGCCAAAACTTAAGTCATATCGATGCATATAATGGAGAATAAAAGGTACATGCGGAAGTGTGACACATGTGTTGGGCATAAAGCCCGTATTAATAAGCTTCTGTTAAAGAAGCCCCCAGGTATAATGAGCGCGAGTAGCGCGTCAAGTGTGTGCGAACAAAGTTTGGACAAGGAAAATTTTTACAAGCAACCTTTTTTCCAAAAAAGTATAATGCTTGGTCGAACCGAACACAAGTTAGAAATTAAAGCTTTGAGCATGAAAGCGACTTAGATGGTTAATGTGTTCGGTATTGATGACACGGTCCGGGCTTGATACGGGACGAGGTTCCATCCCCCGAGCCGGTCCCGAGGTGGCGGAGCGGAGAGCTCGACACGCCGAAGTGGTGACATAGCACGGTCAATGCAGACTGGCGGAGTGATGCCGAAGTCCCCGGCATGTGGTAATGAAGTGTTGATGAAGCCACCCGTCCAGCCGAGGTGACGCCAAAGGATGTAGTCCGGCTGGATCATTTTCCTGTGCACAAAAAATAGTGCAAACCGGAGATAATAGTAATAATAATAATAATAATAATAATAATAATAATAATAATAAATCATTGCATAATAAATAATTTATGCAAAGTGAGTAATAAAAGAAGTATGGCCTGGCGCCGAAGTCAATGTCGATGCAGGGCGTCAGCGTGTTGTGGTAAAGGCGTGACAAAGCCTGAATTCATAGGTCGGTCCGAGTTCCGGATGCGGCGTTCGCCGGACTATGTACGGAAACTGACCGAACCGCCGTGCGATCGTCGTTAATGCGGCCACCATTTGATAGACCTGCGTACATATGATGGACAAACCAGAGTAATAATTACTTGGGAAAAATGAACCCAAACAAGCAAAAAATAGTAGGATTAATAGCACCTGGTTTATTTGTTGTAGCAATCCGAAGAAAGGTGATTACCAAAATTGGGACTCGATCCGCACACCCATTGCCTGATGGGCGATAGAACGACGGCATGGCAATGCTGGCAAAGGTTGGCTTGCCGAGGCGAAGCCCTCGGTCCAGCTAATCGTGACGAAAGCTGGTCGGCCGGTGACGCCAAAGTCACCGGAGTAGGTTGATGAAGAGATGGCGAAGCCCCTGGTCCAGCCGGGATGTCGAAGTAGGTCGGCGCGATGGACACCAGCTTGAAGAAGCAATAGTGCGGCCCTGCCGATGCAGGTCGTGACGTGATCGATGCCGGCTTGATGAAGCGACCGTGTGGCGATGCCGGTATGCCCGCTCCGTGTAATATGTGGGGCGGCGATGTTGGTGATGATTTATCCTTCGCGATGCCGGACTCTTGTTCGGCTTGCCGAGATGATGATCCGAAGAAGTTGAGCGCGGCTCAACAAAGTGACAACGCGTCTAGCGCAGGTCGGCAGCCGTGGAGCAATTTTGCCGGACTGGTTTGATACCAGCATGACGTTGAAAGTCATGTTCAAAAGATTGTAAAGTTAGTGGGATGTGTTCGGAAACAAAACACAATACCCCATACAAAACTTCCTTCAAAAAGGATGTTCGAAATCCCGTTCATAAAAAAGACGAACTCGGGTCGGATTCGTTTACGCGCAAAAAACAGATCCGAAAAGTGATGTACTAATCGGAAGGTTCCCGGAGTTTGGACGGTCGGATCGATCTGAAATTTGGAGGGGTGGTAGATATAGGAATTCCGCATCCGATCCACGGTTGGATCTTCCAAAGGACGTTCGAGCTAGAAGCTGGACACCATGCCCTAAACTCATCCAGATTCTCGTCCTGATTCAATACGGCTCTGGTATATCGGAGATTGCCGGAGATTCCTCCATCGGAACTCGACCAAATTTTCCAGGGTTGTTTTAGACTCAATTCCGCACTATTTCACCGAAGCAATCGTCGAACTGACGCTCGAGGAGGCGGTGACGGAGGATACAAATTCGCTGTCCAGGAAAACAGCACGGTCGCCCGAGGGCAATGTTGACGTTGAGCCCCCGGGCTCACTGGACGATTCCTCCATGATCTTGATAGAGATCGGAGCTGATGTTGATGAAGGCCCTCATCCGAACATGACGATCGGAGATAGGGCGCAGTCCTTGGTCGACCCAAGGTGACCAGTCGAATGGTGACGAATATGCCAAGTCGCAGCTGATTGATCTGCGGGTGAGCCATCGACCTTTGCCGAACACACGGAGGAACTCTCAATGAAAGCACCAATGTAGGTGTCAAAACCGGCGGATCTCGGTAGGGGTCCCGAACTGTGCGTCTAGGCGGATGGTAACAGGAGACAAGGGACACGATGTTTTTACCTGTGTTCGGGCCCTCTCGATGGAGGTAAAACCCTACTCCTGCTTGATTGATATTGATGATATGGGTAGTACAAGAGTGGATCTACCACGAGATCAGAGAGGCTAAACCCTAGAAGCTAGCCTATGGTATGATTGTTGTATATTGTATATGTGTCGACTAGCCTGGCCCTGGTTTATATAATGCACCAGAGGCCTAGGATAACAAGAGTCCTAGCCGAATACACCGGTGGGGGAGGAGTCCTTGTCTTGATCACCAAGTCTTGTGGAATCTTCCTCGTGTCACGGCTGTCCGGACTGGCCCATGAGTATGCGGCCCTGGGGGTCCTCGGCCCAATCTAACCGATTGGGGGACGACGTGGTGAGTACCCCCTAGTCCAGGACACCGTCAGCCACCATCAGGCCCGCACCAGTCGCGCTTCCACCGCCGTTCGCATGCAGCTGCCGACCCAACCAGTTGGGCAGGCACCTGCGTGGCGGCGTGCAGATCTTCATGGAGACCCACCACTGCGCCACCTCAGTTGCGTGCCTGCCTACATGACACCACGAGCACCACTGGCCAGGGCACGTGTCAACACCATAGGGAGCAGCGATGGACGGGACGGGACTCTCCCCCGACCCCGATAAAGTAAGGACACCTAAGCAGGGCGCATTAAATGCGCCTTGTCATGTAATGCGAGGGATAAGCCCGCATTCTGTACCCTTCCAGCTCTGTGTGCCACTGTGGCAGCCCCTTTCCTATAAAAGGAGGCCCGAGGCGACCAGGAGAAGGGTTCGGCTTTTTGGAGCTCCTCACGCCCCATAGCTAGTTCAAGAACACAGAAATACAATCCACCAAAGGAGGAGTAGGGTTTTACGCATCCTCGCGGCCCGAACCTGGATAAATGAACCGCGTGCTACCTGTTTGATCCGCTCTTCTCACGACTCCCGCGCCCCGCAACCGCAGTAGGGATTCTTGTGATCCCATAGGTGTCGTTTTCCACCGACATCGTCTGAGCCGGAAAGATAATTTAGAAGGATCAATTGATGATTGTGTGCATTCGCACACATGTTGAATCAATAGGATCAAAATGACGGTGTCAAAAGATACTAATGAATATTGCTAGAAATATGGGAGCATCCATAATGTAAGCATAAAAGTATTTGCAGAGCAATAGTTTGAAGAGGATTCTCAAAAGGTCGAATACTATTTCAGAGTATCTTATGAAGCATACGAACAACTCGGGATGAACGGATACTCGAAATGTGCGAGGAATTATCCATACGGGTATTCATGTGGTAAAGAACTGCAAGGCAGTAAGCTCAAAGGATTTTCGGAACAACGGAGAGCAGTTCAGGGCATCTTGTAAAACAAGAGCAACTGAGGATGAATGTATGAACGACAAATGTAGGTAGTTATCCATAAGGGTATATCGGTGGTAGGGAATTGTAAAGTCGGTGGGCACAAGGGTCTCGGGAAAACATCGGGGAGTATCTTCTGACTCTTCTGCTGAAGCAGGAAATCATCTGAAATAAAAGGGCTATCCGGAAGGAAGTGGTTACGAGAACCTAGAGTTAAAGTCAGTAAAAAATTAATTTAACCTGAATAGAAGGGAGATAAGAGTCCCAGAATATAGACGAGGAATAAAAGATCCTAATACCACCCAATGGCGACGTGGGCTCATGGGCCACACTGCCATGTTAGTAAAACAGTTTTCATCGACTAGACTCAACTTCGGCCAAGGAGTGTGGAAGGGGATTCGTACAGGCAGTCGGCTCTGATACCAACTTGTGACGCCCCCGATTCAATCGTACACTAATCATGCACGCAAACGTGTACGATCAAGATCAGGGACTGACAGGAAGATATCACAACACAACTCTAAAAACTTAAATAAGTCATACAAGCATCATAATACAAGCCAAGGGCCTCGAGGGCTCGAATACAAGTGCTCGATCATAGACAAGTCAGCGGAAGCAACAATATCTGAGTACAGACATATGTTAAACAAGTTGCCATAAGATGGCCAGTAGAAAAGTAGCAATGATCGAAAAGGTGAGGCCTTCTTGCCTGAGACCTCCTAACTACTCCTCGAAGCCGAACTCCATGTAGAATCATCCTCTGGATCCTCTGGCTCCTGGACTCCATCATATCATCGCAATAACTGGGAAGGGGAAAAAAGAAGTAGCAAAGCAACCGTGAGTACTCATCCAAAGTTCTCGCAAGCAAGTATCTACACTACATATGCATGGGTATCTCTGTAAAGGGGCAATATCGGTGGACTGAACTGCAGAATGCCAGAATGAAAGGGGGAATAGCTAGTCTTGTCGAAGACTACGATTCTTGCAGCCTCCATCTTGCAGCATCTAGAAGAGAGTAGATGGTAAGTTCACCAAGTATCATCGCATAGCATAATCCTACCCGGCGATCCTCTCCTCGTCGCCCTATGTGAGAGGGATCACCGGGTTATATCTGGCACTTGGAAGGGTGTGTTTTATTAAGTATCCGGTTCTAGTTGATATAAGGTCAAGGTACAACTCCGGGTCGCCTGTTACCGTGGACACGGCTATTCGAATAGATCAACTTCCCTGCAGGGGTGCACCACATTACCCGACACGCTCGATCCCTCTGGCCGGGCACACTTTCCTGGGTCATGTCCGGCCTCGGGAGATCAACACGTCGCAGCCCTACCTAGGCTCAACAGAGAGGTCAGCACGCCGGTCTAAATCCTATGCACGCAGGGGTCTGGGCCCATCGCCCATTGCACACCTGCACGTTGCGAACGCGGCCGGAAGCAGACCCAGCCCACTTAACCCTAGCACGGGCTTACAATCCAATGCGGCGCGCGCCGCTCAGTCGCTGATGTCAAAAAGAGCTTCGGCTGATACCACGACGCCGGTTGCCCATACCTTGTCCCACGTGGCGGTTAGTGCGTATAAGGTCAACGACCCAACACTACAAAAAAAAGACACATCCGTGACATTTTGGGCTGAACGAAAATTTCTTGTATCATACATATGACACTTCTATGATGATAATTGTGACAAAACCCGGTATCATCGTAGATGTGGTGGGCTCCTACTTCTATGACAAAAAATCATGACAGAAAATGGGCTTTTCGTCCTGGGCGGGCCGGATACGCAGCTGCATGACATTATTTGGGCCGTCCATGACGGAAAAAAACATGGCAGAAGCGAGGGGAAGGAAAATTTCGGGGAGTTCCCGGTTACGGTGGAAGGTCGGGGGCCGAGCGATGCGCATTTCTCTCGTACACGTACGCGCGTGTGTGCGAGGCGTTGGCTCTAACTGAACCCGAGCGAGGCTTGGGCTCTAACTGAACCCGAGCGATTGCACTGCAGGCTATGCGCTACTGAACCCGAGCGATCGATCGATGGCCGTTAACTGAACCCGATCAAGCGATTCCTTCGCTACTGCTGCTAACTGAAGCCGATCGATTGGATGAACAGTGAGCGTTGCGGGAGGAGGGGGGGTGGATGAACAGTGAGCGGTGGCGTTGCCTCTGGATGGATGAACAGTAGACTGTGGAGGGGTGACCGTGGAGGGGTGGTTGAACAGGACCCCGTGGTGTGGAGGGCTGGATGAACAGTAGACGGTGGAGTGGTGCCCGTAGGGGTGGTTGAACAGTAGCCGGTGGAGTAGCGCGCAATCGAGGTTGGATGAACAGGAGCCCGTGGAGGCTAGAGGAGGTCGACGGTGGAGATGAACAATATGCCGTGGAGTCCCGTTTTGCGGTACGCCACACCCCTCCCGATGAACATGACCCCTGTTTCGACCGTAGCGCTCCAACACAAGTCTGTCTCGTCCGTTTTGCGGTACGCCACACCCATCCCGATCAACAGGACCCCCGTTTCGACCCTAAGAGGTCCGTTTCCTCCGTATTGCGGTACGCCACACCCCTCCCAATCAACAGGGCCCCGTTCCGAAGGTAGGAGGTCCGTTTCCTCCGTTGTGCGGTACGCCAGGCCTCGTTTCCATCGCCTGTTCCGTCCAAGCCCTCCCGATGAACACGACCACGCATTCCGTTCCGACCCAGCCGGTTGGCTCCCCATGAACACGACGACGACGCTGTTTCTCCATTCCGACCCAGCCATGTACGTATGCGCGAGTAGGCGTTCGAGACCCCGCCCGTATGTACACATACGTGGTCGTATTTCTTTCTTGCACCCTGGCCGTTGTACGTACGTGTACATGCTACGTGCGCGCCTCTACATCGACCAGTATATATGTACGTACACGTTTGCTGTTTCTCTGTATTGACCCATCCATGTACGTATGCGTGAGTAGGCGTTTGAGACCCTGCCGTATGTACGTACGTGGCCGTATTTTCTTTCTTGCACCCTCGCCGTTGTATGTATGTGTACATGCGACGTGCGCGCCTCTACTACGACACGCGCACGCCTCTACATCCACCAGTATATATATACATACACGTTCGCGACCAGAATGACAACGCTACGTACGCTTCGACCAGGTGGGTCCCGACTGTCAGGCACTTCCTTGCCTGCAAAGATGTAGCTGGTGGGTCCCAGCAGTCAGGGGGCAAATCATTTGTTTTTTTTGCTCGGACGCACTTCCTTGCGTGCGAAGATGTATCTGGTGGGTCCCAGCAGTCAGGGGGAAACGTTTTTTTCGTGAAATACGGTGGCACGTCGGGTGGGTCCCTGCTGTCAGGTGGAGGAATAATTATTTTGCGCGTAATAAGGAGGCCTTCCTTGTGGTCGTCGTGGACCCAGCTGTCAGCCTCTCCACACACAGTACTCTTCCGATGGAAGTCGGTCGTTGACCACATTGACCATGCCGCGTCGGGAGCAACACGGCGGTGGACGACGTCGAGGCCTAGGAAGGGGACGACACGGAGCCGTGGAAGACGCGGCAGTAGATGCCCACGTGAAGAGGAGTACGAGGGTGAGGCTGCCGTTGCCGCAGAATAACAGGGGGTGTGGGTGAGTAGAGGGATGTCCTGGCCAGCGGTGGGAGTAGTAGGGGGCGGTGAGGCCTCCGCCGCATCACAGCCGGCCACGGGAGGCAGGAGCACGAGGCACGACCGGCGCTGGTTTGGGCGGCTGGAGCAAGAAGACCAGTGGTTGAAGAAGCACTACGGCTGTTGGATGGACATCGTACGCTCACTGGAGCTAGAATCATGCATATTGACTAAGTTGACAAATCCCTCCGTCCCCGTCAAGTTAGTAGGCCCACAAGTCAGCCTGGCACTATACTGGGTCCCAGCTAACAGGTGGAGTATTCATTTTATTGTGCGTAATAAGGAGGCACTTCCTTGCGTGCGAAGATATAGCTGGTGGGTCCGAGCTGTCAGCGGCGGTAACGTTTTTTACGTGAAATACAGAGGCCCTTTCGGTGGGTCCCTGATGTCAGGTGGAGGAATCATTATTTTCCGCATAATAAGGAGGCATTTCCTTGCGTGCGGCCGTGGACCCAGCTGTCGGCCTCTCCAAATACGGTCCACTTCAGAAGCATGTCGGTCGTTGACCATGTTGACCAGGCCGCGCCGAGAGCACCAGGCCGGTGGACGACGGCGAGACCTAGGAAGGGAACGGCACGGAGGCAGGGAAGACTCGGCAGTTGTTTCCCACGCGGAGGGGAGTACGACTGTACGAGGGTTTACTGGTTCGTCTGCCGTTGCCGGAGAATAACTACGGGTGTGGGTGAGTAGAGGGATGGCTAGGCCAGCGATGAGAGTATGGTGGGGCGGTGAGGCCTGCGTGGCAGCAGAGCCGGCCGCGGGGAGGAGGGAGCAGGCAGTCCCGCCGGTGCTTGTTTGAGCGGCTGGAGCAGGAAGAGCAGAGATTGAAGAAGCACGACGGCCGTTGGATGGCCATCCAACAGTCACTGCTTGTGCGTCAACCTTTTTTTAGGAAAGCCTCAAATCTATGGAAAATAGCATATAGCCCATCTACCATTATTTCTAATAATTTACAGCCCATTTGCTAATTCTTAAGGTTTTTTGGAGCCCATATTCTTTTGTTAGCATTACAACCCATATTGTGGCCACGGTTCAAAATTATACGAAATTTTGCATATTTCAAAAGCGGTCCAAACTGTTTTTAATCCCGAAATTTCGACTCACATTCAAAGTGATTTTAAAAATAAATGTATATCAATATAAAATCCAACAAATTCTCCACGCATAAAAATTAATGTATTTAAAATCTCGAAATGAAAAAGAGATATTTGAAACTAATTGCCGGTTAGATGTGTTTTAAAAATGTACAGCCCATTTCTCATTACTGATGGGCCATTTTCTCGGCCAGCCGAATGAAAGCTCTCCTCGTCATGAAAGATTTGCAGCCCAATAGGCACGACAAAGCGACTTACTTGGCAAATCACAAAAAACTGGGCTGTGGCCGTGGACCCAGCCTGTCAGCCTCTCCACGACAAAGATTTCTTCCGATGGAAGTCGTTCCTTAACCACGTTGACCACGCCCGCACGGAGAGCACCACGGCGGTGGACGACGGCAAGGCCTAGGAAGGGACGACGCGAGCCGAGGAAGACGCGGGTGAAGCCCGCGGAGAGGAGTACGAGGGTTCACTGGTTCGGCTGCAGGTGTGAGGCTGTCGTCGCCGCAGGGCCTGACCAGCAGTGGGAATAGTAGGGGGCGGTGAGGCCTCTGCGGCAGCACAGCCGGCCACAGGAGGCAGGAGCATGAGGCACGACCGGTGCTGGTTTGGGCGGCTGGAGCAAGAAGACTAGAGGTTGAAGAAGCACTATGGCCGTTGGATGGACATCGTACGGTCACTGGAGCTAGAATCGTTCATATTGACTAAATTGACAAAGCCCTTCGTCCCGTCAACTTAGTAGGCCCATTAAGTCAGCCTCCCACCAAGGTGGGTCCCAGCTAGCAGGGGAGTATTCATTTTTGTGCGTAATAAGGAGGCACTTCCGTTGGGTCCGAGCCGATGGGGGGGAACGTTTTTTGCGAAATCGGTGGCCCGTCGGTGGGTCCCAGCAGTCGAGGGCAAACATTTTTTCCGCAAAATACGGTGGCCCGTCCAGTGGGTCCCTACTGTCAGTTGGAGGAATCATTATTTTCCACGTAATAAGGAGGCACTTACTTGCTGCGGCTGTGGACCCAGCTGAGACTCTCCACATACAGTATACTTCTGATGGAAGTCGTTCCTTGACCACGTTGACCTCGCCGCATTCCGTTGCATGCATGCGTCCATGGGCGTGGTGCGTCCCCACTGTCAGCCTCTCACGTACAGTCATCTTCCGATGACTCTCGGTTGTTGACCACGTTGACCGCACCGTGCCGAGTGCACCCAGACTCGAACGACCCGGAGATGGGGAAGACGGGGCAGTGGAGTCACAGATGGAGAGGAGTGGGAAACTTCACTGGTTCGGTGCGCTGGCAAAGACAGCCATGCCGCCAACGGGAGACAGGAGCAAGAACAGAGGTTGAAGAAGGAGCACGGCTGTTGGATTAACATCCAACGGTCCAGCTCCTAGAATCATTTGTTGTTTAAGTTGACAAAGTTGTGCGTACACGTCCGCGTAGTAGGCCCACAAGTCAGTCACCAAATCTGACGGGTCCCAGCTGTCAACGGGATGAATAATTTTTTTCGGAAAACAAGGAGGCACTTCCTTCCGTGCAAAGATACAGCCGGCGGGTCCCAGCTGTCAGGTGGAGGAAACATTTTTTCAGCTTAATAAGGAAGAACTTTCCTTGCGTGCGACCATGGACCTCGTGGGTCCCAGCCGTCTAGCTCTCCACGTACAGTCCTCTTCCGATGACTCTCGTTTGTTGACCACGCCGCACCTAACACAGCGAGGCGGTGGACTGGGGCTGTAGTTTGTGGAGAATAACAGGAGGTGTCGAGGGGTGGAGGGATAGCCTGGCCGGCGGTGGGGTAGCGCTTCGCAGCGATGCGTGCTAAGCAGAGCCGCTAGCCGCCGGAGGCCGGACCAAGCGGTCCCGGCGACGCTGGAGGAAGAAGACGAGAGATTGAAGGTGCATGCCGGCCGTTGGATATAAATCCAATGGCTGTGGAGGACACAATCATTTGTTGACCAACTTGACAAAGCCCTACGTAGGCTTCGACCTATTGGCCCACATGTCAGCCTGCAAAAATGTGGCATATATTTAACCCATGTTTTCTAGAATGTACACTCCATTTGCTGGGCTGGGTAACAAATAATTTCGCGTCAATCAGGCCCATTTATATTTTCTAAGAAATCCCAGCCCATTTGCACTTCCTTGAAATACACGTATTAGGTGGGCTCGTTATATATATACTGTTATGTTAGAAGGAGCAATTAATATCAAAGAATAAACAGGAGAGGCACATTATATATATATATATATATATATATATATATATATAATTAAGAAATAAGCGAGATATTGATCAAAATAAAAATGAGCGCTTTATTATTAAATTGGTCCTTCAAAAAATTCGCAAGCTTTTATGCATAATCACCAGGATTTTCCTTGCCTGTGAGTAAAAAACAACCAGGATTTTCCATTAAACATTTACTTTTATAAGTTAATAACATGTGGGATGTTTTTATAATGTATATATAAGTCTCTATAAAATATACGATAATAGTAATAATATAAATATATATGTGGTTAGAAGGGAAAACATAAATTGGACACAACATTACTTTTATAAGAGACCTGCGTTTTATACCCCACAGTAGGCATACTAACAAGTTCACACACAAATACAACAGAAAAGGTAAACCTTTATATCGAACTCAGGTTCACAGGACACGTTCATATTTATAGCCAACATTCACTATCAACTACTCAAAAGATTCATATATACATAAGCCCAGCATATCTATGCATCCAAATGATTGATAGATCACACGACAATATTCATACATAATTCACAAAAAGATTCAGATATACACATGTTCAGTATGTTTATGCATCCAAATGATTGAGATCACAACCAATATGATCCATGGACGAACTTTAATTACCTAGGGTACAGACTGGTAAATTATGTTCAATCGGAGGTACTTCTTGCTAAAATTAGTTCTTGTACGAGTAAACTAAGAGTACATAAGAGGCAGCACAGACAATCTGAACTTTGCTTGTAGGTTTATCCTCAAATAGTGGCCTCGTGCCGAGGGAGGCTTGAGCAACTTGGCCACTACTTTCATCCAACTAGTTTACTGGCTCATCTTGGTCCTGTATCTCGCCAAAATTCTACATTGCGCATTTGCGAGAAAGGAGGCGGTTGAGAAAATGAACCACCCAAACTTTTTGTGCAGTTCAACTGAAATGGAGCATCCTTGGTGTGCAGACTGATTAAGTGCCAGATGAATATACGCGTCAACCAACTTGTCTGGAATCTTTAGACTCTATATAGTTCGCTACCATATGTACCGATAACCAAAAGGCACAAGTTGGGACCAAAGACTGGACTGCGTTTTTCTAGGCTATGCACCAAGCAATATTTTTGGCGTTCACTCTCCTAATACTTGGACTTTGACAATTGGTTGACGCCGGGTGATACTCGAATGAATATAGGCACTTCTTGTCAACATCGATACTTGTCTGAGTGAACTTTGGAGTACATAGCAGCAGCATAAGTACCTGTCCATCTGATCATGTTGTGCAGTTCTACTGAAATCACCCGATGTAATGATTTGCCTGCGAGTTCAGGCTCCAAATTACTCCTTTATGAAATCGGCAAACAGTAGCACAATACCAAATTACCAATACATATAGCGGGCACAATAATCGGGATAAAGACCAGTACCAACCTGTGTGATGTAGCATATCAATTACTATTTCCTTTGACTGGAAGCCGAGATAAGCCAAGCGACTGACAGCAAAGGAAGAAAGCAAGCGGAGATTAGCGACTGACAGGAAAGGACGGAAGCTGTCTAGGCAATGAAGCACCCATAGTTTTTGTGCAGTTCCACCAAAATCGAGCATCCATGTTGGCACATATATTGAGAGAGTGAGATTACTGTAATAGTGGGACTAGTTGATGAAACATACACTAACAAATAGACGCACCCTCATTATCTTAATGGGTAAAGTTAGCAACATAGTATTCTTTCTTAAAGAGAGGTATTAGTTTATTTAGTCAGTGCCAATTAGCTCAACTCAACACTCCAAGCATTGCCATTTATCATAGGTTGCAAAACTTAAAAGTGCAAAGACATAGGAGTTTCTCATGACAGTAGCAACAAACAGAGATGACAACAAACTAATATGGATCAAGGCCTTAGGCCCGTACCAACCTGAGAAAAAAAGCTTATTCATGTAGTCCCATAAGAGATGATAAAGCACTCACTGGAATCACACAATAGTATATATTTTTGTGCACTTCAAATGTATGGTTGAAATCACTCTTGTTTACCAAAGGTCTTGAGATTATATCGAAAGATTATCAAGAACTTCCAGCAGAGTTAAAGCACTGGCTGGGATATAGTTCATTGTATTGTCTTGTGTAGTTCCACTAAAATGTATGATTGGCACAACATGATCCCTGTTTGCACAACTAGGAACAAGGTGAAACCTTCATTAGCTCAGTGAGAAAGGATAGGAAGACATTAGCATATTACTCAACATGATTGGCACAACATGATCCCTGTTTGCACAACTAGGAACAAGGTGAAACCTTCATTAGCTCAGTGAGAAAGGATAGGAAGACATTAGCATATTACTCAAACAGTAGCATCAAATTTATGATGGACAGTACGCAAAACATTGCCTCATTGAAGCAATGGCAATAAATTGACATGCAAAACAATAGCACTATTATGTCATGACACTAATAATATTCCCTCCCTGCTCCACCACATGATTCACCTCCATAGACAAACATTCACACGTACATGATTCAGCATAGGGTCCTACTAAAGATTTGTTTAACTCCAACAGGAAAATTAGGCAGTAATAAATTAGTGGTACTTAACTACTACTAATTAATTAAGTGAGACAGCGGAAGTGGAAGGGCTCCTTGGAGGATCGTCTCACATGTAAGGTAGTCGTTGCCGGAGCCCTTGAATGGCCTCGACTGAGGCCTCTGGCTTCAGCAAGATCGCCTTGGCACTGTTTATTCTTCTTCTTCTTCTTCTTCCTCTTCATGCTCTGTTTCTCTTTCTCCTCACCAGTTGGTGAAACCAAGTACATGATTGGCCTTCTAATTCAGAATTGGTTTTGTCAGTGAGGGAGTACAAGTGTACTAGTAAAATACAGCATTCTTTTCTCATGGCAATGGAAAATAGAGATGAACACATGCATTAAATATCATTCTTACCTAATGGAAGGTTATGGCACCAATATGGATGATGAGGATTGGAACACAGATCTCCCTTTGTGCAGTTCCACCAAAATGAACCAACTGTTCCATTCTGACATTCCAGTTAAACAACACAAAAATCACTTCTTTTAAGAAGAGTTTTGTGCAGTGCACCAAAAGGTCATAACAGCAACCAGGTGAATTGCATACCCCTGTTTGCAGAAAAAGGCACAGAGGAAACAATAGGAGTCTCGAACAATTACAGGCAAAAACATTTGGCTAAACTTGTCAGAGTCTCAAACAATTACAGGCAAAGACAGTGGCATGGCTTCATTTTTACCAGGGACATTGTATTAAGAACAGCTCAGGCTGCGTTCGGTTCACAAGTTTGGTGCCGGATTTTCGTAGGAACACAATTCCTACGGTATTCTTTCCCTTCCAACCGTTCGGAACACGGGAAAGGTGAATAGTGTTTCATAGGAAAGCTGGTCTGGTAGTACTGATTCCATAGGATTAGAAACATCCACGCGCTGCTCATTTTTTGAGCGGAAGCCCGAGGCAGGCGCTCGCTGCCATGCGTTAGACAGGTTGCTGTGCTGTGTTTGCCGGAATAAAAAAATCAAACTATGTGTGGTACGTGAGGTGAGGACAAGAGTAGTCACTGTGCAGCTAAATAAACAAATAGCATCTCATACTGCCAAGCATGCTACTCTAAAAAAACAAATCTGTACATTTCGTAGTCCATCCGAACACATTCTCTTGAGAGTTTCCTCCGGTTCGTTGTTCCATAGTTTTATACCTACATTCCTTTCCTATTCCTCTATTTTCATCAAGATCTATGTTTTCTACCCCTTTATTCCGACCAGAGCCTAAATATTTGGTATAAGGGCATGGGACAGTGGGTGCACCAGCAGTACAGCACCATGTACGTAAACATGGGCATAAAGTGGTGATTCATAGTTTGTTGCCCCAAGAAACAAACATCCAAGAAACATATCTGGGTTGGTCCCATTTTTGTTCACTCTAGCCACCTACTCCTATGTGTCGATAGCAAATCTAGTCCTGGTCATACCACTGTGTACAGTGTTACCCCTATATTTCCATTTTCGACCAAGAGACCGGTTGGATGACCAGTCTGTACTACTTTCACACCCTTTCCTTCCTGTTTGTACCAAGTCCGATGTACATACTAAATTCCCCCACCCCCACTTTATTTCTTCTTTGAACCAAGTACTCCCTCCGTCCGGAATTACTTGTCATCAAAATGGATGTGTCTAGAACTAAAATACATATAGATACATCCATTTCAATGACAAGTATTTTCGGACGGAGGGAGTACAAGATTCGACTCCATGAAGTAGTTTCACCTCTAACAATAGAAGAAAAAAATAGGTGATGTTGGACCATCCGATCGAGAGGGGCTGAGAGGTAGAAAATGATGCACATGCAGCAACGTAGCGCGCTGGGGAAGTAGAGCTAAGGCGGTTTCGGACGAAGATATACCTGAAGGTCGTCGGGATGTGTATAGGTGGGCGGCGGGAGGCCGGATCCGCCCACAGCAGCAACGACAGAGGATCGGAGGACCTCCCGTGCAGCGCCGCCGTAGATAATGATGCGGCCCGGCGGTGGGTCGCCTCCCTCGCTGTCGATGACGGCCTAATTGCTGCCCCTCCTCCCCTTCACCGGCACAGGGGGATACGTCCGGATCTATAACCAGCGGTGAGGATAGAAAGCCGGTGTTTTTTAAGGGAGAAAGACAGTGTTACTACCCCTATCTTGTTTAGATCTAGAGAGGATGAGAGTATGTGAATAGAGCAACCCTAGCAAGCAAGCGCGGAGGCTCCGGCCTATATATAAGTAGTGGGGTAGTTTTCCTTTTTCACTCCATCAAAACAATCGTTTAAAATTGTGTACTACTACATGCCAGGTCGCGTTTTTTTTAGTTGTTGATTGTTTTTTGAGACAGCTACCCGCTTGTTCCAAGTGGTGTTACGGTGTGCCAGGTCGCACTTTGTATCCTTCAAGTCTGGTACTACAAGTCCCTCCATTAAATGAACAACCACCCCCTCGTAAAAATTGTGAACACAAGCCCACGGCTAAAATTAGCAGAAACGTGGGTTGCCCCAACATGCATTATTATTTATATTTTCTACTCCCTCCGTTCATAAATATAAGTCTTTTTTATAAGCCACAACTAAGACAAGAATTTTTTATTAGCAGTGAACCCCACAAGTCATAGACACAAAAATTGTGGCAAGATTCCCATTGGCAAGCCAAAGTGTGTCTAACAATTTGAGCAACTCAGGTTAGGCAAGTGTGGCAAGTGTGGGAAAAATAATGTGGCAACATAAGACAAACATAGTCACAATCCAAACAGCCCCGTAATTTTTTGTGACATGCATCAAAATTTGGTTAGTTAAATTTATAGTCAAAATTTGGCAAGGTGCATCAGATCAACACATGCAAGTATCAAAAGGAAAGTCACGGCATGCATGCATGCGTTGTACTCCCTCCGTTTCCAAATATAAGTCTTTTTAGAGATTGCAACAAGTGACTACTCCCTCCGTTCCGAATTACTTGTCACACGTATGGATGTATCTAGATGTATTTTAGTTCTAGATACATCCATTTCAGCGACGAGTAATTTAGAACGGAGGGAGTACATACGAAGCAGAATATGTCTACTCCTACATACGAAGTAGCCCATTTGAAATGTGTAAAAAGACTTTTATCGAATGCAGTGCTTTGATGTGTCGCGTCAACTCATACAAGACCGAGAAATTTGATTACTACGACGCCCTCTCCCTCGCGGACTGAGCTCCAGTGCCTTAACTGCACCTACCTTTGGCTGCATGACAAGAGGGCCAACCACCTGTTGAGACCACCTATCATAGACGCAAAGGCAGGAGCAGTAAGTAGAAGCTTTCGCTACACGCTATCCCTCCCGCACGAGGTGGATGGACATGCAGCAGTGGATTCGATACTGTAGAAGTAGGAGTAGCATCATTGTTCGTCTTCTCGAAGAGGCGAAGAGCCAAGCGCAACCTGAACGTGGCAGTTGCGAATGCTCGCGTGGTGCGGTTCCTTGGAGCACGCCTATAATAGCTAGGCTCTTGCATGAGACAAAATTGCTACTGCCTCCTTTCCGGTTTATAGTGCTCAATTCAAAAATCTCACCAATCAATGTAGATGGTGACTTGTGGAATATAATTTGTAGTTTTGCAAAAGCACCCAATTAATGCTCTTGTTTTCCTCAAAAAATTATGTTTATCAATGCATTAATTGCAATGCATGCATGCATAAAGTACATGCATTGGTCAAATTTCTCTTAATACTTGCATGCAATGATTTAATGCACCTTGGAATCTGAAAATGTGATGGAAAACAACCAAATTGAGCCTTATAAAATGGAAAGCATAAAATTTTGAGATAAGCCCTATAAACCGGAAAGGAGGGAGTATTGTTTAACAATTAAACTCCATTATCCATTGGTTGATACTCATTCTGCATAGGTCCACACGCTTAGCACCGTTTCCTCCTGGGGTCACCAATGTTTATTTGCTAATTAATAGCATTGCATGCAATGAACTAGCCATTGCAAGTCATTAAAAGCATGCACACCTCTCATCTCTTAGAAACAAGGTAGAAGTTAATGTACCGCGCGTAAGTGTTTTGGGACTATTTGGTTTTCGTAAAATGACTTACACACCTTAGACGGAGGGAGTAGTATAGACCTGTAAACTGGAAAGGAGTATTTGCCTTTCTAGATATTTCAACAAGTAACTAGACTACACCGTGTGCAGTACCCTCTCCCTTCCTATTTATAGGGATCAAATCTCAAATCTCATGAACCAAGGCATTTTGCGATTGGAGGAATGTATCTCGTACTTTACAAAACTACCCTAATTAAACTCATGCATTAATTACATAGTTCTCTCGTTTTCCTCTCCGCCTTGGTCGCGCTGCACAATGTTGAGCACTCCTATATGACTAGCCGCTCTTTCTACATGCGGGACATTTCAAAGCATCCGGGCCCACGTGCCATCCACCAAATCACGGCGAGGTGCTACAGTCGAGACTCAGCTATCACCCCGGTGTGGCTGTCATGACCCGTCATATCACAAAACCCACACCTTTACCACAGTGGTAAGGTGGCCTCCAAGTTGGACTGGACGAAGCAACCATCATTTCACTGGAACGCTTGTTCAAGCCCTTTCTTCCCTTTCTTGAAGAAAACCTCACTCCAGGATACTCACTTCTTCCATTTTTCTTCTGTACCGACGAAGGAAAGGTGGGCGAATCAGTTATGCTGCTATATTTTCATTCCAAGAATCTTCTTTTTGCGAAGCACCAACCGATTCTCACATCCTATTCTTTTCCCATTTTCATTGCGATTGTGGTTTCCTTTCGATTTCTTTTTGTTTGTTAGTTCATTGATGGATCCTTGAGCACTAGGCAAATAGTTGCCGGCGGACAACCCACTGGAGACAGCGATCTCCAGGAAGCGAGCACCAACCAACGACTTGACCATGTTGGCGGGCCAACCCATGGAGACGAAGAACTCCAAGAAACAAGCACTAGCCCAAGAGTTGAGGACGTTGGCGGACGAACTCCTTAAATAAAGTTGGAAGAACAGCAAGGGCCCCACCGTGCCTACCCCAGGAACTCTGATTGCCACCTATGTGAGGCTCAAGACCGAGTTTGACGAGATAGTCACCGTTGAGAAGCAAGATTCCCAGCAAGGTGATGGACCCCATCGAGGACGAGGAGATGGCCCCCGTTGTGTTGAGATCCCCTGGTGAGATGCACAAGGTAAAAAATAATGGCTTATTACCATAGTTCTGGTTTTTGATTATTTGCAATGTGCTTGCTAATATGTTAGGGTTGTGCAGGTGCCGGTGGACGTCCTTGATGATTCTGATGTCGTGGCCCGTCCTGTTGGCATCGCCTCGGAGATCGATTCCGATACCGCTGTCCATACTGTGGACATCGCCCAAGAGATCGATTCTGATGTCGCGGTTAGTCCTGTGGACATCGCCCCAGAAATCGATTCCCATGCCGATGTCCGTGCTGTGGTCATTGCCCGAGAGATCGATGACAAGAAATAGTTGGTCGCGCTAATCCTTCAGGGTAGTTTGCATTGCCCTGTGTTTAATTAGCAGAACGATGCGTGTTATGAAACCATCTTAGGGCTAGTGCACTGTCTTGTGTGGGCGGATCTTGCTACTTTTGTTTGATAGTGAATCATGAGAACCCTCTCTGACTTATGGAAACAGATGTATCCTCACCAGCTTTTGATGTAATATATGGCATGCTTAGATGTAAGTTTGAACTGTTTATCATATCCGCAGGGCTTTTTTGATGATTCTTGGTGTTAGTAGGCTAGCTCTTGTATGCGAGCTATAGTACTTGCAAAACACTCACCGAAGAGAAACGTTGGGGCTGATGAGCTCGTGGTACGCTTATACTTATCCCTCGTCGATCGACCAATAGCCCTAGCTCCTAAAATTGTAGGCTTAGCGATCGATCAGACAATAGTTGACATACATTCAGGCCTCATTTGGTTCATAGGGTAGGAAAATCATAGCAAAAGTACAGATAACATGCAACACAAAATCATAGCAGTGCAGAGACGTACTCCCTCCGTTCCAAAATAGATGACCTAGGCGGGCTAGTTTGGCCTAGTGGGTTTCAGTGATATGACGTGGTACAGTGCTGTCCAGTCTTCGCGTGTGGTAGCAGTATTGCGGGTACAGTAAGTTTTCTTGAAGAAGCGGAATTCAACGAAGTCATGATGGTTCCTTCGTCCAAACAACTTCCAGTGGGAAAGGTTGGGTCTGCGACGGCCTACGATATGACCGGGGTAGACCAGGATAATTTTGTGCATGGCAGGTGGACCAGGACGGTCGACGTCCCACATGTCGGCGAATGAAAGTATTCTTTCCGATATAGAGGACGAGCAACGAGTATTCATTGTTTATTTTTGATGAAAGCTATTGTCTGCACTGTTACGACGGAGGAGTGTGAAACACAGCAGCCTAGTGAACTTGGTATGTGCATCACTCCCTCCTTCCTCATGTAATGCCCAGGTTACAACTTTTTCTCACTTTCTCTCTATCTATTTACTCTCAAATGTTTTTTACCTTTCTTTTTTTAAGACACAATTGTTTTTATGCCTTTTTTTAGATTTTTTTTATACCTAGGAGCACGTGTAGAGACGGGCTCTTGCAGAGCCCACTCCTTGACTTTGTCAATACGTCTCTCTCCTCCACATAAGGAGTACTACTCCCTCCGTTCCCAAATATTTGTCTTTCTAGACATTTCAAATGGTTACAACATACGGATGTATGTAGACATATTTTAGAGTGTAGGTTCACTCATTTTGCTTCGTATGTAGTCACTTGTTGAAATCTCTAGAAAGACAAATATTTAGGAATGGAGGGAGTACTTGCTATGCATGCATGCAGCGGGCAGCTGGCGTCTTGAGGGGCCAGGGCGGTGAGAGCGGGCTCCGGAAGCGGTCCGGACTCCAGCATGGCCCACCTCACATTATCACCATATATTTCTTAGAGTCCGTGCGCGGCGGGCGGGCGATCTCTTCTCCCTCCCCCGTTTCTCTCTTCTCAGCCGACACCCACCGAGCGATTGGATTTCGGCTATCGATGGTTTATTCAATTATGGTCCCACATGTTAGTGAAATTGCAAGACAACGCGTGTCCCCTCTGGTGAGCGGCATGCGAGCTGGACTGTCGGGGTTGCGACGCGTATGAGTCGTATGTGTGCCACCTTTTCCTTTAGAACTTGCGAAGCGTAACATTTTCGCGCGATCGATCGATAGAAATCCAGAAAAAAATGAAGAGGGCGGTGCTTTCCCGCTCGTTAGGTGGGCTAGTTCGAGTGATATGACGTGCTACAGTGCCATCCACTTGCTCCTTTTTTATGTAAGCAAGAGTTTACACTCTTACGCGGGAGGAGTGCGAAACACCGCGGATCTGATTTTGATCGAGGGATAACTGTTCCCTGCCAAATAATGGAGGATTGTTAGCGATTATAGCATGATAGTTAGGGCATCTCCAGCGCTGGCCCACAAATTTACACCGGCATCTGTCCAAGGACACTGATGGATGCCATCCGATGCTGCCCGCATACCTTTCGACAACTATATGAACTAACCGGACGAAATTCGTGCAAACAAAGCAAATTTCAAATTGACCGGATGAAATTCATTACATTTCGAGAACTTTTCCTATAAACTGGATGATATTCATTACATATTTCGCACAAACCATACTAAAACCTACTGTAAACCTAATCTAAACGATCGCCGGGCCCCGACCACCATGTCCGGCCATGAACCCGAGAAAGCCGGCCCCGACCACCTTTGTCTCCTCCTTATCCGCCTCGATAACCTCCTCCTCCGGAGCACAAGGTTATGAAGATTTCCGCCTCCACGTCGCCATCAAGCGGCTAATAGGCCGCCGATTTTTATCCGACCAAGCTTGGCGTTGACTGAGTGGAGGAGCGGTGGCCTTCCTAAGCGGTGGCGACCTACCGTGTACTACTCTTCCTCGCTGCCGGCTGCACCCGCGCACGCGCGCCGGCTTCATGGTCATGGCGGCGGAGGGCGGCCGGGGGGGAGCCGGCGATCTCCTTCGTCTGCTCCTGCGAGAGTACGTCTAAGAGAGCTTTGGAGCGCGCCCAGAGCGGAGCCACTGATGTCCTTTGTCTGCTCCTGCGACAGTACGTCCAACAGATCTTTGGAGTGCCCGGAGGCCATGGTTGGAGTGGTTCCAACAAAAGGAGGGGACCGGAGGAGAACGAGTGCGGGTCTTTGGCTATGGCTGGGAGCTGGGGCTCAAGTTAATATAGCGGGAGAATGGCAATGAGCCGCGGCAGACGGATGGACGACTGGCAGCAGAGTAGGTTCGTTGGCAGCCGTGGTGTCATTAACGCGGAGCAGTCGCTTGCACCGGGATGCCGCGCGGGAGGCGCTCTCTCGGCCGGCGCGCTGCTGCAATGCCGGCGCCAGTGAGAGGTCGCGTCGGGCATGAATGCGGATGCTGCTTCAGTGACTTAACCGCAGGTACGTTGTCTCACTAACATGTGGGCCCAACGGGCATCAGGCCCGCATGTCAGTGACCCACTAACTGCACCTGCAGTTAAGGATGGTGAATGCGGCATTGACGTTCTGGAGAGACGGTGATCTTTTCAGGCGGGAAGCGCTCGCTAGCGATGGAAGGGGTTTTGGTAGGCCAGGGCGGTCAGACGCTAGCGTGGTGGTAAAATGTGAACTCATGGATGACGAGCCTTTGAAGCGTACGCGGCACGTATTGACAACCAGGCGTCCATGCAACCGCTCTTGTCGCCAGCTAGCATTCGATGACCACCATTAGACACCACACAACCATACGTAACTTATGAATAATGGACGAATCGATCAGACACACACTCGTGTGCAGTGGCACTATGATCGGTTGGTCACGATAGTACATACTCCGCACCATAGTACCCTCTCTAGCTAAGCTGTTTTATAGATTGTCGTTGTGATGGACAACATACATGAGCAAGGCACCGAGTCACGAGTATGACCGTTGGTGTTGAGCCAGGTGAATACATGCTCGGTGTTCGCGGAGGCCTCCAGCAAATGTCTAAACAGTAATGTCACATACGCATAATTTTGGTTTTTATTTCTTTCTTCACTGACAGGTAAACCCGCATAGATAGATAGATAAAGAACACAAGCTGATGAGGCGCTTGCAGACTGTTTGACTGGTCAACCAGACAAATACGGAGCTATACGCTGAGCCAGTGACCGTATAATCACCATATCTCGTATACAATGATCAAAGTGAGCTATCAAGACAAGTTCGATGACCGCCAATGCATTTTACTCGGTAATAAATGACCAGGATTGAAGGGGAATCCAAATTTGCTTGCCTTCGTCCTTGAGCTCTTGACAAACCAATGCACTATACGGTTGTCCGGCCACTCCACCCCAGAGCTCTCACCAAGCGTCGTTCATGCCACCGCGCCGCACACTAACTGGTAAGGCAGCGATGGCATCCTGCCGCGCCAAGTTCCTCCCGCCCATGACCGCACACGAAATGGTAGGGAAGCGATGGCATCCCGCCGTGCCGAGTTCATCGCCGCTCGCGACCTGACAACTATGTGGGAGGAATTTGAAGATGCCAAGGCCGAATGGGCGGTAGAGCAAGAGGCGGCCAAAGCCGCATGCAGGGAGCGGAAAAGTCAGAAAGCACTCAAGACAAGAGAGGCCCGCCACCGCAAGAAAGAAAAGGACGCACGCGCTGCTGCGGAGAGGTCGGCGGAGATCCAAGCACGGTGGGGTGTCGCCGGAAGGAGAACGACGGCGTCTGCCAGCACGTGAGAAGTAGTAGTACTAGTAGTTAGTGTGTGTGTCTGTGTCTGAGTACTAGCATGTACCAATACTAGTGCTTGTTACTACTGTAGTTTTTAGAGCAAATTACCAGTACATTAGCCTAGACTAAATGGAAAAATTCCTATCCTAAGCATCAAATGGCATCTCTTTCTCTATAGGAATTGAGATGCATGTCATCTCACTTCCTATGATTTTCATATTCCTATCCTATGAATGAAAGGAGGCCTCTGTTGGAGTAACTACTGTAGCTAGCAGTACTGCTGGTACAGTAGTTTTCTTCAAGAAGCGGAATTCAGCGAAGTCATGATGGTTCCTTCGTCCGAGGAACTTCAAAGTGGGAAGTGGGCCTGTGATTTGACGGCTCATTAGTCATTGTTACTGGCGCGACGACCTGGGTGAACCCCTTGGAGTTCTGCGTGCATGGAAAGTGGACCAAGATGGTCGACGTCCCACCCGTTGGCGAACGGAAGTATTCTTTCCGATATCGAGGAGCAAGGAAACCGCGTGGTATAGTATCACTGCTGATTGGTTCGCCAAAAAAATAGTATTACTGCCAATTTATAATTATTTTATATTTCTGATGAATGCTAGCGTTTCAACTCTTACGACAAAGGGTGCCAAACACTACGCGTCTTTGGATGTCCCACACGTCACGAAAGGAGGGACATGAACATAGTGGTAGAGCCCAGCGTAAAAAACAGCGTGGTAGAGCGTCTCCACTTCTTCCACTTCTGGTCGGACACCACACGTAGTAGTACTTAGTGGTATGAACGATACAAAGTGCGACTGGAGAGAAAGACACGCCTAGTTGGAAGGTCTCGGGGCATACACGTAAACAAATATAAAAGTTAATATGTGCCTCCAACTAATATAGTAGTAGTAGAGTACTTAGGAACGTGCATCCATAACATCATCAGGCATTGCACGCATAACATTTAGTGGTAGTACGTAGTAAGAGACAAATGCCGCCTAAGAGTTCCCTTCTCGACCTACTTTTGGGTGTTTGGTAGAGTGTATGGAGGGTGCATGAGTCCACACTAGTTTAGCACAAGTACACTAGAAGCATGCATGAGTAGAGCATGCATGAAGAGGGGTGTTGAGTCGAGCATGCATGAAGAGGGAACAATTATGCTGAGTCAAGGACGCAACCAAACACACCTTATGCCACGCATGTTCATACCATTTGTGCCTTTCTACTTCACTTACTGCGCTACATTACTCAGGTTCGTACGTCCACTCCTGGGTACATGTCCATCTCGTAGTTCCAGTCCCACGTGTTTACAGATGGAACGATCCTTGCATAACACGTGCACCTTGATGTCTCGCGTGTTGGCAAAAGGATGAACAAAGCTCACGTAAAAAAAATAGAGTGGAAGAACATAGATTTCCGGACGACCGAGAAGGAGCAAGGAACCTCGTGGTGGAGTGTCTGCACTCATAATATTTAATATTATTCAGCGATATAAAATTAACCAATCATCTCCACAGTGGACTGGAAGAGTTCGCAACACGACAGCCCAATGTAGTTACATCATACTAGTACATGGCTAACCCACGCTATCACCATATTTCTTGGCTTCCGTGCGACACATATCTCTAGTAATCCAGCAACCTGTATCGCTTCTCCCTCCTCGTCTCTATCAAAGTGCGGCGGGCTGGCGTTTTTGCCGCCTATTGAGGTCGGTTAACTATCACATGTTAGCGACATGCCAAGAGCATTCTAAAAAAAATTCCTTTCACGTTCCGTTTTCAAAAAGAAAAAAAATCCTTTCACGCATTTAATTTGCTGTATGCTTTGAGCAACTTGCATGTCCTATACTGCTCCTGTTTGATACTCTAACCGAGCTAGAGGTTAGACTAACTCATGACTAACCCTGAACTAACTGTAGCCAAAGAGGTGTTTGGGTGACAGGTTAGATTGACAATAAATGCACTTCATGGAGAGAGAAAAGTGATTTTTCAGTGGTCCCAATGAGAACTATATCCAGTTAGCACCTCTTGGGTGGGATAGTTTTTTTTGGTGGGTTCGGTGCAACTTGCTCCAATTTGAACCCTCATGCTTGGATACTTTAGGGCTATTTGAACCCCAACTAGCTCAAACTAACTCTAACCCATGGATCCAAACAGGGCCTATGGCCAGTCTCGACGCGGAGCAGTCGCGTGCCCCGGGAAGCGGCGCTCTCTCGGCCGTCGCGCCACTTCAAAGCCGGCGCCAGTGAGAGGTCGCCTCCGCTCTGGCCGGGCATTAATGCGGCACTGATGCTCAGTATGACGCTGACCATTTTACGCTGAAGCGCTACCGCAAGGGAGTATAGGTTTTGAACCGTTTCAGGTGTAGTACTGGTAGTTTGCAAAACTACTCAATTATTGCACTCAGTTTCCTAAGAAATTGTGGTAAAAACGTTACTCCACAGCCTGCTTCCTTCTCCTTCCTCTTCCACCGCCCACGCATCGTCAAGGGAAGCGACCGTCAACCCTTATATAGGAGTGCTAGCACAAAAGATGCATGCATGACCACTAAAATTTCCATATTAAAGCGCCACTCCGGCGGGAGTATGGCGTATGTTGTTACCTTCGGCCGCCCATGGCTACCAAAGCATTTACGACTAGAGAAGAGGCGGCGGGAGGGGAATGAATGCAGCTACTGTTTGGGTTCGCCTCCCGGCTTAAATAAATGCGCAGCATCACGTGTACCCGCGGGTGCACAAATTGTAACATACTCGTGTCTGCTTAAGTGGGCATCACGTAACTGGTGTGTGTGTGTGTGTGAGAGAGATTCTGAGAGACAGAGTGCGTGTGTGCAACTCTACTCTTCGGACATGTACTCAACCTTTTGCATCGGGATATAAGTATAATTTTATTTACTTTAGCTAGTGATTTACGTGGCCATGTTAACGTGGTTGTGTCAAAAAAATGTCACTTCCTGCTCGTGATTTGCATCATATAATTACAAGCAAGATTCTCGTGCATTGCACGGAACATCAATATGCATTTTTTTACAAAACACCTGTTGTGATTGACCCATGCAAGAGTAATCCCATGTGTAAAAACTAATGGTATCTCGAGATTTTATAGGAAAACTGGTATCTCGAGAATGTCATTGAAAAAATGAAAGATGAGAGATAAGGCGAGGAGGAGTGGAGCGTGCTGGTGACTGGTGGTCGGAATGGGCGGAGGCATGGGGATGGATTTGGCGCCCGGCAAGCAGCGGCCACCATGCATGCTAGATTGTTCCGTAGACTTATTCCTTTTTAATTGCTGAGCAATGAGGTTATGGAGATAATGATGTGGAGAGAGGTGCGGGTATCTTTTGTAAAATTATCATAGTTTTCTTTCTATCGGTCGATATAGATCATACGGTCTCAGACATAAGATGGCAGGCACACCATCATCGCCAACTTGTTTTTTTATAAGGGTACAGATGATAAGTTTGCTGACTACTAAAGTAAAGTGGAATTTGTCTATGTTATGCAAGTAAATAAATGTGATTGTTTATCATACGGGTAAGGTTGGATGAAGGGTGGTAGGAACAAATGTAGTGTGCGTGAGAGAGATGGATTTTTAGTTTGTGTGTGTGAGAGAGAGAGAGATGGAGTCTAAGTGTGTGTGTGTGGGGGGGTGCATGCGTGTGTGTGTGTGAGAGAGAGAGATGGAGTCTTAGTGTGTGTGTGTGGGGGGGGGGTGTTCATGCGTGTGTGTGTGTGTGTGTGTGTGTGTGTGTGTCGCGGGGTCCTCTGTGGCGGATGTAATTTAAGTGTTCATGGCTTCATCATAGAGAGGTGATGTGTATGGCAGAGGCCGCCAACGATGGGGTGCGAGAAAGAAAATGCCCGTAGAGAGGGAAGAGAAGGTGCGTGCGCGTGAGAGGAGTCGACATCGAGAGAACGTGTTTGTTCGAGAGACACCGAGGAGGACTTCTATATATCGATGGTGCATATGTAGGCGGGAATTAAACAGAGGGATGGTCTTATTGGTTTCGGGAATATAGGGGAAGAGTGAGAGGCGCTGGGGGAAGCTAGAAGTAGATTTCTAAGTGTGAGTGTGTGTTTTACCCATCCAGGCGGAAGTTATGTGCACAAAAGAGGAGAACGATTCGATGTGGCGTTAGATTGAGGGTAATTAACTACGTATGGAGACATAGAGACCTTGAACATGCATGTGTGAGAGGTATACATGTATACGTGGGGTGTGTAAAGGCCAAGATGATCGAGATAAAAGAACGAAGACATAAGTCATAAGATCAACGACATGGGAGAGACGGATCAGTATGACAATATGCATGCATGTGAGAATGCAGGGAAGAAGGCCCGACAATTGAGCATGTGTTTTTGTCTTTAAGAGATAGTGGCATGGGCTGGAGCATGCATCTATGGCGGCAGAGGGGTGAGGCGCAACGATTGTGCAAAAGAGATCAACCTATAAATGCATATGTATGGAGAGACATATATAGTGTGGGTGATAGGAAGCAAGACTCCGTATGAGAAAGAAATGTTGACGGAGAAACTACAGATAGATACAGAGATGGAGATGCTAGCTAGAGGGACATCCGCTAGTTTGGGTGTTGGAGATGACCGTCGGGTGGTTCAAAGGGTGAAGTTATATATGTGTGTGAGAGGGAATTTGACTGCATGTAGTGAGAAACATATGTAGTGTGCGTGATAGGAATCAAGAGTGAGGGCGAGAAAGAAGGTTCATGGAGAAACAGATAAATAGAAAGATATAAAGATGCTAGCTAGTGTGTGTTAGAGATAGGAGTCGAGTGGATCAGAAGGCTGGGTTATGTGTGTGGGTGTGAGAGAGCTAGAGAGAGGGTGCATGTGAGTCAAATACAAACAGATATCAGAGAGAAATGAGATCCAGAGAGACGGAGTTTTGTGTCTGTGAGAGATAAAGATATTTCACAACGAGAGTGATAGCTAGAGAGACATATGAGGGAACGCAAGATATCTCTAGGGAGAGAGGGTGTGTGTGAGCGACATACAAGAGAACAATGGAGAAATATGAGACCCTGGGAGACAGAGTTTGTGTTTGTGTGTGAGAAAGAGATATTTAAGAGGAGGAGTCGTAGGTTCTCATTGTTGGGGAACGTTGCAGAAAATTAAAATTTTCCTACGGTTTCACCAAGATCCATCTATGAGTTCTACTAAGCAACGAGTTAAGAGAGAGAGTTAGCATCTACATACCACTTGTAGATCGAGTACGGAAGCGTTCGAGGGAGTGGTGATGATGAAGACGTTCCCAACGTGATTCCGATCACCGATGACCAAGTGCTGAACGGACAGCACCTCCGCGTTCAGCACACGTACGGGACGATGGCGTCTCCTCCGTCTTGATCCAGCAAGGATGAAGGAGAGGTTGAGGAAGACAACTCCACTGGCAGCACGACGGCGTGATGCAGTTGGTACGGCAGTTCTCCGGCAGGGCTTCGCCAAGCTCAAGGTGGAGAAAGAGAGGTGTTGGGGAGGGAGGCTGCGCCTTCAATGGTGTGTGCAGCCCTCCCCCACCCTCTATTTATAGGAGGAAGGGAGAGGGCGGCCCCTCTAGATGGCATCTAGAGGGGGCGGCGACCAAGGGGAGGAGGAAAGGGGTGGCTTGCCCCAAGCCGTGGGGCGCCCCTTGCCCCTTTAGGGTTTCCCTCCCCAAGCCCTAGCCAAGCATGGGCCTAGGTGGGAGGTGCGCCCAGCCCACCAGGGGCTGGCTCCTCTCCCACTTAGCCCATGTGGCCCCCCGAGGGGTGGCCTCCCGTGGACCTCCGAACTCTCCCGTGGCCCCGGTACATTACCGTATACCCCGAAACTTTCCGGAGTCCGTTTAACCACTTTCCATATATAAATCTTTACCTCTGGACCATTCCGGAACTCCTCGTGACGTCCGGATCTCATCCGGGACTCCGAACAACATTCGGTAATCACATACTTGTCTTCCTATTAACCCTAGCGTCACCGAACCTTAAGTGTGTAGACCCTACGTGTTCGGGAGACATGCAGACATGACCGAGACGCTCTCCGGTCAATAACTAACAGCGGGATCTGGATACCCATGTTGGTTCCCACACGTTCCTCGATGTTGTCATCGGATGAACCACGATGTCGAGGGTTCAATCAACCCCGTATGCTATTCCCTTTGTCAGACGGTATGTTACTTGCCCGAGACTCGATCGCCGGTATCCCAATACCTCGTTTAGTCTCGTTACCGCAAGTCACTTTACTCGTGCCGTAATGCATGATCCCGTGACCGGACACTTGATCACTTTGAGCTCATTATGATGATGCATTACCGAGTGGGCCCGATGATACCTCTCCGTCATACGGAGTGACAAATCCTGTCTCGATCCGTGTCAACCCAATGTACACTTTCGGAGATACCTGTAGTGCACCTTTATAGCCACCCATTTACGTTGTGACGTTTGGTACACCCAAAGCATTCCTACGGTATCCGGGAGTTACACGATCTCACGGTCTAAGGAAGAGATACTTGACATTGGAAAAGCTCTAGCAAAACGAACTACACGACCTTTGTGCTATGCTTAGGATTGGGTCTTGTCCATCACGTCATTCTCCTAATGACGTGATCCCGTTGTCAATGACATCTGATGTCCATAGTCAGGAAAACATGACTATCTGTTGACCAATGAGCTAGTCTACTAGAGGCTTACTAGGGACGTATTGTAGTCTATGTATTCACACGTGTATTACGATTTCCGGATAATACGCTTATAGCATGAATAAAGACAATTATCATGAACAAGGAAATATAATAATAATGCTTTTATTATTGCCTCTAGGGCATATTTCCAACAGTCTCCCACTTGCACTAGAGTCAATAATCTAGTTTACATTGTGATGAATCGAACACCCATAGAGTTCGTGTTGATCATGTTTTGCCCGTGGAAGAGGTTTAGTCAACGGATCTGCGACATTCAGATCCGTATGCACTTTACAATTTCTATGTCTCCATCCTGAACATTTTCACGGATGGAGTTGAAGCGACGCTTGATGTGCCTGGTCTTCTTGTGAAACCTGGCTCCTTGGCTAGGGCAATAGCTCGGTGTTGTCACATAAGAGTTTGATCGGCCCCGACGCATTGGGTATGACTCCTAGGTCGGTGATGAACTCCTTCACCCAAATTGCTTCATGTGCTGCCTCCGAGGCTGCCATGTACTCCGCTTCACATGTAGATCCCGCCACGACGCTCTGCTTGCTGCACCGCAGCCATCGCTCCACCATTCAACATATACACGTATCCGGTTTGTGACTTAGAGTCATCTAGATCTGTGTCGAAGCTAAGCGCCGACGTAACCCTTTACGACGAGCTCTTCGTCACCTCCATAAACGAAACATGTCCTTTGTCCTTTTCGGGTACTTCAGATATTCTTGACCGCTGTCCGGTGTTCCTTGCCGGGATTACTTTGGTACCTTCCTACCAAACTTACGGCAAGGTTTACATCAGGTCTGGTACACAAAGATGGCATACATAATAGATCCTATGGCTGAGGCATAGGGATGACACTCATCTCTTCTTTATCTTTTGTCATGGTCGGGCATTGAGCTGAGCTCAATCGACACCTTGCAATACAGGCAAGAACCCCTTCTTGGACTGATCCATTTTGAACTTCTTCAAGATCTTATCAAGGTATGTGCTTTGTGAAAGACCTATGAGGCGTCTCGATCTATCTCTATAGATCTTGATGCCTAATATATAAGCAGCTTCTCCAAGGTCCTTCATTGAAAAACACTTATTCAAGTAGGCCTTAATGTTGTCCAAGAATTCTATATCATTTCCCATCAAAAGTATGTCATCTACATATAATATGAGAAATGCTACGAGCTCCCACTCACTTTCTTGTAAACGCAGGCTTCTCCACAAGTCTCATAAACCCAAACGCTTTGATCATCTCATCAAAGCGAATGTTCCAACTCCGAGATGCTTGCACCAGCCCATAAATGGATCGCTGGAGCTTGCATACTTTGTTAGCATTCTTAGGATCGACAAAACCTTCCGGCTGCATCATATACAGCTCTTCCTTAAGATAACCGTTAAGGAATGCTGTTTTGACGTCCATCTGCCATATCTCATAATCATAGTATGCGGCAATTGCTAACATGATTCGGACGGACTTAAGCTTCGCTACGGGAGAGAAAGTCTCATCGTAGTCAATCCCTTGAACTTGCCGATAACCCTTAGCGACAAGTCGAGCTTTATAGATGGTGACATTACCATCCGCGTCCGTCTTCTTCTTAAAGATCCATTTGTTTTCTATCGCTCGCCGATCATTGGGAAAGTCAGTCAAAGTCCACACTTTGTTTTCATACATGGATTCTATCTCAGACTTCATGGCTTCTAGCCATTTGTTGGAATCTGGGCCCGCCATCGCTTCTTCATAGTTCGAAGGTTCATTGTTGTCTAACAACATGATTTCCAAGACAGGGTTGTCGTACCACTCTGGTGCGGAACGTGTCCTAGTGGACCCACGGGTTCAAGAGCAACTTGATCCGAAGTACCTTGATCATCATCATGAATTTCCTCTTCGCTTGGTGTAGGCATCACAGGAACATTTTCCTGAGCTGCACCACTATCCAGTTCAAGAGGTAGTACTTCATCGAGTTCTACTTTCCTCCCACTTATTTCTTTCGAGAGAAACTCTTTTTCAAGAAAGGATCCGTTCTTGGCAACAAAGATCTTGCCCTCAGATCTTAAGTAGAAGGTATACCCTATGGTTTCCTTAGGGTATCCTATGAAGACGCATTTTTCCGACTTGGGTTCGAGCTTTTCAGGTTGAAGTTTCTTGACATAAGCATCGCATCCCCAAACTTTTAGAAACGACAGCTTAGGTTTCTTCCCAAACCATAATTCATACGGTGTCGTCTCAACGGACTTAGACGGTGCCCTATTTAAAGTGAATGTAGCTGTCTCTAGAGCGTATCCCCAAAATGATAGCGGTAAATCGGTAAGAGACATCATAGACCGCACCATATCCAATAGAGTGCGACACGACGTTCGGACACACCATTACGCTGAGGTGTTCCAGCGGCGTTAGTTGTGAAACGATTCCACATTTTCTTAAGTGTGTACCAAATTCGTGACTTAAATATTCTCCTCCACGATCTGATCGTAAGAATTTTATCTTTCGGTCACGTTGATTCTCTACTTCATTCTGAAATTCCTTGAACTTTTCAAAGGTCTCAGACTTGTGTTTCATCAAGTAGACATACCCATATCTACTCAAGTCATCTGTGAGAGTGAGAACATAACGATACCCTCCACGAGCCTCAACGCTCATTGGACCGCACACATCGGTATGTATGATTTCCAACAAGTTGGTTGCTCGCTCCATTGTTCCGGAGAACGGAGTCTTGGTCATCTTGCCCATGAGGCATGGTTCGCATGTGTCAAATGATTCATAATCTAAAGACTCCAAAAGTCCATCAGCATGGAGCTTTTTCATGCGCTTGACACCAATGTGACCATAGGCGGCAGGCCACAAGTATGTGGGACTATCGTTATCAACTTTACATCTTTTGGTATTCACACTATAAACATGTGTAATACTACGCCGAGATTCATTAGGAATAAACCATTGACCATCGGAGCATGACCATAATACATATCTCTCATATAAATAGAACAACCATTATTCTCGGATTTAAATGAGTAGCCATCTCGCATTAAACAAGATCCAGATACAATATTCATGCTCAAACTTGGCACCAAATAACAATTATTAAGGTTCATAACTAATCCCGTAGGTAAATGAAGAGGTAGCGTGCGACGGGCGATCACATCGACTGAACCATTCCCGACGCCAAGATCGTCACCTCGCCCTTTGCCGCTTCCGCTTATTCCGCAGCTCCTGCTATGAATTACAAATATGAGCAACGGCACCGTATCAAATACCTGTGAGTTACTTCGAGTAATCGGCAAAGTACACATCAATTACATGTATATCAAATATACCTTTGGTGTTGCCGGCCTTCTTGTCCGCTAAGTATTTGGGGCAGTTCCGCTTCCAAAGGACCCTCCCTTGCAATAAAAGCACTCAGTCTCGGGTTTGGGTCCATTCTTTGACTTCTTCCTGGCAACTTGCTTACCGGGCGCGACAACCTCCTTGCCGTCCTTCTTGAAGTTCTTCTTACCCTTGCCCTTCTTGAACTTAGTGGTCTTATTGACCATCAACACTTGATGTTCTTTCTTGATTTCAACCTCGGCTGACTTTAGCATAGAGAACACTTCAGGAATGGTCTTTACCATCCCCTGCATGTTGTAGTTCATCACAAAGCTCGTGTAGCTTGGTGGGAGCGACTGGAGGATTCTGTCAATGACCGCCTCATCGTGGAGGTTAATGTTCACCGGGTCATACGGTTGTGCAACCTGCATATCTTCAAGATGTGCTCACCGACGTAACTGTTTTCCTCCATCTTACAACTATAGAACTTGTCGGAGATGTCATATCTCTCGACCCGGCGTGAGCTTGGAAAACAAGTTTCAGCTCCTCGAACATCTCATATGCTCCGTGATGCTCAAAACGCTTTTGGAGCCCCGTTCTAAGCTGTAAAGCATGCCGCATCGAACGAGGGAGTAATCATCATGAGTTTGCCAAGCATTCATAATGTCTTGGTTCTTCGACGGAGCGTCACCTAGCGGCCCTTCTAGGACATATTGTTTCTGGCAGCTATGAGGATGATCCTCGAGTTCCGGACCCAGTCCAGATAGTTGCTGCCGTCATCTTTCAGCTTGGTTTTCTCTAGGAACGCGTTGAAGTTCAAGTTGACATGAGCGTTGGCCATTTGATCTACGGTGACATATTATGCAAAAGTTTTAGACTAAGTTCATGATAATTAAGTTCATCTAATCAAATTATTTCAATGAACTCCCACTCAGATTAGACATCCCTCTAGTCATCTAAGTGTTACATGATCCGAGTCGACTAGGCCGTGTCCGATCATCACGTGAGACGGACCAGTCATCGTCGGTGAACATTCTCATGTTGATCGTATCTTCCATACGACTCGTGTTCGACCTTTCGGTCTCCGTGTTCCGAGGCCATGTCTGTACATGCTAGGCTCGTCAAGTAAACCCTAAGTGTTTTCGGCGTGTGTAAATCTGTCTTACACCCATTGTATGTGAATGTAAGAATCCATCACACCCGATCATCACGTGGTGCTTAGAAACGATTTAACTTTGGCAACGGTGCACGCTAGGGGAAACACTTCTTGAAATTGTTGTAAGGGATCATCTTATTTACTACCGTCGTTCTAAGTAAACAAGATGTATAAACATAATAAACATCACATGCAATTATATAGTAGTGACATGATATGGCCAATATCATAAAGCTCCATTGATCTCCATCTTCGGGCTCCATGATCATCTTGTCACCGCATGACACCATGATCTCCATCATCATGATCTCCATCATTGTGCCTCCATGAAGTTGTCACGCCAACGACTACTTCTACTTCTATGGCTAACGTGTTTAGCAATAAAGTAAAGTAAGTTACATGGCGTTCTTCAATGACACGCAGGTCATACAGAAATAAAGACAACTCCTATGGCTCCAGCCGGTTGTCATACTCATCGACATGCAAGTCGTGATTCCTATTACAAGAACATGATCTCATACATTACAATATGTCATTCATCATTCATCACAACTTGGCCATATCACATCTCATGTCAATTGCTGCAAAAACAAGTTAGACGTCCTCTAATTGTTGTTGCATCTTTTAAGTGGCTGCAATTGGGTTCTAGCAAGAACGTTTTCTTACCTACTAATAACCACAACGTGATCTTGTCAACTTCTATTTACCCTTCATAAGGACCCTTTTCATCGAATCCGCTCCAACTAAAGTAGGAGAGACAGACACCCGCCAGCCACCTTATGCAACTAGTGCATGTTAGTCGGTGGAACCGGTCTCACGTAAGTGTACGTGTAAGGTTGGTCTTGGCCGCTTCATCCCACAATACCGCGGAAGCAAGATAAGACTAGTAGCGGCAAGTAAATTGACAAGATCCACGCCCACAACTAAATTGTGTTCTACTCGTGCAATAGAGAACTACGCATAGACCTAGCTCATGATGCCACTTTGTTGGGGAACGTTGCAGAAAATTAAAATTTTCCTACGGTTTCACCAAGATCCATCTATGAGTTCTACTAAGCAACGAGTCAAGAGAGAGAGTTTGCATCTACATACCACTTGTAGATCGAGTACGGAAGCGTTCGAGGGAGTGGTGATGATGAAGGCGTTCCCAACGTGATTCCGATCACCGATGACCAAGTGCTGAACGGACAGCACCTCCGCGTTCAACACACGTACGGGACGATGGCGTCTCCTCCGTCTTGATCCAGCAAGGATGAAGGAGAGGTTGAGGAAGACAACTCCAATGGCAGCACGACGGCGTGGTGCAGTTGGTACTGGCAGTTCTCCGCAGGCTTCGCCAAGCTCATGTGGAGAAAGAGAGGTGTTGGGAGGGAGGGGCTGCGCCTTCAATGGTGTGTGCAGCCCTCCCCCACCCCTCTATTTATAGGAGGAAGGGAGAGGCGGCCCCTCTAGATTGCATCTAGAGGGGGGGGGCGGCGCCAAGGGGAGGAGGAAAGGGGTAGCTTGCCCCTGCCGGGGGCGCCTTGCCCTTTAGGGTTTCCCTCCCAAGCCCTAGTCGCATGGGCCTAGGTGGGAGGTGCGCCCAGCCCACCGTGGGCTGGCTCCTCTCCAACTTAGCCCATGTGGCCCCGGGAGGGGTGGCCCCTCCCGGTGGACCTCCTGAACTCTCCCGGTGGCCCCGGTACATTACCGGTATACCCCCGAAACTTTCCGGAGTCCGTTTAACCACTTTCCATATATAAATCTTTACCTCCGGACCATTCCGGAACTCCTCGTGACGTCCGGGATCTCATCCGGGACTCCAAACAACATTCGGTAATCACATACTTGTCTTCCTATTAACCCTAGCGTCACCGAACCTTAAGTGTAGACCCTACGGGTTCGGAGACATGCGCATATGACCGAGACGCTCTCCGGTCAATAACTAACAGCGGGATCTGGATACCCATGTTGGTTCCCACACGTTCCTCGATGTTGTCATCGGATGAACCACGATGTCGAGGGTTCAATCAACCCCGTATGCTATTCCCTTTGTCAGACGGTATGTTACTTGCCCGAGACTCGATCGTCGGTATCCCAATACCTCGCTTAGTCTCAAGTATCGGCAAGTCACTTTACTGCATCGTAATGCATGATCCCGTGACCAGACACTTGATCACTTTGAGGTCATTATGATGATGCATTACCGAAAGTGGCCCAGTGATACCTCTCCGTCATACGGAGTGACAAATCCCTGTCTCGATCCGTGTCAACCCAACAGACACTTTCGGAGATACCTGTAGTGCACCTTTATAGCCACCCATTTACGTTGTGACGTTTGGTACACCCAAAGCATTCCTACGGTATCCGGGAGTTACACGATCTCACGGTCTAAGGAAGAGATACTTGACATTGGAAAAGCTCTAGCAAAACGAACTACACGACCTTTGTGCTATGCTTAGGATTGGGTCTTGTCCATCACGTCATTCTCCTAATGACGTGATCCCGTTGTCAATGACATCTGATGTCCATAGTCAGGAAAAGATGACTATCTGTTGACCAACGAGCTAGTCTACTAGAGGCTTACTAGGGACGTATTGTAGTCTATGTACTCACACGTGTATTACGATTTCCGGATAATACAGTTATAGCATGAATAAAGACAATTATCATGAACAAGGAAATATAATAATAATGCTTTTATTATTGCCTCTAGGGCATATTTCCAACACTCATATCTAAGGAGCGAAAGACATATCTGTATGAGGGGTATGCGAGTGGCACACATGGGAATAGTAGAGAGAAATGAGACCCCGGGAGACAAAGTTTTGTGTTTGTGTGAGAGAAAGAGATTCCACATGGAGAATCATAGTTAGAGACACATAGCAGGGAGCGAGATATACTTAGAGAGAGATAGAGTGATGAAGGTCGAGGGAGAGAGTACCGTGAGTGTGTTGCGAAGATAAAAGATCATTATCGACATACAGGTAGCACGAGAGATACATGAGAGACGATGAACGCGTATAGGTCCAGAGAGATAGTCCTATATAAGCATGAGTGATAGCTATATGAGACGAATATCTGGATTAAAGGGGATTCAAATATTTAAACTGGAGATCACGACATCGATAATATCATAACGCAAATTGGTGTATCAAACATGCATATTCATTTGAATTTGGGCACACGTGTAATGTTATATAGTTTATCAATATTGGTGATCCATAGATTCTTCAATTACAAACAATGCATGGTTTATATGCAATTAATGTGTAAACGGGATTACACTATATGTTGCGTGTGTGAAACACATTATACATGTTTGAGAAGTTAAAAACCCGCATGAAACACACATTAATTGGAGACAGTTAGCGAGGAATGCATACATTGGATTTCAACATAAAGTGGTTTCAAATATTTAAAAATCCAAATTGATGGATACAACCTTATGAATCTGAGATCATGCCATTTGTAAACCATATTTATGTATAAATGGTGTTGTGCTTTTGAAAGTATATATAAAAAATGATGTATATAGAATGTAATTCCAATTGAAAATGGATCCGCCGAAAAAATAGAATACAAACGGGATTCGAATTGAGTTCGCACGGTAAACGTGCACTCTGCAAAATTTGAACGAAGCGGGAAAAGTCGCAGTAACCGCCCGAAAACAAAATCTGCGAGATGGAAATCACTACTGCCTATCCCTGCCAGGCAAAGCCTATCTGCTGGATATCTATAGGTTTCGATAGGGGTAGGTTTGTAGTTTCACCCAAACGTGACGTAACCGCCTCTCACCCGGACTCATACATGGTGGGCGCCAAAACACAGTGTGTCCTCGGCTGAAATCGACTCCCTCCCCGATTCATATTCATAAACGTTGGGCGCCAAAAACAAATTCTCGTCGGCAAATATTTGGTGTATGCGAGATTACCGTCCTATCCCAAACCGACTAATGTTGCTGTGATGTAGTAGAAATTTGAAACGGGGGCTAAGTTTGTAAATTTCCTCGCATTTGAGACAAGCGCACCCTGAATACATGGTTCCCCCCTTCCTCTCTACCTCCCTTTTCCCCATTCGTACTCCGTGGGCGCCAAAACACCCTCTCCACCCCACCCTCCTCCGTCCGCCGCCGTCCGCCATCCCATCAACCGCCGTCCTCCTCACCATGCCGGAGCTGATACCCTGATGCCGCCGTCCATTACAAGAGATCGACCTCTCTGATCCACGCCTTCGGATCGGGATCCTTGCATCCCGTCCTCTCGCTTCATCCCCGCCATCGTCCACCTTCCCGATGCTGCTCCTACGACCGTCTCGTCCACCGCCCCAGCCGCCACCGTCTACCCTCCTAGATCTGCTTCCACACTGCCGACAGCCATCGCTACCGCAGCACCGTCAAATTCTCAGCAGATGTGTACACGGTGCCACACCAGAGGCGGTACTCTTTCGTATCTGCTCAACTTATTTATCGCAGCAAGAAAATAGATCGCCACTGCTTTACTCGATTTCTTGTCTTGGTTGCAAAGTTGCCTTTGTCCGGTTTGCACCTTCAGATCCGCCATGGCACGCTCAACACTATACTCCCAATGCTTATGGTTTTCCCTTTTATATTCCACACTAGTTAAATCACAGTAGACTAAATTTCAAAATTGGGTCACCGATTTTTGAGCTCACGGAGTTATTTGGTGCGATCGAAGGGGCTCGGGTGGTTGTCTTGGCGTCGCCAAACGAAGAAAACTTCGGCGCGGTGGGGGTTGGGGCGGGGTGGGGGTGGGGTATGGAGGAACACAGGCGGTGGGGGCGGTGGTCGGCCCGGCCCGTCTGCAAGGTGTTCTCATGGGAAGAATCGAGATGAGGAAGAAGAAGGGTTAGGGGACGTAGGATCTTCATCCAACCGCCTGAACTGGTCGAGAGAGCCGGAGTTGCATTCTTAATGCGCTCTGGTTCATCATGTGTGGGCACTGCGCAACCAACATTTTATTATCCAAAATCCACTTGCTCTTCTTTACCATGTTCGATAGAGCTGGCCTGTACGTGATCGATAGGCTTTCCATTACTAGCGGCAATACAACACCATATTTTCAAGCCAGTTCCACTTTCCCAATTTATATATCGTGGTTATGGTGTACCCCTGTTATGTACACTATGATCTTCCTAGTTTCTGTGTGCTCTTGTTATCATGGTTTGGCAATAAACTCACTATACAGTATATTATGAACCTATCATCTGCCACCTAACCTTACTTCTGGAGCCTATTTTTTTTGTACTTGTGCCAGATTATATAAATGCACGCACCATATTACAGCACACATGAGCTCTGTCATCAGAATACAGTGATAGCACATAAGTGTTTACAGGGGCGCCCTTATATTAGAATATCATCTGCATTACAAAGATAATCTCACAACTATTTATGTTTTCATGGTTCTCAGATATTATACGCAATTACAGGTGAATATCGTAATCCGCGCATCGTAAGAATATTGTGGAACACTGCAATGACTTACAAAATTGGCACCAAGGCATTGAGTGCCATTCGGAAGCAATGAAACTCAGACGCCTCCCACCTGTTGATTCTTGTTCGTAATATCATCCTAATGACTATTCTAACCTCGAGGAGTCAAAGGCAGATGGCATGTCCTGTTCACCCATCAAGGTGCCTGTTCTAATTTGGCAAGGTTTTATTGATTGCGTGTATCTTGCATATGTTGTCTTGCATTTCTTCTACTTTGTTGCACCGCCATCTGCTTAGTTTACTCATCATATAACTCGAGATGCCATGCCCATCCATTATCAGTACATATTCCATCTTTCATCATACCATGTTTTTCCACTCAAATGTTGTTCTTGTGCATCACACATCAAAAAGGAAGAGGGTGATTGCCGAACCTGAAGGAGCACCAGCAAAGTCCTTGAAAAACGTGGTGGTGCCGGAGAAATCAGACAGCGCCCCACTTATATTGGCTGTACAACCAGTGACACAAAACATAGGACCGACTCCAGCAGACTGTACCCATACTTCACTGGCCACACCACTAGCCCCACCACACAGGACCTGCACTCCAGCAAAAGGTATACCGACTTCATTTACCATAGCACCAGCCGTACCACAGAAAAATCCCACTCCAGCAAAAAGTACAGCAAGTCCACCGGTCGAAGACCTATCCCAACTGCAGAGACGGCCAATTCCTGCAGATTGGAACCCCATTCCATTTATTCCCAGTTTAAAAGACAATGCTTTCAATGTTGTTAGGGACTACGTGCATATATTCCCATCATGGGAAGATTATAGTGAAGACAAACACCATTTTCACATCTTCCTGTCCAACTTACGTGTAAGTGCTATTATTCATGGTTATTATTTTCCTATTTTCTGCTGATCGAACACATCAATGATTTACATTACATTGTTGTGACTAGGCGAGGGTCAATCTAGATAGTCATGAAGAGCAAAGCTTGCTTGTGCTTTTCAAGGAAGCATTGCAACAGTATCGGTGTTACCTGAGGAAATCACACTTTGATGGCAAGTCTATAAACGAATTTCCGGTGAAGTCTCCTGTGCTAAATTTAGAAGACATTGAATGGAAAAACCTTGTTATGCACCGGTCTCGTTCCTGTGATGAGGTATTGTCTATGAAATCACATGACAATTTGAACTTCTACTTTTCCGAATGTGCCTTACGGATCTTTTTTGCAGGAAATCTGCTCGAAGAAGAATTCCGGTTTGAAAACGACAGGATATCGCAAATATGCTGCCCGCTGCTTTGCTCTTGTTAGTACTTGTTGTCCGGTATCACTGTACTTGCATAATACCTGGTTCATTATGTGACAGCAGTATGCATGATAGCTTTCTTATCAATTGTTCGCTCCAAATTATCTGATATGTATGAATTGTTACATTAGTGTAGAATATATCCAATGCCAATGAATTTTTTTAGCTCTGCATTGTTCTTGTAAGTACATGCTGTCCTTTATCGATGTACTTATATTGACAGTAGTTGTTCATGTACCATCAATCTGCAGCTTATTTTCCTTTACCCTCCATTTTCGACACATCGGATCTATATTTACTCTTACCATAAGGTTGGTAATGAAGAAGTTTAAGCCGCATTGCCCTTGGCCGTGCCTTTTGCCTGTATCGCTGCACATACATTTATAGCTACTTGGTTATGTAGCATCACTCTTCATCTTATCTTAAATATTCTCCATCTTTTCGTATATTATCACATCTATATTTACTCTTAACAAAATGTAGAATAAAGGCAATGCTTATGAAGAAGATTCTGTGCTAAACTTCTTGAATTGCCCCCATCAAGATGGACAAGGTCTTTATAGAGCCTGTCTTCACCAAAGAATGTAAGTTTGTCCTTCTCAAGCCTTCAAACTTTGTTGTGTATATTTGGTTAGGCATGACTGCAACAGCTGTTTATTTTTGGTGTTTGCATCAAATTGCATGTTTATAGTTTATTATGTACATAAACAAAAGTTTGTCCTTCTCAATTTAAGTTTTCAGTTGTACAACCAAGTTCCTTCTTCATACCATGTAAATTAAACTATACACAGCAATTGATCTTCTTTTGCACTGCATGTATGCTTCTGTTCTTCATCCGTAATCCAAAGGGTGTGGTGAACCTACCCACTACAGCACAATGTCATATTCTGCAATGTCTTAACTATGAACAATGTCATATCATTCTACTATTATTTAAACCGTCTCTTTATTTGCCAATCTGAAATGGGATAAATTGACAGCACAATAATCATTGATACTTATGAGTTCTTGATCTGTAATCCAGTGGTGTCGTGAAGCTGCCAACTCCTTCACAATGTCGTTTCCTGCCATGTCATGACCTGAACAATACCATATTGTGACAATCCAATTTTAAACCGTGTCACTTTATTCGTCAGTAAGAAATGTGATGAATTGTCAGCACTGATACTTTTATGTGCAAAACCTGTCATATGTCTGCTTGTTTACCTTTCAGAGTGAGGAAGATATAAGTGTTGAACAAGCGCAGTCTCATCATCTTGCTCAGCTGCTTGCTGCGACTCCCAATGAGGGCTAACCTTTCTTGAACTCCATTGATGTCTTTGTCGGTTTTGTATATTATTTTGTCGGCGTGTTTATTTGCACTTTGGTGGCGATCTTTGATGCCCAAAGTGTATGTAATCTATTTGTCTGCTTGTGCTTTATTATCATAGTGGCGAACTTTGATGCCCAAAGTGAATGTAATATGCCATAATTTCTTTATTGTATAGTCTAGGTTTTTTTATTCACGATGTTGCAGTTATTTTACTGTATATATATCCTGTCTTCGCAGTAAACCGGCCAAACCGTAAAATTACGGTACATAATCGGGCCGTCATGCAATCACGATGTATGATCTGCATCATGGGCCCCGTCAAACTGGCCCACTAGTAGATTCGGGCCTTTAATAGGCTGAGTAACCCCCGACCCTCTTTTCGCAAGAAAACTCTATGGGCTTTTAGGAGGCTGAGAAGTAGGTTGGGCACGAAAGCGTCTTAATAGCTCACGCGCGGCAAGAGCCGAAATGGACCCGACCCATGATTGTGCGAATCAATTCACGGGCTTTTAACAGGCCAAAGTTGTCTCGGTCCTTGTTTGGCCCAATCAGATATCCGTTGCGAGCAGGCCGGATGCAAACTAGGCCGTAGTTAGGCCCAACTATATGAAGGGCTTTTAACATGCCAAAATTAATATAGGGCCAAAATGTTAAACGGGCCCTTAACAGATTTAAACTAATATCGGTAGAACTACTAAATGGGCCTTTAGCAAGTGGGCCCAAAAGCATAGAGTCCAGTTAACGGGCCGAATCTGATATGGGCCAATATTGAGCCCAAAGCCTCTTAAAGGGCCGGACCTGATCTAGGTCGTGATTTGGCCCAGAAAGTGGGAGGCTTTTAACGAGCCGGATCTTATATGGGCCATTATTACGCCCAGAACGTGGCAAGCCATTATTGGACCGGATCAAATATGGGTCGGCATTTGGCCCAAAACATGGCAGCCAGTTAATGGGCCGGCCTACTAGGGTCCTCAAAATCTTGTGGGCCTACAGCTGGGCCGGCCCATTAATGTCGGCAAAATCTCATGGGCCTTTAGCTGGGCCGGCCCATTATGATCCGCAAGAATTTTGCGGGCCTTTACCTGGGCCGGCCCCTTATGGCACACAAAAATCTTGTGGGCCTTTACCTGGGCCGGCCTATTATGGTCCGCGAAATCTTGTGGGCCTTTAGCTGGGCCAGCCCATTATGGTCCGCAAAATCTCATGGGCCTTTAGCTGGGCCAGCCCATTATGGTTCGCAAAATCTTGTGAGCCTTTAGTTGGGCCGGCCCATTTAAACTTAATGGGCCATGCCACGTGTCGACGTATCACAGGCGCCTTCTGTCCAATGAGTGGATGACATCTGTCCCAATGATGAGCCGACACGTGTTTCCTCCAGCCAATGATGATTTTACACATGGAAAATCCCCATTGGTCAGGGCTGTTAACGGGTTATCGGATCAAAAACACGACCCGATAGCTTAACGGCTTTCCGTTACGGTGGATGCCACGTGTCGGTCACCCTTGACGAAAGCACTTCTGTGACGCGCGATTTATCGTCATGGAAGTGGACACTTCCGTGATGATAATTTTCGTAATGCCATGGAACACTTCTACGACAACACAGGTATGACTATCTTGATTCTGTCATAAATTTGTCATGGATGTACATGCATGACAAAAAACACGACCTACTGTGACAAACACGTATCATCACGGAAGTGTATTTTTTTTGTAGTGCAACTCAGATCAAATACCAAGATCTCGTTAAGCGTGTTATTATGAAGTAACCACGGACACCGACCAGGGCCAGGCCCACCTCTCACCTAGGTGGTCTCGACCTGCCCTGTCACTCCGCTACAAAGTAACAGTCGGGGGCTGTCGGGAACCCAGGCCCACCTCTACCGAGATGGAGCCACCTGCCCCTTCAGCCCCCATCTCCGAACAGTATCATAAGTAATGTAACAATATAAAGTATATAGCATATGCCCGTGATCACCTCCTGAAATGATCACGGCCCATTAGTATAGCACGGCAGACGGACAAGAGTGTAGGGCTACTGATGGATACTAGCATCCTATACTAAGCATTTAGGATTGCAGGTAAGGGTAACAACTGTAGCAACAATGCCAGGCTATGCAGCAGAATAGGATTAACCGAAAGCAGTAACATGCTACACTACTCTAATGCAAGCAGTAGAGAGAAGGATTAGGCTATGTCTGGTGATCAAGGGGGGGGGGCTTGCCTGGTTTCTCTGGCAAGGAGGGGTCGTCCACAACATAGTCGATCGGGGCACCTGCAGCGGCGTCAGTCTCGTAGTCTACCGGAGAGAAGAGGGGGAAGAAACAATGAATACAATGCAAACATATGCATATCGATGCACGACATGACAAGTAACGGTGCTAGGTGTGCCCTAACGCAGTAGGAGGTGATACCGGCGAAGGGGGGAAATATCTGGGAAAGTAACCCCGGTGTTTCGCGTTTTCAGACAGAAGAATCGGAGGGGGAAAGTTGCGTGTTTGCTTTGCTAGGGATGTGTGGCGGACGAACGGGCTGCGTATTTGGATTCTTCTCGTTGTTCTAAGCAACTTTAATGTACCAAGTATTTTCATCCGAGTTATGGATTATTTTATATGATTTTTAAAGTTTTAAAGTTTTTCTAAAATTATTTGTTAATTCGAATTAAAATAGGATATACTTTTTATACCCACTGAGGGCTAGCCATGGTCAATGACATGTGGGGCCAGGGGGCTGGGTTGACCCAGTCAAATCTCCAATCACCTATTGACTAGTCAACTGTTGACTGGTCAAACCTGGGTAGTGGGGCCCAGGTGTCATTCTCACAGTTTTAAGATTTTCTTTTTTTAAAGATATTTAGAGGTGGGTCTACCTGTAAGTGTTAGGGGGTAATTAAATTAGTTTATATTCAGACTAAGTTAATGACCTTGGGCCCACGGGTCAGTGGCAGTTTAGGGGTCTTTAGTTAGTGGCTAATGATGCCTCGTCAGCAGGTTAAGGCAGGATAATCACCTGGGTTAACAGGGGACGGTGGAGACGACCATCCGGCCAACTCTGGCATCGGCCGGACGCGTGACTAGGGGCACCTGAAAGCCCTCGGCGCGGCGCGGTGGATGCCGGTCACGGTAGGTGCAGGGGCGGTCTGTTGCGGTACCGGCGTAGAGGCGAGCGGCGGCCGGAGCGGGCGTGGGTGCCAGCACACGCAACAAGCGGAGGCAGCTCGGCATGCGGTAATTGAGGGTGGGGAGAGCGGCCATGGGCGGCGGCCGTAGCAGTAGTGAGCGCCGCAGAGAGCAGCACCAAGCGCGGGAGCAGGCGAGCACGGCGCATGCGCGCGGGTGGTGGAGGGCAGCAACGACAGTGGGCGGCGAGCGTGGCCGGACCCCGTCAGGGGCACGGTGGCCGCGGTGACTGAGAGGAAAAGGAGGAGACGGGAAGTCACGGGGAGGCGAGGCGAGGCCCTCACCGGGGTGGTAGGGCAAGGGGCAGTGGTGCTCGGGGAGGAAGACGGGGACGGCCGCGTTGACGAAGACGACGGCGACGATGGAGTCCGGCGAGGAGGAGCCGAGGAGGAGGTTGGCAGGGCAGCTCCGCGAGGTGGCTCCGGCGACGTCGGGGTCCAGCGGCGTCGGGGGCGGGGCGGCGTCAGGCGTCGAGTGCGTTGTCGCCCCGATCTAGATCGGGGGAGGGGCAGAGGGACGAGACAAGGCAGAGGGGCATCGTGGGGGTGAGTGGGGGGTGTGCGCTAGGCCACGGGGGAAGTGGGGAATAAGGGAGGCGGGGTGGGCCTGCCAGGGGGGCCTGGTAGCCCTGTTGGGCCGAACGACCGATGGGAGGGGTGCCTTTCTTCTTTTATTTTTGCTTTCTTTACAGTTTTCTATTATTTCCTTTACAGTTTTCTATTATTTCCAATATACTTTAGTTTTAGTAAAATATAAAATTAGTTTCTAAAATAGTGCTACTACATATTCTAATGCCACAAAAACATGGGCAACAAGATAAAATAGTTTAATATTTTATTGTTCGTAAAAGGCATTTAATTAATTGTTCTTGCTACTGTTTATTTGTGTTAGGACATTCAAATACCTCTAAAGATGTTGGGTTTCTCCACCATAATTACCTATGCAATATTTGCTTCACTCCGAACATTTTAGTTTTAATATTTGAAAACTTTTATCGTTTGCTTGATTTTGCACTTGAATTTGAATCAGTTTCGAACTAACGCGAGATTAGCAACAGTAATCGAAGTGACGTGGCATCATTAGCAGAGAATTACTGTAGCTTAATTATTCGGGCGTCACACAAGTTGTCCATCTACGTACCCCCTTTGATTTTCGGCGACAATCCAAGAATATGGTCGATTAACATCATTGAAAACTTATTGGATCACGTCTAAAATGGGGATTTCCTTTTTAAGGTTCTCATAAAAAAATTGAGTATTTCCAAGAAAATGTCTCAACATATAATCACTATTGTAAAGGATCTCATATATCACCGATTTTTGAGGGCTCGTACCGTAAAAATCAAAATTTTCCCTAGCTTCTCATATTATGTGATCAAATTCATTCATAAGAACATGGGTAGCTATCCTTTTATCTTTTTGATCTTTTATAATGGCTAGCTCATAAAACAATCTTTGCAAGGTAGGATGGGTACGGATAAATCTATTTTCAAGTTTCCGAACTAGTGCTGAAATAGCTTCCGCATAAGTTTTAGTTCTTTTCAGTATAGAAGCATCATCAAAAGTCAAATTTCCAACCCAATTGAAAAATTCTTAGATATGTTATTTTCCCATAACATTCCCTTTCCCCAAAACAAAAAATTTAGCATCCAGATTGCTAGATTGTCCAATTTTAGGAGTTAGGTCATTATTTGTTTCTGCCATACCAAATTTACTCATGATGATGAGTTCAAGCAAACAAAAGATCGAACAAGAAAACGGCGAACGAAGAAGAGGGCGAATAAAAAGGCAATTTTTTGTGAAATGGGGGAGATGAAAACGATAGGCAAATGACAAATAATCTAAATTGCAAGGACATGAGATTTGTGATTAGGAGCCTAATAGATGTTGATGATGTCAAACTGGCAACAGCGGCAGAAATTGGCAATTCCTTTTGATGCGGCTTGAAACTGCGTCAGTAATTCCCCAAAGAGGAAGGGATGATGCAGTGATACGTCCATTTTGCATCATGTTTTCTTACTATTATTTATGATATTTTTATCCATAATAATGCTTTTTGGAGTAATTCTAATGCCTTACCTCTCATAATATGCAAGGTATACACAAAGAGGGAGAATTCCGGCAGATGGAAACCTAGACTTGGAAAAGCTACATCAGGCTACCTATTCTGCACAACTCCAAACAAGCTGAAACTCCACGAATATTTTTTATGGAATATTTGAGGAATATTGGAGCAAATAACAAGAAGCGGGGCCCACCAGGTGGGCACAACCCACCTGGGCGCGCCAGGGAGCCCAGGCGTGCCCTGATGGGTTGTGCTCACCCAGGGCCACCTCCTGTGCCCATCTTCTGGTATATAGGTCATTTTGATCTAGAAAAAAATAAGTATATGACTTTCGGGACGGAGCGCCGCCGTTCGAGGAGGAACTTGGGCAGGAGCACTTTTGCCCTTCGGCGGAGCGATTCCGCCGGGGGAACTTCCCTCCCGGAGGGGAAATCATCGTCATCATCATCACCAACAGCTCTCCCATCTTGGGGAGGGAAATCACCATCAACATCTTCAATAGCACCATATCATCTCAAACCCTAGTTCATCTCTTGTGTCCAATCTTGTTATCAGAACTATAGATTGGTGCTTGTGGGTGACCATGAGTGTTGATTACATCTTGTACTCGATTTCTACATGGTTTATTTGGTGGAAGATTATATGTTCAGATCCAATATGCTATTTAATACTCCTCTGGTCATGATCATTATTATTATTTGTGAGTAGTTACTTTTGTTCCTGAGGTCACAGGAGAAATCATGTTGCAAGTAATCATGTGAACTTGATAGGTGTTCGATATTTTGATAGTATGTATGTTGTGATTCCCTTAGTGGTGTCATGTGAACATCGACTACATGACACTTCACCATATTTGTGCCTAAGGGAATGCATTGTGGAATAGCAAATAGATAGTGGGTTGCGAGAGTGACAGAAGCTTAAACCCCAGTTTATGCGCTATTTCGTAAGGGATCGATTGGATCCACAAGTTTAATGCTATGGTTAGAATTTATTCTTAATACTTTTCTCGTAGTTGGGAATGCTTGCGGGAGGGTTAATCATAAGTAGGAGGTTTGTTCAAGAAAGAAAAGCACCTAAGCACTGGTCCACCCACATATAAAATTATCAAAGTAGCAAACTCAAATCGAACCAACATGATGGAAGTGACTAGATGAAATTCCCGTGTACCCTCAAGAATGCTTTGCTTATCATAAGAGAACGTTTTGCCCTGTCCTTTGCCTCAAAAGGATTGGGCTACCTTGCTGCAATTTTGTTACTTCTATCTTACTTGCTCGTTACAAATTATCTTGCTATCAAACTACTCCGCTACTTACAATTTCAGCACTTGCAGACATTACCTTACTGAAAACTACTTGTCATTTCCTTCTGCTCCTCGTTGGGTTCGACACTCTTACTTATCAAAAAGAGCTACAATTGATCCCCTATACTTGTGGGTCATCAAGGCTATTTTCTAGCTTTGTTTCCGGGGAGTGAAGCGCCTTTGGTAAGTGGAATTTCGTAAGGAAACATTTATATAGTGTGCTGAAATTTATTGTCATTTGTTACTATGGATAACAATCCTTTGAGGGGTTTGTTCGGGGTATCTTCACCTCGTCCAGAATCAAAATTAGCTACCCCTCAACCTACTACACCTACTGAAAATATTGAATATGAAATTCCTTCGGGTATGATAGAACAACTGCTAGCTAATCCATATGCAGGAGATGGAACCAAATATCCCGATATGCACTTGATATGTGTAGAACAAATGTGTGGATTTTTCAAGCTTGCAGGTTTACCCGGAGATGAAGTGATGAAAAGGGTTTTCCCTTTATCTTAGAAGGGAAAAGCATTGGCATGGTATAGGCTATGCGATGATATTGGATCATGCAATTGGAATCGGTTGAAATTGGAGTTCCATCAAAAAAATTATCCTATGCATCTAGTTCATCGTGATCCAAATTATATATATAATTTTTGGCCTCGTGAAGGAGAATGTTTCTCTCTAGCTTGGGGGAAGATTAAGTCAATGTTATATTCATGCCCCAATCATGAGCTCTCAAGAGAAATTATAATCCAGAACTTTTATTCTCGGCTTTCTCGTAATGATCAAAACATGCTTGATACTTCTTATGCTAGTTCTTTTATGAAGAAGACTATTGAATTCCGGTGGGATCTCTTGGAAAGAATTAAACGCAACTCTGAAGATTGGGAACTTGACGAAGGTAAAGAGTCAGGTATTAAGCTTAAATATGATTGTGTTAAATCTTTTATGGATACCGAAGCTTTTCAACAGTTTAGCACTAAATATGGACTTGACTCTGAGATAGTAGCCTCCTTTTTTGAATCATTTGCTACTCATGTTGAACTCCCTAAAGATAAGTGGTTTAAATATCACCCACCTATTAAATAAGAAACTAAAGAACCGATACCAGTTAAAAAAGAAACTATACTTTATAATGTTGATCCAGTTGTTCCTTCTGCTTATATTGAGAAACCACCTTTCCATATTAGGATAAAGGAACATGCTAAAGTTTCAACTATGGTTAGCAAAAAATATATTAGAACACCTAAACCTGATGAACAAGTTAAAGTATAACCTAGTATTGCTATGGTTAAAGATCTCTTAGAAGAAGATATAGATGGGCATGTTATTTACTTCTGTGAAGAAGCTGCTAGAATTTCCAAACCTGATAAAAAAGATAAACATAGACCTGTTGTTGGCATGCCTGTTATCTCAGTTAAAATAGGAGATCACTGTTATCATGGTTTATCTGACATAGTTTGTAGTGTGAGTGCTATTCCTTTCACAATATATCAAGAAGTTATGAATCACATAGCACCCGCAGAAATAGAAGACATAGATGTTACTATTAAGCTTGCGAATAGAGACACTATATCACCAATTGGGATTGTTAGAGATGTTGAAGTCTTGAGTGGGAAAATAAAATACCCTACTGATTTTCTTGTTCTTGGTTCCCCACAAGATGAATTCTGTCCCATTATCTTTGGTAGACCTTCCTTGAACACCGTTAATGCTAGAATAGACTGTAAGAAACAATCTGTCGGTGTTAGTTCTGGTGATGAGTCTCATGAGTTTAATTTTTCGAAGTTTAGTAGAAAACTTCATGAAAAATAATTTCCTAGTAAGGATGAATTAATTGGTCTTGCTTCTATTGTTGTACCACCTACTGATCCTTTAGAAAAATATTTGCTAGACCATGAAAATAATTTACATATGCATGAAAGAAATGAAATAGATAAGGTTTTCTTTGAACAACGTCCTCTTCTTAAACACAATTTTCCTATTTAAACTCTAGGAGGTCCTCCTCCACCTAAAGGTGATCCTGTGTTCGAATTAAAACAATTGCCAAACACTTTCAAATATGATTATCTGGATGAAAAGAAGATATATCATGTTATTATTAGTGCTAACCTTTCAGAACATGAAGAATAAAGATTATTGAAAGTTCTAAGGAAGCACCAAGCTGCTATTGGATATACTCTTGATGATTTAAAGGGCATTAGTCCTACTCTATGTCAGCACAAAATTAATATGGAACCTGATGCTAAACCCGTTGTTGATCACCAACGTCGGTTAAACCCGAAGATAAAGGAAGTGGTAAGAACAGAAATATTAAAACTTGTGGAAGTAGGTATAATCTATCCTATAGCTGATAGTAGATGGGTAAGTCTTGTTCATTGTGTACCTAAGAAAGGAGGTATAACTGTTGTTCCTAGTGATAAGAATGAACTTATTCCACAAAGAATTGTTACAGGTTATAGAATGGTAATTGATTTTAGAAAATTAAACAAAGCAACTAGAAAAGATCATTACCCTTTGCCTTTTATTGATCAAATGCTTGAAAGATTATCTAAGCACACACACTTTTGCTTCCTTGATGGATATTCTGGTTTTTCACAAATACCTGTTTCTCAACCTGATCAAGAAAGACCACTTTTACTTGTCCTTTTGGAACCTATGCTTATAGACGTATGCCTTTTGGTTTAAATCCACCTGCTACCTTTCAAAGATGTATGACTTCTATATTCTCCGACTTTTGTGAAAAGATTGTTGATGTTTTCATGGATGACTTCTCTGTTTACGGGAAGTCTTTTAATGATTGTTTAAGCAATCTTGATCGAGTTTTGCAGAGATGTGAACAAACAAATCCTTTCTTGAATTGGGAGAAGTACCACTTTATGGTTAATGAAGGCATTATCTTGGGTCATAAATTTTTTGAAAGAGGTATTGAAGTGGACAAAGCTAAGGTTGATGCAATTGAGAAAATGTCATGTCCTAAAGATATAAAAGGTATCCGTAGTTTCCTAGGTCATGCTGGTTTCTATAGGAGATTTATCAAAGACTTCTCCAAAATTTCTAGGCCTCTTACTAGTCTTTTGCAAAAGGATATTCCTTTTGTTTTTATGATGATTGTTTAGAAGCCTTTGATACACTCAAGAAAGCCTTAATTTCTACACCTATTGTTCAACCACCTGATTGGAACTTGCCTTTCGAAATTGTGTGTGATGCTAGTGATTATGTTGTTGGTGCTGTTCTAGGACAAAGAGTCGATAATAAATTGAATGTTTTTTTTTTACACCTGAAACAGTAGGAGTCTGCAAATAATAATAATAATAGTAATAAATTGAATGTTATTCATTATGCTAGTAAAACTCTAGACAGCGCTCAATGTAACTATGCTACTACTGAAAAAGATTTCTTAGAAGTGGTGTTTGCTTGTGATAAATTTAGACCTTATAGTTGATCCCAAAGTAACTGTTCACACAGACCATGCTGCTATTAAATATCTTATGGAAAAGAAAGATGCTAACCCTAGACTTATTCGATGGGTTCTATTTTTACGAGAATTTGATTTACATATCATTGATAGAAAAGAAGCTGAGAACCCTATAGCCGATAATTTATCTAGGCTTGAAAATGTGCCTGATAACCCACTACGTATTGATGATAGTTTTCCTGATGAGCAGTTAGCTGCAATAAATGTTGCTCACAGTAATCCTTGGTATGCTGATTATGCTAATTACATTGTTGCTAAATATTTACCACCTAGCTTTACATACCAACAAAAGAAAAAATTCTTCTATGATTTAAGACATTACTTTTGGGATGACCCACATCTTTATAAAGAAGGAGTAGATGGTATTATTAGATGTTGTGTACTTGAGCATGAACAGGGACATATCCTACGTAAATGTCACTCCGAAGCTTATGGAGGGCATCATGCTGGAGATATAACTGCTCACAAGGTATTGCAGTATGCATTTAATTGGCCTACTCTATTCAAGGATGCCCGTAAGTTCGTCTTATCTTGTGATGAATGTCAAAGAATAGGTAATATTGGTAAGCGTCAAGAAATGCCTATGAATTATTCACTTGTTGTTGAACCATTTGATGTTTGGGCATTTGATTACATGGGACCCTTTCCTTCCTCTAATGGGTATACACATATTTTGGTTGAAATTGATTATGTTACTAAATGGGTAGAAGCTATTCCAACCAGTAGTGTTGATCACAACACCTCTATTAAAATGCTTAAGGAAGTTATTTTCCCAAGGTTTGGAGTCCCTAGATATTTAATGACTGATGGTGGTTCACACTTTATTCATGGTGCTTTCCGTAAAATGCTTGCCAGGTATGATGTTAACCATAGAATTGCATCACCCTATCGTCCTCAGTCTAGTGGTCAAGTTGAACTTAGCAATAGATAAATAAAATTAATTTTGCAAAAGACTGTCAATAGGTCCAGGAAGAATTGGTTTAAGAAATTAGACGATGCACTTTGGGCTTATAGAACAGCATATAAAAATCCTATGGGCAAGTCTCCTTATAAAATGGTTTATGGAAAAGCTTGTCATTTGCCTCTTGAGTTAGAACATAAAGCATATTGGGCAGTCAAAGAGCTCAACTATGATTTCAAACTTGGTGGTGAAAAGAGGTTATTTGATATTAGCTCATTAGATGAATGGAGAACCCAAGTTTATGAAAATGCAAAATTATTCAAAGAAAAGGTTAAAAGATGGCATGACAAAAGAATCCAAAAGCGTGAGTTTGAAGTTGGAAAATATGTTCTTTTGTACAACTCTCGTTTTAGATTCTTTGCAGGAAAACTCCTTTCAAAATGGGAATTCCCCTATGTTATCGAGGAGGTTTATCGGTTTGGAGCCATCAAAATTAATAATGCCAAAGGTACTAACCCGAAGGTTGTCAATGGGCAACGAATAAAACATTATACTCAGTACGCCCATAAATGTTGAAAGTAATATTATCCAAACTTTGACACCAGAAGAACACATAAAAGAGTCCTTCCAGAACACCCCAAAATCGTGAAAATAAGGAGGTACGTTATACGGTAAGTAAACAGACTTCGTAAAATCCGCAAAAATATTTTTTATCAGTTTTGGAATTTAAAAATTTAGGAAATAAAGAAACTTCCAGGAAGCATACCATGGTGGGCACAAGACACCAGAGCGTGCTAGGCAAGCCTGGCGCACCCAGGTGGGGTGTGCCCACCTGGGACACCTTCCAGACTCCGTTTTTCTTCCTTATGCTTGTCCTCCAAGATAAAAAAAAATTCTATATATATGATACGTCTCCAACGTATCTATAATTTATGAAGTATTCGTGCTATTATATTATCTATTGGATGTTTATGGGCTTTATTAAACACTTTTATATTAATTTTGGGACTAACCTATTAATCCAGAGCCAAGTGCTAGTTCCTGTTTTTTCCCTTGTTTCAGTGTTTCAAAGAAAAGGAATATCAAATGGAGTCAAAACGGAATGAAACCTTCGGGAGAGTTATTTTTGGAAAGAAAGCAATCCAGAAGACTTGGAGTGTATGTAAGGGAAGCAACGAGGAAGGCACGAGGCAGGGGGCGCGCCCACCCCCTGGGCGCCCTCCACCCTCGTGGGCCCCTCTTGGCTCCCCTGACGTATTTATTCCTCCTATATATACCAATATACCCTAATACCATCGGGGAACAGAATAGATCAGGAGTTCCGCCGCCGCAAGCCTCTGTAGCCACCAAAAACCAATCGAGACCCTGTTCCAGCACCCTGCCGGAGGGGGGATCCCTCACCGGTGGCCATCTTCATCATCCCGGCGCTCTCCATGACGAGGAGGGAGTAGTTCACCCTCGGGGCTGAGGGTATGTACCACTAGCTGTGTGTTTGATCTCTCTCTCTCTCTCTCATGTTCTTGATGTGGCATGATCTTGATGTATCGCGAGCTTTGCTATTATAGTTGGATCTTATGATGTTTCTCCCCATCTACTCTCTTGAAATGGATTGAGTTTTCCCTTTGAAGTTATCTTATCGGATTGAGTCTTTAATGATTTGAGAACACTTGATGTATGTCTTGCGTGGGATAACCGTGGTGACAAAGGGTTATTCTATTGATTCACTTGATGTATGTTTTGGTGATCAACTTGTGGGTTCCGCCCATGAACCTATGCATAGGGGTTGGCACGTTTTCGTCTTGACTCTCCGGTAGAAACTTTGGGGCACTCTTTGAGGTTCTATGTGTTGGTTGAATAGATGAATCTGAGATTGTGTGATGCATATCGTATAATCATACCCACGGATACTTGAGGTGACATTGGAGTATCTAGGTGACATTAGGGTTTTGGTTGATGTGTTTCTTAAGGTGTTATTTTACTACGAAATCTAGGGTTGTTTGTGACACTTATAGGAATAGCCCAATGGATTGATCGGAAAGAATAACTTTGAGGTGGTTTCGTACCCTACTATAATCTCTTTGTTTGTTCTCTGCTATTAGTGACTTTGGAGTGACTCTTTGTTGCATGTTGAGGGATAGTTATGTGATCCAATTATGTTATTATTGTTGAGAGAACTTGCACTAATGAAAGTATGAACCCTAGGCCTTGTTTCAATGCATTGCAATGCCGTTTACGCTCACATTTGTCATTAGTTACCTTGCTGTTTTTATATTTTAAGATTAAAAAAACCTATATCTACCATCCATATTGCACTTGTATCACCATCTCTTCGCTGAACTAGTGCACCTATACAATTTACCATTGTATTGGGTGTGTTGGGGACACAAGAGACTCTTTGTTATTTGGTTGCAGGGTTGTTTGAGAGAGACCATCTTCATCCTACGCCTCCCACGGATTGATAAACCTTAGGCCATCCACTTGAGGTTAATTTGCTACTATCCTACAAACCTCTACACTTGGAGGCCCAACAATGTCTACAAGAAGAGGGTTGTGTAGTAGACATCAAGCTCTTTTCTGGTGCAGTTGCCGGGGAGGCTAGGTAAGTGTCACTCACACCCCGTCAACTAAGCTCTTTTCTGGCGCCGTTGCCGGGGAGGCTAGGTAAGCGGCACTCACACCCCGTCAACTAAGCAGTTTCTGGCGCCGTTGCCGGGGAGGTGAGTACTTGAAGGTATATCTTTAGATCTTGCAATCTAATCTTTTTGTTTCTTGTTTTAGCACTAGTTTAGTTTATAAAAGAAAACTACAAAAAAAATGGAATTGAATTTGTCTCATACGCTTCATCTTTTTAATATCTTTCGTGAGAATGATGGGAAGGAAACATGTGCTCAAGTCCTAGAAGAAGAAGTGTATAAAACGTTTGGCACTAAATACTTGAATAATGAGCATGATTGCAATGTTGTTAGTGTGAATTCTTTGAATATCCATGATGCTAATGATATGCAAAGCCACAAGCTTGGGGATGCTATGTTTAATGATGATATGTTTAGTCCCCCAAGTTTTGATGTGCAAACTTATTTTGATGAAAGCATGCCTCCTATCTATGATGATTATTGTGATGACACCTATGCTATAAATAATAATGATAACCATGAAACTTGTCATCTTGATCTTAATTTTCAATCACATGATAGTTATTTTGTTGAGTTTGCTCCCACTATTCTGAATGAGAAGAATCTTGCTTATGTGGAGAGTAGTAAAAATTCTATACTTGTAGACCATGAAAAGAATGCTTTAGGTGCTGGTTATATTGTTGAATTCATTGATGATGCTACTGAAAATTATTATGAGGGAGGAATATATGCTTGTAGGAATTGCAATAATATCAAGTTTCCTCTCTATGTGTTGAAAATTTTGAGGTTATGCTTGTTTTGCCTTCCTATGCTGGTTGATTATTGTTCCCATAAGTTGTTTCCTCACAAAATCCCTATGCTTAGGAAGTGGGTTAGACTTAAATGTGCTAGTCATATTCTCCATGATGCTCTCTTTATGTTTCAATTCTAATCTTTTATGTGAGTATCATTGAAATCATCATGCCTAGCTAGGGGCATTAAACGTTAGCGCTTGTTGGGAGGCAACCCAATTTTATTTTAGTTTTTTGCTTTTTGGTTCTGTTTAGTAATAAATAATCAATATAGCTTCTGTTTAGATGTGTTTTTGTGTTTTAATTAGTGTTTGTGCCAAGTAGAACCTTTGGGAAGACTTGGGTGAAGTCTTTATGATCATGCTGTAAAAAACAGAAACTTTAGCGCTCACGAGATTAGCTAAAACCTTTTACTGGAGAGTGCTATTAGGTGATTATTTTTGCATATGATTACTAGATAAATTCATCAGGTCCACCAATTTATTTTAGAATTTTTGGAGTTCAGAAGTATACGTTTGATACAGATTACTAAAGACTGTTCTGTTTTTGACAGATTCTGTTTTCTATGTGTTGTTTGCTTATTTTGATGAATCTATGAGTAATATCGGAGGGTATGAACCATAGAGAAGTTGGAATACAGTAGATATTACACCAACATGAATTTAGAATGAGTTCACAACAGTACCTAAGTGGTGATTTATTTTCTTATACTAACGGAGCTTACGAGGTTTCTGTTAAGTTTTGTGTTGTGAAGTTTTCAAGTTTATGGTAAAGATTCGATGGACTATGGAATAAGGAGTGGCAAGAGCCTAAGCTTGGGGATGCCCAAGGCTCCCCAAGGTAATATTCAAGGATGACCAAGAGACTAAGCTTGGGGATTCCCTGGAAGGCATCCCCTCTTTCGTCTTCGTTCATCGGTAACTTTACTTGGAGCTATATTTTTATTCACCACATGATATGTGTCTTGCTTGGAGCGTCATTTTATTTTATTTTATTTTTCTTGTTGTTTGAATAAAATACTAAGATCTGAAATTGTTAAATGAGAGAGAGTCTTCACATAGCTACATAATTATTTAACTACTCATTGATCTTCACTCATATCTTTTTGGAGTAGTTTGTCATTTACTCGTGTGCTTCACTTATATCATATGAGTAAATGGTTGAATGATTTGAATGTCATAAATCTGAAATTACATATGTTTCATATGCTTATCCAATGGGGAGTAATGCCTTCACATATAAGAAGTAGAGGTGGTAAATTTATTGAAGGTTAGCAAACATTGTATTGGTCACTTGAACAATTCATGAAAGAATATTGATGGAAGAGAGATTTCACATATAAATATACTATCTTGGACATCTTCTATGATTGTGAGCCCCATTAATTATTTTCAAACCTGAGAAAATTAGTTGAAGTTGGACAAGGAAGATAACATAATGAGTTATGCTTGGGTATATTTGTATAGAAGTTATATTGTTATGGATCCTCTAACATGTGGTGCTTGCTATTTAGAATCCTTTGCTAGCCAAAATATCTGTACTAAGCAGGAATACTGCTTGTGCATCCAAATTCCTTGAACCAAATTTATTCCATGAGTGTCCACCATATCTACCTATATGCGGTATTTACCTTCCGTTCCAAGTAAATTTGCATGTGCCAAACTCTAAACCTTCAAATAATAACCTGTTTTGTATGCCCGAATCGCTCATGTAGCGACTAGGTGCTGTCAGTATCTTCCATGCTAGGTGGGTTATTCTCACGATGAGTGGACTCCACTCATCATTCACGAGAAAATGGCTGGTAACTAGGATGCCCAGTCCTATGATCAAAAGATCAAAAACAAATTCGCAAATAATTTAAACAAAACTCCCCCAGGAATGTTGATAGTTGGACGTCGCCCGTTGTTTCGGACAATCTGTGGAGTGTGAATGTTGGTGGAGGGGGAGTAAAAACTTTACCTTTCTGCGTGGGAACCGCCTATAATGTATGGAAGACATTGGGAACTCTTGGTCGTTATGTTGACAATGAAAGCATACCTCTCAAAATTATTTTTATCACTGTTTTTGCTTCGAGCTCTAGCACCTCTGCAAATCCCTGCTTCCCTCTGCGAAGGGCCTATCTTTTACTTTTATGCAAGAGTCAGTAGTATTCCTTCTCATTCCAACCCACTCTTTAGTTGTCAACCACCATGTGATGGAAAGATCTAAGCATATATGGCCATTCAAATATATTTGAGCATGAATTATTACTGTTGACATTACCCTCACTACTAGGAAAAGGGCTATAGCTGATATGGACATTAATGGCGCACCATGTATGTGGTGCACCACTGCTACATAGCAGTGGCGCACTAGATACAGGTGCGCCATTATTGACATATTACTAATGGCGCACCTGGTGTGTTGTGCGCCACTAGTAGTTTTAAAAAAAATTGTTAGCAGTGGCACACCAGGGGATAGTGCGCTATTACTAGTTGACATAGTAATGGCCCACCACACCCACCGTGCGCCATTACTAGTTAAAACTAGTAATGGCGCACTGTCCACTGGTGCGCCACTACTAACAATTTTTTTATTTCTTTTGCAAAACTACTAATGGCGCACCACACACCTGGTGCGCCATTAGTAACCCTGGTGCTAAATGCAACCCCCCCGGACCGCCTTTTCAGTTTAAAAAAATAATAGAAAATGATGGAAATGTCAAAAAAAAAGTTTCCCATGTGATATGTGGTCTAGTTGTTGGGAAAATTTAAAAATAAGAATTTCGACTTTATTTGCGAAATCTCTCTCGAATTTAGTAAAATGGGCATAACTTTTGCATACGAACTCGTATTAAAAGGTTTTTTATGTGAAAAATCATCTACTCGAAAAGTTACATACGAATTGAACCGGGGGAACGGTGTTCAACATCTTCAAAATCCCAAAAAACCTAACAGAATGAAAGATACGAGGCTTTTAAGATCTAGAGGGGGGAAAATAAAAAAAATTCAAACTTACTAGTGGCGCACAATTTGCTAGGTACGCCACTAGTAACAGAAAAAAAATTGGTTTCGAAAATAAATTTAGAATTTTTTTATAAATATGATACGTAATATGACCAGGAAGTTTGAATTTTTTTTCAAAATTTCATCACACTCATGAACATGAACAAAGTCCTAGACATGAACAAGGTTTAATAGGATTGATATGATAGATATAGCAACAAGTGCCTGTGAAGTGAGTTGGTGCTGGGGTTGGATAGAACTGCGAAGTTAAGCATGCTCGGGCTGGAGTAGTGTGAGGATGGGTGACCTTTCGGGAAGTTGACAACGGAGTGCAATTTGACTTGAGATTAAGCATATTGACCTGAGATTAAGCCATAGTGACCCGAGATTAAGAAAAAAACGAAAAAAATTAAAATTTTAAAAAAAACTTGAAAAAAGAATTTCTAAAAAAAATTGCAAAAAATTTGTTAGTAATGGCGCACTTCTATGTGGTGCACCATTACTAAGTCATAGGTGCGCCATTACTATCTAGGATACTAATGGCGCACCAGAGGTGCGCCATTACTATTTTGTTACTAATGGCGTGATAATAGTGGCGCACCTGTAGTGCGCCATTAATGGCAAAAACAGGTGCGTCACTAATTAGCCTTTTCCTAGTAGTCCTTGAGGTATAAGGTTGGGAGGCGAGACATTAAGCCCCTATCGTTCTCTGTGTTCGATGAATACTATTTGTTCTAAAAATATGCTTTGAGTGGTAGCAATCATGGAAGACTATATGATAGTTGAGTATGTGGGATTCGCTAAATCAAAGCTCTGGCATAGACTTCTCCTGAAAATAAGATGAATTGCAATTGTTTGATGACTGAGAACATGGTTTGTTAGCTTTCAAGAAAGTTAATGGTCTATACTTTTAACATGTGAATAGCTTGTTACTTGATCATGAGAAGTTCTATGAGTTTAGCTACTGTTATGATATATAATGATGCTAGAAAAGGTGATTGAAATTATCATTGATCAAACTTGTGCACCTGCTAGCATTCACACTTCATAAATTCTTTCTTTTATCATTTACCTAGTCGAGGACGAGCAGGAATTAAGCTTGGGGATGCTGATACGTCTCCAAAGTATCTATAATTTATGAAGTATTCATGCTATTATATTATCTGTTTTGGATGTTTATGGGCTTTATTAAACACTTTTATATTATTTTTGGGACTAACCTATTAACCCAGAGCCCAGTGCCAGTTCCTGTTTTTTCCCTTGTTTCAGTGTTTCGAAGAAAAGGAATATCAAACGGAGTCCAAACGGAATGAAACCTTCGGGAGAGTTGTTTTTGGAAAGAAAGCAATAAAGAAGACTTGGAGTGTATGTAAGGGAAGCAACAAGGAAGGCATGAGGCAGGGGGGCGTGCCCACCCCCTGGGCGTGCCCTCCACCCTCGTGGCTCCCCTGACGTATTTCTTCCTCCTATATATACCAATATACCCTAAAACCATCGGGGAAAAGAATAGATCGGGTGTTCCGCCGCCGCAAGCCTATGTAGCCACCAAAAACCAATCGAGACCCTGTTCCGGCACCCTGCCGGAGGGGGGGGTCCATCACCGGTGGCCATCTTCATCATCCCGGTGCTCTCCATGACGACGAGGGAGTAGTTCACCCTCGGGGCCGAGGATATGTACTAGTAGCTATGTGTTTGATCTCTCTCTCTCTCTCTCTCTCTCTCTCTCTCTCTCTCTCCCTCTCTCTCGTGTTCTTGATGTGGCATGATCTTGATGTATCGCGAGCTTTGCTATTATAGTTGGATCTTATGATGTTTCTCCCCCTCTACTCTCTTGTAATGGATTGAGTTTTCCCTTTGAAGTTCTCTTATCGGATTAAGTCTTTAATGATTTGAGAACACTTGATGTATGTCTTGCGTGGGATAACCGTGGTGACCGTGGGTTATCCTATTGATTCACTTGATGTATGTTTTGGTGATCAACTTGCGGGTTCCGCCCATGAACCTATGCATAGGGGTTGGCACACGTTTTCGTCTTGACTCTCCGGTAGAAACTATGGGGCACTCTTTGAGGTTCTATGTGTTGGTTGAATAGATGAATCTGAGATTGTGTGATGCATATCGTATAATCATACCCACAGATACTTGAGGTGACATTGGAGTATCTAGGTGACATTAGGGTTTTTGTTGATGTGTGTCTTAAGGTGTCATTTTACTACAAACTATAGGGCTGTTTGTGACACTTATAGGAATAGCCCAATGGATTGATCGGAAAGAATAACTTTGAGGTGGTTTCATACCCTACTATAATCTCTTCGTTTGTTCTCCGCTATTAGTGACTTTGGAGTGACTCTTTGCTGCATGTTGAGGGATAGTTATGTGATCCAATTATGTTATTATTGTTGAGAGAACTTGCACTAGCGAAAGTATGAACCTTAGGCCTTGTTTCAACGCACTGCAATACCGTTTACACTCACTTTTGTCATTAGTTACCTTGCTGTTTTTATATTTTCAGATTACAAAAACCTATATCTACCATCCATATTGCACTTGTATCACCATCTCTTCATGAACTAGTGCACTTATACAATTTACCATTGTATTGGGTGTGTTGGGGACACAAGAGACTCTTTGTTATTTGGTCGCGGGGTTGTTTGAGAGAGACCATCTTCATCCTATGCCTCCCACGGATTGATAAACCTTAGGTCATCCACTTGAGGGAAATTTGCTACTGTCCTACAAACCTCTGCACTTGGAGGCCCAACAAAGTCTACAAGAAGAAGGTTGCGTAGTAGACATCAATATACTTGACGAACCTGTTAACCACCGTATCACAGATAAATACTCTGTTCTCTTTTCTTGTTGTTTTCTGTCAGATCCCATCTACCATGGCCGCTTCAAAAATCCTCCAAGGACAAGTTCTTCACGAACTTCATCAACCCATATTTGCGGGAGGTGGTGCAGCACCCTCAAACCATCCAGATGCATGAGGGGGTGTTGTACATCCGCGATGAGCAAGGTCCCAAGGGCACGGGAACCATGGAGGCCAGGCTCGAAGCTATGGTGCAAGGGGATGGTGGAGCGTGGGCTCAATGCCAATCACCTCGTGATCACGGACCTTTCCCGTGATCTCAAGGTGGATGGCAAGCCCATGAAAGACATCGTCTTCGCCCTCAACGAGCAAATCAACTTTGTCCAAAGCCAGATCTATGATCTTCAAAACCAAGTCTTTGAATATGAGGCGAGGTTTAAAGGTATGAGTTTGGCTGCTACTGCAGGACCTGTGAGACTCACTCTTCCTCTTATGATGGTGGACCACTGCCATGGAAATCCGAGGACAAGATCCCTTCTTCATCACCAACATCATCTTATTCACCACCAAAGGATAATTGAGTATAGGGTATGGGAAATCCCCTTGGCTTCCGCCAAGCTTGGGGGAGGTGCCCCGGTATCGTATCATCCCACTATCCTTTTGCCTTTACTTATTTTAGTTCGATATTTTTCTTTAGATGAATAAAAGTTTAGTTCGATCCTTTCTTCTTTGAGTGTTTGCTTAGTAATCGATCCTTGTAATCGAGTGCAACTTATATAATAAAGTTTAGTTTGTGTTTTTGCTTTCTTTGCTTTCATATTGCAAATAAAGAGAAGAAATAAGAAAGAAAAGAGAAAGGAAATAAATAAAATAAAGGAAATAAATCAAGAAGATCATATAATAATCCTATGGTAGGTGATGGCACCACATAAGGAAAATTATAAGTAGAATATTTTATTATAGATTGACAAACATAGCATTATTCAATGACGCAACTCATGAAAGAATTAATAAGGGAAGAGAATATTCACATATAAATATACTATCATAGAAATCTTTTGTGATTGTGAGCCCTCATCAAAATATTATATGCCAAAAAATTTGATGTTGGACAAGGAAGACAACTTAATGGTTTATGTTTCTTTATATTCACATAGAAGTCATATTGTCATAGATCCTTTAACATGTTATGCTTGCCCCCTATCTTTGCTAGCCAAAAATTCCGCACTAAGTAGAGATACTACTTGTGCATCCAAAAACCCTTAAACCCAAATATTACTTTCAAGTGTCCACCATACCTACCTAGGGATTGAGCAAGATCCCTCAAGTAAGTTCTCATCGGTGCAAAAAGGCAATAAAAATTGCTTCTAAATGTGTGAAATCATTTAGTGTAAGAGAAAATTGAGTGTTGCACGAACTTGTGATGGTGCAGAATAAAAGCGACAGACTCTATAATAAAGGTTGCTATCACAAGGGGCAATGCAATGTGACGTTCTTTTGCACTAAGGGGTTGAACATACAAACAAATAAGCGCATGGCAACCACTGCTTCCCTCTGCAAAGGGGCTATCTTTTACTTTTATGAATTTACTTTTGTGCAAAGAGTTAAAGTTTTCCTTCTATCCTTTTTTATTTTTCTCCTTTGGCAAGCATCATGTGGTGAGGAAAGATCTAGGCACATATGTCCAGTTGAATATAGATAGCATGAGTTATTATTGTTGACATCACCCTTGAGGTGAATATGTTGGGAGGCGAAACTATAGGCCCCTATCTTCCTATGTGTCCGGCTGAAATGTTTTGTTCATGTGTATGTGGTGAGTGTTAGCAAACATAGAACACTATATGATGGTTGAGTATGTGGACTTGCCAAAAGGCTCCGATATGTGACCCTTGCTGAAAATATGATGAATTGTAGTTGAAAAGTTGAATGAGAACATAGTTTGTTGGTTTTTAATGGAGTTTTTGCTTTATACTTCGATTGTGTGATGAACTGTTACTTATTCATGAGAAGTATATGATAAAAGTTCTATGATAAAAGTCTTATGTTTAAATTTGTTGTTGTTATAATAATCAACATGATGCTTCTATGTCCGTATTTTATTTTTATCGACACCTCTCTCTCAAAGCATGTGGACATGTTTTTCGCTTTTTGTTTCCGCTTAAGGACAAGCGAGGTCTAAGCTTGGGGAAGTTGATACGTCCATTTTGCATCATGTTTTCTTACTGTTATTTATGATGTTTTTATCCATAATAATCCTTTTTGGAGTAATTCTAATGCTTTTTCTCTCATAATATGCAAGGTATACAAAAAGAGGGAGAATTTCGGCAGCTGGAAATCTGGACCTGGAAAAGCTAGGTAAGGCTACCTATTCTACACAACTCCAAACAAGCTGAAACTTCATGGAGATTTTTTATGGAATATTTTAGGAATATTGGAGCAAATAACTACCAGAGGGGGCCCACCAGGTGGGCACAACCCACCTGTGCGCGCCAGGGAGCCCAGGCGCGCCCTGGTGGGTTGTGCTCACTGCTACCTCTTAAGCACTGCGTTGGTTTTCCCTTGAAGAGGAAAGGGTGATGCAGCACAGTAGCGTAAGGATTTCCCTCAGTTTTTGAGAACCAAGGTATCAATCCAGTAGGAGGATACGCGCAAGTCCCTCGCACCTGCACAATACAAATAAATCCTCGCAACCAACGCGATAAGGGGTTGTCAATCCCTTCACGGTCACTTACGAGAGTGAGATCTGATAGATATGATAGGATAATATTTTTGGTATTTTTGTGATCAAGAGGCAAAGTAAAATAAAAACAAAGTAAAAGCAAAGGAAATAACTAAGTGTTGGAAGATTAATATGATAAAGATAGACTCGGGGGCCATAGGTTTCACTAGTGGCTTCTCTCAAGAGCATAAGTATTTTACGGTGGGTGAACGAATTATTGGCGTGCAATTGACAAAATTGAGCATAGTTATGAGAATATCTAGGTATGATCATGTATATAGGCATCACGTCTGAGACAAGTAGACCGACTCCTGCCTGCATCTACTACTATTACTCCACTCATCGACCGCTATCCAGCATGCATCTATAGTATTAAGTTCATGAAAACAGAGTAACGCCTTAAGCAAAATGACATGATGTAGAGGGAGAAATTCATGCAATATGATAAAAACCCCATCTTGTTATCCTCGATGGCAACAATACAATACGTGCCTTGCTGCCCCTCATCCTTTGGGAAAGGACACCGCAAGATTGAACCCAAAGCTAAGCACTTCTCCCATTGCAAGAAAGATCAATCTAGTAGGCCAAACCAAACGGATAATTTGAAGAGACTTTCAAAGATAACCAATCATACATAAAATAATTCAGAGAAGATTCAAATATTGTTCATAGATAATCTTGATCATAAACCCACAATTCATCGGTCTCAACAAACACACCGCAAAAATAAGATTACATCAAATAGATCTCAACGAGAGAGGGGGAGAACATTGTATTGAGATCCAAAAAGAGAGAAAAAGCCATCTAGCTACTGTCTATGGACCCGAAGGTCTGAAGTAAACTACTCACACTTCATTGGAGAGGCTATGGTGTTGATGTAGAAGCCCTCCGTGATGGGTGCCCCCTCCGGCGGAGCTCCGGAACAGGCCCCAAGATGGGATCTCGTGGGTATAGAAGGTTGCAGCTGTGGAATTAGGTTTTTGTCTCCGTATCTGATTGTTTGGGGGTACGTAGGTATATATAGGAGGAAGGAGTACGTCGGTGGAGCAACAGGGGGCCCACGTGGGTGGAGGGCGCGCCTGGGGGGAGGGCGCGCCCCCCTACCTCGTGGCCTCCTAGAAGCTTCCTTGACGTAGGGTCCAAGTCTCTTGTATCATGTTTGGTGAGGAAATCACGTTCCCGAAGGTTCCATTCCGTTTGGACTCCATTTGATATTCCTTTTCTGCGAAACTCTAAAATAGGCAAAAAACAGCAATTCTAGGCTGGGCCTCCAGTTAATAGGTTAGTCCCAAAAATAATATAAAAGTGGATAATAAAGCCCAATAATGGCCAAAACAGTAGATAATATAGCATGGAGCAATAAAAAAGTATGGAGACGTATCAAGCATCCCCAAGCTTAATTCCTGCTCGTCCTCGAGTAGGTAAATGATAAAAAAGATAATTTTTGATGTGGAGTGCTACTTGTCATAATTTCAATGTAATTCTTCTTAATTGTGGTATGAATATTCAGATCCGAAAGATTCAAGACAAAAGTTCATATTGACATAAAAATGATAATACTTCAAGCATACTAACTAAGCAATTATGTCTTCTCAAAATAACATGGCCAAAGAAAGTTCATCCCTACAAAATCATATAGTTTAGTCATGCTCCATTTTCGTCACACAAGAATGCTCTCATTATGCACAACCCCGATGACAAGCCAAGCAATTGTTTCATACTTTAGTAATCTCAAACCTATAAACTTTCACGAAATATATGAGCGCGAGCCATGGTCATAACACTATGGGTGGAATAGAATATGATGATGGGGGTTATGTGGAGAAGACAAAAAACGAGAAAGTTTATAGGTTTGAGATTACTAAAGGAGTAGGAATTGCCATGCAACAGATGCACTAGAGCTATAAATGTATGAAAGCTCAACAAAAGAAACTAAGTGGGTGTGCATCCAACTTGCTTGCTCACAAAGACCTAGGGCACTTGAGGAGGCCCATTGTTGGAATATACAAGCCAAGTTCTATAATGAAAATTCCCACTAGTATATGAAAGTGACAAAACAAGAGACTCTCTCTCATGAAGATTATGGTGCTACTTTGAAGCACAAGTGTGGCAAAGGATAGTAGCATTGTCCCTTCTCTCCTTTTCTCTCATTTTTTTTGTTTTTTTTGGGCCTTGTCTTTTTTATGGCCTTTCTCTCCTTTTTTTATTCCTCACTTGGGACAATGCTCTAGAAAATGATGATCATCACACTTCTATTTATTTACAACTCAATGATTACAACTCGATACTTGAACAAAGTATTACTCTATATGAATTCCTCCGACGGTGTACTGGGATATGCAATGAACCAAGAGTGACATGTATGAAAGAATTATGAACGGTGGTTTTGCCACAAATACTATGTAAATTACATGATCATGTTAGCAATATGACAATGATGAATGTGTCATGATAAACGGAATGGTGGAAAGTTGCATGGCAATATATCTCGGAATGACTATGGAAATGCCATAATAGGTAGGTATGGTGGATGTTTTGAGGAAGATATAAGGAGGTTTATGTGTGAAAGAGCGTATCATATCACGGGGTTTGGATGCACCGGCGAAGATTGCACCAACTCTCTATGTGAGAAAGGGCAATGCACGGTACCGAAGAGGCTAGCAATGATGGAAGGGTGAGAGTGCATATAATCCATGGACTCAACCTTAGTCATAAAGAACTCACATAATTATTGCAAAAATCTACAAGTCATCAAAAACTAAGCACTACGCGCATGCTCCTAGGGGGATAGATTGGTAGGAAAAGATCATTGCTCGTCCCCGACCGCCACTCATAAGGAGGACAATCAAAGAACACCTCATGTTTCAAATTTGTTACATAACGTTTACCATACGTGCATGCTACGGGACTTGCAAACTTCAACACAAGAATTTCTCAAATTCACAACTAATTAACTAGCACGACTTTGATATTATTACCTCCATATCTCAAAACAATCATCAAGCATCAAACTTCTGTTAGTATTCAACACACTCATAAGAAAGTTTTTACTATTCTTGAATACCTAGAATATTAAGATTATTTAAGAAAAATTACCATGCTATTTAAGACTCTCAAAATAATCTAAGTGAAGCATGAGGGATCAATAGTTTCTATAAAACAAATCCACCACCGTGCTCTAAAAGATATAAGTGAAGCACTAGAGAAAAACTATATAACTCAAAAGATATAAGTGAAGCACAAATAGTATTCTAATAATTTCCAAATCATGTATGGCTCTCTTAAAAGGTGTGTACAGCAAGGATGATTGTGGTAAACTAAAAAGCAAAGGCTCAAATCCTACAAGATGCTCCAAGCAAAACACATATCATGTGGTGAATAAAAATATAGCTCCAAGTAAAGTTATCGATGGAAGTAGACGAAAGAGGGGATGCCTTCCGGGGCATCCCCAAGCTTTGGCTTTTTGGTGTCCTTAGATTATCTTGGGGGTGCCATGGTAATCCCCAAGCTTAGTCTCTTGCCACTCCTTGTTCCATAATCCATCAAAAATCTTTCACCCAAAACTTGAAAACTTCACAACACAAAACTCAACAGAAATCTCGTGAGCTCTGTTAGCGAAAGAAAACAAAAGACCACTTCAAGGTACTGTAATGAACTCATTCTTTATTTATATTGGTGTTAAACCTACTGTATTCCAACTTCTCCATGGTTTATAAACTATTTTACTAGCCATAGATTCATCAAAATAAGCAAACAACACACGAAAAACAGAATCTGTCAAAAACAGAACACTCTGTAGTAATCTGTAACTAACGCAAACTTCTGGAACTCCAAAAAAATCATCCAAAATAGGAAGACCTAGGAAATTTGTTTATTGATCAGAAGCAATTGGAATCACTATTTTATCACGTTCTGGTGATTTTTAACAATTGTTTTCGTGAACAGAAGGTTTCTGGAAATTTCTGCAAGATCAAATAACTATCATCCAAGAAGATCCTATAGGTTTAACTTGGCACAAACGCTAATTAAAACATAAGAAAACATCTAACCAGAGGCTAGAACAAATATTTATTCCTAAACATAAGCAAAAAGCGAAAACTGAAAATAAAATTGGGTTGCCTCCCAACAAGCGCTATCGTTTAACGCCCCTAGCTAGGCATAAAAGCAAGGATAGATCTAGGTATTGCCATCTTTGGTTTTCAACTTCTTAGCGGAATTAAGCTCGAATCCGGGAGGTTCTTTACGTTTCTCTTCATATCTGAAATTTTTAGATCTAAAGAATCCAACCGCTTATTGCAAAGATTAATCAACATATTCATGCGGTGAATATTTCCGCTAACGTTCTTAAGAGGTTCAAGAGACTTTTGTAAAATCTTAGTAACTTCACAATTTTTTTCGAAAACTTGTGTCTCTTCCTGAGTAGGATGAGGCCCCTTTTGTTGAGGTAGTGTTCCCACTATACCTTATATAATTTCAAGCGCAATATGGGGATCAATTTCAATAAAATTGCCTTTGGCAACGCAATCAAAAAGTTGTCTATGGGACATATTTAATCCAACATAGAAATTGCGAAGAAAAATCCTCAGGTTTACTTCAAAGGTATAATTACGATAAGACTCCATTATCCTCAACCAGGCATCTTTTAAGTTTTCTCCTTGTCTTTTTTTGAAGTGAAAAACTTCAAACTCAGGGGACAACGGAGTGGATAAAGGACTAGCCATAGTGGCAAGCAAAAGGAAAAGAGGCGAGCGGAAAAAGAGAGGGTGAATAAAACGGCAAGGGTGAAGTGGGGGAGAGGAAAACGAGAGGCAAATGGCAAATAATGCAATGCGGGAGATAAGGGATTGTGATGGGTACTTGGTATGTTGACTTCTGCGTAGACTCCTCGGCAGCGGCGCCAGAAATCCTTGTTGCTACCTCTTGAGCACTGCATTGGTTTTCCCCTGAAGAGGAAAGGGTGATGCAGCACAGTAGCGTAAGTATTTCCCTCAGTTTTTGAGAACCAAGGTATCAATCCAGTAGGAGGCTACGCACAAGTCCCTCGCACCTGCACAATACAAATAAATCCTCGCAACCAACGCGATAAGGGGTTGTCAATCCCTTCACGGCCACTTACGAGAGGGAGATCTGATAGATATGATAGGATAATATTTTTGGTATTTTTGTGATAAAGAGGCAAAGTAAAATAAAAACAAAGTGAAAGCAAAGGAAATAACTAAGTGTTGGAAGATTAATATGATGAAGATAGGCCCGGGGGCCATAGGTTTCACTAGTGGCTTCTCTCAAGAGCATAAGTATTTTACGGTGGGTGAACGAATTACTATTGAGCAATTGACAGAATTGAGCATAGTTATGAGAATATCTAGGTATGATCATGTATATAGGCATCACGTCCGAGACAAGTAGACCGACTCCTGCCTACATCCACTACTATTACTCCACTCATCGACCGCTATCCAGCATGCATCTAGAGTATTAAGTTCATGAAAACAGAGTAACGCCTTAAGCAAGATGACATGATGTAGAGGGAGAAATTCATGCAATATGATAAAAACCCCATCTTGTTATCCTTGATGGCAACAATACAATACGTGCCTTGCTGCCCCCTCACATCCGGGAAAGGACACCGCAAGATTGAACGCAAAGCTAAGCACTTCTACCATTGCAAGAAAGATCAATCTAGTAGGCCAAAACAAACTGATAATTCGAAGAGACTTGCAAAGATAACCAATCATACATAAAAGAATTCAGAGAAGATTCAAATATTGTTCAGAGATAATCTTGATCATAAACCCACAATTCATCGGTCTCAACAAACACACCGCAAAAAGAAGATTACATCAAATAGATCTCCACGAGAGAGGGGGAGAACATTGTATTGAGATCCAAAAATAGAGGAAGCCATCTAGCTACTAACTATGGACCCGAAAGTCTGAAGTAAACTACTCACACTTCATCGGAGAGGCTATGGTGTTGATGTAGAAGCACACCGTGATGGGTGCCCCCTCCGGCGGAGCTCCGGAACAGGGCCCAAGATGGGATCTCGTGGGTACAGAAGGTTGTGGCGGTGGAATTAGGTTTTTGGCTCCGTATCTGATCGTTTGGGGGTACGTAGGTATATATAGGAGGAAGGAGTACGTCGGTGAAGCAACAGGGGGCCCAAGAGGGTGGAGGGCGCGCCTGGGGGGAGGGCGCGCCCCCCTACCTCGTGGCCTCCTGGAAGTTTCCTTGACGTAGGGTCCAAGTCTCCTGGATCATGTTCGGTGAGAAAATCACGTTCCTGAAGGTTTCATTCCATTTGGTATTCCTTTTCTGCGAAACTCTGAAATAGGCAAAAAACAACAATTCTGGGCTGGGCCTCCGGTTAATAGGTTAGTCCCAAAAATAATATAGAAGTGGATAATAAAGCCCAATAATGTCCAAAACAGTAGATAATATAGCATGGAGCAATCAAAAATTATAGATACGTTGGAGACGTATCACTCACCCAGGCCCACCTCTGGTGCCCATCTTCTGGTATATAGGTCATTTTGATCTAGAAAAAATAAGGAGAGGACCGGAGCGCCGCCCTCTCGAGGCGTAACTTGGGCAGGAGCACTTTTGCCCTCCGGTGGAGCGATTCCGCTTGGTGAACTTCCGTCCCGGAGGGGGAAATGATCGTCATCATAATCAGCAACAGCTCTCCCATCTTGGGGAGGGCAATCTCCATCAACATCTTCAACAACACCAACTCATCTCAAACCCTAGTACATCTCTTGTGTTCAATCTTGTTACCGGAACTATAGATTGGTGCTTGTGGGTGACTAGTAGTGTTGATTACATCTTGCAGTTGATTACTATATGGTTTATTTGGTGGAAGATTATATGTTCAGATCCAATATGCCATTTAATACTCCTCTTATCATGAGCATGATTATTATTTGGGAGTAGTTACTTTTGTTCGTGAGGTCACGGGAGAAATCATGTTGCAAGTAATCATGTGAACTTGATAGGTGTTCGATATTTTGATAATATGTTTGTGGTGATTCCCTTAGTGCTGTCATGTGAACGTCGATTACATGAAACTTCACCATGTTTGGGCCTAAGGGAATGCATTGTGGAGTAGCAATTAGATGGTGGGTTGTGAGAGTGACAGAAGCTTAAACCCCAGTTTATGCGTTCTTCCGTAAGGGACTGATTGGATCCAAATGTTTAATGTTATGGTTAGAATTTATTCTTAATACTTTTCTTGTAGTTGCGGATGCTTGCGGAAGGGTTAATGATAAGTAGGAGGTTTGTTCAAGTAAGAACATCACCTAAGCACCGGTCCACCCACATATCAAATTATTCAAGTAGCAAACACAAATCGAACCAACATGATGAAAGTAACAAGATGAAATTCCCGTGTACCCTCAAGAACGCTTTGCTCATCAAGAGAGACCATTTTGGCATGTCCTTTGCCTCATAAGGAGTGGGCTACCTTTCTGCACTTTTTTTTCTACCATCGTTACTTGCTCGTTACAAATTATCTTGCTATCAAACTACTCCACTACTTACAATTTCAGCACTTGCAGACCTTACCTTACTCAAAACTACTTGTCATTTCCTTCTGCTCCTCTTTGGGTTCGACACTCCTACTTATCGAAAAGAGCTACAATTGATCATGTATACTTGTGGGTCATCATGCAGCACAACTAAGGTAGGTATCTCCCTCGGTTATGAAATCAAGGTATCAGTCAAGTAGGAGGATCAAGAAACACTATGTATACGGTACCTGCACAGAAATAATAATAGATCTTGATAAAACATGAAATAAAACAAGTAAAGAAAAAGTGCATCAAGGTATTTTTGGGTTTTTTGAAATATAGATCTGAAAATAAATATGTAAAAAGATAGATCAAAAAGAAAATATGATAAAAGATAGATCCAGGGCCATAGATTTCACTAGTGGCTTCTCTCGAGAAAATAGTGCATGGTGGGTAAACAAATTACAGTTGGGCAATTGATAGAAGAACTAATAATTATGACTATATCCAAGCCAATGATTGATGTTGCTTGAAGCTACGTCGGTATTTCCCCAAAGAGGAAGGGATGATGCAGCACAGCGGCGGTAGGTATTTCCCTCAGATATGAAACCAAGGTTATCGAACCAGTAGGAGAACCAAGCACCACAACGTAAACATCCCCGGCACGCAAATGACAACACATCGCAACCTGACGTGTTAAAGGGGTTGTCAATCCCTTTCGGGTAACGGCGCCAGAAATTGCGTGTTGACGGGAGAAAGTTGTAATAGATTGAATAAATAGATCGCAAAAAAAATAAAGTTCAGCAAAGTATTTTTGTATTTTTGGTTTAATAGATCTGAATAAAAAGAGCAAATAAAATAGATCGCAAAGGCAAATATATGAGAAAGAAGACTTCTCTCGAGAAAAATAGCAAACGGTGGGTAAACAAATTACTGTTTGGCAATTGACAGAACTTCAAATAATCATGACGATATCCAGGAAATTATCCAAGATTAGTAGACCGACTCATGCCTGCATCTACTACTATTACTCCACACATCGACCGCTATCCAACATGCATCTAGTGTATTAAGTTCATGAAAAAATGGAGTAATGCAATAAGAACGATGACATGACGTAGACAAGATCTATCTATGTAGAGATAGACCCCATCATTTTATCCTTAGTAGCAACGATACATACGTGTCGTTTCCCTTTCTGTCACTGGGATCAAGCACCGTAAGATCGAAACCCCTACAAAGCACCTCTTCCTGTTGCAAGATAAATAGATCAAGTTGGCCAAACAAAACCGAAATATCGGAGAAGAAATCCGAGGCTATAAGAGATCATGCATATAAGATATCAAAGAAACTCAAATAACTTTCATGGATATAAAAAGATATAACTGATCATGAACTCAAAGTTCATCAGATCCCAACAAACACACCGCAAAAAGAGTTACATCATATGGATCTCCAAGAGACCATTGTATTGAGAATTCGGTGAGAGAGAGGAAGCCATCTAGCTACTAACTACAGACCCGTAGGTCTACAAAGAACTACTCACGCATCATCGGAGAGACACCAATGGAGGTGGTGAACCCCATCCAAGAGAGGTCTAGATTGGATCTGGTCCTCTGGACTCTGCGGCGGCTGGATGAATATTTCGTGGACTCCCCTAGGGTTTCTGGAATATTGGGGTATTTACAGGGCAAAGAGGCGGTCCGGGGGGGCACCCGAGGTGAGCACAACCCACTAGGGCGCGCCTGGGCCTCCTAGCACGCCCTGTTGGGTCGTCCCCTCCTCTGGACTCCCCCAGGAACAGCCAGGGCCCAACATGTTCCTTCTGGTCCATAAAAAATCTCCGTAAACTTTCGTGGCATTTGGACTCCGTCTGATATTGTTTTCCTGTTATGTAAAAAACATGCAAAAAAACAGCAACTGGCACTTGGGACTATGTCAATAGGTTAGTACCAAAAAATGATATAAAATGATTATAAAACAGCCAAGATTGATAACAAAACAGCATGGAACAATCAAAAATTAAAGATACTTTGGAGAGGTATCAGCATCCCCAAGCTTAACTCATGGTCGTCCCCGAGTAGGTAAGTGATAAAAACAGAATTTTTAATGTGGAGTGCTGTCTATCATGTCATATCATATTCTTTATTTATAGCATGGACATTTGGACTTTCATGTGATTTAAAGCAATAGTCTAGTTTTGACATAATAATTTAGATACTCAAGCATATCAACAAGCAACCATGTCTTTCAAAATATCAATGCTAAAATAAGTTATCCCTAGCCCATGATGCTCAAACATTGATCCATTCATGAAACACCCTCGAATATTAGCTACAACAATACTTAAGTACAATCATATTGCCTCTTAGTTGGTGCTTTTATAAGAGAAGATGGAGACTCAAATTCAAAAATAAAAATTGCATAAAGTAAAAGAAAGGCCCTTCGCAGAGGGAAGTAGGGATTTGTAGAGGTACCAGAGCTCAAAGCGAAAAATTAGAGATAAAAAACATTTTGGGAGGTGTATCCATCACACCAACGAAAACGACTTAGAGTTCCCAACACTTTCCATGCTAGATATATCATAGGTGGTTCTCAAACAGAAAATAGTTTATTCTTTTTTCCACCAAACTTTCACTTTCCATGGCTAACCGTATCCACGGATGCCTTCCATACCAACACTTTCCAAGGAATTTATTATTTTACAACATAAAGTAAATTCATTTTTGCATTTCGGGACTGGGCATCCCTAAAACCTTTGCCTTACTCTCGTGCAATGACAAGTGAATAAACACTCATCGTGGGAATAACACATCCAGATTGGAAAATATTAGCCACCCCTCACCGCTCCGCGAGCGAAACAAACACACAAAAGAGAAGTTTATTTTGAAAATTAGAGATGGCACATACAAATTCACTTAGAACAGCAAAAGAATACCGCATATAGGTAGATATAGTGGACTCATGTGGCAAAACTGGTTTAAAGGATTTTGGATGCACAAGTAGAGATCATACTTGGTGCAAAATGAAGGCTAGCAAAAGATTGACAAGCGACCAACCAAGAAATGAGTAATCTCATAAGCAAGCATTAAGCATAATTAACATCGAATAATGCACCACAAGTAGGATATAATTTCATTGCATGACTATTGCCTGTCGTGCATGCATAGGGAATCACAAACCTTAACACCAATATTCTTACTAAAGCATAATTACTCATCAACATAACTCACATATCACACCATCATATCTCAAAACTATTACTAAGAATCAAGTTTATTTTTTCCAATGATCTTCATGAAATTTTTACTTTAGCCTTCTTGGATATCTATCACTTTGGGACTAATTTTCATGTGTTGCTTTTCATAAGCTCAAACAAATATAAGTGAAGATCATGTGCATAAAAAATTTCTTTTCTCTCAAAATAATTTAAGTAAAGCAAGAGAGAATTTCTTGAAAATTTTACTAACTCTCAAATAAATCTAAGTGAAGCAAGAGATAATTTCCTCAAAAATAACTAAGCACACCGTGCTCAAAAAGATATAAGTGAAGCACTAGAGCAAGTCCATAGCTCATAAAAGATTTAAGTGAAGCAAAGAGAGAAATTCTAACAAGTCATGATATATTTTTGGCTCTCTCAAATAGGTGTGTCCAGCAAGGATTGATGACTTAAAACACAAAATAAAGCAAGCAAAGACTCATATCATACAAGACGCTCCAAGAAAAACACATATCATGTGACAAATAAAAATATAGCTTCGAGTAAAATACCGATAGTCGTTGGAAGAAAGTGGGGATGCCACTCGTGGGCATCCCCAAGCTTAGTTGGTTGCACATTTTTGGATAATAGCTTGGGATGCCGGGGCATCCCTAAGCTTAGGCTCTTCTATCCTTCCTTCATCCATCGTAAGATAACCCAAAACTCGAAAACTTCAATCAAACAAAACTCAACAAAACCTTCGTGAGACCCGTTAGTATAAGAAAGCAAACCACTACTATAAGTGTTGTATCAAACCAACTCATATTTTGTATTGTATTATATCTACTATATTCAAACTTTTCTATGGCAAAAACTCATCAAAGAAAACCATAGAGCCATCAAAATAAGCACACAACACAAAGAAAACAGAATCTGTCAAAAATTAGGCCTACCAGGGTAATTTGTATATTGATCTACTGAAAAAATAATTAGCATTTTATCACGTTCTGGTAATTTTTAACAATTGTTTTCGTGGGCACCAATGTTTCTATTTTTCAGCAAGACCAAACAACTATCACCCATGAAAATCCGAAAGGCTTTACTTGGCACAAACACTAATTAAAACACAATAACACAATCATACCAGTACCATAATTGTTTAAACACACAAGAACAGAAAGAAAAAAGCAAAAATAAATTTTATTCATTGGGTTGCCTTGCAAAATACGCTATAGTTTTACGCCTTAGCTAGGCATAAAGCAAGGATCTAAGTATTGCCATCTTTGGTTCGAGATCCATAAGATGCCCTCATGATTGATTCATAAGGTGGCCTAATTTTTGTTCTAGGAAAGTGTTCCATACCCTTCCTTAAAGGAAATTGGAACTTAATATTGCCTTCTTTCATATCAATCACGGCACCAATAGTACGTAAAAACGGTCTACCAAGAATAATTGGACAAGACGGATTGCAATCAATATCAAGAACAATAAAAACTATGGGCACATAATTCCTATTTGCAAGAATAAGAACATCATTAATTCTTCCCATAGGCTTTTTAATAGTTTAATCCGCCAAGTAAAAATTCAAAGAACATTCTTCAAGATTGGTAAGACCAAGCACATCACATAAAGATTTCGGAATTGTAGAAACACTAGCACCCAAGTCACACAAAGCAAAAGACTCATAATTTGTAATCTTGACTTCGATAGTAGGTTGCAATTCATCATGCAATTTTCTAGGAATTGATACTTCTAATTCCAATTTTTTCTTCCAAAGCTTTCATCATAGCATCAACAATATGTTCAGTAAAAGCTTTCTTTTGTTCATAAGCATGGTGTGAATTTAGCATGGATTGCAACAAATAAATACAATCAATAAAAGATCAACTATCATAATTAAAGTCTTTGTAACCGAAAAGAGTGGGTGCATCACTAGCTAAAGTTTTGACCTCTCCAAACCCACTTTTATCAATTTTCTCAACAAGATTTTCACCCTCCGAATCATTGGGACGCCTACTACCTATAGTTGAATCTTATTCAGTCCCTTTTTGATCAATATTAACTTTACTAAACAAGGAATCAATATAAGAAACACCAATCATTTTAAGATCTTCATCACTTTTGTGAAAGTAATCACTAGAAAACGCCTTTTCTAAAAATTCTCTTTTAGCTCTAAGCATAGCGGTTCTTTTCTTACTTTCATCCATAGAAACATAAAGAGATTTAATTGATTCATCAACTTTAGGCACAAAATTTTTCAAATTGAGATTTTCCACATCATGAGCAATTCTATCAACGGCGCCAGAAATTCCTTTTGATGTTGCTTGAAGCTACGTCCGTATTTCCCCAAAGAGGAAGGGATGATGCAGCACAACGGCGGTAGGTATTTCCCTCAGATATGAAACCAAGGTTACCGAACCAGTAGGAGAACCTAGCAACACAACGTAAGCAGCCCCTGCACACAAATAACAGCACCTCACAACCCGACTTGTTAAAGGGGTTGTCAATCCCTTTTGGGTAACGGTGCCAGAAATTGCGTGTTGACGGGAGAAAGTTGTAATAGATTGAATAAATAGATCGCAAATAAAATAAAGTGCAGCAAATTATCTTTGTATTTTTTGTTTAATAGATCTGAATAAAAAGAGCAAATAAAATAGATCGCAAAGTCAAATGTATGAGAAAGAAGACCCGGGGGCAGTAGGTTTCACTAGTGGCTTCTCTTGAGAAAAATAGCAAATGGTGAATAAAAAATTACTGTTGGGCAATTGATAGAACTTCAAATAATCATGACGATATCCAGGCAATGATCATTATATAGGCATCACGTCCACGATTAGTAGACCGACTCCTGCCTGCATCTACTACTATTACTCCACACATCGACCGCTATGCAGCGTGCATCTTGTGTATTAAGTTCATGAAAAAATGGAGTAATGCAATAAGAACGATGACAAGATTTAGACAAGATCTATCTATGTAGAGATAGACCCCATATTTTTTTTCCTTAGTAGCAATGATACATACGTGTCGTTTCCCTTTCTGTCGCTACGATCAAGCACTGTAGGATCGAACCTACTACAAAGCACCTCTTCCCGTTGCAAGATAAATAGATCAAGTCTGCCAAACAAAACCCAAATATCGGAGAATAAATACGAGGCTATAAGAGATCATGCATATAAGAGATCAAAGAAACTAAAATAACTTTCGTGGATATAAAAAGATATAACTGATCATAAACTCAAAGTTCATCAGATCCCAACAAACACACAGCAAAAAGAGTTACATAATATGGATCTCCAAGAGACCCTTGTATTGAGAATTCAGCGAGAGAGAGTAAGCCATCTAGCTACTAACTATGGACCCGTAGTTCTACAAAGAACTACTCACGCATCATCAGAGAGACACTAATGGAGGTGGTGAACCCCATCCGAGATGGTGTCTAGATTGGATCTGGTGATTCTGGAATCTGCGGCGATTGGATGAATATTTCGTCGATACCCTAGGGTTCCTGGAATATTGGGGTATTTATAGAGCAAAGAGGTGGTCCGGGGGGCACCCGAGGTGGGCACAACCCAGCAGGGCGCGCCTGGGCCTCCTAGCGTGCCCTGGTGGGTTGTCCCGTCCTCGGTACCCCCCCAGGCACAGCCAGGGCCCAACATGTTCCTTCTGGTCCATAAAAATATCCGTAAAGTTTTGTGTCATTTGGACTCCGTCTGATATTGATATCCTGCGATGTAAAAAGCATGCAAAAAAGAGCAACTGGCACTTGGCACTATGTCAATACGTTAGTACCAAAAAATGATATAAAATGACTATAAATGATTATAAAACATCCAAGATTGATAACAAAACAACATGGAACAATAAAAAATTATAGATACGTTGGAGACGTATCAATTATCAATATATAGGCATCACGTCCAAGATTAGTTGACCGACTCCTGCCTGCATCTACTACTATTACTCCACACGTCGACCGCTATCCAGCATGCATCTAGTGTATTAAGTTCTTGGAGAAATGGAGTAACGCAATAAGAAATATGACATGATGTAGACAAGATCTATTCATGTAGGAATAGACCCCATCTTGTTATCCTAACTAGCAATGGTACATGCGTGCCTTGCTGCCCCTTCTGTCATTGGGAGAAGACACCGCAAGATCAAACCCATCACAAAGCACCTCTACCCATTGCAAGAAAAATCAATCTAGTTGGCCTAACTAAACCAAAGATTCAGAGAATAAATACGAGGCTATAAATAATCATGGATATTAGAGATCAAAGAAGACTAAAATAATATTTATGGATAAAAATCTGATCATAAACTCAAACTTCATCGGATCCCAACAAACACGCCGCAAAAAGTTATTACATAAAATAGATGTCCAAGAGACCATTGTATTGAGAATCAAAAAGAGAGAAGAAGTCATCTAGCTACTGCCTACAGACCCATAGGTCTATGGTGAACAACTCACTCTTCATCATTGAGGCACCAATGAGGATGATGAACCCCTCCGTGATTGTGTTCCCCTCTGGCAGAGTGCTGGAATAGGGTTCTAGATTGGATCTCTTGGTTCTAGAACTTGCGCTGCTGGAATTGTGTTTCGTCGACTCCCCTAGGGTTTCTGGAATATTTGGGAATTTATAGGGCGAAGAGGTAGTGCAAGAGACCCCTGTGGGCCCCACAACCCAACAGGGCGCGCCTGGGCTCCTGGGTGCACCGTGGTGTCTTGTGGTCCCCACAGGCCTCCCCTCTGATGCTTCCTTAGCTCCCAAGTTGTCTTCTGGTTCAAAGAAAATCTCCAAAAAGTTTCGCTACGTTTGGACTCTGTTTGATAGGGATATTCTGCGAAGTAAAAAACAAGCAAAAAACAACAACTGGCACTGGGCACTATGTCAATAGGTTAGTCCCAAAAAATGATATAAAGTTGTTACACAATGATTGTTAAACATCCAAGATTGATAATATAATAGTGTGGAACAAGCAAAAGTTATAGATATGTTGGAGACGTATGACATTCCTATCATCTCTGAAATGAGTGAACTCATCATCGATTTCTTTCCACTGCCGACCATCTGCAACTTGTTTAATCACTCCTTCTGACGGAGTCCTGGATTAGGGGGTATCCGGACAGCCAGATTACATCCTTTGGCCGGATTGTTGGACTATGAAGATACAAGATTGAAGACTTCGTCCCGTGTCCGGATGGGACTCTCCTTGGCGTGGAAGGCAAGCTTGGCAATACGGATATGTAGATCTCCTCCCTTGTAACCGACTCTGTATAACCCTAGCCCCCTCTGGTGTCTATATAAACCGGAGGGTTTAGTCTGTAGGACGACAACTATCATACCATAGGCTAGCTTCTAGGGTTTAGCCTCTACAATCTCGTGATAGATCAAGTCTTGTAATACTTATACCATCAAGATCAATCAAGCAGGAAGTAGGGTATTACCTCCATCGAGAGGGCCCGAACCTGGGTAAACATTGTGTCCCCCGCCTCCTGTTACCGTCCGCCTTAGACGCACAGTTCGGGACCCCCTACCTGAGATCCGCTAGTTTTGACACCGACATTGGTGCTTTCATTGAGAGTTCCACTGTGTCGTCACCGTAAGGCTTGATGGCTCCTTCGATCATCGCTAGCGATGCGGTCCAGGGTGAAGTTTTCCTCCCCGGACAGATCTTTGTATTCGGCGCCTTCGCTCTGCGGGCTAACTCGCTTGGTCATCTGGAGCAGATCGAGAGCTACGCCCCTGGCCACAAGGTCAGGTTCGGAAACTTGAACCACATCACCGACATCCGCGGAGACTTGATCTTCGATAGATTCGAGCCCTTTCCAGGTGCGCTGCACAATCACGACGAGCATCATATAGCTCTGCCGTCGGACGGTGTTCGGGAGATCACACCGGCAACTACTCCGGCCCTCAATCCGGAGCAAATTGCGCCATCCAGGGATGGGTGGATAGAACCCGCCGTGGAGGCCGTACTCTCAGCGGCGATAGAGCCGAACACTAACTTTACTCCTCGTGAGAGCTGTGATGCCGAACTACTGGATTCGTCCCCGGCCACAGAGTCCGAGCCGTCGGCGCCTGTTCCCATTGAATCCGATTGGGCGCCGATTATGGAGTTTACCTCCGTGGATATCTTTCAACACTCGCCCTTCTGCGACGTGCTAAATTCATTAAGGTCTCTCTCCTTGTTAGGAGAACCTTGGCCGAACTATGTCCAGCTAGAGGGATGCGGAAGACGAAGAAATTCGCTCTCCACCCACCACCCACTTAGTAGCCACTGTCGACGATTTAACCGACATGCTCGACTTCGACTCCGAAGACATCGATGGTATGGAAGACGATGCAGGAGACGAACAGGAACCACTGCCCACAGGGCACTGGACCGCCACCTCATCATATGATATATACATGGTGGATACATCCAAAGAAGGCAATGGCGATAAGACAGTGGAGGATGACCCCTCCAAGAAGCAACCCAAGCGCCGACGTCAGCGGCGCCGCTCTAAGTCTCGCCATAGCAAAAGTAGTGATACCGGAATAAGAGACAATAACACTCCGGACAGTGCCGAAGACGACGACAATCCCCTCCAGCAAGATTTAAAGCGGGAGGACGAGCAAGCTAGCCCTCCTGAGCAGGCAGCAGATGGAGAATCGGAGGATGACAATTACATTCCTCTCTCCGAAGATGAGGTGAGCCTCGGCGACGAAGAATTTACCGTGCCTAAGGATACCGTCGAACAGGAGCGCTTTAAGCACCGGCTTATAGCCACAGCAAATAGCTTGAAGAAAAAGCAATAGCAGCTTCGACCTGATCAAGATTTGCTAGCAGACAGATGGACTGAAGTCCCTGCAGCCGAGGAATATGAACTCGAACGCCCCTCCGAAAGTTACCCAAAACGCAGGTCGCTACTCGAGGAAGAAGCATTGAAACCTGCCTCACCAGCGTACAATGCGGCTGACCGGCCATCGCGCGGCCGAGACAGAGAGGTGTTCCAGCCTGACGTTCAGCCTGCACCCCGCCGCCATTCAAACAAAAATACCAAGGAACAGGGCAACACGCGTGACCTGCGAGACGTATTCGAGAGCAAAGCAAAGCATGCAAGATTGGTCTACGGATCAAGGGGGCACGCACCAATACGTGACGATGATCGTCACGCCAGATACAATAAAAGTAAATCCGGCCGGGCCGAATATAGCAGACAAGATTCATATGAACTACGTCACGATATAGCTCGACACAGAGGCGCTGCACACCCCCTATGCTTCAATGATGAAGTTATGGATCACGAATTCCCGGAGGGTTTTAAACCCGTAAATATCGAATCATACGATGGTACAACAGATCCCGCAGTATGGATTGAGGATTTCCTCCTCCATATCCACATGGCTCGCGGTGATGATCTACACGCCATCAAGTACCTCCCACTAAAACTCAAAGGACCAGCTCGACATTGGCTGAATAGCTTGCCAGCAGAATCCATTGGCAGATGGGAGGATCTGGAAGATGCATTCCTTGACAACTTCCAAGGTACTTATGTACGACCACCGGATGCTAATGACTTAAGTCATATAATTCGGCAGCCAGGGGAATTGGCCAGGACATTCTGGACGCGGTTCCTAACCAAGAAAAACCAAATTGTTGACTGTCCGAATGCAGAGGCCTTAGCCCGTGACGAATGGCTCGCCCGGCACCTCAGCCAAGAGAAGCCAAAATCCATGGCAGCCCTCACGACACTCATGACCCGCTTTTGCGCGGGCGAAGATAGCTGGTTGGCTCGTAGTACCAATACAGTAAGTAAACCAGGCATATCAGAAGCCAGGAATGGCAGTGACAAACCACGACGCAACAAACACAAGCGCCGCAAATATGGTGAAAACGCCGAAAAAATGGCAGTTAATGCCGGGTTCAGGGGCTCAAAGTCCGGTCAGTGGAAAGGGCCACCCAAAAATAAAATTCCGGTCCCATCCAGTCTGGACCGCATACTCGATCGCCAGTGCCAAATTCATGGCACCCCAGAAATGCCAGCCACCCACACCAACAGGCGATGCTGGGTCTTCAAACAAGTCGGCAGGGTAGGCGCCAAAAACGGAGAGGGGGGATCTCAAAGTGGTGATGGCGACGAAGAGCCCAGATAACTGAACACAAGAGGACAAAAGAAATTTCCCCCGCATATTCAATCGGTGAATGTTGGGGAACGTGGTAATTTCAAAAAATTTCCTACGCATGCGCAATATCATGGTGATGCATAGCAATGAGAGGGAAGAGTGTTGTCCACGTACCCTCGTAGACCGAAAGCGGAAGCGTTATAACAACGCGGTTGATGTAGTCGTACGTCTTGTCAGGACCCCGATCCTAAGTCACACCGATCTAGCATGTAACACATCATATCACTTTGCGGCCTCACGCACGGTATTCCCACGGGTGTCGCCTTACCATGGCCCGGGACCGTTTGCGTCTTTTTGCTCACGTATATGATAGTGTCGCTAGCATCCATATGACAAAGAACCCGGGCCGACATGGCTAGTCGTGAACCCAAAGCGGCGCTAACCTATGGGGACAGGCATACATGAATCACATCGAGCATGTCGGTCATCAACGTATATATTCGGGCTGTAGCACTGGCTATGAGGACTCCGGTATCTCGGGCTGTAGCAGGCTAGGCAGGACTCCGAATAACACCAAGTGACATTTCCCGAAGGACAGACATAAGGCAGTGAAACACATGCCGCCGATCAAGTGTCCAAGCGGTAGTCTTTGGGCTAGCAGGACTCCGGTGAACCGGGCTGTAGCGGACTACTATCGCCGTAAGCACGAGACTACATTTCCCCATAAGAGAGGCTACCAAGGATAAACAACTAGGTTGTCGGATCCCACACATAGCAGTACAAGTTACACGTACGCATAACATGCAAGTATGTGTTGTACAACATGGCATCACAACATAACGCAAACTCATATAGATAAAGGCTCAGAAGAGCCACATAGCGATAAATACAAACAGGGGTCACATGACCCATCATTCAGAGCATACAAGCAACAAGCGGAAGCATTACATGTCTGAGTACAGACATCTACAAAAGAAAAGGCTGAGAAGCCTGACTATCTACAAGACCCTCCCAAGGTACAAGATCGTAGCTGAGGTAACAAGCTACTCGTCAAGTCCAAGCAGAACTACTAGTAAGACCAAGTCTCCGCTGCAAAACATAAATAAAGCAACGTGAGTACAAAGGTACTCAGCAAGACTTACATCAGATCCTATCATACATGCATTAGTGTCAAAAGGTAATGTGGAGTTTAGTTGCAGCAAGCCAGCTTTGACTCTGTGGCTATCCTGTTCTCACGACTACAAGAAACTCTTGAGGTGAGACAACGTACACGAGTCCACTAATCACCACATCAATACACTACTACGGATTCATTCCCTGCTTCCATACGGGAGGCCATCCATAGCACTCACACTTGTCTTGAGCATTTTAGAGTATCCACTTCAAGTTGTCTATGTACCACGTAAGCATCCAAGAAGTCCATAATCGAGGACACGGCTATTCGAGTAGATCATGATAACCCTGCAGGGGGTACTTCTTCACACACGCTCTCGCCACTTACCGCCATGTACACGTCACGTATCTCGGCAACCTTCAAGCGGAAGCCTGGCGAGGGTGTCGGCCACGACCGACTAACCACACAAGACTCTAGTCCAGGTTTATCGCCTATTCGGGTTCCATCCGCAAGGAGATCCGGCCGGGTGTCGCCACGGCCCCAAACGATGTGAGCAGGGTTCCCAAGCCCACCATCCGGGTGCCACTTGGTACACCGTGCCACAATGCCTAGTCTGTCCCAAGCCCACCTGCCGGGCGCCACTCGGTAGAAAAATAGCACTACCTACAAACACCAGAGACTAGTTGCGACTCTGGACAGAGATCAAGTCGGTTAATAAGTCGAGAGGGCTTGGAGCGCCTGAGCCCAATGTGTGGTAGTATCGAGTCATTGGACAACATACATAGAACTTCGGGCTTAAGGACGGTTCCAGTGAGACAACCCACCATGTACTCCTACATGGCCTCTCACCGCTACCTTTACCAAATCGTGTTCACACACTTCACTCTCAAAGATCGTAACATAGAATCTGACATCCAATTCATTCCCAATGAATCGGACCTGACACAACTCTAAGCAATAGCAGGCATAGCATGGTAGGAACACAACATGGCTCAATCAACTCCTACACATGCTAGTGGGTTTTCAACTATTTACTGTGGCAATGACAGGTCATGCAGAGGAATGGGTTCAACTACCGCGGCACAAAGTAGCAGATGAATCGTTGTTGTCCTAATGCAATAACTGAGAGCAGGAGCGAGAGAGTAGGATTGTATCGGAATGAACAAGGGAATTTTCTTGCCTGGCACTTCTGAAGATAATATAGTTCTTCATCGGTGTCATCGAACAATCGTAAACATCGCTCACCGAGAGGGACAAACACCGCAATCGAGAAAGAACACAATCAATGCAATGCACATATATGATGCATGCTATGACATGGCAATATGGATGTGTGTTGGCCTAATGCAAGCTGAAATAACAGGGATGAACTCATTTGAATCAAGGATTCAAATGATAGCTCATTTGAGTTAGTCCTAAAGGTGCATTATCTTATTCTGGTTAAACAGCATAGTTAACTTGTTTTAACATGCATGAAACCTGTACCAATGGATAGAGTGGATTTTTCTGATAATTTTTCATATATAAATCTTTGCATTTGGAGTTATAGATTAAAAGTTATAAGCATTTGAAATTTGAATTATATTCGGAATTACTATATTAGAATAAATCCAGAAATTCATTTATTGCGTCAAGATGAGGTCGCGTGACGTCAGGGGTCAACGGGGTCGTCCAGGTCAAACTGACCAGTGGGACCCGCATGTCAGTAATTAGTTTAACTAATTAATTTTAATTAAAACTAACCGGATTAGTTAACCGAGGGGGTCCACCTGTTGACTCGTAGCGATCAGCAGGGCCCACCAACAGCGGTCGATGGTCAACTCACGGCGTCAGCCGCCGGGCGAGGCCAAAGGCCGGGCGAAGCAAAGTGCTTTTACGTTCCGCCACCAAATGGGGCGCGGAAGGCATCTACGTGGAGCTGGAGACGAACCGCGGCTTTTGGTGGTGTTAGTTGGGGTCGGGGTGGCCGGAGTGGGCGCCGGCGACGAGTCGGGCGGCGGCCGGGGCTCGGGTGATGTCGGGTTTGGTGTTAGAGGGCTCGGCGAGGCGCGGGAAGTGCATAGCTAGGCCCAGCGCAACTCGGTGAGTGCGATGGACAGGGTGGCGTGGCCGTTGGGTGGCCGGAGCTTGTCGGCGACGAGCTCCGCGGCGGTGCGTTCAGTGATCGACGTATGCGTTGTGGTGCAAGAGGAAGAGAGCGGAGAGGACGGGAGTAGCCAGCCTCACGGTGAACCCGTGAGAGAGCCTCGTCGGGTCGGGGCGGTCTGATGCGGCGGCGGCGATGGGGATCTCCGGCGGCTTCGAGCTCGGTCGAGGTCGGTGTAGAGGCTTCGGGGTGCTTAGAGCGAGCAGGACTCGGCTAGCTAGGGGTAGTGGGGTGCGGCGGAGCTGCTGGACATGGTGGGGAGGAGCATGGACGGCGGGGAGCACGGCGTCGACGGTGGAGCGGCGACGGTGGCGTCGGCCATGGCGAGGGGGGAGCGAGAGAGAGGCCGGGGGGCGAATGGCGTGCCCAGGGGGTTCGGGCGACGACGTGGAGGCCATCCAGGGCGGCGAGGCGGCGAGGAGGTGAAGCAGGGCGACGGCCAGCTGCGTGGCGCGCCGTGCTCGCCGTCGGGCACTGGCTGCTGCTGGCCGAGCCAAGCAGCTCAGCTGGCTGCTGGCTGGGCCGGCAGGTGGGCACAGTGGACGGCGTCGAGTAAGGGTTTTCTAATTTTTACTCTTTTCTAATTTTCTGCAACTTTGTGGGGTTTTTAAAAATACCAAAACTATTTTAAAAATCACCAAAATGCTCCTGGTCACTTGTTAGAATATTCCTAACATGAAACATTTTGGTTTGGAAATTTTTGAACATTTAAAATATTTTATATAATTTAAAATGCCCATTTCAAAAACTTGTGGATTAATTCTAGAACCCTTAGATGACCTAGAAAATAATACACCTCCTTTGACAGGGTTCTAACTGAGCAAAGAGGATGAACATTTTGAAGGCATTTCAGGTTCATTGAAATAATTTTTTGTAAACCCTAGTTGTAGTTAAGGGGGGTGGGGGTGTTCTGGGGTTTCCTGCCTTCCCCATTTCAATTTCAAATGAAATTTAAACATGATGCACACCCTAATGCATGGTCTAACTGGGATGTGACACGTCTTCACGGCCCGACCGATCAAGCACCAAAACTATGGCACCTCCGAGTTCTAGCACACGTTCAGCTCGATGACGATCCCCGGACTCCGATCCAGCAGAATGTCGGGGAAGAGTTCCGTCAGCACGACGGCATGGTGACGATCTTGATGTTCTACCATCGCAGGGCTTCGCCTAAGCACCGCTACAATATTATCGAGGATTATGGTGGAGGGGGGCACCGCACACGTCTAAGAGATCGAGAGATCAATTGTTGTGTCTTTGGGGTGCCCCCCTGCACCCGTATATAAAGGAGCAAGGGGGAGGCCGTCCGGCCCTCTATGGCGCGCCCCCAAGAGGGGAATCCTACTAGGACTCCAAGTCCTAGTAGGTTTCCACCTAAAGGGAGAGAGGGGGAAGGAAGGAGAGGGAGAGGAGAAGGAAGGGGCGCCTCCTCTCTAGTCCAATTCGGACCCGGAGGGGAGGGGCGCGGCCTGCCCTAGGCCGCCCTCTCTCTCCACTAAGGCCCATCGAGGCCCAATAGTTCTCCGGGGTTTCCGATAACCCTCCAAAGACTCGGTTTTATCCGAAACTTTTCCGGAACACTTCCGTGTCCGAATATAGTCGTCCAATATATCAATCTTAATGTCTCGACCATTTCGAGACTCCTCGTCATGTCCGTAATCACATTCAGGACTCCAAACAAACTTCGGTACATCAAAACTCATAAACTCATAAGATAACTGTCATCGAAACCTTAAGCGTGCGGACTGAGGGAGTCCTGGATTAGGGGGTGTCCGGATGGCCGGACTATAACCTTTGGCCGGACTCCTGAACTATGAAGATACAAGATTGAAGACTATGTCCCGTGTCCGGATGGGACTTTCCTTGGCATGGAAGGCAAGCTTGGCGATACAGATATGTAGATCTCCTTCCATTGTAACCGACTCTGTGTAACCCTAGCCCTCTCCGGTGTCTATATAAACCGGAGGGTTTTAGTCCGTAGGACGAACAACAATCATACCATAGGCTAGCTTCTAGGGTTTAGCCGTGGTAGATCTACTCTTCTAGTACCCATATCATCAATATTAATCAAGCAGGAGTAGGGTTTTACCTCCATCGAGAGGGCCCGAACCTGGGTAAAAACATCGTGTCCCTTGTCTCCTGTTACCATCCGCCAAGACGCACAGTTCGGGACCCCCTACCCGAGATCCGCCGGTTTTGACACCGACATTGGTGCTTTCATTGAGAGTTCCTCTGTGTCGTCACCTTTAGGCCCGATGGCTACTCCGATCTGTTGGAAATATGCCCTAGAGGCAATAATAAAAGCATTATTATTATATTTCCTTGTTCATGATAATTGTCTTTTATTCATGCTATAATTGTATTATCCGGAAATCGTAATACATGTGTGAATACATAGACCACAATACGTCCCTAGTAAGCCTCTAGTTGACTAGCTCGTTGGTCAACAGATAGTCATGGTTTCCTGACTATGGACATCAGATGTCATTGACAACGGGATCACGTCATTAGGAGAATGACGTGATGGACAAGACCCAATCCTAAGCATAGCACAAGATCGTGTAGTTCGTTTTGCTAGAGCTTTCTCGATGTCATGTATCTATTCCTTAGACCATGAGATCGTGTAACTCCCGGATACCGTAGGAGTGCTTTGGGTGTACCAAACGTCACAACGTAACTGGGTGACTATAAAGGTGCATTACAGGTATCTCCGAAAGTGTCATTGGGTTGACACGGATCGAGACAGGATTTGTCACTCCAGACACGGAGAGGTATCACCGCCCACTCGGTAGTGCATCATCATAATGAGCTCAAAGTGACCAAGTGTCTGGTCACGGGATCATGCATTACGGCACGAGTAAAGTGACTTGCCGGGTAACGAGACTGAACGAGGTATTGGGATACCGACGATCGAAGTCTCGGGCAAGTAACATACCGTCTGACAAAGGGAATGGTATACGGGGTTGCTTGAATCCTCGACATCGTGGTTCATCCGATGACATCATCAAGGAGCATGTGGAGCCAACATGGGTATCCAGATCCCGCTGTTGGTTATTCACCTGAGAGCGTCTCGGTCATGTCTCAAGATGTCTCCCGAACCCGTAGGGTCTACACACTTAAGGTTCGGTGACGCTAGGGTTATTAGGAAGACTTATATGTGATTACCGAATGTTGTTCGGAGTCCCGGATGAGATCCCGGACGTCACGAGGAGTTCCGGAATAGTCCGGAGGTAAAGATTTCTATATGGGAAGTTGTCAAACGGACATCAGAAAGTTTCGGGGGCACACCGGTATTGTACCGGGGCCACCGGAAGTGTTCCGGGTCCACTGGAGGGGCCACCTCCTGGGGCCACTTGGGCTGCGTGGGAAGGGGCCAGCCCCTGGTGGGCTGGGCGCACCCCCCTCCCTTGGGCCCTTGCGCCTAGGGTTGAGGGGGGGAACCCTAGAGGGGGCGCCCCCTTGCTTGGGGGGCAAGCCCCCCTCCCCTTGGCCGCCTCCCCCCCCCCTCTAGATGCATCTAGAGGAGCCGGCCCCCCTCTCCCTTTCCCCTATAAATAGAGGGGTGTGGGGAGGGCTGCACACTCCAAGCCAAGGCGCAGCCCCTCCCCTCCCCAACACCTCTCCTCCTCCGCACGTGCTTGGCGAAGCCACTGCCGAGTATCTGCTGCACCAACAACACCACGCCGTCGTGCTGCCGTTGGAGCTGTCTTCCTCCACCTCTCCTTCCTCCCTGCTGGATCAATACGGAGGAGACGTCGTCCGTACCGTACGTGCGTTGAACGCGGAGGTGCTGTCCGTTCAGTACTTGGTCATCGGTGATCCGAATCACGTCGAGTACGACTCCATCATCACCATCCGCTTGAACGCTTCCGCACTCGATCTACAAGTGGTATGTAGATGCAAACTCTCTCCCTTGACTCGTTGCTTAGATGAACTCATAGATGGATCTTGGTGAAACCGTAGGAAAAATTTTAATTTTCTGCAACGTTCCCCAACAGTGGTATCAGAGCTAGGTCTATGCGTAGTTCTCTAATGCACGAGTAGAACACAATTATATTGTGGGCGTAGATCTTGTCAACTTGCTTGCCGCTACTAGTCTTATCTTGCTTCAACGGTATTGTGGGATGAAGCGGCCCGGACCAACCTTACACGTGACGCCACGTGAGACCGGTTCCACCGACTAACATGCACTAGTTGCATAAGGTGGTCAAGGGTGTCTGTCTCTCCCACTTTAGTTGAAGTGGATTCGATGAAAAGGGTCCTTATGAAGGGTAAATAGAATTTGACAAAATGACATTGTGGTTATTCGTAGGTAAGAAAACGTTCTTGCTAGAACCCAATTGCAGCCACGTAAAAGATGCAACAACAATTAGAGGACGTCTAACTTGTTTTTGCAGCAATTGTCATGTGATGTGATATGGCCAGAAGTTGTGATGAATGATGAATAGCGTACAGATGTATGAGATCATGTTCTTGTAATAGGAATCACAACTTGCATGTCGATGAGTATGACAACCGGCAGGAGCCATAGGAGTTGTCTTTATTTTTGTATGACCTGCGTGTCATTGAAAAACGCCATGTAAACTACTTTACTTTATTACTAAACACGTTAGTCATAGAAGTAGAAGTAGTCGCTATGGCGTGACAACTTCATGAAGACACGATGATGGAGATCATGATGATGGAGATCATGGTGTCATGCCGGTGACAAGATGATCATGGATCCCCGAAGATGAAGATCAAAGGAGCTATATGATATTGGCCATATCATGTCACTACTTAATATAATTGCATGTGATGTTTATTATGTTTTATGCATCTTGTTTACTTAGAACGACGGTAGTAAATAAGATGATCCCTTACAACAATTTCAAGAAGTGTTCTCCCCTAACTGCGTGCACCGTTGCTAAAGTTCGTCGTTTCGAAGCACCACGTGATGATCGGGTGTGATAGATCCTCACGTTCACATACAACGGGTGTAAGACAGTTTTACACATGCAAAACACTTAGGGTTAACTTGACGAGCCTAGCATGTACAGACATGGCCTCGGAACACGGAGACCGAAAGGTCGAACACGAGTCGTATAGAGGATACGATCAACATGAGAATGTTCACCAACGATGACTAGTCCGTCTCACGTGATGATCGGACACGGCCTAGTCGACTCGGATCGTGTAACACTTAGATGACTAGAGGGATGTCAAATCTGAGTGGGAGTTCATTCAATAATTTGATTAAGATGAACTTAATTATCATGAACTTAGTCTAAAACTTTTGAAAATATGTCTTGTAGATCAAATGGCCAACGCTCATGTCAACATGAACTTCAACGCTGCTCCTAGAGAAAACCAAGCTGAAAGATGATGGCAGCAACTATACGGATCGGGTCCTAACACGAGGATCATCCTCATAGCTGCCAAGAAGGCATATGTCCTAGAAGCACCGCTTAGGTGACCCACCTGCTCTCCCCAAAGACTGCAAGACGATTTGAACGTTTGGCGAACACGCATCGATGATTACTCCCTCGTTCGGTGCGGCATGCTATTCAACTTAGAACCGGGCTCCAAAAGCGCTTTTGAGCATCACGGAGCATATGAGATGTTCGAGGAGCTGAAACTAGTTTTCCAAGCTCACGCCCGGGTCGAGAGATATGACGTCTCGACAAGTTCTATAGTTGTAAGATGGAGGAAAATATTTACGTCGGTGAGCACATCGAGAATGTCCGGGTTGCACAACCGCATGACCCAGCTGAATATTAACCTCCCCGATGAGGCGGTCATTGTGACAGAATCCTTGATCGCTTCCCACCAAGCTACAAGAGCTTTGTGATGAACTACAATATGCAGGGGATGGTGAAGACCATTCCTGAAGTATTTTCAATGCTGAAGTCAGCAGAGGTTGAGATCAAGAAAGAACATCAAGTGTTGATGGTCAATAGACCACAAAGTTCAAGAAGGGCAAGGGCAAAAAGAACTTCAAGAAGGACGGTAAGGATGTTGCCGCGCACGGTAAGCCAGTTACCAGGAAGAAGTCAAAGAATGGACCCAAGCCTGAGACTGAGTGCTTTTATTGCAAGGGGAAGGGTCACTGGAAGCAGAACTGCCCCAAATACTTAGCAGATAAGAAGGCCGGCAACACCAACGGTATATTTGATATACATGTAATTGATGTGTACCTTACCAGTACTCGTAGTAACTCCTGGGTATTTGATACCGGTGCCGTTGCTCATATCTGTAAATCACAGCAGGAGCTGCGGAATAAGCGGAGACTGGCAAAGGACAAGGTGACGATGCGCGTCGGGAATGGTTCCAGAGTCGATGTGATCGCCGTTGGCACGCTACCTCTACATTTACCTACGGGATTAGTTTTGAACCTTAATAATTGTTATTTGGTGCCAAGTTTGAGCATGAACATTGTATCTGGATCTCGTTTAATGCGAGATGGCTACTCATTTAAATCCGAGAATAATGGTTGTTCTATTTATATGAGAGATATGTTTTATGGTCATGCTCCGTTGGTCAATGGTTTATTCTTAATGAATCTCAAGCGTAATGTTACACATATTCATAGCGTGAATACCAAAAGATGTAAAGTTGATAACGATATTCCCACATACTTGTGGCACTGCCGCCTTGGTCACATTGGTGTCAAGCGCATGAAGAAGCTCCATGCTGATGGACTTTTGGAGTCTCTATATTATGAATCATTTGACACATGCGAACCATGCCTCATGGGCAAGATGACCAAGACTCCGTTCTCGGAACAATGGAGCGAGCAACCAACTTATTGGAAATCATACATACCGATGTGTGCGGTCCAATGAGTGTTGAGGCTCATGGAGGATATCGTTATGTTCTCACTCTCACAGATGACTTGAGTAGATATGGGTATGTCTACTTGATGAAACACAAGTCTGAGACCTTTGAAAAGTTCAAGGAATTTCAGAATGAAGTAGAGAATCAACGTGACCAAAAAATAAAGTTCTTACGATCAGATCGTGGAGGAGAATATTTGAGTCACGAATTTGGTACACACTTAAGAAAATGTGGAATCGTTTCACAACTCACGCCGCCTAGAACACCTCGGTAATGAATGGTGTGTCCGAACGTCAGTAATCGCACTCTATTGGATATGGTGCGATCTATGATGTCTCTTACATATTTACCGCTTTCATTTTGGGGATACGCTCTAGAGACAGCTACATTCACTTTAAATAGGGCACCGTCTAAATCCGTTGAGACGACACCGTATGAATTATGGTTTGGGAAGAAACCTAAGCTGTCGTTTCTAAAAGTTTGGGGATGCGATGCTTATGTCAAGAAACTTCAACCTGAAAATCTCGAACCCAAGTTGGAAAAATGCGTCTTCATAGGATACCCTAAGGAAACCATAGGGTATACCTTCTACTTAAGATCCGAGGGCAAGATCTTTGTTGCTAAGAACAGATCCTTTCTGGAAAAGGTGTTTCTCTCGAAAGAATTAAGTGGGAGGAAAGTAGAACTCGAGGAAGTACTACCTCTTGAACCGGAAAGTAGTGCAGCTCAGGAAAATGTTCCTGTGGTGCCTACACCAATTGGAGAGGAAATTAATGATGATGATCAAGGTACTTCGGATCAAGTTGCTCTTGAACTTCATTAGGTCCACTAGGACACGCTCCGCACTGCAGTGGTACGGCAACCCCTGTCACGGAAATCATGTTGTTAGACAACGGTGAACCTTCGAACTATGAAGAAGCGATGGCGGGCCCAGATTCCAACAAATGGCTAGAAGCCATGAAATCCGAGATAGAATCCATGTATGAAAAGAAAGTATGGACTTTGACTGACTTGCCCGATGATCGGCGAGCGACAGAAAACAAATGGATCTTTAAGAAGAAGACGGACGCGGATGGTAATGTCACCATCTATAAAGCTCGACTTGTCGCTAAGGGTTATCGGCAAGTTCAAGGGATTGACTACGATGAGACTTTCTCTCCGTAGCGAAGCTTAAGTCCGTCCGAATCATGTTAGCAATTGCCGCATACTATGATTATGAGATATGGCAGATGGACGTCAAAACAGCGTTCCTTAACGGTTATCTTAAGGAAGAGCTGTATATGATGCAGCCGGAAGGTTTTGTCGATCCTAAAAATGCTAACAAAGTATGCAAGCTCCAGCGATCCATTTATGGGCTGGTGCAAGCATCTCGGAGTTGGAACATTCGCTTTGATGAGATGATCAAAGCGTTTGGGTTATCTTGAGACTTATGGAGAAGCCTGCGTTTACAAGAAAGTGAGTGGGAGCTCTGTAGCATTTCTCATATTATATGTAGATGACATACTTTTGATGGGAAATGATATAGAATTCTTGGACATCATTAAGGCCTACTTGAATAAGTGTTTTTCAATGAAGGACCTTGGAGAAGCTGCTTATATATTAGGCATCAAGATCTATAGAGATAGATCGAGACGCCTCATAGGTCTTTCACAAAGCACATACCTTGATAAGATTTTGAAGAAGTTCAAAATGGATCAGTCCAAGAAGGGGTTCTTGCCTGTATTGCAAGGTGTGAGATAGAGCTCAGCTCAATGCCCGACCACGGCAAAAGATAAAGAAGAGATGAGTGTCATCCCCTATGCCTCAACCATAGGATCTATTATGTATGCCATGCTGTGTACCAGACCTGGTGTAAACCTTGCCGTAAGTTTGGTAGGAAGGTACCAAAGTAATCCCGGCAAGGAACACTAGACAGCGGTCAAGAATATCCTTAAGTACGAAAAGGACAAAGGACATGTTTCTCGTTTATGGACGTGACGAAGAGCTCGTCAGAAGGGTTACGTCGACGCTTAGCTTCGACACAGATCTGGATGACTCTAAGTCACAAACCGGATACGTGTATATGTTGAATGGTGGAGCGATGGTAGCTGGTGCAGCTGCAAGCGAAGCGTCGTGGCGGGATCTACATGTGAAGCGGAGTACATGGCAGCCTCGGAGGCAGCGCATGAAGCAATTTGGGTGAAGGAGTTCATCACCGACCTAGGAGTCATACCCAATGCGTCGGGGCCGATCAAACTCTTCGTGACAACACTGGAGCTATTGCACTTGCCAAGGAGCCTGGTTTCACAAGAAGACCAGGAACATCAAGCGTCGCTTCAACTCCATCCGTGAAAATGTTCAAGATGGAGACATAGAAATTTGTAAAGTACATACGGATCTGAATGTCGCAGATCCGTTGACTAAACCTCTTCCGCAGGCAAAACATGATCAACACCAGAACTCTATGGGTGTTCGATTCATCACAATGTAACTAGATTATTGACTCTAGTGCAAGTGGGAGACTGTTGGAAATATGCCCTAGAGGCAATAATAAAAGCATTATTATTATATTTCCTTGTTCATGATAATTCTCTTTTATTCATTCTATAATTGTATTATCCGGAAATCGTAATACATGTGTGAATACATAGACCACAATACGTCCCTAGTAAGCCTCTAGTTGACTAGCTCGTTGGTCAACAGATAGTCATGGTTTCCTGACTATGGACATCAGATGTCATTGACAACGGTATCACGTCATTAGGAGAATGACGTGATGGACAAGACCCAATCCTAAGCATAGCACAAGATCGTGTAGTTCGTTTTGCTAGAGCTTTCTCAATGTCAAGTATCTATTCCTTAGACCATGAGATCATGTAACTCCCGGATACCGTAGGAGTGCTTTGGGTGTACCAAACGTCACAACGTAACTGGGTGACTATAAAGGTGCATTACAGGTATCTCCGAAAGTGTCTGTTGGGTTGACACGGATCGAGACATGGATTTGTCACTCCGTATTACGGAGAGGTATCACTGGGCCCACTCGATAGTGCATCATCATAATGAGCTCAAAGTGACCAAGTGTCTGGTCACGGGGTCATGCATTACGGTACGAGTAAAGTGACTTGCCGGTAACGAGACTGAACGAGGTATTGGGATACCGACGATCGAGTCTCGGGAAAGTAACATACCGTCTGACAAAGGGAATGGTATACGGGGTTGCTTGAATCCTCGACATCGTGGTTCATCCGATGACATCATCGAGGAGCATGTGGGAGCCAACATGGGTATCCAGATCCCGTTGTTGGTCATTGACCTGAGAGCGTCTCGGTCATGTCTGCATGTCTCCCGAACCCGTAGGGTCTACACACTTAAGGTTCGGTGACGCTAGGGTTATTAGGAAGACTTATATGTGATTACCGAATGTTGTTCGGAGTCCCGGATGAGATCCCGGACGTCACGAGGAGTTCCGGAATAGTCCGGAGGTAAAGATTTATATATGGGAAGTTGTCAAACGGACACCGGAAAGTTTCGGGGGCATACGGTATTGTACCGGGGCCACCGGAAGTGTTCCGAGGTCTACTGGAGGCCACCCCTCGGGGCCACTTGGGCTGCGTGGGAAGGGGCCAGCCCCTGGTGGGCTGGGCGCACCCCTCCCTTGGGCCCTTGCGCCTAGGGGTTGAGGGGGAACCCCAGAGGCGCCTTGCTTGGGGGGCAAGCCCCCCTCCCCTTGGCCTCCGCACCCCCTCTAGATGCATCTAGAGGGGCCGGACCCCCCTCTCCCTTTCCCCTGTAAATAGAGGGGTGTGGGGAGGGCTGCACACCCCAAGCCAAGGCGCAGCCCCTCCCCTCCCCAACACCTCTCCTCCTCCGTACGTGCTTGGTGAAGCCCTGTCGGAGTACTGCTGCACCAATAACACCACGCCGTCGTGCTGCCGTTGGAGCTATCTTCCTCAACCTCTCCTTCCTCCTTGCTGGATCAAGACGGAGGAGACGTCGTCCGTACCGTACGTGTGTTGAACGCGGAGGTGCTGTCCGTTCAGTACTTGGTCATCGGTGATCCGAATCACGGCGAGTACGACTCCATCATCACCATCCCCTTGAACGCTTCCTTTTCGATCTACAAGTGGTATGTAGATGCAAACTCTCTCCCTTGACTCGTTGCTTAGATGAACTCATAGATGGATCTTGGTGAAACCGTAGGAACATTTTTAATTTTCTGCAACGTTCCCCAACACGATCATCAACAATGATGCGGTCCAGGGTGAGACTTTTCTCCCCGGACAGATCTTCGTATTCGGCGGCTTTGCACTACGGGCCAATTCGCTTGGCCATCTGGAGCAGATCGAAAGCTATGCCCCTGGCCATCAGGTCAGATTTGGAAGTTTGAACTACACGGCTGACGACCGCGGAGACTTGATCTTCGACGGGTTCGAGCCACGGCCAAGCGCGCCGCATTGTCACGATGGTCATGATCTAGCTCTGCCGTCGAATAGTGCCCTGGAGGCCGCACCAGCGTCCGCTCCGACCCTTAGCTCGGAGCCGACTGCGCCGATCGAGGACGGGTGGCTGGACACCGCCTCGGGGGCTGCAATCTCTACGGCGATCGAGCCGAATACCAGCCCTGTCCTTTGCGAAGCTCATGACTCCAAGGTGCCGGACTCCTCTCCGGACTCCGAACCTTCCGCGCCCCTGCCAAGCGAATCCGATTGGGCGCCGGTCATGGAGTTTGCGGCCGTGGACATCTTTCAGCATTCGCCCTTCGGCGGCATCCCGAATTCGCTAAAGTCTCTCTCTTTATCAGGAGAGCCCTGGCCGGACTATGGTCAGCAAGGTTGGGATGCGGACGACGAAGAAATTCAAAGCCCACCCACCACCCACTTCAGTAGCCACCGCCGATGATTTAACCGACATGCTCGACTTCGACATCGAAAAGCATCGATGGAATGGACGCCGATGCAGGAGAGCGACCAAGAACCAGCGCCTCTGAGGGCCTTTGGAAGGCCACCTCGTCATACGACATATACATGGTGGACACCCCAAAAGAAGGGAATGGCGATGGAACAATGGAGGGTGACCCCTCCAAGAAGCAGCCTAAGCGCCGGCGTCAGCGGTGCCACTCTAAATCCCGCCAAAGCAAAAACGGTGATTCCGGCACAGGAGATAATAACACCCCGGACAGTGCCGTAGACAACCCCCTCCAGCAGGATTCAGCACAGGAGGATGGAGAAGCCAGCCCTCATGACAGAGCGGCAAACAGAGAGGTAGAGGACGATAATTACATGCCTCCCTCCGAAGACGAGGCAAGCCTCGAAGACGACGAATTTGTCGTGCCTGAGGATCCCGTCGAACAAGAGCGTTTCAAAAGCAGGCTTATGGCCACGGCGAGCAGCCTCAAGAAAAATAGCAACAACTTAGAGCTGACCAAGACTTGCTAGCCGACAGATGGACTGAAGTCCTTGCGGCCGAAGAGTACGAACGCGAACGCCCCTCCAAGAGCTACCCAAAGCGTAGCTCCTACCCCGATTAGAGGATGAAGCACTTAAACCTACATAACCAGCGCACGACGCGGCCGACCGGCCACCTCGTGGCCGCTACAGAGAGGCCTCTCGGCCGTCCACTCAAGCCGCACCCCGGCGTCGCTCAAAGAATACCAAGGCACGGGGAAATGCGCCAGACCTGCGAGATATACTGGAGGACAAGGAAAGACAAACAAGATCGATCTATGGATCGCGTGGGCGCCCCACAACGCGTGACGATAACCGTCATGCCGGATATGGAAATTCCTGCCGGGCCGAACACAGTAGACAAAGCTCATTTGAGCTACGCCGTGATATAGCCCAGTATAGAGGCGCCGCACACCCACTATGCTTCACAGATGAAGTAATGGATCATCAAATCCCGAGGGTTTCAAACCCGTAAAGATCGAATCATACGACGGCACAACAGATCCTACGGTATGGATCGAGGATTACCTCCTTCATATCCACATGGCCCGCGGTGATGATCTACACGCCATCAAATACCTCCCACTCAAGCTTAAAGGACCAGCTCGGCATTGGCTTAACAGCTTGACAAACAGAGTCAATTGGTTGTTGGGACGACACGGAAGCCGCATTCCTCGACAATTTCAGGCACCTATGTGCGACCACCAGACGCCGATGACCTAAGCCACATAATTCAGCAGCCAGAGGAATCGGCCAGACAATTCTGGACACGGTTCATAACTAAGAAAAATCAAATAGTCGATTGTCCGGACGCAGAGGCCCTCGCAGCCATCAAACATAACATCCGTGATGAATGGCTTGCCCGGAACCTAGGACAGGAAAAGGCAAAATCCATGGCAGCCCTTACAACACTCATGACCCGCTTTTGCGCGGGAGAAGACAGCTGGCTAGCTCATAGTAATAACATGACCAAGAGCCCTGGTAATTCGGATACCAAGGACAGCAATGGTAGGTCGCATCGCAACAAGCACAAGCGCCGCATTAACGGTGATAATGCTGAGGATACGGCAGTTAATGCCGGATTCAGAGGCTCTAAACCCGGTCAGCGGAAAAAGCCATTTAAAAGAAATACCCCGGGCCCGTCCAGTTTGGACCGAATACTCGATCGCTCGTGCCAGATACATGGCACCCCCGAAAAACCAGCCAACCACACCAACATGGATTGTTGGGTGTTCTAGCAGGCAGGCAAGTTAAATGCCGAAAACAATGGCAAGGCGCTGCATAGCGATGACGAGGAGGAGCCCGACGCCCGAACAATAGGGGACGAAGGGCTTCCCCACAAGTGTGGACGGTGAACATGATATACGCAACCCACATACCCAAAAGGGAGCGGAAGCGTGCACTCGTGGACGTATATGCATTGGAGCCAGTCGCCCCAAAGTTCAACCCGTGGTCCTCCTGCCCGATCACTTTTGATCGAAGGGACCACCCCACTAGCATCCGCCACGGCGGATTTGCCGCATTGGTTTTAGACCCAATCATTGACGGATTTCACCTCACTAGAGTCCTTATGGACGGCGGCGGCAGCCTTAACCTGCTTTATCAGGATACAGTGCGAAAAATGGGCATAGATCCCTCAAGGATTAAACCCACAAAGACGACCTTTAAAGGCGTCATACTAGGTGTAGAGGCCTACTGTACAGGCTCAATTACACTTGAGGTGGTCTTCGATCCCGAAATTAATAATTTCGAGCGAGGAGTTAATCTTGACATAGTCCCGTTCATGATGGCTATCACGCCTTTGCTCGGACGAACCACATTTGCAAAGTTCAATGCGGTGCCGCACTACGCATACCTCAAGCTTAAGATGTCAGGCCCTCGAGGAGTCATTACGGTCAATGGAAACACCGAACGCTCTCTCCGAACTGAGGAGCATACGGCGGCCCTAGCGGCTGAAGTACAAAGTAGCCTCTCAAGGCAATTCTCCAGTACGGCTATTAAATGTCCGGACACCGTCAAGCGCGCCCGGAGTAACCTACAACAAGACCGCCTGGCACGTTCCGAGCAAGCGTAGCAATGCGGCTGTCGGTGTCAAAACCGGCAGATCTCGGGTAGGGGGTCCCGAACTGTGCGTCTAGGCGGATGGTAACAAGAGACAAGGGACACGATATTTTTACCCAGGTTTGGGCCCTCTCGATGGAGGTAAAACCCTAATCCTGCTTGATTGATATTGATGATATGGGTAGTACAAGAGTAGATCTACCACGAGATCAAGGAGGCTAAACCCTAGAAGCTAGCCTATGGTATGATTGTTGTTGTCTTGTTGTGTCCTACGGACTAAAACCTTCCGGTTTATATAGACACTGGAGAGGGCTAGGGTTACACAGAGTCGGTTACAATGTTAGGAGATCTACATATCCGTATCGCCAAGCTTGCCTTCCACGCCAAGGAAAGTCCTATCCGGACACGGGACGAAGTCTTCAATCTTGTATCTTCATAGTCTTGGAGTCCGGCCGATGATGATAGTTCGGCTATCCGGACACCCCTAGTCCAGACTCCTCGGTGAGGCCCCTGAACCAGGCTTGAATGACGATTTAGTCCGCGCGCATATTGTCTTCGGCATTGCAAGGCGGGTTCCTCCTCCGAATAATTCATAGAAGATTGTGAACACCAGGATAGTGTCCGGCTCTGCAAAATAAATTCCACATACAACCGTAGAGAGAATAACATTTACACAAGTTCAATCTGTTGACGCATTTTGGGGCATGACGTCACGCCCCAACCAAGCTTTTATGTTTTTTAATATACCACCTCAGCACGTTTAGCGAAGCGGTTTTCTTGGCACGTCTTGTCAAAGCAGAGATCGTGTTCCCCTTATTTTGGGATTCCCATCAATACGGACGTGGGTAACCCAACCGTGCCATTGATTGCGGCGCTTGGGAGATAAGCGAGTTTTACCAGGCCAGTAGGGACGCATAGTTTCATCCGCCCATATATAAGGGGATAAGGATCCACCTTTTTTTACCTACGCCTTCTTCCTCCTTTGCTTATCCATCTCCGCGCACTCGAGCTCCAGTGCCCAAGTCCGCACATCTCACCTCAACCTTCTCCAGTCATGTACGGAGCGGGAGGCAAGTGGATGGCCTCCTCCATTATGGGGGGGGGGCACATCGCGAAGCTGCGCGGCGCCGGATATCTCTCCAGCGACATCGCGCATCGGCTGCCCGACGAGGGGCAGCTCATCCCCACCCCCAGGCCCCATGAGAGGGTGGTATTCCTTCCCCATTTCCTCCACGGACTGGGCTTTCCTCTTCACCCCTTTGTCCGGGGGCTCATGTATTACTATGGCCTGGATTTCCACGATCTGGCCCCAAATTTCATCCTCAATATCTCGGCGTTTATCGTTGTGTTTGAGGCCTTCCTCTGCATCCAGCCCCACTTCGGCTTGTGGCTAAAGACCTTCAATGTCAAGCCGAAGGTTGTGAAGGGCAGCCAAGTGGAGTGCGGAGGCGCCATGGTGGGCAAAATGACCAACGTCACCTGGCTCGAGGGTGCCTTCGTGGAATCTGTCAAAGGGTGGCAATCGGGGTGGTTCTACATCACCGAGCCGCGTGACCCTAAATGGGCAGCGGCCCCCGAATTTAGATCTGGCATCCCCATGCAGCTCACCTCCTGGAAAGAGAAGGGCTTATTATGGCGTAGTTCGGAAGAGCTGACCGGACTCCAGTCCTATCTCCAGACCCTGGTGAACAAGAAGCTTAAGCTTGTCAATGTGATCCAGGTCATGCTCGTCCGCCGGATTCTCCCCTGCCAGCAACGGGGCTTCAATTTGTGGGAGTTCGATCCGGCACAGCACCAGACCTTGAGCGGGCTCTTTGACACTACGTACAAAGAGGCCTGGAGGGTGCTGTTCAAGGGCGCCGAAGCCCCCGCATCCGCTACCGAAGATCGCGGATTCAGCTCGCAGCGTCCAGCTGACGAGGTAAGCCATGTTATCCTTTATGGGATACCTGCTTTTAATGTTTTGATTTCATGCGGGATCTAAACTCCCAATGCCTTTCACAGGACTGGAAGAAGACGTCCGGACAGGTTAACTGTCCGGCTCCCCTTCCAGAAGACCCAGCGGACACCCGTTTGACCGGGCTGCTGGTTCCGGCACTTTACGTGGTGCCGGAGAAGAAGGCCAAGAAGAGGGCCACGGGAACCCGAAAGAGTTCCCGGCGCTAGGTGGTATCGGACTCATCGTCCGATGGCTCCGAGGCGGAATCCTCCCACGAGGACGAGGAGGAGTAGAAAAAGGCCTCTCCCCCGGCGGGGGAAGAGAAGAAGAGGAAGGCCTCGCCAAGAAGGGAGGCCGAAGGGTCCAAGAAGGGGAGGACCATTCCCCCGGACAACTCCGCCAATGTCGGCGACGGCGACGAGGAGTGGCTCCCAAGGGCCAAGCCCCTGGCGAGATCGTAAGTATCCGTACTCCTAGATGATTTATGAATTTTCTTTTTGCCACGCGGTGTCTTTCTAATGCCGCATACAACCTGTAGTCCGGCCAAGGATGATCTTCCCGTTTCGTCGAGCGGGTCCTTGGGCGCGTCGGATATGGATTCCCTTCCGACCGCCTCCTCCCCTCACGACGCTGACTACGTCGAGGTGGGATCCCGGGAGGGGACCCATCAGGGGGAGGAGGCCCTGGAGGTGCCGCAGGGCAACCTCCCGGACTCCGCACCGGACTCCGTACCGGAACCCGCAGTGGTTCCAGAGTCCGGCGGGCGGCCCCTTCGTAAGAAGGGCAAGACGGTGCCACCGGCGGCCTCCGTCCAACCGGAGGCGCCAGATAATTTGCTGGAGGCGCTCAAAGGCGCTTCCATCGAAGAAGAACACCGCACTATCATTAGTGCGGTGATTCAGAAGGTTCAGCTCGCCAAGGGCGGGCTGGCCGAAGCCTGCCGCAGCCTTCTAACAGGCTTTGAGGTAAGAATTTCAAGATGTGTAATATAATACCGCATAGACAGTAGCCTCTGATGCTCGGTTCGGTGTTCGAAAAGAAAAGCCGGAGCGAGGATCTAAAAAGATATATGCAGGAGTCTAAAAAATATGTCAATATGGGATTGCAGGCTACGCAGCTGACCTCTGCCGCACTGACTGTGGAGGTCAATGCTGTGAAGCAAAGCCTCGAGCGGTCCGAGAACGAGCTCGGCCGTGCCGAGAAGCAACTCGAGGACAAGGAAGGTGAGTAACACCTTATTAAAGTTGTACCTTACAGAAAAGGATTTGGTTGCAAGAAAAATAACAAGGATAACGTGGGTACTACAGGGGCCACGAACGAGCTGGCAACCCTGAAGGAGGCGGTGTCCGCGGCGGAACGCAATGCGGCCGCGGAATGAGCCGAGCGAGAGAAGCAGGAGGCGCGGGTGGCGGAGGTGCAGCAAGAGCTCCAGGCTCTCGTGGAAAAACATGAGATTTTGGAGCGCAACTCAAAGACTCGAGAGTCCGAGCTTTCATCGGCTCTTGAGAATGCCAAAGCCGCTAAGGCCGAAGCCCACAAGGCCCTCCAGGAAATCAAGGCGTTGAAGAAGATAGCACGGGTAAGGCATTTTTCATGCAAAGCAAGCATGTGAATGTGAATTACTTATTACTTACCCGAATTCGGAGCTCTCCAGGAGCGTTCGCAGATCTGCCCCACAGCGTGTCCGATGCTACCGCATTCTATCGGGCCGAGGAGGGGAGCTCGACGGAGAAAGTCTTCTGGTCTCCGTATGCTGAGGCCGGACATCCGGTGCCCCTTAGCGACCAGCTGAAGCAGCTGGTCGAACTCCACAAGGCGGCCGAACAGGCCATGAAGGGCCTTATAGCTCGGTTGTGGCCGACGGAGGCCATGCCTGGGAGTTACTTCGGCCTAGTGCGGCGGCTGGTGGATGCGTGTCCCTGGGTTGAAGTCGTCAAGCATTCCGCCTGTGTTGAAGGTGCCCGTCGGGCCCTTGCCCGTGCAAAGGTGCACTGGGGCAGGATGGATGCTGAGAAGCTTCTGACGGATGCGCCGCCGGCGGGCAAGGAGTATCGCACGCCCGAAATGTATTATAAAAGTGTCCTGAAGGGTGCCCACATGATTGCGGGTGAGTGCCCCAAAACGAAATATTTGAGTAGACTCGCATTTTGTTATCCCGCGGCGCTGAAAACTTTGTTCATATGCGCTAAGCAACGCTTGTTAATTTAAAATATTACCTTCGTGCGGCCGTTTATCAAATCTGAGAGATGGCAAGTCGTCGGCTTTAGCCCCCATGCCACGAGTGCTGGGGTGTTCGGGATAAACTTGAGCGCTCTTGTTCCCATTTTTGGGTCCATCTAGGGAGGCGCTCAACACAACGAACGAGGCAACCGGACTTATAATGCTTGAACACTCTCACTTAGCCATAGAATTCTATAATTTTAAATTTCGGCGAAGCCCCTAGTGTTCGGAAGACCGAGTTCGGGGCGCTATCCACGCCTGGGCCGGACAAAGCCGGTTCCTCGCTCTAAGCGGCATAAGTCTTTAGGGACTCGAAAAGACCTCTCGAACAGCGACCAGCTCTCGCCTTATCATGACGGTCAGTTTTAGCTTTCTCCACTGAGGCGCTCGCCCAGCTCAACCGGGGCGCAATCGCAGTGGTTCTCCCAGTGCTACCTTAGACGATATAACGGAACGTAAAGGTACCAAAACATGGGAGCCGGGCAAACCCAACTATTGACCCAAGACATGATTCGGAGCCGATGCATATAATGATATAAGTTCGGGGTGCCGCACTTGTGAAAGTGTTCGGACTTATCACACCATAATGTGGGGAACTTAAGCCCCTGGTGTATTTAGCTGCATACAGTGTACGGATGCAACATGTCATAAATGAACACATGTATAGGAAAGAAATGCAGTTATGAGCAAAAAGCGATGCATTATTTATTCCAGAAATACTGCCATGGATGCAGAACGATACAAATAGTGCGGTAAGCAAGGGATGGGACTATTTAAACATGTCCCCCTCCAGGGGTAGGCTACGGAATGCTGTATGAAACAGATGTAACTAGCGGGTTCACCCGCGCATTTGCGCGGCTAGACATTTTTTTAGTTATGTATTTTAGCCTACCATTTTTTTGCATTTGAGTATCTGTTACTCCGAGTGATGAAACCTACATAGTATTATCATTAGAGGTTTATTAAATCGGGGTGCCATTAGGTGCCTCTAAAAATTGGTTCGACAATGGGCCATATATTATGTTATGATAAGTCTAAATGTCATATTTGAATAAACACAATTATAGCAAGCGATTTAATTGTTAACACAATGTATGCATTGACAGTAACCTTGATGTAGTTATATCATTTAAATGTGTCTACATTACTTTTACACCCTTTTGCTCTATTTTCCTTAGCCTCTCTTTAGCTATGAAGCTAAAATATTCTCCTAGAGTGGCATGTTTCCTCAGTAATTGTCACTATGCAACAACTGTAGTTGTAGTCTCATGTCACTTGATTTTCTACTGCTTGTCTAATATTTGCCTTCAATAAATGCAGCAAACCCGATTTTACTTTGTTTGGCTCCCCAAATCCAACTATTAAATAATTTATATAATAGTTATTGTTTATTATGATTATGGATTTTCATGAGTATGAGTATGTACAGTATTTTTCTACAATATATATTTACTTTTCATGATTTTACTTTCATGATTATAAGAGTATTACATTATTGTATTAGGTGTGACTTTGGTTGTCCATACCCTAACTATTAAATAATGCACATACTGGAAAATTACAATCCTTGAAGACGCCAATAGCAAGGTGGAGCTCGCTGGTACTCTAGGCTTATTTAAAATTTGATTGATAGATATCATACTATGTATTCCCCTTCTATGTCATTGGTTTGACAAAACCTATAGTTGCATGCACAAATTTATTGTTCCATTATGTTCAAGCCGCCTATAATTATTATGTGCAATCTGGATGACAGTGTACCATTAAAACAGAGTTGTAATTGTGATGTTTTTCCACAGTAATGAGCACTCGCATGGCCATCTTGGTTCTCACCATATGATTTCGTTTTGCCATATCAGTCCGTGTTACCATTTTCTCACGGCATCTTCAAGCTTATATTTGTCTTATCTTATGTAGGGATGATAGAAAAAGTGCCTTCAAGGATATATGTTTGCTGATCTACATTGATGCTGGATAAAAACCTTTGACGCGATCGTACTTCTGTTGTCACACCGTACTTCTGTTGGACATTGTTCCCTCCTTAAACCTCAAGTCTTTGGTTCTATTTCTTGCGTGGTTGCTCTCCTACTTTTAGTCTAATTTTTCTATCCTATGACAAACTTATAAATTTACCTAATTCAAATTCTCAATGTAGCTATTAAGGGAAGGATAATGTTCGTTGCTAAGTTCACGTAAGGGTTGATAGTACCAAATGATCTGCTTTCAAGTTTACACATTTACGCTTCAAGAACGTGTATATTTACATAAAAATAATGATAAAATTATTTATACCTGGAAGAAGGAATAATTAATATTGTAGAAAGCAACAATATTATAATCATCAAAAATAAATTTGGTAATTTCAAGAAAATCTCATCAAATTTTAATGGTAAACTAAACGGGCATGAAAGACAAATGTTAAGCACTGAAGACATCAAAAGTTTTAAATTTAAGAATATATTATTTTTACATGGGAGCTCATCCACTTGTTCGACATTTTCTCATTGTGAACATTGAGAAGAAAGGTTAATCCCGTCCAACGCGCAGTGTGGTGCAGCAGTACAACGGAATCATTATTTGTACTGATGATGCCTTGTCTTGCCTCCAATTTAAGTATTAGAGCCCGCGAGCCCATGGGAAGGCAGTCCGCTTCGAGCTACGAAGTTATTATGTCCATGTTAGCCTTCGACAGTGTGTTGTCGCTGGCGTCAGCGTTCTTGGGCTCATGGTCCCTATGGCAGGATGTCTTGCACTTTAGGTCAAGATAATGGCCTTCTTCCAAAGGGTTTCCTCGGGAGTTTTGTTGTCCTTTCCTTGGTCTAGTGATAAAGGTGCTTTTTGATTCTTTCAGGTGTGACACTCATCTGCAGTTTTGCAATAGCTAGCCATGAATTTTCTAGTAGAAACAAACTTTGCTAGTAGAAACTATCGGAAAATTTTGACAGTAGAAACATATGAAATTAAAATTGTATCCAGGGGAACATGAATTTATCACGTGACATTTTAGCCTACCAAATGAAGGTAGGTTAGAGCCCATTAAGAGGATTCAATTTTAGAATGTTAGCCTAACTCACTTTGTTGGAGAGGATTTATAGTGATCTATTGTAGCAAATTTACATTTTTTATCTACTTATATTATAGCTTATAGCTAGGATGTGCCCCACAAAAAGTTATTTAATGTTGTTAAGGTTGTTTTGGTATTGCACGGACTACTATGCTATTTAGTCCGCCATAATATAAAAACATTGATGCAGTATTTAAAAATTGGAAACGAATTTGAGCACATACTCACCTTTTGTAGGTTGTAGCCATCCCGTACTTATTTATCTTTTTGGTGACGTAACTTGTCTCAATTAGTCCTTCTGCAAGTTCTCCTTCATTGTTTTCCCACTTCGTCCTTTGTGCCATCTACGACAGGCTAGCAGGAAGCATCCGGTAGTTTTTCCAAAGAGGACCAATACTCTAGCTAGCTGCTCTTAGTCATTTGCGTAAATTCCATCTTATGGACAGTGGACCACCATGATTAAAACTAATTCTTCTTGGTGCAGCTTATGTTCATGGTACTGTCGCACAATAAATTTAGTCGTTATCACCTTCCACAACCGCATCCTCTGTTCACGATCATGTCTTAAATCTCATGATCCCCTTTGAAACGTGGGACTAAACTGAATCGTCCAGACACAGGTATGTGCATGATAGCGGATATGGACTTGGTTCACCGCCCGGCTCTTGGGGCATCCCGTGCTGGAGATATCACGGTGGTGACTGCCAGAGCTTTCAAGCAGATCAACACATGTTTCTGCCGTTTTGTTTCCACGGGAACTGTCCATCGGCAGCAATAAGGGGATTAGAGAAAAGAGATTAGATATGGAAGTGCGGCCAGGCGACGATCGATAGGTGGAGTCGTCTACGTATTGCAGATCAAAACTCACGATCTTTGCGGCTACGTGTGGTACGATTATGCATCCATCCAGGAAAGGATTTCTTTTATTCTTTTGCAGAGGAAAGGATTTCTATATAGGCATGCGTCTTGTCCCTTTATTGCGTACCTCTCTCCCTCTTTCTAAATAAACCTGAGTTTGAAGCGTAACTAATACGTATGGAGTTCTTTTTTTAGTAACCACATGGAGTTCTGTTAGCATTAAATTCCTTGTTAGTAAAAGCCAGCAGACTATTTCCCTCTACGTCAATTAGGATTTTCATGATGGGACTCTTCCGTTCCTTGCCTACGTTATGACTGACGTTTTTTTTTGCCTAATCTGATTTAGAATCTCAACCGTAGATTAAACATAGCTTTAATATAGTCAAATCTCCACCGTTTCTTTTCTATCGTTTTTTTGCCTAATCTGATTTAGAATCTCCACCGTAGATAGAAGATAGATAGAAGATAGATAGATGCTCGTAATGGAGACCACCTGAGTGTTCGTCGTAGCTTTTATCCTTCCCTGGCTGTTGCACCGTGAGTCTGGCGGGTCTACTGCCGGACAGGGCCTCTAGTAGATGGAGTTCTGTGGAAAAATAAAAAAATAGAAAAGAGAAAAAGAGTGACACACTTAGGAGCCCCTGGTGTGGTTGAGCCGCACTCTGGGCCTGTCGTGGTCGTGCCCCTCCCCATATGCCCATGGTATCTTCAGGGCGTAATGATGTACGCGAAGGACCAGTCTTGCGATTTCGTGGGGGCGTGGTCGGGGCTGCATTGCTACGCGTGCTCGGAACGTGCCAGGTGGTATTGTTGTAGGTTACTCCGGGCGCGTTTGGCCATGTCCGGTCGCTTAGCGGCCGGACTCGAGAATTGCCTTAAGAGGCTGCTCTGTACTTCTGCCGCGAGAGCCGCTGTATGCTCCTCCGTTCGGAGGGAGCGTTCGGTGTTTCCGTTGACCGTGATGATTCCTCTAGGGCCTGGCATCTTGAGCTTGAGGTATGCATAATGCGGCACCGCGTTGAACTTTGCAAACGCGGTCCGTCCGAGCAGAGCGTGATAGCCGCCATGAACGGAACTATGTCGAAGATTAACTCCTCGCTTCGGAAGTTATCCGGGGATCCGAAGACCACTTCAAGTGTGACTGAGCCTGAACAATTGGCCTCTACACCTAGTATGACGCCTTTGAAGGTCGTCTTTGTGGGTTTAATCCTTGAGGGGTCTATGCCCATCTTGCGCCTTTATATCCCGATAAAGCAGGTTCAGTTGCTGCCGCCGTCCATCAGGACTCTGGTGAGGTGAAATCCATCGACGATTGGGTCTAAAACCATTGCGGCGAATCCGCCATGGCGGATACTGGTGGGGTGGTCCCTTCGATCAAAAGTGATCGGCCAGGAGGACCATGGGTTGAACTTCGGGGCGACTGGCTCCATTGCATATACGTCCCTGAGTGCACGCTTCCGCTCCCTTTTGGGTATGTGGGTTGCGTATATCATGTTCACCGTCCGTACTTGTGGGGGGAAACCCTTATGTCCTCTATTGTTCGGCGGCCGGGTCTCTTCCTCGTCATCGCTATGCAGCCCCTTGTCATTGTTTTCGGCAATTATGCCTGCTTGCTTGAAGACCCAACAATCCCTGTTGGTGTGATTAGCTGGCTTATCAGGGGTGCCGTGTATCTGGAACGAGCAGTCGAGTATTCGGTCTAAATTGGACGGAGCCGGAGTAGTTCTTTTGAATGGCTTCTTCCGCTGACCGGGTTTGGAGCCTCTGAATCCGACATTGACTGCCGTATCCTCAGTATTGTCGCCGTTGACACGGCGTTTGTTCTTATTGCGACGCGTCCTGCCATTGCGGTCCTTGGTATCCGGACTGCCAGAATTTTTGCTGAGGTTGTTACTGCGTGCTAGCCAGCTGTCCTCTCCCGCACAAAAGCGGGTCATAAGTGATGTGAGGGCTGCCATGGATTTCGGCTTTTCCTGTCCTAGGTGCCGGGCAAGCCAGTCATCGCGGATGTTATGTTTGAAGGTTGCAAGGGCCTCTGCATCCGGACAGTCAACGATTTGATTTTTCTTTGTTAAGAACCGTGTCCAGAATTGTCTAGCCGATTCCTCTGGCTGCTGAATTATATGGCTAAGGTCATCGGCGTGTGGTGGTCGCACATATGTGCCCTGGAAGTTGTCAAGGAATGCGGCTTTCAGGTCCTCCCAACACCCAATTGATTCTGCTGGCAAGTTGTTTAGCCAATGCCGAGCTGATCCTTTAAGCTTGAGTGGGAGGTATTTGATGGCATGAAGATCATCGCCGCGGGCCATGTGGATATGAAGGAGATAGTCTTCGATCCAAACCGCGGGGTCTGTTGTGCCATCGTAGGATTCAATGTTCACGGGTTTAAACCCTTCGGGGATTTGATGATCCATTACTTCATCTGTGAAGCATAGTGGGTGTGCGGCGCCTCTATATTGGGCAATGTCGCGACGTAGCTCAAGCGAGCTTTGTCTATTATGTTCGGCCCGGCCGGAGTTGCTGTATCCGGCGCGACGGTCATCATCGCGTATCGTGGGGCGCCCACACGATCCGTAGATCGATCTTGATTGTCTTGCCTTATCCTCCAATATGTCTTGCAAGTCCGGCGCATTCCCCGGTCGGTCAGCCGTATTGTGCGCTGGTGATGCAGGTTTATATGCTTCCTCCTCTAATCGAGGGAGCAACTTGCGTTTGGGGTAGCTTTTGGAGGGGCGTTCGAGTTCATACTCTTCGGCTGCAAGGACTTCAGTCCATCTGTCGGCTAGCAGATCTTGATCAGCTCTGAGCTATTGCTGCTTTTTCTTGAGGCTGTTCGCCGTGGCCATAAGCCTGCGTTTAAAACGCTCTTGTTCGACGGGATCCTCAGGCACGAGGAATTCGTTGTCGTCGAGGCTTGCCTCGTCTCCGGAGGGAGGAATGTAATTATCATCCTCTACCTCATCATCTGCCGCTCTCTCATGAGGGCTGGCGTCTCCGTCCTCCTGTGCTGAATCTTGCTGGAGGGGGTTGTCTTCGCACCTTTATCTGGGCTGTTATTATCTCCGGTGCCGAATCTCCATTCTTGCTATGGCGGGATTTAGAGCGGCGCCGATTACGCCGGCGCTTAGGCTGTTTCTTGGAGGGGTCTTCCTCCGCCGCTTCCTCGCCATTCCCATCCTTTGGGATGTCCACCATGTATATGTCATATGACGAGGTGGCCTTCCAGTGCCTCGTAGGCGCTGGTTCTTGGTCGTCTCCGGCATCGTCATCCATACCGTCGATGTCTTCGGAGTCGTAGTCTAGAATGTCGGTTAGATCATTGACAGTGGCTACAAAGTGGGTGGCGGGTGGGCTTTGAATTTCTTCGTCGTCCGCATCCCAACCGTCCTGGCCGCAGTCTGGCCAGGGCTCTCCTGATAGCGAGAGATACTTTAGCGAATTTAGGATGTCGCCAAAAGGTGAATGTTGAAAGATGTCCGCGGCAGTGAACTCCATGATAGGCGCCCAATCGGATTCGGTGGGAGGGGGCGCGGGAGGTTCGGAGTCCGGCGAGGAGTCCGGCACCTCGGAGTCACGAGCCTCACAAGGGACAAGGTCAGTGTTCGGCTCCATCGCCGTACATGTAGCAGCCCCGAGGCGGTGTCTAGCCACCTGTCCTCGATCTGCGCAGCCGGCTCCGAATTGAGGATCGGAGCGGGCTCGTGTGCGGCCTCCAGGGCACTGTCCGGCGACGGAGCTAAGTCATGCCCGTCGGGACAGTGCGGCACGCTCGGCTGTGGCTCGAATCCATAGAAGATCAAGTCTCCACGTATCTCCGCCGTGAAGTTTAGACTTCCAAATCTGACCTGACGGCCAGGGGCGTAGCTTTCGATCTGCTCCAGATGGCCAAGCGAGTTGGCCCGCAGTGCAAAGCCGCCGAATACAAAGATCTGTCCGGGGAGAAAAGTCTCACCCTGGACCGCGTCGTTATTGATGATCGAAGGAGCCATCAAGCCTATCGGTGACGACACAGAGGAACTCTCAATGAAAGCACCGATGTCGGTGTCAAAACCGGCGGATCTCGGGTAGGGGGTCCCGAACTGTGCGTCTAGGCGGATGGTAACAGGAGACAAGGGACAAGATGTTTTTACCCAGGTTCGGGCCCTCTTGATGGAGGTAAAACCCTACTCCTGCTTGATTGATATTGATGATATGGGTAGTACAAGAGTAGATCTACCACGAGATCAAGGAGGCTAAACCCTAGAAGCTAGCCTATGGTATGATTGTTGTTGTCTTGTTGTGTCCTACGTACTAAAACCCTCCGGTTTATATAGACACCAGAGAGGGCTAGGGTTACACAGAGTCGGTTACAATGTTAGGAGATCTACATATCCGTATCGCCAAGCGTGCCTTCCACGCCAAGGAAAGTCCTATCCGGACACGGGACGAAGTCTTCAATCTTGTATCTTCATAGTCTTGGAGTCCGGCCGATGATGATAGTTCGGCTATCCGGACACCCCCTAGTCCAGGACTCCCTCAGCGGCCCCAACCCCAACCCTTGCAAAATTGCGAAACCAGTACTACACGCACATAACTACGCTCTGGAAATACCATGGGCATTGGGGGAGGGGCACGACCACGGAATGCCCAAAATGCGGCTCAACCGCACTAGGGGCTCCTGATTTTGTCATTCTTTTTTCTTACTTTCAGGACTCCGCTCTCCGGAAGGCCTGTCCGGTAGTAGAATCACCGAACACACGATGCAACAGCCAGGGAAGCTGAAAGCTACATCGAGTGTCCAGGTGGTCTCTCTAATGAGCAGTATACTTGTTTCACATATTATCCCGCAGCTCGCCCCTGGAAGGGGACATGTCAAATAGTCCCATCTCTTGCTTATCGCACTATTTGTATCGTTCTGCTTTTACCGCAGCCTTTTCGAATAAACAATACATAGCTTTTGTCTATTATTGCATTCCTTTTTTTATCTATATATGTTCATTAATGACATGTTGCACCCGTACACTTTGGTACGGCCAAATACACCAGGGGCTTAAGTATCCCAAAATACGGTGTGATAAGTCCGAAGACTTTCACAAGTGCGGCACCCCGAACTTATAGCATTATATGCATCAGCTCCGAATCATGTCTTGGGTCAATAGTTGGGTTTGCCCTGCTCCCATGTTTTGGTACCTTACGTTCTGTTATATCGGCTAAGGTAGCGCTGGGAGAACCACTGCGATTGTGCCCCGATTGAGCTGGGCTAAGCACCTCAGTGGAGAAAGCTAAAACTGACCGTCATGATAGGGCGAGAGCTGGTCGCTGTTCGAGAGGTTTTCGAGTCCCTAAAGAATTATGCCGCTTAGAGCGAGGAGCCGGCTTTGTCCGGCCTAGGCGTGGATAGCGCCCCGAACTCGGCCTTCTGAATACTAGGGGCTTCACCGAAATTTAAAATTATAGAATTCTATGGCTAAGTGAGAATGTTCAAGCATTATAGTCTGATTGCCTTGTTCGTTGTGTTGAGCGCCTCCCTCGAAGGACCCAAGAATGGGAAAAGAGCGCTCAAGTTTATCCCGAACACCCCAAAGACTCGTGGCATGGGGGCGAAGGGACGACTCGCCATCTCTCAAATTTAATAAACGGCCGGACAGAAGGTAATATTTTAAATTCAAAAGCGTTGCTTAGCGCATATGAACAAGTTTTCAAAGGTACAGGGATAACAAATGCGAGTTTACTCAAAATTACATCTTTGGAGCATTCATCCCCTATAAGGCGGGCACCCTTCAGACGCCCTCATAATACATCTCGGCTTGCGATGCTCCTTGCCGGCGGTGGTCCGTCCGTCACAAGCTTCTCAAAGATCCATCTTGCCCCAAAGTGCACTTTAGCACGGGTAAGGGCCCCTACGGCACCTTCGATGCATACGGAGCGCTTGATGACTTCAATCCATGGACAAAGGCCCACCAGCCACCTCACCAGCCCAAAGTAGCTCCTGTGCATGGCTTCCCCGTGCCACAGCCGGACTAAGAGACCCCTCATGGCCTGTTCGGCCACCTTATGGAGCTCGACCAGCTGCTTCAGCTGGTCGCTCATCGGCACTGGTGTCCGCCTCAAAGATATCGAGACCAGAACACCTTCTCCGTCGAGCTCCCTCCTCGGCTCAAGAGAATGCGGCAAGATCGGACACACCGCTGGGAAGATCTCGTGAATGCTCCCGAGAGCTCCGGACTCGGGTAAGTAACAAGTAATTCACTTTCACGTGCTTGCTTTGCATAAAGAATGCCTTACCCGCTGCTATCTTCTTCGTCGCCTCAATTTCCTGGAGGGCTTTTTGGGCTTCGGCCTTAGCAGATTGGGCGCTCTCAAGGGCCGAGGCGAGCTCGGACTCTCGAGTCTTTGAGTCAAGATCCAAACTCTCGTGTTTTTCCACGAGAGCCTGCAGCTCTTGCTGCACCTCTGCCACCCGCTCCTCCTGCTTCTCTCGCTCGGTGCGCTCCACGGCCGCATTGTTTTTGGCCTTGGACAGCGCTTCCTTCAGGGTCGCCACCTTGTTCGTGGCCCCTGCATACTCACGTTGGTCCTGTGAATTTTTGCAACCACATCTTTTTATATACTTACATAAGGTATTACTTACCTTCCTTGTCCTCGAGCTGCTTTTTGGCAAGGCCGAGCTCGTTCTCGGACCGCTCGAGGCTCTGCTTCAATGCATCGACCTCCATGATCGGTCTGGCAGAGATCAGCGCAGCCTGCATTCCCATATTGACATACTTATGTTAGACTCCTGCAGATATCTTTTAGATCCTCGCCTCGGCTTTTCTTTCCGAACACCAAACTGAGCATCAGGGGCTAGTTTCTATGTGGTAATATTTTTACATATCTTAAATACATACCTCAAAGCCCGTTAGAAGGCTGGCACAGGCTTCAGTCAGCCCGCTCTTAGCGAACTGAACCTTCTGGATCACCACACTCATAATAGTGATATGCTCCTCGTCAATGGAGGCGCTGTTAAGCACCTCCAGCAGATTATCCGGTGCCTCCGGTTGGACGGAGGTCACCGGCGTCGTAGGCTTGCCCTTCTTACTAGGGGGCGCCTGCCGGACTCCGGAACCACTGAAGGTCCCGGTGCGGTGTCCGGCCCAGGGCCGTACTTAGAGCCCTTGGGGGTTTTTTCCCCTTTGCGCCTGGAGTCCGGGAGGTCGCCTTGTGGCGCCTCCAGGACCACCTCCTCCTGGCCTGGACCCTTTTGGGACTCCACCTCGGCATCATCCGCAGCGCGAGGGGAGGAGGCGGCCGGAAGTGAAGTACTATTCACATCCGACGAGCTTAGGGAGCCGCTCGACGACACGCCGACCTGGGCTCAGGGCGGACTGCATGATTATTCAGCGTCAGAAGATACTGTGCAACAAAGGAACGCCATGAGTTATTCTGGTATCCGGATACTTACGATTTTGCCAGGGGCTTGGCCCTGGATGGCCACTCCTCTTCGCCGTCGTCGGTGTTGGTGGAGTAGTCCGGAGGAAGGGTCCTTCCCTTCTTGGACCCTCCGGCCCCCCCAGTTGGGGCGGCCTTCCTTTTCTTCTCCCCCTGCTGTGGGAGAGACCTCTTTTTCCTCCTCCTCGTTTTCGCGGGAGGAGTCCGCCTCGGAGTCATCGGACATTGAGTCGGACACCACCAGGCGCCGGGAACTCTTTCGAGTTCCCGTGGCCTTCTTCTTGGCCTTTTTCTCCGGCACCACGTAAGGTGCCGGAACCAGCAGCCCCGTCAAGCGGGCGTCCGCTGGGTCTTCTGGCAAGGGAGCCGGACAGTCAATCTGCCCGGACGTCTTCTGCCAATCCTGTCAAAGGAAAGGGAGCTTAGATCCCGCATAGAGTCAAACTATGAAAAACAAGTATCCCGTAAAGGGTAAAATAGCTTACCGCGTTGGCTTGATGTTGCGCGCTCAATCCGCTGATCCTTCAGAGCGGATGCGGAGCCTCGGCGCCTTGAACAGCACCTTCCAGGCGTCTTCAGACGTAGTGTCGAAGAGCCTGCTCGAGGGTTCGCGGTCAGTGCGGATCAAACTCCCACAAGCTGAAAGCCCATTGTTGGCACGGGAGGATCCGGCGGATGAGCATGACCTGGACTACGTTGACAAGTTTGAGCTTCTTGTTCACCAGGTTTTGGACGCGGGTTTGGAGTTCGGTCAGCTCTTCCGAATTACCGCACGACAGGCCCGTCTCTTTCCAGGAGGTGAGCCATGTAGGGAAGCCAGATCGGAATTCGGGGGCCGCTGCCCATTCAGGGTCACGCGGCTCGGTGATATAGAACCACCCTGATTACCACCCCTTTATGGTCTCCACGAAGGAGCCCTCGAGCCATAGGACGTTGGGCATCTTGCCCACCATGGCACCTCCGCACTCCGCTTGGCGCCCTCCCACTACCTTCGGCTTGACATTGAAGATCTTCAGCCATAAGCCGAAGTGGGGCCGGATGCAGAGGAAGGCCTCGCACACGACGATGAACGGCGAGATGTTGAGGATGAAGTTCGGGGCCAGATCGTGGAAATCCAGGCCGTAGTAGATCATGAGGAAATGGGTGAAGTGGGAAACCTAGTCCGCGGAGGAAATGGGTGAGGAACACCACCCTCTCATGGGGCCTGGGGGTGGGTATGAGCTGCCCCTTGTCTGGGAGCCGGTGCGCGATGTAGTTGGACAAGTATCCGGCTTTCCTCAGCTTCTTGATGTGCCCCTCCGTGATGGAGGAGGCCATCCACCTACCTCCCGCTCCGGACATGGCTGGAGAAGGTTGAGGTGGGAAGTGCGGACTTGGGCGCTGGAGGTCGAAAAGTCTTGTGAAATGGATAAGCAAAGGAGGAAGAAGGCGTAGATGAAAAAGGTGGATCCTTATCCCCTTATATGGGTGGACGAGACTGCACGTCCCCACCCGCCTGGTAAAACTCGCTTATCTCCCAAGCGCCGTAATCAATGGCGCGGTTGGGTTACCCATGCCCGTATTGATGAGAATCCCGGAATAAGGGGACACGATCTCTGCTTCGACAAGACGTGCCAAGGAAACCGCCTCGCTAAACGCGCTGAGGTGGGACAGTAAAACGATTCGAATAAAGGCTTGGGCGTGGTGTGATGTCACGCTGCACAATACGTCAGCAGATTGGATTTGTGTAAATATTATTCTCTCTACAGAGCTGGACACTATCCTTGTGTTTAAAATCTTCTATGAAGTATTCGGAGGAGGAACCCGCCTTGCAATGCCGAAGACAATCTGCGCGCCGGATTCGTCGTCATTGAAGCCTAGTTCAAGGGCTACTGAGGGAGTCCTGGATTAGGGGGTTTCCGGATGGCCGGACTATAACCTTTGGGCGGACTTCTGGACTATGAAGATACAAGATTGAAGACTTCGTCCCGTGTCCGGATGGGACTTTCCTTGGCGTGGAAGGCAAGGTTGGCGATACGGATATGTAGACCTCCTCCCATTGTAACCGACTCTGTGTAACCCTATCCCTCTCCTTTGTCTATATAAACCGGAGGGTTTTAGTCCGTAGGACGAAAAAAAATCATACCATAGACTAGCTTCTAGGGTTTAGCCTCTCTGATCTCGTGGTAGATCTACTCTTGTACTACCCATATCATCAATATTAATCAAGCAGGAGTAGGGTTTTTCCTCCATCGAGAGGGCCCGAACCTGGGTAAAAACATCGTGTCCCTTGTCTCCTGTTACCATCCGCCTAGACGCACAGTTCGGGACCCCCTACCCGAGATCCGCCAGTTTTGACACCGACACGGACCCTACGGGTTCGAGGACTATGTAGACATGACCGAGAACAATTCCGGGTCAATAACCAATAGCGGAACCTGGATGCTCATATTGGCTCCTACATGTTCTACGAAGATCTTTATCGGTCAAACCGCATAACAACATACGTTGTTCCCTTTGTCATCGGTATGTTACTTGCCCGAGATTCGATCGTCGGTATCTCAATACCTAGTTCAATCTCGTTACTGACAAGTCTCTTTACTCGTTACATAATGCATCATTCTGTAACTAACTCATTAGCTACATTGCTTGCAAGGCTTATAGTGATGTGCATTACCGAGAGGGCCCAGAGATACCTCTCCGACAATCGGAGTGACAAAACCTAATCTCGAAATACGCCAACTCAACATGTACCTTTGGAGACACCTGTAGAGCTCCTTTATAATCACCCAGTTACATTGTGACGTTTGGTAGCACACAAAGTGTTCCTCCGGTAAACGGGAGTTGCATAATCTCATAGTTATAGGAACTTGTATAAGTCATGAAGAAAGCAATAGCAACAAACTAAACGATCAAGTGCTAAGCTAACGGAATGGGTCAAGTCAATCACATCATTCTCCTAATGATGTGATCCCGTTAATCAAATGACAACACATGTCTATGGTTAGGACACATAACCATCTTTGATTAATGAGCTAGTCAAGTAGAGGCATACTAGTGACATTAAGTTTGTCTATGTATTCACACATGTATCATGTTTCCGGTTAATACAATTCTAGCATGTATAATAAACATTTATCATGATGTGTGGAAATAAATAATAACTTTATTATTGCCTCTAGGGCATATTTCCTTCAGTCTCCCACTTGCACTAGAGTCAATAATCTAGATTACATGTTGTCTTGGTGCTGATCATGTTTTGCTCGTGGAAGAGGCTTAGTTAACGGGTCTGCAACATTCAGATCCGTATGTATCTTGCAAATCTCTATGTCTCCCACCTGGACTTGGTCCCGGATGGAATTGAAGCGTCTTTTGATGTGCTTGGTCCTCTTGTGAAATCTTGATTCTTTTGCTAAGGCAATTGCACCAGTATTGTCACAGAAGATCTTCATTGGTCCCGATGCACTAGGTATGACACCTAGATCGGAAATGAACTCTTTCATCTAGACTCCTTCATTTGCTGCTTCCGAAGCAGCTATGTACTCCGCTTTGCAAGTAGATCCCGCCACGGCACTTTGTTTAGAACTGCACCAACTGACAGCTCCACCGTTCAATATAAACACGTATCCGGTCTGTGATTTTGAATCGTCCGGATCAGTGTCAAAGCTTGCATCGACGTAACCATTTATGATTAGCTCTTTGTCACCTCCATAAATGAGAAACATATCCTTAGTCCTTTTCAGGTATTGCAGGATATTCTTGACCGATGTCCAGTGATCCACTCCTGGATTACTTTGGTACCTCCCTGCCAAACTTATCGCTAAGCATACGTCAGGTCTGGTACACAGCATTGCATACATGATAGAGCCTATGGCTGAAGCATAGGGAACATCTTTCATTTTCTCTCTATCTTCTGCTGTGGTCAGGCATTGAGTCTGACTCAACTTCACACCTTGTAATACAGGCAAGAACCCTTTCTTTGCCTGATCCATTTTGAACTTTTTCAAAACTTTATCAAGGTATGTGCTTTGTGAAAGTCCAATTAAGCGTCTTGATCTATCTCTATAGATCTTGATGCCCAATATGTAAGAAGCTTCACCGAGGTCTTTCATTGAATTTTTTTATTCAAATATCCCTTTATGCTATCCGGAAATTCTATATCATTTCCAATTAATAATATGTCATCTACATATAATATCAGAAATGCTACAGAGCTCCCACTCACTTTCTTGTAAATACAGGCTTCTCCAAAAGTTTGTATAAAACCATAAGCTTTGATCACACTATCAAAGCATTTATTCCAACTCCGAGAGGCTTGCACCAGTCCATAAATGGACCGCTGGAGCTTGCACACTTTGTTAGTACCTTTTGGATCGACAAAACCTTCCGGTTGCATCATATACAACTCTTCTTCCAGAAATCCATTCAGGAATGCAGTTTTGACATCCATTTGCCATATTTCATATAAAATGCGGCAATTTCTAACATGATTCGGACAGACTTAAGCATCGCTACGGGTGAGAAATTCTCATCGTAGTCAACCCCTTGAACTTGTCGAAAACCTTTCGCAACAAGTCGAGCTTTGTAGGCAGTTATATTACCATCAGCGTCAGGCTTCTTCTTGAAGATCCATTTATTATCGATGGCTTGCCGATCATCGGGCACGGGCAAGTCAACCAAAGTCCATACTTTGTTCTCATACATGGATCCCATCTCAGATTTCATGGCCTCAAGCCATTTTGTGGAATCTGGGCTCATCATCGCTTCCTCATAGTTCGTAGGTTCGCCATGGTCAAGTAACATGACTTCCGTAATAGGATTACCGTACCACTCACAGTGCGGATCTCACTCTGGTTGACCTACGAGGTTTGGTAGTAACTTGACCTGAAGCTTCATGATCATTATCATTAGCTTCCTCACTGATTGGTGTAGTCGTCACAGGAACCGGTTCTTGTGATGAACTACTTTCCAATAAGGGAGTAGGTATAGTTACCTCATCAAGTTCTACTTTCCTCCCACTCACTTCTTTCGAGAGAAACTCCTTCTCTAGAAAGGATCTGAATTTAGCAACAAAAATATTGCCCTCAGATCTGTGATAGAAGGTGTACCAAATAGTCTCTTTTGGGTATCCTATGAAGATACATTTCTCCGATTTGGGTTCGAGCTTATCTGGTTGAAGTTTCTTCACATAAGCATCGCAGCCCCAAACTTTAAGAAACGACAACTTTGGTTTCTTGCCAAACCACAGTTCATAAGGTGTCGTCTCAACGGATTTAGATGGTGCCCTATGTAATGTGAATGCAGTCGCCTCTAAAGCATAACCCCAAAACGATAGCGGTAAATCAGTAAGAGACATCATAGATCGCACCATATCTAGTAAAGTATGATTACGACGTTCGGACACACCATTTCGTTGTGGTGTTCCGGGTGGCGTGAGTTGCGAAACTATTCCGCATTGCTTCAAATGTAAACCAAACTCGTAACTCAAATATTCTCCTCCACGATCAGATCGTAGAAATTTAATTTTCTTGTTACAATGATTTTCCACTTCACTCTGAAATTCTTTGAACTTTTCAAATGTTTCAGACTTGTGTTTCATCAAGTAGATATACCCATATCTGCTCAAATCATTTGTGAAGGTGAGAAAATAATGATACCCTCCGCGAGCCTCAATATTCATTGGACCACATACATCAGTATGTATGATTTCCAACAAATCAGTTGCTCGCTCCATAGTTCCGGAGAACGGCGTTTTAGTCATCTTGCCCATGAGGCACGGTTCGCAAGTACCAAGTGATTCATAATCAAGTGATTCCGTAAGTCCATCGGTATGGAGTTTCTTCGCATGCTTTACACCAATATGACCCAAACGGCAGTGCCATAAATAAGTTGCACTATCATTATCAACTCTGCATCTTTTGGCTTCAACATTATGAATATGTGTATCACTACTATCGAGATTTAATAAAAATAGACCACTCCTCAAGGGTGCATGACCATAAAAGATATTACTCATATAAATAGAACAACCATTATTTTCTGATTTAAATGAATAACCGTCTCGCATCAAACAAGATCCAGATATAATGTTCATGCTTAATGCTGGCACCAAATAACAATTATTTACGTCTAAAACTAATCCCGATGGTAGATGTAGAGGTAGCGTGACGACCGCGATCACATCGACTTTGGAACCATTTCCCACGCGCGTCGTCACCTCGTCCTTAGCCAATCTTCGCTTAATCCGTAGTCCCTTTTTCGAGTTGCAAATATTAGCAACAGAACCAGTATCAAATACCCAGGTCCTACTGCGAGCATTAGTAAGGTACACATAAATAACATGTATATCACATATACCTTTGTTCACCTTGCCATCCTTCTTATCTGCCAAATACTTGGAGCAGTTCCGCTTCCAGTGTCCAGTCTGCTTGCAGTAGAAGCACTCAGTCTCAGGCTTAGGTCCATATTTGGGTTTCTTCTCTTGAGCAGCAACTTCCTTGCTGTTCTTCTTGAAGTTCCCCTTCTTCTTCCCTTTACCCTTTTTCTTGAAACTGGTGGTCTTATTGACCATCAACACTTGATGCTCCTTCTTGATTTCTACCTCCGCAGCCTTTAGCATTGCGAAGAGCTCGGGAATAGTCTTGTCCATCCCTTGCATATTATAGTTCATCACGAAGCTCTTGTAGCTTGGTAGCGGTGATTGAAGAATTCTACCAATGACACTATCATCAGGAAGATTAACTCCCAGTTGAATCAAGTGATTATTATACCCAGACATTTTGAGTATATGTTCACTGACAGAACTATTCTCCTCCATCTTACAGCTATAGAACTTATTGGAGACTTCATATATCTCAATCCGGGCATTTGCTTGAAATATTAACTTCAACTCCTGGAACATGTCATATGCTCCATGACGTTCAAAACGTCGTTGAAGACCCGGTTCTAAGCCATAAAGCATGGCACACTGAACTATCGAGTAGTCATCAGCTTTGCTCTTCCAGACGTTCTTAACGTCTGCTGGTTACATCTGTAGCAGGCTCGGCACCCAGCGGTGCTTCCAGGCGTAATTCTTCTGTGCAGCAATGAGGATAATCCTCAAGTTACGGACCCAGTCCGTGTAATTGCTACCATCATCTTTCAACTTAGCTTTCTCAAGGAACGCATTAAAATGCAACGGAACAACAGCACGAGCCATCTATCTACAACAAGCATAGACAAGCAAAATACTATCAGGTACTAAGTTCATGATAAATACTATCAGCCCTTACCAATCGGATTAGTGACCCACATATTGACATGTACACAATCAGAATGTAAATTATGATATGATCAAAGATAAAAATCGGATATTTCAGACGTTTTCAAATAACATATAATTTCGCATGATCGCCATGACAAGATACTAAATATGTAGTTTAAAATCTTATTCATGAATAAGTGAATCATGATCATGTGATTGTACGACTACTTCCCACCCAAGCGTGTTAGGCACAATTCCATCGATAACTACGTTTTCATTATAATCAAAATTCAATATATTTCATACCATCATAACTAAAAGCAATAACGAGAGGTAGCCCAGAGTGAATGTTTTGGCCAAAAGGTTATCAACAACATATATGCCGAGAATGTATTAAATATAAGGTAATGTAAATAAGAAAGACACGATGAGGAAAAAATATTGGTACTTTGGAGTAATAGGTAATAAATCCATTTTGGAATTCATAATTTTGCTGCTAATATAATAATATGTCATGTACTAGAAATCATTCATAATTTTATGAAGTTAAGCATACTGCAGATTATCTCAGATCTAAAACAACATTTATAAAGATATAAAAGATCTAGCCGCGCAAATGCGCGGGAAGCTCCGCTAGTTAATCATATTACTTAAGAACTCCCACTTAGACAGACATCTCTCTAGTCATCTAAGTGATTACGTGATCCAAATCAACTAAACCATGTCCGATCATCACGTGAGATGGAGTAGTTTCAATGGTGAACATCACTATGTTGATCATATCTACTATATGATTCACGTTCGACCTTTCGGTCTCCGTGTTCCGAGGCCATATCTGTATATGCTAGGCTCGTCAAGTTTAACCTGAGTATTCCGCGTGTGCAACTGTTTTGCACCCGTTGTATTTGAACGTAGATCCTATCACACCCGATCATCACGTGGTGTCTCAGCACGAGGAACTTTCGCAACGGTGCATACTCAGGGAGAACACTTCTTGATAATTAGTGAGAGATTATCTTAAAATGCTATCGTCAATCAAAGCAAGATAAGATGCATAAATGATAAACATCACATGTAATCAATATAAGTGATATGATATGGCCATCATCATCTTGTGCTTTTGATCTCCATCTCCGAAGCACCGTCGTGATCACCATCGTCACCGGCGCGACACCTTGATCTCCATCGTAGCATCATTGTCGTCTCGCCAATCTTATGCTTCTACGACTATCGCTACCGCTTAGAGATAAAGTAAAGCATTACAGGGCGATTGCATTGCATATAATAAAGCGACAACCATATGGCTCCTGCCAGTTAACGATAACTCGGTTACAAAACATGATCATCTCATACAATAAAATATAGCATCACGTCTTGACCATATCACATGACAACATGCCCTGCAAAAACAAGTTAGACGTACTCTACTTTGTTGTTGCAAGATTTACGTGGCTGCTACGGGCTGAGCAAGAACCGTTCTTACCTACGCATCAAAACCGCAACGATGGTTCGTCAAGTTAGTGATGGTTTAACCTTCGCAAGGACCGGGCATAGCCACACTCGGTTCAACTAAAGTTGGAGAAACAGACACCCGCCAGCCACCTGTGTGCAAAGCACGTCGGTAGAACCAGTCTCGCGTAAGCGTCTGGCGTAATGTCGGTCCGGGCCGCCTCATCCAACAATACCGCCCGAACCAAAGTATGACATGCTGGTAAGCAGTATGACTTGTATCGCCCACAACTCACTTGTGTTCTACTCGTGCATATAACATCTACGCATAAAACCAGGCTCGGATGCCACTGTTGGGGAACGTAGTAATTTCAAAAAATTTCCACGCACAAGCAAGATCATGGTGATGCATATCAACGAGAGGGGAGAGTGTTGTCCAAGTACCCTCGTAGACCGAAAGAGGAAGCGTTATAGCAACGGGGTTGATGTAGTCGTACGTCTTCACGGCCCGACCGATCAAGCACCGAAACTACGGCACCTCCGAGTTCTAGCACACGTTCAGCTCGATGACGATCCCCGGACTCCGATCCAGCAGAATGTCGGGGAAGAGTTCCGTCAGCACGACGGCGTGGTGACAATCTTGATGTTCTACCGTCGCAGGGCTTCGCCTAAGCACCGCTACAATATTGTCGAGGATTATGGTGGAGGGGGGCACCGCACACGGCTAAGAGATCGAGAGATCAATTGTTGTGTCTTTGGGGTGCCCCCTTGCACCCGTATATAAAGGAGCAAGGGGGAGGCCGGCCGGCCCTCTATGGCGCGCCCCCAAGAGGAGAATCCTACTAGGACTCCAAGTCCTAGTAGGTTTCCACCTAAAGGGAGAGAGGGGGGAGGAAGGAGAGGGAGAGGGAGAAGAAAAGGGGGGCGCCGCCCCCCCTCTCCTAGTCCAATTCGGACCAGAGGGGGAGGGGCACGCGGCCTGCCCTAGGCCGCCCCTCTCTCTCTCTCCACTAAGGCCCATCGAGGCCCATTAGTTCCCCCGGGGTTTCCGATAACCCTTCGGCACTTCGATTTTATCCGGAACACTTCCAGTGTCCGAATATAGTCTTCCAATATATCAATCTTAATGTCTCGACCATTTCGAGACTCCTCATCATGTCCGTAATCACATTCGGGACTCCGAACAAACTTCGGTACATCAAAACCCATAAACTCATAATATAACTGTCACCGAAACCTTAAGCGTGCGGACCCTACGGGTTCGAGAACTATGTAGACATGACCGAGAACCATTCTGGGTCAATAACCAATAGTGGAACCTGGATGCTCATATTGGCTCCTACATGTTCTAGGAAGAGCTTTATCGGTCAAACCGCATAACAACATACATTGTTCCCTTTGTCATCGGTATGTTACTTGCCCGAGATTCGATCGTCGGTATCTCAATACCTAGTTCAATCTAGTTACCGGCAACTCTCTTTACTCGTTACGTAATGCATCATTCTGTAACTAACTCATTAGCTACATTGCTTGCAAGGATTATAGTGATGTGCATTACCGAGAGGGCCCAGAGATACCTCTCCGACAATCAGAGTGACAAAACCTAATCTCGAAATACGCCAACTCAACATGTACCTTTGGAGACACCTGTAGAGCTCCTTTATAATCAACTAGTTATGTTGTGACGTTTGGTAGCTCACAAAGTGTTCCTCCGGTAAACGGGAGTTGCATAATCTCATAGTTATAGGAACTTGTATAAGTCATGAAGAAAGCAATAGCAACATACAAAACGATGAAGTGCTAAGCTAACGGAATGGGTCAAGTCAATCACATCATTCTCCTAATGATGTGATCCCGTTAATCAAATGACAACACATGTCTATGGTTAGGAAACATAACCATCTTTGATTAATGAGCTAGTCAAGTAGAGGCATACTAGTGACATTAAGTTTGTCTATGTATTCACACATGTATCATGTTTCCGGTTAATACAATTCTAGCATGAATAATAAACATTTATCATGATATGAGGAAATAAATAATAACTTTATTATTGCCTCTAGGGCATATTTCCTTCAGTGAATGTGGTAAATACCACCCAAATTGCAAACTCGGACCGGATACGTATCCCTGGGGATGGTGTCCCAACGAAACTAGTTGTCCCACAATATAAACTGGGGCCAGTCACCTTCAACCGCACGGACTGTCCGGTTAACGCAAATCAGGGCAATCTAGCCGCACTAGTCCTCGACCCGATAATAGATGGGTTCCACCTCCCTCGGGTCCTTATGGACGGAAGCAGCAGTCTAAATCTGCTTTACCAGGACACAGCGGACATGATGGGCATCGATCATTCGGTGATAAAACCCACTAAAGCCACTCTCAGAGGCATCATACCAGGTGTGGAAGCCAGCGTATAGGCTCCATTGCCCTCGAGGTAGTCTTCGGATCACCAGAAAATTACTGCGCCGAAGAGTTAGTCTTCGAAATCGTCCCCTTCTACAGTGATTATCAAGCACTGCTCGGACGGACCGCGTTTGCTCGATTCAACGCGGTGCCACACTATGCATACTGTAAGCTTAAGATGCCCGGTCCATGCAGCGTCATCACGGTTAACGGCAAGGCCGAACCTTCCCTCGGTGCCAGCAATTATGCAACTGCCTCAGCAGCAGCAACGAGCGGCACCTTGCAGCCGAACTTCGAGTCGCCGTCTCGGTTTCCAGACACCGTCAAGGGGCTCCGAACTACTTCACAGAAGGACAGCCCGGCTCATCCAGGACTCAACTAAACACTCCGGCGAAGGCCAGGACAGGCCGTACTCAGCGGCTGAACCGCCCTCTGGCACATAAGTATTTCTTACATTTCCTTCGCAGGTTCACCTCTGCGCCGACCAGGACGGGCTACACAGACACAGCTTGAACGCGTAAGGGAATCCTTAGACATCCCCCGCAGAGACCGTCCAGCCATATTGCGGATCCGCACTCAGCCTCTTCCCCCTAGTCTCAGCACGTTTCGCAATCATATTCCTTTTTTATCACATTACTTGTACCCATACGCATAGACGTACTATTCAAATACAACATGTGGATTTATGTTACGCTTACCTTCTGTTATTTCTTATTGTAATTCTTTTGTAAAGTGGCACCCGTACACAGCGATATGCCTTAAAATATGTCAGGGGCTTTGTTTTACCCATAAGCACGGCAGTAAAGTCCGAACACCTTCATGGAAGTTTGGCACCCCGAACTTATAGCATTATATGCATCAGCTCCGAATCATGTCTTGGGTCAATAGTTGGGTTGCCCGGCTCCCACATTTTGGTACCTTACATTCCGCTATATCGGCTAAGGTAGCACTGGGAGAACTACTGCGATTGTGTCCCGATTCTTCCGGACAAGCACCTCAGTAGAGAAAGCCGAAAACTGATTGTCATGATACGGCGAGAGCTGGTCAGCTGTTCGAGAGGTCATAAAATCTTTAAGGATTTCTCCCGCATAATGCCATAACCAATGCAGCGTGCGATGGATCGGTTTTTTTCCGATCAGGTGCTCATAGAGCCCCTAGTACGGTATTCCGAAAACCAGGGGCTGCGCCGACCATACTAAAGCTCCCATGGCTAAGTGAGAGTGATAAAGCCCTACAGTCTGATTGCCTGGTTTGTTGTAGTGAGCACCTCCTTCGAAGGACCCAAAATTGGGATAAAGAATGCTCAGGTTTATCCTCAACACCCCCGTACTTCATACGTAAAGCGTGTTTAATCGCCAACTCTCAGTGTTAGTATATAAAATGGCCGCACAGGAGGGTAAACTTTCATATAATAGGAAGTAAATGATATCATTGACCTTGTTTAAACATTACAAAGGCCAACATGATTTACATTCATGGAAATATAACGTCCTTGGTGCATAGCTCCGCGGCAAGGTAGGATCCTTTCAGGACATTCTCATAATATAACTCGGGCTTGCGGTGCTCCTTCCCCTCCGGCGGTCCTTCGGTCATCAGCTTTTCAGCATCCATCTTTCCCCAATGCACCTTTGCACGGGCGAAGGCCATTCGTGCACCCTCTATATAGACCGACCGCTTGATGATGTCAAGTCGAGGACAGGCACCCACAAGCCACTTCATGAGCCCGAAGTAGCTAGTTGGGATCGGCTCAGCAGGCCATAGCCGGATCATTAAATCCTTCATGGCTAATTCCGCCGCCTTCTGTAGTTCGATCAGCTGTTTCAGTTGATCGGCAAAAGGCACCGGATAATTCGGTGCCAAATACTGCGACTAGAAGAGCTTATCCGCAGTATTCCTTTCTTCGGCTCGGTAGAATTGAGCGACATCCGATATGCTGCGAGGCAGCTCGGTGAATACCCCTGAGAAATCCGGATTCAAAGTTAGAAACATAAGTCCCCCACCCACCCAAATACTTCCTCTACAGGGAAAAAGCCTTACCAGCCACGATCTTTCTCGCCTCTTGGATCTCCTGCAGGGCACTTCGGGTTTCCTCCCGGGCATCGCTCGTGGCCTGATGAACCTTGGTGAGTTTGGATTATTTCTCCATTAAACTCTGCTCCAAGGTCTCGCATTTCCTTACGGCCTCTTGTAGCTCCTGCTCAGCTTTAATAACCCTGGCCTCGTGTTTCTCACGAAGAGCCTGCTCATTGGCTGCCTTTTTCTCGGCCTCGGCCGCAGTCTTCTTGAGGGCTTCGACTTCGGTCACAATTCCTAGCACAAGGTCATAAAGCCCAGTTTATGCTGAAAATTAATTCGCAATAAACGCGAACAAGACTTGTGTATACCTGTTTATCCCTCAATTGCATTTTTAACTGGCCAAGTTCTTCCTTGGCCCGCTCTAGACTTTGATACAGTCCGGAGATTTCTGCAGTATGGGAGGCAGCAGCCGTTACAGACACTTGCTTATAACAGAAGAGAAATAACTGTCATTCAATGAGTCTTCCTGCGAATATATTTGATCCTCTGTCCAGTTTCTTAACCGAACAGTGTATCAGGGGATATTGTCCATACTATGACACTCTTCGAAAAACATACCTCAAAACCTTTTATAAGGCTGATACAGCACCCGGGACTGAGGTTATCGGTATGCCCCCTCCAGCCGGGAGTGGCCGCCTGCCGGATTCTGGAGCCGCATTGGTCTCCGGAACCGCACCCGGCTGGGAGCCAAATTCAGGATGGCCCCCACCGTCAGCTCCCATAGGAATCTTCTCCCCCGTGTGTTCGGCCCCTGAAGCTTGACTTCCAGGCGCCGCCTTCATGGTCACTTCCTCTTCTCCTTGGCCGGGGTCCTTCTGGGACGAAGCCTCGGTGCTATGCACCTGTTTGGAGGAAGGGGCCTTTGGGGCTGTCCCGCTCTCCATAGCATCCGAGCTCAGCGAATCCTCTGATGAGGATTGTTTGGTACGGGACCTTGCCGGACTACAAAAAATACGGTTAGGGCTAAAATACTATGCCATGATAAGTCTGGACGCATAAACGTACTCGAATTTTATATACTTACAAGTTCACCAGGGGCTGGGCCCTGGGATCCCACGCCAGGCCACTGTCGGCGGCAGCAGGGGACTCCTCTGGAAGAGGAGCCTTTCCCCTTTTGAGCGGCTCGGCCTCCAAGTGTACGGAGGCCGCCCTCTTCTTTCTTTCCCCCGCAGGGGATTCATCTTCCTCCTCCTCCTCCTCGTCCTCTTCGGAGGCGGAACGGGCATCAGAGCCTTCGGATATTGTGTCCGAAGTGCCGCGGCGATGAAGGCCGCCCCGGGTCTTTTTGGCCTCCTTCCCGGCCATCTTCTTCGGCACCTTGTAAGGCGCCGGGACCAGCATCTTCGTCAGAAGTGGGACGGCCGGTTCTTTGGGCAGTGAGGCCGGACAATGGATCTGCTCTGCCTTCTTCGTCCAGCCCTGGGAGATTTATACAAAACATGTTAAGCGCCTCCTTTGGGTTGCGCGGATAAAAAGTTTGATGACTTACCGAACTTGCAGGGCGGGACAGTTGGTACCCGCGTTCCTTGGCGGATCCGGCCATGATTTGCTAGACTTGAAAAGCACCTTCCATATGTCCTTGTGCGAGGAGCTGAAAAGCTCTCGCAAGGTTTGGTGCCTGGCTGGATCAAATTCCCATAGATGGCAAGTCCGGTGCTGACAAGGCAGAATCCGGCGAACTAACATCACCTGGACTACATTAATAAGTTCATTGTTCTTGTCGCCCATATCTTTAATGCGTGTCTGGAGCACCGACAGTTCGTCGGACGAGGACCAGTCTAGGCCCTTCTTGACCCAGAATGTAAGCCGCAGAGGGGCGCCGGATCAAAACTCGGGAATAGAGGCCCATTCCATGCCGCGTGGCTCGGTGATATAAAGCCACTGCTATTGCCACTCCTTGACACAATCATTAAAGGTTCATGTTGGCCATATGACATGGGGCATCTTGCTCACCATAGAGCCCCCGCACTCGGAGTGCTCGCCGCCCACCACCTTGGGCTTCACATTAAAGATCTTCAACCATAAGCCGAAGTGTGGCGAGATGCGGAAAAAAGCCTCGCACACGACAATGAATGTCGAGATGTTGAGAAAAGAATTAGGGGACATATCATGAAGATCGACCCCATAATAATACATATGCCGCGAACGAACGGGTGAAGGGGAAACCCTAACCCGTGGACAAAGTGAGGGAGGAATACAACCCTCTTGTGGGGTTCCGGGGTAGGGACGATTTGTCCCGCCGTCGGAAGACGGTGGCTGATTTCTTGGCCAGGTACCCGGCCTTCCGAAGCTTTTTACTATCCTTCTCTTGGATGGTAGAGGGCATCCATTTGCCTCCCGCTCCGGATCTGGACATCTTCGGAGGACCTCTTGTGGACGGGGAAGAGCGCTTGAGCGTTAGAGATTGAGCAGAAAGACCTGGGAGGAAGGCGTGGGTGAGAAGAATAAATCCCTGTCCCCTTATAAGGGCAGGAGAGGCGATGCGCCTCCCCACTTACCTGGAAGAACATCTTATTCCCCAAACGCCGTAATTGATGGCGCGGTTGGGTTACCCACACCCGTACTGATGAGAATCCCGTGATAAGGGGACACAATCTCTGCTTCGACAAAGACGTGCCAGGAAAACCACCTCGCGATATGTGTGGGGGCTGATTTTGAAAAACGGTTCGAAATGACCGGGCCGTGGTGTGACATCATACTACGAAATGCGTCAGCAGATTAGATTTGTGGAAGTATTATTCTCTCTACGGTGGTATATGGAACTTGTTTTGCAGAGCCGGACACTATCCTTGTGTTCAAAATCTTCCCTGCAGTATTCGGAGGAGGAACCCGCCTTGCAATGCCGAAGACAAACTGCGCGCCGGACTCATCGTCACTGAAGCCTGGTTCAGGGGCTACTGAGGGAGTCCTGGATTAGGGGGTATCCGGACAGCCGGATTACATCCTTTGGCCAGACTGTTGGACTATGAAGATACAAGATTGAAGACTTCGTCCCGGTCCGGATGGGAATCTCCTTGGCGTCGATGGCAAGCTTGGCAATACAGATATGTAGATCTCCTCCCTTGTAACCGACTCTATGTAACCCTAGCCCCCTCCGATGTCTATATAAACCGGAGGGTTTAGTCCATAGGACGACAACAATCATACCATAGGCTAGCTTCTAGGGTTTAGCCTCTACGATCTCGTGGTAGATCAACTCTTGTAATACTTATATCATCAAGATCAATCAAGCAGGAAGTAGGGCATTACCTCCATCGAGAGGGCCCGAACCTGGGTAAAAATTGTGTCCCCCGCCTCCTGTTACCATCCGCCTTAGACGCACAGTTCGGGACCCCCTACCCTAGATCCGCCGGTTTTGACACCGACACCGTAATCCCTCTTCCTCTTAGAATGCCAAAGCATAAGCTTTGTCTGCTTCTTGTTTGCATAGAAACGCTTCAGGCGTGGAATGATTGGAAAGTACCATACAACCTTATAAGGAGTACCGCTAGTGGGTGCTTTATCATCATCATTGTTCTCCCAACTGTTGTTTCCCCACTTGAATTGGGGAAATTGAATGTTGGACACCTTTTTTGGTCGGAGTACTCATTCTAGTAAACGATGTAGTCATTTTTGCGTGCACGGTACTTTACCGTCTCCATGTCAAGCGGACACAATACCTTCCTTGCCTCATCGATACTTTTTGGCAACACGTTGCCTATAAGCAGAACATCATCCAAATAGTCAAATTCATATTGACGGAAGTTTCTGTGTTATTGCTTTTTAACTTAACTAGCGGAGCTTCCCGCGCATTTGCGCGGCTAGATCTTTTATATCTTTATAAATGTTGTTTTAGATCTGAGATAATCTGCAATATGCTTAACTTCATAAAATTATGAATGATTTCTAGTACATGACATATTATTATATTAGCAGCAAAATTATGAATTCCAAAATGGATTTATTACCTATTACTCCAAAGTACCAATATTTTTTCCTCATCGTGTCTTTCTTATTTACATTACCTTATATTTAATATATTCTCGGCATATATGTTGTTGATAACCTTTTGGCCAAAACATTCACTCTGGGCTACCTCTCGTTATTGCTTTTAGTTATGATGGTATGAAATATATTGAATTTTGATTGCGAATGAAAACGTAGTTATCGATGGTATTGTGCCTAACTCGCTTGGGTGGGAAGTAGTCGTACAATCACATGATCATGATTCACTTATTCGCGAATAAGATTTTAAATTACATATTTAGTATACTGTCATGGCGATCATGCGAAATTATATGTTATTTGAAAACGTCTGAAATATCCGATTTTTATCTTTGATCATATCATAATTTACGTTCTGATTGTGTAACATCCCAAATTTTCAATTTGGAATGTTATACATTAGGTCATCATGCATATCATATTTTTCTCGCATTTTCCGATCCTAGAAAATTTCACGCAACTCAAGGACCCTCGGAGAGAGTTGGAAGTTTCATTATTTTCATATTTGGGATTTCTCAAATTTTGAAAATAGGATCATTTGATTTATTTAAAATTATCTTCATAAAGTTTTTCCTATAAAAATCTCAAGAGAGGGAATAATATGACTTTCCCAATATTTAGGAAAAATGAAGATATTATAAATAAATCAAATTTGGTTTTGGAAGATTTATTTTGCTTAGGCAAAATGAGCATTTAAAATTTTTATGCATGTTTGCCGTTTTAAAGTTCATTTTGTTCGACTCATTTTTAGGAGTCGGGGAAAATTGTTTTATTTAAATCGGAGTTCGTTTGATATTTTTTAATTCGTTTTGTTTAAAAAACGCCCACGCTTCTGCCTAAGGCCCGGCCCAGCCAGCTGTGCCCCCAGCCCAGCGCCGCCCACCTCCCTCTCCTCCTCAAGGCTGTCGGCCGAAGGAGCCCGCCGCCACAGACGCCCGAAGTCGCCGCCGCCCGTGTCCGGGTCGGACACCCGCCGCCGTGCCCCCTCCCCAAGGCACCGGACCCCCTCCTCCTATTTAACCGCCACCCCCCTCTCCCCTCAACTTCGCCTTGTCGCCGCCCTCGACCCGAGCCGCCGCCCGCCCGAGCCGCCCGCCGTCGCCGAGCACCCCGCCGCCCTCGTCACCCCGGAGCCTCGCCCGACCCGCCGCCACCTCCCGACCCGCCCGACCCGTCGCCCGCCCGCCCAGAGTTCTCCCGGCGATCACGGAGGTAGCCCCGCCGCCGCCCGATCCGATCCGATCCGGTTTTCCCTAGAAAACCGGTCCGTATTTTTGCAATGTTCGTTTTTCAAAAACCTAGATTGGTTTTAATTTTTTTTTGGTTTTCTTATTTAGTGAACGTTCACCGACCCGTTCGTTTCAATGAACGCTTTCGTTGGATTAGTTCTGTTAACGAACGTCTGTTATTTAATCCGTTCGTCGTTTTCTTTTAAATCGGATTTAATCCATTATTTTTGATTCGATTTACGATCCGATTTTCAAATCTGTTTTATTTCTTGCTCGTTTATCGAATCAGGTGATTCAAGCGCTGGAGTTTAAATACGAAACGCCATTCCGACTACCCTACTTACACAGAGTTTTGCTACTATGGAATTTTGACCTAATTTCAGATTGCTAAACCGAGTCGTTCTCTCTCGAGTTCCGACTTTCGATGCTTTATTTGATTCGATTCTTTTGCAACCAGGGTTCTTAAGTTGAACTATCTGGTTAGATCTTTTATTCGAGATTTCCTGTGCATTAGATGAGTACTTATTGTATGCTTGTTGTTTGTCTGCGTTAGATCACCCGGAGTGCGCCGCTTGTTACTTGAATCTCTAGGACTCGCGGATCATCGAAGGCAAGTAACACTTTGATCATACCTTTTCTACTACCCAGTTTTATTGCATTAGATCAAAACCTCGAACACTTGCATGATTAGGATCTAATTAAATTGTGGGATGGGAAGTAGATTGAGGTAGTACCTATTACCTGTTTTATTATCAAACCCTTGGGAGTTACTTCTACGTTTGCTTATTATGCCATGCTATGCTAGTAGACGTGGATTGGGTGAGTGAATATCCATGACAGATGTGAGATTGTTAATTAATGGTTTATCTAAGGTGGCAACCTAAACACACATCTGGGTGGATAGAGGCACCTGGTTTCTATCAGGACTTGCTTGTATTTCTTCGGACCGCCACCCAGGCTCTAAGGGATCATGAGATTTTTCAAACTAGAGACTTCCGTGTGCAGCCACAAGCCAATTATGGGCTCTGGCGTAGTTGACTAAGTTGTGCGAACTCTTACGGGTAGGCTAGCTGATGTAGGGGATGTAGGTTGGTATGGTCTACCCACATGTAAGGTGCTAGCGCTTCTGAAAGACTATGTCTCGGTCATCCGTTTCTCAAACACCATGTACTGCGAGAACCAAGCGGAGGCGATCGAGTCTTGTGGGGAAAAGTGCGCAAACCTCTGCAGAGTGTAAAACTGATCATGATTAGCCGTGTCCCCGGTTATGGACAAATCTTGAGTATCTAGTACTTGAATATCATGTGAATCTCAACATGTTACTTCTAATAATAAAGTTATTGGGTTTTAATGAGTACTTTCTAATTGGGATTGAGGATGCTGTCAACCATTCTCAATGTTTAACAACCACCATGATAGTTAAATAAAATTATTCCTTTGATGTAGGGAAAATCAGCTTTATGCAAAAATGTAACCGTAGAGCCTTACCACCAGCCAAATATGCATGTAGTATAGGCTTGTTGCTTCATTATTTCTCTATGTGTTACATTGCCAGCATATTCCATGTGCTGACCCGTTTTCGGGCTGCAACTTTTCATGTTGCAGACTTTTCAGACGATGAATAAGGTGTTAGGTCGTGGTTCTATACTCAGTGATGCCGTTGGAGTTGATGGACTCACTCGTTTTCCAAGCCTTCCGCTGTTATTATTAGATGGCCTTAAGCCATATTATTGTATTAAGTTCCCTTGTGGACAACGATATAATAAGTGTGTGATTGCTACTCGCTATAAATCCTTCAAGCATCTTGTGTGGTGTCGACATTACGATCCAGGATGACACCGAGCACGAGCGCTAGATCCATTCGGTCCGGTCGCTGACAGAGAATGGTATCGAGCACACGCCGACCGTAGGACACGACCACTAAGATAAATCCATAGATCACTATTCTCTTCCCATTTTCTAACTCCTCATCTTTTCTACTCTCTTTAGGATGAAGGACGCCAAGATCAAGTACACCCAACCGGATGAAGGCACACCTTTTGGATTTCACTTGAAGGAAGTTACCAAGTACCTGAACATTGGATTACCAAGCTTCACGGGACTTTCAACGCCATCTGCTCAAGAGGAGCGCTGGAAGATTCACGCTCACGTTCCAGAAGGACATTCGCCCCCATCACCAATCATATAGATAGTGTTTTCAGTGCACCAACTTGGAGTCTGAGAAAGAGCATGGCAGCTCACATTACCATGGGACGCATTGGAGAAGTTTATCAAGAAGACCTCAAGGACACAATCTACCAGATTTGCGGACGCCGAGATGACAAATGGGACGTCGTCAGCACCAAGAAGGATAGATCCATTGCAGCATTTATCCAGAGTTAAACCAGCACATTCGACGCCAGGAGAACCAGATGTGCAATGATATGTTGGAGTTGCAGAATGCAAAGGGAAAGATCATCGAGCTTGAAGAAGAACTAAAGACAACTCGCAAGGACTATATGGACGAGATCGTAGCTCTAGCAAGACACAATAACGATCTTAAGTACGAGATTGAAAAACTGAAGAAGAAGTTGGCGCTCAGAAATGAAGACCAAGATGTCGATTGCCCAAGCGACTACATCAACATCAACATCGACGACACCGATTCGGATCCAAGTGAACCCGACTTTGAAGACGAAGCTGGAGCAGACATTATGGAGTCTTCCACCGGTTCAAATTAGTAGAAGTCCCCCACATATTAGTAGTATTCCGTCCATGTAAACATTATAGTACACGCACTTTTGCGATAGTTAGATCGTTGTAAGTCTTTGTTTGATTGAATGAAGTGATTTTGTGTGTATTTGCTCATGTGCATTTGGGTAGTGATTCCCCTTAGACCTCATTCTATTCTAAATTCTCATCTTTTCTAAACCCATCGACAAGGGCCCCAGACGCGACCCCGGATTTGTTTTCCCGCCAGAGATCACCCAACTGATCCAGCAGTAGAATACCCTGATTCAAACATTGGTGCAGAACCAGGACAACAACAACAACAACAACAACAACCCACCGCCACCACCACCTGCGGATCATCTGACTCGTTTCCTTAGACTAAACCCTCCGGTGTATTCCAAAGAGCACCGAGCCAATTGTAGCAGATGGTGGCTCCGCAAGATAGGAAGGAGTTGACCACTGCAGGATGCACAGATGGTGAAAGAGTGAAGTTTGCAGCACATCAGCTTGAAGGACCCAAGCAGCATGGTGGGAGAATTTCACAGCCACTTACCCTGTAGACACCGCCACATGGGATCAATTTCAGCAAGCTTTTCAGCCGCCCATGTTTCGCAGGAGCTATGGCCATGAAGAAGCGTGAGTTTCGCAACTTACGCCAAGGAGGAAGGATCATACAAGATGCGTGGATGACTTTAGTAAACTAGCACGTTATGCCCCAGATGACGTTGCTACTGATGCAGCTAAACAAGAGAAGTTTCTAGAAGGACTAAATGATGAGTTCAGCATGCCGTTGATGGTAGCCAGTTTCCATAACTACCAGGAGCTAGTAGACCGAGCCCTCATGATTGAAGGAAAGCAGCAGCAAATTGAGAACCGTGGCGTAAGTATGGGCAAGGGAAGTATAACTCTGGAGCTCAGCGAAACCTCGTTATACCCCTAAGTCAGAATTCAGTTTCAGCATACCCATGGAGGAGGTAATTCGCATAACCATAACAGCACCAAGAATGGGAACGGGAATGGAGGAAGTAATGGACAGAATCGCACCAACCCGTCAACACCATCCAAAGTAGACCTGAGTCATATTACTTGTTTTAAGTGCCGCAAGATCGGGCATTATGCCAATGACTGTCCGTATAGGCCAGAATGGAAATGGCAATGGAAGCTCGAAAGAAGCCCAGCCCTTTCAATAGGGGACAGGTGAACCACATTGAAGTGGAGGAGGTTGAAGATCAGCCCGATGCAAGATGTCGGTAAGTTTTTGGTTAAGTCATTTATCGCGGTTGTTCTTTTCGATCTTTGGTGCATCGCATTCATACATATCAAGGGGATTTGTGGATAAGTACAAGTTACCAACCCAAGCCCTTAGGTCACCCATGCTAGTAACCTCACCCGGGCAGTAGTACATGGCTAGTAAATGGTGTGATCGACTGCCATTAAGGATTGGACACTATGTTTTCCCCTCGGACCTAATAGTTCTGGAATCCCAAGGATTGGATGTGATATTAGGTATGGATTGGTTATCAAAGTATGGAGGAAACATTGATTGCTCCACTAGATCAATTTTGCTCACCACACCTGAAGGAAGAAGGATTAAGTATGTATCACGGCACGAGCCGAGGAGAGCACAAGTAAATTGCTTATCAGGAGTGGTACAGGAAGAAGTACCAGTGGTGAAGGATTTTCCTGATGTATTTCCGCAAGAGTTGTCAGGAATGCCACCGGATAGAGACATTGAGTTTTTGATCGAGCTGTTGCCAGGAACAGGCCCGATATCGAAGCGACCGTATAGGATGCCAGCACAGGATTTGGCGGAAATCAAGAAGCAGATTAAGGAGCTTTTGGATAAAGGTTTTATACGCCCAAGCTCTTCACCTTGGGGATCACCCGTTTTGCTAGTGGAGAAGAAGGATGGATCGTTAAGAATGGTTGTTGATTATCGTGGATTGAATGAAGTAACAATCAAGAACAAGTACCCACTACCTATGATAAATGATCTGTTTGATCGCTTGCAAGGAGCCAAGGTGTTTTCCAAGATCGACTTGCGATCAGGGTACCATCAATTGAAGATTCGGGAGCAGGACATACCCAAGACAGCATTTACCACGAGATATGGACTATACGAGTATACCGTTATGTCGTTTGGACTGACTAACGCACCAGCCTATTTCATGAACCCAGAACAAAGTGTTTATGGAGTTTTTGGATAAGTTAAAGTGGTGTTCATTGATGACATTTTGATTTTATCAAAGAATGAAGAGGAACACAAGGAACATTTGCGATTGGTTTTGGAGAAACCGAGGGAACACCAGGTTGTATGCCAAGTTCAGCAAATGTGAGTTTTGGTTAAAGGAAGTTGGATTTCTCGGACATGTTATATCCGGAGAAGGGATAGCGATTGACCCCACAAAAGTTGAGACCGTAACCAAATGGGAAGCACCAACGACAGTTGGAGAGATTCGAGTTTCCTTGGACTCGCAGGATACTACCGAAGGTTCATTGAGAATTTCTCAAGGATTGCCAAGCCTATGACAGAATTGTTGAAGAAGGAAAACAGATTCATATGGACCGAGGACTGTGAGGCAAGTTTTCGTGGAGTTGAAGAAAAGATTGGTTACCTCACCAGTTTTGATATTGCGGATCAGACTAAGGATTATGAGGTGTATTGCGACGCTTCACGTCGAGGACTTGGAGCAGTACTTACGCAGGAAGGAAGAGTTGTTTCGTATGCTTCACGACAACTTAAGCCCCATGAGTTGAATTATGCCACTCATGATTTGGAGTTAGCAGCCGTTGTGCATGCCTGAAGACGTGGAGACATTTTCTCATTGGAAATCATTGTGAAGTATATACGGATCACAAGAGTCTGAAGTACACCTTCACACGTATGAAATTGAATCTCGGACAAAGGAGATGGTTAGAGCTTATCAAGGATTATGACATGAGATTGCATTATCACCACAGGAAGGCTAATGTCGAAAGGCAGACGCATTGAGCCGTAAGAGCCACGTCAATACCCTAATGATGGGAGGAATACCCAATGAGTTAGCCGAGGACCTTCGAGAGCTATGTTTGGAAATAGTTCCGAGAGGCTATGTAGCAGCATTGGAGATTCATCAACACTGATGGACAAAATCAGAGAAGCCCAAAAGGCAGATAAGGAAGTTGCCTCTATAAAGGAGAAAATGAGCAAAGGAAAAGCTAAAGGATTTCGTGAGGATGAGCACGATACCCTATGGTTTGAGGACCGTGTTTATGTGCCCAATGACCCGTAGATCGTGAAGTTGATTTTACAAGAAGCCCATGATTCACCCTATTCGATTCACCCAGGAAATACCAAGATGTATTTGGATTTGAAGAATACTTTCGGTGGACCGGAATGAAGAAGGATATTATGGAGTATGTAGCAGTTTGCGATGTATGTCGAGAAAGTAAAGGCGTAACATCGTAAGCGGTGAGATTGTTACAACCATTGCCGATACCCGAATGGAAGTGGGATAAACTAGGCATGGATTTTATCACAGGATTGCCAAAGACCCGTTCAGGATATGACTCGATTTGGGTTATAGTCGACCGTTTGACCAAGGTAGCTCATTTTATTCCAGTCAAGACCACCTATAGCAGTGCTAAGTTGGCAAAGATATACATGACCAGAATTGTGTGCTTACACGGAGTTCCGAGGAGCATCGTATCAGATAGAGGAACCCAGTTTACCTCGAAATTTTGGAACCAGTTGCACGAAACATTGGGAACCCGATTGGAATTCAAGACAGCTTTCCACCCACGCACCGATGGACAGACCGAGAGAGTCAATCAGATTTTGGAGGACATGCTGAGAGCTTGTGCCCTAGATTATGGATCTAGCTGGGATGATAATTTGCCGTATGCAGAATTTTCCTACAACAACAGTTACCAAACCAGCTTGAAGATGGCACCTTTCGAGGCTTTGTATGGAAGAAGGTGCAGGACACCGTTGTTATGGGGAATGGCGGAGATCGTCGATTGTTTGGACCAGATTTGATTTTGGTGTCTGAACAGAATTTTTAGTTGATTCGAGACATGCTCAAGGTAGCCCAGTCCAGACAAAAGAGCTATGCCGATTCAAAGCGCAAAGCGATTGAGTATGAAGTTGGAGACAGAGTATATCTCAGAGTATCCCCGCTTCGAGGAGTTAAGCGTTTTGGAGTTAAAGGAAAGTTAGCACCACGTTTCGTTGGACCGTATAAGATTTTGCAACGCATGGGAGAAGTTGCGTATAAGTTGGAATTACGGAAGGACTGTCAGAGTTCATGATGTATTCCATGTTTCTCGATTGAAGAAATGTCACCCGAGATAGCAGAGGTACCGTTAAGAGATACTGTACCATTGGAAACAATTCAGTTGAAGGATGACTTGACATATGAGGAGAAACCGGTTAAGATTCTCGATTATGCCAGCAGAGTTACTCGCAGCAAGGTTATCAAGTTTTGCAAAGTTCAGTGGAGCCACCACACTGAGGATGAAGCCACCTGGGAAAGAGAAGAAGTTTTGCTCAAGGACCACCCTCACCTATTTTCTAACCAACCCGAATCTCGAGGGCGTAGATTCATCTTAAGAGGTAGGTTTGTAACATCCCAAATTTTCAATTTGGAATGTTATACATTAGGTCATCATGCATATCATATTTTTCTCGCATTTTCCGATCCTAGAAAATTTCACGCAACTCAAGGACCCTCGGAGAGAGTTGGAAGTTTCATTATTTTCATATTTGGGATTTCTCAAATTTTGAAAATAGGATCATTTGATTTATTTAAAATTATCTTCATAAAGTTTTTCCTATAAAAATCTCAAGAGAGGGAATAATATGACTTTCCCAATATTTAGGAAAAATGAAGATATTATAAATAAATCAAATTTGGTTTTGGAAGATTTATTTTGCTTAGGCAAAAATGAGCATTTAAAAATTTTTATGCATGTTTGCCGTTTTTAAAGTTCATTTTGTTCGACTCATTTTTAGGAGTCGGGGAAAATTTGTTTTATTTAAATCGGAGTTCGTTTGATATTTTTTTAATTCGTTTTGTTTAAAAAAAACGCCCCACAGGCCAAGGCCCGGCCAGCCCAGCCAGCCAGCCCCAGCCCAGCGCCCGGCCCACCTCCCTCTCCTCCCTCGCCTCGGCCGCCCGTGAACCCGCCGCCACGCCTGAAATCGCCCGCCGCCGTGTCCGGGTCGGACACCCGCCGCCGTGCCCCCTCCCCAAGGCACCGGACCCCCCTCCCTCCTATTTAACCGCCACCCCCCTCTCCTCAACTCGCCCCGCCGTCGCCGCCCTCGACCCGAGCCGCGCCCGCCCTTGAAAGCCGCCCGCCGTCGCCGGAGCACCCGCCGCCCTCGTCGCCCCCGGAGCCCCTCGCCCGACCCGCCGACCCGTCGCCCGCCCGCCGGCGATCGCCGGAGGTAGCCCCTCGCCGCCGCCCGATCCGATCCGATCCGGTTTTCCCTAGAAAACCCGGTCCGGTTTTTTTTGCAAAGTTCGTTTTTTTTTTCAAAAACCTAGATTGGTTTTATTTTTTTCGGTTTTCTTATTTACTGAACGTTCACCGACCCGTTTGTTTCAATGAACGCGTTCGTTGGATTAGTTCTGTTAACGAACGTCCGTTATTTAATCCGTTTGCGTTTTCTTTTAAATCGGATTTAATCCGTTATTTTTGATTCGATTTACGATTCGATTTTCAAATCTGTTTTATTTCTTGCTCGTTTATCTAATCGGTGATTCAAGCGCTCGAGTTTAAATATGAAACCACCGTTCCGACTACCCTACTTACACAGAGTTTTGCTACTATGGAATTTTGACCTAATTTCAGATTGCTAAACCGAGTCGTTCTCTCTCGAGTTCCGACTTTCGATGCTTTATTTGATTCGATTCTTTTGCAACCAGGGTTCTTAAGTTGAACTATCTGGTTAGATCTTTTATTCGAGATTTCCCTGTGCATTAGATGAGTACTTATTGTATGCTTGTTGTTTGTCTGCGTTAGATCACCGGTGCGCCGCTTGTTACTTGAATCTCTAGGACTCATGGATCATCAGCAAGGCAAGTAACACTTTGATCATACCTTTTCTACTACCCAGTTTTATTGCATTAGATCAAAACCTCGAACACTTGCATGATTAGGATCTAATTAAATTGTGGGATGGGAAGTAGATTGAGGTAGTACCTATTACCTGTTTTATTATCAAACCCTTGGGAGTTACTTCTCGTTTGCTTATTATGCCATTCTATGCTAGTATACGTGGATTGGTAGAGTGAATAAAAATGACAGATGTGAGATTGTTAATTAATGGTATATCTAAGGTGGCAATCTAAACACACATCCTGGGTGGATTGAGGCACCTGGTTTCTATCGAGGACTTGCTCAGTATTTCTTCGGACCGCCACCCAGGCTCTAAGGGATCATGAGATTTTTCAAACTAGAGACTTCCGTGTGCAGCCACAAGCCAATTATGGGCTCTGGCGTAGTTGACTAAGTTGTGCGAACTCTTACGGGTAGGCTAGCTGATGTAGGGGATGTAGGTTGGTACGGTCTACCCACATGTAAGGTGCTAAGCGCTTACGAAAGACTATGTCTCGGTCATCCGTTTCTCAAACACCATGTAGTGCGAGAACCAAGCGGAGGCGATCGAGTCTTGTGGGGAAAAGTGCAAACCTCTGCAGAGTGTAAAAACTGATCATGATTAGCCGTGTCCCCGGTTATGGACAAATCTTGAGTATCTAGTACTTGAATATCATGTGAATCTCAACATGCTACTTCTAATAATAAAGTTATTGGGTTTTAATGAGTACTTTCTAATTGGGATTGAGGATGCTGTCAACCATTCTCAATGTTTAACAACCACCATGATAGTTAAATAAAATTATTCCTTTGATGTAGGGAAAAATCAGCTTTATGCAAAAATGTAACCGTAGAGCCTTACCACCAGCCAAATATGCATGTAGTATAGGCTTGTTGCTTCATTGTTTCTCTATATGTTACATTGCCAGCATATTCCATGTGCTGACCCGTTTTCGGGCTGCAACTTTTCATGTTGCGGACTTTTCAGACGACGAATAAGGTGTTAGGTTGTGGTTCTATACTCAGTGATGCCGTTGGAGTTGATGGACTCACTCGTTTTCCAAGCCTTCCGCTGTTATTATTAGATGGCCTTAAGCCATATTATTGTATTAAGTTCCCTTGTGGACAACGATGTAATAAGTGTGTGATTGCTACTCTGCTATAAATCCTTCGAAGTACTGTGTGGTGTCAGCATTACTGATCCAGGGATGACACTGAGCACAGAGCGCTAGATCCATTCGGGTCTGGTCGCGAACCTGTTTTGTTATTGTTTCCGACAGAACTTTAAGTAGAAGTTCTTTAGAGGTAGTTTACTTTTCTCTCTATTTTTAACAGATATGTCTATGTTGACTCTGTACGTGACTTCTATTCCAAGCAGACTTTCACATAGTTTCATTTTTCAGTAATGTGTACTATCGTATGCATGTTGGACTGGCCATTGAGGCACATAAAAAAAATACTCCCATAGATCTCTCAATAATAGGATCTGTACGTTCTTTATATCAACAAAATATATTTTTCTCTTATGTGGACAATTTTTCATACCATCCAATGTAGTTCTATTATTTATCCATTCACAGTGTATCTAATATTACAACCGAATTCTTATATAATGTTCATAAATTTTACACTAATTTAATATTATTACGCTTCTAATCTTTTACCACCTCGCTTGTTTCTTTACCCTTTGATGGCCCACTACTATTTGCCCATAATCTTTTATGATTACCTGGAGTATGAAACTGGGCCAAACTGGCTGTGGCAGGTTCATTCGAATAGAAAAAAGGTGGAAGGTTCTTTACGTAGTCTCTGATGGGCTTACGTAGCCACTATAGGGATATGCAAATTTCTTTTTCCTCTTAACAGAGTTCAAATCGGATTTGAATAGTTGTCCATGTATTTCACACATATAACAAACGTGATCTTGGCTTTGCAACCTTTGAGCTGTCCTTGTGCTGTACGTGATTCTTTTTTTTGCACTGTTTACATCATAGGTACGTGCATTATCGTGACAGTTTTAATACTATGTGCCAAATAGTGCTTGTCTAGAAAATTTGTATGTAACGTAATATTGTTAAATCTGAGCCGTAAATATTATTAATCAATGATGTATATTATTTTAGCTTATGTGGAAGAACGTGGTGTCTAATTTGGCTTCTGTCTTAATTATATAATAGAAGATGTCCATAAGATTCATCATGACACTAAGTCGGGTGTGATTTGCCTTGCGACCAGCATACAAAGGAGTTGTTGAGTCCTTCACAAGAGTCGCTAGTTTGGTAGCTTCTCTACGAGAAGCTGTCTCAGTGCTCAACATTCCTGCTAATTTGCCCGAGATTATTGCCTACTCCATTTCGGCCTCCTCACTTTCATCAGAATCTTCACCGGACTCATTGTATTCATCACCGTCAGATTTCTCATCATGTCCATCCATCATCCATTCTTGTTCCCCGTCATGTTCCGCTCCTTCACATTACATCCCATCCTCACCATGACTTGTCCATCTCGTATAACCAGGCATGAAACCACTATCCAAGAAGTGCTTATGCAACTCTCACAATTCAATTGTGTACATAACATCATTCTCGCAAACAACGCATGAACAACATATTTTCTGCAAACCCCTTTTCCTAACATGTTCCTCTGCAAACTGTAAGAACACTATCAAACCGTTAACAAAATCATTGATGCCTGTGGTATGGAGTACATCCAACTAGGATCCATCATTCGACGCCAAAACCTGCAACATGCGCACATAACATAATAGATTACTCTTTGATCTAAGAATATGGAAAATCAAAAAATTGGCATGATCTTTGCTAGAAAAATGGACATATTAAGTGACACCAGCTAGACGAAATGGAAATTAATCAACATTTCGACGAGATTTGGCACTCATTTGTATTCCCTAAATTTTTTGCACAAAAGCATGCGATCATTGAAAAGTCAAATCGCCCAACACGTCCACCACGCCACATACCAACTATCAAGTATCCATGTATGCTCATATGTACATACACAGGATGTTGAATTTAGAAAAGAATTCTCACATAAAACGTATCTCCTCGTATCTCTCCCGTCGTGCCTGATCGATCGCGTGAAATCAAGAAGAGAGAGATAGATGTGGTGGATGACCAATGGTTAGAGGAGTCGGAGGAAGAGGAAGAGGGCATCGTCGGACAAGAAAAGGAAATTGGGGAGAGGGGATGAGGCCACTCGACAAGCAGGAGGCATACATTATATACGATCTTATCATTGGCGGGCGGTGCAAAACAACCGCCACCAATAAGTGATATGCATAGCACCCCGCGCGGGACAAATATTTTGTGGCGACCAAAAACTATAGCCCACCACAGTTACTTAACTAACCTATGGAGGGCTCTATGATGGCCCCGCCACAGCTATGTTCTGAAAAATTTGGGCATCCGGCCAAAATATGTAGTGGCGGATGATTGTCACTGCTCACCACTGCAAGGTCATCTACTTTTGGTGGGCCTAGGTTGTGGCCTATCACAGCTGAGTTACGCAAACAAGTCCCGTCCGAGAGATCGTACCAGTGGTGGGTTTCCTTCCTTGCCCGCCACAGTTGAGCTTCTAGCTGTGGCAGGAGGTGTTTGCTACCCGCCGTTGCTTGTTTTCAAAAATAGTTGTCGCGGTAACCCACTATGCCCGCCACTCATTAGTGTTCACCTATAGCCATTTCCCAGTAGTGACCCTAGCCGCTAGTTTAAGTAAACACAAAGTACTATTAGAGCTAAGAAGGACAACACGAAGTATTCATGTTAAACTGTAAGCACGACATATCTACATTAAAAGGAATCTGCTGCTGCAAAGTGCCTAGCAAATCAGCAAAAATGTCTACCAATTCTCTGCATGATCCAAACCAAATCTACAGATGAAGTTCTAAACTATACATTCCACGGCTTGCTTTGTTATGGGGCAAGCTGTGGAATGGAAGAATTGATCCCAGCTGGTTAAACTCCACAAAATTGGAATATTTTTTAGCGACAATATCCCCACTTATTTTCCCAAGTGATTCTGGCTCAATTTCAAATTACGGTGATTATCATTACAAAAGGGGGTCCTGATACGTCTCCAACATATCTATAATTTTTGATCGTTACATGATATCATATTATCTGTTTTGGATGTTTAATGGGCTTTAATATGCTCTTTTATATTATTTTTGGGACTAAACTATTAACCGGAGGCCCCATGCCAGTTTATGTTTTTTTTTGCCTATTTTAGAGTTTTGCAGAAACGGAATACCAAACGGAGTCCAAACGGAATGAAACCTTCACGATGATCTTTCTTGGACCGAAAGCAAACCAGAAGACTTGGAGTTGAAGTCTGGAACTCCGCGAGGAAGCCACGAGGCAGGAGGGCACGCCCAGGGGGGTAGGTGCACCCCCCACCCTCGTGGACCCCTCGTAGCTCCACCGACGTACTTCTTTCGCCAATATATACTCTTATACCCTAGAAACATCAGAGAGAGCCACGAAACCACTTTTCCACCGCCGCAACCTTCTATACTCATGAGATCCCATCTTGGGGCCTTTTCCGGCGATCTGCCGGAGGGAGATTCGATCACGGAGGGCTTCTACATCAACACCATTGCCTCTTCGATGAAGCGTGAGTAGTTTACCACAGACCTTCGGGTCCATAGTTATTAGCTAGATGGCTTCTTCTCTCTCTTTGATTCTCAATACAAAGTTCTCCTCGATGTTCTTGGAGATCTATTCTATGTAATACTCTTTTGCGGTGTCTTTGCTGAGATCCGATGAATTGTGGATTTATGAACAAGTTTATCTATGAATATTATTTGGTTCTTCTCTGAATTCTTATATGCATGATTTGATATCTTTGCAAGTCTCTTCGAATTATCGGCTTAGTTTGGCCTACTAGATTGATCTTTCTTGCAATGGGAGAAGTGCTTAGCCTTGGGTTCAATCTTGCGGTGTCCTTTCCCATTGAAAGTAGGAGTAGCAAGGCACGTATTGTATTGTTGCCATCGAGGATAAAAAGATGGGGTTTATATCATATTGCTTGAGTTTATCCCTCTACAGCATGTCATCTTGTTTAATGCGTTACTCCGTTCTTGTGAACTTAATACTCTAGATGCATGCTGGATAGCGGTCGATGTTTGGAGTAATAGTAGTAGATACAGAATCGTTTCGGTCTACTTGACACGGACGTGATGCATATATTCATGATCATTGCCTTAGATATCTTCATAACTATGTGCTTTTCTATCAATTGCTCGACAGTAATTTGTTCACCCACCGTAATACATGCTATCTTGAGAGAAGCCACTAGTAAAACCTATGGCCCTCGGGTCTCTTTCTTATTATATTGTATCTCTTTTATTTATATCGCATCTCGTTTACTATTTTGGAATCTTTACTATCCAATCTATACAAGAAAAATACCAAAAATATTTACTTTACTATATTTATTAGATCTCACTTCTGCGAGTGACCGTGAAGGGATTGACAACCCCTTTATCGCGTTGGTTGCAAGGTTCTTGATTGTTTGTGCAGGTACTAGGTGACTTGTGTGCATCACCCTTTCCTCTTCAAGGGAAAACCAATGCATGCTCAAGAGGTAGAAAGAAGGATTTCTGGCGCCGTTGCCGGGGAGATCTACGCCAATTCAAAACATACCAAGTACCCATCATAAACTCTTCTCCCTCGCATTATATTATTTTCCATTTGCCTCTCGTTTTCCTCTCCCGCACTTTGAAAACGATTTTCGAAAACCTTTGCCTTTTCTTCGCCCTTCTTCCGTTCAATCTTGAGTTACCATGTGCCTTCTTTTTGCTTGCATATTGCTAAAAGTTTATGGATCCTCATCCCCTTGCTAATCTTTTTAAGAGATCCAATTATGATGAACCAGTTTCTAGTGATTTGAGTGCACTAGATGATCTTTATGAGGTTTTGCTTGAAATTTGTGAATCTGAAAATTGTGATGAAGAAATTTATGAAGAGATTCACGATAGCTCCTTGAATAAAAAGCATGATTGCAATGATTTTACTATAAATTATCTTGATGTCAATTGTGCTAATAACATGCAAAACTCTAATCTTGGGGATGCTAGTTTTGCAATGTCTACTACTTGTTGGAATGATCATGATTGGGGTGATTCTTCTTATGATCTTGAAAATTTATTTAAGCCCCATGATGAATATAGATTAATAATAGTGTTCGCAATAATATTGAAAGTGGGTTTGGAAGAGTTTCAACTTTAGATCCCACATATTTGGAGAATGTTCAATCTTATGGTATTTTGGATAAAACTGGGTTTGGAGAGGTCATGATTTTAGTTAATGATAATCCCACTATTTTGGAAGAGTGTCAAGTTCGCATGCATGTGGATCGTGTTGAGAATATGTTATGTGATAGCTATTTTGTTGAATTTGCCTATGATCCTACGTGTAATTATTATGAGAGAGGAAAATATGGTAGTAGAAATTTTTTATCTTACTAAATTACCTCTCTTCATGTTGAGATTGATATCATCTCTTTCTTCTTCCTTGCATATGCTAATTTTTGTTTGCTATGAAAATTTGTTTGCTTATAACATGCCAATGCATAGGAAATATGTTAGACTTAGATGTGTTTATCACGTGTTCTATGATGCTCTGTTTGTGCTTTAATTCTTGTCTTTGATGTGAGCATCATTAAAATTATCAATGCCTAGCTAGGGGCGTTAAACGATAGCGCTTGTTGGGAGGCAACCCAATTTTATTTTATTTCATTACTTTTCGCTTCTATTTAGTAATAAATAATTCATCTAGCCTCTGGTTAGATGTGGTTTTATGTTTTAATTCGTTTTTGTGCCAAGTAGAACCTTTGGGAAGACTTGGGTGAAGTCTTTGAGATCTTGCTGTAAAAAACAGAAACTTGTGCGCTCACGAGATTAGCTGTCGTTTTTTACTGGAAAGTTCTTTTAGGTTGATTCTTTTTGGAGATGATTAATAGACAAATTCCTCACGTCCAACAATTTATTTCATAATTTTTGGAGTTACAGAAGTATTCAAATGATACAGATTGCTACAGATTGTTCTCTTTTTCGTGTGTTGTTTGCTTATTTTGATGAATCTGTGAGTAGTATCGGGGGGTATGAACCATAGAGAAGTTGGAATACAGTAGGTTTAACACCAATATAAATAAAGAATGAATTCATTACAGTACCTTAAAGTGGTGGTTTATTTTCTTATACTAACGGAGCTCATGAAGATTTTCTGTTTAAGTTTTGTGTTGTGAAGTTTTCAAGTTTTTGGTTAAAGATTTGATGGATTTTGGAATAAGGAGTGGCAAGAGCCTAATCTTGGGGATTCCCAAGGCACCCAAGGTAAAATTCAAGGACAACCAAAATCCTAAGCTTGGGGATGCCCCGGAAGGCATCCCCTCTTTTCGCCTTCGCTTCATCGGTAACTTTACTTGAGGCTATATTTTTATTCACCACATGATATTTGTTTTGCTTGGAGAGTCTTGTATGATTTGTGTCTTTGATTTTTAGTTTACCACAATCATCCTTGCTGTACACACCTTTTGGGAGAAACACGCATGAATCGGTATTTATTAGAATACTCTATGTGCTTCACTTGTATCTTTTGAGCTAGATAATTTTGCTCTAATGATTCACTTATATCTTTTTAGAGCATGGTGGTGGTTTTATTTTATAGAAATTATTGAACTCTCATGCTTCACTTATATTATTTTCAGAGTCTTTTAGAAAAGAATGGTAATTTTCTTTTGGTTATGAATTTAGTCCTAATATGATAGGCATCCAAGAGGGATATAATAAAAATTTTCATATGAACTGCATTGAATACTATGAGAAGTTTGATTCCTTATGATTGTTTTGAGATATGAAGATGGTGATATTAGAGTCATGCTAGTGAGTAGTTGTGAATTTGAGAAATACTTGTGTTGTGGTTTGTGAGTCTCGTAGCATGCATGTATGGTGAACCGTTATGTAACGAAGTTGGAGCATGAGATATTTTTTGATTGTCTTCCTTATGAGTGGCGGTCGGGGACGAGCGATCGTCTTTTGCTACCAATCTATCCCCCTAGGAGCATGCGCGTACTACTTTGTTTTGATGACTAATAGATTTTTGCAATAAGTATGTGAGTTCTTTATGACTAATGTTGAGTCCATGGATTATACACACTCTCACCCTTCCACCATTGCTAGCCTCTCTTGTGCTGCGCAACTTTCGCCTATACCATACACCCACCATATACCTTCCTCAAAACTGCCACCATACCTACATATTATGGCATTTCCACAGCCATTCCGAGATATATTGACATGCAACTTTCCAACGTTCTGTTTATTATGACACGCTTCATCATTGTCATATTGCTTTGCATGGTCATGTAGTTGACATCGTATTTGTGGCAAAGCCACCGTTCATAATTCTTTCATACATGTCACTCTTGATTCATTGCACATCCCAGTACATCGCCAGAGGCATTCGTATAGAGTCATATTTTGTTCTAGTATCGAGTTGTAATTCTTGAGTTGTAAGTAAATAAAAGTGTGATGATCTTCATTATTAGAGCATTGTCCCATGTGAGGAAATTAAAAAAGGGGGCCAAAGAAGCCCATGAAAAAAGGAGGAGGCCAAAGAAGCCAAACAAAAAAATGAAAGAAAAAGAGAGAAGGGGCAATGCTACTATCCTGTTACCACACTTGTGCTTCAAAGTAGCACCGTGATCTTCATGACAGAGAGTCTCCTATGTTGTCACTTTCATACACTAGTGGGAATTTTTCATTATAGAACTTGTCCTGTATATTCCAACGATGGGATCCCTCAAATGCCCTAGGTCTTCATGAGCAAGCAAGTTGGATGCACACCCACTTAGTTTTCTTTTTGAGCTTTCATACACTTATAGCTCTAGTTTTCTTCATGGCAATCAGCGAACCGACCTCAGATGGTCAAGTCTCTGTGCTTCAGTGTCATCCCTGGATCAGTAATGCTGACACACACAGTACTCAAAGGATTTATAACAGAGTAGAAATCACACACTTATTACATCGAATGTCTCAAAGAGAGAACTTATTACAATAATATGGCTTAAGGCCATCTAATGCGATAACAGCGGAAGGCTTCGAAGATAAAGTGAGCCCATCAACTCCAACGACATAGCTGAGCTGCACGGCAACGACCTAACGAACCTTACTCCTCGTCTGAAAAGTCTGCAACATAATACGTTGCGGCCCGAAAATGGGTCAGCACATGGGATATGCTGGCAATATAACACAATAGAGCAAGAACAGGATAATACTATCACTACATGCATATTTGGCTGGTGGAAAGCTCTATGGTTATAGTTTTGAGAAAAGCCAATTTTTTCCTACAACAAAGGAATAGATTTTAATTTAACTATCATGGTGGTTGAAACAACATTGAGAAGGTATATCCCCAACTCAATACCAATTAAAGTAATTAACAACCCAACAATATTAATTAAGAGTGATGAGATACATGTGATAATCCAAACACTAGATACTCAAGATTGTCCATAACCGGGGACACGGCTAACCATGATTAGATTGTACACTCTGTAAAGGTTTGCGCACTTTTCCCCACAAGACTCGATCTCCTCCATTGGATTTCTCGCACTACATGGTGTTTGAGAAACGAATGACCGAGACACAATCTTTCAGAAACATTAACTCTCTACTCCGGGTAGAGCATACCAAACCTACAAAACCCACTACCTGTTGATCTACCTCTTCAAGAGCTTCACGTAACTTAATCAACTATGCTAGAGCCCATAATAGCTTGTGGCTGCACACGGAAGTTTCTAGCATGAATCATCTCAGATCCCTTTAAGCCTGGGTGGCGAGCCATAGGAAGATCACACGGGTCCCCCGGGATTTCCAAAAAATACAGACAACACCGGGGTTCCCCAGTGCCTCAATCCACCCGGATGTTAATTTAAGTTGCCACCTTAAGTTGAACCATTAATTAACAATCTCACATCTGTCATGGATTCCTCAAACCCAAACCACGTCTCTGAGCATAGCATAGCAATATAAGCACGTGTAGAAGTAACTCCCAAGGGTTTGATAGTAACAGGGCAATAGGTTCTACCTCAACAACTACTTCCCAACCCACAAGTTAATGACATCCTAATCATGCAATATTTGAGGATTGAACTAATGCATAAAAACTGGGTATGAAAAGTGTATGATCAATGTGTTACTTGCCTTGCTGACGATCCGCGAATCCTAGAGACTCGTAGTAACATGCTTCGCACTCCGGGAATTCTATCGCAAACAAACAATAACATACATAAGCAACAAGCAAAGATGCACAAGCAAAACTCAAATAAAAGAGGTTGACCAGAAAGTTCAATTTAAGAACTCCGGTTCGCAAAAGAATCAAATCAAACGAACAACGAAACTCGAACGGCGAAAGAAACAAGATCCGTTTACTAATCTGAACTAAGGTCAAATTTTACAGTACCAAAATCTTGTTTAAGTTGATTAAACAGAAAGAGGGTCTCGAGACGAAACTCTAGGCGTTTGAATCGCCTGATTCCGACTAAAGAGCGAAAAGATAAACAGAAACTAAGATTGGATCAGAAATCGCGATCTAAAATAATCGCAGATAAATCCGATAAAAGAAAACTGACGAACAGACTAACGAACGAGAGTTCGTTATCTGTAACTAACAGGAGAAAAACGGTCGTTAAAACGAACGTACGGACGAACGTCCGCTAATTAGAAGAACCGGGAAAAACCGGCGAACAGATCTAGAAAAAAACGAACTAGGGTTTTAAAAAAACGGCGGCGACGGATCCGGCACGGTACCTCTGGCGAGGGGCTCCGGCGGGGTTAAGGGCGGGCGGCTGGGCTCGGCGGCACGGCTGCAGCGGGCGGCGGTGGCGGTTGCAGGCGGGCGGCGAGGCGCGGGCGGCTGCGGCTCGGTGCGGCGGTGGTGGTGTGGTGGTGGGGGTCGGGGGAGGGAGTATATAAGGAGGCGGCTTGGAGGAGGCGGAGGCGGTGGCGGTGGCGGTGGCGGAGTCCGGCTCGGACTCCGGCCCGGCCAGCGGGCGCGACACGCCAGGCTGTGGCGGCTCAGGCAGGCTGGCTGGGCCTTAGGCCCGATCCCAGGCGAGGAGGATTTTTTTTTTAAAAAAATTCGCCAAGAGAAATGAAATTCTAGAAAATAAAATAAAAATCTAAAAATGCCAAAACAAATTTTCACCGTCTAAATGGAATATTTAGAACGAGATGAACATTTTCTTGGCCCTAAAATGCAATTTTGAAAACGTGCAATTTTTTTAATGCAAACAAAATCCAAATAAACTCAAATAAAATCAAATAAATGATTTTTAACATTTTTCCTCAAATATTTCAATTGTTTTGGAGAAGTCATATTATCTCCTCTCATATATTTTCAATATGAAATATTTTTCGGAGAGAAAAATAATTAAAATCAAAAACCCTCGTTTCATTATTTGATAGGAATCACATATGAAAACCGGGAAATCCCCAACTCTCTCCGAGGGTCCTTGAGTTGCTTAGGATTTCGAGGATTGTGGAACGAAAAAATAGTAAAATATGATGTGCAAGAATGACCTATGTATAACATTCCAAATTGAAAATTTGGGATGTTACAAACCTACCCCCCTTAAGATGAATCTCGCCCTCGAGATTCGGGTTGGATAGAAAATAGGTGTGGGTGGTCCTTGCGAAGATCATCCTCTCGTTCCCAGGTGGCTTCATCCTCGGTATGGTGGCTCCACTGAACTTTGCAAAACTTAATAACCTTGCTGCGGGTGACTCGGCTGGCAAACTCAAGAATCTTCACTGGCTTCTCCTCATAAGTCAAATCACTGTCCAACTGAATTGCCTCAGAGGTACTTTATCTCTTAACGGTATATCGGCCATGTCAGCATGACACTTCTTTAGTTGTGAGACGTGAAACACATCGTGAACTCCTGATAGTCCTTCAGGTAACTCCAACTTGTAGGCAACTTCTCCCATCTGTTCCAAAACACGATACGGTCCTACAAATCTCGGGGCTAATTTTCCCTTAACTCCAAAACATTTCACTCCTCGCAAGGGTGATACTTGCAGATATGCTCTGTCTCCAATTTCATAGGTTACTTCCTTGCGTTTCGAGTCTGCATAACTCTTCTGCCTGGACTGAGAAATCTTCAGTCTATCACGAATCAGCTTAACCTTCTCTTCAGACTCCTTGATCAGGTCTGGTCCAAACAGCTGTCGGTCTCCTACTTCATCCCACATCAACGGCGTTCATCACCTCCGTCCATACAGACAATGGTGCCATCTTCAAACTGGATTGGTAGCTATTGTTGTATGAGAACTCTGCATAAGGCAAATTGTCATCCCAACTAGATCCATAATCTAGCGCACAGGCTCTCAACATATCTTCCAGTATCTGGTTGACTCTCTCAGTCTGTCCATCTGTCTGCGGGTGGAATGCTGTACTGAACTCCAATCTCGTACCCAAGGTCTGGTGTAACTGATGCCAAAACTTTGAAGTAAACTGTGTTCCTCTATCTGATACGATGGTCCTCGGAACTCCATGCAGACATACGATCCTGGGCATATATATCTTGGCCAACTTCGCACTTGTATAGGTGGTTTTCACTGGGATAAAGTGAGCCACTTTTGTCAAGCGATCAACTACTACCCATATTGAGTCATATCCTGCGTTGGTCCTAGGTAGTCCGGTGATAATGTCCATGCCAAGTTTATCCCACTTCCATTCGGGTATCGACATAGGCTGTAAAAGCCCTGCTGGCTTCTAATGCTCTGCCATCACTCGCTGACATACATCACATACGGCTACATACTCGGCAATATCCTTCTTCATACCAGTCCACCAGAAACGTTCCTTCAAATCCAAATACATCTTGGAGTTTCCGGGGTGTATCGAGTATGGTGAGTCATGAGCCTCCTGAAGTATTAATTTCCCGATCTCTGGGTCATTGGGCACATAAACTCGGTCCTCAAACCATAAGGTATCGTGCTCATCCTCACGAAAACCTTTGGCCTTTCCTTTGCTCATCTTCTCCTTTATCTCGGCAATCTCTTTGTCATCCTTCTGAGCTTCTCAAATCTTGCCCAACAATGTAGACTGAACTTCCATTGTTGCAACGAAACCTCTTGGAACAATCTCCAACCGAAGTTCCATGATATCCTCGGCTAACTCCTTCGGCAGTCCCTTACTTTCAAGGATATTGGCATAACTCTTCCGGCTCAAAGCGTCTGCTATGACATTGGCCTTTCCGGGATGATAGTGTAGCTTCATATCGTAATCCTTTATAAGCTCCAACCATTGCCTCTGCCTAAGGTTCAGCTCTTTTTGGGTGAAAATGTACTTCAAACTCTTATGATCCGTGTACACATCACAACGGTTTCCAATAAGATAATATCTCCAAGTCTTCAAAGCATGCACTACGGCTGCTAGCTCCAAATCAAGCGTGGCATAGTTCAACTCATGGGGTTTTAGTTGTCGTGAGGCATACAAAACAACTCTTTCGTCCTGCATAAGCACACAACCAAGTCCTAAGCGAGAGGTGTCGCAATATACTTGAAACTCCTTATGTACATCTGGCAGTGTTAGCACTGGGGCTATAGTCAAACGTTTCTTCAACTCCTGAAAACTTGCCTCGCAATCTTCTGTCCATTTAAAATTAGTATCCTTCTTCAATAATTCAGTCATTGGCTTTGCAATCTTGGAAAAATTCTCAATGAATCTCCGATAGTATCCTGCGAGTCCAAGGAAACTGCGGATCTCGCTAATCAAGTGGGTGCCAACCATTCAAGATCGATCGAACCTTCTTTGGGGTCTACTGTTATACCTTCTCCTGATATAACATGCCCAAGGAATCCAACTTCCTTCAACCAAAACTCGCACTTGCTGAACTTGGCGTATAACTGGTGTTCCCTGAGTTTCTCGAGAACTAAATGCAAATGCTCCTTGTGCTCCTCTTCATTCTTCGAGTATACCATAATATCATCGATAAACACCACAACAAACTTGTCCAAATACTCCATGAACACCTTGTTCATCATGCTCATGAAATAGGCAGGGGCGTTAGTCAGTCCAAACGACATGACCGTACTCGTATAATCCATACCGCGTGGTGAACGCTGTCTTCGGTATATCCTTCTCTTGGATCTTCAACTGATGGTATCCTGATCGTAAATCAATTTTCGAAAACACCTTAGCTCCTTGCAGCTGATCAAACAGATCATTGATCATCGGCAGTGGGTACTTGTTCTTAATCGTTACTTCATTCAAGGCTCGATAATCAACAACCATCCTCAGTGATTTATCCTTCTTCTCAACCAAAAGTACTGGAGCTCCCCAAGGTGATGAACTCCTTCAAATGTAACCTTTCTCCAATAACTCCTTGATCTGCTTCTTAATTTCCTCCAGATCATTTGCGGGCATCCGATAGGGTCTCTTGGATATTGGCCCTGTACCTGGCAATAGCTCTATCAAAAACTCGATGTCTCGATCCGGTGGCATGCCTGGTAACTCTTCTGGGAAAACATCCGGGAAATCCTTCACTACAGGCACTTTCTCCTGCACAACTCCTGTGAGGGTATTCACTTGGCTCCTCCTAGGCACATGCCTAGATACATACATAATCCTTTTTCCCTCCGGGGTGGTGAGATAGATCGACTTGCTCGCACAGTCAATGCTTCCTCCATACTTTTACATCCAGTCTATACCTAATATCACATCCAATCCTTGTGACTCCAAGATAATTAGGTCAGACGGAAAAACATGGGTACCAATGGTTAGGGGTATCTGGTTGCACCATCGGCTAGCCATATACTCTGCTCCAGGCGAGCTCACTAGAAGAGGGGTCCTAAACGTTTGGGTTGATAGTTTAAACTTATCAATGAATCCCCCTGATATATATGAATGCGATGCACCAGTATCGAAAAGAACAAGAGCGGTAAATGACTTAACCAAAAACTTACCTATTACCGCGTCCGGCTGCTCTTCAACCTCCTCCACGTTAACGTGGTTCACTTGTCCTTTGTTGAATGGATTAGGCTTCTTCACAGCACTCCCATTTCCGTTTCCATTCCTTCCTTCAGGGCAATCATTGGCATAGTGCCCTGTCTTCCCGCACTTAAAGCAAGTAACTTGACTTAGGTCTCTTTTGGCGGTTGTGGCTGGATTGGAGCGGTTCTGATTGTTATTAGCTCCGTTCCCATTTCCATTCTTAGCACCATTGTGGTTATGCGAACCTCCTCCGGTGTGGTTATGACCTCCATGGTTATGAACAAGTCCTCCCGTGTTCAGGGTTAGGCGAGGCTTATGTTGAGCTCCTGGGTTATACTTCCCTTGTCCATACTTCCTCTTACGCCTCTCAATCTGCTGCTGCTTCCCTTCAATCATAAGAGCCTTATCTACCAACTCCTGGTAGTTGTTGAAGGTTGCCACCATCAACTGCATGCTCATCTCATCATTCAGCCCTTCCATAAACTTCTCACCTTCGCGGCATCTGTGGCCACATCATCGTGGGCATAGCGTGATAGCTTGCTAAAATCATCCACGTCTTGAGCCACGATGCGGTTCCCTGGCGTAAGTTGCGGAACTCGCTTCTTCATCTGCATAGCTCCAGGTGGGACATGGGCTGTCTGGAAAGCTTCTTTGGCTGGTCCCAAGTGACATTGGCTATAGGAAAAGTAGTCGTGTAATTCTCCCGCCATGAGGCTGCTGGTCCATCCAATTGGTGTGCGGCAAAGCGCACCTTCTCAGCATCTGTGCAACCTACGATGGTCAACTCCCTTCCAATATGTCGTAGCCAATCATCAGCAACTATTGGCTCGGTGCTACTGGAAAACACCGGCGGCTGTAACCTTAGAAAACGGGCTAGGTTGTCCACTGGCGGCGGGTTATTGTTGTTGTTGTTGTTGTTGTTGCCCTGGTTCTGAACTAGCAATTGCATCAAAGCATTCTGCTGCTAGATCAACTGGGCGAGCTCCGGTGGGAAAGCAAAACCGGTGTCACGTCTCGCAGGCATCTGATGGGTTTAGATGGAAGAGATTAGAATAGAAAAAGGTCTAACGGGAAAGCACTACCCATAGGCACATGAGACAAACACAATCATTTCACTCAATAAATCAAGCAAGGGCATACAAACGGTCTAGAACTATCGCAAAAGTGCTCAACTACTACTAAATACATGGGGGAATACTACTAATATATGGCGGTCATCTAGAAATTTTGATCGGTGGAAGACTCCATGATGTCTGCTCCAGCTTTGTCTTCATAGTCATCATCTCTAGGATCGGAATCGGTGTCGTTAATGATGATGTAGTTGTCCGGGCAAGTGGGGTCGTCGTCTTCTTCCCCCGGTGCAGGTCCTCCCATGAATACTCCGATCTTCTTAACCAGGTCGTCATTCTTCTCCAGTAATGTCTTGATTTCCTCCTCATATCCATCGCGTGTAAACTTGAGTTCTTCCTCCAGCTCGATGATCCTAGTCTTCGCTTTCTTCAAGTCCATCATGTCTGCGCACATCTGGTTCTCCTGACGTCGAATGTGCTGGTTTAGCTCCTGGATGAAAGCTGCAATGGATCTATCCTTCTTGGTGCTGATTACTTCCCATTGCTCGTCTCGGCGCCCACATATTTGATAGATCGTGTCCTTGAGTTCCCTGTTGTAGACTTCTCCAATGTGTTCCATGGTAATGTGGGCTGCCATGCTCTTGCCTAGACTCCAGGTGGGTGCTTCGAAAGAAAATTCTATGGGTTTAGAAGTTGGCGAGAAGGTCCTTCCTGGAACATGTAATTGAATCACCCAGCGCTCCTCTTCTGGTAAGGTGGCGTTGTACGTCCCGGTGAAACTTGGTATTCCAATGTTCAAGTACCTAGTGACTTCCTTCAAGTGGCGCCCAAAAGGTGTGTCTTCATCCGGTTGCGCAAACTTGTTCTTCATCTCCGTCATCCTAAAGAGTAGAAAATGGAGAGGATTCAGAAATGAGTAGAGAAGAGTGGCCTATGGTTTATCTTAGTGGTCGTGTCCTACACTCAGCATGTGCTCTGATACCATCTTGTAGCGACCCGACCTCAGATGGTCAAGTCTCTGTGCTTCAGTATCATCCCTAGATCAGTAATGTCTTGACACACACGATTACTCAAGGATTTATAACAGAGTAGCAATCACACACTTATTACATCGAATGTCTCAAAGAGAGAACTTATTACAATAATATGGCTTAAGGCCATCTAATGCAATAACAGCGGAAGGCTTGGAAGATAAAGTGAGTCCATCAACTCCAACGGCATAGCTGAGCTGCACGGCAACGACCAAACGAACCTTACTCCTCGTCTGAAAAGTCTTCAACATAATACGTTGCAGCCCGAAAACGGGTCAGCACATGGAATATGCTGGCAATATAACACAATAGAGCAAGAACAGGATAATACTATCACTACATGCATATTTGGCTGGTGGAAAGCTCTATGGTTATAGTTTTGCGAAAAGCCAATTTTTCCGTACAACAAAGGAATAGATTTTAATTTAACTATCATGGTGGTTGAAACAACATTGAGAAGGTATATCCCCAACTCAATACCAATTAAAGTAATTAACAACCCAACAATATTAATTAAGAGTGATGAGATGCATGTGATAATCCAAACACTAGATACTCAAGATTGTCCATAACCGGGGACACGGCTAACCATGATTAGATTGTACACTATGCAGAGGTTTGCGCACTTTTCCCCACAAGACTCGATCTCCTCCGTTGGATTTCTCGCACTACATGGTGTTTGAGAAACGGATGAACGAGACACAATCTTTCAGAAACATTAACTCTCTACTCCGGGTAGACCATACCAAACCTACAAAACCCACTACCTGCTGATCTACCTCTTCAAGAGCTTGACGTATCTTTTCAACTATGCTAGAGCCCATAATAGCTTGTGGCCGCACGCGGAAGTTTCTAGCATGAATCATCTCAGTTCCCTTTAAGCCTGGGTGGCGGTCCATAGGAAGATCACACGGGTACCCTGGGATTTCTAAAAAAAATACATACAACACTGTGTTCCCCAGGTGCCTCAATCCACCCAGATGTTAATTTAAGTTGCCACCTTAAGTTGAACCAATAATTAACAATCTCACATCTGTCATGGATTCACTCAAACCCAAACCACGTCTACGAGCATAGCATAGCAATATAAGCACGTGTAGAAGTAACTCCCAAGGGTTTGATAGTAACAGGGCAATAGGTTCTACCTCAACAACTACTTCCCAACCCACAAGTTAATGACATCCTAATCATGCAATGTTTGAGGGTTGAACTAATGCATAAAAACTGGGTATGAAAAGAGTATGATCAATGTGTTACTTGCCTTGCTGACGATCCGCGAATCCTAGAGACTCGTAGTAACACGCTTCGCACTCCGGGAATTCTATCACAAACAAACAATAACAAGCATAAGCAATAAGCAAAGATGCACAAGAAAAACTCAAATAAAAGAGGTTGACCAGAAAGTTCAATTTAAGAACTCCGGTTCGCAAAAAGAATCAAATCAAACGGAGCAACAAAATTCGGAAGGCGAAAGAAACAAGATCCGTTTACTAATCTGAACTAAGGTCAAATTTTATAGTACCAAAATCTTGTTTAAGTTGATTAAACAGAAAGAGGGTCTCGAGACGAAACTCTAGGCGTTTGAATCGCCTGATTCCGACTTAAGAGCGAAAAGATAAACCGAAACTAAGATTGGATCAGAAATCACGATAGAAAATAATCGTAGATAAATACGATAAAAGAAAACTGATGAACAGACTAACGAACGAGAGTTCGTTATCTGTAACTAACAGGAGAAAACCGTTCGTTAAAACGAACGTCTGCAGATAACGTCCGCTAATTAGAAGAACCGGAAAAACCGTGACAGATCTAAAAAAAAGCGAACTAGGGTTTCTAAAAACCAAACGGTTTTAAAAAGCAGCGGCGACGGATCCGTAGCAGTACCTCGGCGAGGGGCTCCGTGAGCGGGGTTAGGCGGCCAGGCGGCTCATGGGCGGGCGGGCTCGGCTGACCGGCCTTGGCCAGCGGTAGTGGTGGCGTCTTGCTTGGCGGCGAGGCGGTGGCGGCATGACTCGGCTCGGCAGTGGTGGTGTGGTGGTGGGGTCGGCGGAGGAGTATATAAGGAGGGTTGGTGGCTTGGAGGAGGGACCAAAGGCGGTGGCGGTGGCGGAGTCCAGCTCGGACTCCGGCCCGGCCAGCGGGCGGCGCCTGTGGAGGCGGTGGCGGCTCGGGCCGGCTGGCTCATTTGGGCCTTAGGCCCGGTCGAGTATGAGGAGGACTTTTTAAAAAAAAATTGCCAACAGAAATGAAATTCTAGAAAATAAAATAAAAATTTAAAAATGCCAAAACAAATTTTCACCGTCTAAATGGAATATTTAGAACGAGATGAACATTTTCTTGGCCCTAAAATGCAATTTTGAAAACGTGCAATTTTTCTAATGCAAATAAAATCCAAATAAATGATTTTAACATTTTTCCTCAAATATTTCAATTGTTTTGGAGAAGTCATATTATCTCCTCTCATATATTTTCAATATGAAATATTTTTCGGAGAGGAAAATAATTAAAATCAAAAACCCTCGTTTCATTATTTGATAGGAATCAAATATGAAAACCGGGAAATAACCAACTCTCTCCGAGGGTCCTTGAGTTGCTTAGGATTTCGAGGATTGCGGAACGAAATAGCAGTAAAATATGATGTGCAAGAATGACCTATGTATAACATTCCAAATTGAAAATTTGGGATGTTACACAATCCCTACTCACTCACATCGATATCTATTGATGGGCATCTCCATAGCCCGTTGATACGCCTAGTTGATGTGAGACTATCTCCCTCTTTTTGTCTTCTCCACAACCACCGCTCTATTCCACTTATAGTGCTATGTCCATGGCTCACGCTCATGTATGCCGTGAAAGTTGAAAAAGTTTGAGAATACTAAAGTACGAAACAATTGCTTGGCTTGTTATCGGGGTTGTGCATGATTTGAGTATTTTGTGTGATGAAGATGGAGCATAGCTAGATTATATGATTTTGTAGGGTTAAGCTTTCTTTGGCCATGTTATTTTGAGAAGACATAATTGCTTTGTTAGTATGCTGGAAGTATTATCGTTTTTATGTAAATATTAAACTTTTGTCTTGAATCTTCCGGATCTGAACATTAATGCCACAATAAAGAAAATTACATTGATAATTATTTTAGGTTGCATTCCACATCAAAAATTCTGTTTTTATCATTTACCTACTCGAGGACGAGCAGGAATTAAGCTTGGGGATGCTTGATACGTCTCCAACGTATCTATAATTTTTTATTGTTCCATGCTATTATACTATCTCTTTTGGATGTTTGATGGGCTTTAATATGCTCATTTATATTATTTTTGGGACTAAACTATTAACCGGAGGCCCCGTGCTAGTTTCTGTTTTTTTGCCTATTTTAGAGTTTTGTAGAAACGGAATACCAAACGGAGTCCAAACGGAATGAAACCTTCGCGATGATATTTCTTGGACCGAAAGCAAACCAGAAGACTTGGAGTTGAAGTCTGGAACTCCGCGAGGAAGCCACGAGGCAGGAGGGCACGCCCAGGGGGTAGGTGCTCCCCCACCCTCGTGGGCCCCTCGTAGCTCCACCGACGTACTTCTTTCGCCTATATATACTCTTATACCCTAGAAACATCAGAGAGAGCCACAAAACCACCTTTCCACCGCCGCAACCTTCTATACTCATGAGATCCCATCTTGGGGCCTTTTCCGGTGATCTGCCGGAGGGGGATTCGATCATGGAGGGCTTCTACATCAACACCATTGCCTCTTCGATGAAGCGTGAGTAGTTTACCACAGACCTTCGGGTCCATAGTTATTAGCTAGATGGCTTCTTCTCTCTCTTTGATTCTCAATACAAAGTTCTCCTCGATATTCTTGGAGATCTATTCTATGTAATACTCTTTTGCGGTGTCTTTGCCGAGATCCGATGAATTGTGGATTTATGAACAAGTTTATCTATGAATATTATTTGGTTCTTCTCTGAATTCTTATATGCATGATTTTATATCTTTGCAAGTCTCTTCGAATTATCGGCTTAGTTTGGCCTACTAGATTGATCTTTCTTGCAATGGGAGACGTGCTTAGCTTTGGGTTCAATCTTGCGGTGTCCTTTCCCAATGACAGTAGGGGTAGCAAGGCACGTATTGTATTGTTGCCATCGAGGATAAAAAGATGGGGTTTATATCATATTGCTTCTGTTTATCCCTCTACAGCATGTCATCTTGTTTAATGCGTTACTCCGTTCTTATGAACTTAATACTCTAGATGCATGCTGGATAGTGGTCGATGTGTGGAGTAATAGTAGTAGATGCAGAATCGTTTCGGTCTACTTGACACGGACGTGATGCCTATATTCATGATCATTGCCTTAGATATCTTCATAACTATGTGCTTTTCTATCAATTGCTCGGCAGTAATTTGTTGACCCACCGTAATACATGCTATCTTGAGAGAAGCCACTAGTGAAACCTATGGCCCCCAGGTCTCTTTCTTATTATGTTGTATCTCTTTTATTTATATCCCATCTCGTTTAATATTTTGCAATCTTTACTTTCCAATATATACACCAAAAATACCAAAAATATTTACATTGCTATCTTTATTAGATGTCACTTTTGCGAGTGACCGTGAAGGGATTGACAACCCCTTTATCACGTTGGTTGCAAGGTTCTTGATTGTTTGTGCAGGTACTAGGTGACTTGTGCGTTGTCTCCTACGAGATTGATACCTTGGTTCTCAAAACTGAGGGAAATACTTACGCTACTTTGCTGCATCACCCTTTCCTCTTCAAGGGAAAACCAACACATGCTCAAGAGGTAGCAGGTCCCAATCTCAATTGTCATGTGTACGTACCAAAGGAGTAAGCTCGAATGATGAAAATATATAGATGAGTCCAATACTTTAGTTGGATTAATTTTCACACATGTGTTAGAAGCATACGGTGGTGCTCTAGTTAAGATCCAAATTAAACATACCTGCATTTATTATCATACTAGAAATAATCCCAATTAAGTGCATTAACCATTAGCCATCTGTAGTACCAATGTCTGTAGCTAAACAAAATTAATTACATTTTGAAGCATAGGAAATCAGAAGGTAGTATAGTGATCTAAACTATCATATATTTCTTTAGAGGGGGAGTACAAGCCAAATAAAACATCCATGTTTAGATTGAATAAACATATAGATTCAGGTAAAAGACGATGTTCCACACAGAGATACAATACATCCCTCTTTTCCCCAGTATTTAATAATGTATACTGACATACATATACCCCCCAAAAAGGTATACATCATCAGATCAATATAAGTCAAAACTATATCATCAGCCAGGTGTTGAACATTGGTACAACATGTGTGTAGACCGATGCTAAATTTATTGTATTTAGAGCTAGAAACTCCATAACAAGCAAAGCTAGCAACACCACCAACTTCATCAAGCGGCAAGACAAGGGAAGAAGATGATAGCTAGGAGGAAAACAAAGTATCATCCAGCGGAAGCAACTCACATGCCAAGAGCAATACCATAGCTCACATATACCGGTTGTGGGGAACATCTAATCTTGCGTCTTTCCCAGGTTTCACATTTTATGCTGGGTGTAGGGACTGCAGGCCACTGCGCTGATGTGGATGCACCCGCCGTAAGCCCCGACCTCGGTCAGGGGCGTCCATGGGGTGGAATGGGCATGGCTTGTATTCTAGCAAGCCGGATCGGTGCCAAATTGATCCCCAATGCGATGCCCTTCCTCGGTAGTCTTTTCCACACCTCAAATCGGCCCCCACTATAATCCCGTCCAGCAGCAGCGGGCAACATGCTAACGCGGGCATTGACCCCATACCCCTCCTGCTCAGGTCTCTCTCCCTACATGCGCTTGTCTCCATGTCAAAGGATGTTGCAGCACTGCTAGGAGAAAGCTTATAGATAGAACCTTAGTAGTAGCATTGGGTTGGGGTGGCGCACTACTGATAATTAGTAGTAGCGCTTGGCACTTACCAGCGCTACATGTACGAAACTAGCAGTAGCGCGAGCTGGTGGGCCAGCGCTACTGCTAAGTGGTCCCCCCTTACTCACCAGGGCTAGACATAGTGGCATCATTGGTCCCGGGCCACTGCTAGTGCTAAGTCAGTTAGCAGTAGCGAGGACTGCCCTACGAGCGATGATACTGCAGCCAGCCCGGGCCCAGCTAACCAGCCCAACTTAGCAGCAGTGTGGGTTACTGCCCCGCACTACAGCTAGGTGGGCAAGCAGCTTCGTGGGCTGGTGACCATATTCTCCTCTCCAGCACCCACGTGCATGGCCTCACTTTACCTCTCCACTGTCATCGTCCTCTCCATCTTCCCCCGTTGCCTCCGTCGCCCGCATTGCCTTCCTACTACCGTCGTCACGCGGTGCCACCATCACCCCCCCCCCCGGTATGTCTTCCTCCCACCCTCTCCCTCCATCACTCCCTCCCTCCATCCCTTCCTTCTCCCTCCCTCCCCCCGACCCTCTCCTTCCATCCCTGCTCCCTCCCACCATCTCCCCCTAACCCTCTCCCTCCATCCGTCCCTCCCTCTCTCTTGCATTGCATAAATGGATGGATTAGAACTAGGTTAGGGTTACAACAAGGGTATTTTTGATACATTGCATAAATAGACAGATGGATGGATATATAGATGGATAGATAGATGGATGGATGGACGGATGGATAGATGTTTGGGTTAGAACTAGGGTGTTTTATTAATTTAGTTTTTGTAATACATATATTGAATTTCAGAATTTACATTATAAATTGATTATCAAGTGCATAAAAATATATGAACATTTTAGGGGAATTATTGGGAGAAGTAAAATCCAACAATGTTGAATTGAAAAATGTGAGGCATGTATTTTTTATGAAACAAAAATGTGAGGCTTGTATTCTTTTGAAATGAAAATATGAAGATAGGATTTTTTTAAATGAAAATGTAAGGAACTTGATTCTGTCTGAACATATGATGAAATGAAAATGAAAATGTGAAAAAATGAAGCTAGTATTTTTGAAATGAAAATGTGAAGGAATGAAAATGTCGATAGTGTTTACACGCTCATGTGTGACTCCTCATGTGGTGCAGGGTAGATCACACCAACGAGCCGCTCGACGACAGCCAGAAGATCCTCGATAGCCATCTAGTGAGTAAAAATGATCTATTTGGACATCCGATATGTGGAGTAGTGTTGTGTATTACTAGCATGTGTATGTGCTTGCCAAGTGCTATCTTGGCTTTTATTGTTTGAAGTGAACACCTCCGAGTGGCCTATGTTTTGCTGAAATGTTGATTCATTTCTGTTTCGGCAAATTTCAGGTGCACGATATGTCCTATTTTAGCAAAGGTCATGCCGAAATTTTTCGTGAATTTTGGCATGATATGTGCTAGAAAGTAGGAGATATCAAGTGCTTGTGATTTGCCGAAACTAGAATTAATCAACATTCTAGCAGAACATAGGCCATTTTTATTCCATTGCTCCGTATATGTAACGGGTTGACATTCAGTCTGTTGGCGCCCCTTGCTCCTTATATGAGAGAGAACAATCCCTGTTGTTGTCGTGGGAGTCGCTTCTACTTTTTTCGAAGGTGCTAGACAAATTGGTGTATTGCACTTTCGAATGATTTTGTGCCTCGTCTTATGGAAATGAAAGGTGACATGAACATTATTAGCTTACGACCAAGTTGGACTGCATGTCACCATAGTGCATACACGATTCATCAAAGAGATGACGTCCTCATAATCAAAGGCTGGATAAAAGTTCTGAATGATCGCAGGGAACTACTTGGGGGCAACATCAAGCGCAACCCACAAATGGGAGATAGGTTCATATGTATTCTCCATAATGGAGATTTAGGGGTTTACGTGTTTTATGCTATTTTACCTTCGAGAGAGTAGCGGGTCTTAGGTAGTTATGTGCTACATTGTGCTATAATGATGAGCTAGTTCTTATATGACTATGATGATGAGTTGTTATCATGATGATGATGATGAGTTATGTGCTACACATTATGCTAGAATGATGAGCTAGTTCTTATATGACTATGATGAAGAGTTGTTATCATGATGATGATGAGTTATGTGCTACATTGTGCTAGAATGATGAGCTGGTTCCTATATGACTATGATGATGAGTTGTTATGATTATTATTATGTATGAGTTCTTATATGAATATGATGATAAGTTATTATGATCATGATGAGTTATTATACCATTGGGTGGAAAAAACACAGATTAGATTCATGTGACCAAAAGTTGGATTCGTAGGAGGATCCTACTAATCCATCTTTTGGTCACATGAATCTAATCTGTATTTCTTCCACCCAATAATATACTAACTCATCATTATTATAATGATATAACAATCCCTTAATTCATACTATATCAAAATTTGTATAACTACGTATACTTTTTTTTGAAACTATGATGATTTTTATAGCAAATTCAGAAACTATACACCCTAATGCAGAAAAATCAAAAGTATCACCCTGTCGGCCTCCTGTTCACCGAAGAGGGACTTTTCGGCCTACCATTGGCCGAAGAGTGACTTTTCGGCCAACCGCTGGCCAAAAAGGACTTTTCGGCCAACAGTTGGCCAAAGAGTCCACTACAAGAAATATGGTCAATTATGACTCCCCATTTTTGTCGTTAATTCGTCATTGCTTTCGTTTATTGACCTTTTTTGACCAAATTCGGAAGGTCAATAGTTGGCCGTCAAGAACGAACAAACGTGACCTTTTCCAGAATTTTCGTCATGGCCACTCTTGACCAAAATTTAGGTCGTTAAATCTTTGACAAAATTATGGTCATTACTAATGAGCCTACACCACATAGGATCTGATGTGGCCGGGCCAACGTGGCACATGCGATGACATGGATGCCATGTAGGATCGATCCAAATCAGTTGTTTTAATGGCTGGGCCCAATAATTCAGCCCACTTTTAAGTTTACTTTTGGGCAACAAGCATGGGCCAAGCCCAACAGATCAGTTCTTGGGCTGAGTTGTGCAACCCATTTATTCAATCCATCATTAATTGGGCCAGCCCTTTTATCTACCCAACAAAAACATTTTGTTTTTCTGTCAAAGGGCCTTGAAATGGTCCAGCCCACTAACACAATTTAGTATTTTCAGTCCAGCCCTTATTGAAGGGTGACCAACAACAACCAACAGTATCTCAAAAAGAAAAATACATTGCACAATTTGGCAGTCAACCAACACAGGAGAATATAATGACAATAAAAATATACTTCTCCAGGATTTCAATAACTTAGGCCCAGCATTATCTTTACACCACAGGTTCATAAGATGCACCAAACAAAATAACAAAACCAATGTTCATAATATGGCCATGTCCATATTGTGCACTAGTAACCAGTAACATAAGATGGCACCAACCAAAACAACACAACTAGTGAAGGAATGTGCTGGAGGGACATTCTTTAGTGAGAATGTCAGCAACAATAGCAGCATTACTCTTTGGTTCTCCACCTTTTGGTACCACTTGTTCCATAGCAATTTCCATGTCAGCCTGGCATTTAAAGAAAGATGTACACATGAGCAGAGTACTATGTCCATCAATATATTGCAGTTGGTTCTAAATGACTAGGAAACTTCATAAGAAAACTATTCAAGAATAGATTTCCTAGTAGCAGCAATTTAAGAAGATAACATCATAATACTAATACAACACCTGACATTTAAAAAAAGAATGACTAGGAAACTTTATAAGAAAACTATTCAAGAATAGATTTCCTAGTAGCAGCAATTTAAGAAGATAACATCATAATACTAATACAACACCTGACATTTAAAAAAAAGATGGGAAAATCTATACTTCACACGCACACCAGCGTCTCATGCGGCGGCTACAGCAGCTAGCTACAGCGTGATGCCTTTGTTGCTCAATACAGACTAGCAGTGATTGCTACATGGGCTGGACAACACATGCTTTTGTATATCCATACTACATGCTACTAATTAAGTAGTAGTTATTTGAAAACTTTGTAGCAGACAAGCAGAACAAATCTTACTTCCTAATTATTTTTTGGCAAGTTACTTTTAGCTACACGAAATAAGCATGGCACAAGGTTTACTAAACAGGTGAGAATGCGAAACAAACCATTGTTGATGAGGCCGTCGAACATCTTCCTCCGCCACCGCCGCCGCCCCGCTTCCCTCGGCCTCCCCTCCCCTCTCCCGGCCTTCTCCTCCGCCCGCTCCGCGGCTCCTCTTCAACCAGCAGGCGGAGCTCGCGACGGCGGCGAGGGCGGTCGGCAGGCGCCGCGGTGGGCGCCGCTGCGGGATGCGTCACGGAAGGAGGCCAGGGACGGGGAGGTGGTGATGGCGTCCACCCTGTCGTGCTTCTGCTGCTTGGACATGCGGGATGACAGCCTCAGGAAGGAGGCGGCGAACACCAGCGCCCAGCGCTCAATCTGCTTGGGGAGGGCAAAGGAGCGGCGGGAGGGAAGGAGGCGATGTGAGGCAAGGAGGAGGACATTGTCGTCGATCTGGATTGGGGAGAGGGGGAGAGAGATCTGGATTGTATTGCTAGGGTTTGGGTTGGGTGGCTGAGACTTGAGAATGAGTGAGAGACGTTGTATCCGTTGGGTGTGGACGGTCCAGATCGGCTACAGTGGGATGATCCGTGAGAAAAGCCCTGATTGGTTCAGAAAATTTATGACATAAAATAGTACTAAGTACTAAAACTAGAGGCATTTTGTGAAGCAGCTATCAAAAATATTTTGGAAAACAGCACATCTAAATTTTTCACTCAAGTTATACCACATTTTACGGATGATCACCAATTTGCATGCATTTTTTATCTTTCTAGCTACTTTTAATCATTTTTCTTGTTGCAAAAATGGTTTTGTTAAGAACCTATCAAATATATGTTGCAAAATTGGACCAAATCAATTTTCTAAAATACCAGGACATATTTAATGTACAATTGATCAAATGGTTGGGTGTCAAAAGTTTTGATCCACTCTCGTAAAAAAGAGAAATTTCCGCCGATTCAGCTGGAAGTGGGTCAAATTTGAACTGTGGCTGCCTTATAGTTTGCTCTTTAATTTTTCCAAAATTCATTTCTAGGTACATAAGTATCTATTTAATCAGAGAAATACAAAAAAATCCAAGATTCGACCACTAACTAGGAACCGTCATACCCGCCGTTTTGACCGCATTTTGAAATGGGCATAAAAAATTCAAAAAAATAAAAAAAATTGGAAAACCTTCGCATTGTGTCACTATATGTGACCAGGTTACCAGGAAAACTTTTCATTTTCTTTGAACGAAAAATTGATTTTTCCATTTTTCGAATGCCCAAAATAAGTCTTTTGTGAAGGACCTACCACATATTTGTTGCAAAATTGGACCAAATCAATTTTATAAAATATTAGGTCATGTTTAATGCACAATTAACCAAATGGTTGGGTGTAAAAAGTTTTGATCCACCTCTGGTGAAAAAGACAAATTTCCGCCGATTCAGTTGGAAGCGGCTGCCTTATAGTTTTCAAGATTCAACTACTAGATAGGAACGGTCATTCTCACTGTTTTGACCGCATTTTGAAAATGAGCATAAAAAATTCAAAAAATTCAAAAAAAAATTGGAAAACCGTCGCATTGTGTCATTATATGTGACCAACTTGCCACATTTTTATACACAACATTTAAATATTTTTATATACAACATTTAAATATTTTTTAAATACAAGATTAATATTTTTAATACATGGTTAATATTTTTTATTTATACATTTTAACATTTTCAAATGCTTGATTTACATTGTTATATAATTCTTTAACATTTTTAAATACATGATCAACTTTTTCCACACACATTGTATATTTTTTGTACATATGGTAATAATTTTCTTTATATACATGTAAGATTTTCAAATGATTGGTTAAAAAAATTTCAAACGTTTTCTGTGAAGTTTGTTTTTAATATATATATATAGAGTAATTGGAAGTATAAATAATAAACAAAAGTAAAAAAGAATGAACGGACAAAAAACAAACCAAAAAACAAGCCGCGGGCCAGTAGTTGGCCCACTCAGCGGACGAAAAATATAAAAGAAAAAAAGGTGCCCTTGTCCTACTAAGGCCCAAGCCCACTCGACACTACCCATTAAATAGGTTACGGGCGAGAATGTACCAGTGTCTTTGTTATGGTGTGCTGGTTTGTCTCCTTAGGGAAACTCGACTGGTAGCTAATTCATGTCACGTGGTGTGGTTTCTTTTTTGCTTTATTCACCTTTGTGGGACGGGTCCTTTTTTTCTTTGAGAGTGGCGTTTTGGCGCGGTGGCCTTTCTTTTTTGCTTTATTCACCATTGTGGGACGGGTCCTTTTTTTCTTTGAGAGTGGCGTTTTGGATCTTAGATGTAGATACACCTATTATGAAATATGTATAGAAAAAATCCCATGTGTACATCTGTAGCGACCAGACCCGAATGGATCTAGTGCTCTGTGCTCAGTGTCATCCCTGGATCAGTAATGCTGACACCACACAGTACTTCGAAGGATTTATAGCAGAGTAGCAATCACACACTTATTACATCGTTGTCCACAAGGGAACTTAATACAATAATATGGCTTAAGGCCATCTAATAATAACAGCGGAAGGCTTGGAAGACAAGTGAGTCCATCAACTCCATCGGCATCACCGAGTATAGAACCACGACCTAACACCTTACTGTCGTCTGAAAAGTCTGCAACGTGAAAGTTGCAGCCCAAAACGGGTCAAGACATGGAATATCTTTGGCAATGTAACACATAGAGAACAATGAAGCAACAAGCCTATACTACATGCATATATGGCTGGTGGTAAGGCTCTACGGTTACATTTTGCATAAAGCTGGTTTTTCCCTACATCAAAGGAATAATTTTATTTAACTATCATGGTGGTTGTTAAACATTGAGAATGGTTGACAGCATCCTCAATCCCAATTAAAAAGTACTCATTAAAACCCAATAACTTTATTATTAGAAGTAACATGTTGAGATTCACATGATATTCAAGTACTAGATACTCAGGATGTCCATAACCGGGGACACGGCTAATCATGATTAGTTTTTACACTCTGTAGAGGTTTAGCACTTTTCCCCACAAGACTCGATCGCCTCCGTTTGATTCTCGCACTACATGGTGTTTGAGAGACGGATGACCGAGACACATCTTTCGTGCGCTTAGCACCTTACTTGTGGGTAGACCGGTACACCTACTTTCCCCTACATCTGCTAGTCTACCCGTAGAGTTCGCACAACTTAGTCAACTATGCCAGAGCCCATAATTGGCTTGTGGCTGCACACGGAAGTTTCTAGTTTGAATAATCTTATGATCCCTTAGAGCACAGGTGGCGGTCCGAAGAAATCTGAGCAAGTCCTGATAGAAACCAGGTGCCTCAATCCACCCAGATGTGTGTTTAGGTTGCCACCTTAAATAAACCATTAAATAACAATCTCACATCTGTCATGGATATCACTCACCCAATCCACGTCTACTAGCATAGCATGGCATAATAAGCAAACGTAGAAGTAATCGCCAAGGTTTCATAAGTAAAACAGTAATAGGTACTACCTCAATCTACTTCCCATCCCACAATTTAATTAGATCCTAAACATGCAAGTGTTTGAGGGTTGATCTAATGCATAAAACTGGGTAGTAGAAAAGGTATGATCAAAGTGTTACTTGCCTTCTTGATGATCCATGAGTCCTAGAGATTCGAAGTAACAAGCGGCGCACTCCGGGTGATCTAACGCAGACAAACAACAAGCATACAATAAGTACTCATCTAATGCACGGGGAAATATAGAATAAAAGATCTAACCAGATAGTTCAACTTAAGAACCCTGGTTACAAAAGAATGGAATCAAATAAAGCATCGAAAGTCGGAACTCGAGAGAGAACGACTCGGTTTAGCAATCTGAAATTAAGTCAAAATTTTACAGTAGCAAAACTCTGTGTAAGTAGGTTAGTCGGAAGGCGGTTTCATAACGAAACTCCGTGCGCTTGAATCACCTGATTCCGATAAACGAGCAAGAAATAAAACAGATTTGAAAATCGGATCGTAAATCAAATCAAAAATAATGGATTAAATCCGATTTAAAAGAAAGCGACGAACGGATTAAATAACGGACGTTCGTTAACAGAACTAATCCAACGAACACGTTCATTGAAACGAACGGGTCGGTGAACGTTCACTAAATAAGAAAACCGAAAAAAAATAAAACCGTCTAGGTTTTTGAAAAAAACCGAACATCGCAAAAAAAACCGGATCGGTCTTTTTTTAAAAAAAATCGGATCGGATCGGGGCGGCGGCTACCTCCGGCGGGTCTTCGCCGGCGGGGCTCCGGCGGGGCTCCGGGGGGTTCGGGCGACGGGCGGCGAGGGGGCGGCGAGTCGGGAGGGGCGGCGAGGGTCGGGGTCCGGGCGACGGCGGGAACGGCGGCGGCGGCGTCCTTGGCGGCGGCGGCGGGCTCGGTTGGGGCGGGCGGCGGCGGATTGAGGTGAGAGAGAGGGGGGGTCCGGCGGGGTATAAATAGAAGGGGGGTTCACGGCTTGGGAAGCCACGGGCCGGGCGGAGGCGGACTCGGGCGGCGGGCGTGGCGGGCGGCGGAGATCACATGGGAGGGAGAGGGAGGCGGGCAGGCGCTGGGCCGGGCTCATTGGCTGGGTGGGCCTTGGCCCAGGGGGGGCGCGATTTTTTTTTTATTTAAAACAAAACAAAACGGATTAAAAAAATACCAAACAAACTCCGAATTTAATAAAATTAATTTTCCCCGACTCCTAAAAATGAGTCGAACAAAATGAACTTTAAAAACGGCAAACATGCATATATTTTTAAAATGCTCATTTTTGCCTAAGCAAAATAAATCTTCCAAAACCAAATTATTATTTATTTATAATATCTTCAGTTTTCCTAAATATTGGGAAAGTCATATTATTCCCTCTCTTAAGTTTTTTTATAGGAAAAACTTTATGAAGATAATTAAATAAATCCAATGATCCTATTTTCAAAATTTGAGAAATCCCAAATATGAAAATAATGAAACTTCCAACTCTCTCCGAGGGTCCTTGAGTTGCGTGAAATTTTCTAGGATCGGAAAATGCGATAAAAATATGATATGCATGATGACCTAATGTATAACATTCCAAATTGAAAATTTGGGATGTTACAAACCTACCCCCTTAAGATGAATCTCGCCCTCGAGATTCGGGTTGTCTAGAAAATAGGTGAGGGTGGTCCTTGAGCAAAACTTCCTCTCTTTCCCAGGTGGCTTCATCCTCAGTGTGGTGGCTCCACTGAACTTTGCAAAACTTGATAACCTTTCTGCTGGTAAATCTGCTGTCTGAATCGAGAATCTTAACCTGTTTTTCCTCATATGTCTAATCATCCTGTATCTGAATTGCTTCCGGTGGCACTGTGTCTCTTAACGGTACCTCTGCTATCTCGGGTGACATTTCTTCAATCGAGAAACATGGAATACATCATGAACTCCGACAGTCCTTCCGTAATTCCAACTTATAAGCAACTTCTCCCATGCGTTGCAAAATCTTATACGGTCCAACGAAGCAGGTGCTAACTTTCCTTTAACTCCAAAGCGCTTAACTCCTCGGCGGGGATACTCCGAGATATACTCTGTCTCCAACTTCATACTTAATCGCTTTGCGCTTTGAATCGGCATAGCTCTTTTGTCCAGACTGGGCTACCTTGAGCACATCTCGAATCAACTTAACTCTCTGTTCAGACTCCTTAATCAAATCTGGTCCAAACAACTGACGATCTCCAGTTTCGTCCCATAACAACGGTGTCCTGCACCTTCTTCCGTACAAAGCCTCGAAAGGTGCCATCTTCAAGCTGGTTTGGTAAATGTTGTTGTAGGAAAATTCTGCATACGGCAAATTGTCATCCCAGCTAGATCCATAATCTAGGGCACAAGCTCTCAGCATGTCCTCCAAAATCTGATTGACTCTCTCGGTCTGTCCATCGGTCTGTGGGTGGAAAGCTGTACTGAATTCCAATCGGGTTCCCAATGTTTCGTGCAACTGGTTCCAAAATTTCGAGGTAAACTGGGTTCCTCTATCTGATACGATGCTCCTCGGAACTCCGTGTAAGCACACAATTCTGGTCATGTATATCTTTGCCAACTTAGCACTGCTATAGGTAGTCTTGATCGAATAAAATGAGCTACCTTTGTTAAACGGTCGACTATAACCCAAATCGAGTCATATCCTGAGCAGGTCTTTGGCAATCCCGTGATAAAATCCATGCCTAGTTTATCCCACTTCCATTCGGTATCGGCAATGGTTGTAACAATCCTGCTGGCTTCGATGTTCTGCCTTTACTTTCGACATACATCGCATGAAACTGCTACATACTCCGCAATATCCTTCTTCATTCCGGTCCACCGGAAAGTATTCTTCAAATCCAAGTACATCTTGGTATTTCTGGTGAATCGAATAGGGTGAATCATGAGCTTCTTGTAAAATCAACTTCCGATCTACGGGTCATTGGGCACATAAACACGGTCTTCAAACCATAGGGTATCGTGCTCATCCTCACGAAATCCTTTAGCTTTTCCTTTGCTCATTTTCTCCTTTATAGAAGCAACTTCCTTATCTGCCTTTTGGGCTTCTCTGATTTTGTCCATCGCTGTCGATCAATCTCCAATGCTGCTACATAGCCTCTCGGAACTATTTCCAAACATAGCTCTCGAAGGTCCTCGGCTAACTCATTGGGTATTCCTCCCATCATTAGGGTATTGACGTGGCTCTTACGGCTCAATGCGTCTGCCTTTCGACATTAGCCTTCCGGGCGATAATGCAATCTCATGTCATAATCCTTGTTAGCTCTAACCATCTCCTTTGTCCGAGATTCAATTCATACGTGTGAAGATGTACTTCAAACTCTTGTGATCCGTATATACTTCACAATGATTTCCAATGAGAAAAAGTCTCCACGTCTTCGTGGCATGCACAACGGCTGCTAGCTCCAAATCATGAGTGGCATAATTCAACTCATGGGGCTTAAGTTGTCGTGGAAGCATACGAAACAACTCTTCCTTCCTGCATAAGCACTGCTCCAAGTCCTCGGCGTGAAGCGTCGCCAATACACCTCATAATCCTTAGTCTCGATCGGCAATATCAAGACTGGTGAGGTGACCAATCTTTCTTCAACTCCACGAAAACTTGCCTCACAGTCCTCGGTCCATATAAACTTGTTTTCCTTCTTCAACAATTCTGTCATAGGCTTAGCAATCCTTGAGAAATTCTCAATGAATCTTGGTAGTATCCTGCGAGTCCAAGGAAACTCCGAATCTCTCCAACTGTCGTTGGTGCTTCCCATTTGGTTCCGGTCTCAACTTGTGTGGGGTCAACTGCTATTCCTTCTCCGGATATAACATGTCCGAGAAATCCAACTTCCTTTAGCCAAAACTCACATTTGATGAACTTGGCATACAACTGTTGTTCCCTCAGTTTCTCCAAAACAAATCGCAAATGTTACTTGTGTTCCTCTTCATTCTTCGAGAAAATCAAAATGTCATCAATGAACACCACTACGAACTTATCCAAAAACTACATAAACACTTTGTTAATAATGTTCATGAAATGGTCTTGTTCGTTAGTCAGTCCAAATGACATAACGGTATACTCGTATAGTCCATATCTCGTGGTAAATGCTGTCTTGGGTATGTCCTGCTCCCGAATCTTCAATCGATGGTACCCTGATCGCAAGTCGATCTTGGAAAACACCTTGGCTCCTTGCAGGCGATCAAACAGATCATTTATCATAGGTAGTGGGTACTTGTTCTTGATTGTTACTTCATTCAATCCACGATAATCAACAACCATTCTTAACGATCCATCCTTCTTCTCCACTAACAAAGCGGGTGATCCCCAAGGTGAAGAACTTGGGCGTATAAAACCTTTATCCAATAGTTCCTTAATCTGCTTCTTGATTTCCGCCAAATCCTGTCTTTGGCATCCTATATGGTAAACGATATTGGGCCTGTTCACGGCAAAAGTTCTATCAAAAACTCAATGTCTCTATCCGGTGGCATTCACAGCAACTCTTCCGGAAATACATCAGAAAATCCTTCACCATCGGTACTTCTTCCTGCACCACTCACGATAGGCAATTAACTTGCGCTCTTCTCGGCTGATGCCGTGATACATACTTAATCTTTCTTCCTTCTGGTGTGGTGAGCAAAATCGTCTTACTTGCGCAATCGATGTTTCCTCCATACATCGACAGCCAATCCATACCGAGAATTACATCAAATCCTTGTGATTCCGTAATGATCAAATCCGTCGGGAATACATGCCTTCCTATACTTAATGGCACTTGAAAACATCCTTGTTCCGCCATATACTCCGCCTCTGGTGAGCTTACTAGCAAAGGGTTTTAAGAATCCGAGTAGGTAGGCTATACTTATCTACAAATCCCCTTGATATGTATGAATGCGATGCACCAAGATGTCGAAAAGAACAAGCTGCGATAAATGACTTAACCAAAAACTTACCGATTCTTGCATCGGGCTGATCTTCAACCTCCTCCACATCAATGTGGTTCACCTGTCCTCTATTGAAAGGGTTAGGCTTCTTTCCGAGCTTCCATTGCCATTTCCATTCGCCTTCTGGACAGTCATTGGCATAATGCCCAGTCTTGCGGCACTTAAAGCAAGTAATATGACTCAGGTCTACTTTGGATGGTGTTGATGGGTTGGTGCGATTCTGTCCATTACTTCCTCCATTCCCGTTCCCATTCTTGGTGCTGTTATGGTTATGCGAATTACCTCCTCCATGGGTATGCTGAAACTGAATTCTTGATTTAGGGGTATAACGAGGTTTCTGGAGCTCGAGTTATACTTCCCTTGCCCATACTTCCGCTTGCAGTTCTCAATTCTTCTTTGCTTTCCTTCAATCATGAGGGCTCGGTCTAATAACTACTGGTAGTTATTGAAACTGGCTACCATCAACGGCATTCTGAACTATTCATTCAGTCCTTCTAGAAACTTCTCCTGTTTAGCTGCATCAAGAGTAACGTCATCCGGGGCATAACGTGCTAGTTTACTAAAGTCATCCACGTCTTGCCAACAGTCCTTCCTCCTTGGCGTAAATTGCGAAACTCACGCTTCTTCATGGCCATAGCTCCTGCCGAAACATGGGCGATCTGAAAAGCTTGCTGAAATTGATCCCATGTGGACGGTGTCTACAGTGGTACGTGGCTGTGAAATTCTCCCACCATTCTGCTGCGGGTCCTTCAAGCTGATGTGCTGCAAACTTCACTCTTTCTCCATCCGTGCATCCTGCGGTGGTCAGCTCCTTCCTATCTTGCGGAGCCGGTCATCTGCTACAATTGGCTCGGTGCTCTTTGGAATACACCGGCGGGTTTAGTCTAAGGAAACGAATCGGATGATCCGCAGTGGTGGTGGTGGTGGGTTGTTGTTGTTGTTGTTGTTGCCACAGTTACGCACCAATGTTTGAATCAGGGTATTCTGGCTGGATCGGTTGGGTGATCTCTAGCGGGAAAAGCGAATCCAGGTCGCGTCTCGGAGGCATCGATGGGTTTAGAAAAGATGAGAATTTAGAATAGAATGAGGTCTAAGGGGAATCACTACCCAAATGCACATGAGCAAATACACACAAAATCACTTCATTCAATCAAACAAAGGCTTACAACGATCTAAGTATCTCAAAAGTGCGTGTACTATAATGTTTACATGGAGGGAATACTACTAATATGTGGGGGACTTCTACTAATTTGAACGGTGGAAGACTCCATAATGTCTGCCTCGACTTCGTCTTCAAAGTCGGGTTCACTTGGATCCGAATCGGTGTCGTCGATGTTGATGTAGTCGCTTGGGCAATCGACATCTTGGTCTTCATTCCTGGCGCCAACTTCTTCTTCAATTCTTCAATCTCGTACTTAAGATCGTTATTGTGTCTTGCCGGAGCTACGATCTCGTCCATATAGTCCTTGCGAGTTGTCTTTAGTTCTTCTTCAAGTTCGATGATCCTTCCCTTTGCATTCTCGCAACTCCAACATATCATTGCACATCTGGTTCTCCTGGCGTCGAATATGCTGGTTTCACTCCTGGATGAATGCTGCAATGGATCTATCCTTCTTGGTGCTGACGACGTCCCATTTGTCATCTCGGCGTCCGTAAATCTGGTAGATTGTGTCCTTGAGGTCTTCTTGATAAACTTCTCCAATGCGTCCCATGGTGATGTGAGCTGCCATGCTCTTTCCCAGAGTCCAAGTTGGTGCACTGAAAACACTATCTATAGGCTTGGTGATTGGGGCGAATGTCCTTCCTGGAACGTGGCGTGAATCTTCCAGCTCCTCTTCGTGCAGAGTGGCGTTGAAAGTCCGGTGAAGCTTGGTAGTCCAATGTTCGTGCACTTGGTAACTTCCTTCAAGTGAAATCCAAAAGGTGTGCCTTCATCCGGTTGGGTGTACTTGATCTTCGCGTCCTTCATCCTAAAGAGAGTAGAAAAGATGAGGAGTTAGAAACTGGGAAGAGAATAGTGATCTATGGCTTTATCTTAGTGGTCGTGTCCCTACGGTCAGCGTGTGCTCGATACCATTCTCTGTGGCGACCAGACCGAATGGATCTAGTGCTCGTGCTCGGTGTCATCCCCGGATCAAGAATGTCGACACCACACAAGATTTCAAGGATTTATAGCAGAGTAGCAATCACACACTTATTACATCGTTGTCCACAAGGGAACTTAATACAATAATATGGCTTAAGGCCATCTAATAATAACAGCGGAAGGCTTGGAAGACAAGTGAGTCCATCAACTCCATCGGCATCACTGAGTATAGAACCACGACCTAACACCTTACAAATGCGTCTGAAAAAGTCTCGCAACGTGAAAGTTGCAGCCCGAAAACGGGTCAAGACATGGAATATGCTGGCAATGTAACACATAGAGAACAATGAAGCAACAAGCCTATACTACATGCATATATGGCTGGTGGTAAGGCTCTCTGATTTACATTTTGCATAAAGCTGGTTTTTCCCTACATCAAAGGAATAATTTTATTTAACTATCATGGTGGTTGTTAAACATTGAGAATGGTTGACAGCATCCTCAATCCCAATTAAAAAGTACTCATTAAAACCCAATAACTTTATTATTAGAAGTAACATGTTGAGATTCACATGATATTCAAGTACTAGATACTCAGGATGTCCATAACCGGGGACACGGCTAATCATGATTAGTTTTTACACTCTGTAGAGGTTTGCGCACTTTTCCCCACAAGACTCGATCGCCTCCGTTTGATTCTCGCACTACATGGTGTTTGAGAGACGGATGACCGAGACACAGTCTTTCAGAAGCGCTAGCACCTTACTTGTGGGTAGACCGGTACACCTACTTTCCCCTACATCTGCTAGTCTACCCGTAAGAGTTCGCACAACTTAGTCAACTATGCCAGAGCCCATAATTGGCTTGTGGCTGCACACGGAAGTTTCTAGTTTGAATAATCTTATGATCCCTTAGAGCACAGGTGGCGGTCCGAAGAAATACAGGCAAGTCCTGATAGAAACCAGCTGCCTCAATCCACCCAGATGTGTGTTTAGGTTGCCACCTTAAATAAACCATTAAATAATAATCTCACATCTGTCATGGATATCACTCACCCAATCCACGTCTACTAGCATAGCATGGCATAATTAAGCAAACGTAGAAGTAACTCCCAAGGTTTCATAAGTAAAACAGGTAATAGGTACTACCTCAATCTACTTCCCATCCCACAATTTAATTAGATCCTAAACATGCAAGTGTTTGAGGGTTGATCTAATGCATAAAACTGCGTAGTAGAAAAGGTATGATCAAAGTGTTACTTGCCTTGTCGATGATCCATGAGTCCTAGAGATTCAAGTAACAAGCGGCGCACTCCGGGTGATCTAACGCAGACAAACAACAAGCATACAATAAGTACTCATCTAATGCACGGGGAAATCTCGAATAAAAGATCTAACCAGATAGTTCAACTTAAGAACCCTGGTTACAAAAGAATCGAATCAAATAAAGCATCGAAAGTCGGAACTCGAGAGAGAACGACTCGGTTTAGCAATCTGAAATTAAGTCAAAATTTTACAGTAGCAAAACTCTGTGTAAGTAGGTTAGTCGGAACGGCGGTTTCATAACGAAACTCCAGCGCTTGAATCACCTGATTCCGATAAACGAGCAAGAAATAAAACAGATTTGAAAATCGGATCAAATCAAATCGAAAAATAATGGATTAAATCCGATTTAAAAGAAAGCGACGAACGGATTAAATAACGGACGTTCGTTAACAGAACTAATCCAACGAACACGTTCATTGAAACGAACGGGTCGGTGAACGTTCACTAAATAAGAAAACCGAAAAAAAATAAAACCGTCTAGGTTTTTGAAAAAAAACCGAACATCGCAAAAAACCGGATCGGTCTTTTTTAAAAAAATCAGATCGGATCGGGCGGCGGCTACCTCCGGCGGGTCTTCGCCAGCGGGCTCGTGAGGCTCCGGGGTTCAAGACGGGCGGCGAGGGGCGGCGAGTCGGGAGGGCGGCGAGGCTCGGGCGGAGGCGGACTCGAGGCGTGAGGCGGCGTCTTGGCGGAGACAGCTGGGAGGAGGGGAGGCGGGCAGGCTGGGCATTGCTCACTGGCTGGGCAATGGGCCTTGGCCTGTGGGGGCGATTTTTTTTATTTAAAACAAAACAAAACGGATTAAAAAAAATACCAAACAAACTCCGAATTTAATAAAATTAATTTTGCCCGACTCCTAAAAATGAGTCGAACAAAATGAACTTTAAAAACGGCAAACATGCATATATTTTTTAAATGCTCATTTTTGCCTAAGCAAAATAAATCTTCCAAAACCAAATTTTTATTTATTTATAATATCTTCAGTTTTCCTAAATATTGGGAAAGTCATATTATTCCCTCTCTTAAGTTTTTTTATAGGAAAAACTTTATGAAGATAATTAAATAAATCCAATGATCCTATTTTCAAAATTTGAGAAATCCCAAATATGAAAATAATGAAACTTCCAACTCTCTCCGAGGGTCCTTGAGTTGCGTGAAATTTTCTAGGATCGGAAAATGCGATAAAAATATGATATGCATGATGACCTAATGTATAACATTCCAAATTGAAAATTTGGGATGTTACAACATCTGGACATCCTATGTTCGCACACAAAATTTCGGTGAACAAGGGCATTTTTGTTGCATGTGTAAAAAAGATTTAAAATGGCTTGTGAATAGCTGTAATCAAGCATCAAAAATTGTCTTTTTTACACAAGCCACAAAAAATGTCATTTTTCATCGAAACTTGGTGCACACACATATAGTGTCCGGATTTACACGCGGGATTTTTTCTTGATTTTTCTTAACTTTTTAAAATATATATTTAGATAATGGATGCATATACACCTATGAGCCAAAGTGAATTTTCGCATTTTTCTGCTTTATTCACCTTTGTGGGACGGGTCCCACATGTCATTTGTACTATGTTAGTTGGCCCCGTCTGTAAATATAGACCCAGTTTAGTCCACAAGTCAATCTATGGACGAACTGACACTACAACCGACACATAAGCCAAAATGACATGACACATAGGTAAAATTGATGATGTGGACGTCCAGTTATCCATGTTACAACACCATGACCATCTGGATTGGTCGTAATCAGCTAGAAATAAAGGTCATCGACCCTTTGTTGTGCCTTATGACCATTTTGTGTAAGGCAATTACGACCATTTTGACCAAAATAGTCACTATGGTTTATGGTTTTGACTATCCTAAAAAGGCCACGACCAATTGGATCGAAATGGTCATAGATTTATGACGATTTCTTCCACGGTCATTGCTAGAAGGTCACAATTGAGCATATTTCTTGTAGTGGTCCCTCTTCGGCCAACACCGGCTCTGCTGTTTTAGAAAATTCATATCAATTATGATTTTTAGTATTTTAATTTGATTCTTTTTGCATTAGATTAGAAATTTTATGAAGTTTCTGTAGATATCAAGTTTGACTAGATTTGAAAGTTTGAATATGAATTTTTATGAATTTGCCCAAATCACTAGATTGCATATAATTTGAGCTAGGAGTACTCTTTTTAGGTGGTTCTTTTTGCTACTAGTTCTTTGTGACTTTGTTTATCAGTAGTAATTAATTGGTGAATTTCAGGATTATTTAAAATTAGGTTTTCAAGAAAACAGTTCTGTTTTAGTCTTTTATAGTTTTGTGCTATTTCTTTTAATTTTAATTCCTTTAAATTGTTTTCTTTATTTTTTTGACATATTCTTTTAATTTCTGTTAAGTTATTAGTAGATATTTTATTTGTAGTATTTGTTTTGTATTTTATTTCTTTTATCCTCCATTTTCTTTCCCGTCGTTCTTTCCCTCCATTTTCTCCCGCTATTTTCTTTGCCGCCATTCTCTCCCGCCATTCTTTGCCTCCATTTTCTCCTGCCATTTTCTTTCCCGTCATTTTATTTGCCGCCATGCTCTCCCTCCATTTTATCCCGCCATTTTATTTCCTACCATTCTCTCCCGCCATTTTCTTTCCCGCTATTTTCTTTCCCGCCATTCTCTCCTGCCATCTTCTTTTTCGCCATCTTCACTTCTCAACTTATAAAACGAGCCTCATGTTGTCCACAACCGTAGATAACATCGTCTGACACGGTCTGTGTCTCCTGCGTCGGTGCTACTGGTAGAGTGTGAAACACTATCTGAGAGAAGTCATAAGTGTTTGCAGCTTCGTCATCATCATCGGAGAGTGTTTCACCCTTATGACTTCTCTCACCTAGTGTTTCACACTCCACATGAAGGCATCATAGTCATCCTCCGTCGCTGCGGCACTCCTTAGTGTGGCGGGAGAGAATGGTGGGAAAGAAAATGGCGGCAAAGAAGATGGCGGGAAAGAAAATGGAGGAAAAAATATTGCGGAAAAGAAGTTTTTTTTCATGCAAAAGAAATAAAATACAAATAAATACTACAAATAAAATAGCTACTGATAATTAAACAGAAACAGAAAGAATATGTCAAAATAACTAAAGAAAACAATTTAAAGCAATTAAAATTAAAAGAAATGGCATAAAACCTATAAAACACTAAAACAGAACTATTTTCATAAAAACCTATTTTTAAATAATTATAAAATTCACCAATTAATTACTACTGATAAACAAAGTCACAAAGAACCAGTAGCAAAAAGAATCATCTGAAAAAATACTCCTAGCTCAAATTATAGGAAATCTAGTGATTTGAGCAAATTCATGAAAATTCAAATTCAAACTTTCAAATCTAGTCAAACTTGATATCTACAGAAACTTCATAAAATTTCTAATCTAATGCAAAAAGAATCAAATTAAAATACTAAAAATCCTAATTGATATGAATTTTCTAAAACAGTAGAGCAGGTTTTGGGCGAAGAGGGACTCTTTGGCCAAATGTTGGCTGAAAAGTCCTTTTTGGCCAAAGGTTGGCCGAAAAGTCTCTCTTCGGCCAACATGAGGCCGACAGGGTGATTCTTTTGATTTTTCTGCATTAGGGTGTATAGTTTCGGAATTTGCTATAAAAATCAACATAGTTTCAAAAAAAATCCTAAATACAATATAAAATAAAATAAATGAAATACAAATTAATACTAGTAGCACGGGGTAAAGCCCACTCTGCTACTACTTAGCAGTAACGCTAGTAAGAAAAAACGCTACTGCTAACACACATAGGAGTAGCACGGTTAGACCAGCACTACTGCTAAAGTTTAGCTCTAGCGCCCTAGTAGTAGCGCGGCAGCCCGCGCTACTGTTAGGGAAAAACCTCGTGCTACTACTAGGGTTTTCCCTAGTAGTGCAGCCTGGGACACTTGGTGAATGCATCACTATAAGACATCCTGCTCCACCTCCAATCACGCACCGCGCTCCCACCCTGCCCCCATCCAGCGTCCACGCTCCCACAACCACAACAACGACGAGGAAAACAAGAGGTTGTGGGGAATATCTTCACTACAAGACACCCTGCTCTGCGTCCAATCACGCACCACGCTCCCACCCCGTCCCCCATCCTGGTGGCCGCGCTCCCACGACCACGAGACGAACGAGGAGTGGAGCGGCGTCGGCAAATTTTCTCGGGTGTGGGGAGAGATACGTGATCGTGAGCGACGAGGTTGGGAAGATGGGGCATGTGGACATGTGTTCATGCTTCGCGGGATCTCTTTTTAATTTTCCTTTTCTTTTTTCCGAGCATGGAAGGGAGAGACTGATGAAGGATAACGCTACATCTATGAAATTCTTTGGACATACTTTACATGAGAACTAACGTGGAAGGTATTGGTTGGAAGGAAAGGGGCACATGCCCCACCCAATGAAATTCAGGGGGGAGGAGATTAATTAGGGATGCAAGGTTTCGTAGGCTTTAGTAGCCCGTTGGTAGGTCTAGCATTTTTTAGGGAAAAAACAGGTGTTGGCTCCTTGGATGCGTGGGGTTGTATGAGGAAAAATCAGTGTTGGCTACATGCATCTAAGGGAGGTGGAAGAAGGTGGAACCATCACAATGAGATACTCCCTTTAACAGTACCAAGATTATTATTATTTTCACGCAATCAATTATGCATGTGTACAAGTCAAGCATTGATTAATTCATCTCTTATTGAAATGATTTTCCATAGATGGGAGGACTAGTCCATTTGCTCATTGGCCAGCAGCTTCTTCTTGTTTTCTCCCGAGGGCGGCTCCGGCACATCATGTTTATATGGCGGTGGCGGCTTCTTCTTAGGATCTGGCAACTCGGGTTCACCCGATGGCTCTGGCACCTCAGGTTCTAACGGTGGTGGTGGGGCTTTACTGCATTCATATGTACACATGCACCTCTTTTTCTTAGGTCGTTTGGGAAAGAAGTTGTCATCATTATCTTCGTTGAGCTCATCGCCAACAATTGACTTCTTACTGGTGCAGTACCCACCCTTGAAATGCTCTTTGTGACAGGCTGCGGTGCAGCCCACGTTCTTGCAAGGGCTCCTTTTGTACAACTTGCTAGGGGACATGCATACCCGAGCATCCGCACCTACATGTGACTTAGAATTAATGTGTGCACCAAAAAAATATAGTAACAATTGTTTCATCGATTGATCTAAAATTGCATGGAATTGCGACGCGATAAAATCTGCTATGTGAACTTACAGAAGGCCATGAGAAGAAAGTCCAGGGTGAAGGCAGCGAGCATCTGGGCGCCGCTGAACGCCCAGGGTGAAGGCAGAAGATCAAAACAAGTTGTTGGAATGATGGTGTGAGGACAAGAACGGGGTTTGAGTGCTATTTATTGCAATCCAATTGACTATGCATTCAATGCCTTATAGGATATGGCAATCCAAATATTGGATACAAGCATTTGTGTAATGTCTTAGAGGATATGGAAATCCAGATATTGGAACAAGAATTTGTGTAATGTCTTTGAGGATATGAAAATCCAAATATTGGGTACAAGCATTCATGCAATGTCTTAAGGGATATGGAAATCCAAATGTCGGATACATGCATTTGTGTAATGTCTTAGAGGATATGGAAATCCGAATATTGGATGCAAGCATTTGTATATAGTAGTATCTATCTCCAGTAATTAATCAGGTGTATCTAAATAAACGCTTGTGCTTCCCCGCCAAAAAAGAAACTTTCTGTTGGCTCTTGGACAATTACATTGAGGGAAGTGTAAGAGAAAAACACAAAATACTTGCCTACTCATAGTTGGTTACATGAAAAATAACTATGAGATAACACGTCGTGGAAAACAAATTATGTTAAGGCCATCTCTCATGCAAAATGCATATACATGTGCTGAGGTAAAAAAGGGTGTGGCTAGATCTCAGTCGATTAAGACTTAACAAGTCTCAGTCAAGTGACAAAACATATTAAAAAGAAGAACAAAAAAATTAAAAGTAAATTTACACGAATCTCAATGTAAGATCTAACAAATATATCATCGACTAAGACTTCATTAAGTCCTCATTCGACTGATATTTAGGAATCCTGAAATAAGAAAATAACAAAAAAATCATTAAGCGTTTTGTGCTTCAATGCCCAGATTTGAAGGATCTTGCAACTTAATACCGCAACATCTTCATTCAGCAGCTAGTCTGGCTAACATGGTGTTGATCAATGTGGTCATTTGTCTTAGTAAGTATCCAAAGTCTAAACAAGGCCCAAACATGATTTTTTTAGTCTAGCTAACAAAAAATATGGTAAAACTAGTTTCCTTAAAATCCTAATAAAGTTTGTTTTCTAAAAATCCGATGCTCATCATCACTATCCAACAACAAATTAAAGTAATACAAAAACATTACCTCATTTATCTTTTTTTAACACGGGGTAGGGTTCAGAAAGACCCGGTCATCGATTAGATAAGCATGAGAGTAGAATTTATAATAGGATCCAAAGAAACACAAAATTATGAACTGGATTATGCATCTTGCAAAAGAAATCCCAAAGAAAGTACTCTATTGCAATCGGCTTCGACCAGAAGATACGTGTCCCGTTGGAGGAAACCAGGCCATGGCCAACAAGGGAACCACTCATGGTGGGCATAAAACCAGATACCCGAAGCCCAAACCTAAAAAACCCAAATAGCCAAAACAATAGAACATTAAATCAGGTACCCGAATTTTATATGGTAAATTCGAGTTTCAACTCATGGTACCCGAATAGCCTGAATTAATCAAAATTAGGAGAATCCCAGTATAAAATTCCACCTCCTGGAATCGGCACAGCCCAATCAGGGAATGAGAATAAGGCCTCGATTTCCCCAGGTAAAATGATCATATTGACGACTCTCGTCCACTTCCCATGATGCACCGCCAGCCGCACAGTCCAATCTCTCTCTCGAACGGATGCCTCGTTCCTTCCTCTCGGTACCTATCGATCCAGCACCTACAATGCAACGCGGGTGGCCACATCCTTGGTCCCGCCACCAATGTGCAACGTGCAACGTGGCCGAGCAGTCGCCAACCTCCTTAACTCTATGTACCTCGCTGGATTCATCACCACCGTCTGCACCTCGCTGCCATTCTCTGTGACGCGCGCGAGGCTCACCATCTCCCCCTGCAATATGGCTGATGACCTCCTAGTCCCAGTATCCTACTGCCATGAGAAGCGCATGAGGCGAGGCTAGATCCCACAACCTTTCATTGAGAGGGAAGCAAACGGGAGCGATGCATCAACTATTAGTATGTCGTGAGCCGTTGCGGCCATTGTGGTTGTTGTGCTAATTCGGGATTACCCGAACACAAACCTGATTTTTTTGGGTTACTTTTTTCCATGAATATTTTGGGTGTTGATTTTGGAAACCCGGACTTTAAAAAATCTAAGTTACTAGAACCGAAATTTTGGGTAAACCTGAATGCCCACCCCAAGGCACCACAATTCGTCCAAATCCACCGCCATTAGCTCTTGAACCCCATCTAGGTGACTGCATCGACGCCTCCACCACCATGATGAATGTGGCAATCAGAGGTATTCTGGAGGCCTCTAATAGATTTGGGCAAAATACCTCACTGGAAGCTTGGATAAAGTGATCAGATGTAATACTAGAAGCCCAAGTAATGTCGTGATGTTCCACCCGTGGCATCGCCGTGGTGGCCAAAAGAAAGAGGGGAGGTCACGAGAGATACTTGATCTTGTGCGATTGCGCACTTATTAAGGTTGTGAGCGACCGAACCGATGCCTCTCTTTCACCTCGTGATGGAACTAGAGCAGAAGATGACAACGACGACCATCGTGCACTGTGCAAGCAACGGTGGGCAGTCTCTCATTTTCCTCTGAAAGTGCAACTAATCCCCAGGTGGTTTTGGTAATTCATAACAATATATATCTCATTGAACTAATATCCTTTCAAGATAAATATTTCAGGATGTTCATTGATGGGCATAGCATGGAATGGAGAAGTGGACCCCTCAAAATGATAAGAACAAAATTGGCAAAATCTCAAGATACTACTTTTTCATTTTAGTGATCCAAGATCACATTGACTCCATAGGAAAGCCCAAACTATTAAAAGCGGATGAGGTCACTACTGGAATCAGGATCTTTGCCGTCGGCCAGATCTTTGCCGTCAGCTAGCTGATGGCAAAGAAGGTCTTTGCCATCAGTATACAGAAAGCTGACGGTAAAGAAAGAGCTGACGGCAAAGAGCGTGTTTGCCGTCAACCATAACTTTGCCGTCAGCTAGCAGACGGCATATAAGCTTTGTCATCAGCCAGCTGACGGCAAAGAGACAGGGTGGCCCAGTAGTGAGAACCACGTAACGGCCACTTTCTTTGCCGTCAGCTAGCAGACGGCAAAGAAAGTGCTTAAACTGACGTCCATTACGTAGGCTCTTTGCCTTCTACTAGCAGACGGCAAAGAACCATGCCCTAACTAAAAATCAAGCACGCCGTCGCCTGACCACTCTCTCTCTGTCCATTCTCCTCCCCGAGCCCGAGTCGTTGCCGCCCCATCGCCACCTCTCGCCGGGCCGCCTCACTTCGATGCCGCCGCCGCCCCGCGCCACCCACATCGTCGTGCCGACCCGGCGACCCCCTCTCCGCCCCGCCCCAACCCCGTCGTCGCGCCGTCCCTGCCGCCCTGGCGACCCCAACCTCGACCTCGACCGCTCCTCGCCCTCAAGTAAGTGTGCCCGGTCTTCATGGTGCCCCAATTGCACTTTTGATGCATTGATTTGGTCACTGTCTCTGCCTAGGGTTCAAAATCTGTTATGATCTTTGTGTTATGTTCATATGTACAGTTCTAGTTAGTTTTGATTTGCCTGGTATTGTCTGCCCATGATGCAAAAATGATAGCACAATCAAAAGGCCTGCTCTAGGTTATCCCAATATCTTAGAAGAATGCATCGAGCAGATCAAGGGTGGTGTGCAATTATACACCACTCATTTTGACATAAGGTACAGTACTAAAAACCCGCTGATCCTACTTTTAGATCAAGAAGTTGCAAACACCATTTCCGGGAACCATGAGCTCAAGAAGAACATATAATAGAAGAATGCATAGAGCTTTAACTATCAGTGCACTACAACAATTCAATCCTATTGATGAACATTGCTAAAATGCCAGTCAAGTTTCTAGTTTTCAAAGCAAGGGTTCGCTGCACAAGTTCTAGTTAGTTTTTGTTTTTGGTTCAGATTGAATGCTCCCTCTTGATTGTAATGGAAGATTCGCATCGGTAGTAATAAGTGCGAGAAAAACATAAGATCTGGTGGCTGTCATATAGGTTCATAAATTAACAATTTCAGAGTAGTTGCAGACTTGTTTCAAAATTTCAGAGTATATTTCCATGTCAAGTTTTTTTAGTTGTTAAGAGTTATTGTCTCGTTGAGGGTGAATACACTACACCGGGCATAGTCGTGTATATGTTGTTCTTATTTTCATGGCCCTCAAGAAACCATGGTTTATTATTACAGTCAATCTCCACCACTCTTAGATCCTCATATCATGGTTGTTCTCATGATCTCAAAGAAAATCATCTTGGTTGAGATGACTGACCGAAACTGAAACTTTCAGGTGATTGTGTGTTAGCAGTTATGTAAGATACTAGATTAGAGTGGGCACCCTGTTTTTGCTTTCCTTTCATTTTGGTAACTCATTTTTGTACTAGGATCTCTCAACCAACACTCCTGATTTCTTTCTTTTCTTTAGTTGAATGTTTTTATACTGCTAGTTGCCTAGGTTGCTGAACGAAATAAGTTAAAATAATTATTATATGAAATTCAACTAAAGTCAACATTTTTGTGTCTAGCCCGTGCGAAGGCACGGGTTGACGACTAGTGCTACTAATAAATCTTGTGCTCAGCTCTAGTATGTCAACCTAGAGCCATCATATGTCCACAAGTGCATTGCTTTTTGAATGTGAAATGATAACTTCGTGTAGTTGATTATCTTCTGCTCAAAACTTCTACTACTATAATGTTGTATGGTAATATTGTAACGGTACTAATTGGTCTCTTCTGCTGCTTACCAGAGATGGGGGGAAGCCGCCAGCGCAGGCTCCGCTCTGCCACACCGGAGTACGAGTTGGATACTTTCGAGTTCTTCAGTATCATACTTGGGACTTCCTCTAGGAGGCAGGTATATAAAAGGAGAGATCTCCCCTTCACCCATCTCATTATGATAACTATGTTGTTTACTACATCACTCCTTGTCCCAAACTGTAGAGGCTGCCTGACACTTTTATGAAGATGTTGGACGGCCATCGGCCAAAGAATGTGAAGCTGCGACAGGCCGGCAGCGGGCTTCGCAGGCATTGGGACGTGGAGTTGGTGATCAGGTACGGCCACATGTACCTGTGTCGTGGCTGGGAGCAGTTCTACCGTGCCTACGACCTGCGGCACGGGTACTTCCTTCTCTTCAGGTACGACAGCGACGCCATGCTCACCGTGAAGGTGTTCAACACGACTATGTTTCGCATTTGCTACCAGGACGATGATGATGCCAGTACGTTCTGCCTCTTCTTCCTCTACATTTGCCTTTGTCTCACATCGATTGTTAACGGTCATTGTTGCATTTGGTCAGGCAATGGGAGCAGCAGTAGCGACCCTGGCTATAGCTAAAGCAGCAACGACTCTAGCTGCAGCAAAAGCAGCAGCGAGGATGATCCGAAATGGAGTGGGGAAGAAGAGGAGCAGAGTGGGGATGAGGAGGTGCATGCTGACGATGGGAAATAGATGGTGGTGGCTGAGGATGACCTAGCGATGGTGGTGGCTGACGATGGGCAAGAGATGGTGGTGGCTGAGGATGACCTAGCGATGGTGCTGCCTGAAGATGGCCTCACAATGGTGGTGGTGCCTGACAATGACCTCGCGATGGTGGTGGCGCCGGTGATCCCACGGCCGGGCGACCTGACCATGCCAATTGTGGTAGAAGACTAAATCCCACTGCCTCCACCGCCTCGCCACTCTTGGCGCATCAGGATGAGGAAGGAGAAGGAGAAGAAGAAGGAGGAGTGAACTATGTCAGGTATGTCAGATCTCCAAAATGATCTATATATACTTAGCTTTGTTTCCTCCGAAATGACATAAGTTAGCTCTAATATGTTAAGTTATCTCTAATATGCTTAGTTTCCTAGGTTTGCTCAATAAAGACATACACTTGGCTTAATTAGTTAAGTTAGCTCCAAAATGACCATTTTAACCTAGGTTAGCTCCAATATGGTCCATTTTACCTAGGTTAGCTCCAAAATGACCATGTTTACCTAGGTTAGCTCCAATATGATCCATTTTACCTAGGTTAGCTCCAAAATGACCAAGTTTACCTAGGTTAGCTCCAATATGATCCATTTTAGCTAGGTTAGCTCAAAATGACCAAGTTTACCTAGGTTAGCTCCAAAATGGCCAACTTTACCTAGGTTAGCTACAATATGATCCATTTTAGCTAGGTTAGCTCCAAAATTACATATGTTAGCACAAAAATGACCTATACTTACTTTATTTTCCTCCAAATTGAAATAATAAGCTTAGTTAGCTAAAAATTGGCATAATTACCTATGTAAGCTCTAAAATGACACAGATAAGGAATAAGAAGAAGAAAAACAAGGAAGAGGAGAAAAAGAAAGAATAGAAGAAGGAAGAGAAGAAAAATAAAGAATAAAAGAAGAAGAATGAGAAGGAAAAGGGTAAAAACATTCTTATTCTTCTTCTAGTCTTCTTCTTATACTTCTAGTCTTCTTCTTCTTCTAGTCCTCTTCTTCTTCTCCTAGTCTTCTTCTTCTTCTAGTCTTCTTCTTCTTCTTCTTCTTCTTCTTCTTCTTCTTCTTCTTCTTCTTCTTCTTCTTCTTCTTCAAAATGACCTAAGTTAGCTCTAATATACTTAGTTACCTAGGTTAGCTCAATAAAGACCTGTACTTAGCTGCTTTATATCATAAATGGCATAATAAGCTTAGTTCACTCAAAGATGGCATAATTAGCTAGGTTAGCTCCATTTTACCTAAGTATGATTACTTCTTATTCTAGTCTTCTTCTTCTTCATTTTCTTCTTCTTCTTCTAACTTTCTTGTTTCCCATTTTGCAGATTTCATTTAACTCACGGAAGCTTGCATGGATGGAGTGCTTCTTTTCCCTTTCTGCTTTTATTTTGTATCGATGAACTTGCATGGATGGAACTTGTTATATGCATGGATGGATGGATAACGGTGTTGGATGAACAATGTGAAACTTTTGTAATATGTATGGATGGAACTATGTGTTGGTTATGTATGTATATATGATGAAACTTGTGTGTTGGATATGTCTTCTGTGAAATTTGTGTGTTGAAACTTGTGTGTTCAAATTGAATGATTTAAGAAAAAACAGAAAAAACAGGGGCTATACAGGATCTTTGCCGTCCGCTGGCAGATGGCAAAGAGATTAATTAACCATAAGCCAGCAGACGGCAAAGATGCCACGTGGCAGCTACCTGTACAACCTGGGGACTGGCCTATTTGGTTACTTTGCCGTCTGCTGGCTAATGACAAAGGTGCAATGGTCTTTGTCGTCTGCCAGCGGACGACAAAGCGCACCGTTAGCCCCCTGTCGGTGTCAAAACCGGCGGATCTCGGGTAGGGGGTCCCGAACTGTGCGTCTAAGGCGGGTGGTAACAGGAGGCGGGGGACTCGATGTTTACCCAGGTTCGGGCCCTCTCGATGGAGGTAATACCCTACTTCATGCTTGATAGATCTTGATGATATGAGTACTACAAGAGTTGATCTACCACGAGATCGTAGAGGCTAAACCCTAGAAGCTAGCCTATGGTATGATTGTTGTTGTCCTACAGACTAAACCCTCCGGTTTATATAGACACCGGAGGGGGCTAGAGTTTACATAGAGCCGATTACAAGGGAGGAGACCTACATATCTGTACTGCCAAGCTTGCCTTCCACGCCAAGGAGAGTCCCATCTGGACACGGGACGAAGTCTTCAATCTTGTATCTTCATAGTCCAACAGTCCGGCCAAAGGATATAGTCCGGCTGTCCGAGGGCGCCTAATCCAGACTCCTCAAGAGCCCCGAACCAGGCTTCAATGACGATGAGTCCGGCGCGCAGATTGTCTTCGGCATTGCAAGGCGGGTTCTCCTCCAAATTCTGAGTACCTGTCCAGTAGCGTCCGGCTTCCCATGAATGTCGCACTCCTTGGCTTCTACGCCTAATAATGGCTATCCTCCATGTGTCAAGCGAATGCGAGAAGTCGGGGCATTTTTACACTTGCCACCCTAACCATGTAAGTAAATCGTCTATTTAAGGAGGCGGGGATCCTCAGATCCACATCACACCATCCTCCCACAGAGAGTATCCATCGGAGCGCACCCGGAAAGGTCCATCCCATCATGGCCGGCCATCGCAGCTCCTCCTCTCGCTCCTGTAGCCCTAAGCCAGGCAATTGGAAGAAGTGTTCCGTCCCTCACAGCCAATTAGTACAGTTACAGACCCAGGGATTCCTCCCTCCAGCGTATATGGTCCCCGTTCGAGCCAGACTCGCCACCTACAATGGTGGGGAGCAAGCGGAGAGCTTTCCCAACCCATCCATGGGGGGGCGGATATGCCTCGTCCCTTACTTATTAAGGGGGCTCAGATTTCCAATCCATCCGTTCCTCCGCGGGCTGTTTTTGGGCTGCGAAGCTCATTTCGAGCTATGGAAGAGGCTATTCTACCTCGTACGCCGTACACAGGAGCGGTCAATATATCAAGTGGGCGGAGCCGAAATATGGCGCATCGCCGGCACCGGATACCTGTCCGGTACTCCGAAGAAGACATCTGAAGACTGGCCTTCGGAGTGGTTTTATATGGAGGACGTCCCCCTTCCGGACCCTATTCGGATGGGCCTTCGTGAGTTTGACAACGCTCCCTTACATAGAGCCTATTTGGATGGTATAGAAGAAGAATTTAGTCAGTCTAAGTGACTGTGTACTTCAAGTGACATGTATTGTCCCTAGCCGGATTGAAAATCATTTGTCATGGCGGACCTTTTCGCTTCGACCTCCGGACCCGACAGTCCGGAGTGTATCCGAGTACCCGCTTAGTTATGTGAAAACCGGAGTACGCGGGGAACCAGGCGTAGGGGTCATAAGTGCTTGAACAGACAAGTACCCAACTAGCTATGTTATATTACATGGATAGTAAGAAACATTTTCCAGGGAGAATAGTCCCGTTAAGGGTTCCTTTCCCTGGGTACGCATGCATTAATGTGCATGTCCAAACTGCGAAACCAGACGCAGGATATAAACATCTGGGGGCATGTAGTACAATAAATAAAAATCATCTTTTGTTCACCGACCGAATATTCCCTTAAGAACGCTAGCTCTCAGCTTCACCCAGTCTGAGGTACACATCCGGCTGACCCGGCAGTAACAATCGCAGAGGTGCTCCCCTTATGCCCTAGCCGAATTAACGGGAATGTAGGGCATAAACACAAGAGCCAGGCAACCCAGCTTGGCCAAAACTTAAGTCATATCGATGCATATAATGGCGAAAAAAGGTACATGTGAAAAGTAACACATGTGTGGGGCCTAGAGCCCGGAGCGTAGCTATATTAAGCTTCTGTATAAGAAGCCCCCAGGTATCATGAGCGCGGCTAGCGCGTCAAGATTGTGTAGTCAAGACACATTTTAGCCTTGTAAGGCCTCGAAGAAAAAAGGGAAGAAAGAAAGAAGGAAAAGACAGATAACGAATATACAAAAAATTGACAGAGGTAAGGAGACGAACATAGAGTCCGGCACTAGGCGTAGAACCTTTGGAGTCTGGCTGCGTTCCATGGGTTTGGCTCGAGTCGATTGTCCGATGCATCCCGCAGACGGTACGCTCCACCGGTCAGAACTTGGTCAATAACGAAGGGACCTTCCCATTTGGGCTTGAGCTTGTTCTTTTTCTTCTCTGCTAGGCGTAGAATGAGTTCGCCAACGTTATAAGTTTTGGCCCGTACTTCTCTGCTTTGATACCTTCGAGCCTGTTGCTGATAGAATGCGGAACGGGCTTTTGCCACGTCACGCTCCTCCTCCAGGGCGTCCAAATTGTCCTGCTGATCAAGCTCGGCTTCTTTCTCTTCATACATGCGCACTCTAGGTGAGTCATGAATTCTGTCGCAGGGCAGTACCGCCTCTGCGCCGTACACGATGAAAAACGGTGTGTATCCGGTAGTGCGATTCGGCGTGGTCCGCAGCCCCCATAGTACGGAGTCGAGCTCCTCTACCCTGTGCGTATCGGATTCCTTCAAGGATCGCACTAATCTGGGTTTAATGCCGCTCATGATAAGACCATTTGCTCACTCGACTTGACCATTAGTTTGCGGGTGATAGATAGAAGCATAATCAAGCTTGATGCCCATGTTGCTGCACCAAAGTTTTACCTCGTCGGCTGTAAAGTTTGAGCCCTTATCGGTGATGATGTTGTGGGGAATGCCATAACGGTGTACAACCCCGGATATGAAGTCTACCACTGGTCCGGATTCGGCCGTTTTAATTGTTTGGCTTCTATCCATTTGGTGAATTTGTCCACCATGACCAATAGGTATTTTTTCTTATGGCTTCCCCTTTAAGGGGTCCGACCATATCAAGCCCCCAGAGCGCAAAGGGCCAAGTGATGGGGATTGTTTGGAGAGCGGTAGGTGGCATATGGCATTGGTTTGCGAAAAGCTGGCAACCAACACAACGTAGAACGAGGTCCTGTGCGTCTGTCCGGGCTGTCGGCCAATAAAAACTTGTACGGGAGGCCTTGCTTACAAGGGCCCGAGCTACGGCGTGGTGGCCGCCAAGTCCAGCATGAATTTCTGCCAAAAGTTGTCGTCCTTCCTCTTCGGAGATGCACCTTTGAAGGACTCCGGTAGCACTTTTCTTATAAAGCTCGCCCTCGTGGACCTTGTAGGCTTTAGACCGTCGCACAATGCAACGTGCCTCGTTTGGGTCCTCAGGTAGTTCCTGCCTAGTTAGGTAAGCCAAGAAGGGTTCTGTCCACGGGGCGATGACGGCCATAATCACGTGGGCCAAATGTGTTATTTCGGTGGCAGAGCCTCCGATGACGTCTGAGTGTTCAGTGTCTGGTGTTGTGGCAGGGTCCGGACTATTGTTACCGGTCTCTCCTTCCCATACCACGGATGGATTAAACAGCCTTTCCAAGAAGATATTAGGTGGGGCAGGGTCGCGCTTAGCGCCGATGCGGGCGAGGATATCCGCCGCCTGACCCAGACCACAGGGTGGAATTCAAGCCCCTCGAACCGAGCTGACATTTTGAGGACGGCGTTGCGATAAGCCGCCATTTTTGGATCCTTGGCATCGAAGTCTCCATTTATTTGAGGTATTGCGAGGTTCGAGTCCCCACGCACCTCCAGGCGTTGAATGCCCATGGAGACTGCCATCTGGAGACCATGTAACAGGGCATCATATTCTGTTGCGTTGTTGGAGTCTGTTTATAATATTTGGAGTACATATTGGACTGTATCTCCGGTGGGAGATGTCAAGACGACGCCAGCCCCCAGACCAGCCAGCATTTTAGAGCCGTCAAAGTGCATGATCCAATTGGAGTACGTGTCGTACTCTTTAGGGAGTTCGGCTTCTGTCCATTCGGCGACGAAGTCAGCTAGTACTTGTGACTTATTGGCTCACCGTGGTTTGTATATTATGTCGAACGGGAGGAGCTCAATAGCCCATTTAGCAATCCGGCTCGTGGCCTCGTGGTTGTTTCTTATGTCGTTGAGTGGTTCTTCAGAGGCCACCGTAATTGAACACTCTTGAAAGTAGTGTCGTAGTTTCCGGGATGCCATGAAGACCGCGTATGCTATCTTTTGATAATGTGGGTACCGTGATTTGCATGGAGTGAGGACAGTGGATACATAGTATACCGGCTTTTGAAGCGGGAACTTATGTCCGTCCGTCTCTCATTCGACGACGAGCAGTGCGCTTACAACTTGGTGTGTTGCCGCTATATATAACAGCATTGGTTCGCCGACATTTGGCACGGCCAAGATTGGGTTTGTGGCCAAAATGGCTTTTATTTCTTCTAATCTGGCCGTGGCCGCATCCGTCCACTCGAAGTGTTCGGTGCATCGAAGAAGGCGATAAAGAGGCAGTGCCTTTTCTCCTAATCGGGAGATGAAGCGGCTTAAGGCAGCCATGCATCCAGTTAGTTTCTGGATTTGCTTGAGGTCTGTTGGGATGGCCAACTGTGGCAGAGCTCGGATTTTAGCCGGATTTGCTTCGATTCCTCGGTTGGAGACGATGAAGCCTAAGAGATTTCCGGCGGGCACGCCGAAGACGCATTTTTCCGGATTGAGCTTAATGTCGTATGTTCGGAGATTGTCGAACGTGAGCCTCAAGTCGTCTATTAAGGATTCGACGTGTCTGGTTTTAATGACCACATCGTCTACGTATGCCTCCACTGTTTTGCCGATCTGTGTCTCCAAGCATGTCTGAATCATGCGTTGATAGGTTGCACCAGCGTTTTTGAGCCCGAAAGGCATGGTGTTAAAACAGAAGGGGCCGTATGGAGTGATAAATGTCGTTGGAGCTTGATCGGACTCCGCCATCTTAATTTGATGGTATCCGGAGTATGCTCGAGGAAACACAATGAGTCGTGTCCTGCGGTAGCGTCAATAATTTGATCGATGCGAGGGAGGGGGAACGGATCCTTGGGGCAAGCCTTGTTAAGGTCCTTGAAGTCGACACATAGGCGCCAGGATTTGTCCTTCTTTGGTACCATCACCAGGTTTGCTAGCCAGTCCGGATGTTTTATTTCTCGAATGAATCCGGCCTCCAGTAACTTGGCTAGCTCCTCTCCCATGGCTTGTCGCTTAGGCTCAGAGAAGCGCCGAAGAGTTTGCTTGACAGGCTCGAATCCCTTTAGAATCTTAAGGCTATGCTCGGCCAGCCTGCGTGGGATTCCTGGCATGTCTGAAGGATGCCAGGCGAAGATGTCCCAATTCGCGCGCAAGAACTCCCGTAGCGCAGCGTCTACTGTGGGGTTTAACTGTACCTCGATGGATGCTGTTTTGTAGGGTCCATTGGATGGACTTGGAATTTGACTATTTCATCCACTGGTTTAAAAGAGGTGGACTTGGATCTTTTGTCGAGTATCACGTCGTCCCTGTCCACCATGGAGCAGAGCGCACTTAATTCTTCGGCCGCGAGGGCTTCGGATAACACCTCGAGGGCCAGTGCGGCTGTTTTATTTTCGGCGCGGAGTGCTATGTCCGGATCACTAGCTAGAGTGATGATTCCATTGGGCCCGGGCATTTTGAGCTTCATGTACCCGTAATGGGGTATATCTTGGAAGAACGTGAATGCCTCGCGCCCTAGAAGGGCGTGGTATCCGCTATTGAACGGGGCCACTTGGAATGTGATTTCTTCGGACCTATAATTCTCCGGCGTGCCGAATACCACATCTAGTGTGATTTTCCCAGCACATCGTGCCTCCCGACTAGGGATGATTCCTCTGAAGGTCGTGCTGCTTTGCTCAATGCGGCTTTTGTCTATTTCCATTTTTTGAAGATTCTCCTCATAGATGAGGTTTAATCCACTGCCACTGTGCATGAGCACTTTAGTAAGCCGGAAGCCGTCCACAATTGGACTAAGGACCAAGGCGGCTGGTGCTAGGGCTGTTCGGAATTTAGGTTCGTTACTGGCATTGAAGGTGATAGCCGTATCGCTCCATGGATTTATTGTTTCCACGTGGCAGACTTCGGCAAGGCTGCGGAGTGCTCGCTTACGCCTATTATTTGAGACGAAGGTCTCGAAGACTGTCACTACTGTATTGTTGTTTTCCACGGGATGGTGCTCTGCGGTATTGTTGATGAGGAGATCCTCACCGCTCTTGGCCACCTGCCGGAGTACCCAACATGCTCTAAAGCTGTGTGTTGGCATGGTATCCATTATACTGTGAATTTTGCATGGCCCATTAAGCCATCCCTCCAATACAGTTCCACGCCCTGTAGTGGGCTTTTGTTTCTTTGTAATTGGATCGGGTGACTTACGAGAGTACACCCTTTTAGTTCGGACGGGGGGTTTTGTGAGAGCCAGAGGATCCCAAAATTTTGTTTGGGTTTTCCAGGCGCTTTCCATCCCACTGTACTTCCGTACTATGGCCGCCAAGTCAGCGAAGTGTGCTATGTCACGGCGACTTATGGCGTTGAGGATTCCCCTGTCCGTGCAATTTTTTGCAAAAGAATGAAATTGCGTCTTCCTCGTGACAGTCCTTAACCTTGCTCATTACAAGGAGGAATCTGGCCGAATAGTGCTCTTGTCTAATGTGGGAAAGATAACTTATATCTGGGTGGGTGGGTGGATTTAAGTCCGAACCCTGACCCGATCTGAGACCCAGGGGAGGAGGAGTTTCCGAGCTTGGTAGTTCGGGCTCCCAGATGTTGCCCAACGGGTCTGGCCCGCTGCCTGATTCTAGGTTCAAGGCTTGGGCCATGTCCTCCCATAGACGGGTATCCGGCTCGGAGAGCTCGGGAATCCGGACATAGTTTGTCCTCAAGATAGAGGAAGAATCGCTGCGTTGCTCCTCCACCACCGCTATCTGATGGGTGACCGGCGGAGAGTTAATCTCCCTTTGGTCGGGTTTAAGCCCGATCTGATTATAGTCCGTAGCGACTCCCAAGGCGGCGATGCGATCCAAGAACTCGTTCAAGGAAGAGAGCTCCATTGGATCCAACTGCTCGACGAATTCCGAGCCGACGTGGAGGCTGTTTTTGATGACCCGAGAAGTCATCGTCGGCGCAACGGCCGAACGGGCGGTCATGACGAAGCCGCCTAGTCGGAGAGTTTGGCCTACAGCCAGGGCTCCCCCAGAGGTGATGTTGTCCTTGACAACGAGACGAGCCATCAAGCCTTATGATGACGGCACAGTGGAACTCTCAATGAAAGCACCAATGTCGGTGTCAAAACCGGCGGATCTCGGGTAGGGGGTCCCGAACTGTGCCTCTAAGGCGGATGGTAACAGGAGGCGGGGGACACGATGTTTACCCAGGTTCGGGCCCTCTCAATGGAGGTAATACCCTACTTCCTTCTTGATTGATCTTGATGATATGAGTATTACAAGAGTTGATCTACCACGAGATCATAGAGGCTAAACCCTAGAAGCTAGCCTATGGTATGATTGTTGTTGTCCTCTGATTAAACCCTCCGGTTTATATAGACACCGGAGGGGCTAGGGTTACAAAGTCGGTTACAAGGGAGGAGATCTACATATCCGTATTGCCAAGCTTGCCTTCCACGCAAGGAGAGTCCCATCCGGACACGGGATGAAGTCTTCAATCTTGTATCTTCATAGTCCAACAATCCGGCCAAAGGATATAGTCCGGCTGTCCGAGGACCCCCTAATCCAGGACTCCTTCACCCCCTAACGGCCACAAGCTGCCGCGTGTGCCGTCCAAGACCTTTGCCGTCAGCCGGCTGATGGCAAAGAACATTTCATCTTTGTCATCCGCCAGCGGACGGCAAAAAAGCCTTTGCCGTAGCCTATTTAGCTGGACCTGTTGCCGTCTGCTGACGGACGGCAAAGGCCTTTGCCGTCCGCTAGGTATGCCTTTGTCGTCTGCCATGGCGGATGGCAAAGTACCTGATTCCTGTAGTGGGTGTTGCTTAATGATCTGACTGCTCAAGTGCTTAGTGATATTGCTGCAAAACTCTCGGCCACTTTCTCCATCCAAACTAATAAGGCGCTACAGCTAACTCATAGCAGCAGCGCGTGCGCTCCCGCGCTACTGATATACAAGTGTAGCAGCAGCGTTCTTACAGGGAGCTTGCTACTGCTAATAGCTATAGCGTGCTTCTCCTGTGCGCGCTACTGCTACTACCGCGCTGCTACTAACTTTTCTCCACTCGCTACTGCTAATTTTAGTAGTTTTTTTGTTTTTTTTGGCATATTTGTTTTGTATTTGAACAGGCTTTATAGAAGAATCTTTAGCACATACAAATGTCATCATGATACACATACAAATGCCTGCGAGACCACAAATGTAATCATAGCATATACATACAAATAGTCTCATCATAATCATCATCCAACACAAAGTGGTATCTTGTCATCATCTCGAAAATAGCGATACATGCAAGTCTCGAATACTTGCAACTACAACGTCATCCATCTAAACAAAGGTATACGCGAGAAGAGCTATCACTATGAGTGAGAGCGGAACTATGCAATACATGAGGTGGCGGTTACGAGTCCTCTCTCGCGCTAGCGTGAACCTCAAGTAACTAGCTTCTCCTTCTTGTCTGCTTTTGAAGCCTTTATGGCTGGTGCCCGAGAACCCATTCACTTGTGCCTGACACTCATGCCACTCGTTGTACACCCCCGGAACCTTCCCTTTGTACACGACATAGCACTTCCATCTCGCCATCAAGAAACTAGGTACCTGTTAGAGATGCATGTTCATGAAGAGGATGTACAATCATATATATGCAAAAAAATATACTAGCCTCAATAGCTCGTTTCACCCTCCCTTTGCAGGAGGCCAAATCATTGCTGAACATGCCCATGGCGTGATTGTTAATCTTTTTCATCTTTGGATCATCCCATGGTTGTTCTATGTTATCATCCCGGTCGGGGAACTTGAATCTCTTGTGCAACTTCGTTAGGAGCAACTGCGTCAAATGTTCTTTACTCCTTAAGTCATCGTCGTTGATGCTCGCGCATTCCCGTAGGATGCATCCTACTTGGTTCCCATAGCACTTGCGAGGTTCTTCCGGCTCTAATGGCTCAAACTTGCCAGGTGCCATCTTTGTGATCACAAGTCGTCCAATCCCTAGTTTGTTAGGTTTTCATATCCTCTGCTTCTTATGCTTCCTATTTTCGGTAGCGGCATCGGCGCCGGTACCTTCCACGCTGGTATCTTCCCCGCCAATACCTTCCCCGCCGGTCTCGGCGCCGCCATCGGTGCCGGCGCCGTCGGTGTCGATGTCGGCGTCAGTACCATCATCGAGGCCGACCTGCAAACCTTGCTTAGCAGTCAAATAGTCAAGGTACTCTTGTTCACCCTCATAATCCATCTCGTCTGCATCTTGGTCAGAAGGCCCAGTTTCTTCGTTGTTACATGTTTCCTATGATTAAGTGTCCTCATTTATTTCTAAAAGTATGAATATATGAGAAATGAAATAAAAAAGAAATCTATGTGCCAGCACTCGATATGCCAACTATGTAGCACAAATCATGCCTTTATTCACGGCAAATTTTGGCATGACCTTTGCTAAAAAAAATGGACATATCGAGTGCCTGAAATTCACCAGAACGGAAATGAATCAACATTCCGGCGTAATATAGGCCACTCGGATCATTTACCAAAATTGAACCAAAACATCACGTGTCCAAATGACATGTTCAAATTCCAAACATGACATGTCCAAAACATGACATATCCACATATCACATGTCCAGTTCAAATTTGCATATAAATTCAGCCTACCTAAATTTGCTTTAACAAGGGATGTTGATTTGGACAATTGCTTAAATGTTGCCTTTTCTTTTAACTACAATTGCTTAACCCTAAATTTATGTCCTATTTTAAAACCTAGCTAAATTTGTAACTAAATAGATAACCTAATTAACCTACTGCCCTAACTAAAACCTAAGTAAATTAACCGAAGAACCCTAGCTAGCAGAGAGAGAGAGGGGAGGTTTACAGAGGGTTCAGGGGCGAGGAGGCAGGCCCGACGACGGCCGAGGTTGGGAGGGGAGGAAGCAGAGGAGGGAGGCGAGGGCCGATGGGTCGAGGCGAGGCCGGGTCGAGGCGAGGCAGGGTCGAGGCGGCCTTGAGGCCGGGTCGAGGCGGCGCCGGGCGCGGCGGTGCGACGGGGCCAGGGAAGAGAGAGTGGGGATTTGGGGGAAAAGAGGCGGGATGAAGCAGGGAGAGGGAGAATTTTGGGTTAAGTGGGCGTGGCAGTGGCAGCGTTTAGACAAAGCAGCTGCTACTACCTTCACTAGCTGTAGCGGTTTAGACCAAACGCGCTGCTACTACCTTAACTAGTTGTAGAGGTTTTATAAGGAAATCGCTACTGCCAGTTTTCCTTTTTCTTTTCCTTTGTTTTCTCCCACTTTTATTTCCTGAGAGCAGTCAACGAAGGGAAGGCGATATATATTGCATCATTTGACGGTTAAATATGTATACAAAATAGGAACATATATATTACATCATTGGACCCATGCATAATAATGTCTAAGTGTGTGTGTGTATATATATATATATATATATATATATATATATATATATTACAGGTAGTATCTGCGTCATCATCACATGACAGTCATGGGACTTCATCCCGCTTAACCTTTTCTTGTCCGTGTCTAGATATCTGCTTATCTTGCCACAGTAACCGAAACTAACTTTGACTCCGGTAAGGCACTTAAAGAATTGATCGATCTCAGCCTGACTTAAGGTGAAGCACCTCTTTCTTTATTTTCTTGCCCTTCTTCTCCCGTGCCTCTGTCTCCGTCTCTGTCTCGTCTAACATTTTGCGGGGCGGCATATGCAGATCTTCCTTGATTTTCAAATCTTGCAAGTCTTTTCTTGCCTTCGGCCCATCCTTGGTCTTATCCGGCATGTTCATCAGTGTTGCGAGCAAGCTCTCAAGGACATTCTTACAGATATGCATTTGATGAAGGCAATGAGGTGTATCGAGTTTGTGCCAGTACTCCAACTCCCAGAACACAGACCTCGTCTTCCATACCTTCAGCAGCGGCTCCGGCGCCTTTCTCATCGTCTTTCCCGGCGCGGGGCACTCCTTCCAGTTTTTCAACAACTCATCGATTTTGGCACCGCTCCGCTTATGTGGAGGTCCTCGATGCTCAGCATGACCATTGAATAGATCTCCACGATTTCTCCACGGGTCGTCCTGTTCGAGCCATCTTCGATGCCCCATGTACATGATTTTCCCAGACCCGCCATCTTTCCTTGACGTTAGCTACTGAGATGTCATGTCATCCATGCACCGCGCGCATCCGCAATATCCATGGCACACCTGGCCTGCCACATATCCGTAACCGAGATAGTCATGCACTGTCAGCGTGGCTCTCATGTTGAAATACTCGCCTTTGCTGGCGTCCCATGTCTTGGCCGGTGTTTTCCATAACGTGTCTAACTCCTCTTGAAGTAGCCTCAGATACAAATTAATATTATTTCCTGGTTGTTTCGCCCTTGAATAAGCATGCTCATGTGAATGTACTTGATTTCATGCACAACCAGGGGAGGTTGTACATCCATACAAACACGGGCCATGTGCTATGGTTGGTGTTACGGTTTGCCAAACGGATTCATGCCATCGGTACACGCGCCGAGCACGATGTTCCTTGCATCACATTCAAAATACCGATAGAAGCTGTTCAATGCTCTCCACTGGCTTCCATCCTTGACGTGTCTCAGCTTCGGATCATCTCCATCGTCGGGCTTCTTCCTCTCCGCGTGCCAGCGCATTAGCTTTGCTTCCTTGGGATCTACAAAATACCTCTGGAGACGGGGAGTGATCGGTAAGTACCATACAACTTTAGGGACATTTCTTCCCGGCCTTCTTGTATCGAGAAGCATTGCACACCGGACAGCTTGTTTTTCCGCGTGCTCCTTCCGATAAATTATGCAATCGTTGATGCATACATGGTATCTAACGTGTGGCATATCAAGTGGGCACACGATCTTCTTGGCCTCATCAACACTAGTAGGACATAGATTACCCGCGGGAAGAACATCCTTTAGGTACTTGAGATGCTCATCGAGGCTAGTGTCGGTCCATTTGTTTTTAGCCTTCGTCTTCAGGAGTTGGAGCGTGAAACTCAAGTGGGTCACCTCAGGATTACAACCATCATACAATGGAGTGCTCGAGTCTACCACCAGTTGCTCCAGCTTAGCCTCCTCTCTAGAAGCAGCTCTCTCAGTACTCGTCTCCTTGCGAAGCAATGCTTGAACATGGGGTCCCGCATGATTGAACTTAGTACCGACGAACTCTGCTACGTGGAGTCCATGTCGTTCTCTCCGCCGCCATGTCCGGCCCCTTCTCCTCCGCCATATCCTGCCCCTTCTCCGCCGCCATGTCCGGCCTCTTCCCCGCCGCCATTATCGATCATCTCTTCGTCTTGCCCCGTGTCATCATTGCCTGCCCCGTCGGCATCCTCAACATCGTCATACTCATCTTCAATTATCCACCGAGTATAGCCATCCATGAAACCAGTCATGAGCAGGTGCACTTTGACACGACCATCATCATGGGGGTCGACCCAACTATTCCTTTGCATTTTCGACATGGACATAAAACCTCTGTCCGGTTATTTTCTTTCATGTCCTACACCGCCGACCGAAACCACCTGTCCACCATCGTTCCACTGACCATCGTCAACTCTGCACGGTAATAATAAACAAATTGATTATAAAAATGCGTGCATGCATCAAAGTCATACAAAAATTTGGCATGACCTTCCTTAAAAACAGGACATATATAGATCTAGAGTTTGCCCGAAATTCGCTGAAACGAAAATAAATCGACATTTCGGCAAAACATAGGCAACTCAAAAGCACAATTTGGCGTCAACTCATGCCACACACACACAATTTCCATAAACATATCACACACACATAAACATATTTCCATTTTGCAAAAGCATGAAGTTTTAATCACCTCTATCTCGAGATCGAGCATACGGTGGAGATGATGATGTAGGGAGATCAAAAGTGCACAAAGCTCTTCTTGACAAAGATAGATCTAGTTAGGGGGCAAATAGGTCACTTAACTAAATGCTACATCTACCTAGCTACCTAATTTGGGAGGAGATAACTTCAACTAGTGGAGGGGAAGGAAAAGAGAAGGGAGATGCATTAAGGGAGGTGGTGTAGTTAGGTAGGAGTAATGAAGAGAGAGAAAGGTAGGTAGAAGAGGGAGAGTAATGGGGGAGAAGTATTGAGGAAGAAGAAGTGTGAGAGTGGGAGGATGTGGGAGGTAGGGGAAAGGGAAGAGAGGAGGGGGAGGGGAGGACGGGTGGGGAAAAGGTGGTGTGGGTTGGTGCAGATTAGCAGTAGCGTGGGACGTAAAACGCGCTGCTGCTAAGAAAGTAGCAGCAGCGCGCTTTCGGCACAAGCGCTACTGCTAACCGGGAACAAAAGTATGCCCAATTTGAAAATTAGCAGCAGTGACCTCAGAAAAACCGCGCTACTACTACAGCTACAGCAGTAGCGCGGCTCGCGGCACCGCGCTGCTGCTAAATGGAGTTTGGTGGGCACTGTCGGTCGATATTTGTAGCAGCGCGGGTTACACCGAGCGCGCTACTACTAAACACTTGTCAATAGCAAGTTTTCCACACCCGCGCTGCTGCTAATTAGCAGCAGCGCTCCTTTTTGAGCCGCGCTACTGCTAAGATTCTGTGTATAGGGTTTTCCCGAGTAGTGTTGATTTGTGTCTTAAGGTGTTATTCTAGTACGAACTCTAGGGCTGTTTGTGACACTTATAGGAATAGCCCAACTGATTGATTGGAAAGAATAACTTTGAGGTGGTTTCGTAACCTACCATAATCTCTTCGCTTGTTCTCCGCTATTAGTGACTTTGGAGTGACTCTTTGTTGCATGTTGAGGGATAGTTATATGATCCAATTATGTCATTATTGTTGAGAGAACTTGCACTAGTGAAAGTATGAACCCTAGGCCTTGTTTCCTAGCATTGCAATACCGTTTACGCTCACTTTTACCACTTGTGACCTTGCTGTTTTTATATTTTCAGATTACAAAAACCTATATCTACCATCCATATTGCACTTGTATCACCATCTCTTCGCCGAACTAGTGCACCTCTACAATTTACCATTGTATTGGGTGAGTTGGGGACACAAGAGACTCTTTGTTATTTGGCTGCAGGGTTGTTTGAGGGAGACCATCTTCATCCTACACCTCCCACGGATTGATAAACCTTAGGTCGTCCACTTGAGGGAAATTTGCTACTGTCCTACAAACCTCTGCACTTGGAGGCCCAACAACGTCTACAAGGAGAAGGTTGCGCAGTAGACATCACACCGAGATTGGTCAAAAGTGTGTAACGGTTGGATTTTGTGTGGAGGCTATATATACCCCTCCACCCCTTCTTCCTCAGAGAGGAGAGCCATCAGAACGTGCCTAGACTTTCACCATTCAATTTCTGAGAGAGAACCGCTTACACATGTGTTGAGATCAAGAGATTCCAATCCTACGATTTGTACCTTAATTACTATCCTTCCCCAAGTTGCTTTCCACTCCAATTCTTCTCCCACCAAATCTGAATCTGTGAGAAAGAGTTGAGCGTTGGGGAAACTATCATTTGAAGCACAAGAGCAAGGAGTTCATCATCAACACACCATCTATTACCTTTTGAAGAGTGTTGTGTCCTAGATTGGTTAGGTGTTGCTTGGGAGCCTCCGACATGATGTGGATTTGAACCAAGAAGTTTGAAAGGTCAAGGAGATCGCCTACTTCATAAATATCTACCCGAGTGAGGCAAGTCCTTCGTGGGCAATGGCCATGGTGGGAAAGACAAGGTTGCTTCTTCGTGGACCCTTCATGGGTGGAGCCCTCCATGGACTCGCGCAGCCGTTACCCTTCATGGGTTGAAGTCTCGGTCAATGTGGACGTATAATAACACCACCTATCGAAACCATGCCAAAAATCTCTGTGTCTCCATTGCGTCTGCCTTCTCCAAACCTTTCCCTTTACGTTCATATGCAATGTTCTACATTCCGCTGCTATACTCTTAGAATTGCATGTGTAGGTTGAGTGCTTGACTTGTGCTAATTGCTAAAATCTGCCAACAACTGAAATTGGGAAAAGGAAAGATTTTATTTGGTCAAGTAGTCTAATCACCACCCCTCTAGACATACTTTCGTTCCTACATCCTCCCCTAACCCTAGCCGGCTAGGACAAACACTCTCCTCCAGACTACACCAGCGAGCCTGTGGATTCCCCTCCCCTTTGTCTGCTGCTCCGGTGGCCGGTGGTGGGGAGGAGAATCTGGGTGCCTCACACTGGTTGGTAGTTTCTGTTAGGGTTTTTTAGTCCGTGCAGGTGCAGCGCTTGAGCGAATGGCGGCGCTACTTCTCGTGTGTCAAGTATTGTCAGGTGTATTGTTTGTTTGATCCTAAATTTTGAACCATGGATCCACGTGCATAGCCGGTACGTAACGACCGACATGTGCATGGAACGTAGTATGCCTTGTGCCGTCCGTTGGAGATCCGATGACTCAATGTGAGGTGCGCTCTTTCCTTCAATCCTGTTCGTGTCCACACGACCACAAGCGGCCCATGCGGCCCAACAGGACGGTACCTATCGATTCATCGCTCACCTGAGCTATAGTCTCGCCTTAGGGTTCGATGGCAAGGAGGAGCAGCTGCGGGAGAACGCGACGCCGCCTAGCCGTGGAGGCGCCAGAGATAGCTAGCAGCTGCCTCATCCAGGGCGCAATGCGTCGGAGCCATCGCGACCATGGAGCTGTGGAGCCGTGGAGTTGTGGAGACGGTGCCGTCGACGTTGACGAGCAGCCGAGGCCACGAAGCCAACGTCGTCAATGCTTCTGTAGGCCATCTGCTCTGCTGCTTGTGTGTGTGTGTGTGTGTGTGTGTGTGTGTGTGTGTGTGTGTGTGTGTGTGTGTGTGTGTGTGTGTGTGTGTGTGTGTGTGTGTGTGTGTGTGTGTGTGTGTGTGTGTGTGTAGTAAACAGACAACTTGTGTGTGTGCAAAATCAGACAGAACTGATAGAGGCAGCGGTGGCAGGCAACTTGAATGTTTGTTATGACTGAAGAATCGAAAATGTTCCTGCTTTCTCGAATGTTTGTTATGACTGAAGAATTAAGTAAACAGACAACTTGTGTGTGTGCAAAATCGGACAGAACTGATAGAGGCAGCGGAGGCAGGCCGCTCCGTCCAGGTGTTAGGCCGCCTAGCAGTGGAGGCAACGGAACTAGCAGCTGCGTCGTCCAAGGCGCGATGCGTCGGAGCCATCGCGGCTTTCTTGAATGTTTGTTATGACTGAAGAATTGTTCCAGTAAATAATTGTGTGTGCAAAATCGGACAGAACTGATAGAAATGCACTGAATTGAACCGGTGTGTAAGATTGTCAACTTGAGAGCATATAACAGGTGGTGTTAATTTAAGAGGATAGCACCTGCTGTTGACAATTTTTGAACATGTTCTTCTAGGAATATAATGATTTGCAAGTCATAATGCCTGCTTTGGCTGATGAATGTAAATGAGCATGCATATAGAAATTGCAGGTGCATTGAACAAAATAGATGCCAACCTTGGGAGTATATCTCTGAAATGCATGAAAAAGTGATTGATCAACTAGAACCTAAAATGAACTAAATATCCAAATTTCTCAAAACCATCCTTGTTTGTGCTCTGATTCAAGTAAAGAGCACATGGTTGCCCAAAACAATAGCACTTCACCACGACCCAGTAAATAGATCATCAAGGTTTAAAATATTCACCAAGGTGGGGATTAACAGGCTAACGCAGATTGCACACAGTGTGGTGCAACCATCTCAAACAGATTTCATGCTGGACAGAAACATCCTAGAAGGGGTTGTGCTCCTACATGAAACACTCCATGAATTCCACACGAAAAAACTAGATGGGGTTGTTTTTAAGGTGGATTTTTAGAAAGCGTACGATAAGGTTAAATGGCCATTTCTGCAGCAGGCCTTGCGGATGAAAGTATTCGATCAGTCCTGGAGAAAGCAGGTAGATTCTTTCATGCAAAAAGGCAGTGTTGGAATCAAAGTGAATGATGACATAGGTCATTATTTCCAGACACACAAGGGTCCGAGGCAGGGAGACCCGATGTCACCTATCTTGTTCAACATAGTAGTGGAGATGTTGACAATTCTAATAGGAAGAGATAATGACAATGGCCAGGTAGGCAGGGTCGTCCCGCATTTAGTGGACAAAGGAGTGTCCATTCTGCAGTACGCTGATGATACTATTATCTTCATGGATCATGATCTGGCAAAAGCAAGAAACGTGAAGCTTGTTATGCTTATTCGAACAATTGTCGGGGTTAAAGATTAAATTCCATAAAAGTGAATTGTTTTGCTTTGGGAGAGCTAAAGACGAACAAGAAGCTTACAAACAACTTTTCGGATGTGAATTAGGTCCGTTGCCTTTTACATATTTGGGTATACCAATTCACCATCGCAAGCTATCTAACAAAGAATGGAAGTGCATTGAGGATCGCTTTGAAAAGAAACTAAGCTACTGGAAGGGCAAGCTTATGTCATATGGAGGCCGACTAATTCTCATTAATTCGATGCTCACGAGTACGCCAATGTTTCTCTTGTCCTTTTTCGATGTACCAGTTGGGGTTCGAAAAAGACTGGACTTCCATTGATCGTGTTTTTTCTGGTAAAGCGATGAGTTAAAATGAAAATACTGACTTGCTAAATGGGATATTATCTGTAGGCCAAAAGACCAAGGTGGTCTTGGCATTGAAAATCTAGAGGTGAAGAACAGATGTCTTCTCAGCAAGTGGCTGTACAAGCTATCTGTAGAGACCGATGCCACATGGGCCCAGATTCTCTGTAATAAGTACCTACATTCGAAAACCTTATCCAAGGTGATGGTCGATGACCGATTCACCATTTTGGAAAGGACTGATGAGAGTGAAATCAGCCTTCTTCCAAAGGAGAAAATTTATCGTTGGAAATGGTACTTCCACGAGATTCTGGGAGGATACATGGTTAGGGAAGACGCCTCTAGCTATCCAATATCCTTCTCTCTATAATATTGTTCATCGTAAAGATGCTTATGTTGCAATAATATTACAGTCCAACCCTCTCAATATTCAATTCAGGAGGACTTTAGCGGGAAACCGTTGGGAAGCGTGGCTCCATCTTGTGAGAAGATTGATGGATATACACCTTTCTCAACAGCCAGATCAGTTGCACTGGAAACTAACCAAGAATGGAGTGTTTTCGGTAAAATGCATGTATTTGGATATTATCAACTCTGGCTCTATCCCTCGATCTATGCACATTTGGAAAGTCAAAGTGCTCTTAAAAATTAAAGTGTTTATGTGGTTTGTCCATAAACAATTCATTCTAACTAAGGACAATTTGGCAAAACGTAACTGGATAGGATCTCGAAGTTGTAGCTTCTGTGATCATGATGAATCTATCAAACACCTCTTTCTTGATTGCCCAATGGCCAAAATTTTATGGCGGTCTATTCACATAGCATTTAACATTACTCCTCCGACTACCATCCACACGTTATTTGGGATGTGGCTAGATGGAGTGGAGTCAGAAACAGCGAAACATATCCATGTAGGAGTATGTGCTTTATTATGGATTGTATGGAACTGTAGGAAAGATTTGGTTTTTTAATAGAACAACACATATTCATTTCTTGCAGCTTATTTTTGGGGCCACTACACTGATCCGTATGTGGTTGCTACTCACTCCTACGGATGCCAGGAAGCATATGGTTACTGGGTCTATCCGATGGGAGACGGTAGCGCGGGCTATCTTCAACCGGTTTGGATGGCGGTCATGTAATAGGATAGGTGTTTAGTTTCCTATCTATCTTTATTCCGCCAGTTGTGGCTATCATGTTTCATGTTTTTCTGCTCTTTGTGAGCTTTTTTACTTTTTGAGACCTGGAGACTTTGTTGAACTGTTTGCTTATTGATAAGATGGCCGCACGCATCGTTCTGATGGAGAGGCCGGGGGATAACCTCCTTTTCAAAAAAAATTGCTAATAGATCATCTGCAATTGGTCCCTGGAAATTGAATAAATAAGAAAGTTTTATAATAATAATTGCCCCCCCCCCCCCCCAAATTTCGACTAATTATATGGGCAAGATTACCATCAAAAGTTGAGTGAAGCTAAGATTGTCCTTGTAATGTTGAGAGTCCTTCATATTGTCCTTGTGAACTAAAACATCTGCACCTTGTCCAACACCACTACATGCCTCTTCCCCAACCTCTTGTTTCTTCTAATGAAAGAAAATTTGAGGGTTATGAAAATTAATGGGTAGAATAATAATATTGAAAAGACAATAGTTATGAGAATTAATGTTCCACCAACTTGGCGACTAGCCAATTGATGTGCAGCTTTTGGCCTAAATTCCTGCATCATTCGTCGTTTCAATTTCAAATGCTTGCAATTATGAAATTTTTCTTTGTGATACCATTAGGTGTAAGGTTTCTGGCAAGTGTAGTGTGTGATTGTGTTCCAAAACCAACCCAGACACTTTCAGATTTTCCTTCTTTTGATCCATTTTAAGATTCATGTAGACTTGACAATCGGTTCTAGTTTTAGCTCGAGGGCATTTTGTTAAATAATCCCTTTTGTCTTGTGTTCGGTGACCCTCATTTACGCAAACAAATCTACATGATGTGACCTTGCCATCGGTTGGCCTTCAGTTTTATAACTTTTTCTGACCTCAAATCTTCTTTGTCCATTGTGGGTGAGCCAAAATGCCGAGGCCTCATCTAAATTTTTGAATTCCATGCCAACATGAGGTACCAAACTAGGCAATACAACTCTATAATGTAAAAGGAACATGACCATTAGACTTGTGGAAGTGCATAGGAAATGTTGGTGCTAATAGTATTGGAAAAATATTTCTGTAAGAGAATACGCAAAGAGTAGCGATAATTGGGATAAGAAAATTACTTATTGGAATTAGAATCATGGTGCACTGTCTTAGCCTCTTCTTTCATCTCAGTTGCTTCTTCCATCGGGAAAAGGGATGTCTGATTAGAGTTGAGCAGGACACTTCTTCCATCAGAAAAGGGATGCCGGATCACAATTTAGCAGGTTGCTTCTTCCATCGGAAAAGGGATATTTGATCAATTTCTAATGTAATATGATGGTGAAAGTTTAGTGTTTTATTCACTGTTAGATGTCAGAGAAAGGACTATCGAGACTTACTGACATTGATAAGCATAGCAGCCGTCCCCATTGGGTGCCGAGGAACTCCTTCCGATGAACTAGCAGGTTGCTTCTTCTGATCAATTAGAAATGGGAAATTTTATCAATTTCTATAGTAATATGACGGTGAAAGTTCAATCAATTTTAGAGTTTCATTCATGTGTTAGATTCAGAGAAAGGACTATGGAGATTTACAGAGATTGACGAGACGAGCAGAGCAGCAGTCCGAGCCAGCCGGCAGATCGCCTTCCGATTAACTTTGGCGCCGTTTTTTATTCCTGGCTACTACTGGCGCCCTTTTTCTGTGGCATCTCGCGCCTTTTCTCCCTCCCTTCCCTCGCTAGCATCGGACTGGGCCGCATGGGCCATTATTTCTGAGCGAGAAGGATAGCACAGGTTGTAGTCCATGCCGCTTGTGTTTGTGTGGACACGAATGGGAAATAAGGAAAGAGCGCACCTCACAACAAGTCGTCAAATTGCAAACGGAAGGTGTAGGACCTACTACGTCCCACCGCAGTAGATTGGTCTAAGTCAGAGGATCTCGTTTTGGTGTGCATACCAACAGCTGTGGATGGGTCCAATAATAACACAGTTCATCCACCAAATGCGAAGACAACACTAGGATTGATGCAGCTGTTACACAGGCAGCTACATTTTTTTGGTACACAAACACATTTATTTAGATACATTATAATTGAGATTCTTTTTCTGTCCTCTTAGGCCATTAGCATTTTTAACCATTGGATCGTCACTTTTAGGCTTCCTTGGCGGTTCGATTGACTGCTAATCAAAAGTAAATCGCGCGTATAGTCTTTGTTCCGTGCGTTAAGAGTGCTATAAGCGCCTCGTACCGCGCTGTTCCAGTGGTTTTTGGGGCCATCTTAGATTCAATTGGGCCTATTGGGCCTGTACTAGGATCCCATCCAACGGAGGGGAACTTTTGGTCTATGGAGACATATGCATCCTATATGAAAAAAAAAAAAATTCAACAACAAGTCAAAAATTCCTGAAAATATTTTTGAAATAAACTTGACCATCTATTGCACTCGTGAGAAATAAAATCCACAAAATAATATCCTTTTGACTTCTTTTCAAAAAAGACAATTTTTTGGCTAAAATAGTGTGAATAGTGACCTATAATAGCAAATAAATTCTGTCTTTTTTGCTGTGAGGTCAACTTTTTTTTTGTCGACATTTATATATCAGTGCAAAAGTAAGTCAAGTGTTTTGTCAAAAATAGTTCTTACCTATTTTGACTTTTTATTAAAATATTTAAAAAAATCCCCATATATGATGCATATACAACCCGGAACCAAAGTGTATTTCCCCCGTCCAACGCAAAACACTGGACGCGCCAGGTCACGGTATGTCCCCATCGACGTCCCCTCCCCTTCCCGCATGCGCCCCGCACTCCACACCCCGACCCCTCGGGTGCGCCGTCGATGTCGTCGTCGCCGCCCTTCTAGACGAAGGGAACGGTGGGCTAATAAATGCATAGTCAAGCAATCATGCGGAGTGGAGCCGCTCGGATTACCGCCCTTCTTGACCGAACCGCCAAATCTCGCATGAAAAAAAGAGATCATGGCGATGGCGGCCGGGGTCAATACCTCCATTATCTACAGGCCTGTGTACCTCTCCTTCTCTGCATCCCCTATTTTCTAAGAGTTGCTTACTCGATCTGGTATCTGAGTTGCTCGAATCGGAGAGGGAGATGAGAGGCTGAGCACATGTGTGTCGTCACTGTCGTGCAGAAAGACGATGCATCCGAACCTACCGTCGTCGCCGCCACGCAGGAAGAGGCGCCCTCAGAGGTTGCTCAGGCCGAATGCGACCACAAGAGAAAGCTCGAGGAGGTCGACGCGGGCACGCAGGAGAACAACGTCGGGCAGGATTCCAACCGACCACGCATGGAACTGTAGAAGGCAACGCGCAGGTTAATATCTCCAGGCTCCAGCACCCCACCCCTTTATATCCACGTGTGTGGTGTTCCTAGGGTTTAATGTCACAGATCAGTAAGACCAAACTTACAGCAAGAACATATGTGCAGGGGGAGCGTGAACCTAAGAAAATGGGCATGGACACTATTATAATTTGTCATGTGCTAATGAATTGTGCAAGCCTGACTTATCAAAAAATGGAGATCTCACCTCATCCATACAGAGCAAACCCCCACTCCCTGTTCCGGATTTCTTAAATAATCTTCTATGAATCTTTAGATCGTTTTCCCCCAAAATGCCACCATGTTATATGTAGTCACAACAACATCAGCCATCCCTCCAAATTTCTCTTTGTTATTTGACTTAAAAATGATACGTTCATCTTTTATAGTTGACCAAAGCTGGAACTGGAATGCCTAATATGTTACAAATCCCTGTAATTCTTTCTTTAGCTCTCTCTGCTTAATTATCTTCCTAATTTAGTTGTTTCAACCACACATGATGCTTATCAGCGATGCTAATACATTGGCCTTCCAAATCAAATTCCATAGCTTGCTCCCCCCATAGGCACCACCACTTGACTGTCCATCTTCCTTCTTCCTCTCCTTAAGCATAAGCGTCAAATTATAAGCACTTTTTACAGAGAACAATCCATTCTTTCCATAGTGCCAAGCAAAAAAATCACCGTCACCAGAGGCCTGAATATGCACTTTTAGAACCTCGTCAGCATCATGGGGGTAAAACAAGTGATTCATTAAATTCACATCACATCTCCTTTGTTAGACTCCAGCTTGTATACGAATAGGTTTAGACTACTGTATATTCTTTACCTACTAAATAAATAAATAAAATACTAATAAAAGCGGTTATCGCTTCTGATCGTCCGTCATTAAAATTACCCCCTAAGTTGGTTAAAATTACCTACCAATGCCACCCGTAAGTGAGAAAACGATTCAATTTTTCTGACCAAAAGTCGCCGCCTCGTTCGTTATTTTACAGAGGTGCGATGAGTTGAAGTCGGTTGGCGGATCTCGCCTCTAGCTACGAGACCACGCTTCGATCCCCAGCCTCCACAATTTATATCTTTCTTTTCTCACGCAGGTATGCGTTCATGGGCCAGCTCATGTGCGGGGCTTCACTGCCCTGTTTATTTTAATTTATTTTTTTGTATTTTCTTTTCTCATTCTGTTCTCTTTCTTCTTTAAATTAATTCGGGATTTTAATATTCTAAAAGTTGCGAGTTTTCAAAAAACAATTTTGAGAAATCATAAAATATATGTGAATTCAAAAAAAGTTAGAAAATCATAAAAAATTTGCAGATTCAAAAAATGTTGGTGGTTTTGTAAAACTGTTCAAAAAAATATAAATAAATCACAATTTGGAAAAAATGGTCGGGAAATAAATCATGTTCATATTTGGGAATCTGAAAAAAAAATGTTCATGACAATTTAGAAAATGTTCACAAAAATAAAAATAAATATTTGTTTTTAAAATTTGTTCCCCAATTTTTTTAAAAAATCATCGATTCATAAAATGTTTGTTGGTTCAAAAACTGTTAATAAATTCAAAACCGGTTTGTACATTTAAATTTTTTTTGTAAAAAAACTAATGTTCATGATTTTGAGAAAATCAAAAATTTCAAACAAAAATGTTCGTCGATTCGAAAAACTGTTCACTGATTCAAAAGTATTTTATGTCTAGGCTTTGATTAGTTTCTCGGATGTCTTTACATGTCTTGGCGTTGGGAGTAGTTCGTGGTCAATGAGATTTGTTTTTAAAGTTTTAAACGCTCCCTTGTGCAACATAATGACAAATGTGGTATGCACTGGCAAACTCATAGCCTTGGGATTTACCGCATCGAATGTATTGTGATCACGGGGACATCGCGGCCATCATCGGCTAGGATAAGAATGGCAACATGGTGAGCCACTATGTTAAAATAGAGTATGCTCATATATCAGGATATTGAGTCATACTTAGGTGGTTAGCCATAATTTTTTGTCTCTCGTTGCAACGCACGGGCATATTTGCTAGTACCATGTAATTGTAACAACTCCTCTAATATATATATATGAGACGGACGCACCCTTTGTGTGTGTGCGCATTCCTCTATCTCTCTCGAACCCTAGTTTTTACATGGTATCAGACTAGGTCGATGTCTTCCGCTACCTCCTCTGCGGCTGCCACATCCGACGGGTTTTTCTCCACCACCCTCGCCTCTCTCATGTCCAGCCAAGGCAACGCCATGGTGGTCAGCACCACAGCCGGCTCCTCCAACGCCAGCAGCGCCCTTGGTTCCTTCATGGCCGGGGTGATGCCCCCGCCTCCTCCAGCAAGTACACCTGCGGCCGCCGCTGTCCGGTCCGCTCCCGTCCGTCAGCTCACGGTGGCTGATGTGCCTGCACCTGCTCCGTTCCACTTTGGCCATCTTCTCACGATCAAGCTCTCTGCAGATAACTTCTTCTATCGGCGAGCGCAAGTTCTTCCTCTCCTCCATAGCCATAACCTGCTAGGCTACGTTGATGGGTCGCTGCCATGTCCTCCTTCGACTCTTGTGGCCACGACGGCGGATGGTGCGCAACACATGGTCCCCAACCAAGCATGATCAAGCGATTCTCTCGGCGATTCAATCTTCACTGACCGAAGGGGTCGCTGGCATGGTCCTTTTTGCCGCCACATCCCAGGATGCCTGGACAACTCTAGAGAGCAGTTATTCCTCTCAGTCCACAGCGCGATCTATGGCGCTTCGTCGTCAACTTCAGGACATGAAGAAGCTTGACCTCTCCGCCACTGTTTATTTCAACAAGGTGAAGAACCTGGCTGACACTTTGGCAGCCATCGGGAAACCACTTTCTGATGAAGAGTTCACTGGTTTTATTCTTGGTGGGCTTGACGGTGACTATGATTCCTTGGTCGAGGTAGTCCAAGGTCGTGACACTCCAATGCCCCCACGGGATCTTTATGCTCGTCTTCTTCAAACAGAACAACGCATTGAGTCTCGTCAGTCAGCTGAGATTCATGGTGGCTTCTCTTCGGCAAACGCCCTGACCCGTGGCGGTTCGCGGCAGCCCTATCATGCTGGTGGTGGCTCATCAAGTGGCAAGGCAATTCTTCCTTCACCAAATCAGCAACAGAACTACAACAACAACAATAACAACAAACGTGCGGGTGGTAGCTCATCGTCTGATGATGGCACGTCATGACCTACTTGTGGTCATCCCAATGGCGGTCGTCCCATATGCCAACTTTGCGGATTTCATTGCATCTCAGTGTCACAAACGCTTCAAGCGTGATTTCTTGGGCATTGGCAACGACGGACGCAACAATGAACGTCAGGCTGCCATGGCTACTCATGGTCCTGTTGGTGCTTCTCATGGCCACACTCCATCATATCTCAAGATGGCATTGGGGCCCCGAAACCCGCGTCCCCGTGGGTTTTTACCCTATTAAGGGACGGGGATGGGCGTCTTCTCATCCCCGTGGGGCTGTTGTTGGGCACATTATACAACCCGACAGATTTCGTGGGTTTGCACCCGTTTCGGTAGTCCCCAAACCCGAAACCCGGCAAAATACATTTTTTTTACCAAGCACTGATCCGGCGCGGCCCAACCCAAAGCTACCGAGCCCCCCACCCCAAGCGTCGATGGTCAAACCAACCCCTCGCTGGGTGGCCAGTATTGCTTGCTCCTTCCCCCCTCGATCGAACCATCATCTCTCTCACACACACACAGAATACCAAACCCTAAACCTAGGACCCCAGCCGCCGCCTGGCTCGATCCCATCTTGCAAGATCCGCCGAACACGACCTACGCCGCCGAGCCTCCTCGCTTGGCACCTTCTCCACCGCCGCCGGTCTGATCTGGAGAAAGGGCGCCGCCACCGGTGACGAACCACATGGTGGCCTCTTCACGTCCCAAGTCAGGTGAAAGGGCGCCGCCTCCGTTGCCGTCGGCGCAGTTTGTAGCCACCGTCGCCTTCCTCTCTCAACAAAATGGATTCAGAATCCTTGTACAAATAATATGCGGTGTGTTTTTTCAGGTCATCATATTGCAGGATACACGTACAAATTGCTACTGTTTTAGTAGACTTGCAAAGAGATACATATAGTAGAGTCCAAATTGCTACTGCCATTATGTCCAAAATAAGACACCAAAGCTAATAATTATGTTTGTATTCTTTTTGATAAGTTAATTTATTCATTGACGACACCGTCAACAGAAACTACAATTGTACATTTAGTTACAGGCAGTGTGCCTAAATCTAAGGATGTTTCCTTATATATGTCGATTTCCCCGTGGGTTTAGAAAACCCGATGGGTTTAGGGGACGGGCGAAAAACTAGCCCCGTGCACGATGACGGGGACGGGGATGGGTTTATGATTTTCTCGTGGGGATGTGTTTGAGAAGGCAAAACCCGATGGGTTTCATCCCCATTGCCATCTTATTCATATCCCATTGACGCAAGTTGGTACATGGACACGGCAGCCACGGACCATCTGACGAATGAGCTCGACAAGCTTCACTCCCGCGAGCCCTATCATGGTCCGGACAAGGTGCACACCGCAAATGGGTCGGGTATGCACATTGAACATATTGGTCAAACTTCCCTTCCCACTAATACCTCTAGGCAACTTCAACTTCGTGATGTCCTTCATGTTCCCGTTGTTACACGTAATCTTCTATCTGTTCCTAAACTCACTCATGACAATGATGTTTTTGTTGAATTTCACCCATTTGATGTCTTCGTTAAGGATCGCGCAACGAGGGACGTTCTTCTTAGCGGTCATTATCAACATGGTTTCTATCCACTTGACGAACCTCCAGCTTCCCAGGTCTTCAGTAGTGTCCGTGTCAAGCCGTCTGAGTGCCATTCGCGCCTTGGCCATCCAGCTTCCCCCGTTGTGCGTCATGTTCTTCGTCGCCATCAATTACCCGTCATGTCTAGTAATAAAGATGTCTCAGTGTGTGATGCCTGTCAACAAGGCAAAAGTCATCAACTTCCGTTTTCGGTGTCTACCCGTGTAGTTAAACAACCTCTTGAAATTGTGTTTTTAGATGTATGGGGCCCTGCCCAAACCTCAGTTAGTGGTCATAATTATTATGTCAATTTTCTTAATGCTTATAGTCGATTTACTTGGCTATACTTTCTTAAGAGCAAAGCAGATGTGTTCAACGTCTTTCTCCAGTTCCAAACCCATGTTGAGCGTCTCCTTGATCATAAGATACTTCATGTCCAGTCTGATTGGGGAGGGGAATATCGCAACCTCAACACGTTTTTGGCAAACTTGGGATTACACATCGTGTGACCTGTCCACATATACATCAACAGAATGGCGCTGTAGAACGTAAGCATCGCCACATAGTGGAAACTGGCTTAACTCTTTTGGCACATGCATCTGTACCTTTTTGTTTTTGGATTGATACCCTTTCTACAGCTTGCTTTCTTATCAATAGGCTCCCTACACAAGTACTAGGTATGAAAACTCCGGTTGAATGCTTGTTTCACGAAACACCTGATTATACGTTTCTCAAAGTATTCGGTTGTGCATGTTGGCCGCATCTTCGACCATACAACCATCGCAAACTTGAGTTTCGTTTTAAAAAGTGTGTCTTTCTTAGGTATAGCTCCCTACATAAAGGATACAAGTGTCTCCATGTTCCTTCAAATCGTGTTTACATATCTCGTGATGTTGTTTTTGATGAGAACCACTATCCTTTCTCTAACTTACCTGAGTCACAATCTTCTTCACAGTCTATTCTACAATCGCTTGTTTCGTGTGACCAATTTGTAGATGCGGCATATTCTCCTACTTTGCTTTCTAACCATGGTCCAGGTACAGGACGTGGTGCTCGTCTTCAGCTACGAAGGAGCTGCCCCTGATGCACCTTGTGTTGATTAACCGTCCATGGATGGACTAGATGTTGATCACATCCAGGCAGGGCCGGAGCGAGTCGAGCCGGCACTTGCTCCCTCCGCGGTGGGCGGCTCAGCCAGTGAGCCATCTCCGGACTCGAGCGCATCGCGCGCCATTGAGTCGTCCCAGTCTGCGACTCATGATGTGCCCGACCGGTCGTCCTCTCCGCCTACGACGCCCTTGTCAACACGTCAGGTCAACGTGGGTCAGGATGTGATCTCGTTAGTGTTGGACTCTCCTGGCTCTGCATAGCCTGCTCCTCCTCCATCTCCGGTTCCGCAACAGCCTATGGTTGTTCCTCGACGTGTGCACACACGTAGCCAAAGTGGCATTTTTCAACCAAAGCAACGAACAGATGGTACTGTTGCATGGCTAGCTGCTTGTATGGCACACAAGATTGTTAATCCAACGTGTGAGCCTACTTATTATCAAACAGCGATGGGCATACCTCACTGGAGAGCTGCCATGGAACAGGAATTTTTTGCACTACAACAAAATGAGACCTGGAAGCTTTTTCCTCCTATTTCAGGGGTCAATGTGATTGACTCCAAATGGGTCTTTAAAGTCAAAAGGCATTGCTGATGGTTTAGTTGAACGGTATAAAGCTCGTCTGGTTGCTGAAGGTTTTAAGCAACGTTGTGGTCTTGATTACGAAGATACTTTCAGTCCTGTTATCAAGCCTACCACCATTCGTCTTCTTCTCTCGTTGACAGTTACTCGTGGTTGGTCTCTTCGCCAGTTGGATGTTTAGAATGCATTCCTTCATGGTGTCTTAGAGGAAGAAGTTTACATGCAGCAACCTCCGGTTCTCTTGTGTGATAATATTAGAGCTACTTATCTCTCATCTAATCCGGTCTTCCATGCACGGACGAAGCATATTGAAGTTGATTTCCATTTTGTGAGGGAACATGTTGCACAGAAGCTACTACAGATCAAGTTCATCTCTTCGAAGGATCAACTTGCTGACATCTTACCAAGCCAATGCCACGTCCCTTGTTCGAAGTTTGTCGGCGCAATCTCAACCTTCTTGACACCGGTTAAGATTGAAGGAGGATGTTAGACTCCAGCTTGTATACGAATAGGTTTAGACTACCGTATATTACCATGTAATTGTAACAACTCCTCTGATATATATATGAGACGGACGCACCCTTTGTGTGTGTGCGATTCTTCTATCTCTCTCGAACCCTAGTTCTTACATCCTTGATCCGCTTATGAATAATTCCGACACCCATTTGATCCTGGTTCTATTCATTTTTCCTGAAATTTTTAGTTCATAAATCCTAGGCAACGAGTTATCTCTCCAAATATTTATACTAGAGCCGTCGAAAACTCTCCAAATAACCATTTTTTTAAGGAGATCCAGACCATGTATAATACATTGCCAAGTCCTCGAAGTTGAACCAATTTGTAAGTGCCTCATGAACAAATTTCTTAAGCGTTATCTTTCATGAAACCGAGGCGCCTCGAAGAGACGAACATACATATGGAATCCCTTCAATATCTCACAATTCTGTATTTAATATAATCTACACTATTGACGGATATGGCCTGAGTGTGTGTAATAAAGAAATCGTGGAAATATTTCGTGAAACAGACCACAAGTCCCTTACAAATTAAAGAGTATTTCTTTTCTTATTATTGCTTTGATACTCTAAATTATTTCCACGCGATCAACCATGTATGTTTAGTTCCTTACAAATTGAACATTTCCATGGAGACACTGAAATTATACTTTCAGTCAGTAGTTCATGCCCCATACATTTTTCTCGCATTCATGAGGTTTGGTTGAGGCGGCGGCTCCGGCACTTCCGACGGCGGTGGAGGAGCACAGCTTCCGGTACATTTGCAATATTTATACCAGACCCCATTAATCTGGTCGCCGACAACCCCTTTACGTGAGCAATAGCCGTAGGTGAAGTGCTCTTGGTGGCAAGTCTCCGCGCATTTCCTGCTGCTTTTGCATGGGCCATAGAAGAGATGGCTCGGGGCACTGCATTGCTGAATATGACCAGCCTCCGCACCTGCACCACAGAATTAGATTTCCGTTTTCAGCACAAGAATGGATGCATCTAACTAGCATGCTAACTATTGAGTGTGCGATGGTATCGGAACTTACTGTCGGACATGATAAGCAGGCCCAGGGTGAAGGCAGCAAACAACTGTGCTCTGTTGAACCCCATGGCTAAGACGATTAGGCTTCGCTTTGCTTTGCTTGTGATGGGATGTAAGTGATGTGAACCAACCTGCCTGCTATTTATAGAGAGGTTCCTTCGAGCTTGCATTGAGTGTCCGAGATGGATCCTTGTCGGAATACAAATGTTGGATATACAGGCAATAGTGCTACCTCGTGTTATGTATCCAGAAATGCATTAATAAAGACATTCCGTAGATGCAATATGAGGTGTGAGAACACAAATATTGGATATACATGCATTAGTACTACTCGTGCCAGAGGTGCATTAGTATAAACATACTGTAAATACAGTATGATGGGTATCAAACTGTTGGATATACGGTCATTAGTACTACCAATAAAGAGCAACTGGCAGCTCCAGGAAATCTATGTATAGATACCTGTTTTTTCTTGTTCAGGTTGTTGTTCCGCCGTGAGGGAAAGATAGTCTAGGAAGGAATGACGGAGGAATTCACAACATCGACGAATCACATTGTACATCAGGTAACGCAGTTCTAGAAATGCATTGTTCATGCCTCATTTTTGCTGGAACCTAGTTCCAGAGCTATTCGATCTCATACCTGTAGATCCGTGATTAGTTGTGCATCAACAACATTAGTTCATGAAGATGCACAATAATTCAGGAGTATTGTGTTATATATTTTTATTAAGAAAGTATTTTAGAAAGGTAATAGGAGAGTGAAGCGATTATGTTAGCAAATCAGAACTGAATGTGCAAGAGTCATCGTTGTATTGAGCCAGCGGCGAAGTTTAAGTTCAGATTTCCTGCTTTGTATAGATTGAAGAAAAAGTACTTCATAGATATTGGAGACTGATTTTTTTTCCCATATACAAATCTGCGTCATTACTTGTGATTCATCTCCTGAACACTTGTTTTTTTTCTTTTGCCAGTGTGGACACAACAAATATGAAGGACCTGAAGAAGATAGAAGAACATTAAGCAGATCCAACCAAGATAGTGTATTAGTGTGTTCACTTCTTATTCGGTACAACCCCTAAACACATCAACGGTGGAGGTCTCTCCGTACCCCTTTATAATAAAGGGTAGGATCGTCTTGCTCAAAAATACGTCGCCCGCCGATATGGAATAAGCCTTCGCATACAGTAATGTTCGGCTCATTGGACGCGCGTAATTTAAAGAAAAAGTAAGAAAAAGGGACAGTACCGAAGGATCAAACCCAGGTCTTCAGGATGATGGGCAAGAGTGCCAGTCGGCCTCGCATCAGAATCGTGATTAGTAGCAGGGCGCAACCTACCTGAGGCGAAACGAGCCAGTTTCCCATTGGTTTTTCTGGAATTTTATTTTATTTTTTCAAAGCAGATTTTTTATTCTTATTTATTTTACTTTTTCTATTCTTTTTATTTTTCATTTTTTCTTTTTTTCTTTTAATTTTTTATCATACGCGTGAACTTTAAAACTAAAAAACAAATTCGTAATTTTTTCTGAAATTTATGGATTTTTTTCAACATCTCTAACATTTTTTGCAACTATTTAAGTTAACTTTATCGCAAAATCTACAAAAAATTCAAAATTGATAAAAAAAATTCAAGTCTGCTTGGGCCGTCTGCTCAGGGGCTCAACGGTAGCGATGCAATCATACTTGGGCCAAGATCTAAGCGTTTTTGTTTTCTTTTCTACTTTTTCACTTTTCTTTTATTTTTTCGTTGATTCATTTTTCTCCTTTTTAAATTTATTATTCTTTTTAAGACTTATTCAAAAACTTGAAATATTGTTTGGAATACCACAAAAGATTTATATTTTTCAAATATTGTTTGCAAGTTTAAAAATATTCTGCAATTTCAAAAAATGTTCCCCTTTTCTAATTTTATATACATAAATTAAAAAATGTTTGTCTTTCATAAAAAGTTGATAATTTTTAAGAGATACTCTCTCCATTCATAAATATTGGTCTTTCTAGAGATTTCAACAAATGACTACATACAGAGCAAAATGAGTGAATCTATACTCTAAACTATGTCTATGTAAATCCGTATGTGGTAGTCCGTTTGAAATCTCTAAAAAGACAAACATTTAGGGATAGATGGAGTATGTGGTTTCAATTTTTGTTCAAAAATTTTCATCTATTGTTGGGAAATTTTTAACAATTTTTAAAAAAGTGATCAAGTTTGTAAAATTCATTCACAATTTGAAATTTCAAAATTGTTGATAAATTTCCAGAAATGGTTAGGACATAAGAAAATGTTCACTGAAAATGACAGAGATTGTAATAACAGAACCATTCAAATCAGGAAAACCCACATGCTCACGGATGCACCTGTCTGTGCTTGTCTACCACACTCCTCTCAACTGGTGTTTTTTTAACTATGGATAAGTGACGATGGCTTTTGCAAGAGGTGGGAATGCTCATCTTAAGCATCCATGCCATGTTTGAACTAATTCTGACACCGTTTGCACATTGTGACACGTCCGGCCATTTGTCGGTCTTTTTCACATTGAAAAATCCAGTAAATGCAAAAAAAATGAAAACCCAGACAACTTGTCATTTTGCCTTGAATTGGTCATACAAGGTCATGGAAAATATGGGACCATTTTCAGAATGTCGGGAAACAATGTGCTATCAGACGAAGCATTTTGTCCTACCCGAACATCCTCCGCTCAAATGGTCCATGTTTGGACATCTTTCAAATTATCCAACTTTTGCAAGTAGGTGGGTATGCCAATGGTAGACATCCATGTCAGGATTGAATGATTTCCGACACCGTATGCAAGTTGTGACACATCCGACCATTTATTCGTCTTTTTGACCGAGAAAACTTCAAAAAAAATGCAAAGCTTGTCGAAAACCAAAACAATTTGACATGGTGTGTTGAATTGGTCATACCAGGACATGGAAAAAATTGGGGCCATTTAAAAGATGTCAAGAACAACGTGCTCTTAGACAGACCCTTCTCGCTTATCCGAACACCCTTCGTTTAACATGGTCTATGGACATTCTTGAAATTGTCCCAAATTTTGCAAGGTGGACATGCCCATGGTAGACATCTATGTCAGGTCCGAATAACTTCCGACACTGTATGCACATTGCGACACGTCCGACCATTTATCGGCCCTTTTTCACGAAGAAGACTTCAAAAATGCAAAACATGTCCAAAACCCAAACAACTTGGCATGGTTTTTTGTATTGTTCATACAAGGCCATGACAAGTTTTGGAATCATTTACAAGGATTTCAAAAAACAACGTGCTCTCAGACGAAGCCTTCTAGCCACTCAGACAACCTCCGTTGAATATGGTCTATCTATTGCCATTCTTGAAATAATCTAAATTTTTGCAAGCAAGTGGGCATGCCTATGTTAGGCATCCATGCCTGGTTTGAACGATTTCCGAAAACCGTATGCAAGTTACGAATATTTGTATTTAACGAAAAAAAAATGCCAAGCTTTTTTTGAAACTTGGAACATATTTTTTTAAGCGTGAATTTTTTTGTAAAAGAAAAGACAAATTAAAAAGAAAAACATACAGAAAAAAGAAAAAGAAATGGTGGGAGGGCCTCCTGTGCGTGATGTCGTCTTCGCTGCTCGCTGGGGCAACTGCCGAGGATTTGCATATACCTCGATGTGAGCGACTATAAATTGGCCAGTCCACTTTCAGCTTTTCATAGTGCGGCCAACAGGTTTTGGGAACCTTTATCGGCTTTTTCCTCTGTTGTTTCTTTTCTTATATTTTGTCTTCATTTTTGTTCTTCTTCTTTCTTGATTCATTTTCCTTTTTCCTTTTCTTCAAGTTTATTCCCTTTACAAAAATGTACAGAAATTTCAAAAATGTTGCATTTTCAAGTGTTTGTTACAAATATAAGATGTGTTCCTGTTTTCAATTTTTCTTCAGATATGTTAAAATTGTTCGCTTATATAAAAATATTTGGAAATGAAATATCTCGGATATTTCAAAAAATATTCTCGTTTTCCAAATTGGTGACAAATTAAAAAATTATTAATGTTTAATATTTGTCCACAAATTCCAAGAATGTTCAGTGAAGTTTAAAAAATGTTTCAGAATTTCAGAAAATATCCTTGTTTTCATAATTTGTACACAAATTTCAAAAACTTTCATGTTTGAAAATTTGTTAAAATTTTCACAAATGTTGGCGGGGGGGGGGGGGATTTTAAAAATGTTCTTGTTTTCAAAAAATTCACAAATTATTTCTTTTTTGTGTTTTTGAATTTTTCTGTAAATTTAGAAATCAAGGAATTTTTAAAAAAATGTTCACATTTTCAAGAAAATGTTCGTTATATTGGAAAATATTTTAGTTTTCAAATTTTGTCCCTAGTATGAAAGATGTTGGAACTTTCCAATAATGTTCAGGTTTTTCAAAAGAAGTATAGAAATTTCAAATTTTATTCAGATTTGTTTTCAAAAAACCTCATCATATTTTCCAAAATGTTTGTTAATAATGCAAAAGTATGTACGGTGCAGCAAGGAATGCTGCTACAGTGATTGTGACGTTAGTGTCAATTCATAAATTATTTGCGCTTGGATCAGTCATTAACAACCACTGTCTCTAGTGGCTAGCATTACTTGGTTACGACGTGCAAGTCTCGAGTTTGATTCTTGCCAAGATAGTTGCTTTACGCTATTATTTTCGCGCTACAAACACAGCTAACTTCGCCGCCATTAATTGGGCCAGCCCAGTTGCTGGCACCTCTCTACGTATACATTTCAGCAACCCATTATGATTTGTGAAAAGTCTATCTTACCCTTTATACATGTCATGACGGGGGTTGTACCGAAGCAGGAGTAGTGTGTTTTAGTGGATGTAAACAGTTAATTGTTGTGGTTGATGCTGGTTACTTTAAGGCTGCAATTTCTACTTGTGGGTTTGTGTGACAAACGAAATGATGTTCCTTGCTCAGAAAATCCAGATCCATATCACATTTTTCCTTGAGAGTTTGGTGTTGATGAAGCGTGCATGTCATATACATAGTGGCAACATCAGCGTGCTAACAATCAGTAGCAGCGGCAGCAGCGTAACAACAACATTGCAGGCATCGCGGACAGCTCAAGTAGCGGAAGATGGCAGCCACAAATCGTGCAATTAGTGATTTTTATAGGAGAGGGAGGATGAAGAGGCGACATAGGGATATAGCGGCGGCGATGGGGAGATTTTTGTGTAGGGTTGGGTGGGGCGACGCTGAGGGGCTGCATTTATGATGGGCTGGGCAAGCCATTAACTCCTCCAGGGGGATGGAGACGGCTCAGCCCAGCACAAAAGAAATGTTGAGCCATGGGCTGGACAGCTCTGCTGTCGCATTCACTAGGCCTCAGAGGTCGCCTGTTTTTATTATTTTACATGGAATATACGGACAGAAAAATAAAGCCACAGACACAGATCCACATTCTAGCATACGACTCTGATTCGGGAGCATCTAAGCCCAAGATCAGTAACGAATATTCGCCACTATGCCAATTATCCAACATAAAAGCCTAATTGGTTGTCAAATTTTACATTTTGCAAAATTAAACTAAGGAATGACTATGCAGTTTTGTAGTATTTATCCATAAAAATTGTGTATCATTATTGCATTACATGCTACATCTACATGTTGATTATTTTGTGTCATGTAGATCTTCGCTTGTTTTCATTTACTAAAATGTTGCTATTATTTGTATCCGCCTTGAATCGAGTAAACATCTTATATGTATCAATATCTGAGTAACATCCAATCCGCATTCAAATCCAATAACGTCCGTATTCGCATTCGTATTTATTATTTTGAAACTAAGAAAATGAAAGTGGTAAGACATCATTTGATCTATTTCCACCCCTACTAGTTGGGGTCGCCACCTGAGGGGCAAACACGACAAATATTTGAACTTGCTTCGATACCAAATGTTGGGTTTCCCCCATAGGTCGGCCACATCAATGTATCACGAACACACGCGATCAAAAACTTTGAAAAAGGGTAAGCCTCATACCCACTTGTTTTTCTTTATTTCTTCTAAATTTTCGGGTACAACGTACAATGAGTATGCACTTGTATATAGCACGAAGACCAACATATAGGCTGACCTTGTCATACTAGGATTCGAGTAACTAGTAAGGGGGCAATGCCCCCCCCCCCCCAATGGAGTATGATACTTTCCTAATCTAATCAACCGGCCAGCATGTTCACCTTTTACTAATCCTAATTGGACTCAAACATTAGCGCTTCGTAACTCTCAACTAATGGCACACGACATGACGTACAGACAAATCCCTTATACTACATTAAGACATTTGGATTACTCCAACATCCTTGCAGATGTTGATTGAAGAAACATCACCAATGAGGGTTCGTGGTGGGTGGAGGGACTGAAGCATGCCGCGTACCGAGCCACCGATATCCTTGACCTTTGCCTTGAGGATATGGGGTGTCTTAACCCCCGCACTTCCTCATGCAATCCAATTTTGCGGGGGTGTCTTAACCCCTTGCTCTTCTGCATGTGGAATACCATCCACGCATATGACATCAGTATCCGCATCAAGGTGCTCAACCAGAAGTTGGGTGACAACTGCAAGAGGGGTGGCCGATTCAATTTCATCAAGCTAGAAGCTTACTTGGGCCGGAATATGGCTCGACCTCATGGTATGGACCTCAAGGCACATCCTTTGCTCGAGTGATCAGAGGTGGTTGTGGATAATATTGAATATGACACAAGAGTTCTTGTCGAAATGCTCATAAAGGATGAAGCTAACTTGAGTGATAACAACATGGTGTTCACCATCGTTGTTGGAGGTACTAGCAAGACCACCGTCAGTAAGAGGGTTTTCTTTGAGGAAGAAGTCCAAGGCAAGTTGACCAAGAACATATGGTTAGGTATCACACAGGAGTACAGAGAGGTTTAGTTATTGAAGATGACAATCACTACAACTGAGCGAAACATGCCAAGACTTGATAGTGGGTATGAAGATGAAGCCTCACTTGTGCCTACTCTTGCTAATCACTACAAGACATGATGTCGTTGCTTGAAACATGAAAGGCATGGAGTAATACAACAAGCGGCAGAGATATGTATAAGTAAGGGGGTGGTTGCCCGCGGTTTGAATCATGAAAGTCATGGAGTCATACAACAAGTGGTGGAGATATGTGCAAGTAAGGCGCCCCCATGTTCCGGAGAATCACGAAAGATATTATTATGTGACGCCTGTGATAGATAAACTAGACCCTTTGCCACCTCAAACAATAACATTTTACATATTGCCCCCTGGAGATCGTTGGCTACCTACCACGGTGTGTACCCCCATGTTAACAAATTATATTTGTGAATAAAAAGATGGCACTAGCCCATGCAAATGTGTTATTTTTCTTCATTAACTATATATTTCAACTCCTTGCAGGTACTCACAACAGCAAAACATGATTTTGGGATCGAGATTTTAAAGGATATTGGCTTGACAATTATAGAAATATGTGATCGTTTGCCACTAGCTGTAAAAGTGACGGGACAACTCTGATGCTAGACGGAGAAAGAACAGCGTGATAGGCAAAAGGTTCATATTGATTGTATATGGTTAGCATCCCAATTGTCATACTCCATTCGTAACAGTGCATTAGGCACATTACAAAAACAAAATAATCCCAAAATGCTTAGGCACGGTGCATTAACTCCCACCCCGTTTCTTGTTTCTTGACATGAATAAAGGAATCAACCAATAAGCGATGTGGGGCGTGTATGCTTTCAATGAATTGGTTCTACCTTACAGCTTGCAGTGGTAAGTTCATTGTATGCAATTCTATTAATTACCAAATAAACTTTAAGTTCTCTTATTTTTTCCTTCACCTTGGTCACGGTGCACAACCTAAGACGACTAATGCACCGGTAAAGAGGGAGTAAGAGCTAAATTATGCAGTATGTCTTACGAAGAGGGCTTGCCCTCTTGTTTGAGGCCATTTTTTTGCTTGGCCATATCACATCACATGTCAATTGCTGCAAAAACAAGTTAGACGTCCTCTAATTGTTGTTGCATCTTTTACGTGGCTGCAATTGGGTTTTAGCAAGAACGTTTTCTTACCTACGAATAACCACAACGTGATCTTGTCAACTTCTATTTACCCTTCATAAGGACCCTTTTCATCGAATCCGCTCCAACTAAAGTAGGAGAGACAAACACCCGCCAGCCACCTTATGCATCTAGTGGATGTTAGTCGGTGGAACCGGTCTCACGTAAGCGTACGTGTAAGGTTGGTCCGGGCCGCTTCATCCCACAATACCGCGGAAGCAAGATAAGACTAGTAGCGGCAAGTTAATTGACAAGATCCACGCCCACAACTAAATTGTGTTCTACTCGTGCAAATAGAGAACTACGCATAGACCTAGCTCATGATGCCACTGTAGGAGAACGTTGCAGAAAATTAAAATTTTCCTACGGTTTCACCAAGATCTATCTATGAGTTCATCTAAGCAACGAGTCAAGAGAGAGAGTTTGCATCTACATACCACTTGTAGATCGAGTACGGAAGCGTTCGAGGGAGTGGTGATGATGAAGACGCTCCCAACGTGATTCCGATCACCGATGACCAAGTGCTGAACGGACAGCACCTCCAGCGTTCAACACACGCAGACGGGACGATGGCGTCTCCTCCGCCTTGATCCAGCAAGGATGAAGGAGAGGTTGAGGAAGACAACTCCAATGGCAGCACGACGGCGTGGTGCGGTTGGTGCAACGATTCTCCCGTGAGGGCTTCGCCAAGCTTGCGTGGAGAAAGAGAGGTGTTGGGAGGGAGGGGCTGCGCCTTCAATGGTGTGCAGCCCCTCCCCACCCCTCTATTTATAGGAGGAAGGGAGAGGCCGCCCCTCTAGATGGCATCTAGAGGGGGCGGCGCCAAGGGAGGAGGAAAGGGGTGGCTTGCCCCCTGCCGTGGGGGCGCCCCCTTTCGCCCCTTTAGGGTTTCCCTCCCAAGCTCCTAGCCAAGATGGGTTTAGGTGGGAGGCGCGCCCAGCCCACCGGGGGCTGGCTCCTCTCCCACTTAGCCCATGTGGCCCCCCGAGGGGTGGCCCCTCCGGTGGACCTCCGGAACTCTCCGGTGGCCCCGGTACATTACAGCATACCCCAAACTTTCCGGAGTTGTTTAACCACTTTCCATATATAAATCTTTACCTCCCACCATTCCGAACTCCTCGTGACGCTCGGGATCTCATCCGGACTCGAACAACATTCGTAATCACATACTTGTCTTCCTATTAACCCTAAGCGCCACCGAACCTTAAGTGTAGACCCTACGGGTTCGGGAGACATGCGAACATGACCGAGACGCTCTCCGGTCAATAACCAACAGCCGATCTCGATACCCATGTTGGTTCCCACACGCCTCGATGTTGTCATCGGATGAACCACGATGTCGAGGGTTCAAGCAACCCCGTATGCTATTCCCTTTGTCGATGGTATGTTACTTGCCCGAGACTCGATCGTCGGTATCCCAATACCTCGCTTAGTCTCGTTATCGCAAGTCACTTTACTGCATCAGTAATGCATGATCCCGTGACCGGACACTTGATCACTTTGAGCTCATTATGATGATGCATTACCGAAAGTGGGCCCAAGGATACCTCTCCGTCATACGGAGTGACAAATCGCCTCGATCCGTGTCAACCCAACAGACACTTTCGGAGATACCGTAATGCACCTTTATAGTCACCCGCCACGCCAGGACGCTTTGGTACACCCAAGGCATTCCTACGGTATCTGGCAGTTACACGATCTCACGGTCTAAGGAAGAGATACTTGACATTGGAAAAGCTCTAGCAAAACGAACTACACGATCCTTGTGCTATGCTTAGGATTGGATCTTGTCCATCACGTCATTCTCCTAATGACGTGATCCCGTTGTCAATGACATCTGATGTCCATAGTCAGGAAACCATGACTATCCGTCGACCAACGAGCTAGTCAACTAGAGGCTCACTAGGGACGACAGGTCTATGTATTCACACGTGTATTACGATTTCCGGATAATACAGTTATAGCATGAATAAAGACAATTATCATGAACAAGGAAATATAATAATAATGCTTTTATTATTGCCTCTAGGGCATATTTCCAACACGCCGGCGGGTCGGGGAGCTCGCTGCCGATGCCCGTTCCCATGCTCACTGGTGACAATTACACCACGTGGGCGATCAAGGTGGAGGCCAACCTGGACGCGGCCGGGCTATGGGAGGCGGTGGTCGTGCCAGAGGACGCGGCGGCGGCCGTCATCACAAAGGACAAGCCCGCGCGCGCCTACCTGCTCGGTGCGCTTGCCGAGGACCTGCTGCTGCAGGTATCGTCGAAGAAGACCGCGGCGGAGGTGTGGAGCAGCCTCAAGGCCCGGTTCGTCGGGGCCGATCGCGTCCGGCGGCGCTGGCCGGGCACGCGGCGGCGAAGTTCGAGCTCCGCGGATGGACGGCGGGAGTCGCCGGACGCCCGCAGGGAAGATCACGGCATGGCGGCGCTACGCCGGGCCGAGCGACCCTCGACGACGCGGCGATGGTGAAGAAGCTCTTGACCGCGTCCGGATCGCTTCGTATGTGGCGGTCGCCGGGATGGAGCGATTCTGCGACCTCTCGACGCTGCTATTCGAGGACGCTACTGACGCCTGGCGTTTCGACGAAAGCGGCCGCGCTGACGCGGCAAGCGGGCGGCGAAGCGGGCGCGGCGAAGCCGATGTTCATCGCGCGCAGTTGGCGGGCGCGGAGCGGCGGTGGCACACGGACGACGACGACGGCAGGAGCTCGCGTCCGGAGGAGGAAGACGCCGCGCGGCGGTGCTACAACCGCGGCGTCGCGCCACTTTTCCGTGGAGTGCACGGTCAAGAAGGAGAAGTACGAGCAGGCTCTCCTCGCCGACATCGACATCGATGGGCCGGCCCTCCTGTAGTTCGTGGCTTAGGAGGAGAGTGTTGGAATAAGCCACGGTATGGGTGGTGATCATGTGCGTGTGTGCGCGATGATTGAGCCAGTCGCCGGTCCGTTGCCGCGTCGCGGCCGTGGCAAGATGTACGTATGGGCGTACGTGTGTATCGTGTGTGCGTGCGCGCGCATGCATGGGGCGTGTAGGTGCGCGAGTACGTGCTTGTGTTTGCGTCAAGGTTTAGATCGAGTCCGAATGTTGGTTTGGCCACGTTTTGAGGATAGGTTTGTGTTAAGCCAGGTTTGTAGCGAGGGGCGTGGGATGGCGTCCAGGTCAAGCGGAGGAGTATGGGCAGCTCACGTTGAATGACCGGATCGCCAGGAAGCGTACGTGGGGTGACCGCGGCGAACGTGGGCGCTACGTCCCGGTTAGCTACAAATACGGCTGTATATCGAGTCAGTTGTAACAGTTCGAGCTGAAAAAAATCGTTGTTTGGCAGCGAGGCGTTCGTCGCCACAAAATCCCTGTGTGCTCACTTCTTCTTCTACCTCCATCTCTAGAGAGCTAGCTAGGGTTAGACCCAACAGATGTCAACGCAAAGTATTTCCTCTTTTCTATGAAAAGGTTTACATTATAAGGATAATCGAGTATAATAATATGGATGAAAATATTGCTCTCCTGCTAGGTCTTAGAAGTTAGAATCCACAAAGTTAGGTTAACTATAGTAATTATGACCCCACTTATGCGAAAATTGCAAGGAGTGGACGAGCGCGTGCGCTCCTGGAATCGCCAGCCATCGAACCGGTTATAGAGATGCGGGTAGTACGTTTTATTATATTGTTTTCGCTTGTACACGTACAGGATACGGGGAGGTGTACGTGCATAACAGAGGTGACGTAGACGGTAGTTGGGCTCTAACGGGCTGCAGTGCGGGCCAGCGAGGCCATTTATTACGCGACCGACCCACCAGCCCCGTCCCCATCTGCTCATTTGTTCCCCCAAAATCGAGAGGAAGAACCATAGACAGAGCTCATGGCGAACGCCAACCAAGCTGCAGATCCAGTCGCACTACCTTTAGTTCCTTGCCCGGATTGTGGAAGGCGGGTGGTGACGTTCGTTGCTAGGCGCGGTCAGTTCCAGGGTGAGAGGTTCTACAAGTGCCGCAATCACGATGTAAGTGGATCTTGCTTCTATGAGTTCTGGATCCTTTCCGGTGTTCATGTCTTATTAGATTTGTCCATCTATGGCAGCCGGGTAGAGGTGGCTGAGCTTGGACCGGCGGCACCTCCGTTGGCGCAAATCAATCCAGGAGAGAACGAGGTAGCTGCAGCAAATCAAGGTGGTCAGATGCAGCCGGCGGACGGCACGGTGGGGCAGCAGAAACGGGGCACCGGATGGATCGCAGATGTCGTCCGCGGCTAGTGGCGTTGTTGGATCTCAGCTCCGCGCGAGGGATGTTGGTCGGCGTCAGGCATCCTTCACTCTCGATGCTGCATCTATCAATCTGGTGGTGTCTGTTGGGAATATGGCCATCTCCTCGCCATCCTTGTACTGATAGTGTCTTCCACCGTGATGCGTGCGTTTGATTAATTGGATGAATCTAAGAAGCGTATGCGTATGTAGTAGATCTATGTCAGGGGTTAATTAGTGTTAGCATCGTACGTGGGAGAAGGACTCTGAGACTCGTGGAGCTTTTGGATGTATGTTTGGTTCAGTGGATGCCTAGTGCTAATGAAATTTCGGTTTCGAGCTAATCATGAACAGTCAATGACGTAGTTGCTATTTCTTGATTTTTAAAACACCTGTGTGTTGAACGCCTCGCATGTTGCCCACGTGGCAGGGGTGGGTGGTGGTTGGGTAAGTGATGTATCGCGATCCATCAAATGTACCGATGGTACGGTTTCAACCTCCGTCCGTTACCGCACGCCGTACGCGAGCTGGCCGTATGTATCGACAGTACCCTACATTGATGTGTACGGTCCACTCCAGAGGCCCACCCACGCAGTATCGCTCTATTGGTCCACCTAGCAGGAGCGCACGCGCCCGAGCTCGCTATCGCCGCGCTCCCCACTTATGCCTTCTCTTTACGCATTAAGATGTGTCGCTCCTTTAAAAAAATAAGATATTGATTCTTGTGTTTTGAAGTCTTGGATGTGACTAATTGCATGACATGCCGATATCTGGCGAGCCGGGTGTGTTCTGTTTTCTCACACCCGCCGCCGTCGCACAAGGTGATTGTTGGACGTGAGCGAGCTTCAGGAGCGCTTCCTAAATGTTGTCGGCCGTTCACAAGTACTTCCTTTCAAGTCAAATTGACTCTTTAGTAAGATGCATCATCTTTTTTGAATGGAACAAGATTGACCATATTGTTTGAAGTGAAATAGATTCATTATGATCTACCCAATACTTGATTTGAAGTTTTCAACTGCTAGATGTAGGAGGAGGCAGTAGTGGCTGCAATCTTGGTGCTAATAGACACATACTGTCCTCACCCGATTTCTAAGAGGAAAACCCAAAGAGCAAATACTCATTTAAACATTTTTTGATTCAGTGCTCCATGAGCATTTTATCTATCATTTGTTTTAAATTTTTGAGTTTTCAGGTCTAAAATGGTTCATCCCCTTTTGTGGTTGCAGTTTTACTGATCTGGACACACCACCCACCTTTTATTTGCAGTGCTAAAGAAAGAAACTTCTATAGCTTGACCCAATAATATACTATTTTTAACAGATATTTTTTCTGGACGTATTTGCAGATTCAAGGTAGGCGACATGCCAACATACAAACCAGTCTTGAAAATAATAAAGATTGCAAAGTTTTGCTTGTGCTAAGTGAACTTTTAGTGATTCACCATACCTATTTTGCATATCGTATATTTTGTAAAGGTTGTTTAGGTAGCTCACATCTTTCGCCCCTTCTTAGGGCTACTCCGGTTTGCATATTTTGCTTTCGTGGTTGGAAGCTCTCCATTTAGTACTGAGCCACAAATTTCAGAGAGAATCAGAATCTGTAGCCTTGCTCAGAAGGCTCTAAATTGATGTAGTATCATCAGAATCTGTAGCCTTGCTCAGTTTTTTTGTCTATAAATATAATACACTTCAATTCCGAGCTCGCACTGGAATCACACTTTGTCACAGGATGAATCAGAAACTAAAGATGACGATACAATGGACACAGAAGAAGCTTCCTCTGTCCTCATCGCCGCACTGTTTCCTCTCCCCTCTTACGTCAATTTTCTTCCCACCTGTTCGTCAAACCTTTTTCCTTCCATTGTAGTACGTCGTCCATCCCTTCCATCTTGATTTTTTCCTTCTTTTCAACTGATTTTCCTGCAAATCAGGCTTAATTAATGGTTTTTATTTTTTTCCGCCATCTCCTCCACAATCAGCGCTTTGGTGTCTACTAGGAGCACGACACGCCCTCCCACAAGAGGACGGGAGAAACCGACACGCCCGAGCGCCGCCGCTCCTCCCTAACTGCCATGCCGATTCTTCTCCCCGGCCGCGGCCTCCTCTGCTCATCTTTCCGCACGTCACCACCTCACTCAAGCCTATGCTGCCAAATAAAGCGCATGCCACCATGGAGGATGCCATGTCCGCTGCTCTCACCACCCAACGCCGATCCACAGCCAGAGGGTGCGCCCCGATGGCAACCCAACGCCCTCGGCCACCTGAACACTGGGATGTCCATTCGACTCCATCAACAGCGCCGCCATGCTGTCAATCTTTCCATCCGATTCAGGTTGCCCGAGGGACCGTACAGACATGGGGAAGGCAGCCCTGTGGTCGATCGGTTCCCTCATCATCTACAACAGCGTCCGAATTTGGCTGTCTTCCTCAACTCCAAACTAGAATTCCCCTTTCTCAAACAGCGTAAAGAAAGACAGCCCTGGGTAAGGAAGTTTGTCCATGATAATACCATTAATACGAGTATCATTGCATGGTGCTTAGTATTCAGAATTCCATAAACGTTTCAGGTATGCTTCCGGGTAGATGTATATCCATCTGTATTCGTGTAACTTCAGTTTCTGAATCACTTTTTAGACATGTTCGATTAATTGCGTTGCCAAAGTTACTTTACTTAAAAATAGCATTGCAGAAACATTGTGGCTAGCAGCCGGAAGGCACATGTGATGGCATGCATGTCTAAATTTCATCACCTGTAAGATAACAAGCGTGATTGTTACTTTCTTTTTGGGCTTGACAGCGGCACCATATATATGTATGCCTTGACAGCGGCACAGGTGAGAGTAATACTTGTTAAGGAAGAACCAAATTGTCACAAAGAAAATCTGTAACATCTCACCACTTTTTTCTGGTCACATATGACACCATTTAAATCGGTCGTTCTTTTAAGTGTGTTACAAATTCTTCAAGTATGCTTGTGAAAATAACAATCATGGTTTCGATGGTGATAAGTACTACTATATGGATCTTTAAGATAATAGTTGCACATTACCAATTTGGAGGGCGGTGCCCAGTACAACGAGGAGCACAACAACATCTCGAAGATCGGACCCCAAAATTTGAATTTAAAAGTAAAAGACGGTTTTGTATCCAGAAACCCTATATATGACCAGAAATCCTTTCATTGTTAGATTTGTAGTTTATTATACTTAGAAAAGGGATAACAGACCAATAACAGAGCGGTATTGCTTAGAAAAGGTATTTAATATGTGATCGGTCGAAGTAATGGGTATTCCTTTGTGGCGAAAATTTGCCTACTTAACTGCTTTGATACGGCGGGAGTCATTGGTTCAAATCCAATAGTAGGTAAGTAGGTACAAAAATTATTAGATAGCATTGGACTTGCTTCGCTTTGATATATAATAACTTTTTCTATCCCTCTTCCGTGTTTCTTTGTATCAACTATAAACCACTCGATTGTCTTTAATTGGGTGGGGGGATCCAGTTGATAGCCTTGATTCGTATCCTACCTCGTCTGAGAGCGAGCTTCGCTTCAACCAAATCTTTCGTACCCTGAGCTTTACTCAAGTTAGCTTCGGCTATTTCTCGCTTCTTCTTTCACTTCCACGCTTGTGCTTTCAACAAGTTTGTGCCAATCACTAGAAGAAAAAGAAAGAGAAATGATTGTCTTTGTTGCTCTCCATTATAGGTTTAAAATGTGCATGGTTATATCTGCATTTTATAGTCAACACAAACACTTTGATTTGTAATTTAATGCTTTAGATTTTTAATTCCGAATCAAATAGGTATGATTACATGATCAATTGACACTATTTGGTGTAGCATGTTGTTTTGCATTTAAGAGTGATATCTCTTATAAGGTTAGGAAGATTTGCAACGGAGAAGTTGTCATGACAACATTGCAAGTCAACCTGACAGAAGGAAGTCCTTATAGGGGCTTTACAATATTTATATCCCGTTGCAACGCACGGGCAATTACCTAGTCACATAATAAACGTATTGTACCTCATAGGACCTACTACATTCTCTTAGGACCTACTATATTCTCTAAGGTAAAATAGCAAAAAACAAGATAGCCCCTGACTCTCCATTATGGAGAATGGAGATTATCCTGTCTCCAATTCTTGCCTTTCGCATAATGTTACTTCCAAGAACCTCCTTGCGAATGTCCAAACATTTTTTCCATTCTTTGATTAGCATGTGTTCACCGGTTTTAAAAATCCGATATGCACAGGTGAGCTCCTTAGATTGACCTGGTTGTATGTTCAGAACTGCAAGGCGACCATTATGATACATCAGATGAGGCACACAATCCATCGGGATTTTCTGTTGTAAAATATAGTAATAACTTCGTAGTTAGCAATGATGTACTAGTTTTAGAAGTATGCAAAAGATGCATGGATGTCGTAATAGTAAAAAATCTTACCAGGGTATCTCCATAGAAGTTATAGTGGTTCAACACGTGCACTAGTGGCACGTATTCACCATAATTTGGAGGAGTTTGATAATAGGTGTTGTAATTCTCAAGATAAGTACAATAAGCAATCAGATGACTTTTCTCCTTATAAGTTAATTCGGAGCCATCAGTGTAGTGGGGTTTGTCTACCATCTTCCGCACATTCTTTGTTGTCAATGGAAATAAGCTGTCAACTATTTTGAAATAAACAATATAAATTAGTTAATAACTATGTTTGAGAAATTCACATTGCGGTAGAATCGGAAGCGTATCAACAAGGACCCAAATGTCCATATTGTCTTGCTCGATGTCAGGATCACCAAGATCCATGGTGACAATCATACCCTCATAAAAACCATACATTTTGCAAAGTGCTTCCCAATTTTGGCAACCAAAATGGGTTACGCTTTGAGCATTGTACAGATTTACTTCAAAATCCATATCATGATGGGTCCTTAGGTGTATTTTCTTTGTTTCAAAATTTTATGGTCTTCAAAACCCATCCTCTCCAAGACATAGCGTCTTGCATGGCATGGGATAAGCTAGTCGAATTGTAAAAGATGAAAATTAGACGTTGAAATAGTTGAAGTCATGCTTAATTACGAAAAAACTCTTGTCGTTGTTGCGTACCGTTTCAACATCGAAGGTCTCCTCGAGCTTAATGCTGAAGCACCGATCTTCGTCCAGCTCAACGAACCTGTCGCACATACCTCGATCGTCGTGGCACCAGCTGCACTCCCCCGGAAGACTGTAAATGCGTCCGAGTACGACATTTCCTACGTTCATAATTCAAAGATTAAACTTGTACAATTAAATATATGTACTAAAACAGGCCACTCGATATTTCCTACATATTCTAGCACAAGTCATGCCACAATTCACGGAAAAATCCGGCATGACCTTTGCTAAAAAAGGACATATCGAGCGCCTGAAATTTGCCGGAACGGAAATTAATTAACACTCCGGCAAAACATAGGCCACTCGGAGGTGTAAACTGAACATGAACGGCCACTTGGGCAACCACATATCCTATTTGAGCAACACAAGATATACATGGATATTTGGCTGGTCTCACCTCGATGTCGGAGGGGGTCGGTGACGGGGATGACAGCGGGGATGATGGAGGGCTCCTTGATTTCTGCAAAAGCAAAAAACCGTATGTTATCACTAATACATCCTGAATAATTGCTTAAACTAAAAAATAACAACAAATATGACATGTTCAACTAGTTTTATTAATTCAACTAGTTCTTACTAAATATAAACTTACTATAAATAGAAAAAACTAGTTCTTTCTAAAAATAAAGTAGTTCAACTAGTTATATTAATTATCTTACTAAAAATACATTAGTTCTATTAATTCAACTAGTTCAACTAATTTATTAATTTACTTACTAAACTAGTTCAACTACAACTATTATTAATCATACTGCCCTCGTTAACTAGTACCATCACTACTAGTAATTAACATCTACTACTACTAAAATTCATTATCTATGAACCCTAAATTAACACCTACTACTACTAAACAACATCTAGTACTAACTAAGCAGAGAGAAAGGGGGTGGGGGCGACAGAGAGGTAGGGGCGGCGAGGGCGGGATCGGGATTGGGAGGCGGCGGTGTTGGGTGGGCTCGGGTGGCGGCGGTGAGGTCGAGGGCGGTGGGAGGAGGGCTGCAGGAGGAGGAAGGAGGGCGGCCAGGCGGAGGGAGGAGGGCGGTGGCGGAGGAGGGAGGGCCGGCCGCAGGCGGAGTGACGATGTGCGAGGAGGAGGGAGGAGGGACGGAAGGAGGGGAGTACCTCGGCGACGGACGGACGAAGGCGGCGGTGGCGGCGACGCACGACGACTGTTATCGGCGCATGGGCGAGAGTGAGAGTGTGAGTGAGAGAGAGGGCCGGTCGTGGATAAGGTAGGGATAGTTGTAGCGTGTTTGCCAAAACGCGCCACAGCTAATCTGAATAGCAGTAGCGCTTTGTAGATAAAGAGCTACTGCTAAGTGTAAGTATACAAAAATAAGTCAATGCAAAAATACATTGGCCATCAATGATCTTTTTGTGTACAATCTGAATTGTCAATATGAGTCCTCTCCGGTAGGAACCGGAGAGGACTCATATTGCGGCCACAAATTCTACACATAGAGTTCAGTGAAGATCAACTGGTTGTGATAGTTTCAGAAGTAACATATTTAAGGTGGTAAACACCATGTTCGCGGAGCGAGGTGGGACTAAACTTGTGGGCTGATCTTAGCAGTAGCGATTTTCTTAGAAGCGCGCTGCTGCTAACTTCTATAGCAGTAGCGCGGTTCAGTATAGGGCGCTACTGCTATAACTAGCTGGGTTGCGAGGTCATGGCAATTAGAGCAGTAGCGCGGTTTGGTGTGGACGCGCTACTGCTATTTTCCTTTCAGCAGCGCATTTTGCTATCACGCGCTGCTGCTAAATAGCAGTAGCGTCGTATTTTGAGGAGCGCTGCTGGTAAGATTCTGTGTATAGGCTTTTCCCTAGTAGTGTAAGGTTGGATTCTTTTCTTTGCAAGAAACTACGATCTATTCATCAACTGTCAATGTAGTACAAAGAACACTAGAGATAAAATTTACATCTAGGCCTAGCGACGACTACAAACATTGGAGCGGGCCGAAGTAGCGCCACCGTTATCGCCCCTCCCTCGTCGGAGCTGGGCAAACATTTTTGTAGTAGACAGCCGGAAAACTCGTCGTGGAAAGTCCCCATAGGACTAGCACACCAGAACAACAACCATCACCGATGAGGAGAATCATAGATCACAAGGATCCAACCTGCAAAGACACAGACATAGACGAACGAAGAATGGATCCAGGCAGATCCACGGAAGCCAAACAATATCCGCCGGAGACACACCTCCCCACGCCCTCCTATGATCTCGAAGCATCACCGGGACTGGAACTAGGCGGGGAGAAGCTTATTCCATCTTCAAGAAGCCGACGCCACCTCGTCTTCTTGAGCATGACACAAACCGTAATAAAACTTAATCTTGGATTCGACTCCCCCTCTTTGGGCTGACCAAATGATCCCCTTTATCACTCCTTAAATACCCACCTTAGGACATCGTATTTAGGGTTTGGGTTTTGTTTGATTGAGTTTAGCCGTTTGCTACTCTTTGCCATTGACAGGAGAGTCGAGAAGACCTCCTCTTCTAAGAGTCAATGGAACCCCACTTTGTTAAACAAGTGCTTCATATTATATCCATCATTCAAATTGCCTTATCTCAAATTCTTGCTTGTCCTTTGGTTGCATGCAGGGATTGATCTTCATGATCAGGTTGACTTTGTTTCCAACACCATCAATAACTATACTATAGTTGGTTTATCATTGCTAAGGTGCATTGTCTAGTGTTTGGTGCAGTCGGGTCGTTAAAGTATCCTCCAACAAAATTCGATGCTATCGCATCGGCAGATCGGGCTACCTTGTACCTATCAGCAACTAACGCTAAGGAACCATACAAATCCATATCCACATATTGTGGTCCATACGTCTGCAACATGCATGATGGAGTCCACTGAATTGCTAAATTTGTAGCTTGATCCATCTCTTAAGAAATTCTTACAACCTTGAAGAACATCCATGAGTTGAATTGTGCTCTTGATTTGTGGCTAAGGTCCAAATAGGATAGGAGTATTATTACAATTTGTTATTGTTGAAACTTGATAGGGAAACACTTCATATCTATCAGAAGACTGTTTTTTTCAATCCATCAGATTGGTTCGGAGCCCTTGATTCATTCTCCATCCAACGCCTGAGAGCATTTCTTCCGTCCGCAAATCCAGCACACACTTGCGTCACACCTTTATTTTTGAAACTAATTGATCCCCAAATCAATCGAGGTGGAGGTATCACTCATGGCTCCTTGCGCCCCCATACAACGCGCCACTCTCCATCCTCCGCGGTTGCATGCAGCAGCGTCACCCAATGCCACCACCCCCACCGCCCTCCTCTTCACCGCGACTCCATGACCTACACCCTCGAGTATCCTAATCTACAGGCGGCGGCGACATGCAGGCGGTTGTGCAGCAGATCGCATCCTGCGTCTGCCCATCTCGGCAGCCACGAGCCGACGACTCGATTTGTCATCTCGGCAACAAACATCCACAACTTTGATCTTGATTTTGATTTCTTTGCCATCTCGAAGTAAGTACTAACTAGTTCTGAAAGCTAGCAATTGATCCCCCATTAGGTTAGATGAAATTCGATAGCTGTGGCAAGCATGATATTTTTGCGTTTACAATTTTTTTCTTCTAATATCACTCACTTACATTGTGATGGAAAAAATTGTTGCTCCGGAGCATCATGCTTCCGAGATCCTAGGTGCTTCGTATGCACATGCTTCTGCTTCTTCATGGCTTCCTATGTATGTATAAAACGACTTCAATCTCCTGCCACGCTTCCTAGGTGTAAATATTATTTCTTCATTGCTCCCATGCTTCTTAGGTTTTTCTTCCATGCTTCTACGTACAGATGGAACTACAATAATGCTTCCTAATTTAGTATATTTGTTTTCCATTGTGTGGAGAAGTATTTTATTTTTAAAGAAGTAATCTTTGTATAATTGTTATTTATATTGCAGAGGATCCATGTCATCATAGTAACTTCTGTTCAAGCAATGCCCATTCAGGTTGCGCAATTAGTCTTTTCACTCTCCTAGCAATGCATACATATTCAACTGTTTATGCCACAATATGGCGTGCTTGTATATTCGATTTTCATTACATATCCCTCCTTGGGTGCTCTCTCCATCGCCACTTGTAATCTATGCTTTTATGCTTAACAAAATTAGGAGGACTTAGTTAACATGCCATTTGCCAGTGTATGTAATTGTATGCTTCCATTCTACTTTCTTATTGCTTCAAAATTGTTATTCTGCTAATATATTTCCTTTGTTGTAGAAGAAAAAAATCTCTGGTCTATGGAGCCAAAAAACAGTTTGGTGAGCTTGACCCGTCTCCCTCTCCATGATGTTGAAACAAAGAAGTCGAGTGCTTATGAACCATTGTTTTATGTAAAGCATGTAGGGAAACATACCTCTTATAGTAGATGGAAGCAGTGACATATTATATAGAAAACACAAAATTGAGCATATGAAGCAGTGTCATAGGATATAAAAAGCATAGACTTGAGCGTATGAAGCAGTGTAATAATTTTTATGACGTAAAGGAAGCAAATGTATTAGTGGTGGAAGACAAGTTACATGAATGGATGAAACACATAAATTCTACGACTTGAATGAAGCAAATATGTATGCCGTCCGAAACAAGATATACGAACACATGAAGCACGATAGTTCCGTACGAGTGGTAGCATTAGAAAGAGTGTGTGACAAAAAAAATCCATCGAATCACAACACATTTCAGTTGTAGTGGAAGCAAATAAAAAATTGAGCAAATTGTTTTTATTTGATTTGAATAAACTAAAGTGATGTCGAGGTAAGCAAATTAGTATAGCCAGAAGCATAAGGTTCTGCCGATGTAAGCAAATATTATCGCGCACATGTGATATATTACATGGAGACAAAATTTAATTCGCGCTGGAAGCAAACTCTAATCGCATTAGATGAAAATTTTTAGTTCAACATGTTTTCCCAAAAATAAGAGAAATATGAGTGGGGTATAATTTGATGTTCATGATTTTGGGATGAAATCAATTATGGGAAGCAATTCAAATCCAGCGAGCTTGTTATAGGGAAGCTAGCAACCAGGAAGGCCACGTTATATGGAACAGTTAATCCCATGTATCTAGCGTCCGTGATTTATGGAAGCATTCGTACACCTGCAAGATTTGTTGTAGTAGTTGGTGAATCGGACGTATCAAATTAAACCAATCGTATCGTACAGCTCACTGCTAGTCTGATGGGAAGCGGGATATCAGTAGTCTCATTCCTAGTGATTCCCAACTTGATAACAGACATCAGATTTTACCCATCAAGCGATGTCCTTATATAGTGAACATGAATAGTTTCCACAATATATAGTGTTGCATTATTATTCTGAACTCGGAAGCTGCACTGAAAGGTTCATGTCAAAATATTTTTTCTTACATGCACACAGCCTCAGCTTCTTCCACTGGATGGTTAACAACGATCAAGTGTGCATCTAAGCAGTGCATTTGTCTCCTTTTGTATCAAGAGCAGTGCTATACACACAACAAAATCCAGATGATTCATGCACAATGCTCAAATCCAGCCGGACATGCAAAAGATTGAGAAGGGCACTAGCCGCTGGATTAGCACGTCGTGCAAAGATAGGCTAATTTTTTAAAAATAATACATTTTTTTAATAAAATTTGAAAAAATAATACATGATTTTGAGAAATTACATAAATAATACGGCGTCGGCTTGCTGTAAGCCGATTGGAGCCAGTCGGCCGCGGGGTAGCCGATTAGGTTCTAGTCGGCTTACGGGAGGCCGACTGGGTCCAGTCAGCTTACGGAACGCTGATAGGAACTAATCGGCATACTGGAAGCCGATAGGTGCATGGTCCATGCAACATACGTAGACTGAGTTGTGCTAATCCCGTTTGATAAGCTTGCTAGCTAGCCTCTGCCCAATCGATCCACTTGCTAGGGTGCTTGTGGTATACATGCACGTTTGGCCGTATACGCTCAACCGGCCGGAAAGCAACGATCAACCAAAGGTTGTTTACGTGCGTGTCTTGTGAAGATTGTTCCGGCCAGAAGTAGTAGTAAGTACTAGTTCACGTCCAGGAAAGGTCGATTGCTAGCTCAAGTGCTAGCGTTTACACTTGCGGGTGGTCGATAACGAGTTAGCTTTGCTTTGTTCGCCGTGGTCGTTGTGGTCGTTCATCGCCGCCGTTGGAAAGTACTCAACGTCAGAGGGACCTGCGCCATCAATTGGCACAGGCCCGACCTTGACGCCGCAGCCGTCGACTACGCATGTATAAGCTACAGCCGAGTACTTTCCGGGCTAAATTTTTTAAAATAATACATTTTTTTATTAATTTGCACAAATATTACGCGTAAAAAATTATTTTTAAAAATAATACCCCGTCGGCCCATAGCAAGCCGACTGGTCCTAGTCGGCCCACAGCAGGCCGGACTGGTTCTATCGGCTTGCAGCGGGCCGATTGGGCTGTCGGCCACCATTTCAAGTGCCGATTGGCTGTCGGCCATCATTAGTTCCGGTCGGCCTCTTGTGGGCGGCAGGGACTAATTGGCCTCTTGTAGGCCGAATCGGTGCATGTGATTTTTTTTGCCCGTCTGATTTTTTCTTTCAAAACTATGACATATTTTCCGCCAACTCGTTCCCGCCACCCGTTCTCATCCACCCGTTTCCCCCCATATGTTCCCGCCAACTCTTTCCCGCCACTCGTTTCCCGCCATATGTTCCCGCCAACTCTTTCCCGCCACTCGTTTCCCGCCATATGTTCCCGCCACTCGTTTCCCGCCATATCTTTGTCGTTCTTTCCGCCATTTTCTCCTCTCTACCTATAAAACCCCTTGAGACGGAGGTGGATAAGCATTCCATCAAGTTTAGTTGAGATGTCCCATTATCCTTTCGATCGTAGTTTTCACCACAGGATGAGCAGGACTCTTCCGAGCCTAGCTACCGATTTCAGGATGGACAATAGGGTAGTTCCATGGGACGAACTCACCGGTAGTGACACCATAATGAATGAGTTGGCTCACCAATTACTTAGGTCTGGGTGGCACTGAAAGGACCTATGAAGAGGTGCGTAAAGAACTTCTTAGGTTGCATGAAAGGTGGGAGAAGGTAGTAGTGCCGAAGAGTGAAACTTTCAGAAGGATTGCAGCAAATAATCCATGTTTATGGACTGAGGAGAGCGAGGACGAAGATGATATCTTCATGTCGCCGCTTCCGGGTTCTGCATACTCGAAGGGCAAGAGTTCTTCATCATCGAAGGACAAGGTTTCTGCATCGTCGAAGGTCGAGGTTTCTGCATCGTCGAAGGGCAAGAGTTCTTCATCGTTGAAGGGCAAGATTTCTTCATCGTCGAAGGGCAAGAGTTCTGCATCCATCGAGGATGACGATGATGACTTCATGTAATTTTTATGCTGTATTTTGCGAGTTCAATGCGTCGTACCGTTTAATTTAGATTAGGTTCTATCTAGTTGTTTGTAATGTCTTGTTGTATGAGCATTATGTTCTATCAAAATATGATCTTGTAGTTCAAATAACATAGTACTAAAATAGAGTAGGCATATGTCTCACACATAAGTACATAGTCATTTGTCTCATACATAGAATAGACATAAGTCTCACACACAAATAGATGGTAATGTCTCTCTTGATAGATGGAAGCGTCGGTGTGACGTCTGGCTTTGGCGGGGAGGCGGATCTGAAGCGGCGACCATCCCCACAGCCGGGTGCCCTAATGTGACGAGGAGGAATCTCAGACTCTTCCTGGTCATGCTGTGTATCTGTGTGGGGCCTGGTGGAGGAGTCGAAAACATGTTCATCCACTGGGTGTGCGCGACATCCGAGCCTGTATGTTCTCCTCGGGATGTTGATCACTCCCCACGTATCATGTGATGCCGACATAGGCGCTTTGATATCCGTAGGCTCCTGCGCGATGAAATGTTTCATCATGAAGAATGAGGTCGCGTCAATTAATATAAAAAACAATAAATATGAAGACACATACCTGCTGGCTGTGACGGCTGCTCTGACTCAAACACGAAGCTGGACGAGGGACCGTGCTGCGTGGCTGTGGAGAAAACATGAAGCTCGACGAGGGACCGTGCTGCCGTGGCTGTGGAAAAAACACTAAGCTCGACGTGGGACCATACTACTGTGGTTGCTGCCACGTTGAACTGCCAGGTTGGTCAGGACGGGGTGGCCTGGTTGATGTCGGTGCTAGACGTGCACGTGGTTGATGTCGGTGCGTGGAGTGACGCGGCTGCTGCTGCTGGTGATGAACAACGTCGGTTCTCCGGGTGCACGTGATAGCCTCTCGTACACAGTCCGTATCTTGTTACGAATTCGTTCCAAGAAGGGTTGTAGCACCTTTGGGCGGTCTTGAAGGAGAGGTCCGGATGATGTTGATCGTCCAAAGGTGGTCACGTCGTTGTAGAGGTCGTGTGTCAAGGTAGCCTGCAAATTTCCATGACAATGAATAATGTCTCTCTTGCATGTCAAAGTATATGACAACATTACTTAAAGAAAATATATCTTACAGCGTCTTGCCTAGAGCCGAAGTGTCATAGCTCGGGTACATATCCCACGGAGTAGGATCCGGTATCTCCCTACGGGTGGGAGTGCTCAGCGATGCGTAACCGTGTTCCGGTCATGTAGCGCCGCAAATAGAGATTGAATGCATTGAGATCAAAATTTTCATTCACGTGCCATAGATGCGTGTTTGCTGTCTCCCATTCTATAACATACGGCTCTAGTCTAACTAGCCGGTCGTGATTGTCCTGTTCATGCCCTTCCTTGTCGTCCTAAAATTGTGGTGTGTGTTCAACAATTACCTAAAGTTTGAATGGAGTACTATGAAAGATAATGCAACACCGAAAAACTTGTTAATACACTGTGGATGTGTGCCGGCAGCGGGTTCTCTATAGGGGGAGGCACCTCCAACTGCGGAAGACCAAATTGCCTCATAACCCTCTGTTGTGCCATCTCCTCGACGAAGACATCGAAGATGATCTTTGATTTTGTCATCCAGTAATCTCGGTCCCTTGTGCATAGCATAGACATACCACCGGGGTATCTCGCTTGTATGGCTGCTTCCGCGTAGGGCTGCCAGATGACCCCGGTGTATGAATCAAACTGCTTGTTCAATGCTGTGTATGCCTTCCTGGTCTGATTACTAGCAAAGCGTCTCTACAGAAAACAAAAGTTAATAGCCGCTAGCATCGAACTATCTCTTGTGCAGAAAAAAGTTGCATTAAACTATAACACGATGCATACCTCACGACGTGTCCAACACAGACCGAAAGTAGGCATGTCGATGCCGTCAACATCAAACATGGGGTCTATAGGCTCACGAACACGGACATCTGGTCGCCCTATAGAGAACCTCTCCCACGACCACAGCTGTAGGAATAGAGGGCATCCAACAAGGGCTGGCTTTCTCGATGTAAGCAGGCAACCGTTGCACATACCTCGGTATGTAGCCGCTAAGACCGCCGAACCCCAACTCCTCTGTCTGATCTGATCCACCGTCTGAGCGCTCGCTATCTCGAGTGCCATAGGGATGTAGTCTTGGCGCTAATAGTGGTGACATGGTTCTCGGTGAACATCACCTTGCCGAAAAGCCACATTAAGTAGGCCTCGAGGCTCCGAAAGTGATCTGTTCGCATTCAACGGTGCTGAAAGTTCTTGATCTGCATTAAGTAAAGTGAAAGTTTTAGTAAGCCGCAATTATTTTCTACGTAAAACCGTATGAACGATGACTTGAAGATAAGAGGTAGGGAAATTACCCGGAAATTGAGGAACCACTCATACTTAGGTCCGCGATGCTCCCATACCGGATCCGGAGCATCCGGAAAAACACCATGAAAACGTTGTGTAAGAGCTTGCTCCCAACCAGCCGGTGCATCCAACGGTCCTATGGCATGACCTGCCAACGGTAGTCCGAGCAAAAGTGACACGTCCTCCATAGTAGGAGCCATCTCTCCCCATCGGAAGTGAAACGTGTGGGTCTCTGGCCTCCAACGGTCCACTAAGCAGCTCAGCAAGGACCCATCGATGGCGAGACGCGTTTCTCACCGGGATAGACTCTACCAGACGCGCGAAAGGTAAAAGACCGACCCATTTCAACCTTCATCAGAGAACATTTCGGTTAGTGTCTCCCATTAATATGCATGTCAGTGTGCAAATTAACAAAGCACGTGCATCAAGCCATCTGGGTGTATCATCCAGTTTTCCTTAGGAGTGCGAGTGACCGGAGGCTCAAGCTTGCGCTCATACCATATCGCAGCACGATGACCCCTATCAATGTCCCCATCCAGCAACCACATTCCCGACATTCCTGCACATAAAATTCAGAACATAGTGCCACACTTAATAAAAATTCAGAACATAGTGCCACACTTAATACAAATTCAGAATATAGTACCACACTTAATACAAATTCAGAACATAGTGCCACACTTAATACAAATTCAGAATATAGTACCACACTTAATACAAATTCAGAACATAGTGCCACACTTAATACAAATTCAGAATATAGTGCCACACTTAATACAAATTCAGAACATAGTGCCACACCACACTTAATACAAATTCAGAACATACTACTGCTAGCTTAGCTTCTTCCTCTCACCCTTACTCCTCTACTGCCTCTACCTCCTCTTCTTCCCGGTTGCCTCGTCCACGACCAGTGACGAAAGTGGGACAATTAGTGTCCCTATGGCCAAATTCATTGCATAGAATGCATTGCCTAGTCGGACCCACAGCAGATTCGTCCATATCATTCCGGATCTTGACACTGCCGTCTGCCTCTACTTGTACGCATATGCTCTGGGTTTGGAATGTAACGCCTTTCGGCGGGGTTGACGCTGTTGAAATTACCCATTGATCGAAAACCCATCAGCTCACCTGTCCATGTATTGAGAACAGACTCTTTCAAAAAAAATGGAGACACAAACGATATTGCGTCCATTCCAAGCTGCCCGCAAGCAGCAAGTACATGTGAGCAAGGTAGGTGAAGCAATTTGGGTTTGTTGCATGTGCACTCACACGTTGGCCAGGCTTCATTGCCAATTGTCACCTCATGCGTCCTCAACTCGTTTGCACATTCAATTTGTTGTTGGCTAAGCGGACCTCAAACCTTCTTTCTTGATTACCGATGGCGACTACAGTGTGTGACCTAGCTTTTTGCATCTTGTTGTCCATATACTTCGTGACTCTTTCACAGTACCGTGTATTTGGGTTGTTGAAGATATGCTGCTCTTCTTTTTGGCGTCTATCTCTGAAATACTTGACGGTGCCATAGAAAATACCCTCAACAATGGCTGTAAGTGGCAATGCCCGGTTTCCTCTTAGGACAAAGTTGTATGTTTCCGCGAGGTTCGTTGTCATGACACCGTACCTTGCTCCATGTGTGTCATGTAACTTGTGCCATACTTAGGGAGAAAGCCGTGCACCCTCGCGGGACAATCTGCGTTCTTGCATACCATTGTCAGGAATTTCTTACTGGACACCTGAGCTGTGAAAACCCTTTGCGTGGACATTGCCCAATTAATTATTGCATCCTTCAGGGCTTGTTTGGTCGGATACATAGCACCCGTCGCAATATTGTTCTGGTGATATTGCCGGGCTGAATCATGTCCATCATTCACGGTCATTGCAGATGAGAAGTCATGATTCCACGATGCAGGATTCGGGACCTCCACTACATTTTCTTCTTCATCTGACTCGTCAGAATCATCGGCATGACCCCTTTCAACATCGGTGTCTTCTTCTTCCATCATGTCCTGCATGTGCCCATCTACCTCGTCGGCGTCCACCTCGCCATTGTAATCACCATCGGCATTTCCTCCTTCTACTGACTGCTCTGTCCTTGTTCGTAACCATAAACATTTCCTCCTTCAACCTGACTGCTCTGTCCTTGTTCGTAACCATCATCTCCTGCATTTGACATAGATAACTGCCTCCCTACACTGCTATGACCAGGATCGTAGCCACCCTCGCCTTCATGTGCACCGACCTCCTTCATAGCAGGAAGCACTAAAGCAATAGGATTGCATCCCCTTCGTTCACAACCTTGTAACCACCGCACCCAATCGGAGTCTTGCTCTATCGGCCTCAAATAAAAGTAAATTATTGTACTTGACCGTGTCCATAATGCATGAACACCGACGGTGTGTGTTTCAATATCAAGACCTAAACTTGCCGCAATCCATTCTTTCAACTGACTAACTGACCATGTTTGAGGTGCGCTCATTGGCACCTCTATGTGAGTAAATTCACTCAGATCTGCTCCCATCTCAGTTGTTTGGACAGTACCAGGACCGTAGTAAAATCTGAACTTCACTACATCGACATCTCGGCTCACCTATTTTTTTTCAACAACGAAATAAAATTCACTAACAAATATTAGACATGTTTATATATATATTACAGAATATTTAGGCTTAACTAATACAATTCACACACCTATAAGTATATTACAAATATTTGCCGGAGCAACTACAAATATTTACAGATTTTAATATTTGACTGCCTACAACTACAACTATATTACGGATTTTACCGGAGCTACTCCAAATATATTACGGATTTTATCGGAGCTACTCCAAATACTGACACTAATAAATACGGATTTTACCAGAGCTACTCCAAATACTGATAGTCCTAAATACTTCACATGCACATATAGTACGGAATATCACCGGAGCAACTACACATTTTTACACAAATAATTAGTTGACATCTAAATATATTTAAGTATACTAGGGGCAAATAACAATAATCGCACACCTAATTTATTTCACATCGAAACATATTAACAAATACTACCGGAGCACCTCTGAAAAATAAAATGTTTGCTGAAATATACCCTTGAAGCGTGCGAATGAAGAACGATTTAACGAGCGGCCAACGAACTGCCGGTGCTCCGCCTCAACGACGAGCGACGAACGCATTTAGCTTCACCTCCACCACAATGCCCCAACTTCACCACCACCACCTCCACCAAAATGCTCACCACAACCACCACGAGCTACCCCATCAGTAGATCGACACCTCTTTGGCTGCCCTAACTAAGTTGAATCCATTCACGGTGCCAAAACCGCAAAATACTGGCTCATTTGGGTGTAGAAATTGGTGCCTTTTTTCTGAGAGAGAGGATAAAGTAAGAAAGAAGAAGAACAGAAGAAGAGCAGCAGCAGCGAGAGGATAAGGGCGAAGGGCCACGCAGCCGGGCCAGCTGCGTGAGGTGGGGCCGCACCACGTCGGCCAGCAAAAGCCGATCGGCCAGCGGTGTCGACAGTGCGCCCGCGCCGACAGCTCCCTCCCTCCCCCTCGCGACGTGGCCTGCCCAATGCGAGGCCGACACGCGTGCCAAGCGGGCCACCGGCTTGCTAGTGGTCGATTGCAGCCTCTCGGCTTCCTCTGCGGGCCGACTAGAGCCTGTCGGCCACCTGCGGGCCGACGGTGTATTAGTTTTGAAAATAATTTTTTTCACGTAATATTTGTGCAAATTAATAAAAAAAATGTATTATTTTAAAAAAATTAGCACTTTCCGGCCGGTCGAGCGTATATGGCCAAACGTATTGCTAGTGTAAAAGCTAGCCCTCTCATCGATTAGTATACAACAGCTGCATGCACACACAGAACTAGCTAGATCGATTAGTACATCAGCTGCATGCACACACGCACAGAAAGCTAGCTAGCAAATCAGCTCATGCACTTATCGGCTTCGCGGAGGCCGACTGCATGCGGCCGAGGCACTAATCGGCTTACTGGTGGCCGACTGGCCTACTCGGCTTACCCGTAGCTGATTGGGCTCTACTCGGCTTGCCGCTGGCCGACAGAAGCCAATCGGCTTCCCCAAAATCGACGCTGTATTATTTTTGAAATAAATCTAAACGGCTTAATATTTCTCAAATTTACTAAATTAAGTGTAATATTTTAAAAAAATTAGCCAAAGATAGTGCAGCGGTATCGTGTGGGTAGCAGTCTCTGTATCAATTATTGAACCACATCCTATATGAGCGAGACTGAAAAGAAAATGAGGATGGAATTGATGTAGAGCAGCACATTAATGATTAATGTGTAGTAGTAGTAGTAGTATTGTTATTTTGTTGAATTTAATTAGCTTGTGAGCATGGCAAAAAAGTATGATTCCTGCGTTGTGTAAGCAATCTGTTTTTTTCAACCTCACGTTGTGTAAGCAATCTGTTGTGATGAGCATCAATTGGTTATTCAGGATCCACTGTTTGCTTCTTGTTGCTCTCTGAAATAAACCAGTCAATTTCGGAAACTGACTGGTTTATTTTTTTCCATCCCATCGTAAAAAAGAAATAAACCAGTCAGTTTCCGAAACGGCTGCATGCATTGCATGCCTTCTTCTTCTTACCTACGTATGGTGACCAACCAAATTAACAACCACATGCCTGACTGTCAAGTAAGAGCCTGCAGGGATTGAAACTCCACATTGATGCGTAACCTATTCTCTCTCTCTCTCTCTTTTATAACTTGATGTTTAATTGTGTATCACTAGAAATAATATATTCCTTGCAGAACAATATAACATGTACGTATTGCAGGTCCTGACTGTCGTTGTTCAGAAACAATATACGTATTGCATGGACTGGCAGTCCAACACAGCTCATGCATGCATGCATGCTTGTACACCAGGACATGGGAATCTTTTGTTAGTGCTACATTGATTAACTACGTGTGTGTGGATCAAAGGCCGGATGTATAGTACTTCCTCCGTCTCAAAATAAGTGACTTAAATTTGTACTAACTTTGTATTAAAATTAGTATAAAGTTGAGTCATTTATTTTGAGACGGAAGGAGTATAATACTGTAATCACAACTTAACGTGTGGTTACTAACTTACTGGTCGATCTAGTAACATGCTTGCTAGTTTGACCTGATGAGATGTGGGCTCCACTTGCCTGCAAATAGCCGGAAAAGTAATAAAGAGAACAAAAGAAAGACGTTTTTAGGGTATACATAACCTCAGACCTGATGCCCCGGAGGCCAGCTAGGCTCGGATGCCACCGTGGAGCGAAAGCTAGTGCCTCAGATGTGTTCAGTGTAGCCTACAGAGGAGTCTCCATGATCAGTATCAACCTGTGTACACTGAGGCTAGCGATGGAGGATTAAAAACTGAACCGACCGCGTCGTACTTTTCCGTCAAGGTGGGCGCACGGTGCTGCCACCATAGTTCAAGCACTTAGTCTCTCAACTTATCGCATACTTCACTTTTGTCTCTCTTAAGAAAAAATTCATACACATTTCTTCACCCATCGTCTAAAAACTCTTATTCGTCAATTTGAAACAAATTATATTATAGTAGTAACAAGAATCTATCATACCACGAATTTTCATATGCAAATTCAAAACGCAGTATGAGAAACAAGGGAGCCCCTATTTAACGCTCTTTGCGTCAAATTGCCGGCGCCACGCATAGGCGACAGCCCGACTGGGCCAGCCCATCGAACTGTACCGTGACACGAAAAAGAAAGTAAAAAGTAAAACAAAAGGATGGGAGCGACCACAAGATATGAACTCGCTAACTACTGCCTGCGATCGCGGGTTCATTGCCACCTCGCTATGCCACCATTGTTGACAGAGGGTTTGCCAAAAGCTTAAAGAACTACAAACCGGAATGGGCTACTGTAGCATGCTGGAACTAGACCCGAGTTAGTTACTGTAGTGAACGTAAGTATAATTTGTCTATTTTGAAAAAATTGATAATTTTTTGAGTTACTGAACAAAATATCGGAGACAAGAACATAATTTGGAATGTGTGAACAATAAATAGAAAAAGGTGGGAAATTGTTTTTGAAAAACAAGAAACAATTTTGAGTCTTTGAAATAATTTAAACCACGCTTTTTTAATTTGTGAACAAATATTTGAAAAATGGACAATATCAGATTTTTCAAACAAAAAATCGAAACCACGAACAGTTTTTCAACCTGTGAACATTTTTTTAGAAAATGGAACAATTCAAGAAATTCCTAAAAAAATTGAAACCGTTAACATTTTCTAAAATTGGTGAAAAAAATTCTGAAATGCGAACATATTTTGAAATTCTGACCAAAATTTGAAACCACGATTTTTTCTGAATTTGTGAACAAATATTTGAAAAAGGAACATTTCAGATATTCCAGACGAAAAATTGAAACCACGAACATTTTTTCAACTTGTGAACATTTTTTGAGAAAATGGAACAATTCACAAAATTCCCCAAAAAATTTGAAACCATGAACATTTTTCTGAAATTGGTGAACATTTTTTTTTAGAACAGAAGCTCATCATGGAGCTAGAGATGCAAATTTGGAACTTTTAGGGTACCTTCCAACCCTGTTTAGTTCAACCAAGTGAATTAAAGTTTAAAAAATGAAGTGAATTCAAAAATATTAGTTTGTTTAGTTGAACTAAAGAGGGTCGGAGGGTACCCTAAATGTTCCAAATTTGCATGCCTTCATGGGGTGTTTTTACCTTAGACCATGAGGGGAGAATTGTGGTGTCTGCATGGGACTATATCGCGTGTTGTCAAAGCACTGACTTTGCATAAGCTATGGCATGTCTTGAGGGATTGCGTGTTGCACCGACAGCCACAGACCAACCCCTAATCATCCAAACGGGTTGCAACTCTGTGGCAAGGGCGCTCGACCCTTCTCACAAGGACAAGTCCGTTGTGGGAAGAGCGATAAAGTAGTTCCATTTTCTCAACCAGGGGATCAGACAAATTGGAGTGAACAAGGTGGCTAGGACTAGTAATATGTTAGCTCATAATCTTGCCCAGTTTGGGCGTAGGGAGTTGTGTGGAGTGGTTATGCAAGGCACAACACCGACCTGCGTGTTGAGCCTAGCCTTGCGTGATAGTAATGACGATGTTCCTATTTTCTAATTAATACTCCGAGTGGTTGGTTTAGTGGCTCAATATTCTCAGTAAAAGCAACTTGGAGGATGTTAATTTCATTAAGTACACTGTCCCCAAATTCTTCAACCAAACAATCTTCTCGTGGTTTCGTTCGTCTAATCGAGAACGAGGATCTTCCTTAGGAGGGGAAAATTGTGAGGACGCCAGTTCTCTGAAATTATGTGAAAAACTTGACACTTAAATATGAATATGCGGAGTATGCCGAGTAAGAGATGGTTGGCTATGATGAGCTCCGGTAAATGAAGATCAACTCTCTAGGAGACTCCGCTATTTACAATCCATTGTCAGCACAGTTTAACTCAAGTTTAACTTTGTTAATCTAGAAAAAATTCCTAGTGGAGACCGAGCTACATAGGTGTCACTATCTGTACCGACCAGTCTCATCGTGATCTGGGTCACGCGCCTTCAATTGCACCGTAGTTGCATCTCTACTTTTCTGCGACATATCTGTACCGACGTACTCCTATTGTCAAAAAAACATCTTATATTTTAATACGGATGGAGTATCTATAATGCAGTCAATGGTAAATTTGGGTGTGTGGCGAGCAGATTTGGATGTCTTCCTTGGCCACGTTCGACGGTGGAGCGTGTCCTCGACCTTGTAGGTTCGCTGAAGACTTTGATCTTGTCTTCAGAGGTACGCGGCTACTACAGAGTAAAACCATCAGGTGATGGTGTTTTTGTTCATGGGATGATGGTCAGCCGCCTCATTTTTCTCCAGTGTTTACTTCAGCGATGGTGGAGCATGACATCAGATGGCCACAATGGCAAACACAAAAGTCACCGTGGATGCTTAGTTGGAAAGGCCGTCCAGTTTTTACTCATCTTTATATGTTTTCCTACATCTTAATAGGCACGCTCGCCACGGTGTATTTTTCTAAAGTATCAAGTTAAATTTCAAAATAAGGTAAACAAATGATTCTAGTTCCATTCTTGGTATTGCAACTAACATGCCAACTATGTTCATTTGAACTATGTGGAGAGTCAAAATTTAGCAAACTAGTCTTAGCTAATTTCGGCTCTTTTATGACCGAGCTATAAAAGGTTTTACAATTACCTTATTTCTTTTCAAGTGAGTGTCGAGTCGAGCTCAACTGGATCACGCGCCTCGAAGACAAATATCAAATCTCTACTATTAAAGGTGTATGTGTATATAGTCGTTTGCACACAGTCATTAATGTGAAAATAATTTATAAACCAAGCACCGAATCAATTTGGAAACCAAGCCATTACTACAATTATTTTATCTAGACAATTAATTACTTGTGCAATTAATTAGGTCCATTTAAATAAGGATTTTTTAGTCAAATCAATTTAAAAATTGAGCCATTAATGAAATTAATTAATTAGGAAGGCAATTAATAAGGCAGGCAATTAACAAAGCATGCATATAATTTGAAATGGTTTTTTTAATTAGACAGCCAATTAATTAATTTGGTAGGCAGTTAATCACGCCGAATAAATTCAAAATCACTCGCGGCCGAGGACGGTCAGCAAGCTCTCGGTGAAGTTGGCGACTGCCAGCAAGCTCTCAGCAACATGGCCAACTGGCGTTTGCCAACATGGACAATGGCGACCAAGCGTTCGCAAATATGGATGACGACCATGCTATGCAGGACGTCCACATGCTGACGGTTACCGAAACGTTTGTAGAGGACGTCGACGGTCACGTGCTCGAGGACGACCAAGCGCTGATAATTGAGGGCTTGATACGATATATATATGATAGCACATAGTGTGCGTAATATGAAAAATGAAGTCATGGCAACCAAGACGGATTGGTAAAACCGACCACAAGTCCCTTAGGCAAGTCTCAAATGAAAGAGGTTTTCTTATTATTGCCTCGGTACTGCAAATTATTTTCATTCGATCAATGATTCATGTCTAGTTCCTTACAAAATGGACATTTCCATGGAGACGCAAATATTATCCTTTCAGTCAGTGGTTCATGGCTCCATAAACTTTTCTCGCCTACATGACTCTTGGTGGTGGCGGTGGCCGTTCAGACGACGGTGGCTCCGGCACTTCCGACGGCGGTGGAGGACTATAGTGGCCGCATTTTATGGTACATTCACAATGAAGTCTTTTAACAACCCCTTTACGTGAGCAGTAGCCGCCGGTGAAGTGCTCGTGGTGGCACACCTCCACGCATTTCCTGTTGTTGCATGAGCCATGATAAAGATGGCTTGGGGAATGGCATATCCGGGGACGGGGATGAACCGCCTCCACACCTGCACCACATAATTAGATTTTTGTTTTCATCACAAGAATGGATAGATCTTTTCAAGTAGCAACAGGGTGGGCGTGTCGTGTGGCGATGGTATTTGAACTTACTGTGGGACATGATGAGCAACCCCAGGGCGAAGGCAGCAAACAACTGTGCTCTGTTGAACCCCATGGCCAACATGAACACGGTTAGGCTTCACTTTGCTTTGCTTGTCATGGGATGGGATCGATGTGAACTGATCCGCCTGATATTTATAGAGGTTCCTTCGAGCTTGCATTGAATGTGTGAGATGGATATCGATGTGGGAATCCAAATGGTGGGTATACAGGCATTAGTACGTATAAATGCAAGTGCATCAGTACACACATACTGGAAATGTGTGATATCCAAATGTTGGATACGGGTATTTCTATGAGAAGGCCAATTTGGCTCCCGGGCTCAGCTGCACCCGCGCCGACGAAATCAAAACAAATACTAGAAAATTTCAAAAAATCCAATTTTTTTTGTGTGGTAGATAATTTGATGCGTGAGGTTCGCTGCAAAATTCAACTCGTTTGGACATTTGAGCATCTCTCGGCAAAAAAGACAAAATCAGGGTCTTAAAAAAGTTTACTGTTCATGAACTGTTTTGACCCGAATTGTCTTTTTTGCCGAGAGCTGCTCAAATGTCCAAATGAGTTGCAATTTGCAGCGGACCTCACGTAACAAATTATCTACTACACAATTTTTTTTTGATTTTTTTGAATTTTTCTAGTATTTGTTTTGAATTTTTTTCTGAGCGGGAGCATCTGAGCCTGGGCTCAGATGCGGATTTTCGTATTTCTATCTCGTTCCCTTTCTCACTACCCCCCCCCCCCCCCCAAGTGAAGAGCATCTAATCAATGAGTGCTCCTTTTTCGCAAAAAAAAATTAGCGCACTTGAAGCCCTCTCATCAGCCGCCACGTGTCGTGCTCTGGGCGTTTTCTTCGGGGTTTTTAATGTTTCTGCATGCGTTTTCGGTTTTTAGATGATTTTTTCGGCTTTTTCGTTTTTCCCTGGACTTTTTTAGATTTTGGACAACAAAAAAATTGATGCAAAAACGTGTTTTCTTTTTTTTCGGGGGAGGCAAGAATTTGCTTCTCGTGGAGGCAAGGAAAAAATACATGTTTTTTTCCTACTACAAGAGGCACGGATTTACTTCTCATGGAGGCATGAATTTGCTTTCGCGAGAGGCATGGCCGTGCCTCTCGAAAAGGGGAAAACGTGTTTTTTTCGTGAGGTGCCTCTCGCAAAAGGGAAAAACGCGTTTTCCATTTTTTTTGTACCATGGGAGGTACGGATTTACTTTTTGTGGAGGCACGGATTTGCTTCTGCGAGAGGCATGGCCGTGCCTCTAGGAAAGAAAAAATTGTGTTTTCTTTTTTTCCTTCCACAAGAGGCAGATATTTACTTCTCGTGGAGGCACGGATTTGCTTACGCGAGAGGCATGTCCATGCCTCTCGCAAAAGGGATAAAAAACGCATTTTCTTTTTCTTCCTATCACGAGAGGCGTGGATTTACTTCCTGTGGAGGCACGGATTTGCTTCCGCGAAGGGCACGGCCGTGCCTCTTGAAAAGGAAAAAATGTAATCCCGATTCGGGTTTTTTTACCGGTTTTTTCTAAAAAAAACGTTCGTCGAAACCTATCAATATGGGATCTTATTTTGAAGATCCCTACGCGATGAATCCAACAGTGAAACAAGATTTGGACGCACGGTTTGAAAGATAAACATTTTGAAAAACAAATCTACAAAAGAAAAGAGAAACCTCTAAGGTTGCGGCAAGTGGCCAGTGCGACGCTTGTGGCAACCTGAAGAGATGTGTGTGATCTTTGCAAAGAGTGCTTTTTAACTAGTGATTTCGGCTTAATGCAATGGTATCCACTCAATATGTTTTGCAGAAAACATTTAGTATATATGCTCCGATATGCGTTTATATGGTGTATGACACTATGAGAGTCTATTTGCGTACAACCCAGGGGGAAAACGAGGAAGAAAACGATTTGGCTGCTACCTGGGCCAACAATGCTAATTTGGCTGCTACCATGCTACAGTGTGCTACACTTCTAGGGCGTTGTGTCTTAACCGGTTTTGTAGTTCGGGTCAAATTAAACTGGCCTTAGAGTTCGGGGTTAAAATATGAATTTCTCTTATTCTAGTTTTTTTTTTGCAACTAACATGCTAACTATGTTCATTTGAACTATATTGAGGTGAATAATTTTAACATGGTCCCTCTTACCTTCTCTTTTTTTTAGAATTCTTACCTCATTTTTTGACTGGGCTATAAAAGGTATTCATAATTACATTATTTCTTTTCAAGTGAGTGTCGAGTCGAGCTCAATGCTCAATCGCCTTGAAGACAAATATCGGATCACTTTAATATGCCATGGTTATGTATTTGATATGATATATGATAGGACATGAGTGTGCCTGATATGAAATCATGGCAATGGAGACTAAGTAAAACCGACCACAATTCTGGTAGGCAAGAGTCTCAAATTAAAGAGTTTCTTATTCTTGTTTCGACATTTCAAATTATTTTCATGCGATCAATCATGCATGTTTAGTTCCTTACAAATTGAACATTTCCATGGAGACACGAAAATGATCCTTTAAGTCAGTAGTTCATGCCTCCAGAGATTTTTCTCGCCGCCATGACATTTGGTGGTGGTGGCACTTTGGACGGCGGCGGTGGCGGCACTTCCGACGGCGGTGGAGGACTATACTTGCTGCATCTCATGGTACATTGACAGTGAAGTTCTTTAACAACCCCTCTACGTGTGCAGTAGCCGCCGGTGAAGTGCTCGTGGTGGCACGTCTCCGTGCATTTCCTGTTGTTGCATGAGCCACTATAAAGATGGCTAGGAGAATAGCATATCCGGGGACGGGGATTAACCGCCTCCACACCTGCACCACAGAATTAGAGGATGGATGGATCTTTTTAACAGGATGGACATGTTGTGTGTCGCTGGTCTCTGAACTTACTGTGGGTCATGATGAGCAAGCCCAGGGCGAAGGCACCAAACAACTGTGCTCTGTTGAACCCCATGGCGAACACGATTAGGCTTCGCTTTGCTTTTGTTTTCGATGTGATGGGATGGGGTCGGTGTGAACTCATCAGCCTGCTATTTATAGATGTTCCTTCGAGCTTGCATTGAATGTCTGAGATGGATACCGATGTGGGAATCCAAATGTTGGATATACAGGCATTGGTACTGCTACTATATCTTTATAAATGCAAGTGCATCCAGTAGTGCATTAGTACACACATACTGTAAATGTGTGATATCCAGATGTTGGATACTGTAAACGGGCAGCTCATGTTCTTGCCAAATCAGCAGAGTACTACTACTATTTTCCTGGTGTATTGAAGGTTCCGTCATTTTTTCCTATTTTTACTGCAACTAGCGGGTGTTATGCATTTTCATTGACTACTATACATGATCACAGAAGGTGTAATAGTCAGAGTCTGCTGTTATGTGCGACTATTGTACTGGATATTTCAATTAGGAAATTAATGTAAAGTGGGTGCGAGTGCGGTTAGAAAAACAAAAACTAGCAGTCGGAGTCTGTTTCGTAAAAGCAGCCAAATATAGAACTTGATCTTTGCCATAGGTTAGATTTTCCACACCGTTTCAAGGTAGGATTGGAATTTCTACCAAAGAGGTTGGCATCATATAAAGCATATAGGAGTTGGTTATTACGAAAATGCTCCATGGAGCCCGAGTTTGACTTGATCAAAATTCAAATTTTCATGTTTCAAAATTTTTTGAAAAAAAATACACACATATTTAGAGACATAAAGCATATGTGTGTAAATTTTCAGGACGAAACACCTTAAAATGAGTGCTACACAAAAGAACAAATCTGAGGCTTTTTAGTAGATGCACTATTCATCCTCAAAGTCCATGAATTTGTCTTTTTTGCACAGACCGCATTTTAGGATATTTCATCCTCAAATTTTACATACATACACATAACATCCTTGTTTACTTGTATGTTTTTTTTCAGATTTTTTTGAAATTAAAAAGTGTGAATTTTGAATTTTTCAAAAAATCCGGCCTCCATGGAGGCCGAGCTCCAAAACGCCCTACTCTTGGTTAGTATAGGCTTTGTCCTTGACCCCGCCCATTTACATTTTTTTTCCCTATTTTTAGGTTGAAAGGATATTGCGCAACCCGAGATTCGAACCAAATACCTCCAGCTTATTTCCTAACACAGTTACCGCTTACCAACTCAGATACATAACCTGTTACGCAGAATACCACTTCTATTACGGAAATGCAATTCGGAACCCGGGTCCAGATGAACCCGAAATCTGGGCCACCCACATGCTTTGAGATTCCCTTGCGCCCTGTATTCTGTGTCGTATTCCATGGACAGAATTCCATGCATGGGCGGTCCCACGTAGTGCAGTTATTGGATGACGACGGCAGTTAGGCCCGCTTTGGTACAGGGCGGTGCAGACGGACCTCAGCTATGGTACAGACGGCCCGCTGCATCTGGGAGTACCCACCACACCACTCAGCCCACCACCAGCTCTAGATTCGGGTCTCCGACGTGCTACTGAGCTCCGTCGGCTGCGGCGGCCGCACCCCTCAACGCCCCCTGCTGCTCCTGACCTGCCGCGGCTCCGGCGGCCGCACGACTCAACGCGCGTCGCCTGTCCAAGGTAATATCTGCCACCCCTGGCCCCTACGCCCTCCCCGTACCCAACCATGCAGGCCTTCATCATTTCCGCCGGCAGGCTGCCCGCGTGCAGCTAACCCTACATGGTCGATTAGTACTTCTCAAAGAGCTAATGCCGACCACCCCTAATCACTGGATCTTTCACATTTTATTTGCATAGGAAACCATGCCGGATTCAGATAGCGGTGATGATTTCTGTGATGGCCAGAGAAGCAAGGCCGAACAAGCTGCGGCCGAATCATCAGGTAGCAAGCGTAGTCAGGCAGGAGTCAATCCGATGCTCTCCGCCCAACATCAAATCTAGATGCTCTGTCAGGCATGTTGTTTCTGTTATTGATGGTTTCAGAGAGTACAAACAATGGTTAGTAAAAGAAATAGGCTTTGGGGTGATGCTTGAGCTGCCAATGATTCAGAAGATTAATCTGAAGCTGAGCATTTGGACCATGAGCAAGGTGGATGTGCTGCGCTGTGCACTTGTTGTCAATGATAAAAAATTGCTGTCGTTTAGGCCGGCCTATGTGGCTAAGGTTTTTTGAATCCCATGTGGAAAATAGGGATGTCCGTGGTCCAGATGGCAATATCAACAAAGAGACCATTTCATTTATAATGAAAACAATTGGCACGGAACAATCTGCAGCGCACAGCTTGCGCGCAGCTGAAGATTTTTTGAAAAGAAATATAACTGAAGAGTCAAGCAAGTTGGAGGAAGATTGCTTCCAAATTGCTTTTGTAATCTTCATGACGGGCCACATTCTGGAACCGTCGTGCACACATGACTACAAGAGCATCAATTTCTGGGGTGCACTTGCTAGCACCGAAGAAATAGCGCAGTTTAACTGCTGTGAGTACGTGCTGCAATGCTTTCTTGATGCAGTCACAAAGCTAAAGATTGATTTAGAGAATGGTGTGACAACAGCCAACCTCGCCAGCTGTCATTTGTTCTTGCAGGTTAGTACCGGCTTCTCTCTTGCAGCAAGACCATGATAAAGTTTGTTTGCTATTTTTGTTCTTCGCTCTTGTATTTAACGAGCTCCATTTCTTCTAAAACTTTTTACAGGTTTTCTACCTCGACAACATTGATCTAAGCATATTCAACATGAAACATGATGTCCTTCCTAGGGTTAAGGAATTTGATCAAGATAATTTGCGTCGGATGACTACTATGCCAACCGACGTGGCAGTGCCTGAACAGTCGTTTTGGTTCATCAATGGTAATGCAAGCATTTCCCATCTACGCAGCCATACATTCACTGTTGAAAATGTTCCAAAGCCAGGGCACCCTAACATTTTGGCCGCGACTGTTTTTTTTATGCCGCAGATGAGTGACCTATCAGCTGTATGCTATTCTAGGAGCTTGCAACCTGACGAGCCCCGTACAAAGCCAAAGACTGTGATCCGTTCCCGGACCCTTCGGCCGCCCAACGCAAGTTGCCCTAGTTTTCCTAAGACGAACACAGTTAACTTGCCGAGTCGTGTTGCGCTCACCGATGGTCTGCCCGAGCTGCCAAGGCAACCATCTGCCTTGGACTACTACAACAACATTGCGTCGCAATATCCCAAGATGGTACTCCAGAAAGCATGTTTCGGCATTCTTTTTTTGTTTGTCGTTACTCCCAGTCTGCTCAACTTAACCAGCCATTATACATGTTCTCATTTTTCAGTCATCACAGCCACTTGCTGTGCTTCTGCGAGAGCAAAATGCACGTGCGTTCCGGCATGTCACCATTGCCTGCCACAACATCCAGAATGACATGGTCACCTTCACAGACAAGCTTATGTCCGCACTCGCAGCCAGCTGCACATGCTGCATTGCCAGGGGTCTGATCGACTGTCCTCTGAGACCGGACACGCCAGGTCTTGCCTCGCGAATTGCATCCAGTGTCAGCAAACGAAGAGGTGCATGGGGTGCTTGGTAGTGCAGAAGCTTCATACCGGACACCCAAGGCACCCAAGTTGACTGGTGTTAGGCTGGACCTCTCCGATTGCGAAGGTAACGATCAAGCTCCGTTTTACACTTTTTCGACCTGCCTAATGTGAGCTCACACACAAATCCTCACCTGTTTACAGGCGAAAGTTCAGCACAACGGAACAGCTTTCGTAAACAGGACGCGGCTGGCGAGCCCCCTGCAAGCGTCTCAATGAGGAGGCCCCTGCCAAACAAGCCAAGGATGACCATCCGCATGCTCGAAATTAGAGTACATGCAATTCAATCCAGCAATATGCTAGATGCATTGCAGAAGCTGTTAAGGATCTATACAGCGACAATATTCGGGACAACCAGTCTGGTGTTTTTTTCTGTTGTCACATGCGCTAATCTCCCGAATCGGAAGTACATAACATCTAGGAGCTATGCTAGCAACCCGTGGTTTATTGGACATCCGGTCCTCCCCCAAAAACTGAAACCTGCGAGTTGCTGAAGCCTCATCTCTTGGCACTGCCTGAGAAGCAGCTTGCAAGGTCAGCTACACTTGTATGTCACAACATTCGTTCCTGTACCGATCTATTCATTCCACGTCTTAGTTAGTAACACAACATTTTCCATCAGTGGAACTGGATAGTTCATCGTGTGCCCTTGATCAGAATTACTGGGCATGACATAGTCCAACAACTCATAGGCACCCACATGATTGATCATGAGGTTGGCTCCATACTTATACGTCGGCACGGCCAATTGGATTCAGAGGCTAGACTGGATACACCTTACTTAACACACCGACACTTCCTTTAGTGTGATTTCTCGGTAAGAACACATCACGTCGTCAAGATGGATTTTCTTTTCGATAACATCATTTTCTTCAAATTACACCATGGCATTAAGAATAACATCCTGTTCCTTGGTGCCTTTTTTCCCGCTGACACTTCCTATTTTTCCCCTCGTCTCGATCCCCTTTGCCCTGAAACTGAGCACGAAACTGGTGGATGGGGATGCATTCATTCCAGCTTGGGATGACTCGTGGGTCCAGCAGTGTACAGTTCCAAAACAAATGCACACGACGCGCGGCAGGCCAGAAACAGATGCACGTTGTCCGGCCGTTAACGGCACCACGGGCGAGCACGCGCGGTTGCCTGACGCTCTACGTACAGGACCCCACGCCTATGTATTCACTCATGTTCTGTACCTGTATATCAAACTGGATAATGTGTGGCACAAATCCCACAGCACAAACCCACGGCCCAGATAGCGAGAGCATCTGGACCCGGGAGCCAAAACGCCCCTCTCACTTCTATTACTTCTTGCTGTCCACATTTCCGGTTCAGATCTCCATAGTGTCTACATTTTTTTCTTTTGGTTTTTTTATGCATGGTTTCCACTTGGTTTTTTCTCCTTCTTTTTCTATTACCGTTTTATATTTATTTTCCCTTTTTATTTTAACTTTTCTTTGTGAACTTCTTTAAAATTCGTGAAACATTCTCCAAAGTATGCAAACATTTCCAGATATGTGCAAATTTTCCAAACGAGAACTTTATTAAAATTTATGAATCTTTTAAAATTTTAACTTGTCAACAATTTTGAAATTCCTGAAATTTTTCCAAATGCATATTATTTTTAAAGTTTAAACAAGTAACAATTTTTAGACTCACATTTTTTTCAAACTAGTTAACTTTCTTTAATTTATTAAATTTTTAAAAAATTATTAACTTTTAAATTTTAACTCATGAATAATTTTCAAATTCATGAACTATACTTCAAACATCTTAACTTTTCAAATTCATTAAACTTTTTCAAAGCTAACGGGCGAAGCGAGCGAGCGTCTTGGTTGGTCTTGTGGCGAGCAAGCTTGCACAATATTTGGCGACGGCCCGCTGGCATCCGCATGAGCGCCAGTTTCCTAACCGGCGCTTGAAGCGGTGACTAGGAGCTCCTCCAATAAACGATGCCACGCACAGGGATTTGTTCAAAATTTCAAAAAAAATGTTTGCTTTTATAACAAACTTAAAAACATTAGCATTAAAAAAATAAAATAAAGTTTTCAAAAAATATTGTGTCTTCCAAATTTCCTCAGGATATCAAAACACGAACATTTTTTAAAAAGTGAGAACAAAATTTTGAACACAAACAATTTTTAAAATTTCAAAAATTTAAAAAAAATACAAATTTGGAGTCTAAAAAAATCAGAAAAATACGAAAAAAATTGGAACTATTTTTTTGTGAATTTCCCTGAACATATTCTATTTGTGTAGTTTTTTTTTTGGAAAATAGGAACAGTTTTTTAAAGCGCGAACATTATTTAAAACTGACCAAAAAAGTTTGAGTTTCTGAACAAGTTTGAAAAAGGGTGAATGACCAGTCTGGCCAAGACAAACGCCAATAGTCTCGACCTATTGGCCAAGACACGCCGATCTTGATGCAGTCGACATGTCTGTCGCCAACTAACAAGATTTGGTCGCCAACTCGGCATAACTTAGATGGTTAGGTTCCTTGTGGTGGAGCCAACCCACTAGGGTTGAAGTCCTGCATTTGACACTGGTGCATCTATTTTCTGGATTTATTTCTGTCTTTCCGGCGTTGTCCGTTCATTGAGAGGAGACATTTCCGTCGACTATGAGATGTCAGTGGTGAATTCGTGAATCACAAGATGTTGTGTCGGCTCAGTATCTCGAAGAACCTCATAGGAATAAGGTGTGTGTGCGCGTTCATAAAGATGACTATATGTATGTATGTGGGTATCTTCGATCTTACTGTGTTCAAAAGAAAATAGACTCTTTAGTGAGCGAGCATTGCAACGCTCGGCGTGTATCGAAATTTGTCCCTCCTGATTTTAATTGTGGAGTTTGATAATTGATCTCTCCTCTGCTTGATTTCAATTGTGGGGTTCGGTAATTAATATCTCTCCCTTCTGATTTAAATTTAGGCCCTAGTAATTAATTTCTCTCCCCCTGATTTAACTATGGACCCGGTGATTCCCATGGGTATGAACTAATCTTTACAGTTACATAAGCTCCAAGATATTAACGCGCTCTGGTGCATTGAGGCTCCAATCGGCACATGGGCCCATGATGTCAGCCTATGCACGCGTCTGGTGCTCGATCTGGCTTGGTTAGCTTGGTTGCAACGTGTGGCTTCGTCTGGAAAACCTATCGCCTCTCCCCCTTCTCTACTCCTCTCTCTCTCTCTCTCCCACGGCAGAATAAAGGAGACGGCCGTGGCGGCGATTGCGATTTGGCATCGAGGCAGCGGTGCGCTTGAACGGAGCTCAGCAACGCGCGTGAGGTGATCCTTCTCTCCCCTCTGCCCTCTTTCTTTCGGACGACGACTAGAAATGAATTACTGGAATTGTACCCCCCCCCCCGCACCCCCCCATATCAGCGTGTAGTAAAAATGCAGAACCATGTGCCAATTTTTACCACAGACTATCAGTCGGGGCAGTTCTGTAGAATTGAATTGCTCTAGGTTTAAGCTTTTCAGATCTGAGGTTTATTTTGTCATGTAAAGTAACTCTGGACATGGTTCCGAACATTTATCGGTAGACATAGGTCGATTGGGTTGCTTTTGTTCTTCTAGGTCTTGCAAGTGTGTCCTCTATCAAACAGTTTAGCTTATCTTGCTTGCAAATTTTTATCGCACATGTGTCTTCCTAGATTAAATGTGTTTGTTATCTTCAAGTTCTCCGACTTGATAAATAATTGTACATTGTCTGTCGACACCATCTGTAAAACAAGGGATTCTGGCTATATCTTAGATACAAATTGTTTCTTGCAATGTTTGCTTGTTCCTGCATTTTGGGTGCCATATTACTTTGTTTTGTTACTGTTGCGGTCACCTCTCATTCATTTCCTCACTCTCTTCTTTATTCAGATGAGCTCTAACATGGGAGTTAAGTTTTCTGATATTTTGTTTATGAAGAGGTTTATTAAATTCATGTATCAGATAATATTGGCAATGTCCGCATATTAGCCACGCCAATAGCAAGGAAATAGTTGTGCACAACCACGTTGGAGAAGAGTTCGGCAGTCGCAAGAGAGCGCTTCCGAAAATCCAATCGGCCCTCTCTCACATAGGATCATCATATACAGGTTTATGGAGGCATATTGTCTCACTGCATGGTGCATGCCAAGATGGCGCATTGCTATGGAACCGCGAGACAAACAAATAAGGTATGAAGTAAGTTCTATCTATGGAAGAGTAGCAAGCTCTTATTAGACTTCAGAAAACAAAACTAAAAACACTAAATAGGAGATGAGGGGAAACAACCCAATAAATGTTCGGTTTCGTTTTCCATTAGTGTAAAACTTGTTGATTCTTTCTTGCTTGACAAAAAGAAGATAAATGTGGCATAGGTCCTAGAGCGGCTCAGTTCGACCACGATACACAACGCCCCTGCTAGGTGTGGCGAGGCGGACAGCGGAGGAGTGCACGTGTACGTTTCATCTTGTCAAGCGCTTTTTTGGAAAAACACATATCTTTATTCATTTTCAATAACAATTACATCGTTTATGAGGAGGGGTACAATTTCGCTCAAAGGCTTCTCAAACCAGTCAAAACTTGAAGAAAATTTAGCTAACTTAGCAAGTTCATGAGCAACTTTATTTGCTTCTCTATTACAGTGGTCGAATCTAGTAATGGAAAAATCACAAGCCAAAAAGTAACAATCGTCAAACACTGACGCTGTTGTACGCGCCATCCGTATCTTGTCAAGCTCTTACTGGTGTGTGAGGAAACCAATCTTATATGTTGTTCGAACACATCCTCCACAGCCGGGATGGGACTAGACTTTCCAGACTCCCCTGTCACACATAAATAAGTCACATGGGCCCTTGGGATTTCCTAGGAATTATTGAAAATATTGAAATTGGTTAAAAGCCCAACAATTCAACAAAAAGTACACCATCTCCAAGGACGGACACTTTCAGCACGGCAAGGACCCTAGGAATATTTGAAATGACTTAAGTTTTCCAACACAAAAAATCATCTAAACATCATGTTTGGACATCATAACATCATTCCTTTTCTTATTTCTTAATAGCACCAAAAGAGTGACCTAAAAACATGCCTAGAGGGGAAAAGACCTCGATCTCTAATACACCAAAGAAGATACCTTCGATCGTCATCGTGTGGTGTGATTTTGTGGTGCATGTCATCGTTCCGGAGGCGGGTGGCCAGAGTTGAGGATATGGCCTCAAGCTCCACCTAGGTATTGGCAGCCCTAGGACGAAGAGTAGAGATGAAGTAGAGAAGAGATAGTTAGGATTTGGGGAGAAAGTAAGAGTGTTTGCTTGTCCGTAGGAGTCCGGGCCAAAATCTGGCTGATAGGTTGCCCACACGCGGCTAGACCTGCATCGCACGATGCTCAAAGCAGTCGAGAACCTAACTCTACAGGAACGGTCAGCGGCTAATCTATCGCACGATGAGTATCCTGTAAGTGAAACTTATAGAGAAACATTCACAGGAAACTTATAGAGAAACATTCACATCTGTTCTTTCTTCTTTTGCCAATTACAAAACAAACAGGAGGGACACATGTTTCTCTAATCTTCATTTATTGAAGATACTTTTGTAGCCCCAACTTTGAAATGATCAAACAAACAGGAGGTACACATGTTTCTCTAATCTTCATTTATTGAAGATACTTTTGTAACCCCAACTTTGAAATGATCAAATGAAGGAGACTGCATAATAACATGAAGAAAATCAGAGACAAAAGCATGAGTTCACAAAACAAAATCAACACATTTAAATAAGATCATGCAGATGGGTAGTGGGAGGATATTGGGTCGAGGCTGTAAAGCGGTTAGGTCTCTTTTTTCTTTGGTGAATGACACAAGGGACCTATCTGTTAGAAGAAATTAGTATATGGCTATGCGGTTACGCGGGTATGGGTATTGCATTCCCATACTCGTACGAGGCTTACCAATGGTACAATTACTATTTTTCATTTATAAACTCATGGGTATTTATCTTTCCCAAACACTTGCCCTAATTTAATCTCTTTCCAAGGGGATTGGAGAGGCTTGAAAAGGATTGGGGAGGAATTTAACTTGCAGGGGATATAATCCTCACAATCCCCTGTAATCTCCCTCAAACCCACTGCAATCGAACAAGGCATAATACGGTTTTTACCAGCCGGGTTTGCGGGTTGCCTGTACAGTGTTTGTACGCAGACTAGCAGTTGATCGACTCTTTTGGAATTTTTGTTCCAAATCAACAATCTGCGAATCGAAATACTACATCTGAAAGCGACAAGCTGGCATATATATACAGAAATTTACATATCTCATCACCAGTTAAGCCATGACTGACTAGCCCGCAAGGTGAAACAACAGGCAAGCAACATCTCTAGGACGCCAAACATCATAAGCAGAGTACATGCTGACCGAGTTATTGGGCCAGCAACCGGACCGGAGTGTACAAGAAGCAGCCTCACTTGAGTTCAGAGCTTGAGCTAATCTCGATCCGCCCGTGACCAGCGCGCGAGCAGAACGGGGACGGCGTGCGCGGGCGGCGGCGGCACGGGCGGCGAGGGGGAGGCGAAGGGGAGGGTGCGGAGGACGACGAACCGCACGCGGCGCGGCAGGATGCGCAGCGGCGCCGCGGACAGCAGCCGCTCCAGGGCGCGCGCCACCGCCGCCGTGTACTCCTCCAGCAGCTCCGCCATGACCGCCACCAGGATCATGCCGATCCGATGTCGACCCTTCGCCCTCTGCTCTGCTTTGTTTGGTGTGATAGCGGTGATGGCTCGTTTGGGTTCGGCTGAGCGTTGCGGCTGCCTGGAGGAGGGGAGGTTGGTTGTTGGGTCGCAGTTTCCAGAAGCGGTGGCTTCGCGGCGGATAGTTTTGTTCGGCCTGTTCTTTTGCAATAAGATTAGTGTCGAATGTCGATCTTATCCACTGCAACCGCTGTAGGGCTGATCTTTTGGCGAGCCTACACTACAGCTGGGGCGCCGAGTCACTAGCAATGCCAAAGGGAAACGTTTCCAGCCGGGCCACCGGCCGAACCGTTATGCCGGTCTCACGCAAGCCGCGAGATGGAACGTAATTATGCGGCCAGAAATAGCACACCCCTTTCCTTATTTGCAACACATCTCCTTCTTCCTTCTCCATCGCTCAGCTTCCCCGCCCCATCCCCACAACTTTGTTCCCCGTCTTGCACCACCGGCGTCCCGGCAACTCCAGTCCCCTGTCCTGCACCACTGCCTTCGCTGCTGCGACCCTCCTCCTCCCCCCCCTCCGCCCTCAATCTCCCTCCTCCTTTTTCCTTTCTCTATGATGGCCAACGCTCGCCCTGAATCCCGTGATCCCGACGACCATCTCTCACCGGAGATGGACACGATGACAAGGGGGGAGCCCTGCGCGGCTGCGATGCCGGAACCAGCATCTATTTTTGTTGCAACCTGCCGGCCAAAACGCTGGAACCGGCTAGACTAGATGCTATGAGCGGCGAGGTGGAGCTCAGCGACGAGCTTCAAATGGAGGCGACCGGTGCTGCAACCGGCCGACAAAATAGCTGCATCCAGCGTGGATTTTTGCTACCAGAAACAAGGCGTGTTCTGACCGGCAACAAGCATAATGCTGAAAGCTTCAACCGGTAAGGAAAAAGGCTTCAACTGACATAAAAAAAGCTTCAACCATGAAAAATCATAAACAAAAAAAAAGTTTCAGCAGGCGGCAAAAAAGTTTCAACCACGGATGACGGAAGCCATGGACGAGGACGAAAAGCTGCAACCAGCTCCGTTGTTTGCTACAACCAGCTTCTTTTTTGATACAAACAGAGGATGGTTGTGGGGCACCGGCGATGACGAGTTTTGCTGCAACCGTAGTTGTGTTTTGGTACTACCGGCGAATTTTTTTGCTACCTCCATCAAGGCAGAGCTACGACCTCGCGACAACGGGGATGATGATTTCGCTGCAATCATAATCGTTTTTTGCTACTACTGGCGAAGTTTTTGCTACATCCATTTTCAAGTGCGACGGAGAGCACGAAAACAAGATGCTGGTGTGGGGTTGCCGTGAATCCCGGCGACGAGAACTAGCAAAGAGCAGGGAGGGGAGGGGTGGTGCTGCGACCTGGAGGGAGGTAGGTAGTAGGAGAGCGCGCGCCCCCGCCCCAGCGAGCTGCGCGAGATGCAGGGGGTTGCGTGCGCAAGATGCGGAGGGGGGGGGAGGGGGGAGACAAGCGTTTCTGCGAGAGGAAGAGGGAGCTGGGCGAATCGTTTTTTATATAGATCTGACGGTCTCCGTGATTTGATCTGACGACCGGCGCGCGACCGGCCGAAACGTTGGGCCGGCGCGCCGGCGCAGATCACTGCCCAATGCCAAAAGACTCTTTTGGCCAGCGCGCTCGGTACGCACCAAAATCTCTTGCCCTGATTGGGATCTGGTAGTAATAAATCTCCTTGCACTTGATTTTAGCTGTCCGGTCTGATAATTGATCTCTCTCCCCTGGTTTAGTTGTGAGACATGGTACTAATTAATCTTGGGAACCACTTTCTCTCTCCTAATTTAATTGTAGACATGGTAATTAATCTGCATGGTAATTAATCTGTATTTTCTATTCAACGGGAGTAGTAAGCTTGCACGTGCAACGCACGATAACACAATAAAAAATTATTTTCTTATTCATCTAGGTCGGGCCCGAGGAAAAGATGGTCGTCCGCATTATGCTCAGCCGCGCCCGTGAGGAGAATGCCCAACAGAGGTTGGACTCGATCAGCCGGGATCGATGTGCAACGCGCCATTTGGAGAATGCCTTGCCGGAGGCGGTGCTCTTCGTCTGGCGTCGAGCGCCATGGCAGACGCACATCCGCTTTGTTGGCGTGCCAACGTCGAGGCCATCCGTGGACCGTACGCTGAGTGTATGGCGCGGCGTGCCCTTTGCGCGAGGCAGAGGGCGTGGAGGCTGCGGCTGCCCTCACGGCTGACGTTGGCGAGGCGGAGTCGCACTCTCCGACACCTTCATGGATGGCCTGCAACCCCGGGCGGCACAACTGTTGAATATATATGTTGTGCGTATTGTGTATTGGGTCCACCTCCTAGTTTTCTTGTATATAAGGTCGTAGTCCACCGTTGTACATCATATATACGTGCGATTGCACCTGAGTAATGCATCATGCAATAAACATATCATACATGGTATACGTTTTTTAGGTTATGACCTCGCTTCCCCCTTGTCGCCGCCGCCGCCGCCCGCGCCCCTGTCGCGCCAGCTGCTGCCGCTCCCTCCCTCCTTCCCACCGCCGCGCTACAACCCTACGCTGCCCGCGCCGCCACCGCCCCCCTGCCGTCGTCGTGCCACCCGCAGCTAACCCTAGCGCCGCCGCCGCCAACTCCCCTTGCAGCCGCCGCTTTCCCCCAATCGCCGCTGCACCCTACTCCCCCTGCTGCCGCACGCCCAGCCGCACGACGCCGCCCACTCCATCAGCCGCCGCTGCCACCAAAACCCTAACCCGAACCGAACCCTAGCCGCACCACCCATCCATCGCCATGTCGTCTGTCACCTCGTCCGGCTCCACCATCAACTCCAACCTGTTCGCCGACGCCAACCCTCCCGACGTCACCGACATCCGCAACCTCAACATCTTCGAGCGGGTTCCGGTTCATCTCTCCCAGACAGACTCCTCCTACTACGCGTGGAAGACGCACTTCTTCCTCCTGTTCCGAGGGTACCACCTCATCGACCATGTGGACGGCTCCGTCGACTCCAGCCTCGTCCCCAACTTCCATGACCGGTCCACCATCGACGCCACGCTCATCCGGTGGTTCTTCCTCACCATCTCGCCAGACCTGTTTCAGACGGTCGTGCAAGACGGTGATGACGCCCACGCCGTGTGGACCAAGCTGAACGAGCTCTTCACCAACAATTGTCTTCAACGTCGCGTTTTTTTGCAGCAAGAGTTTTTTAGGTGCCACCAGGACAACTCCTCCGTCGACGACTATTGTCGCCGCCTCAAGACTCTCGTTGACGAGCTTCGCGATATTGGCGCAAAGATTGATGATGATCTCCTCCTCAGCACGCTCACCGCTGGCCTCAACGAGGACTCCGGCAACACCGCGGCGAACCTCACCCTCATCCCCGAGCCCTCCTTTGCCAAGTTCGTTGCTTACCTCCGGCTGGAGGAGCGGCGGATGAAGCAGGTGAAGGCGTGGGCCATCCACACTTCCCTCGTCGCCGGCACCACCCGCGGCGGGCCCCCGCCGCCCCCCGCTGCCCCGGCCGTGCCCCCTCTGCCGCGCCACAAGGCACCGTACCCGCTGCCGCAGCAGCAGCTGCCGTTTCTTCCTCTCCCGCCGCCCCCGTACAGGGCCCCCGCCCCTCCCGTGCCACCTGCCGAAAGGCGTAGTGGAGGCCGGCGCGGCGGCCGGCACGGCGGCCAACAACAGCCGCAGGCTGCGGGCACGCCTCATCAGCAGCAGCAGCTCCATGCCTCCTCCGTGGGCCGCCGGGTACAACCCGTGGATCGGTGTCGTTCATACGTACACCATGCCGTTCCCACGGGCCCCTGCGCCGACTCTCCCCGTGCCGCGTCCGCCGGCGCATCAGGCGTACTACGCGGCTCCGCAGCCCTATGGAGGGTACCCACCGCCGCAGCTGAGTGGCGGTTACGGCTTCCCAATGGCGTCTCCGTCACCTTCGCCGGCGCTGCCACCGGCGCCTTGGGATCTGGCGCTTCTCGCCGTGCTGCACACCGCCCCTACGCCGAACAACTACACTGGCGGTGGTGATTGGTACATGGACACCGGGGCCACGGCTCACATGTTTGCTCATCCTGGTAATCTTGCCTCCTTCACTCCCGTCACCACCGACCGCCGCATCATTGTCGGCGACGGTTCCACCCTTCCCATTATACACGTCGGGCACACTTCTTTTCCTTCTAATTCCATGCCTTTATCTTTGTCTAACATACTTGTGTCTCCTCATCTTATTAAGAATCTTATTTCCGTTCGTTGTTTCACTCGTGAAAATCCTATTACTGTTGAATTTGACGAGCTTGGTTTTTGTGTCAAGGACGCTTGAACCAGGATGGTACTGCACCGACGTGACAGCCCCGACGAGCTCTATCCAGTGCATTCGTATTCATCCGCCACCACCGCATCGTTGCACTCTCCGCTGGCGTTGATCTCTGGCACGCTCATTTGGGTCATCCCAACCCCGTCACTCTTCGTCATATTCTTAGGAGTTTCAGTTTCAGTTGTAATAAGATAGAGGATGGGTCGCCGATTAACGTGTTAGGCAAGTGTGTGATTGGATGGCTCCTCTCCCACCTCACCCACCTCACCCACCTCACCCACTCTCCTCTCCCACCAACAATGGCGATCTCTAATCCCCACCAATGGAGGGGCTTCTACATTGGGATTTCTCCCCTGGTCAAGAAGTGGAGACACAGGTGCGCAAAAGTTTTGGTTCTACTGTTCATTTCTCCCCTATCGGAGGTGCAAGAGAATTCTTCCTAGTGGTGGCTTTTTCTTCTGCCTCCTTTCCTCTCTCGATCGAATCAGTGGGTCTTTCCCTCCAATGTTGCATTGGTGGATCCTCCTCGGGGTTCAATGTCAAGCATCTTGCTGGTCGACAGTTTCGTTTTTCTGTGGCCTCAAATAAAGTTGGTCATTTTGTGTATGGTCTTAAGGACCGGGTCTGGCCAGATTTTGTTTGTCATTTCAATCTCTATAGGCACAATGCCTGGTTTAATTCTCATTCAGATCAAAGTTGGCATTCTGACCATGCACTAGTGCAGAACCGGGCAATAGCACCGGTTCGTAAGGCCCTTTAGTGCCGGTTCCACAACCGACACTAAAGTATGGTCACTAAAGCCCCCCCCCCCTTTAGTACCGGTTCATACGAACCCGGTGCTAAAACCAACCACGTGTACGAGGCAGCTCCGGGGCAGGAGCCCTTTAGTATCGGTTGGTAACACCAGCGGTACTAAATGTTTGTGGGTTTTTGTTTTATTTTTTATTTTTCAATTAAATTTGTGTTATCAATTTAATTCTTTTTCGCTTGCTGGTATTTTACGATACTACACATTGTGCACGTTATGCATATATATATATATATATATATATATATATATATATATATATAAGTAGAATTTCTAGTAGAACCAATCATGCATATATATATATATATCATCAATGTCTCACAAACCATCATATTAATTAATTCACACATACACACATGTATAGCTATATACAATTTCTCCTACATATGCATGTTGCCTTTGGAGCCAAAGTGGCATTAGCCTAATTGGTGCCTTGAACACGATGGGGCGGTAGCGGTAATAGTATTCTCCCTTGGATTTATGACCTGGTCGAGCAAAAATCCCGCTATTTCCTCTTGAAGTGCTTCTACGCGCTCCGTTCTAGGAGCTTCTCCCGCACCTCTGTGAACTGTTAAGAAGGAGATCAATATGCATGTGTATTAGTTGTGTGACTAGATATCGATAATGGTGTAAAAATTGTAAATAGTGTTTTGACAAGCGTACCCATTCCTGTCTTTGAGATCTGCTCCTTTCGGACGCCATCATGTGAATGTTCTCGCATAAGCAGAATGCACACAGATCAGTCCCCTATGCGCTGCTTGGGCCTTTACGAGAATGAAATTTGATCAGATAATAATTAATCAAGCATGATAATTAAAGAGATGGCAGCTAGCTAGCTAGCTAGTACTATAATTACTTACCTTGGGTGAAACCATTTAAGCTTTTGTTTCCATTCTCCACGGGGTCCTTGTTGATGAACCTTGCCCAAGCCCTGCCCCGATAAAGAAAATGAATAAAGGGGTTATTAAATAGTTCATATCATGAAAAATGACGAACTAAATAGGCCGAGATATATAGTTAATAATGATTGAAATTACCTGTTGACTATCCCAAACAAGATGTTATAGTCAGTTTTTCTTTGAGTAGTGAGTCCGATATTTCAACTGTTCGGCATCAACTTTAATGATACACAAGACCAGTGAAATCTGCATGCACACACGTTTGCATGTCTTAATTAAGCGGGCATATGTAAAGCAAAAACATGTAGCTAGCTAGTAGGCAAAAATAGAGAATTTGTAGTACAAGACAGTGTGACTCACTGGAAGTTGTAATGAAGCAGTATATCTTCATTGTATTTGAGGCGCTTCAAGAACTCTAGCATGTTGTCCTGTACGTCCTTTTGATAACGTGGATTTAGTTTCCATGTGTATTCATTAACGGTGTTTGGGTCAATGAACTCAATGCCAAAGCGTCCACCTTTTCTCATTTCATATATCTTCATCCTGCATATAATATCACAGAAAAGAATATAGTGAGGATAATTACATGTAATGATTGATCAAAAGGATCAGTACAGCTAGCTTGACACTTAAATTACAGAAAGAAATCACTTACAGACAATAGCAACTGACGATAGATTTGTCGAGTGCGTCTTGATTGTATAACTGAAACAGTTCAGAATACTCAGCGGACACAACTTTCTCATGGAAGTAATGCTCCTCCTTGACATTCACCATGAGGGACAATCGATCGGAAATCTTGGTAATGTTCATGTACCATTGATGCAATTCATACATTCTCGTTGGGAGGTTCTTGACCTTGTCCTGCTCGACCAAAGGTTGGCCCCGGACATATTTCCGTTTTATTTCATCCTCTCTAAGCACGGGCATGGGCTCGATCTCGAGGAGTTGTCCAACGGTGATTTTGAGAACTTCAGCCTACATTATATGGTCCTCCGTTATTACCACATTGCCCACCTCGAGGAACGTAAACTGTTTGCCCACAATAATATTGGTAGCGTCTTTGTCACATGTTGTTAGCACAACAAGCGAGGGATCGATTGCCGCTGTTATCCCAGGGGAATGGTTTTCCGCATTTTTGACAAATTTGCTTCTTGTTTGCTCGATCCCGAGCTCGCCTCCTTACGTGAGGCGTGCTCGATTTAACTTCCTGATGTGGCGCTCATAGTCTGTGTCAACAGGCTTGGGAGCTGATGGTTGAGCCATACGAATGAAGTGGTCAATCGTTTCCTCGTGCACTTTCTTCCTTGGCGGCGGTGGCGGTTTCGGTGCAAAATGGGCTTCCACCTCGGACTTGATATGGCTGCGATTTCCTCCTCGGACCTGTCATAAGACCTCTACGGAAGAGGCGTGAGGCTTGGACCATATTTATATCGCTTGCCTCTGCCTGTACTTCCTGTACTACCTCGACTCGTACCGCTACGCACCATAGCTGCGGGGTGTCTCTTCTGCGATTCTTTGGCGGTGGAGACGCCCGGTATGAGGCTGAGTTGGGCCGAGGAGGAGTGGCCGCTGGCTGTGCCAGACTTGGAGGAGGTGTCCTGAGGTTGTGCGGACTTGGAGGAGGTGGGCGTCGATGTGTGGCGGACTTGGAGGAGGAGGAGTGGCACGACACTTTGCGGACTTGGAGGAGGTGGCACGACACTTTGCGGACTTGGTGGACTTGCAGAGGCGGAGGCTGCTGACTCGGTGGCGGACTTGATGAGGAGTCGGATGGCCAGCGGTGTCGGTGGCCTTGAAAGATGATGCAATCCTTTTCCATAGGATGATACGATGGTTGGCGTCTCCCAAAGCGCTCGTCGTCACCTCCAGGAATGTCAAGCTCTAGCCCCGAATATGGGTGCACCACTTCGTCAACCATGACACGAGCATAGCCCTCTGGAATCGGGATGCAATGGTAGGTTGCTTTGGGAGTAACTGGAAAAGCAACGCCGTCCGCCACCTTCATGGATATGTTCTTCATTTTGACGTGTAGCTCGCAGCTAGTGTTCTCCGTGATGTCATCCACGGGATATCTACCCAACATTGCGTCGTCCGGGGCGGAACCCACGCTGCTTCTCTGCATGGATGGGGCGGTGCTATCCAATGCTGGATTATCCGCTTCCCATTTGCTGGCTAAGTGAGTCGATCTGCTCCTGCTGCCGCTGGAATTTGACTGCCAATTCCGCTTGACTTGCTTCTAGGCCTTGAAGGCGTTCATAGTCCCGCTTCCTCTGCTCCTCCTCCATCTTCCTCTTATTCTCCTCCCTAATCTTCTTTCTCGCACGGGTTACGTAGTCGGTGTTCGATCTGAAAACCCCTCATACCACGGAATAGCGCCCTTGCCTCGTGTTCTTCCCGGGTGTTCAGGATTTCCCAAGGCACGCGTAAGCTCGTCGTTCTCTCTGTTGGGCTGGAACACCCCCGATCGTGCCTCTTCTATTGCAACAAGTATCGCATCGTCGGCTCCCTTCAGACTTGCCCTCGTCGAAACATTGCACTGTCTTCGGGTCCAACTCCCCCATGCGCATAGAACCAAGTCCACGACCACAGGGGCAGCTCTTAGTAACCGGAGTGGCACCTGCATCCTCCATCTCTTTCTCGGACTTATCCCACTTAGGCATTGCCACCGCGCAGCCACCTGGCCCCAGCTTATGGAACTTATCCTTTTTTCGGCATTCTTCTTGTTTATTCTCGACCGTTCCTTAGCTAATTCCGAATCCTTGAATTTCACGAAATCGTCCCAATGAGCACGTTGGTTCTCTAGTGTTCCCTCGAATACCGGAGTCTTCCTTCCTCCCTTGACGTACTTGTCCCATTCACGATTCTTGTGGTTCTTGAATGCAACCGCCATCTTCCTAAGAGCAGCGTCCTTGACTTTCTGCACATCTCGCTTCGTGAAATGATCTGGTAGGGTGAAATGTTCCATGAGAGTATCCCAAAGCAGATCTTTTTGATTCTTGTCGACAAAGTAACATCTGGGCGTGGAGCAGCGTCCTCTTTGCCTTTTGTCCTTTGTCTTTTCTTGGCTCTCTCCATTCTTGAAGGGAGATCGGGAGTTGGTCCTTCACAAGAATTCCGCATCGACGAATGAACTTGTCCGCAATCTTCTTAGGCGCTAATGGTTCGCCATTAGGTCCGATCGCCTCGATATTGTACTTTACGCCCTCCTTCAACTTTTTGTTCGGGCCTCGTTTCGTCCTTTTGCACGAAGATTTGCTCGATCCGGATGGCTGAAAGAACAAAGATCGATTTGTTAATATATCTTCAAGTCATTTAAAACATGTGATGATCACCGAAACCTGCTTATATAAATATATATACCTCGCCGGTCTTTGTTGTTTCAGGATCAACATGTTCTTCGTCATCGTCATAATCGTAGTTCATGACTTCATCAATTCGATCGTCGTGATCGAATATCATATCACCCTCTCCGTGTTGTTTAGAAATTCGAGCCGTCATAATCTTCTTCATTCTGATTCTCATCGGCCCGCGTATCATATCGAACATGGTGCATTCTCCTCTCTCTGTCGGTATTGTATGCGCCATAGCTTTTATTTAACTAATTCGAAAGAAATATAAAACAATTTAGTATTCAAATTACATCGTCTCGAATAATAGATATACTATCGAATACTTCGTCTAGAATAATAGATACAATCTCGAATACATCGTCTCGAATCATATATAATATTGAATAGTACATCATGGCTAGCTAATTAAAGATCGAATACTACGGAAGAATCTAGGACACTCGCGGTTCTGCGTCATGCGGTGGACACCCAAAGAGAAGGAACCCTCACAGGATCATAGCTGAAGTGAGATCCACAGAAGATCTTGCCGGTATTGGAGAACCTGCCGCCCTCTAACGCAACCATGTAGCGATGGGCGTGCTCGTCCTCCTCCACACGGCGACGTACCTCCTCCCGTGGGGCCGGGTCCCTCCACACCGAAACTGGCCCACGCGAACGCCACCAAACGAGATCGGGGTCGACGACGGGACCCGGGGCGGGTTCCTCATCAAGCGGCGCGCCTCCGAGCAGCACCTCCCGGTGCCAGCCAGTGAGCCAGTCCAGACATGGGCGGCTGGACGTCGTCGCCACGAATTGACGGCGAGGATGCGGGCGGGCATCGCCGAGAACAAATACTAGCTATATGCCGCAAAAATAATATTTTTTAATGATTGGATTTTGATAACTAAAATTTCTAACATTTCTACTATCTCAAAAATCTATATACTATTTCATACTAATTAAGCATCTAACACTAAAAACAGAAAAAACAATTTCTATACATCCATTAAAAAACAGAAAAACAACATTATATAAAAAAAATTCCATACTAATTAAACACTAATTATATCCATCTAACGTGCATTCATACATATATACTAGTGAAAAAACAATAACCTAAAAAATCTAAACTAATTAAACATACAAAATACGTATATACTAATATATATACATCCATTCATACATATATACGTGTATGTGTGTGTGTGTTCATCATGCTTGTGTGTGTGTGTATGGGCTCGGGGAGGGGCGGCGCCCATGGTGGCCGCCGGGGGCGAGAGAGGGGTTAGAGGGAGAGCTCACATGGGCGACGGCGACGGCGAGGCGACAGCGGGGCAGCGACGGGCAGGCGTGACGCTGTGAGGTGGCGACGAGGGGACGGCGCGACGGAGACGAGGGCGGCGACGGGACGGGGCGGCGGAGACGAGGACGGGACGGGCGGCGAGCGGCAGCGGCGGCGACGAGGACGGGCGGCGGCGGCGACGGGTCGGGTGACGGTGTCATTCGATTAGGCGGGCGGTTCAATGGGAAACAGAGGAAGAAAGCAGAGGAGAATGAAATTTTTCAAGTGTTGTATATATAGAAGGCACCTTTAGTACCGGTTGGAGCCACCAACCGGTACTAAAATCTATTTTAACCAGCCAAGCAGCGGAAGCGACCCCCTTTAGTACCGGGTGGTGGCACAAACCGGTACTAAAGGCCCCCCTTTAGTACCGGTTTGTTCCACGACCCGGTACTAAAGAAGTCTTGTTAGCGCAGTGCAGTCTTGACAAGTTTAGTCCCACTCGCTAGCCGAGGGGCGACCGCACTGGTTTATAAACCCCGTGCGGTCGCTCTCTCGAGATCCTCTCATAAGCAGGCCCTCACTGGGCCTACGTGTTCTTCTTTGTCTGTGGGCCCACTTGGCCTTTGCGTTACTGCATCCTGGCCCAACAACAGGTTGGGTTTCTAGTCGTATGCAGGCCGCTCTGGCCTAGTAAGGCGGGCTTTTTTTCTTTATTTATTTTTGTGTTGTTTTTTGTGTATTTAGAGTTTCTTTGTGAATATTTTTGCTTTAGGTACAAAAATTACAAACTTTCTGTTAGTGCCCGTAGTTTTCAAATTTGAATAGTTTAAATTTTGAATTATTTGAAATTAGTGTGAATCACTAGTTTGTGAATCATTTAACTTTAAAAATCAGTAAAGGCATGAAAGAATTTGTTTGCACATAAAATTTCTTCGCGTTTCAAATGCCAAAACACATAACTACCCTAACTATTATAGAGATTCCCCTGGGTGTGAAACACGTAAGAAAGTGATGATAGTGAAGGCGATCACATCCCAGATCTTTGGGTGTGAAACTTTTTCTTCGCGTGTGTCCCTTTGCGCCGTAACCATGCAAAATCTTCATCATTTAACGGGATGGTCGGGTCAATATTCACTGTAAATGGAGAAATTTCATCAAACTTTTCATAATCTTCTGACTTGTGCATCTTGTCATCCACGCCCACGATGTTTCTCTTCCCGGAAAGAACTATGTGCCGCTTTGGCTCATCGTGATGCATTCGCTTCCTTATCTTTTCTTTTTCTTGGCTTGGTAGACATGTCCTTCACATAGAAAACATGTGCCACATCATTGGCTAGGACGAATGGTTTAAATACGCATCATAAGATTGTTGAGATCCACTGTTGTCATTCCGTCTTTGGTCTTCCGTTACCCGCCTCGTGTCATATTGACCCATTTGCACCGAAACAAAGGGACCTTTAAACCACGTCGATAGTCAAGTTCCCATATGTCCTGTATATAACCATAATATGTTTCCTTTCCCGTCTTGGTTTATGCATCAAAACGGACACCACTGTTTTGGTTGGTGCTCTTCTTATCTTGGGCGATCGTGTAAAATGTATTACCATTTATCTCGTACCCTTTGAAAGTCATTATATTCAAGATGGTAACTAGGACAGCAAGTACAGGTCATCTTCAATAGAGGTGTCATGCATGGTGCGTGTCTGCAACCAGGTGGCGAAACTCCTGGTTTGTTCACGTGTAATCCGGTCATCGAGACCGCTCCGGGTGTTTGGAGCGTAGCAAATTCTTGTGTTCATCCATATACGGAGCCACCAAGGCGGAATTCTGTAGAAGCTGTGTAGTGTGCTTCGGTGAGAGAATGTCCGTCCATACATATTATTTGTTCCCCTCCTAGCGTGCCTTTTCCATCCGATGCGCCCTTATGCCGCGATTCAGAACACCAATCGGCTTAAGGTCGAGAATAAAGTCAATACAAAACTCAATGACCTCCTCATTTTGATGGCCCTTGGAGATGCTTCCTTCGGCCTAGCACGGTTATGAACATATTTCTTTAAGACTCCCATGAACCTCTCAAAGGGGAACATATTGTGTAGAAATACAGGACCCAAAGCGTTAATCTCTTTGCATAGGTGAACTAGGGGCGTGCGTCATGATGTTGAAGAAGGATGGTGGGAACACCAACTCGAAGCCCGACAAGACATTGCACCAAATCATTCTGTAACCTTGGTATGATTTCTGGATCGATTACCTTCGAGAGATTGCATTGAGAAATGCACATAGCTTCACAATGGCTAATCGAGCGTTTTCGGTAGAAGCCCCTCAATGCAACCGGAAGCGATTGCGTCATAATCTCGTGGCAGTCATGAGACTTTAGGTTCGGAACTTTTTCTGCCATGTTTATTATTCCCTTTATATTCGACGAAGCCGGATGGTACCTTAATCTTGAGCGAGGCATTCAAAGAAGATTTCCTTCTCTTCTTTGGTAAGAGCGTAGCTTGCATGACCACGATATATGCCGTCTTCTCCGTGCATACGTTGCTGGTCCTCCGTGCCTCGTGTGTATCTTTTGTCTTCCCATACACGCCCAAGAAGCCAAGCAGGGTCACACAAAGATTCTTCGTCACATGCATCACGTCGATTGCGGGCCGGACCTCTAGGTCTTTCCAATATGGCAGGTCCCAAAATATAGATTTCTTCTTCCACATGGAGTGCGGCGTCCGTCGGCGTCCTTTGGAACAGGTTGTCCGCCGGGACCTTTCCAAATATCACCTTCAAATCCTTGACCATATCATGTACATCAGCACCCGATGCGGTGGCTAGGCTTCGTCCGGTGATCCGCCTCACCTTTGAAATGCTTGCCTTTCTTTCTTCACGGGATGCCTGCTCGGAAGAAATCGGCGATGTCCCAGTACACATTCTTCATACAACTATTCAAATATTACTGTCGATATCATCCAAAGCGATGCGTGCATCCGCGGTATCCCTTGTTTATGCATCACGAAAGGTTCTTGAGAGCAGGCCAATCATTGATGGTCACGAACAGCAATGCCTTTAGGTCAAATTCGTCCCCATGTGCTCATCCCACGCACGTACACCTGTTCCATTCCACAGTTGTAAGAGTTCTTCAACTAATGGCCTTAGGTACACATCAACGTCGTTGCCGGGTTGCTTAGGGCCTTGGATGAGCACTTGGCATCATAACGAACTTCCGCTTCATGCACAACCAAGGAGGAAGGTTATACAAACATAGAGTCACGGGCCAGGTGCTATGGTTGCTGCTCTGCTCCCCAAAAGGATTAATGCCATCTGCGCTTAGACCAAACCATACGCTCCTTGCATCATCGCAAACTCCTTCCCGTACTTTCTTTCGATTTTTCTCCACTACGACCCGTCAGCTGGTACTCTCAACTTTCCGTCTTTCTTACGGTCTTCTCTGTGCCATCGCATCGCCTTGGCATGCTCTTTGTTTTGGAACAAATGTTTCAACCATGGTATTATAGGAGAATACCACATCACATTGGCAGGAATCTTCTTCTGGGCGCTGCCCTCGACATCACCATGCTCATCGCGGCTGATCTTATAGCGCAATGCACCACATACCGCAAGCGTTCAAATCCTCGTACTCACCGCGGTAGAGGATGCAATCATTAGGGCATGCATGTATCTTACGCACCTCTAACCCTAGAGGGCGAGACAACCTTCTTTGCTTCAGACGTACTCTCGGGCAATTCGTTTGTCCTTTGGAAGCATATCCTTTATCATTACCGACAACTTTCCAAATCCCTTGTCAGATACACCATTCTCTACCTTCCATTGCAGCAATTCTAGTGTGGTGCCCAGCTTTTTCTTGTCACCTACGCAATTCGGGTACAACAATTTTTTGTGATCCTCTAACATGCGCTGCAACTTCTTCTTCTCCAAATCACTTGCTAGTTTCTCTTTGCATCGGCAATGGCCCGACCTAGATCATCAACGCTCATCCGATGCCTCTTCTTCAGCTTCTTCCCGCATTGCCGCCCAGCTTCTTCCGCATTACCGGCTCAGCTTCTTCCCCCATTGTTGTATCATCGTATTCGGGGAACCCATGGCCGGGATAGCCGTAAATCGTCCTCTTCTTCTTCATTGTCTTCCATCATAACCCCTCTTTCTCCGTGCTTGGTCCAAACATTATAGTGGGGCATGAAACCGGACTCAAAGCAGTGGACGTGAATGGTTCTTGGCGTAGAGTAATTGCGACCATTCTTACAGCCAAGCACATGGACAAGGCATAAAACCATCCGCCCGCTTGTTTGCCTCACCGCAAGCGAGAAAAGTATATGCGCCCTCAACGAACTGGGAGAGCATCGGTCATCGTACATCCATTGCGGCTCATCTTCATTACACAACACCGAATAGACCAAATTAATACAAGTTCATACAACACTTAAATGCAACAAACAAATAACTCTCTAGCTAAAGCATTTAAATGCAACAACAAATGCAACCAAGATCGCAACTAAGGTAACGATTGATCCAACAGCATAATGATACCAAGCCTCACTATCGACGGCATATTTTCTAATCTTTCTAATCTTCAAGCGCATTTTCTCCATCTTGATCTTGTGATCATCGATGACATCGGCAACATGCAACTCAATTCCATCTTCTCCCCTTAATTCTTTTCAATTTTCTTTCAAGTACTCGTTTTCTCTTTCAACTAAATTTAACCTCTCGACAATAGGGTCGGTTGGAATTTCCGGTTCACATACCTCCTAGATAAAAATATCTATGTCAACTTGATGGGCATAATTTGTCATAAACACGAAATGCAACAAATAGTTTTAAAAGAGAATATACCACATCCGAATCATAACAAGGACGAGGGCCGACGGGACGGATATCAAAACCATGGTACTATGTATAACAAACAACGTCTGGGTAAGATAATTATTATACGAGTAACTATATATCCAAATCACACAAACATCAATATTTTATATAAAATTTCATGAACAAGAGGCTCACCACAAGGTGGTGCCGGTGACGGACGGTCTTGAGCGATCGGCGGTGGTTCTGACGAGAGATTTAGAAGGCACTAAGTAAACCACACCTACATATGCAGTTATTTTGACCTCAAATTGCATATAAATCAAATACTAGCACATATATATTTCCTCCCAAATTACTAAACTCACAAATTAATAACTATATAAAGCATTGCAAGAGCTAATCTAGCAATGAGAGATGAAAGGACAAAGTTGCTAACCTTTGTGATCACTTGAATGGATGGGGCCTTCAAATCTTGACAAATTTTGGGCAAAATGTGGGATGAGCTCGAGGGGAGAAGAGGAAGAACAGAGAGGAGAGGAGAGGGAAGGGGGAAGAACAGAGCGAGCTGGGCCGAAGGGTTTATATGCAGGAGGACCTATAGTACCGGTTCGTAGCACGAACCGGTACTAAAATCTTTGGAGGGGCCCAGACTGACAACATCCTGCCACCACCCTCATTAGTACCGGTTCGTGGCATGAACCGGTGCTAAAGGTTAGCCACGAACCGGTACTAATGAGAGTGGCCCGGCTAGCCGTTGGAACCGGCACTAATGTATACATTTGTGCCGACTCTAATACAAACCGGCACTAATGTGCTTCACGTTTGACCCTTTTTCTACTAGTGATGAGCTCTCTGAGTTGGTTTCACGTTCTCCTATGGCTATCAACAGAAGGTTTAAGTTCCAGTCTTCCGAGGATCTTCCACATAATCATTCTGCCATGGAGCTTGCAAAGTTTGGTTTTCTTCCTCCATGATCAAGCAATGTTCTTGGCCATGAACCAAGCTCTCCATTGGATCAATCGCTGGTTCATGCTGAAAAGGTCATTTTTGGTAGTTTTCAATCGGATATTTCCTTGCATGACAAAGATAATAATTTTATCCGTTTGGGCAACTTCAAATCAGTCATTAATCCTCACATTCAAAGGCCTCAATCGACATTTATTGGTACTAATTACTGGTCCTCTTATTGGGAGTCTATTCCACATTTTATTCTCCTACACATTATGGATTTTCGGAAGGCGGGATATGATGATTCGCATATTGCTAAAGTTTGGGCCTTGGACTCGGTTCCATCTGTGGAGTTTATTCTCAATAAAGTCAACATATGCTCAAGCTGCAACCAACTAGGCCATCTTGGGCCGTTTTGTCCCATCCAGGCCGTTGATACTCAGCCCAACCAGGACACACATTTGGAGCCTAACCTGGCCCGGCCTCTTGTGTCCAGCTCAACTTTGGTACATCAAGGTTTCTCTTGCATAATTTGCTCCTCTAAAGGACATTCCGCGGATTTCTGCCCTTCTAAATTATTTTGCCACCATTGCCATCTATTAGGACACTTACCTAATAACTGTGGTAAGGCTGATAGTACATATCTTTGGTGGCAACCCAAAGGAATCTCCACCACGATTCCCTCTCGCGACGATGCATTTTTGGGCAAAAATAATGGTCAAGATGGTATTCCTAAGGGTGCACCACTTGCTAAACAAACTGACGCACCCTGTGCTATCAACTCGACGTCACATCGAGCGGATATCCACTTGCCAACGATCATTGATTACCTTCCACGACCGCAATAAAAACAGATGATTTTACAACCATTCGATGCAGCAACTGCGGCCGATTTGGACACCTGGAGCCATCTTGTTGGAGGGGGAGAGAGGCGCAAAGACTAATATGGAAGCCTAAGACAATCCCCGCTACCGTTCCGCATTCCACTTCCCCTGCTTTGCCTGCCTCGAGAGCTTCTCCGCCGGCTTCAATGGCGAACTATCCTGTCAACGTCGTCCCCTACATCCCGACGGGGATGACCATCGAGCTTCGGGCGGCCGACCGGATCGTTAAATGGCGACATGGCGGTCCATCCGGTGCCTCCTCTCAACCACGACTTTCTCGCCATAGCCGAGGTGAACCGCCACGTCCCGTTCCACCATAAGGCTGCTCTGAGGCAAGTAATCACCGGTCTTCTGCATGAATCCAACTTTGTTCCGACTGAAATTGATGATCATCCACTAGGCATTGCTATTTATGGTTTCCCTAGTCCTCTGATGCGGGATAATGTTGTGGGTACTACTTTTGAGCTTGATGCTGAGGAAGAAGGGGAGATCAACACTGTAGTTTCTTTTGTTCCGCATGATGAGGCACTTAACATGCGGCTCACTACTTATGGTCCTGATGTTTGGCTTCTTTACATTGGATTTCCTCAAGATTACCAAACCTACCATTATCTGCATAGATCTGTTGATGGTTTTGGTAGTCTGACGCACTGGCACAACCCAAGAGGAGACAGAAAGCTAGTACTTCTCCGTGTTAAAGTCATTCATCTCAGGTTGGTGCCCAAGAGCTTGGTTATCCGCCAACTTGGAGGCAGTCGTCACTGCTGGACAGTTTGCGTTACAATGTTGCGCACCTCGGATTGGAATGCTCATTTGCCCGAAGTTCCTCCGGCTGGTGAAGATCCACCACCCGCAGATGGGATACCACATCCTCTCTATGGTGAAGGCCTCAGTGCTGAGCAACTCTATCAGATGCAGCTTAATAACTGGATGGCTCAGCGAGTCTTTGGAAACAATGTTGCAGAGGATGTGGGTGAAAATGTTGCAGCTCAGGAAGATATTGAGATACACCCCCAATGGGGAGAATGTCCTGCACCTCCTCCACCTGCTCCACCTATTCTCTATAATTACCAGGAGTGGCTGGCTAATGAGGGTCTGCAAGTTCAGGATGGAATTCTTCCAGCTAACAATCTGCAAGACAGCCCGTTGGCAGCTTGGAATGACTCAATTTCTCTCAGCAGTTCCTCTACAAACTCTGACTCTGATGCTCTGGTGTTAGTACCGGCCTCTGTTCTGCAGGTTCTCCGGAGGAATGGATCTCTTTATTCTGCTGTTGTGGCACCTCCTGTGATGAATAATGAACTGTTGGCCCCTACATCTGAGGTTCAGATACCAAGGATTCAGATCCAGGTCTCTGTCACCAATGCTGGTATGAACATTCAGTTTCAAGCTCACAATGAGTTCTTGAATGGTTTGCTAATTGCCGAGCCCCTGTCATATGTGCCCATCACCAACTTCCTCTCAAGCTCCATCATGCCCTCCCTTGCCACTATTGGCCCTTGGGCCCATGGCTATGGCATGAGGCCAATCAAACTGGATATCACCTGTCACTTTACGAATACAATGGTGCTGTCCAGGTTTCTTCCTGCATTACTCAGGGTGAGGAAGATGGTTCAGTGACCACTACTGTCAATGTTTGGTCCTTGGCTTCTGAGGAGACGCCGACTCTGTCTGAAGACACTCATGATGTGGGATTTATTGCTGGCAATCAGGCTGTGGAAATCTCTGAAACTCCTACAGACCAGGCAGATTTGCAAGTGGCAATCTCTGAATTTCACGCTGGATCTTCAAGGGTGGGTGCAAACAACAAACATGGCAAGAATAAAGCTCCTCTCTCGGTGACCAGTGTGCGTAGAAGTGCTCGTTCCAATAAATATGATGGTTTCAAGGTGCCTCCTCTTACTGACAGCAAGACCAAGATTTCCAAAGTGAAACCCAGGGTCATTCCCAATGCTGTGTCTGCTGTAGTCATCTCTGAGATCACTGACGATCAGCCTGAAGATGGTGAACTCCCACCCCCCATGTCAATTGAGCAAATCCATCATATCGTGGTACAGCAGTGTGCTGTCCCACCTGAAGAAGTTACTGAAGATCTGCTTATGGCAGATATGAGGGCTGGCTCTTCTTCCACTTCATCCTAGTTACATCTTTATTTCCTTTCGTTTATGTCTATGTTATCGAACTGGAATGTGTTATGTTGGAACATCCGGGGCATGAACTCAGACCCCAAGCTTTTGGCTTTATCCAATGCTATTGCTACTAGTGGCTGCTCCGTTATTTGTCTACAAGAAACCAAGAAAACTGCCTTTGATAACGCCTATATTAAATCTTGTTTCCCTAAACGCTTTGACAAATATGCTTTCATCCCTTCGAGAGGGGCCTCTGGTGGTATTCTAACATTATGGAATAGTGCTATCTTTACTGGCACGGTACTTATTGAGGAGGAATTTGCTCTTGTCACTAAATTTCAATCCACCCAATCTGCCCAAATGTGGACTTTGGTAAATATATATGGCCCATGTCAAGGAGATTCCAGGACGGACTATACTAGCTGGCTACTTAATCTTAATATTCCCTCTAATGAAGATTGGCTACTTGTTGGGGACTTCAACTACATCTGTAGCCCTGCTAATCGAAATAAACCTGGTGGAAACATTAATGATATGATTACTTTCAACGATTTCATTCGAACACAAGGTCTGATTGAACTCCCACTCAAAGGCAGAACTTTTACTTGGAGTAACATGCAGGAAGATCCACTGCTGGAACAATTGGATTGGTTCTTCACCTCAACTAAGCGGACTAATACATACCCAAACACCATTGTAAAACCTCTCTCTAAACCTGTTTTAGGACCACATACCATGTGTCATATCCGTTGAAACAAATATACCTAGAAGCAACCTTTTCAGGTTTGAGTCTTACTGGATCCAACATCCTGGTTTTATGGACTTAGTAACTGCCTCCTGGAACAAACATGTACCTTCAGATAACTATGCCACAATAATTTCCAGGAAGCTTAAAACACTTAGATATGCGCTAAAAAATTGGAGTAAAAAAATTTCAAAGCTAGCTTCGGCTATTGCTAACTCTAATTCAGCACCGGCTGATCTGGACTCTCTGGAAAACAAAAGAAATCTCACAATCCAAGAGAGAAACTTCCGAAGAATTCTTAAAAATCATTTACTCAGATTACTGGAGTATCAAAAGCAATATTGGAGAAAGAGATGTACTATCAGATGGGCAAAATTTGGTGATGAAGACCCAAAATTTTCAAGGCCATGGCTTCGAGAGGTATAGAAGGAACAATATTGCCTCTCTTGACTAGATAACGGCACAACAATTGAAGATCATATTGGGAAAGAAGCTTTAATTTACCAAAGTTTCAAAGCAGACTGGGAACCTCGGGAGAATATCAAATGAAGTTTAATCTTGCAAACATTATAAAAAAGAGGAATGATCTAGACCAATTAACAGTTCCTTTTTCCGGAGAGGAAATTGACAATGTCATTAAAGAAATGCCAGCAGACAGAGCTCCAGGCCCAGATGGCTTCACAGGAATATTTCTTAAGTCATGTTGGCATATCATTAAGGAAGACTTCTACAATTTATGTGATCAATTCCATGATGGAACCTTAAACCTTGAAAGCATTAATGAAGGATACATCACCTTGATCCCTAAAATTGCCTCCCATTCTGATTAATGACTTTAGACCTATCACTCTACTTAACTGCTGCCTCAAAGTGATCAGAAACTTACTGGCTAATCGTCTACAAAAGCTCATTCTGAAAATTATACATAGGAATCAATATGGATTCATCAAAGGAAGAGCAATCCAGGACGGTCTTGCTTGGGCATTTGAGTACATACACCAGTGCCAAAACTCCAAAAAGAAGATTGTACTCCTTAAACTGGATTTTGCTAAAGCATTTGACACCATTGAGCATGATGCAATGTTGGAAATAATGAAACACATGGGATTCAATGACAAATGGCTTTTATGGATCAAGTCTTTGTTCTCTTCGCAAATCCTCATCCCTCTTGAATGGAATTCCGGGCAGACAATTTATCTGCAAAAGTGTGGTTCGACAGGGTGATCCACTCCCCCCCCCCTTATCTTTGTTCTTGCGGCTGATCTACTGCAAGCAGCCATTAATGATGCCTTCAGACATGGTGTACTTCATTTACCTTTCCCTTGGCAAAACCAAATTGATTACCCTGTCATCCAATACGCGGATGACACTATTATCATCATGCCTGCCTGCCATGATCAAGCTCATACAATGAAAAACATTCTCACTGACTACGCAACTTCCATTGGCCTCAAAATTAACTTTCACAAATCAACTTTTATTCCAATCAACTGTGATGATGCCCTAAGTGAAGATCTTGCCGCAATCTTTGGATGCACAATTGGCAAGATGCCATTCACATACCTTGGATTACCACTTGGTACTTCAAAGCCTTCGGTCCAGGACCTAATGCCCATTATGCGCAATATGGACAGAAGACTCACTTCTACTTTATCCCTGATGTCATATGGATCCAAACTGTCCCTACTAAACACGGTCATCACCTCACTGGTTATTTTTGCACTCTGCACACTAAGATTCCCTCCAAAAATCCTTGAGCTCCTAGACAAACTAAGAAGGAGATGTCTATGGACAAAGAAGACAGAACAGGGTGAAAAATGCAACTCTTTGGCGGCCTGGGTCAGAGTTTGTAGAACAAAACAGAGTGGAGGGCTTGGAATCATTAACCTTAAAATGCAAAGTGATGCTCTACTTCTAAAGTATTTACATAAGTTTTACAACCGTCTGAACCTACCTTGGGTAGAACTGATCTGGTCCACATACTATACCAACAAAATACCACACGCCTCAGATCCATGTGGTTCATTCTGGTGGAGGGACATTCTCAAGCTTACTCCTATTTTTAGAGGCATCTCCAAAGTTACAGTGAACTGTGGAAACAATGTTCTCATGTGGAAAGATCTGTGGTTGGATGAAGTTCTTTCTGATACACATCCTCGAGCATTTTCTTATGTCAGGAATGAAGATTGCTCAGTCCAAGAATTCTTATCCATAACATCTTTGGAACAGTCATTCTTTCTACCACTATCCTCACAAGCATTACAGGAAGTACAAGATATGCAAGGGTTAGTAGCCCACATTACTTTGGATAACAACCAAAATGCAAAGGATATATGGTCTTACCCTTGGAAAGGATCTGATTTCTCGGCAAGCAAATACTACAAATTACGCTTGAGGATATGAAGGCCCATAAAACTTACCACCGGCTATGGAAATCAAAAGTTTACGCTAAACTCAAGGTCTTTGGATGGCTTATGTTGTCCGGCAGATTAAACACCGTAAGCGTGTTGAAGAGAAGACACTATAGCATTGGTACAAACCTGAACTGCTTACTATGTGGCCAAAAAGAAGAAGACATTGATCACTTGATCCTAACATGCCCATTTAGCAGAAACTGCTGGTCAACCTTTGGGATAGACCCTGGCGATCAGGCCACTAGATTGTCCTGGCTAGAGCAAGCTAAAATTATTTGGGGCAGGCCTTTGTTCATGGAAATCATCCTTCAAGCATCCTGGAGCATTTGGAAGGAAAGGAACAACAAACTTTTCAGAAATATTATCCCCTCCTACCACTCCTGGCTAGCCAGATTCAGAGAAGAGTTTAGTCTCCTCCAATATAGGGTGAAAGACAACAAGAAGGATTTCATCTTCTTGCTTTTAGACTCCCTACCCTCTGATTAATTGTACTCCTTAGACCTTTTCTTTCCCCACTCCAAAGTGAGATGGGGGGAGACATGTACATGATGTAACTACTCCTTGTAATTTGTTATAAAATATTAATATATATGACAGTGGGAGCCTCTCCCACTGTCCTGGTTCCTAAAACAAAGATAGAGGATCACACTTTTCATGCATGTCGTGTCGGCAAACATGTTTGTCTTCCGTTTAATAACTCCACCACCATTGATTCTTTTCCTTTTCAGTTGATTCATGGCGATGTGTGGACCTCTCCGGTTCCTAGTAATTCTGGCTATTTATATTATCTGGTTATCCTTGATGATTATTCTTATTATGTGTGGACTTTTCCTTTGCAACGAAAGTCGGATGCACTCTCCACTTTGACGGCTTTTTACTCCTATGTCAGCATGCAGTTTGGGCGTCCCATTCTTGCTCTTCAGACTGACAATGAAAAAGAGTTCGACAATCTTGCTTTCCGCACCTTTTTGTCGCATCATGGCACAATTTTTTGTCTCACATGCCTGTATACTTCACAGCAGAACGGTCGAGCCGAACGCGTCCTTCACACTCTGAATGACTGCGTTCGCAGGCTCTTGTTTCATGCTAACGTGCCGCCTTGCTTCTGGTCGGTCGCAATCGCTACCGCATCACTTCTCCTTAACCTCTGACCCTGTCGTCTGTGGTGGAATTACGCACCTCATCACCTCCTATTTGGTACGCCACCGTCTTATGATGGTCTGCGTATCTTCAGGTGTCTTTGTTTTCCTAGCACCGCCGACACTGCTCCTCATAAGCTTGCACCACGTTCTGTTGCATGCATCTCATCGGCTACTCTTCTAACTCCAAGGGCTATCGGTGCCACGATCCCGTCTCCCACCGTGTGTTCACCTCCCGGCACGTTTACTTTGATGAGCATATGTTTCCGTTTCAGCAGGTACCTCCGGCTGTTCTTACCGCCACTGATGACGTGGGCACCTCGACACCTCTCCCAGGGCGCTCGCGCGCCGCCCTTGGCCCGCCCCCTGGCTTTGAGGCGCATCACCCGCCGCCGCCTTTCGGCTCGGCGCCACCGACCGCGGCGCTCCCTTGCCCGCAACCCGCCAGCCCAGCAGCTCCGGCGCCATCTGCGCCTGTTAGCCACTGACCACAGTGCCCCCTGGCCCGGCGCCCCCCTCCGCCCACTCTGGTGCCCGTGGCTCCGGCGCCCTCGGCGCCCTCTTCGGCCCCGGTGCCTGCGGCCCCGGCACTGCCTGTGACTCCGGCGCTTTCGACGCCCACTTTGGTTGCGGCTTCATCGGCTCCTTCACCAGGGACTGCGGACTCACAACCCACGATGGGTCTGGTCACTCGCGCCCGTACGGGCATTTTTCGCCCGAGCTCGCGCTATGCTTCGGACGAGTACGTTCACGCGGCATCCACCACTCCGCCGTCGCCATTGCCCTCCTCCGTTAGAGCCGCTCTTCGTGACCCGCTCTGGATGGCTACGATGCAAGAGGAGTTTGATGCCTTGCTGCACAACCGGACGTGGCAGCTTGTTCCCCGTCCCCGGAACGCTAATGTGATTACTGGGAAGTGGGTCTTCAAACACAAGCTCCATCCTGATGGTACCCTTGACCACTATAAAGCGCGCTGGATTGTTCGTGGTTTCTGGCAACGCGCTAGCATCGACTTCACCAACACCTTCGCTCCGGTTGTCCAGCCCGGGATGATTCGCACGGTTCTCCACCTTACATTCTCCCGTGCCTGGCCGATGCACCAGATGGACATCTCCAACGCCTTTCTTCATGGTCACCTCGACGAGCAGGTCTTCTGCCAGCAGCCCACGGGGTTCGTTGATCCAGCACACCCCGACCATGTGTGCCTGTTCTCGCAGTCCTTGTACGGGCTCAAGCAGGCTCCTGGCTCTTGGTATCAGCGCGTCGTGGCGTTTCTGCACCAGCTCGGGTTTCGCTCTACCCGCTCGGATGCATCGCTCTTCGTCTATCATCAGGGCTCCGACACGGCATACATGCTTATTTATGTCAACGACATCATCCTGGCGGCATGTACGACTGGTCTTCTCAGTCAGCTCACTACCCGTCTTCGCGCTGAGTTTGCCATCAAGGACTTGGGTCCTTTGCACTACTTCCTCGATGTTGAGGTGATGCGACGTCCGACTGGCTTCTTTCTTCACCAGCGGAAGTACGCCCATGAGCTCCTGGGTCGCGCTGACATGCTTAACTGCATGCCTGCTGCTACAACTATTGATACGAAGGCCAAGCTCTCTGCCAAGGATGGTTTTCTCCTGCTTCGGATGCTGCCTTCTACTGGTCTATTGTTGGGGCTCTTCAGTACCTCACCCTGACTCGACCGGAGATCCAATATGCCGTCCAGTAGGTGTGTCTTCACAAGCATGCTCCTTGGGACATTCATTGGGCCGCTGTCAAGCGGATTCTCCGCTATGTTTGTGGCACTATCGAACCTCGGCGTCATGCTTCACGCCTCCACCAACATCGTCCGCACCGCCTACTCCGATGCCGACTGGGCGGGCTGCCCCGACATTCTTCGCTCTACCTCGGGCTACTGTGTCTTCCTTGGACCCTCGCTTATCTCGTGGTCGTCCAAGCGGCAGCCTCTGGTCTCTCGCTCCAAAGGCTTTGAGGCTGAGTATCGCCGTAATAGCGTCGTCGTCAGTGTTTGTGGCTTCACGGTGCCAGAGCTCTCATGTCCTGTCGACCATGCTACGGTGGTCTACTGCGACAACGTCTCACTACAAGAAATATGTCAACTAGTGACCTTCTGTCAGTGACCCTGGAAGAATTGGTCATAGATCTATGACCATTTCAGACCAATTGGTCAAAAGCTGTTCGAGGGGCTCCAAACCCTAAACCATTGCGACCATTTTGGTCGAAGGTCGTAATTTCCTTACGAAAAGGTCATAAAGCAAACAACGCTTAGTCCGCTGCCTTATTTCTAGTTGTTAACGACCAATATAGATGGTCACAGCCTTGTAAATTGTGGTGGGTTGCTATGACTAGGCGCCACCTCATCAGTTTTGCCTATGTGTCATGTCCATGTGGCAGTTTTTGCCCTAGGTTGTGAAGCAACCTATATTTCTGTCATTCCCAAAATTCCCAAAAAATCTCATAAATTCTTTGGGTCATATCTTCACAAATATGTAAAAACATTCCTTGCCTAGTTCAAAAATAATACGAAAATATTCATTTTCCTATTACATTCAGCGACACTTTGTGAAGGAAGTACCACTTTGGCATGTCCAAATGGTATCCATTTTCTACTGATGCTTTCCTATGCCCAAATAACCATCCTCCACCAAATGCCAGCTCAATCCATTCATTATTTTGAGCCCAGCTTCAACATTCGTATTTATGTCCAAAGTGTGGTAGTTTGTAAAGCAAGTACCACCTAGGCTCCTCCTTTTGAGGTGAAAATTTGTGAAGACGGTCTTCTTAGTAACTGATCATCCTCAGCCAAAACTCACGCCCATTAGCCATGTGCATTTCCCGTACCACAAACCAAACACTTGGCTGCTTATTCATGTTTGAGCATCGATCGATCTCCTCGTGAGAATCTTATGTTGTGATTTTCTTCCTAGCACCTATCTGGGGAGTGCCCAACCCACTAGACATGCCTAGGCCGCCCAGAACACATGGCAACACCATGGTCACGCGGTGACCACGCGACGGACATGCGAGTTTACGCGCTCTAGAGTTGGGGCCCTCGGTCACCGCCCAAACCTCGACGTATCCCCACCAAACCATGTATTTATGATTAAATAGGTACTTATGTAACTAGAAATGATTTTTGAAAAAAATAAATAGCAAACTATGAGGCAGCTGCAGTTCAAATTTGACCCGCTTCCAACTGAATCGGCGGAAATTTGTCTTTTTCACGAGAGGTGGATCAAAACTTTTTGCACCCCAACCATTTTGTCAATTGTGCATTAAATATGGCCTAGTATTTTAGAAAAATAATTTGGTCCAATTTTGCAACAAATATTTGGGAGGTCCTTCAAAAAAAAACCTCTTTTTGGACACTCGAAAAATAGAAAATGGTTTTTTCGTCCAAAGAAAATGAAAACTTCCTTAGGCAACATAGTTTGCCATTTACAATATGCACCCTTGTGCACAATATGAGATCATTTGAACAAACTATGCCACGAATGTGGCCATAAGATTGATCATTTGGCTTGAAAGCCATGAATCTTCAGAGATGATAGCTCATTTCTGAGAACACTTTTTTAAAATAATTGCAGTATTACAAGTTTGTTATTTTTCCTGGGAACTTGGCCACATATATTGACACAATGCGAAGGTTTCCCAATTTTTTGATTTTCTTTTTAATTTTTTATGCCCGTTTCGAAATGCGATCAAAACGGCGGGAATGACCGTTCCTAGCTAGTGGTTGAATCTTGGAATTTTTTTGGTGTTTCTCTGATTAAATAGATACTTATGTACCTAGAAATGATTTTTGGAAAAAATAAATAGCAAACTACGAGGCAGCTGCAGTTCAAATTTGACCCGCTTCCAGCTGAATCGGCGGAAATTTGTCTTTTTCATGAGAAGTGGATCAAAACTTTTTACACCCAACCATTTGGTCAATTGTGCATTAAATATGGCCTAGTATTTTATAAAAATGATTTGGTCCAATTTTGCAACAATTATTTGGTAGGCCCTTCACAAAAAAAAAACCTCCTTTTGGGCACTCGAAAAAATGGAAAATGAATTTTTCGTCCAAAGAAAATGAAAACTTCCTTAAACAACATTTGGTCAACTGAACATTAAATATGACCTAAGATTTTATAAAATTGATGTGGCCCAAATTTGCAACAAATATTTGCTAGGTTCTTCATAAAAAATTATTTTGGGCAATCGAAAAATAATTCTCTTACAAAAACTTATTTCGGAGAACACTTTTTATGATATTTGCATTATTCAAAGTTTGTTATTCTTCTTGAAAAGTAGGTCACACTTGATGACACAATGCAAAGTTTTTGATTTCTATTTTTTTATAAATTTTCTAGGCCGTCAAATAGTAGACATGTTTTAACATCTTATTTTCAATTGATTATGACCAATTTAAATGGTCTTAAAATCATCAAAGGGGTACTGCGTTTTGATTGGTCCAAAACCATCTCACGCGGATCATGGATTAGCACCGTCGGATGCGTCCGGATCCAACGGCAGCCCACACAACCCCCCTCGTCGCTCTCCCCCCTCCCTCTCATCCTCATCCACCCACAAAAACCCTAGCTCACTTATCCCCATCGCCGCTGTCGCTCCCGCTACCTTTTCCCCCGCCGCCGCCTGTCTCCTCCCATCGTACTCCTCCTCCCTCGTCCTCGTCTCGTCGCCGCCGCCACCTCCTCCCTGTCCCCGGCCTCCTCCCGCGGCACGCGGTCCCCCCCCCTCCCCTTCCGATCCCACCCACCGAACCGATCCCGATCCAGTCCAGATCGAGAGAGAGCGAGCCCCCTCCCGCGATTCCCACCGCCGCCACCCCACCCACCACCGCCGACCTCGTTCGCCTTCCACCTCGCCGACGTGCTCCACCCTCTCCCGCACCGGCGCCGCCCCCTCCAACCACCCCACCCCATCCCCTCACCTTCTCTCCCTAACCTAGGTCCCGGACCGAGCGGTGGCCATGGTGCTCCCAGATCCGCCACGGCCGCAGCGCTGCCAGATCCGCCGTCGTCAAGGGCTTCGATCTGGGCTACGATGGGAGCGCTCGAGGTCCACTCCTTCCCCACCGTCGCGCGCTGGGAGAAGAGCCTCCATGCGGCTCTCGTCGGCCGACGTCGTCGCGGCCGCGCGCGGCTCGACCACCGGTGCTCCCGGCCTTGACTGCTGGTCTTCCCTCGCCGCATGGCACCCTCCTGCCGGCCGTGGCGGTCTTGTCCCCAAGGTAGCCCTCTCCTTTTCCGTTCTGGTTCGATTATGTTTGTGAATTACTTTTGTCGATTATGTCCATGCCACTGGTCGGTTCGAGACGCGTCGATCCGTCGATCCGGTTTTCGGGAGAGTGTAGTAGCGGTTCGATCTAAGCGGATCCGCCGCCGGCGAAGAGGGGATGGGGGCACCAGGCCGTTCCGCCCGGCGAGCCCCTTATTTTATTTTTCTCGGAAGAAATTCATCTCTTCACGGGGAGGATTAGGGCAGTGATTTAATGATGGGAGAAATGGTAGATGATTGGACCTGGCGTGCGATTGTTTGCCACATCTTCTCGCCTCATGTCATGTCTGAATTTTCTGCCAAATCAATATGCAGCTCAACATGTAAATTCAGAAATTATTACTAGCTAGTAATACTTTTGCTATCCAGGGCTGGGTCACTCAGTAGCATCTTTGGATCATTGTATAAACTATTTAAGATTGTGGTAGTTCGTCCTAAAGTATATTTGGGCCTGTTTATTTTCCTTCAGGGAGGTGAGAAGAGGGTTTCGGGAGGCTGGCGGCGGCGGCCTCTCCTCCCTGACACCAGACAGGGAGGCGGGGGAGCTTGAATCCTCGGGGCCCCTCCCTGCCGCCCCTGACCGACGACCGCCGCTGCTCCTCTTCACCACGCTGCCGATCTTCCCCAAGGATCCTCTTCTGCTTCTCTTCTTCAAGGATCACGCGAAGATCTTTACTAGTTGTAAATCTCTAAAACTCTGTACTGTTTTGCTTTGATCTGCATATGACCCTGTGAATCGTTGCATGGACATGGGTTAATTGGTGAAAAATTACTGTGAGAATACTTAGTATGCTACCCAGTGATCTTGATTTCCTGTATGAGTAGTTACCGAATCCTGTTTCACTTGCTAGTACTTGGCTGTGTGTTCGATTAATCAGAATACTACCAAAAAGACAATCCTATTTCTGAACCATTTACCTTTGCTGTCTATTATTTTGTTTTGTTTTTCTTTGATCCTGTGACTACTTATGCTATGTTACATGATCAATACTCTCATAGTTTATGTATTTTTGTTAAAGCATGGAGTAACTTCTATAGTTTAGATTAAAAATTATCTTGGTCTTGGGCTGATTTGAGTACTACCAAGGGAAGGATATTGAACTTTCCTTGCGGATGCAGAGCGTGTAGGAGAATTCTACTGTGACAACAAATTAACTTGTCTTGAATTACTTCTTTTACTGGATGTTCAGAATGTTCAATTAACTGATTTGCACCTGTTTATGTTTATTTTGTCAACTTCCTATGTTAACTTATCTTGAATTACCCCTGTATAGTGTAGCAAGTCTGTACTCTTGAATCAAATCATTCCATGCTTAAATGATTAAAATGATAAAAATGTCGGATTTAATAGGATTGTAAACCTGATGTGATTGGAGTAGTTTTTACTCGCTGCTGTTAGTTACTAGTATTCACTGATTTTTCCTCATTTTGCTTGTTTTACTCTTATTTATGCACACAGACTGCCTACAAGTTAATGTGCTGTTAGATTTGCCTTTATTGTGTTCCTAACAATTTTGTTTGATAACTTGCAGATGATGTCCTTCATTCATGTTTCGCCGTGAGCTCCAGGACGAAGAAGTTGGGAGAAACATAGAGTTCTAGCTTATTGGAGCTAGTTATACTTAGATAGCTAGGTTTTTTTTCTGATTTTTTAGTTGTGTTACCTGATGTGGACTAGTTCTGATGTGAACCATGTTTGACTGTAATGTGCCAAGTTTGGCTCTGTTTGATTATATTCATGACGTGAACTATGTTTTCATGATATTTTGTTGTGTTCTGTTTGAAGCATTGTGTAAATATTTATTGGATCGCTGAAATATGAGGAATATAATCCTGGCAACTGGGACCTACTTATTAGAACCTGACAATTGGGACCCATCATACTAGTGGACCCTTATCTTGAAAAAATAAAAATCTGAAACTCTAGAGCCCAAAGCCCACGTCGTAGCAAAATAAAAGACTGAATTGTTGGGCTTGGCCCATGTGGCTGACCAAAATTACCAGGAAAGCAAATAAAAAATAGGCTGATTTCTTGGGTTTGGCCAAATAATAAATGGGCTGAATTAATGGGCTCGGCCCATGTAAAACACCTAATTGGACCGGGCTGAATCTTGTGCCACATCAGCTTGCCACGCTGGATGCTTACGTGGCCTGGGGAGGTTGCTAGTGACCAAAACGCCACAGTAGGAGTATTTTGGTCGTAAACGTCCACGACCTTCTCACAGAGAAGGTCGTTATAGTCAGTTAACGACCCTCAGCTTTTGACCTTCTGTTTTTGGTCAAAAAAAGGTCGCAAATGAAAAACAATGACCTTTCAGTGACCAATAGTCAAGGTCACAAGTTGACATATTTCTTGTAGTGTCTCAGCGGTCTACCTCTCCACCAACCCGGTTCATTCGTCGGACCAAGCATATTGAGTTAGATATTCATTTTGTTCGGGAATAGGTGGCTCTTGGCCATATTCGTGTTCTACACGTTCCTACTTCCCAACAATTTGCAGATATCATGACCAAGGGCTTGCCTACGGCGTCATTTGAGGAGTTATCCGTATCCAAAACACGTATCCAAAACAAATATGTTTTCCATAATTCTTCGTGGTACACAGCCAAATCGTAAAGTTATCCGTATATTCCATTACTAATTTGATTCTACAAAGAAATTTTGCTCGAGTCCAGAGATGGTGTCATATCGATGAACCTCGTTAACAAATCTCGGTGTCATGCTCGTGTGATTGCTTGGTCCTCGGTAGATCAACTATGTGCCTTGGATTTATTCTGTGAGTCGGCGGCACTAGGAGCGGTGAAATTCGCGGAGAACCATTTCGAGCTGTTTGACTTCCCATCGGAGCGGATTTGGGGAGAGGAGAGGTGGCGGTGTAGGGTTTACATCCGCAGCCGGCGGGCTTAAATAGTGGGGCAGGCGGATCGACTCTACCGCGAATAACAGTTTGAATAGTTGAGTTACCGCCCGTCACCAATTGCAGCGTGTCACCCATCCATGGACGACATGATCGTGCACAAAAAGATGCGAGATGACCGGTGTCCAAATAGGTGGTGGGCTGTAATAGTAAGTACTAAATGGACAGCTTGCTTACCCAAGGCGGAAACGAGGAAAATGACTAACCGTTGTTCTCATGTCCAATGATGTACTCTTTCAACTGCCAAAACATGTTATATTTAGAAACAAAGCTAGTAGTTGTGCACTTTCCCAACCGGACCCAAGTTCATGCTCTTGAGACTCTTGCATCCGGGGGAGAAGAACCACCAGCTGTTGTAGAAACAGTAGCAGCGCCAGAATATCTAGTTTGCATGGCGTGCACGTTAATTAGAAGAATGGATTGGGTGCCTTAATTGGTTTTGGGGCTATCTGGCACGAGATGGTTAGTTGAATGGTATATATAGAAAAAAAACATGTGATGGCACAATGTTACAACATGTGCCATATATATTCCATTTGTACAATTAGTTAGTTGGTAGTTGGTAGCAATAAAATCAGTTGTTATATGTAAGACCGGTATCTCCTCACATTCACACGCACAGAAACACATGTTTGGGCTTCGACACCATGAGTTCATCAGGAATTTGCAAGCACCTCAAATATGTCTACAAGCTGGTGGTAGACAACTTCCTAGCCATGATCACCACACCAATAGCCGCAACCACTGTGGTAGTGGCGGGAAGCCTTGAGCCCGATGAGATCGTGGGTCGGCTCCGAGCCCTTACTCCGGCACACCTCTTCTTGTTCGTCTTCCTCCCCATCTCTGCACTCACCATGTATCTAATATCGCGACCACGGAAGGTGTACCTCGTCGACTACGCCTGCTTCCATGGCACTCATCACTACCGCATCCCATTTGCGTCATTCGTGGAGCACGCACGCGAAGTACCCACTTTCAACAAGGGGAGCATCCGCTTCATGTCACGGCTTCTCGAGAGCTCGGGCCTCGGGGAGGAGACATGCGGACCCACGCCGGCCCGCTACATCCCACCGCACAAGTATTGCACACTGGACGCCGCCCGGGAGGAGGCGGAGCTCGTCGTCTTCTCAGCCATGGACGAGCTGCTTTCCAAGACGAACGTCTCTCTTGACACCATCGACATACTCGTCGTCAACTGCAGCTGCTTCAACCCCACGCCGTCCTTCACCGACATGATCGTAAACAAGTACAAGCTGCGAGGCGACATCCACAGCGTGCACCTCTCCGGGATGGGGTGCAGCGCTGGGCTGATATCGGTAGAGCTTGCGAGGAACCTCCTGCGGGCGGCGCCCCGAGGCGCACGGGCGTTGGTCGTGTCTACGGAGACCCTATCGCCCCACCTCTACGCCGGGAACGAGCGGCCCATGCTGCTGCCGTACTGCCTGTTCCGCATGGGCGGGGCGGCCGTGCTGCTGTCCACGGCCGCCGCCAATGCCCGATTCCGGCTCACGGCCACCGTGCGCACGACCACCGCGGCGGATGATAGGTCCTACCGGTCCATATACCAGGAGGAGGACGGCAAGGGGAACAAGGGCGCCGGTCTCTCCATGGACCTTATCACCGTCGCCGGCCGCACTCTGAAAGCCAACATCACTGCCATTGCACCCATCGTCCTCCCGATCTCTGAGCAGCTTTTGTTTGCAATGTCTTTCCTGGCGAACAAACTGTCCAACGGGCGTTTCAAATTGTATGCCCCCAACTTTCTCACGGCCTTTGAGCATTTCTGCATACACGCCGGTGGGTCTGCGGTCATCGACGAGGTTCAACGCAGCCTCGGCCTGTCGGACAAGCCTGTCGAGCCGTCACGGATGACGCTGCACCGCTTTGGAAACATATCCAGCAGCTCAGTTTGGTATGAGCTAGCATATATCGAGGCCAAGGGCCGTATGCATGAGGGTGATAGCATATGGATGATCGGGTTTGGCTCTGGCTTCAAATGCAACAGTGCGGTGTGGGAGTGCATCGTCCCAGCCCCCAACAGCAATGGACCATGGGCTGGGTGCATCCACCGCTATCCAGTGCAGATCAAGTCCCCAAAAGCAAGGCCGCGGCCATAAGTAGTGGAGACACTGGTAGATCGGATATCCTCAATGTGTGTGCGTGTGATTGAATTCATGCTCCAACCAATATTCAAAAGTTTAAATTGACGGAGAAGGACTGACAATATATTTCAACATGTATGTTGTAAAAAACGGTGACTTATCGGTGTTGTCATTTTTGCTTCTTTGGTGATTTACATATAAAGCCGGGTGAATGTCTTTCTTCAAAAAGTAATGGATAACACTTGAAACATGCACTCAAAAGGTAAAGCCATTGTTTGCTTATAACTAGCAAAAGGGCCCGTGCGTTGCAATGGATAATAACATCATGGTCTTCAGATCAAATTTCCAATATTTGCACTCCATGTATATACATGTATTTAAAAATTTATGCACCAACTAGCACGCATGTGGATGTGCATTCTAACACGCTCACAATGGATCGATGTTAGACTTGATCCTTGATGCAGGGTGAGTAATTTTCTTACTGGTATGCGGGTTGGGTAACTTTTTTTTGACAATTTACTTCAACTTTAAGGGTAGTTTCAATGATAGGCAAAAAATTCAGAGAAACAATTAATGAACATTTTTTTTCCACTTACGGGCGGTGGGATGGGTAATTTACTTCAACTTTAGGGACAGTTTCGATGACAGATGAAAAAAATCAGAAAACAATTAACGAAGAGTTTTTTCACTTACAGATGGCATGGTGCATAATTTACTTCAACTTTATGGCACTAGTAGAAAAAGGCTCATTTGTCCCGGTTCATAAGGCTCATTTGTCCTGGTTCCGGAAACGGGACGAAAGGGTCGATACGAAAGCCCAATACCTTTAGTCCCGGTTCGCCTATGAACCGGGACAGATGGAGTTCCACGTGGCCGCTGCGGCTTGCCCAGGCAGGATGGCCTTTTGTCTCGGTTGGTAGCACCAACCGGGACCAAAAGGCATCCACGCGTCAGTAGTTCAGGGGCTGGGGTTTTTGTTTTTTTAAAGGGGGGGGGTTAGGGGTTTTGGGGTTTTTGTAGGGTTAATTTAGGGGTTTCATATATTGTGTTAGCTTGCTAATAGAGAGAAGTGTCCTCTCTTATCTCCGTGCTTGGTCGACGCTACATACTATACGTATAAAGAGGACTCGACACGCTAGATAGTAAGCAAATGAAGGAAACCATTAAGTATAGAAGATCATCATGAACATATACAGAGAGAAGTGATCGACCTCTCCTTCTCTGAGAGATTGGTCGAACAACAAGTTTTCGTATATCTATCCGACGCTACTGGCTACATATATACAATATAAGATCTCTTACAATCCCCTAACATCTGAACTCAAGTTCCACATGGTATTCTCCGGCTTTATTGATGACGTGGTCAAGAAAGAATCACGCTAATTCCTCTTGAATTGCTCGTATGCGATCTTGTGGTAGGAGTTCATCCCGCATCTGAAACATCTAATTCGAAGAAGGGGTCAATACATATATATGAATGAAACTCAACACAAATGATGGTAATAAAATAAATTGTGAATATTATTGCTTACGCACTTCATATTGTTTTTTAGAGTAGCCCCGCTCACAGGTCGTGTGGCGGATGAACTCGCAAACGTAGTATCCACAGTAATTATTCCCGGGTTCCTGCCACAATCACTTTACAAGAAATAGAGATCAATCAAACTGATAAGCAAGCATGCTAATTGGTATTGATGAAACTAGCTAGAATCAATGAGAGATGCGCGGAACTAGCTAGTAGTACTTACTTTCGAGTGTGTAAATCGCAGCTCCCCCGGCAGTCCCGGAGCTTCTGCGGTGAACTTTTTCCAAACCCTGCCGGATAAAGAAAACAATTACTTGATATCAGGAAATGAACAAAGTTGCCGATATGGTGCGATAATGATCGATTGAACTTACTTCTCGAGCATTTTAGTCATGGCCGCATACTCCTCGGGATATTTTCGTCTCGAGTCTATGACGGTTACTAGTCCATGCTCAAGCTTAATCTCTAGCAGAATAAAGTGGAAGCTGCGCACGCATGCATAACTCATCAATTACATTACTATAACCTCAAGTAATAAGGGAACCCGAATATGCACAAGACAGTAACACTCACTTGAAGTTGTAAGAAAAGAGTATTTTATCTTTATTTTGATTTTGAAGCAACGATCGTAGCAAGTTGGCCTCGGTTTGTTTGGCATCATATTTAACCGTCCATTCATCTATGAGATTTGTGTTAATGAACCCAATATCACCGATTTGTCTTTTCTCGCATTTGGCGATCTTCAATCTGCATAATATAGTGAGGATAATTATATATACATGCAATGAAAGAGCTGAGCTATATATAGAGACTTAATTACAGAAGTAGTACTTACAGACAGTAGCAAGTGATGATTGTTTTATCGAGGGCCTTTTGATTGAAAAACTGGAAGAACTCCTCAAATGGAACAGACAACAGATCAATTCCAACGAGGTCGTGCTCCTCTTTAACTCTCAGCGTCAAAGTATCCTTCCCAGACTTGCTGCAGGTGTCCATGTACCACTCATGGAATCTTCGCATCATCGTTGTTAGAGGAGGATGACCAGGTTTAACGAGAGACTTCCCGTGCTGGTATTTGAATTCATCCACCTCCATTGTATCAAAATGTGCATCGGCGGGCAGGTAATCTCCATTATTAGTACCGGGCACCATCCCCGGATGATTAGCGACGATATCGCTAGACACCTTGAGCGGGGGGCACGATTGGTTCGCTTGTTCGCCGAGCTGTGGAATTTTTTTCCCACTTCTTCGTTCTGCTAACCTTCGATCACTGCAAGTACTTCCCGACCGGGACACTTCCTTATATGACCTTTCAATAATGCGATCATAGTTGGTTTGCGGCGGAGACGGTGGTGGTCGCTTCAGGGCGTCCAAAGTGAGCTGAACTTTCACCGGATCTATCTTCTCCTCCATAGGTGGATGTTTCTTTGCAAAAAAAGTCCTTCACATATGCTTGACAGATCTCCGCATTTTCCTCCTCGGTCATCTCGTATGATAACTTCTCTAGAGGCTTGAGAGATGGACCGAATCTGTATTGCCTCCCGCCTCTGGCTGTACGCTAGGCACCGGAGCAGCTGGAGCGGTTGCGGCTGTCTTCTTTCATTGCTTACGAGACGGAGAAGAAGGAGGCGGAGTGCTACGACACGCCGGAGCAGCCGGAGCAGCGGCGGCTATCTTCCGCTGTTGCTAATGAGGCGGAGTAGGAGGCGGGCTACTTGAACGCGCTGGCGCAGGCGGAGAAGGAGGCGGAGTGCCACCACGCGCCGGAGTAGCCGGAGAAGGAGGCGGAGTGTCCTGATCACTCACCGGAGGAGGAGGCGGAGTGCCCTGACTCGCCAAAGGAGGAGGAGGAGGCGGAGGCGTCCAGTTCGGAAGGTTGATGAGCCCCTTCCGCCATAGACATGGAGTCTTCAGAGCAAGACCCAGCTGAGTCTCCCCTTCACCGGTAGGGTGGTCAACCTCGACCTCCTCAAATCCCTCCGTTATTTCATCGACGATCACAACAGCATAGCCTTGTGGAATCGGAAGGCAGTGAAAAGTTGCGCCAGGTTCAGGAGGTGCAACAAAGCCGATAGCCGCCTTAACTTTGAGGTTGTGGCATTGCGCCATAAGGTGGCAATCTTGAGCCTCCGTGATAGCATCCACGGGGTAGCTGGGAGCCGTGAAGTCAGGCTGCTGAAGGAACTCGGTGGAAGCCATGCTGCTGCTCCGTTGAGATGGCGGGGTAGCTTCTGGGGTAGCTCCGGCAGGTCGCTGGTTGTGAACTACTTGTTCCTCTAGCACTCGTACCCTTGCATTCAGCTTCTGCAGTTCGGTCAGCTCCACTTTCCTCTTCCTCTCCCGGGTTTTATAACCGCCTGCGCCGGGAAACCCAACCTTCCACGCAACAGAGCATGTCGTGCTTCGTGTTCGTCCAGGGTGCTCAGGATTGTCGGGGGCCTGTGTGAGCTTGTCATTCTCTTTGTCAGGAACGAACGTCCCTTGCTGCGCTGCTGCGATATACTTCTGAAGCTTCTTGACCGGTATTTCCAGTTGCTGGTCCGTCCAATGGCACTTCCCTGTTTCAGGGTCCAAGGTTCCCCCAACCCCGAAGAACCAAGTCCTTGAACGGTCTAGCCAGTTCAATGTCTCTGATTCGACCCCTTTATCAAGCAGGTCCTTCTCAGCCTTGTCCCACAACGGCCGGGCTTTGAGGTAGCCACCTGACCCCGTGCGATGGTGATGCTCCTTTTTTGCAGCATTTATCTTGTTTGTCGCTGACATCTTCTTACTCTTCTTCGATGTCTTGTGGGCCACAAATGCGGGCCAGTGATCTCTTATCTTCTTAAATCGACCAATGAATTATGTAGTCTTCCCTTTGTCGACAAACATTGATTTCAACTCATTCTTCCACCTCCTGAATAGATCTGCCATCTTAAGAGCATGAGCCTTGACCAATGGCTCTATAACTGGCTTATCCGGATCCTCCTCTGGCGGTAGGGTGAAATTTGCCTTCAGTGCGGTCCAAAGATCATCTTTCTGTCTATCGTTGACATAAGACACTTGAGGGTCTTCGCTCTTAGGCTTATTCCATTGGTAGATGCTGATTGGGATCATGTCCCTTACAAGAACCCCGCACTGAGCAGAAAATGCTTCCTTGGTCCGGCTAGGTTCAATCGGTTGGCCATTGCCCTTGATTGTTGTGATCGTGAACCTTTCATCCTGGTGCAACCTTTTCTTCGGGCCTCGTCTCGTTACCGAAGTTTGGCTCGACCCAGAGGTCTAGAAAAGAAGTAAGAAGAGAGTTAATATGTGTACATACCAAAAAAATCAATGCATCAATTAGCTAGTCAGCACAGGCTTAATTAATATATATACCTGGCCGGACTCCTTTCGGTCACCGGAGCCATCATCACGGTCTCCTTCTTCCACTAGCATTCGGTCACCGGAGCCATCATGATCATGTCCTTCCTCCTCCATTGTTCGATCACCGGAGCCTGCTTCACCCTCTCCTTCCATACCATCGATGTCGTTGAGATACAACAAGACATCACCTTCGTCGTGGATTATGTCCCCCAACAACTATTCTGCTTCCAAGTCTCGGTGCTCCATAGTTTCTACAAATATTACAACATGGCAATTAATATAAAAACATGACAGATGGATATATTAGTGGCAACATAGACCTAGCTAGCTAACCACAACAAGGAATCATATTAGTGGCCTCGACGCTTCTAGGGTTTGGGGTGGCCTCGACAATGCTTCTAGGGTTTGGGGTGGCCTCGACGACAACGCTCTTTTAACTTGGTAAATTTGGGTGGCCTCGGCAATGCTTCTTGGGTTTAGGGTGGCCTCGATGACAACGCTCTTTTAACTTGGTAAATTTGGGTGGCCTTGGCAACGCTTCTAGGGTTTGGGCCGAACCGCCTCTCTCATGATTGTCCGACATCCGGACCGACAAGGGATTTAACAAAATGGCGCCATTCTGGATGTGCAGAAAATGGTCCATATTTTTCCCAATCTCATCTACCCTTCTATATGTCACGTTGTCTAGTGTCAAAGAATTCAAGAAACCCATGACTTCATCATTAGCCGGAAATGATAGGCGCATAATGATACGAAGCTCTTCAAAGTTGTTTTGGAACGGAGTTCCCGATAGAATAATTCGCTTTTTGGTACAAAGTTCAGCAAGGAATATCGCTATTTGGAAGGCCTTTGCTGAAATTTCGTACCAAAAGGTGAATTATTCTATCAGGAACTCTGTTCCAAAACAACTTTGAAGAGCTTGGTAGCATCATATGCCTATTACTTCTGGCAAATGATGAAGCCATGGATTTCTTCAATACTTTGATAGACAACGTGACATATAGAAGAGTGTATACATACATATATATATATATATATATATATATATATATATATATATATATATATATATGAGATCAGAAAAAAAATTGGATCAACTTGTGCACATCCATAATGGGGGCATTCTTGATAAATCTGGACCCTTGACCCCTCCACGACCCTCGACCCTCAACCCCTCGGCGACCCTCGACCCTCGACCCTCTACCCTAGTTCACTACCCTCGACCGCTCGGCGATCCACGACCCTCTACCCTAGTTCCCGACCCTCAACCCCCTCATGTCACGTTTGTCTAGTGTCAAATGATACAACAAAACCATGGCTTCACCATTAGGCTCTCCACCCAATGTTATTTTGGAACGGAGTCCCAGATAGGAAAATTCGCTTTTTGGTACAAAGTTCAGCAAGGGCCTTCCGAATATCGCTATTTGGAAGGCCTTTGCTTAAATTCATACCAAAAGGCGAATTATCCTATCCGGGACTCCGTTCCAGAATAACTTTGGAGAACTTCATACCATCATGCCCCGGTTACTTCCGGCTAATGATGAAGCCATGGATTTCTTCAATACTTTGACACAAGGGAACCTCTCGACCCCTCGGCGATCCTCGACCCTCGACCCCTCGACGACCCTCGACACTCGAACCCTCAGCGACCCTCGACCCCTCGGAGTTCCTCGACCCTCGACCCCTCGGCGACCCTCGACCCTCGACGACCCTCGACCCCTCGGCGACCCTTGACCCCTCGGTGTTCCTCGACCCTCGACCCCTCGAGGACCCTCGACCCCTCGGTGTTCCTCGACCCCTCGACGACCCTCGACCCTCGAACCCTCGGCGACCCTCGACCCCTCGGCGTTCCTCGACCCTCGACCCCTCGACGACCCTCGCCCCTCGAACCCTCGGCGACCCTCGACCCCATGGTGACCCTCAACCCTCTACCCTAGTTCCCGACACTTGACCGCTCGGTGATCCTCGACACCCTCGTTCCCGATTAAAATTTAGAAGAGGAAGAAGAAGAAAAAAAAAGAGAAGAAGAAGGAATAGAGGAGAAGAAGAAATCCTCTTCTTCCTCTCCTCTTCTTCTCTTCTTCTTCTCCTTCTTTCTCTTCTTATTTCTTTCTCTTCTTCTTCTCTTTTTTCTCCCCTTTTTCCTCTCCTTCTTTTTCTTCCCTTCTTCCTTCTTCCTTCTTCCTCTTTTCCATACATATAAAAAGTCTAAAAAATACATACATACATACAAAAAATACATCCATACATACATACATATAAAAGGAAAGCATATATAACAAAAAAACATATATAACAAAAAAAAAGCAGCCTTGTGTGTGAGGGCAGGACAGGGTGCGGTGCTCACAAAGGAGGCATCGGGGCGGGCCGGGCGGCGTCGGCGTCGGGGCGGGCAGGGCGGACCGGGCGGCATCGGGGCAAGCGGCGTCGGGCCGGGCGGCATCGGGGTGGGCCACGGCAACAGAGCGGTGGAGTAGCCTGACAGCGTCGGGGACGACGCGGTGGAGTAGGGCTCGGTGGCGACGGCGACGAGGAGCAGCGCTGAGGCGTCGGGCACGAACTGACGATGGAAATCTGAAAATTTCCTAAGTGTTGCTTATATAGCAAAGGCTTTAGTCCCGGTTGGTGGCATGATACGTCTCCAACGTATCTATAATTTTTTATTGCTCCATCATATATTATCTATTGTTTTGGACTATATTGGGCTTTATTTTCCACTTTTATATTACTTTTGGGACTAACCTATTAACCAGAGGCCTAGCCTAGAATTGCTGTTTCTTGCCTATTTCAGTGTTTCGAAGAAACGGAATATCAAACGGAGTTCAAACGGAATGAAATCTTCGGGAACGTGATTTTCTCATCGGATAAGACCCAGGAGACTTGGACCATCCGTCAAGAAAGCTCCGAGGCGGCCACGAGGGTGGAGGGCGCCCCCCTAGGGCGTGCCCCCCTACCTCGTGGGCCCCTCGAGGCTCCACCGACGTACTTGTTCCTGTTGGGGAACGTAGTAATTTCAAAAAATTTCCTACGATCACGCAAGACCATGGTGATGGCATAGCAACGAGAGGGGAGAGTGTCCGTCCACGTACCCTCGTAGACCGAAAGCGGAAGCGTTATAACAACGCGGTTGATGTAGCCGTACGTCTTCACGATCCGACCGATCCAAGCACCGAACGTCACGGCACCTCCGAGTTACGCACACGTTCAGCTCGATGGCGATCCCGGACTCCGATCCAAAGCAAAGTGTCGGGATGAGTTCCGTCGGACGACGGCGTGGTGGCGATGTTGATGCTCCACCGACGCGAGGCTTCGCCTAAGCTCATGACGATATGACTTCTCCGCGCGAGGGCTTCGCCTAAGCTCATGACGATATGACCGAAGTGGAATATGGTGGAAGGGGCACCGCACACGGCTAAGGAAAGATCCGTAGATCAACTTGTGTATCATGGGGTGCCCCTGCCCCGTATATAAAGGAGCCAAGGGGTGCGGCCAGCCTTGGGAGGCGCTGGAGGAGTCCTACTCCCACCGGGAGTAGGACTCCCCCCCCTTGTCCTAGTTGGAGTAGGATTGGGGAGGGGGAAAGAGGGAAGGGGCGCCGCCCCCCCTCTCCTTGTCCTATTCGGACTAGAGGGGGGAGGGGGGCGCGCAGCCCACCTGGCCGGCCCTTCCTCTTCTCCCTTGTGGCCCATGAAGGCCCATATACCCCGGGGGTTCCGGTAACCCCGGTGTTCCGAACTTCTGTTTTCACTCGGAACCCTTCCAAGTCCAAACATAGGCTTCCAATATATCAATCTTTATGTCTCGACCATTTCGAGACTCCTCGTCATGTCCGTGATCACATCCGGGACTCGAACAAACTTGTGCATCAATACTTATAAACTCATAATGAACTGTCATCGAAGCGTTAAGCGTGCGGACCCTACGGGTTCGAGAACTATGTAGACATGACCTAGAACCATTCTCAGTCAATAACCAATAGCGGAACCTGGATGCCCATATTGGTTCCTACATATTCTACGAAGATCTTTATCGGTCAAACCGCATAACGACATACGTTGTTCCCTTTGTCATCGGTATGTTACTTACCCGAGATTCGATCGTCGGTATCCAATACCTAGTTCAATCTCGTTACCGGTAAGTCTCTTTACTCGTTCCGTAATACATCATCTCACAACTAACTCATTAGTTGTAATGCTTGCAAGGCTTAAGTGATGTGCATTACCGAGAAGGCACGGAGATACCTCTCCAGACAATCGGAGTGACAAAACCTAATCTCGAAATACGCCAACCCAACAAGTACCTTTGGAGACACACTGTAGTACTCCTTTATAATCACCCGATTACGTTGTGACGTTTGGTAGTACCAAAGTGTTCCTCCGTAAGCAGGAGTTGCATAATCTCATAGTTATAGGAACATGTATGGGTCATGAAGAAAGCATTAACATACTAAAGCGATCAAGTGTTAAGCTAACGGAATGGGTCATGTCAATCAGATCATTCAACTAATGATGTGACCTTGTTAATCAAATAACAACTCCTTGTTCATGGTTAGGAAACATAACCATCTTTGATTAACAAGCTAGTCAAGTAGAGGCATACTAGTGACATACTGTTTTGTCTATGTATTCACACATGTATTATGTTTCCGGTTAATACAATTCTAGCATGAATAATAAACATTTATCATGATATAAGGAAATAAATAATAACTTTATTATTGCCTCTAGGGCATATTTCCTTCAGTCTCCCACTTGCACTAGAGTCAATAATCTAGTTCACATCATCATGTGATTCAACACTAATATTCACATTTGTATGTGATTAACATACATAGTTCACATCGTCATGTGACCAACACCCAAAGGGTTTACTAGAGTCAATAATCTAGTTCACATCGCTATGTGATTAACACCCAAAGAGTACTAAGGTATGATCATGTTTTGCTCGTGAGAGAAGCTTAGTCAACGGGTCTGTCACATTCAGAGCCGTATGTATTTTGCAAATACTCTATGTCTACAATGCTCGCACGGAGCTACTCTAGCTAATTGCTCCCACTTTCAATATGTATCCAGATTGAGTCTTAGAGTCATCTGGATCTGTAAAAAGCTTGCATCGATGTAACTCTTTCTGACGGGCTCTTTTATCACCTCCATAATCGAGAAATATTTCCTTAGTCCTCACTAAGGATGTTCTTGACCAATGTCCGATGATCTACTCCTAGATCACTATTGTACTCCTTGCCAAATTCAGAGCAAGGTATACAATAGGTCCGGTACATAGCATAGCATACTTCATAGAACCTATGGATCGAGGCATAGTGAATGACTTTCATTCTCTTTTCTATTTTCTGCCGTGGTCGGGATTTGAGTCTTACTCAATTTCATACGTTTTGCAACACAGGCAAGAACTTTTCTTTGACTGTTCCATTTTGAACTACTTCAAAATCTTGACAAGGTATGTACTTATTGAAAAACTTATCAAGCGTCTTGATCTATCTCTATAGATCTTGATGCTCAATATGTAAGCAGCTTCTTTGAGGTCCTTCTTTGAAAAACTCCTTTCAAATACTCCTTTATGCTTTGCGAATAATTCTACATTATTTCCGATTCACAATATGTCATTCACATATACTTATCGGAAATGTTGTAATGCTCCCACTCACTTTCTTGTAAATACAGGCTTCTCCAAAAGTCTCAGATAAAACCATATGCTTTGATCACACTATCAAAGCGTTTATTCCAACTCCGAGATGCTTGCACCAGTCCATAGATGGATCGTTGGAGCTTGCATATTTTGTTAGCTCCTTTAGGATTGAAAAAACCTTCTGGTTGCATCATATACAACTCTTCTTTAATAAATCCATTAAAGAATGTAGTTTTGACATCCATTTGCCAGATTTCATAAAATGTGGCAATTGCTAACATGATTCGGACAGACTTTAAGCATCGCTACAGTTGAGAAAATCTCATTGTAGTCAACACCTTGAACTTGTCGAAAAACCTTTTGTGACAAGTCGAGCTTTGTAGATAGTAACACTACTATCAATGTCCGTCTTCCTCTTGAAGATCCATTTATTTAACATGGCTTGCTGATCATCGAGCAAGTCAATCAAAGTCCATACTTTGTTCTCATACATGGATCCTATCTCAGATTTCATGGCCTCAAGCCATTTCGGAATCTGGGCTCATCATCGCTTCCTCATAGTCCGTAGGTTCATCATGGTCTAGTAACATGACTTCCGAACACGATTACCATACCACTCAGTGCGGATTTTGCTCGAAGACCTACGAGGTTTGGTAGCAACTTGATCTGAAGTTTCATGATCATCATCATTAACTTCCTCACTAATTGGTGTAGGAATCACTGGAATCTGATTTCAGTGATGAACTACTTTCCAATAAGGGAGAAGGTACAATTACCTCATCAAGTTCTACTTTCCTCCCACTCACTTCTTTCGAGAGAAACTTTCTTCTCTAGAAAGGATCCATCTTAGCAACGAAAAACTTGCCTTTGGATCTGTGATAGAAGGTGTACCCAATAGTTACCTTTGGGTATTCTATGAAGACGCACTTTTCCGATTTGGGTTCGAGCTTATCAGGTGAAAACTTTTTCACATAAGTATCAAAACTCCAAACTTTTTAAGAAACGCAGCGACTTAGGTTTACTGTTAAACCATAGTTCATATGGTGTCGCCTCAACGGATTTAGATGGTGCCCTATTAAACGTGAATGCAGCTGTCTCTAATGCATAACCCCAAAACGATATTGGTAAATCGGTAAGAGACATCATTGATCGCACCATATCAAAATAAAGTACGGTTCTGACGTTCGGACACACCATAACGTTGTGGTGTTCCGGTGGCTTGAGCTGTGAAACTATTCCACTTTGTTTTAATTGAAGACCGAACTCGTAACTCAAATATTCATCTCCACGATCAGATTGCGTAAACTTTATTTTCTTGTTACGATGATTTTCTACTTCACTCTGAAATTCTTTGAACTTTTCAACTATTTCAGACTTATGTTTCATCAAGAAGATATACGCATATCTGCTCAAATCATCTGTGAAGGTCAGAAAATAATGATACTTGCCACGAGCATCAACACTCATTGAATCGCATACATCGGTATGTATTATTTCCAATAAGTCAGTAGCTTGTTCCATTGTTCCTGAAGAACGGAGTTTCAGTCATTTTGCCCAAAAGGCACGGTTCGCAAGCATCAAATGATTCATAATCAAGTGATTCCAAAAGTCCATCAGCATGGAGTTTTCTTCATGCGCTTTACACCAATATGACCTAAACGGCAGTGCTACATTTAAGTTGCACTATCATTATTAACTTTGCATCTTTTGGTTTCAATATTATGAATATGTGTATCACTATGATCGAGATCCAATGAACCATTTTCATTGGGTGTGTAACCATATAAGGTTTTATTCATGTAAACAAAACAACAATTTATTCTCTTACTTAAATGAATAACCGTATTGCAATAAACATGATCAAATCATATTTATGCTCAACACCAAATAACACTTATTTAGGTTCCACACTAATCCCGAAAGTATAGGGAGTGTGCGATGATGATCATATCAATCTTGGAACTACTTCCAACACACATAGTCACTTCCCTTCAACTAGTTTTATTCTCGTAACTCCTGTTTCGAAGTTACTAATCTTAGCAACCGAACAAGTATCAAATACTCAGGGGCTACTATAAACATTAGTAAATCACACATCAATAACCTGTATATCAAATATACCCTTGTTCACTTTGCCATCCTTCTTATCCGCCAAATACTTGGGGTAGTTCCGCTTCTAGTGACCAGTTCTATTGCAGCAAAAGCACTTAGTCTCGTGCTTAGGTCCAGACTTGGGCTTCTTCACTCGAGCAGCAACTTGCTTGCCGTTCTTCTTGAAGTTCCCCTTCTTCCCTTTGCCTTTTCCTTGAGACTAGTGGTCTTGTCAATCATCAACACTTGATGCTCTTTCTTGATTTCTACCTTCGTCGATTTCAACATCATGAAGAGCTCGGGAATCGTTTTCGTCATCCCTTGCATACTATAGTTCATCACGAAGTTCTAGTAACTTAGTGATGGTGACTAGAGAATTCTGTCAATCGCTATCTTATCTGGAAGATTAACTCCCACTTGATTCAAGCGATTGAAGTACCTGCACTATCTCGAGCACATGCTCACTAGTTGAGCGATTCTCCTCCATCTTTTAGCCATAGAACTTTGTTGGAGACTTCATATCTCTCAACTCGGGTATTTGCTTGAAATATTAACTTCAACTCTGGAACATCTCATATGGTCCATGACGCTCAAAACGCCTTTGAAGTCCCGATTCTAAGCCGTTAAGCATGGTGCACTAAACTATCAAGTAGTCATCATATTGAGCTAGCCAAACGCTCATAACGTATGCATCCGCTCCTGCAATAGGTCTGTCACCTAGCGGTGCATTAAGGACATAATTCTTCAGGCAGCAATGAGGATAAACCTCAGATCACGGATCCAATCCGCATCATTGCTACTAACATTTTTCAATACAATTTTCTCTAGGAACACATATAAAAACATAGGGAAGCAACAACGCGAGCTTATTGATCTACAACATAATTTGCAAGATACTACCAGACTAAGTTCATGATAAATTAAAGTTCAATTAATCATATTACTTAAGAACTCCCACTTAGATAGACATCTCTCTAGTCATCTAAGTGATTACGTGATCCAAATTAACTAAACCATGTCCGATCATCACGTGAGATGGAGTAGTTTCAATGGTGAACATCACTATGTTGATCATATCTACTATATGATTCACGTTCGACCTTTCGGTCTCCGTGTTCCGAGGCCATATCTGTTATATGCTAGGCTCGTCAAGTTTAACTGAGTATTCGCGTGTGCAACTGTTTTGCACCCGTTGTAGATGGATCGAGAACTTATCACACCCGATCATCACGTGGTGTCTGGGTACTACTGAACTTTGGCAACGGTGCATACTCAGGAGAACACTTCTTGATAATTTTTGTGAGAGATCATCTTAAAATGCTACCGTCGATCAAAGCAAGATAAGATGCATAAAGGATAAACATCACATGCAATCAATATAAGTGATATGATATGGTCATCATCATCTTGTGCTTGTGATCTCCATCGCCAAGCACCGTCATGATCACCATCGTCACCGGTAGCGACACCTTGATCTTCATCGTAGCATCGTTGTCGTCTCGTCAACTATTGCTTCTACGACTATCGCTACTCCTTAGTGATAAAGTAAAAGCAATTACATGGCGTTGCATTTCATACAATAAAGCGACAACCATATGGCTCCTGCCAGTTGCCGATAACTTCGGTTACAAAACATGATCATCTCATACAATAAAATATAGCATCACGTCTTGACCATATCACATCACAACATGCCCTGCAAAAACAAGTTAGACGTCCTCTACTTTGTTGTTGCAAGTTTTACGTGGCTGCTACGGGCTGAGCAAGAACCGTTCTTACCTACGCATCAAAACCACAACGATACTTCGTCAAATAGACTCCGTTTTAACCTTCTCAAGGACCGGCGTAGCTACACTCGGTTCAACTAAAGTTGGAGAGACAGTCTTCCGCAAGCCATCTATGTGCAAAGCACGCCGAGGGAACCGGTCTCGGCGTAAAATGCAGCGTAAGGTTGGTCCGGATCGTCTCGTCCAACAATACCGCTGAACCAAAGTATGACATGCCGGTAGGCGGTATGACTTGTATCGTCCACAACTCACTTGTGTTCTACTCGTGCATATGACATCAACGCATAAAACCAGGCTCGGATGCCATTGTTGGGGAACGTAGTAATTTCAAAAAATTCCTACGATCACGCAAGACCATGGTGATGGCATAGCAACGAGAGGAGAGTGTCCGTCCACGTACCCTCGTGAGACCGAAAGCGGAAGCGTTATAACAACGCGGTTGATGTAGTCGACGTCTTCACGATCCGACCGATCCAAGCACCGAACGTCACGGCACCTCCGAGTTACGCACACGTTCAGCTCGATGACGATCCCGGACTCCGATCCAGCAAAGTGTCGGGGATGAGTTCCGTCGGCCTGACGGCGTGGTAGCGATGTTGATGCTCCACCGACGCGAGGGCTTCGCCTAAGCTCGCGACGATATGACTTCTCCGGGCGAGGGCTTCGCCTAAGCTCCATGACGATATGACCGAAGTGGAATATGGTGGAAGGGGCACCGCACGGCTAAGGAAAGATCCGTAGATCAACTTGTGTATCATGGGGTGCCCCCGCCCCGTATATAAAGGAGCCAAGGGGTGCGGCCAGCCTTGGGAGGCGCTGGCCGAGGAGTCCTACTCCCACCGGAGTAGGACTCCCCTGTCCTAGTTGGAGTAGGATTGGGGAGGGGAAAGAGGGAAGGCGCCGCCCCCTCTCCTTGTCCTATTCGGACTAGAGGGGAGGGGGCGCGCAGCCCACCTGGCCGGCCCTTCCTCTTCTCCCTTGTGGCCCATGAAGGCCCATATACCCCGGGGGTTCCGGTAACCCCGGTGTTCCTAACTTCCTGTTTTCACTCGGAACCCTTCCAAGTCCAAACATAGGCTTCCAATATATCAATCTTTATGTCTCGACCATTTCGAGACTCCTCGTCATGTCCGTGATCACATCCGGGACTCCGAACAAACTTCGTGCATCAATACTTATAAACTCATAATGAACTGTCATCGAAGCGTTAGCGTGCGGACCCTACGGGTTCGAGAACTATGTAGACATGACCTAGAACCATTCTCAATCAATAACCAAAAGCGGAACCTGGATGCCAATATTGGTTCCTACATATTCTACGAAGATCTTTATAGGTCAAACAGCATAAATAAATACGTTGTTCCCTTTGTCATCGGTATGTTACTTACCCGAGATTCGATCGTCGGTATCCAATACCTAGTTCAATCTCGTTACGGTAAGTCTCTTTACTCGTTCGTAATACATCATCTCACAACTAACTCATTAGTTGTAATGCTTGCAAGGCTTAAGTGATGTGCATTACCGAGAAGGCTGGAGATACCTCTCCGACAATCGGAGTGACAAAACCTAATCTCGAAATACGCCAACCCAACAAGTACCTTTGGAGACACCTGTAGTACTCCTTTATAATCACCCGATTCGTTGTGACGTTTGGTAGTACCCAAAGTGTTCCTCCGTAAACGGGAGTTGCATAATCTCATAGTTATAGGAACATGTATGGGTCATGAAGAAAGCATTAACATACTAAGCGATCAAGTGTTAAGCTAACGGAATGGGTCATGTCAATCAGATCATTCAACTAATGATGTGACCTTGTTAATCAAATAACAACTCCTTGTTCATGGTTAGGAAACATAACCATCTTTGATTAACAAGCTAGTCAAGTAGAGGCATACTAGTGACATACTGTTTTGTCTATGTATTCACACATGTATTATGTTTCCGGTTAATACAATTCTAGCATGAATAATAAACATTTATCATGATATAAGGAAATAAATAATAACTTTATTATTGCCTCTAGGGCATATTTCCTTCAGTTCCTCCTATATATACCTACGTACCCCCGTCAGATCAGATACGGAGCCAAAAACCTAATTCCACCGCCGTAACTTTTTGTATACACGAGATCCCATCTTGGGGCCTGTTCCGGAGCTCCGCCAGAAGGGGATTCCACCATGGAGGGCTTCTACATCAACATCATAGCCTCTCCGATGAAGTGTGAGTAGTTTACTTCAGACCTTCGGGTCCATAGTTAGTAGCTAGATGGCTTCTTCTCTCCTTTTGGATCTCAATACAATGTTCTCCCCCTCTCTCGTGGAGACCTATTCGATGTGATCTTATTTTTGCGGTGTGTTTGTTGAGACCAATGAATTGTGGGTTTATGATCAAGATTACCTATGAGCAATATTTGAATCTTTCCTGAATTCTTTTATGTATGATTGAGTTATCTTTGCAAGTCTCTTCGAATTATCCGTTTGGTTTGGCCAACTAGATTGGTAGTTCTTGCAATGGGAGAAGTGCTTAGCTTTGGGTTCAATCTTGCGGTGTCCTTTCCCAAAGCGATGAGGGGCAGCAAGGCATGTATTGTATTGTTGCCATCGAGGATAACAAGATGGGGTATTTATCATATTGCATGAATTTATTCCTCTACATCATGTCATCTTGCTTAAGGCGTTACTCTGTTTTCATTAACTTAATACTCTAGATGCATGCCGGATAGCGGTCGATGAGTGGAGTAATAGTAGTAGATGTAGGCAGGAGTCGGTCTACTTGTCTCGGACGTGATGCCTATATACATGATCATACCTAGATACTCTCATAACCATGCTCAATTCTGTCAATTGCTCAACATTAATTCGTTCACCCACCGTAAAATACCTATGCTCTTGAGAGAAGCCACTAGTGAAATCTATGGCCCCCGGGTCTATTTTCATCATATTAATCTTCCTACGCTTTATTATTGCTTTGCTCTTTACTTTGCCTTTTTATTTTACTTTGCATCTTTATACCAAAAATACCAACAATATTATCTATCATCTCTATCAGATCTCACTCTCGTAAGTGACCGTGAAGGGATTGACAACCCCTATTCGCGTTAGTTGCGAGGAGCTATTTGTTTTGTGTAGGTACGAGGGACTTGCGCGTGGCCTCCTCTTTGGATTGATACCTTGGTTCTCAAAAACTAAGGGAAATACTTACGCTACTCTGCTGCATCATCCTCTCCTCTTCGGGGAAAACCAACGCAAGCTCAAGACGTAGCAAGAAGGATTTCTGGCGCCGTTGCCTGGGAGTCTACGCAAAAGTCAACATACCAAGTACCCATCATAATCCCTTATCTCTCGCATTACATCATTTGCCATTTGCCTCTCGTTTTCCTCTCTCCCACTTCACCCTTGTTGTTTTATTCGCCCTCCCTTTCCCAATCTCCTCCTCTCTTTTCCGCTTGCCCTTTTCCTGTTTGCTTGTGTGTTGGATTACTTGTTGCCATGGCGCAAGATAATACCAAATTGTCTGACTTTACCAATACCAACAATAATGATTTCCTTAGCACTCCGATTGCTCCCCTTGCCAATACTGAATCTTGTGAAATCAATACTGCTTTGTTGAATCTCATTATGAAAGATCAATTCGCCGGCCTTCCTAGTGAAGATGCCACTACTCATTTAAATAGCTTCGTGGATTTGTGTGATATGCAAAAGAAGAAAGATGTTGACAATGATGTTGTTAAATTGAAGCTATTTCCTTTTTCGCTTAGAGATCGTGCTAAAGCTTGGTTTTCGTCTTTGCCTAAAAATAGTATTGACTCTTGGAACAAGTGCAAAGATGCTTTTATCTCTAAGTATTTTCCTCCGCTAAGATCATCTCTCTTAGGAACGATATTATGAATTTTAAGCAACTTGATCATGAACATGTTGCACAAGCTTGGGAGAGAATGAAATTAATGATACGTAATTGCCCTACTCATGGTTTAAACTTGTGGATGATTATACGAAAAATTATGCCGGATTGAATTTTGCTTCTAGAAACCTTTTAGATTCGGCCTGGAGGCACTTTTATGGAAATCACTTTAGGAGATGCTACTAAACTCCTAGATAATATTATGGTTACTTATTCTCAATGGCACACTGAAAGATCTACCAATAAAAAAGTGCATGCAATAGAAGAAACCAATGTTTTGAGTGGAAAGATGGATGAACTTATGAAATTATTTGCTACTAAGAGTGTTTCTTCTGATCCTAATGATATGCCTTTGTCTACTTTGATTGATAATAGTAATGAATCTATGGATGTGAATTTTGTTGGTAGGAATAATTTTGGTAACAACGTGTATAGAGGGAATTTTAATCCTAGGCCTTATCCTAGTAATCCTTCTAATAATTATGGAAATTACTACAACAACTCTTATGGAAATTTTAATAATATGCCCTCTAAATTTTAGAGTAGTGTTATAGAGTTTATGAATTCACAAAAGAATTTTAATGCTTTGCTTGAAGAGAAATTACTTAAAGTTGATGAATTGGCTAGGAACATTGATAGAATTTCTCTTGATGTTGATTCTTTAAAGCTTAGATCTATTCCTCCTAAGCATGATATCAATGAGTCTCTCAAAGCCATGAGAATTTCCATTGATGAGTGCAAGGAAAGAACCGCTAGGATGCGTGCTATGAAAGATGCCTTTATTAAAGCGTGTTCTTCCAATTTCCATGAAAATCAAGTTGAAGATCTAAAAGTTATTAATGTGTCTCCCATTAAATCTTTGTTTTGCAATATGAATCTTGATAATGATGAGATTGAATATGAGTCACCTTTACCTAGAAGGCGTTCTAAAAATTCGGAGCTTTTAGATTGTGATGCTAAAATTGACAAAAGTGGGATTGAAGAAAGTAAAACCTTAGATGTTGCTAAGCCACTATTTTGGATCTCAATGAATTTAATTATGAAAGTTGCTCTTTAATTCATTGTATTTCCTTGTTGCAATCCGTGCTAAATTCCCCACATGCTTATAGTCAAAATAAAGCCTTTACTAAACATATCGTTGATGCCTTGATGCAATCTTATGAGGAAAAACTTGAGTTGGAAGTCTCTATCCCTAGAAAACTTTATGATGAGTGGGAACCAACTATTAAAACTAAGATTAAGGATCATGAATTCTACGCTTTATGTGATTTGGGTGCTAGTGTTTCCACTATTCCCAAAACTTTGTGTGATTTGCTAGATTTCCGTGATTTTGATGAATGCTCTCTAAACTTGCACCTTGCGGATTCCACTATTAAGAAACCTATGGGAAGAATTAATGATGTTCTTATTGTTGCAAATAGGAATTATGTGCCCGTAGACTTTATCGTTCTTGATATAGATTGCAATCCTTCCTGTCCTATTATTCTTGGTAGACCTTTCCTTAGAACGATTAGTGCAATTATTGATGTGAAGGAAGGGAATATTAGATTCCAATTCCCATTAAAGAAAGGAATGGAACACTTCCCTAGGAAGAACATAAAATTACCATATGAATCTATTATGAGAGCTACCTATGGATTGCCCACCAAAGATGGCAATACCTAGATCTATCCTTGCTTTTATGCCTAGCTAGGGGCGTTAAACGATAGCGCTTGTTGGGAGGCAACCCAATTTTATTTTTAGTTTTTTGTTTTTGTTTCTGTTTAGGAATAAATAATCCATCTACCTTCTGTTTGGATGTGGTTTTATGTTTTAATTAGTTTTTGTGCCAAGTTAAACCTATAGGATCTTCTTGGATAATAGTTATTTGATCTTGCTGTAATTTCCAGAAACTTTCGGTTCACGAAAACAATTGTTAAAAATCACCAGAACGTGATAAAATAATTATTCCAATTGCTGCTGATCAATAAAAAAAATTCTAGGTCTTCCTATTTTTGCTGAAATTTTGGAGTTCCATAAGTTTGCGTTAGTTACAGATTACTACAGACTGTTCTGTTTTTGACAGATTCTGTTTTTCGTGTGTTGTTTGCTTATTTTGATGAATCTATGGCTAGTAAAATAGTTTATGATCCATAGAGAAGTTGGAATACAGTAGGTTTAACACCAATATAAATAAAGAATGAGTTCATTACAGTACCCTGAAGTGGTCTTTTGTTTTCTTTCGCTAACGGAGCTCATGAGATTTCTGTTGAGTTTTGTGTTGTGAAGTTCTCAAGTTTTGGGTGAATTTTTTTGATGGATTATGGAACAAGGAGTGGCAAGAGCCTAAGCTTGGGGATGCCCATGACACCCCCAACATAATCCAAGGACACCAAAAAGTTGAAGCTTGGGGATGCCCCGGAAGGCATCCCCTCTTTCGTCCACTTCCATCGGTAACTTTACTTGGAGCTATATTTTTATTCACCACATAATATGTGTTTTGCTTGGAGCGTCTTGTATTATTTGTGTCTTTTATTGTTAGTTTACCACAATCATCCTTGCTGTACACACCTTTTGAGAGAGCCATACATGAATTGGAATTTGTTAGAATACTCTATGTGCTTCACTTATATCTTTTGAGCTTGATAGTTTTGCTCTATGTGCTTCACTTATAACTTTTGAGCTTGATAGTTTTGCTCTATGTACTTCACTTATATCTTTTAGAGTACGGTGGTGGATTTGTTTTAAAGAAACTATTGATCTCTCATGCTTCACTTAGATTACTTTGAGAGTCTTAAATAGCATGGTAAATTGCTTAAAAATAATATGCTTGGCATTCAAGATTTGTAAAACTTTCTTTTGAGTGCGTTGAATACTAAGAAAAGTTTGATGCTTGATAATTGTTTTGAGATATGGAGGTAGTAATATTAGAGTCATTCTAGTTGAGTAGTTGTGAATTTGAGGAATACTTGTGTTAAAGTTTGTGATTCCCGTAGCATGCACGTATGGTGAACCGTTATGTGATGAAGTCGGAGCATGATTTATTTATTGATTGTCTTCCTTATGAGTGGCGGTCGGGGACGAGCGATGGTCTTTTCCTACCAATCTATCCCCCTAGGAGCATGCACGTAATACTTTGCTTTGATAACTTGTAGATTTTTGCAATAAGTATATGAGTTCTTTATGACTAATGTTGAGTCCATGGATTATACGCACTTTTCTCACCCTTCCACCATTGCTAGCCTTTCTAATACCGCGCACTTTTCGTCGGTATCATACACCCACCATAAAACCTTCCTCAAAACAGCCACCATACCTACCTATCATGGCATTTCCATAGCCATTCCGAGATATATTGCCATGCAACTTTCCACAGTTCCGTTTATTATGACACATTCCATCATTGTCATATTGCTTAGCATGATCATTTAGTTGACATTGTATTTGTGGCAAAGCCATCATTCATAATTCTTTCATACATGTCACTTATGAATCATTGCATATCCCAGTACACCTCCGGAGGCATACACATAGAGTCATATTTTGTTTGTTCGAAGTATCGAGTTGTAAGAAAAATAAAAGTGTGATGATTATCATTTTTAGAGCATTGTCCCAAGTGAGGAAAGGATGATGGAGACTATGATTCCCCCATAAGTCGGGATGAGACTCCGGACGAAAAAAAAGAAAAAGAAAAGAGGCCATAAAAAGGAGAAAAGGCCCAACAAAAAAAGAAATGAGAGAAAAAGAGAGAAGGGACAATGTTACTATCCTTTTACCACACTTGTGCTTCAAAGTAGCACCATGATCTTCATAATAGAGAGTCTCTTGTTTCGTCACTTTCATATACTAGTGGGAATTTTTCATTATAGAACTTGGCTTGTATATTCCAATGGTGGGCTTCCTCAAATTGCCCTAGGTCTTCGTGAGTAAGCGAGTTGGATGCACACCCACTTAGTTTCATTTGTTGAGCTTTCATATACTTATAGCTCTAGTGCATCCGTTGCATGGCAATCCCAACTCACTCACATTGATATCTATTGATGGGCATCTCGATAGCCCGTTGATACGCCTAGTTGATGTGAGACTATCTTCTCCCTTTTGTCTTCTCCGTAACCACCATTCTATTCCACATATAGTGCTATATCCATGGCTCACGCTCATGTATTGCGTGAAGATTGAAAAAGTTTTGAAAATGTCAAAAGTATGAAACAATTGCTTGGCTTGTCATCGGGTTGTGCATGATTTAAATATTTTGTGTGGTGAAGATAGAGCATAGCCATACTATATGATTTTGTAGGGATAACTTTCTTTGGCCATGTTATTTTGAGAAGACATGATTGCTTTGTTAGTATGCTTGAAGTATTATTATTTTTATGTCAATATGAACTTTTGTCTTGAATCTTTCGAATCTGAATATTCATACCACAATTAAGAAGAGTTACATTGAAATTATGCCAAGTAGCACTCCGCATCAAAATATCTCTTTTTATCATTTACCTACTCGAGGACGAGTAGGAATTAAGCTTGGGGATGCCTGATACGTCTCCAACGTATCTATAATTTTTGGTTGCTCCATGCTATATTATCTATTGTTTTGGACTATATTGGGCTTTATTTTCCACTTTTATATTACTTTTGGGACTAACCTATTAACCGGAGGCCCGGCCCAGAATTGCTGTTTTTTTGCCTATTTCAGTGTTTCAAAGAAACGTAATATTAAACGGAGTCCAAACGGAATGAAATCTTCGGGAACATGATTTTCTCATCGGATAAGACCCAGGAGACTTGGACCCTCCGTCAAGAAAGCTCCGAGGTGGCCATGAGGGTGGAGGGCGCCCCACCCCCCTAGGGCGCGCCCCCCTACCTCGTGGGCCCCTCGAGGCTCCACCGACGTACTTGTTCCTCCTATATATACCTACGTACCCCCGTCAGATCAGATACGGAGCCAAAAACCTAATTCCACCGCCGTAACTTTCTGTATCCACGAGATCCCATCTTGGGGCCTGTTCCGGAGCTCCGCCGGAAGGGGATTCCACCATGGAGGGCTTCTACATCAACATCATAGCCTCTCCGATGAAGTGTGAGTAGTTTACTTCAGACCTTCGGACGTGATGCCTATATACATGATCATACCTAGATACTCTCATAACTATGCTCAATTATGTCAATTGCTCAACAGTAATTCGTTCACCCACCTTAAAATACCTATGCTCTTGAGAGAAGCCACTAGTGAAATCTATGGCCCCCGGGTCTATTTTCATCATATTAATCTTCCTACGCTTTATTATTTCTTTGCTCTTTACTTTGCCTTTTTATTTTACTTTGCATCTTTATACCAAAAATACCAAAAATATTATCTATCATCTCTATCAGATCTCAATCTCGTAAGTGACCACGAAGGGATTGACAACCCCTATTCGCGTTGGTTGCGAGGAGCTATTTGTTTTGTGTAGGTACGAGGGACTTGCGTGTGGCCTCCTACTGGATTGATACCTTGGTTCTCAAAAACTGAGGGAAATACTTACGCTACTCTGCTGCATCATCCTCTCCTCTTCGGGGAAAACCAACGCAAGCTCAAGACGTAGCATGGCACCAACCGGGACCAATGCCCCCCTTTAGTCCCTGTTGGTGCCACCAACCGGGACCAAAGGTCTCTTTTCAGCAGCCCAAAGGGCCGGAAACAGTGACCTTTGGTCCCGGTTGGTGTCACCAACCGGGACTAAAGGGGGGCATTGGTCCCTGGTACCATTTAACCGGTACTAATGCACTTTTTCGTCCGGTTGGTGCCACCAACCGGGACCAAAGGCCTTGTGCTGGAACTAGCGCGGTGCGGTGGGATGTTTAGTCCCACCTCCCTAGCCGAGAGGCATCGACAGTGGTTTATAAGCGCGGCTGCGCTGACCACTTCGAGCTCCTCTCAAATGCAGGCTTATGGGCATAAAGTCACTTTATCTGCCTGTGGGCCTACTGGGCCTTCTGCGGGCCTGAATCCTGGCCCATGCTTGGATTTCTAGTCGTATTCAGGCCGTGGTGGCTCAGTAGGTGGCATTTTTTATTTTTTTTCAGTTTTTTTGTTTTTTTGCATTATTTATTTTTGTTTGTTTTTTATTTATTTTTAAAATTCTTTTTTCTTTTAGGTCAGAGAAATTGTAAACTTTCTGTTAGTGCCATTAGTTTTCAAATTTGAATTCTTTGAAATTTGTGTTAATCACTAGTTTGTGATTAACTTTACTATAAAAATAGATTTTGGAGTGATTCTTTTTCCTGCTATTTAATATTACTGTGTTTTATCATCATATTCAAAAACAGTTTTTGTTATTTTAGTTTCTAACAAAAAAATTTATGATAATTCTTTTCGCTATTAAAGTTTCTAACCAAAAAAGTTCTTTATGAAAATTCTTTTTGGTTTTAATGTTTCGAACAGAAAATACTTTGATAATTTTAGTTGCATAAAAATTAAATAATTTTAGTTTCAATAATACTAGAGGTTTATAAAAGCTTTTTAGTTGATTCCTTTTGCTATTAGAGTTTCATTAAAGTTTTCTAGTTCATTCTTTTTTCTATTAGAGTTTCATTAAAGTTTTCTAGTTCATTCTTTTAGTTTATTATTTTTTCTATTAGAGTTTCATAAAAGTTTTCTAGTTTATTCTTTTCTATATTAGTTCATTCTTTGAGCTAAATGACCCTGAAATTGAAAAGCACTTCAGATGAACTCTGAAGTGGTTGAAAATTGGCATGGTATCATCATTTCACCCACATAGCATGTGCTAAAAAGTTGTGAGGGTTACGGCAAAAACTGTATGCACTTCGTGTACAAAATGGACAATCTCTTTCGAAGTATTAGGGTTTCGGACGAAAACTCATCTGTTACAAAGGAATTTCATTATTTTTTGAACTTATTTGAACTCCAGATTTTTGTGTGTTCAAAATGAACCATTCAAAGCCACATCATCAATTTTCAACCCTTTCTGACTTCATTTGCTATTTTTCATGCATTTACTGATTTTTTGAGCTATATGACCCTGAAATTAAAAAGCATTTCAAATAAACTCTGAAGAGGTTGAAAATTGGCATGGTATCATCATTTCACCCACATAGCATGTGCTAAAAACTTGAGAGGGTTACGGAAAAAACTGGATGCACTTCGTGTACAAAACGGACAATCTCTTTTGAAGTATCAGGGTTTCATATGGAAACTCGTCTGTTACAAAAGGCATTTCATTTCTTCACATGTAACTGCAGTGATATTCTAGATCAAAGGCATCATCATAATAGTTGTGGAGAGAAAGTCTTCACTTTTTCTTCGCTTGTGTCCTTTACTTATTGCGCCGTAACCATGGATATTCTTCATCTCTTAACAGGGCGCTTGGGTCAGCCTTGACTTTGAAGGGAGAAATTTCATGAAACTTTTCATAATCTTCAGACATGTCTGTCTTGCCCTCCAATCCCACGATGTCTCTTTTTCTTGAAAGAACTATGTGGCGCTTTGGCTCATCGTATGATGTATTCGCTTCCTTATCTTTTCTTTTTCTCGGTTTGGTAGACATGTCCTTCACATAGAAAACATGCGCCACATCATTGGGTAGGACCAATGGTTCGTCTGTGTACCCAAGATTGTTCAGATCCACTGTTGTCATTCTGTACTGTGGGTCTACCTGTACCCCGCCTCCTCACAGATTGACCATTTGCACTTAAATAAAGGGACCTTAAAATCATGTCCGTAGTCAAGTTCCCATATGTCCACTATGTAACCATAATATGTGTCCTTTCCCCTCTTGGTTGCTGCATCAAAGCGGACATCGCTGTTTTGGTTGGTGCTTTTTTTATTTTTGGCGATCGTGTAAAATGTATTCCCATTTATCTCGTATCCTTTGTAAGTCAATACAGTCGAGGATGGTCCCCTGGACAACGAGTACATCTCATCAGAAACAGTGTTGTCACCTCTGAGACGTGTTTCCAACCAACTGCCGAAAGTACTGATGTGTTCACATGTAATCCAGTCGTCACCGCCTCCGGGTGTTTGGAGCGCAGATCGTTCTTGTGTTCATCGACATACGGGTCACCAAGGTAGAGTTCCGTAGAACTGCATGTAGTGTGCTTGAGACCAAGAATGCCCGTCCCTACATATTATTGAGTCCCCTCCAAGCGTGCCTTTTCCAGTCAGTCTCCCCTCATACCGCGATTGAGGGAGACCAACCTTCTTAAGGCCAGGAATGAAGTCAACACAAAACCCAATGACATCCTATTTTTGATGGCCCATGGAGATGCTTCCTTCTGGCCTAGTGCGGTTACAGACATATTTCTTTAGGACTCCCACGAACCTCTCAAAGGGGAACATATTGTGTAGAAATACGGGGCTCAGAATGACAACCTCATCGACTAGATGAACTAGGACGTGCGTCATGATACTAAAGAAGGATGGTGCGAACACCAGCTCGAAATTAACAAGACATTGCGCCACATCACTCCTTAGCCTTGGTAGGATTTCTGGATCGATCACCTTCTGAGAAATTACATTGAGGAATGCACATAGCTTAATAATGGCTAATCGAACGTTTTCCGGTAGAAGCCCCCTCAATGCAACCGAAAGCAGTTGCGTCATAATCACGTGGCAATCATGAGACTTTAGGTTCTGCAAATTTTTCTCTAGCATATTTATTATTCCCCTTATATTCGACGAGAAGCCAGACAAGACCTTCATACTGAGCAGGCATTCAAAGAAGATTTCCTTCTCTTTTTTTGGTAAAAGCATAGCTGGCAGGACCTTCATACTGCTTTGGAGGCATGCCGTCTTTTTTGTGCAAACGTTGCAGGTCCTCCCGTGCCTCCGGCGTATCTCTTGTCTTACCATACACACCCAAGAAGCCTAGCAGGTTCACGCAAAGGTTCTTCGTCACGTGCATCACGTCGATTGAAGAGCGGACCTCTAGGTCTTTCCAGTAGGATAGGTCCCAAAATATATATTTCTTATTCCACATGGGTGCGCGTCCCTCAGCGTCATTCGGAACAGATAGTCCGTCGGGACCCTTTCCAAATATTACGTGTAAATCATTGACCATAGCAAGTACGTGATCACCGGTACGCATGGCGGGATTCTTCCGGTGATCTGCCTCACCTTTGAAATGCTTGCCTTTCTTTCGACATTGATGGTTGGTCGGAAGAAATTGACGATGCCCCAGGTACACATTCTTCCTGCATTTGTCCAGGTATATACTTTCGGTGTCAGCTAAACAGAGCGTGCATGCGTGGTATCCCTTATTTGTCTGTCCTGAAAGGTTACTGAGAGCAGGCCAATCATTGATGGTTACAAACATCAACGCATGCAGGTTAAATTCCTCCTGTTTGTGCTCATCCCACACACATACACCGTTTCCATTCCACATCTGTAAAAGTTCTTTAACTAATGGCCTTAGGTACACATCAATGTCGTTGCCGGGTTGCTTAGGGCCTTGGATGAGAACTGGCATCATAATAAACTTCCTCTTCATGCACATCCAAGGAGGAAGGTTATACATACATAGAGTCACGGGCCAGGTGATGTGATTGTTGCTCTACTCCCCGAAAGGATTAATGCCATCCACCCTTAAACCAAACCATACGTTCCTTGGGTCACCTGCAAACTCAGTCCGGTACTTTCTCCCGATTTTTCTCCACTGCGACCCATCTACAGGTGCTCTCAACTTCCCGTCTTTCTTACGGTCCTCTCTGTGCCATCGCATCAATTTGGCATGCTCTTTGTTTCTGAACAGACGTTTCAACCGTGATATTATAGGAGCATACCACATCACCTTGGCACGAACCCTCTTCCTGAGGGGCTCGCCGTCAACATCACCAGGGTCATCTCGTCTGATCTTATACCGCAATGCACCGCATACCAGGCATGTGTTCAAATCCTCGTACGCACCGCGATAGAGGATGCAGTCATTAGGGCATGCATGTATCTTCTGCACCTCCAATCCTAGAGGGCATACGACCTTTGCTGTGTACGTGCTGTCGGGCAATTCGTTATCCTTTGGAAGCTTCTTATTCAATATTTTCAGTAGCTTCTCAAATCCTTTGTCAAGCACAGCATTCTCTGCCTTCCACTGCAGCAATTCCAGTACGGTACCGAGCTTTGTGTTGCCATCTTCGCAATTAGGGTACAACCATTTTTTGTGATCCTCTAACATGCGATCGAACTTCAGCTTCTCCTTTTGACTTTCGCACTGTCTCCTTGCATCAACAATGACCCGGCGGAGATCATCATCGGGCACATCGTCTGGTTCCTCTTGATCTTCAGCTTCCCCCGTTGCAGCATCACCGTATTCAGGGGGCACATAGTTGTCATCGTCCTCTTCTTCTTCACTGTCTTCCATCATAACCCCTATTTCTCCGTGCTTGGTCCAAACATTATAGTGTGGCATGAAACCCTTATAAAGCAGGTGGGTGTGAAGGATTTTCCGGTCAGAGTAAGACTTTGTATTCCCACATATAGGGCATGGACAACACATAAAACCATTCTGCTTGTTTACCTAGGCCACTTCGAGAAAATTACGCATGCCCTTAATGTACTCGGAGGTGTGTCTGTCACCGTACATCCATTGCCCGTTCATCTGCGTGCATTATATATAATTAAGTGTGTCAAAAACCATTACAGAACATCATGAATAGATAAGTGACCAAATTAATAGAAGTTCATCATCATATTAAAACCAAATTACATACATAGTTCTCCTTGAACAACATATAGCTCTCCAGAGCATCTAATTCAACCATACATTGAAACTATGTAAAACATTTCAATGCAACAACAAATGCGATCATAATCGCAACCAAGGTAACAATTGATTCAACGGCATAATGATACCAAGCCTCGGTATGAATGGCATATTTTCTAATCTTTCTAATTTTCAAGCGCATTGCATTCATCTTGATCTTTTCATCATCGACGACATCCGTAACATGCAACTCCAATATCATCTTCTCCTCCTCAATTTTTTTATTTTTTCCTTCAAGTAATTGTTTTCTTCTTCAAATAAATTTAACCTCTCAACAATAGGGTCGGTTGGAATTTCTGGTTCACATACCTCCTAGATAAGTAAAATCTATGGCACGTTGGTCGGCATAATTGTCATAAACAATAAATGAACGAAATAGTGTGGCTCGGACCGCTAAACCTATACAAATCTTGAGGAAAATGGATCTTGAAGGTCGAGTTTGGAGAGGAGAAAGCTTAAGTAGTGTGGCTCGGGCATTTCATCGAACACCTCATGTGCATAGGAGGTGAGCTAGAGCACCACAAAGCCCTCCCTCCCGGCCGGAAAAAACAGAGCAGTGGAGTGCTCGTCATGGCGAGGGTATATATAGCCACCTCATTGGTCCCGGTTCGTGGCTGGAACCGGGACTAAAGGTGTGGGCCAGGAGCGAGGCCCATTGGTCCCGGTTCGTGTCTGGAACCGGGACAAAAGGGTCCAGACGAACCGGGACCAAAGGTGTGGGCCAGGAGCGAGGCCCATTGGTCCCGGTTCGTGTCTGGAACCGGGACAAAAGGGTCCAGACGAACCGGGACCAATGCCCCACGAGGACCGGCCGCCCCCCTGGGCGCACGAACCGGGACGTATGCCCCCATGGGTCCTGGTTCGTGACTGAATCGGGACTAATGGTCTGGCCTGGCCTGAACCAAAACCCTGTTTTCTACTAGTGTGGGCAATTGGGGGCAGTTGGACGGACCAAAAAATCGAAGAAACACACCATACTTCATTATCATGTATATATATAGATAAAGCTACTATTTGAAGAAGAAGAAGAAGAAGAAGAAGAAGAAGAAGAAGAAGAAGATTTACTGTGTCAACTAATCGGTGTGTGGGGTTTCATCCTCTTACAAAACATACAGGTTGTACGTCAAAAGTTACGGTACGCGGAGTGGTTGTTACCATAAAACCGCTCTCATGAATCACTCTCGTATCGATTTGAGGCGCCTAAATTTTCTAAAACATTCTAAAAAAAACCATAGACGTAGTGCATGCTATAATAGCACCTGAACTTAAGCATTTCCATAATTCCATTCAAATAAAAATATGTTCATTTTTCCTTGTTTCTTCATTTTCAAGTCCGGAATATTCGTATTTTTAGAGAGAATTTTCGCATGCAGTACATTCATGAGTTCCTTTCAGTCAGATGATTAGGGTGCCCCATTCCCCACAGTATGGAGCACCATCAACCAATAAGAGATGTGGGCCGTGCATGCTTTCAATGACTTGAGACTACTTCATCTGTCTAGGTGTGTAAGTCATCTTACAAAAATTAAATAATCCCAAAACACTTAGGCGCGGTACATTAACTCTCATCTCGTTTCTTGTTTCATGACATATCAACCAATAAGAGATGTGGGTCATGCATGCTTTAAATGATTTGAAACTACCAAACACGACATGCATTGGTTAGTTCGTTACATACATTATTATTAATTAGCAAAAGCACATTAAGTTCTCTCGTTTTCCCCTCTACCTTGGTCACGGTGCGCAACGTAAGATGACTTACACACCTAGACGGAGGGAGTACCAACAAACATGACATGCAGTGGTTAGTTTATTGCATGAAATGCTATTAATTAGCAAAAAGATATTAAGTTTTTCTCGTTTTACACACTTAGACGAAGGGAGTACTATCAAGCATGGTCGGAGGAGATTTTGCAGCAGCACATGCATATATAGTATTAGCATGCACTACATTTGTGAGCTCCTTTCAACTTCAACTGATTCTTTAATGCCTTAACTCGACACAGTGGCGGAACCATCAATATGCTTGGTTTTTACCGTGTACCGTCCTTTTTTTTAAGGATCTATTGTCCTGTTTTTTTTTTCGAGAGGAGAGTTGGAGCTCCGTGGCACAAGAGCAGTTATATCTTCTCAAAGGGGCCTTTCGTATTTGTCGTCTATCATCATAGTGGTATCATGATAATCTGAACGAGAGTGCTCAATCCCATGCCATGCATGTGAAAAGCATGCATGGGATACTGACATGGTTGGGAAGATAGTCGGCATGCAACTATTGAGAATTTATTCCATGACGCTACGCATTTCTTCCATGAAGCTGTACTGAGGTTCCTGAATGCAAAAATCAGGCTGAAAGTTCCATCAAGGTCTGACGAGTGCGAGGCAGTGTAAACGTAGGGGCCCTCTGTTGGCCACCCTAGAGCCAAAATGGGTTTCCTTTAGTCCCAACCAAATTGGGGTAGGCTAGAGCTCAAACTCGTAAGATTTCATGACCAACTCATGCTTCTTTGCTTCTCATCAGTAGACTAATAAACTAAAGCAAAATGGAAGGGTGACTGGCTAAAACACAAATCCATCCATGTACAATATGATTGTGAACAGGTAGATGCGAGATTATCATTAATTATATAATAACCAAGATAAAGGATTTAGGAGTTGGGATCCCCACCCAATTTTACTTGAATGCAAACGTTCCAGAAACAAGATGCAGAGGAAAAATATGGAACTACAAAAAAGAGAGAATGAAGCCTCCATCCAGCAAGCTTCACTTTAGAACATCCGTCAACCGATAGCTAATAACCCCTCAAGAAATATTCCTTCTAGTACATGACATAGCAGTTCGTTCAAACCAACAACCTGCCAGCGGCAAGACAACAAGAAAAGGAGCTACTTTGAATTAGTACAATTCTTTTGACAGGAACTAACTTTGAATTAGATGACGCTACAGAACTCTTATTACACTGCTTCAAGGCACAGTACGTACCCCATTCGCGGAATACAAGCCATGCAGGAAAAACTACATAATCCATCCGTCCCAAAATTCTTGGCTTCGATTTGTGTAAATACGGATGTATCTAGTCACGTTTTAGTGTTAGATACCTCCGTATCTAAACAAATGTAAGACGAGAATTTTGGGACGGAGGTAATACATTACATTACGGTGATAGTTACACCACCAACCTTGGAGGCATTATTTACGTACTATCGTCTCTCCTATTTTGCATAGATCCACGCTACTATATATAGTACCATCGTTTGTTTCTTAATGCACGAGGGGGCGATTTTTGGTTTACACAAGCTGGACTACTGCGGCGATTCTCAGGGATCCACCCTGGAGAAGATCAGCAAGTTCATCAAACAGTATGGCAGTGCGCCAACCCCACCCTTTTGGAGCCTTGGGCAGGAGAGTGCCAGCCTGCTTCAGGCTTCCGAATATCATCACCTCTCTCTTTGATGGACAGATGAGCTAGCGGCAACAAGACAGAGGGCAAATTACACCATATACAGTATCAGTTCTAAAAAATGGAAACATATTGAGGTAGATACCTGATACCGCGCAGTGACCTTTTCCCGGGGGTCTATATACATGTGAGCCTGAGAAAAAAGTGCATCAGTGACCTTGTTATCTTGCGATAAATGAATCAACCCATTAAGTTACTCACCTTCCTCAAGGGGTCTAACAATTCAGCTTTGCGTCTGTGGAGAAAAAGCCCTGCATTGTTGATTTGTTAAATGCTACCATGCTTTTCGGCAAACAACAAAGGTGACTGGCAAACATTACAGAATCAGATACAAAATATGTTACCAAGGGTGCGCCGCCCATGAGGATCCTCATCATTGAATGCCTGGACACTTACCTGCAAACGATCATGTTTATTACTAAACTTGATTTAGGCTGTCAGAAGCATGGATAGGTAGAAGACCAGAAAGTAATAAACCTTCCATAGTGAGCCAGCGTAAAATACTTCAGCTGAGTGTTTCACTTGACCATCTGAAAGCCTATGCACATCTTCAAATTCAACCCTGTGTTTAGGTATAGACTGGTCAGAGCTTAATACAAACATGATATTAGTGTGCACCCCAAGTTCTAAGTTAATGAGATCTGTAGGGAATAAAGAAATTGACATCAGAAGTTTTGAGCATGTCTTGGTTGGCTAGACTAATAAGAAATTAGAAGAAGTTGTTTCTCCCGCCTGCCTTTGGTGAAGGCATTAATATCCAACAGGAACACAGATTGCTTGAAACAGATGTTTTGTAAGAGCAAAGGCAGGACAAATAGGGATCTTACCCAAAGCGGAAAGGAGGGAAATGACTAAGCGGTGTTCTCATGTCCAAGGATATAGCTGTATTATCTGCACTTTCCCAACTGGACCCATGTTCGTGCTCTTTTGACTCTTGCATCTGGAGAGAAGAACCACCTGGTGTAGAAACAGTAGCAGCACCAGAATATCTAGTTTGCATGCCTGCCTCAAAAATACTTTCTGCCTGATGATGAGAAGCATTGCTTTCTTGGCTAAGATTGACCAATGCAGTCAGACCATCTCCTGGAATATCTCCATTGTGGTCAACTCTAGGTTCTGATTCATCATTCGCAAATGATTGCTGACCATTCCTTGAACCAAGCCCATAGGGAACACGAGAGAAGACATAACGTGTAGGAGCCCAAGCAGCGCCAGGCACATTTGAGTTTCCTCTCCCAATGCCAGCAAGTCCATCAACTGCTCCTCTTACGTTAACACGCACAGGACTAAACATACCATTCCCATCGCCTTGGGCATCTGCAAGGTAGATACTACCTGCAGTTCCTGAAGCACTTGTCCTATCATGCTCCTGCCTGTAGTGGCTGTGTGTACTAACGTATGCTTGTTTACAAGCACAAGAATTACTTGTAAGGCAACAGTTTCTGCAAGTATCAGCAACTATTGCTTGCACTCTGTGGCACAGGAGCATCTGCATTAACAAATCATCAATGTTTCAGAGATGGTCTTAGAGGGAAAATAAGTACTTAGAACGGAGGGAAGTAGACTAAAACCTGTAGCCAAAGACCATCGTTTACAGCTTTGCAAGGAAATTCAAACTCTTCAAGTTGCTTTCGAACACTTAACAGTGCATCAAATGACATATTGCAATAGAGAAGAGAACCCCTTTCAAATATATTCATGAAAGTATTATATTCATCAGTAGACAAAGAAGAGCTTCCCCTGCTGCATCTAACCTGCCGTCGACCAACAACCCTACCACCCCAAAGAGGTGCGGTGGGTCTTCCCCACTCACATGGAACTAATCCATTACTTGAAGAAGTTCTTGAGAAGTAATTCTTTGTTTGCTCACTAGAAAGCCACATATTTTCATTAAATTGATAAGAGGTGCTTTCTGCAGATGGTCCTCCTGTAGAAATATCATTCTCCATCCTCTTGGAAGCTTCAGCATTCTGAATGATCAAAACAAATAGTGCAATCTTAGTGTAATTATCATGTTTCTTGTAAAGTGGTTTGTTAAACGAAAGACAGAGAGTTCATAGCATACTGAAAACAAGCCAACATGATCTTCTTACTTGTGGAATGGAGTGCGGTGTGCTATCCTGCAGAATTACAACATTTGGAGCATCAATAATGTTATTAGCAGCTTTACTCGCCATGTTATCATGCAACTTCAACTTCTGCAGTTCAGATTCCATTAGCTGCTTCTCACCAGTTTCATTCATGAGACTCTTTCCCTTTCCCATGGGACAATCAGCAGTTGATGAGCTTTCCATAAGGTCCAAATTTTCGCTTTCCGTAACTTCTACATCAGAAACAGTGACCTTTGCCAGTAGAGCAAATAATGCTAGTTCAAACCTTCAAGTTGCAAGACGACCAGTTATCATAATTGGGCTTCAAATTCTATTGCCATTAGTACACAACACATACATACCGTTTCTCCTCATTAGGTACCCACAGTTCGTCAGATGTAAGGAGAGCATGCAAAGTTTGTGAAGAAAGTTTTGGAAGCACCTTTCAGGAAAACAAACATTGAAAATCAGTTATCAAATATTATGGACGAAAAACAGGTATGGAAACTCTAAGCCTAAAAGGCAATGTAGCACATATGACATATTCAACATTGAAATTCACCCAAGTCCAACAATATGTGTCATAATTAAGCATTCATGTCGATTCACATCCAAGTAAAAGCTAAATAAATTCAAAAGGTTCAACATTCAAAAGCTTTCTATGCATTTCTGGTACTGCAACCTGTATTCTTTCTTTGGCGAAGGAAAAATGTAATGAAAGACATGACAATATAGGGGGTCAGATTGAACATTCACTTCCAAACCAGTGAGCTAGGCTCAATTTCTATTCACTAGAACATAATCCTATAGTCTTTACACTGAAAAAAACTTAACACCATGAATGCACAAGCAAACATTGCTGAAATTGTAAGCATGGATGATAAGTTCCAAATTGTTAAGTAGCTGAGCTTTATGAGGAATGTCAACACAGATCCAATACCACTATACCAAAATTAGAGTCACAATAAACAACTCCCTCTGTTCAGAAATGCAGGTCGACCTAGGGTTCATGCAGTTAACTTTTAATACCTTTGACGACTAATTTGTGCGAAACTACATAAATTGACTTACATACAGCAAAAAAGACATTGGGTTTGTCTTGGAAAAAAATATATTCTTCAATAATACTTATTGCTAAAGTGCATACTGAAAGCTGGCAGTTACGAAGATTCCTACTTGAGCAAAATACTCCCTCGTTAGAATTACTTGTCACAGAAATGGATGTATCTAGATGTATTTTAGTTATAGATACATCCATTTTTATCCACTCTTGAGACAAGTAATTTGGAACGGAGGGAGTATTTGATAAGTATAGCTTTTTAACCAGCAAGATCCCCATGAATGCTCCTTGGTCCTTACCTCTCGTAGTTCCAGTGTGGCACTTTGACAAAGATAACCCCAGCAAGCATTTCTGACGCGCTCTCCATGACTACCATAGTCTTGGCTTTCCGCAAACAACTAAAAACAATAAGAACAAAATTAGGCCATAGATAAAGAAGGGGAAAGTAATATCATTGACAAAGAACACCATGTATATATGATAAGCTGACGGACTAACCTGATATTGTAAAAAATTTGATGTCCAAAGCTCAGAAATAATAAAATCTGTACAGATTGTACACAAGCCCTGCAAGAGTCCATTTGTAAGTACAAACAATAGCAAACGGTTGAGGACAATAGGAACCCTCTCAAATAGAAGAAACCTGAAGATCCAGAAATGATGCAGCTGCCAGTACACGAAACGCATTGTTATCATTAAGCTTGGGGGGTTGCCCATAAAGATATGCCAACGCAATTGCAATTGCCTCTGAATCAATATTAGAATCATCTATATGCAAGACCACTGTAGGTGCTCCTGCTTCTCTCCATGGACCATGCAACATATTCCTGGCAGTTTTTTTACACAGAGCCGGCTTATCAGTTTCAGATATTGGCACAGTATTAATCTGGACAAAATTGACTGTCAGTCATAACTCACAAGAGAAGATAATAATCTAGCGAAATGAAGAGGTTTAGTTGCATAAGAAGGTTCCTTTCTATGTTGAAGATTTATGTAGGAGATATAGGCACTGAAAGGTATTTTGCAGTGAGGAGTTCTATCAGACTTTGTTTACTACTTCCTCTGGTGCCAAATGCGAGGGGCCCACAGATCCCATGATTTAAGTTTGACCAACCATTGGAATAATAAAATGTGATGTGACATAGAAGGGATATCACTCGAAAATGCTTTTTTTTTTGCGGGTGAAAAATGCTTTTGATTATGAATCCGAAGTGATGCTTGTGTCACATGACCAACATTTGATTTTACTAGTTTAATCATTGGTCAAATGTCAACCTTAGGATGTGCGGTTGTCTTAATTTTGCGACAGACCACTAATTACCCATCATGCTTCCATTTAGCTTTGTATGATAAAGGAGTAACTTGTTTCATCTGGATCGCAAAGGTGAAATCTAACTTCCTTTTTTGCGGAAAACCAAAAAATTGAACTAACTTGCTGCAATCAGCAACAGAATTGGTCCCTACACACGCAATTCCGCTCAATTCACTCTATTAAACATTTTCACACAGGGGTCATAGCACGAGAAATTTCCACTTCAAAGGGAATCGAAACATATGCACCGCGCAGCCCAGTAGAAATGTATTTCTACTCTATGAAACAATCCTAAATACTCAGTCCACAACAGCGCAAACTCCCACAGGAACTGGCCCGGGGTCCCCGCATCTGCATTCGAGAAGGGAGCCGACCTGAAGTAGGTGCTGCGGGAGATGATGAGGCGGTGGAGGCGGTAAGTGGCGCCCATGGCCTCGACGACGACATCGGAGAAGGCGCCGGAGCCGAAGCCCTCGGCCTGCACGTGGTCGCAGAGCGCCGCGAGGTTGCAGTCCACGGGGCGGAGCTCCGCCGCGGCGACCGCCAGCTCGTACGGCCGCGGCGCCCCAGCCGGCGCAGCCAGGGGCGCCGCCCCCTCCGCCGGCACGGGCGGCAGCGGGTGCGGCTGCTGCGCCGCCGCCATGGGGGCCGAGGGCTAGGGTTTTAGTTGGGGGCGTGTCGGTGCGATGGGGATGCGGGCGGGGAATGGGGTGGGGTGGGGGAGAGAGACAGGATCGATCGGGAGGAGGAAGAAAGCGTGCTCCGGGGCTTCGCAGTAACTGTTTTTTTTCTTTTTTCTTTTTTTGACGTTACGGTTACCGTCGGTCCGTCACGACTCGCATAGATTTTGTGTTTTCATTTCGAATCGAGGTAAATACGCTAGTGGTGCTTTAACTTGCCGTCATGAATGTTCATTTTAGTGTCTGAACTTAAAAGATACATCAAACTAGTTCTAAAACTTGACATGAATGTGCAAATACGATGCTAATCTCATCTATAGACGTAAAGTGCATCCACATGTCACCGTATATGGATAATGTGGCACTGACATTGTGTGGGGCCCAACTGTAGCTAGGGAACATAATTATTACTTGAGTACTATATACGACTCTATGACTAGTGGACCCACCTGTCAGTACATTAGAAAAATTAATACTCGCTTCATTTTAGTTTATAAGTCCTGCGTGTATAATAGGTTGTCAATTTTATCACTTAATATAAACTATATAACACAAAAATTATACCGTTTGAAAATAAAACATCTGAAGTATATATTGATATATTTTTTATAATATATGACTTGTATTAGATTGGTCAAATTGACGACCTAAAAGTACGCGAGAGGAAGTAAATTGAGAGAGAGGGAGTATGAAGAATGAAAAGGTGCGACAAACAGGAATCGAACAAGCAACCGGATGACTGCCAGCTAGTTGCGCTAGCCACTGTACCAAACATGTACTTATTATTAAAAAAAGGCCACTCAATTTATATGTATTTTAACTAAAAGTCTTGTGCCCATAATTTGCCTGCAGCCAGTGACCCATTTTACACACGTTATTTTTTCAAAAAAAATTGTGAGAAGCATATTACTACTAATCATAATAATAATTTTAAGATTCAAATATTCATGTGTCAGTAATAATTAAGTCATGCTATACAAATATCTGTGTGCACAAAAAGTAAATATATGGAGGAGTTTAATAAAATAACATACAAAAATGTTCATGTAAGTTTTACAAATATTGACTTATTATTTAGAATATTTTTTAACTATAATACATGAGTGTTCAAAATATTTGTAAAATAATTTGTAAAAAATATGTGAATAATTATTCAAACATGTGTGCAACATGGGCACTGGCTGCAGCCAATTTATGTACATAAGAGTTTTTTGTTTAAGTACATAAAATCTGAGGGACTTTCCTTGTCAGCAAAATATGTTGGTTGGAGTGGCTAGCGCATGCATCCCCCAAGGGGCAGGTAGCAGATTCGATTCATGCATTGTAGATTTTATGTTAATTTTCCTAATTATTGACAGGCAGGCCCACTACTCATAGAGTCATATAGTACTTAAGCATTTTTATTTCGTAACTATGAATGGGCCCCACACCATGTCAGTGACACGTCAGCCATATACATTGCCACATCGATGCATATTACGTCTACAGACAACATTAGCACCGTATTTGCCCGTTCGTGCCAAGTTGTAGAACCAGTTTGATGTATTTTTCAAGTTTAGGCACCAAAGTGAACATCCATGACAAGTTCAAGCACCACTGGTGTATTTACCTCTTTCAAATCTATACCTGCTAATAAGAGCCTGTTCGGAAGCTCTCCCGACTCTGAACTGGAGCATCTGTTGTACTCCCAAACAGATGTGTCATGTTCGTGAGTACTGGATGTTCCAGCCGGCGCATGTTAGAGGGCCTAAATCCATTTTCATGTGCACAGATGTGTTCAATAATGTTCCAAGCTGCCATGTTCAGACAAAAAAATTAACTATAAAGGATTTCCATGCTTTTGCATGGGTGTGAAATCGACTTTCCTAAATTGATATGGACTATGGTTATTGGATTTCCATTCCTACTAAAGAAGAATATTTTGCTAAGAGTAAAGTTGCTCCAAGAATTTACGCCTTACATGATAGTGCTTTCTTGGTACATGTATTTGGGCTAGCTTTTCTTTTGTCAAACATATTGGGGCTAGCTGAACCTGTTGATTGATAGTATGATTTTACAGGGGCCGACCATAAGTCAGGAGCTAGAATTTATTTTTGGTATCACTCGACTTTTTCTCTGGTCGGATTAAAATCCAATGGCTAGCCATATCTTTTTTCTTCTCCCTTTCATCTTCCTCCTCTTACTACCCTACAGCGTCGGCCGCCATGTCGGTGTTGCTACGCCTGCCCCACTGCCCCATCCTCCTCAAGCGGCCACCTTCGCCACTCTGTAACCCCATGCTGCCCCTCTAAAACCAATTACCACCCTTTTTCTGCACCAGGGCCCACCCCACCACGAATCGTCAACCTCTCATTCCTGTACACCGCGCGTTCCCGGCTCCGGTCGCTGCTGGCTTTGGCGTCGCCCCCCGTCTTCTCCTTGGGGTACGTATCGCCTTATTACTCTAAATTGCCCCAGTAAACACCATAACCACCTCGGGCTACGAACATGTGGTATTTTTTCTTCTGTTGCAACGCACGGGCATGTTTCCTAGTTTTCTATTTAAATTTTTTTAGTTTTTTTAAGATTTGATATTCAAAGAACTCTAAGATTTATATTTTTTATTACAAGATTTATAAATAGAAAATACCTACAATGGATATATGGATCTAAAATTTGGTCATGAGAAGGTACGCAACGAGAACGTGGAGTGGCTCAAAAAGGGTTTTCTGAAACCGGCTACATGATTTTATTACAAAATTGAAAATGTGCACAGTTATTAAAAATGTTGATAGGAAATGTCCATGATTTCTTTTAAAAAGGACAAAAATTTAAAAGAATATTCATGAAGAGCAAAAAAATGTTCAAGCATTTCTTTAAGTTCTTAACTTTAAAAAGTACTCACAATTGTAAAAAAATCTCAGAGTCAAAGAAAAATTCATGCATTACAAAATACATATTCACTATGTAAAGAAAAATGGTCATAAATTTAAAGGAAAATTTTCACATATTTCATAAAATGGTTGTGTATTACAAAATTTTCATTAATTTTATTAAAATGTTTGTGGAATTTACATTTTTCAAAATTTTGAAATTGAAAAAAGGAAAAAAGAAAAAGAAAAAAACCCGGAAGAAAGCCACAGGAAACCTAGAAGAAAATTTTAAAAAGCATCTCGGGACTACATCCGTGCGCGTCTAATTGGGTTGGCCCATGGATGATCGCTTTGATGGCTTGACTTAACTTTGCCTTATAATCAAAAACACTTATTTATGGAGTCTTGGCTTTTGGGTTATGATTGGATGTTGTTGTAGTATGACGGTATAAACTAAAAGCCAAAGGTAAAAGCCTATAAATAGATACTTTGTACTTATGAACCAAAGTGTCACAACTCTAGTCTGGTAATGCAGTAGGCTAGCATTCCTTGCTTGTATCATATTTCAATTTCATTTAAACTTGAAATGGAGATTGATCAAACCCTTGAAGATAATTAACCCAACTAGGTTCAAAGTCAGATATTTTTAATGAACCCAAAATTCCCTTTAAAAATATTAATGATTTATGCCACGGGATAAAAACCTCTAACAAAAATGATACACATTTTTAAGGATTTATTTGGGGCTTTGAATTAAGTCACCAAGTTATTTGAATTGGGGTTATAAATTCCTATAAATTATTTATATCTCCAATAATTTTGAAACTTCTTTGGGGGCTTTGAAATAATCCATTTAGTCCATCGAATAATTTTCATAAGCAACTAAGTTGGTTTGTTTTGAAAACCAAATTCAAAACCCATTGAATAAATAGAAAACATAAAATAATTAGGAAAGAAAGAGAGAAACTGATTTGGCCTGCACTCGCAGCCCAGCACTGTTGCAGCCCACAGTGACAGGCATCCCCTTCCTCTAGCTAGCTGGATAGCGGTCGATGTGTGGAGTAATAGTAGTAGATGCAGGCAGGAGTCGGTCTAGTTGTCACGGACGTGATGCCTATATTCATGATCATTGCCTTAGTTATCATCATAACTATGCGCTTTTCTATCAATTGCTCAACAGTAATTTGTCACGTATGCTTTCTTTCAAGAGAGAAGCCTCTAGTGAAAACTATGGCCCCCGGGTCTATTTTTATCATATTATTTTCAGATCTATAAAATCAAAAACACAAAATACCTTGCTGCAATTTATTTACTTTTATCTTATTTTGCATTTTACTTATCTTTTATATCTATCACTATCAGATCTCATCCTTGCAAGTAACGTGAAGGGATTGACAATCTCTTTATCGCATTGGGTGCAAGTATTTGCTTGTTTGTGTAGGTGCAACCACTGGTGACTTGTGTGTTCCTCCTACTTGATTGATACCTTGGTTCTCAACTGAGGGAAATACTTATCTCTACTTTGATGCATCCCCCTTTCCTCTTCAAGGGAAAAACTAACGCAATCTCAAGAAGTAGCACATAACAAGCAAGCAAAAGATCAAGCAAGAAAAAGGCAAACGGGAAGTATTTTTGTATTTCTGTAAATACTTTTTAGAAGTGAGGGAGATGAAAATGAGAGGCAAATGGCAAATAAAGTAAATGCAAGGAGATGAAAGTTTATGCGTAGGTACTTGATAGATGTTGATGATGTCTCCCCAGCAACAGCAACGGCACCAGAAATTCTTCCTGCTACTTGTGAGCTATGATGGGGTTTCCCCAAAGAGGAGAGGATGATGCAGTACAGTAGGGATAAGTGTTTCCTCAGTTATGAACCCAAGGTTATCAATCCAGTAGGAGAACCAAGCAACACTATGTAAACAGCACCTGCACACAAACAACAAATACTTGCAACCCAACGCGTAGAGGGGTTGTCAATCCCTCAACGGTTATGGGAAAGATTAAATTGTATAGGTTTTGGTAAATAGATCTAACTAAATTACAAAATAAAATAAATAAAAGAAAATTGCAGCAAGGTATTTTTTGGTTTTAATATATGATAGAATAGACCTGAGGGCCATAGTTTTCAGTAGAGGCTTCTCTCGAGAAAATAGCATACGGTGGGTAAACAAATTACTGTTGAGCAATTGATAGAAAAGCAAATAATTATGACAATATCCAAGGCAATGATCATGTATATAGGCATCACGTCTAAGATTAGTAGACCGACTCCTACCTGCATCTACTACTATTAGTCCACACATCGACCGCTATCCATCATGCATCTAGTGTATTAAGTTCATGGAAGAACAGAGTAATGCTTTAAGCAAGATGACATGATGTAGACAAGATAAACTCACGTATGAAACAAACCCCCATCTTGTTACCCTTAATAGCAACGATACATGCGTGTCATGTCTCTTTCTGTCACTGAGATTGAGCACCGCAAGATCGAACCCATCATAAAGCACCTCTTCCCATGGCAAGAAAAATCAATCTAGTTGGCCAAACCAAACCAATAATTTAGAGAAGAAATACGAGGCTATAACAATCATGCATAAAAGATTTCAAAGAAAACCAAAATAATATTCATGGATAAATCTGATCATAAACTCACAATTCATTGGATCCCAACAAACACACCGCAAAAAAGTCATTACATCAAATAGATCTCCAAGAACACCGAGGAGAACATTGTATTGAATATCAAAAAGAGATAAGAAGCCATCTAGTTACTAAATACGGACCCGTAGGTCTGTGGTAAAGTACTCACACATCATCGGAGGGGCAGCAAGGATGATGAAGAACCCGTCCATGATCGTTTCCCCCTCCGGCAGAGTGCTGGAAAAGGCCTCTAGATTGGATCTCGTGGTTCTGGAACTTGCGGCAGCAGAAAAAGTATTTCATGGAGTCTCCTGAGAGTTATGGGATTTTAGAGTATTTATAGAGGCGAAGGTAGGTCAAAACGATGCTCATGGGCCCGACTACCCACCAGGGCGCGCTAGAGGCCCCTAGCGCGCCCTAGTGCCTAGTGGGCCCCTCTTCCATCTTCTCATGGCCTCTAGAAGCTTCCAGAGTCTCTTATTACCAGAAAAAATATCCAAAAAGTTTCGTGGCATTTGGACTTCATTTGGTATTGATATTCTGCAAAGTAAAAAATAAGCAAAAATAACAACTAGCACTGGGCACTAAGTTAGTAGGTTAGTCCTAGAAAAAGATATAAAGTTGCTTGTAAATGTATATAAAGCATCCAATATTGATAATATAATAACATGGAACAATAAAAAATTATAGATACGTTGGAAACGTATCACCCTTTCTCACCTTGAGATGTGGTGCAAACTTCGTCGTTGCATCCAAACGCCGTGATCTGATACACTCTATCACACATAGGCATCCTTATATCTTCCTCAAAACAACCACCATACCTACCTATTATGGCATTTCCATAGCCATTCTGAGATATATTACCATGCAACTTCCACCATTTCGTTTTTATGACACACATCATTATTGTCATATTGCTTTGCATGATCATATAGCTGACATAGTATTTGTGGCTCAGCCACCATTCATCATTTTTATACATGTTATGCTAGATCATTGCACATCCTGTGACACCGCCAGAGGCATTCATATGGAGTATCGATTTGTAATTTTTTGAGTTATAAGTAAATAGAAGTGTGGTGATCATCATATTCATTATTAGAGCATTGTCCCAAGTGAGGAAAGGATGATGGAGACAATGATTCCCACCACAAATCGGGATGAGACTCCGGACGAAAAAAAGAAAAAAGATGCCAAAAAGAGCCCAACAAAAGAGAGAGAGAGAGAGAGAGAGAGAGAGAGAAGAAAATGAGAGAAAAAGAGATAAGGGGCAATGTTACTATCCTTTCCACACTTGTGCTTCAACGTAGCACTATGTTTTTCATATAGACAGTCTCCTATGCTTTTATTTTCATATACTAGTGGGAAGTTTTCATTATAGAACTTGGCTTGTATATTCCTATGATGGGCTTCCTCAAATGCCTGAGGTCTTCAAGAGCAAGCAAGTTGCATGCACACCCACTTAGTTTTCTTTTTGAGCTTTAATATACTTATAACTCTTAGTGCATCCATTACATGGCAATCCCTACTCCTTTCATTGACATCAATTGATGGGCATCTCCAAAGCCCGTTGATAGCCTCATCGATGTGATACTTTCACTTTTTCTGTCTTTTCCATATCATATCTACCACCACACTCTATTCCACCCATATTGCTATATCCATGGCTTACGCTCATGTATTGCGTGAGGGTTGAAAAAGCTGAAGCGCGTTAAAAAGTATGAACCAATTGCTTGGCTGAGACTGGGGTAGTGTATGATTCTTATTTTGTGTTAAGAATATGGAGCATGACAAGGCTATATGATTTTGTAGGGATAACGTTCTTTAGCATTGATATTTGAAAAGGCATGATTGTTTGTTGGTATGCCTGAGCATTGATGTCCTTATGTCAAACTATAGACTATTGCTTTGAATCATTCGGATCTTAATATTCATGCCACAAAAGAGATTACACTATGAATATGATAGGTAGCATTCCACATCAAAAACCCTGTTTTTGTCATTTAGCTACTCGAGGACGAGCAGGAATTAAGCTTGGGGATGCTGATAAGTCTCCAACGTATCTATAACTTTTTATTGTCCCATGCTATTATAATATCAATCTTGGATGTTTATTATGCAATTGTATGCAATTATATATCATTTTTTGGGACTAACCTATTAACCTAGTGCCCAGTGCTAGTTATGTTTTTTTGCTTGTTTTAAGTTTTTCAGAAAATCAGAACCAAACGGAGTCCAAACGCTACGAAACTTTTTGACGATTTTTGTAACAGCCTGGGCCCTTTTCTTTTTCTTTTTTATTTATTGGTTTTTGCTCTGTTTTTCTTTTTGGAGTGGTCATGTGGTCTTGTCACCTGGGAAATCATCTTCAATTCCTCTCCCAAGTGGCTCATCATTCTCAAAACCTTGCCAAGATCATGTCACTTCACTCTTTGACCAAACCCTAATTTCTTTTTCTCAGGAATATTCCTTTTTCTATTAAAGGAATAACCCCTGTCTGCCCTAGGTTGTGAAGTAACCTATATTTCTGTCACTCCCAAAAATCCAAATTAATTCTCATAATTTCTTTGGGTCATATGTTGCTCAAATATGCCCAAACTTTCCTGTCCTAGCCCAATAAAAATTCTCCAATAATTAATCTTCATTTCATCCGGTGTGCCTTTCTGTGAAGGAAGTGCCACCTATCCAATCTTGTTTGCTCCCAAACTGGTTGGGCATTCTTTTATGTCCAAATAATTGCCTCATGCCAAAATTCAACTTTATTTGCCTAGCCAATCTTCCTCAGCAATTTTTCAAACTTTCTGTCAGTTAGAAGGCACTGTGAAGGAAGTGCTAGCTAGGGTTATCCAAATGAGTTGAAATTTTGCATGCCTCTTCATGTGCTCATGTAATTAGTCTCCTTCAAATTTCAGCTCCATCCCTTCATCTATGTGAGCACAGGACCAAATCTTGGATTTTGGCAATATTTTCAGGTTGTGATGCAAGTGCATTTTATATTGCTTCATTAATTCTGAGAAAATACCAGATTTTTCTCCTGCCCAAATAACCTCTCTCCACCAAATTTGGCACCATTTCACCTAGCCAATATTTCTTCAAAATTCTTGCAAGATTCTGGTCAGTGAAGATAGCTGTGAAGGAAGTACCATTTTGGTGAATCCAATTGGTATGAAATTTGTACAGCATCTTACTATGATCAAATCATTAAGCCGGCACATATTTTAGCTCAAGTAGCCTCACCATGTGAGTGATTCTTCCTGTTTTTGTTTCTGGACCAGTTTATGTGGTTGTAAAGCAACTACATTAAATCTTGAGCCCAATCTTCTCAAAGTTACCAGGATGAAAGTCCTTCTTTACCTAAACCTCGCAGACAACTCCGTTGCTCCCAATCATCTTCCTGTTGATCACCAGTGCTCACTCAAGTTTACTGCAGTAAACTTTAGAGGGTGATTACCAGTTAACCATAGCAGTTTTCACCAAAGTACCACCGCAGTAGGAACCCGCCCTGGAAGAACTTACACGTAGACAACAATTTCCAGCCCATCTTCGCCGCTACATGCCAGTGCATGCAGTGACCGCGTTAATGGCATCACTGTGCGCGCGCTCTATGTGAAGTGGCTGTTTGTGCTTCGGCACCTCCTCCTCTCGTCGTCTTCGCGCGCGTGAGCGTGTCCAACAGCTGGCTCGCATCGTCGCCGTTCTCCTGGACTCCTCTCCCCATCTGTCCGTTTCCTCACAGACACTCGCCGCCGAATGCCCACGGGGGCACAGTGCTCCATTTGGCTCCAAGCTCACCTTGGCCTCTTCCTCTGCTCTCCGGCATCGTCTACGCCTCCGTCACCTCTGAATCAATAGCTCGTCGTGTTCCCGCGCCCTCCCGTGCTCGCTGGCCGTCGCCAGAGCCTCGGCCAGACGTGCCCGGCGGCACCCGAGCCCATCTCTCTCGCCCGCCTATATATAGGCCTCCCTCGAGCCGTTCGAGCACACCAGCAGCCTCCCCGCGCTCCACTACCCCTCCCCAGCCTCTCAACCGAGCTCGAGAAGCTCTCCTTCCCCTCCCATGGTCAAGCCTCGCCATGTGCTCCGCTCAAATTCGGCCGACCCGAGCCACCCCTCCACTCCCTGACCTCACCCACGTCTTCCCCATGCTCCGGCAACCCTCCCTAGTCCCTCCATTCTTCGTCGGAGCACCTCAGGCCGGCGCCCCCAAGACCATCCGCCGCCGCCCGAGTCTTCTATCATCGTGAGTCGCAACAACTACGGCTTCCTCGTCGCATGCTCCTCGCCTGGATGGGTGCGGCGCGCCACCCCAAGGCCACCGGTGCCCTGGCCTCGGCCGGAGGTGGCCGAAGGCAGCAGAGCCATCGCCGGCGCCGAGGCCCTCCTCTGTTCGGTCATGCCCGGTCGGGGGGAGGAAGAAGGAGCCAGGAGGAGAGAGATGGATAAGGTGGGTCCCACCTGTAAGCCTCTAAGCCGCCCGGTCCCGCCTTGCCAGGCTGGATAAGTGGAGGCATAATCCACTAGATAACGTCTTCTCTTATCGAAAGCGTATTCCTCTTCTAGTTCAACCCAGAATACATTTTATCTTCTCTGAAGGCGTATTTCCTTCTAATACGCTTTCTGTTTTTTCTGTCCAGGCCCTGTTTGAAAATATTTTCATTACAGATAGGTCCCTGGCAGAAAACACTTCATATCTTTTTACTCACAACTCCAAATGAGGTGAATCCAACGCCCACTTCTTCGTCTCGTCGAGCCCGTTCTGTTGGTATCATTTTCATTATGTTTCCAACATTCTGAAAATGACCATTTTGCCCTTGCCATTAACCAGCCCCTTTCGAGAGAGAAGTGTTTCCGGCGATTCGTTCCGCGAGCTTCTCGCACTTTCTCCCGGTGTATTCTTCCACCCTAGGCAAGCCACACCCTCCATTTGCATGATTGCAATGAAGTGACATGGTTCATTCATTTGAACTTGTTTAAAATATTGCATTAGCTATGTATGATTTGTTCATGGCATTTCCCGGAGTATTGTTTTGATCTTGATATTGCCATGATATTGCTTGGAGTTCTAGGACTTATGTTTTGATGATTATGTGGATGACATGTGCCTTTGGATTCTTAGTGGCTATTATGATTATTTCCATGATGGTATCTGTTATTATATTTTGGAGTATTACTTTGGATATCATGCTGCCTTTGGAGTATTAGTGGTCAGTATGATTATTTTCATGATGCTAGTTGATGTTCTGTTGCTTCGAGTATTATTTTCGGAGATGATGTTTACATGCGGATCTTAGCCAAATAGCTTTATTCTTGTTATTGGAGTAGTAGGATTATGGTTTTCGGATTCATCATGACAGTAGTGTTGTGCTACCCTTGGAGTATTTTGAGATGACGATATTAAGCTTTGGATTATTTGTTGGATATTGCTATAAATTCAATTATAGTTTGATAGTTGATAGTGAAGTATCAGTATCACAATTATATTTTTGGGGATAAATTTTGTCATTAAGTTGGTCAGGTGCCACCGAACCGGGCTTTCTCCAGTGCAACCACATTTGCCTTTATGGGAAGGCCCTAATGCGATGCTATTGTCATGCCTATCGCCGGTGCCTCCGACGAGGGAACGTTATGGGCGTGCGGTACCCTGGCCCGGTAAGTAGATATAACCTTGTGTGCCTGTAGTTGGTATTGAGAGCTCTTGTCCCCGTTTGGGACGGTTTATGTTTTGGCCACGACGGTGGTCGTTGTGTATTTGGTAGACACGGGGCCACCCAGGACTAGCCCAGTGGGGACTGAGTCAGGGTGGTTGGGAGCGTGTCATGGCAGTAGATCGGTTTTGTCGGAACGCCGTTGGTCCACCCGAATGGGAGTGCGAGGCCATGGGTTCCGTGGTGTGGGTAAAGTGCGCTACCTCTGCAGAGTGTGTTTAATCTACCGATAGCCGCGTCCTCGGTCATGGGCATGGGTTTGTACTAGGTCACACCGTTCGATCAACACTCACATGACGGAATGACTTATAGGTGATTCATATGTTGATAATTTGGAGCAGTACAGATTGGCAGGATGTTGATGATGATGTTGGAGACCAAGTGTTTGTCGTGGTTGTGATCGCCGGAAAGATCACAGTTTGAGACCAAGTGTTGGTCATGGTAGTGATCGCCGGAAAGATCACCGTTTGGTTTTGATCACGAGGTGATCGAGATGGTATATTGCTTGGCCGGTTGCCAAGAGAGATATGGTTATGGAGATCTGAGATGGTGATTTATCAGTATTGTAGTAGTTTCATTCCATGATTAGTAGTTGTTGTCATATCATGGTAGTTGTTAATTAATTAACCTGTTAATGCTATGTTACTGTCTTGCCGTGATGTTTATGGTTGTTGTGAGCTTGCAAGTACATTCAATGTACTGACCTGGCGTGTCATGCCAGATTGCAGGTGATGCCATGATTGCTTGATTGCTTGTCGTGGTTTCCATGCGTGAGAGCTAGATCGTGTCCCAGCCAGAGTTCCTACGGAGTGGAGATTCACCACCTTCGTCGCCGTTCCACTGCTAGAAGTATTCCGCTGCTAGCATAGAGAAAGTGTAGTATCGTAGGCGTAGTGTCGCCGTGCTGATGTGCTTCTTTGTAACATCAGACCCTTGTATTATTATTCTTGTAATAAGAGCTGATTTGTTCTATGTCAAGCAAAGGTCGTATTCCGTAGACTTCTCCTCGATCTACGGGCTGGAATACGTATGCGTTCAGTTTCTCGAGCCGGGTGCCCTGTGCTTAGTATCGAGCAGTGTCTGGTCAGAGGGACGCCCTAGTCAGCGCGAGCGGTAGAAACCGGTAGAAATTGGTAGTTTAAAGTCTGGATTGTTTATTGCATTTGGTTGCTGCATTTGTTTGTTGCACAGCATGCATATAGCCTTATTATTTGTTACTAACGGTTTATCTGGTGAGTGTAGATGGCATCGGTTCAGATCCACTACAACTCAACATTTGCATTTCTCCAGTTTTCTTTTCTTGCTCGTTCTTTGGTGTTTGGTGTCATTTCTGTCCCAGCAGAGTGATGCCAAGTGATCCCGACACTGTTTGCAAAAATGGTGCTCAGGTAGCGCGCCGATATCCTTCCTTCAGCCCCATTTTGTTTCGGTGGTAGACATGCTTCTATCCTGAATCGCTCTTTTATTTTGTCGTGTTGGCAACCCTTAATGATGAGAGTTATCAAGAAAGGGCAATGTCAGCAGCCTCAGTTTTCCCCTCTATCCTATTTCTTGGACGAGTACGGATATTTTCTGTCCGCTTGATATTAATGTGGTCGCAACATTCATGTCCTGCTACATGGTTACCAAGTACGTCCTCGCCTCCGAGCTAGTCTAGGTTGCTACCTGGCTAAGCTAGCACTTGGTGTAGCGCTGTTTACAACAATTTTTCCACACATTTATTCGTCCTCGTGCACACCATCACAGCATGTTAGATCGTAGAATCAGAGATCCCGCGAGATTTGTGTGCTTAAGTAGGCATGCATGTTGTGTGACTAGAAGTAATATGTGACATTGATTGTGTGTGAATTGGTTGTGGTTGTGTGCTTTTGTTTAGTTGAGTTTTCTTTTGCCTCTTTTTTTGGGCCCTAGTGTTACATTATTTTTCCCCTATAAAGAGTTGCTCATGAACTGACACCGGACTCGAAGAAGTTATAAGGAGTTCAAATATTTGGAAACTCAGCTAAACCGAATGGAATTCTCAGCCGACTGCAGTGAAATGGGGAATATCTGGTTTTGAGGCTAATAATCAATTTTGCATTAGTGTGCACTCCTCACAACAGTACTGATAACTCAAGTCTCCATCAGTACCAAATCCTCACAGCAGTAATGATCAAGTCAGCAGCAAGACAAGACAGGTACAAGCTCAACGGTATATTTTCAGTCAAAGGTATGGATCATATACAAAATTTTGGCTCGGCAATGCATGATGCTCGAAACATGTTATCATCAAAAAAAGTCAGAATGTGATATGCTCAAGGAAGACAGTCAAAAAAAAATTCTCATGCAAATAATCAGCCACAAAATATTATGGGCGTACGTGTGTGTAGATTTCAGTCTGCATATTAGTATGAAGCTTTGGATGTAAGAAACTCAGTCTTCTTCCACACATTATCGGAAGAAATTTATGATGCAAGGCTCCTCAATTTTCCTCAGCATGATATGTGAACAATTTCCGGTCCATGATACCCGGTCTTTCTCTGCAAGATATCTCGGTAAAATCTTGTGACAGCCGAAAATGAATTTTTCTCAAACAAGAAAACCCGAGGAGAAGCTTCTCAAGTACGGGACTCAGGCTCCTCCAGCACAATAATCAGACCAAGCTTCGTGTGTAAGCTATAGAGCCTTTTTCTGCACGATACCCAGACAAAAGATTTGAGCAGAAGCTAACGAGTCCTCCTCAGCAAGCTACTCAGATGGCTTCTGTCGTAAGCCCCTCAGTTCACGTCAGTACCACACTATTGCACCGTCCTCAGTGATTATGCGGTGAGTTGGCAGTATATGGCAGTACATCTCAAGAATCAGACTCGCAACATTTATGCAGAAGCACAAATCAGCGAAGGCATGTTTCTTATTCAGAAATCAAGTGTTTGATTGCATGTGATTCTTATATATGGTGAGCATCTATCCCCGGCAAGATCAGTCAAACATACGGGATACGACAATGATCAAGCGGATATACCTAAGAAAGGTACGGATCCAACAACCTCATGAGCCATGCAAATGAAGATAAGCAGAGATACATCTCATGAATTACAAGGATCGACAAGATCTGGAGATGACATCATAGAAACAACAGCCTTGAAAATGGTCATCTAGGTCATTATTCCCGCACCAGACAAGACACAGGTCAGAAAAACAAGCACAAGGAATAATGGCAAAAATATTAATCACATCCATAGTCATACGAAGAATCAAGGACAGGCATGGCCAAGTTATTTCTTGAAGGTATCCTGACAAAGAAAATCAGGACCGTCAAAAGGATGCGACTGACAACAACGGTATGCTGATTTTTGCATGACCATCAGGGTCCAGATACCCAAGTTCGTTAGTGGCCAGATTACATATGGAGCCACAAAGGCATACCCTCAGATGATTACTCTGCTCTACCAGGATTTCATATCCCGCTGACCCGATTAAAATGGTTAGTGTGGAATCTCCATGTCTGTTCTGTCAGATCCCAGATTCTTTTGCAACCTCACCAGTTTGACTTCGGGGATAGTATAAAGCATCGCACATCCTATTACCACATCTGGGTATACCGACAACATGGGCAAATCAGAAATCGAACAATCAGCTCAGACCCGGTATACTCACCAACGGAATCAAGTACACGGTCAGTCTGTCAGGAAAAAGCAATTCTCCGTCAGCCCCTGTCACGCCAGTCTCAAGATGTAAATATTTGAGGTATGACACAGCTATAACCCCATACACCGTTATATTGCTCCTGACAAAAGGCAGTCGAATCTTCGGTACATATCTCATGCTCGAGCCAAAGGAATAAATCAAAATAAATCAATACCACTTATGAGCAGTTAGATCCCGTCAGAAGATGACCATTATTAATTCTCAGCATTTACTAAAACCAGAAAGACTGCATTTATTTGAGGCAACCCCATGACAGAAGTAAAAAGGTTTTCATGACCAAAAGAAAATTTATGCTCAGATCCATTGGATATCACCCCAGTTATGGAGAATCAACGCCAGTAAAAAGGAATTGGTATATGAGCAAAAACCCGTCAGAATTTGGGGAAAGGTGAAGCAAACCACCCCGAGCAAAGGTGATCAAATCATATAAAATTCTTGCTGGAACAATAAATAAAGGAAAAAGGATACCCGAGTTGGAAACGATATCCTCAAGTCATACTTGTTCTCAGAGCAACTAAATCTCGAGGATGAGATTTCTTTAAGGGGGTAAGAGTTGTAACAGGCTGGATTTTGGCCCTTTCCTTTTTCTTTTTGATTTATTGGTTTTTGCTCTATTTTTCTTTTTGGAGTGGTTCTGTGGTCTTGTCACCTGGGAAATCATCTTCAATTCCTTTCCCAAGTGGCTCATCATTCTCAAAACCTTGCCAAGATCATGTCACTTCACTCTTTGACCAAATCCTAATTTCTTCTTCTCAGGAATATTCCTTTTTCTATTAAAGGAATAACCCTGTCTGCCCTAGGTTGTGAAGCAACCTATATTTCTGTCACTCCCACAAATCCCAATTAATTCTCATAATTTCTTTGCGTAATATGTTGCTCAAATATGCCCAAACTTTCCTATCCTAGCCCAATAATAATTCTCCAATAATTAATCTTCATTTCTGTCCAGTGTGCCTTTCTGTGAATGAAGTGCCACCTATCCAATCTTGTTTGCTCCCAAACTGGTTGGGCATTCTTTTATGTCCAAATAATTGCCTCATGCCAAAATTCAACTTTATTTGCCTAGCCAATCTTCCTCAGCAATTTTTCAAACTTTCTGTCAGTCAGAAGGCATTGTGAAGGAAGTGCTAGATAGGTTATCCAAATGAGTTGAAATTTTGCATGCCTCTTCATGTGCTCATATAATTAGTCTCCTTCAAATTTCAGCTCCATCCCTTGATCTATGTGAGCACATGACCAAATCTTGGATTCTGGCAATATTTTCAGGTTGTGAAGCAAGTGCATTTTATATTTCTTCATTAATTCTGAGAAAATACCAGATTTTTCTCCTACCCAAATAACCTCTCTCCACCAAATTTGGCACCATTTCACCTAGCCAATATTTCTCCAAAATTCTTGCAAGATTCTGGTCAGTGAAGATAGCTGTGAAGGAAGTACCATTTTGGTGAATCCAATTGGTATGAAATTTGTACAGCATCTTACTATGATCAAATCACTAAGCCTTCCCAAATTTGAGCTCAAGTAGCCTTACCATGTGAGTGATTCTTCCTGTTTTTGTTTCTGGACCAGTTTATGTGGTTGTAAAGCAACTACATTAAATCTTGATCCCAATCTTCTCAAAGTTACCAGGATGAAAGTCCTTCTTTACCTAAACCTCGCAGAGAACTCCGTTGCTCCCAATCATCTTCCTGTTGATCACCAGTGCTCACTCAAGTTTACTGCAGTATACTTCAGAGGGTGCTTACCAGTTAACCATAGCAGTTTTCACCAAACTACCACCGTAGTAGGAACCTGCCCTGGAAGAACTTACCCATAGACAACAATTTCCAGCCCATCTTCCCCGCTACATGCCAGTGCACGCAGTGACCGCGTTAATGGCATCACTGTGCGCGCGCTATGTGTGAAGTGGCTGTTTGTGCTTCGGCACCTCCTCCTCTCGTCGTCTTCGCGCGCGTGAGCGTGTCCAACAGCTGGCTCGCATCATCGCCGTTCTCCTGGACCCCTCTCCCCCTCCGTCTGTTTCCTCACCCATTTGGCTCCGGGCTCACCTTGGCCTCTTCCTCTGCTCTCCTGCGTCGTCTACCCCTCCGTGACCTCTGGATCAATGCCTCGTCGTGTTCCCGTGCCCTCCCGTGCTCGCTGGCCGTCGCCGGAGCCTCGGCCGGACGTGCCCGTCGGCACCCGAGCCCATCTCTCTCGCCCGCCTATATATAGGCCTCCCCCGAGCCGTTCGAGCACACCAGCAGCCTCCCCGCGCTCCACTACCCCTCCCTAGCCTCTCAACCGAGCTCGAGAAGCTCTCCTGCCCCTCCCATGGCCGAAGCCTCGCCGCGGTGCTCCGCTCAAATTCGGCCGACCCGAGCCACCCCTCCACTCCCTGACCTCACCCACGTCTTCCCCGTGCTCCGGCGACCCTCCCTAGTCCCTCCATTCTTCGCCGGAGAGCCTCTGTCCGGCGCCCCCAAGATCAGCCGCCGCTGCCCGAGTCTTCTGTCGTTGTGAGTCGCAACAGCTGCGGCTTCCCCGTCGCATGATGCTCGCCTGGATGGGTGCGGCGCGCCACCCCAAGGCCACTGATAACCCACAAGTGTAGGGGATCGCAACAGCTTCGAGGGGTAGAGTATTCAACCCAAATTTATTGATTCGACACAAGGGGAGCCAAAGAATATTCTCAAGTATTAGCAACTGAGTTGTCAATTCAGCCACACCTAGAAACTTAATATCTGCAGCAAAGTATTTAGTAGCAAAGTAGTATGATAGTAGTGGTAACGGTAACAAAAGTAACGGAAGCAAAAGTAATATTTTTGGTATTTTGTAGTGATTGTAACAATAGCAACGGGAAAGTAAATAAGCGTAAACCAGTATATGGAAAGCTTGTAGGCATTGGATCGATGATGGATAATTATGCCGGATGCGGTTCATTATGTAACAGTCATAACATAGGGTGACACAGAACTAGCTCCAATTCATCAATGTAATGTAGGCATGTATTCCGAATATAGTCATACGTGCTTATGGAAAAGAACTTGCATGACATCTTTTGTGTTACCCTCCCGTGTCAGCGGGGTCCTAATGGAAACTAAGGGATATTATGGCCTCCTTTTAATAGAGAACCGGAACAAAGCATTAGCACATAGTGAATACATGAACTCCTCAAACTATGGTCATCACCAAGAAGTATCCCAATTATTGTCACTTGAGGTTGTCGGATCATAACACATAATAGGTGACTATAGACTTGCAAGATAGGATCAAGAACTCACATATATTCATGAAAATATAATAGGTTCAGATCTGAAATCATGGCACTCGGGCCCTTGTGACAAGCATTAAGAATAGCAAAGTCATAGCAACATCAATCTCAGAACATAGTGGATACTAGGGATCAAACCCTAACAAAACTAACTCGATTACATGATAAATCTCATCCAACCCATCACCGTGCAACAAGCCTATGATGGAATTACTCACATACGACAGTGAGCATCATGAAATTGGTGATGGAGGATGGTTGATGATGACGACGGCGACGAATCCCCCTCTCCGGAGCCGCGAACGGACTCAAGATCAGCCCTCACAAGAGGTTTTAGGTCTTGGCGGCGGCTCCGTATCGTAATACGCGATGATTTCTTCTCCCTGATTTTTTCTCTCCGAAGCAAATATATAGAGTTGGAGTTGGCGTCGGAGGGTCTCGAGGCCCACGAGGTAGGGGCGCGCCCAGAGGGGGGCGCCCCACCCTCGTGGACAGGGTGTGGGCCCCCTGGTCTTCATCTTTGGTGAGGATTTTTTATTATTTTTTCTAAGATGTTCCGTGGAGTTTCAGGTCATTCTGAGAACTTTTGTTTTCTGCACATAAAACAACATCACGGCAATTCTGCTGAAAACATCGTCAATCCGGGTTAGTTCCGTTCAAATCATACAAGTTAGAGTCCAAAACAAGGGCAAAAGTGTTTATAAAAGTAGATACGACGGAGACGTATCAACTCCCCCAAGCTTAAACCCTTGCTTGTCGTCAAACAATTCAGTTGACAAACTGAAAGAGAAAAAGAAAATCTTTTACAAACTCTGTTTGCTCTTGTTGTTGTAAATATGTCAAGCCAGCATCCAAGTTTTCAGCAAAGATTATAACTAACCACGTTTGCAATAATTCTCAGGTCTCATGTTTACTCATATCAATGGCATAATCAACTAGCGAGCCATAATAATAAATCTCGGATGACAACACTTTCTCAAAACAATCACAATATGATATAACAAGATGGCATCTCGCTAGCCCTTCTGAGACCGCAAAACATAAATGCAGAGCACCTTTAAAGATCAGGGACTGACTAGACATTGTATTTCATGGTAAAAGAGATCCAATCATAGTCATACCCAATATTAATTAACAGTAATGCATGCAAATGACAGCTGTGCTCTCCAGCTAGTGCTTTTAATAAGAGGGTGATGACTCAACATGAAAGTAAATAGATAGGCCCTTCGCAGAGGGAAGCAGGGATTTGTAGAGGTGCCAGAGCTCAGTTTTGAAATAGAGATAAATAATATTTTGATCGGCATACTTTCATTGTCAACATAACAACTAAGAGGTGGCGATATCTTCCATGTCACACACATTATAGGCGGTTCCCAAACAGAATGGTAAAGTTTATACTCCCCCTCCACCAACAAGCATCAATCCACGGCTTGCTCGAAACAACGAGTGCCTCCAACATACATCAGGTCCCAGGGGGAGTTTTGTTTGCAATTATTTTGATTTAGTTTGCATAAAGCATGGGACTGGGCATCCCGGTGACTAGCCATGTTCTCGTGAGTGAGGAGCAGAGTCCACTCCTCTTGAAAATAACCCGCCTAACATGGAAGATAAGGACAACCATAGTTGATACATGAGCTATTCGAGCATACAAAACAGAATGTTTATTTGAAGGTTTAGAGTTTGACACATACAAATTTACTTGGAGCAGACAGTAGAATCGGCATATAGGAAGGTATAGTGGACTCATATGGAATTACTTTGGGGTTTAAGGGATTGGATGCACAAGCGATATTCCGCTTAGTACAAGTGAAGGCTAGCAAAAGACTGGGAAGCGACCAACTAGAGAGCGACAACAGTCATGAACATGCACTAAAATTAATAAACATTGGATACAAGCATGAGTAGGATATAATCCACCATGAACATAAATATTTTGAAGGCTATGTTGATTTTGTTTCAACTACATGTATGAACATGTGCCAAGCCAAGTCACTCAAATCATTCAAAGGAGGATACCACCCCATCATACCACATCACAACCATTTTAATAGCATGTTGGCACGCAAGGTAAACCATTATAACTCATAGCTAATCAAGCATGTCATAAGCAACTATGATCTCTAATTGTCATTGCAAACATGTTTATTCATAATAAGTTGAATCAAGAACGATGAACTCATCATATTTACAAAAACAAGAGAGGTCGAGTTCATACCAGCTTCGCTTATCCCAATCAATTCATCATAATTGCCTTTCACTTGCACAACTGAACGGTGTGAATAATAATAAGAGTGCACGTGCATTGGACTAAGCTGGAATCTGCGAGCATTCAATAAGCAGGAGAAGACAAGGCAATATGGGCTCTCGGTTAAATCAACAATAATGCATATAAGAGCCACTTCAACAATTTAATCACGGTCTTCTCCTATCGACCCCCAAAGAAAAGAAAAGAAATAAAAACTATTTACACGGGAAAACTCCCAACAAGCAGAAGAAGAACATGAAATATTTTTGGGTTTTCTTTTTAATTAATGCTACTACAGCAGGAAAAATAAACTAACTAGAAGCTACACTAATTTTTTTGGTTTTCTTAAAGTTTTAACAAACACACAATAAGAAAGCAGGAAATAGAAAATAAACTAGCATGGATAATACAGTGAAAGAGTATGAGCACCGACATCTAGCAATGAGTGTGTGTGAACATAAATGTAATGTCGGTGGGAAATACGTACTCCCCCAAGCTTAGGCTTTTGGCCTAAGTTGGTTCATTGCCAGGATAGCCTTTGGTGATACCCGTGAGGTGTAGCTGAGGGTCGTGATCGATGCAGCGGCTATCGCCTCCTGAGCTGCAGCGTGGCGTCGAGCTGCCTCCGCTCTCCTCTCGTACTCATCTGCCTCCTCTCTGGTAATAACATATCTTCCTTTTGTTTTTCCTTCGAGCTTCGGCTCGACGAGCCCCTCAAAAGTCTCTTCATTATTTTCTGAGATAATCTGAAATTTTTAGTAACTTCAAACAAAAGTGAACCAACTTCAAAAAGTTTGATAGCAACTACTCCTACAAGTGCCTAGAGCCTTCATCAAGCATTAGAACTACTTGGAACCATATAAATTTGACATGCAAGCTCAAGAACATGGTCACCTATGCAGCACAAATTTGCAATGAATAAGGCACTAGAACAAAAACTAATTGGACCAATGGAGGAGTCACATACCAAGGAACAATCTCCCCAAGAAGTATTGTGAGAGGTGCTTTGAGCAAGGAGATCGAAAATCACAAAGAAGGCTGGAACTCGTGTTTGAGCCATATATTCGTGTTTGTGGGAGGAATAAGAAGAGGATGGGTGCAGGAATAAGTGGAGGAGGGCCACCATGGGCACACGAGGCAGGGGGGCGTGCCCAGGAGGGTAGGGCGCGCCCTCCACCCTCGTGGCCAGGTGGCAGCTCCCCATGATAATTTTGCACTAAAAATCCTCAAATATTCCTGAAAAAATCATATTAAATTGGCATGACATTCTGAGGACTTTTATTTTCGGGATATTTTTATATTGCACGAATAAATCAGGAAACAGACAGAAAAATACTATTTTTACTCTATTTCAACTAAATAACAGAAAGTGTAAAGAGGGTACAGAAGGTTGTGCCTTCTAGTTTTATCCATCTCATGCTCATCAAAAGGAATCCACTAACAAGGTTGATCAAGTCTTGTTAACAAACTCATTCCGAATAACATGGAACCGGAGAAATTTGAATAACACTATATGTTACCTCAACGGGGATATGCACATCCCCTATAATAAGAATATCATATTTCTTCTTGACAGTAGGAAGAGGAAATTCAAAACCTCCAAATATAATCGATGGAATTTTTCCAATAGAGTTGATGCTATAAACTTGTGGTTGTTTCCTCGGAAAGTGTACCGTATGCTCATTACCATTTACATGAAAAGTGACATTGCCTTTGTTGCAATCAATAACAGCCCCTGCAGTATTCATAAAAGGTCTTCCAAGAATAATAGACATACTATCGTCCTCGGGAATATCAAGAATAACAAAGTCCGTTAAAATAGTAACGTTTGCAACCACAACAGGCACATCCTCACAAATACCGACAGGTATAGTAGTTGATTTATCAGCCATTTGCAAAGATATTTCAGTGGGTGTCAACTTATTCAAATCAAGTCTACGATATAAAGAGAGAGGCATAACACTAACACCGGCTCCAAGATCACATAAAGCAGTTTTAACATAATTTCTTTTAATGGAGCATGGTATAGTGGGTACTCCTGGATCTCCAAGTTTCTTTGGTATCCCACCCTTAAAAGTATAATTAGCAAGCATGGTGGAAATTTCACCTTTCAGTATCTTTCTCTTATTGGTAATGATATCCTTCATATACTTAGCATAAGGATTTGTTTTGAGCACATCAGTTAATCGCACACGCAAAAAGATAGGTTTAATCATTTCAGCAAAGCGCTCAAAATCCTCATCATCCTTTTCCTTGGATGGTTTGGGAGGAAAAGGCATGGGTTTCTGAACCCATGGTTCTCTTTCTTTACTATGTTTCCTAGCAACAAAGTCTCTCTTATCATAACGTTGATTCTTTGATTGTGGGTTATCAAGATCAACAGCAGGTTCAATTTCTACATCATTATCATTACTAGGTTGAGCATCATCATGAACATCATCATTATTATTTTCGCTAGGTTCATGTTCATTACCAGGTTGTGTTTCAGCATCAGACATAGATATATCATTTGAATTCTCAGGTGGTTCAGCAATAGGTTCACTAGAAGTTTGCAAAGTCCTATCATTTTTCTTTTTCTTTCTTTTAGAAGAACTAGGCACATCAGTATTATTTCTCTGGGAATCTTGCTCAATTCTCTTAGGGTGGCCTTTAGGATACAAAGGTTCCTGAGTCATTCTACCAGTTCTAGTAGCCACTCTAACAGCATAATCATTTTTCTTACTATTCATTTCATTGATCAAATCATTTTGAGCCTTAAGTACTTGTTCTACTTGAGTGGTAACCATAGAAGCATGTTTGCTAATGAGTTTAAGTTCACATCTAACATTAGCCATATAATTACCCAAGTGTTTAATCATATCGGAATCATATTTCAATTGTCTACCAAAATAAGCATTAAAATTTTCTTGTTTGACAATAAAATTAGCAAACTCATCCAAGCATTGTCTAGCAGACTTATAGTGAGGAATATCACCTTCATCAAATCTGTAGAGAGAATTTACCTTTACTACCCGTGTCGGGTTATCGGGATCAGGAGGTTCTTCAATAGGTAATGGATCAAGATTATATGTTTCTTCAACAAAGTGATGAAATTAAGACCATGTATTTCTTCAATAGGAGGTAAATTCTTAACATCTTCAGCTTTAATACCTTTTTCTTTCATAGATTTCTTTGCCTCTTGCATATCTTCAGGACTGTGAAATAGAACACCTCTGTTCTTCGGAGTTGGTTTAGGAATAGGCTCAGTAATTGGCTCTGGAGCTGGCTAGGGAAGTGCCCATTTATTTTCATTTGTCAACATATTATTCAATAGAATTTCAGCTTCATCCGGTGTTCTTTCCCTGAAAAGAGAACCAGCACAACTATCCAGGTAATCTCTGGAAGCATCGGTTAGTCCATTATAAAAGATATCAAGTATTTCATTTTCTTAAGAGGATGACCAGGCAAAGCATTAAGTAACTTGAGAAGCCTCCCCCAAGCTTGTGGGAGACTCTCTTCTTCAATTTGCACAAAGTTGTATATTTCCTTTAAAGCAGCTTGTTTCTTATGAGCAGGGAAATATTCAGCAGAGAAGTAATAAATCATATCACGGGGACTACGCACACAACCAGGATCAAGAGAATTAAATCATGTCTTAGCATCACCCTTTAATGAGAACGGAAATATTTTAAGGATATAAAAGTAGCGAGATCTCTCATCATTAGTGAACAGGGTGGCTATATCACTTAATTTAGTAAGATGGGCCACAACAGTTTCAGATTCATAACCATGAAAAGGATCAGATTCAACCAAAGTAATTATGTCAGGATCAACAGAGAATTCATAATCCTTATCGGGAACGCAAATAGGTGAAGTAGCAAAAGCAGGGTCAGGTTTCATTCTATCTCTAAGAGATTCTTTACTCCATTTAACTAACAGCCTCTTAAGTTCATATCTATCTTTGCAGGCAAAAATAGCTGCAGAAGATTCCATATCAAAAACATAACCCTCAGGAATAGTAGGCATATCTTCATCATCACTTTCATCAATATAATCAGTTTCAATAATTTCTTCCTCTCTAGCCCTAGAAATTTGTTCATCAAGAAATTCACCAAGGGGCACAGTAGTATCAAGCATAGAAGTAGTTTCATCATAAGTATCATGCATAGCGTAGTGGCATCATCAATAACATGCGACATATCGTAACGAATAGCGTAAGCGAGGAGTAGGTGTCGCAAGCTTACTCATAACGTAAGGTGAATCAGGTGCGAGCTAGATGGCAGTTCCTTACCTCCCCTCGTAGTTGAGGGACAAATTTTTGTCTTAGCATCTTTCAAGTTCTTCATAGTGTCCAGCAGATATAAATCCCAAGTGACTCAAAGAATAGAGCTGTGCTCCCCCGCAACGGCGCCAGAAATTGGTCTTGATAACCCACAAGTGTAGGGGATCGCAACAGCTTTCGAGGGTAGAGTATTCAACCCAAATTTATTGATTCGACACAAGGGGAGCCAAAGAATATTCTCAAGTATTAGCAACTGAGTTGTCAATTCAGCCACACCTGGAAACTTAATATCTGCAGCAAAGTATTTAGTAGCAAAGTAGTATGATAGTAGTGGTAACGGTAACAAAAGTAACGGAAGCAAAAGTAATATTTTTGGTAATTTGTAGTGATTGTAACAATGGCAACAGGAAAGTAAATAAGCGTAAACCAGTATATGGAAAGCTTGTAGGCATTGGATCGGTGATGGATAATTATGCCGGATGCGGTTCATCATGTAACAGTCATAACATAGGGTGACACAGAACTAGCTCCAATTCATCAATGTAATGTAGGCATGTATTCCGAATATAGTCATACGTGCTTATGGAAAAGAACTTGCATGACATCTTTTGCCCTACCCTCCCGTGGCAGCGGGGTCCTAATGGACACTAAGGGATATTAAGTCCTCCTTTTAATAGAGAACCCAAACAAAGCATTAGCACATAGTGAATACATGAACTCCTCAAACTATGGTGATCACCGAGAAGTATCCCGATTATTGTCACTTCGGGGTTGTCGGATCATAACACATAATATGTGACTATAGACTTGCAAGATAGGATCAAGAACTCACATATATTCATGAAAACATAATAGGTTCAGATCTGAAATCATGGCACTCGGGCCCTAGTGACAAGCAATAAGCATAGCAAAGTCATAACAACATCAATCTCAGAACATAGTGGATACTAGGGATCAAACCCTAACAAAACTAACTCGATTACATGATTAATCTCATCCAACCCATCACCGTCCAGCAAGCCTAGGATGGAATTACTCACGCACGGCGGTGAGCATCATGAAATTGGTGATGGAGGATGGTTGATGATGACGACATCTACGAATCCCCCTCTCCGGAGCCCCGAACGGACTCCAGATCAGCCCTCCCGAGAGAGGTTTTAGGGCTTGGCGGCGGCTCGTGTCGTAAACGCGATGATTTCTTCTCCCTGATTTTTTTCTCTCCGAAAGCAAATATATAGAGTTGGAGTTGGCTTCGGAGGGTCTCCAGGGGGCCCACGAGGTAGGGGGGCGTGCCCAGGAGGGGGGGGGCGCCCCCCCACCCTCATGGACAGGGTGTGGGACCCCTGGTCTTCATCTTTGGCGAGGATTTTTTATTATTTTTTCTAAGATGTTCCGTGGAGTTTGAGGTCATTCCGAGAACTTTTGTTTTCTGCACATAAAACAACATCACGGCAATTCTGCTGAAAACAGCGTCAGTCCGGGTTAGTTCCATTCAAATCATACAAGTTAGAGTCCAAAACAAGGGCAAAAGTGTTTGGAAAAGTATATACGACGGAGACGTATCAGCCACCGATGCCCTAACCCCGGCCGGAGGTTGCCGGAGGCAGCAGAGCCATCGTCAACGTCGAGGCCCTCCTCCGTTCGGTCGTGCCCGGTCAGCGGGAGGAAGAAGGAGCCAGGAGGAGAGAGATGGATAAGGTGGGTCCCACTTGTAAGCCTCTAAGCCACCCGGTCCCGCCTTGCCAGGCTGGATAAGTGGAGGCGTAATCCACTGGATTACGTCTTCTCTTATCGAAAGTGTATTCCTCTTCTAGTTTAGCCCAAAATATGTTTTATCTTCTCCGAAGGCCTATTTCCTTCTAATACGCTTTCTGTTTTTTCTGTCCAGGCCCTGTTTGAAAATATTTTCATTATAGATAGGTCCCTGGCAGAAAACACTTTATATCTTTTTACTCACAACTCCAAATGAGGTGAATCCAACGCCCACTTCTTTGTCTCGTCGAGCCCGTTCTGTTGGTATCATTTTCGTTATGTTTACAACATTCTGAAAATGACCATTTTGCCCTTGCCATTAACCAGCCCCTTTCGAGAGAGAAGTGTTTCCGGCGATTCGTTCCGCGAGCTTCTCGCACTTTCTCCCGGTGTATTGTTCCACCCTAGGCAAGCCACACCCTCCATTTGCATGATTGCAATGAAGTGACATGGTTTATTCATTTGAACTTGTTTAAAATATTGCATTAGCTATGTATGATTTGTTCATGGCATTTCCCGGAGTATTGTTTTGATCTTGATATTGCCATGATATTGCTTGGAGTTCTAGGACTTATGTTTTGATGATTATGTGGATGACATGTGCCTTTGGATTCTTATTGGCTATTATGATTATTTCCATGATGGTATCTGTTATTATATTTTGGAGTATTACTTTGGATATCATGCTGCCTTTGGAGTATTAGTGGTCAGTATGATTATTTTCATGATGCTAGTTGATGTTCTGTTGCTTCGAGTATTATTTTCGGAGATGATGTTTACATGCGGATCTTAGCCAAATAGCTTTATTCTTGTTATTGGAGTAGTAGGATTATGGTTTTCGGATTCATCATGACAGTAGTGTTGTGCTACCCTTGGAGTATTTTGAGATGACGATATTAAGCTTTGGATTATTTGTTGGATATTGCTATAAATTCAATTATAGTTTGATAGTTGATAGTGAAGTATCAGTATCACAATTATATTTTTGGGGATAAATTTTGTCATTAAGTTGGTCAGGTGCCACCGAACCGGGCTTTCTCCAGTGCAACCACATTTGCCTTTATGGGAAGGCCCTAATGCGATGCTATTGTCATGCCTCTCGCCGGTGCCTCCAACGAGGGAACGTTATGGGCGTGCGGTATCCTGGCCTGGTAAGCAGATATAACCTTGTGTGCCCGTAGTTGGTATTGAGAGCTCTTGTCCCTGTTTGGGATGGTTTATGTTTTGGCCACGACGGTGGTCGTTGTGTCTTTGGTAGACACGGGGCCACCCAGGACTAGCCCAGTGGGGAGTGAGTCAGAGTGGCCGGGAGAGTGTCATGGCAGTAGATCGGTTTTGTCGGAACGCCGTTGGTCCACCTGAATGGGAGTGCGAGGCCATGGGTTCCGTGGTGTGGGTAAAGTGCGCTACCTCTGCAGAGTGTGTTTAATCTATCGATAGCCGTGTCCTCGGTCATGGGCATGGGTTCGTACTATGTCACACTGTTCGATCAACACTCACATGACGGAATGACTTATAGGTGATTCATATGTTGATATTTTGGAGCAGTACAGATTGGCAGGATGTTGATGATGATGTTGGAGACCAAGTGTTGGTCGTGGTTGTGATCGTCGGAAAGATCACAGTTTGAGACCAAGTGTTGGTCATGGTAGTGATCGCCGGAAAGATCACCGTTTGGTTTTGATCACGAGGTGATCGAGATGGTATATTGCTTGGCCGGTTAGCCAAGAGAGATATGGTTATGGAGATCTGAGATGGTGATTTATCAGTATTGTAGTAGTTTCATATCATGATTAGTAGTTGTTGTCGTATCATGGTAGTTGTTAATTAATTAACCTATTAATGCTATGTTACTGTCTTGCCTTGATGTTTATGGTTGTTGTGAGCTTGCAAGTACATTCAATGTACTGACCTAGCGTGTCATGCCAGATTGCAGGTGATGCCATGATTGCTTGATTGCTTGTCGTGGTTTTCGTGCGTGCGAGCTAGATCGTGTCATAGCCAGAGTCCCTGCGGAGTGGAGATTCACCACCTTCATCGCCGTTCCACTGCTAGAAGTATTCCGCTGCTACGAGTTGTTCTGCTGCTAGCATAGAGCAAGTGTAGTATCGCAGGCGTAGTGTCGCCGTGCTAATTTGATTCTTTGTAACATAACACCCTTCTATTATTATTCTTGTAATAAGAGATGATTTGTTCTATGTCAAGCAGTGCCATATTCCAGAGACTTCTCCTTGATCTCTGGGCTGGAATACGGGGCGTTCCAGTTTCTCTGAGCCGGGGTGCCCCAGGCTTGGTATCAGAGCAGGTCTGGTTGTAGGACGCCCTAGTCAGCGCGAGCGGTAGAAACCGGTAAAAATTGGTAGTTTAAAGTCTAGCTTGTTTATTGCATTTGGTTGCTGCATTTGTTTGTTGCATAGCATGCATATAGCCTTATTATTTGTTACTAATGGTTTATCTGGTGAGTGTAGATGGCATCGGTTCAGATCCACTACAGCTCAACATTTGCATTTCTCCAGTTTTCTTTTCTTGCTCGTTCTTTGGTGTTTGGTGTCATTTCTGTCCCAACAGAGTGATGCCAAGTGATCCCGACACTGTTTGCATTAGTGTGCACTCCTCACAACAGTACTGATAACTCAAGTCTCCATCAGTACCAAATCCTCATAGCAGTAATGATCAAGTCAGCAGCAAGACAAGACAGGTACAAGTTCAACGGTATATTTTCAGTCAAAGGTATGGATCATATACAAAATTTTGGCTCGGCAATGCATGATGCTCGAAACATGTTATCATCAAAAAAAAGTCAGAATGTGATATGCTCAAGGAAGACAGTCAAACAAATTTTCTCATGCAAATAATCAGCCACAAAATATTATGGGCGTACGTGTGTGTAGATTTCAGTCTGCATATTAGTATGAAGCTTTGGATGTAAGAAACTCAGTCTTCTTCCACACATTATCGGAAGAAATTTATGATGCAAGGCTCCTCAATTTTCCTCAGCATGATATGTGAACAATTTCCGGTCCAAGATACCCGATCTTTATCAGCAAGATATCTCGGTAAAATCTTGTGACAGCCGAAAATGAAATTTTCTCAAACAAGAAAACCCGAGGAGAAGCTTCTCAAGTACGGGACTCAGGCTCCTCCAGCACAATAATCAGACCAAGCTTCGTGTGTAAGCTATAGAGCCTTTTTCTGCACGATACCCAGACAAAAGATTTGAGCAGAAGCTAACGAGTCCTCCTCAGCAAGCTACTCAGATGGCTTCTCTCGTAAGCCCCTCAGTCCACGTCAGTACCACACTATTGCACCGTCCTCAGTGATTATGTGGTGAGTTGGCAGTATATGGCAGTACATCTCAAGAACCAGACTCGCAACATGTTGTCAGAAGCACAAATCAGTGAAGGCATGTTTCTTATTCAGAAATCAAGTGTTTGATTGCATGTGATTCTTATATATGGTGAGCATGTATCCCCGGCAAGATCAGTCACTCATACGGGATACGACAATGATCAAGCGGATATACCTAAGAAAGGTATGGATCCAACAACCTCATGAGCCATGCAAATGAAGATAAGCAGAGATACATCTCATGAATTACAAGGATCGACAAGATCTGGAGATGACATCACAGAAATAACAGTCTTGATAATGGTCATCTAGGTCATTATTCCCGCACCAGACAAGACACAGGTCAGAAAAACAAGCACAAGGAATAATGTCAAAAATATTAATCACATCCATGGTCATACGAAGAATCAAGGACATGCATGGCCAAGTTATTTCATCAAGGTATCCTGACAAAGAAAATCATGATCGTTAAAAGGATGAGACTGACCAAACGGTATGCTGATTTTTGCATGACCATCAGGGTCCGGATACCCAAGTCAGTTAGTGGCCAGATTACATATGGAGCCACAAAGGCATACCCTCAGAGGATTACTCTGCTCTACCAGGATTTCATATCCCGCTGACCCGATTAAAATGGTTAGTGTGGAATCTCCATGTCTGTTCTGTCAGATCCTAGATTCTTTTGCAACCTCACCAGTTTGACTTCAGGGACAGTATAAAGCATCGCACATCCTATTACCACATCTGGGTATACCGACAACATGGGCAAATCAGAAATCGAACAATCAGCTCAGACCCGGTATACTCACCAACGAAGTCAAGTACACGGTGAGTCTGTCAGGAAAAAAACAATTGTCCGTCAGCCCCTGTCAGGCCAGTCTCAAGATGTAAACATTTGAGGTATGACACAGCTATAACCCCATACACCGTTATATTGCTCCTGACAAAAGGCAGTCGAATCTTCGGTACATATCTCATGCTCGAGCCAAAGGAATAAATCAAAATAAATCAGTACCACCTATGAGCAGTCAGATCCCGTCAGAAGATGACCATGATTAATTCTCAGCATTTACTGAAACCAGAAAGACTGCATTTATTTGAGGCAACCCCATGACAGAAGTAAAAAGGTTTTCATGACCAAAAGAAAATTTATGCTCAGATCCATTGGATATCACCCGCTTATGGAGAATCAACGCCAAGAAAAGGAATTGGTATATGAGCAAAAACCCGTCAGAATTTGGGGAAAGGTGAAGCAAACCACCCCGAGCAAAGGTGATCAAATCATATAAAATTCTTGCTGGAACAATAAATAAAGGAAAAAGGATACCCGAGTTGGAAACGGTATCCTCAAGTCATACTTGTTCCCTGAGCAACTAAATCTCGAGGATGAGATTTATTTAAGGGGGTAAGAGTTGTAACAGCCTGGATTTTGGCCCTTTTCTTTTTCTTTTTGATTTATTGGTTTTTGCTCTGTTTTCATTTTGGAGTGGTTCTGTGGTCTTGTCACCTGGGAAATCATCTTCAATTCCTCTCCCAAGTGGCTCATCATTCTCAAAACCTTGCCAAGATCATGTCACTTCACTCTTTGACCAAACCCTAATTTCTTTTTCTCAGGAATATTCCTTTTTCTATTAAAGGAATAACCCTGTCTGCCCTAGGTTGTGAAGTAACCTATATTTCTGTCACTCCCAAAAATCCAAATTAATTCTCATAATTTCTTTGGGTCATATGTTGCTCAAATATGCCCAAACTTTCCTGTCCTAGCCCAATAAAAATTCTCCAATAATTAATCTTCATTTCTGTCCAGTGTGCCTTTCTGTGAAGGAAGTGCCACCTATCCAATCTTGTTTGCTCCCAAACTGGTTGGGCATTCTTTTATGTCCAAATAATTGCCTCATGCCAAAATTCAACTTTATTTGCCTAGCCAATCTTCCTCAGCAATTTTTCAAACTTTCTGTCAGTTAGAAGGCACTGTGAAGGAAGTGCTAGCTAGGGTTATCCAAATGAGTTGAAATTTTGCATGCCTCTTCATGTGCTCATGTAATTAGTCTCCTTCAACTTTCAGCTCCATCCCTTGATCTATGTGAGCACAGGACCAAATCTTGGATTCTGGCAATATTTTCAGGTGGTGAAGCAAGTGCATTTTATGTTGCTTCATTAATTCTGAGAAAATACCAGATTTTTCTCCTACCCAAATAACCTCTCTCCACCAAATTTGGCACCATTTCACCTAGCCAATATTTCTCCAAAATTCTTGCAAGATTCTGGTCAGTGAAGATAGCTGTGAAGGAAGTACCATTTTGGTGAATCCAATTGGTATGAACTTTGTACAACATCTTACTATGATCAAATCACTAAGCCTTGCCAAATTTGAGCTCAATTAGCCTCACCATATGAGTGATTCTTCCTGTTTTTGTTTCTGGACCAGTTTATGTGGTTGTAAAGCAACTACATTAAATCTTGATCCCAATCTTCTCAAAGTTACCAGGATGAAAGTCCTTCTTTACCTAAACCTCGCAGCGAACTCCGTTGCTCCCAATCATATTCCTGTTGATCACCAGTGCTCACTCAAGTTTACTGCAGTAAACTTTAGAGAGTGATCACCAATTAACCATAGCAGTTTTCACCAAACTACCACCGCAGTAGGAACCTGCCCTGGAAGATCTTACCCGTAGACAACAATTTTGAGCCCATCTTCCCCGCTACATGCCAGTGCACACAAGGATCAAGGCGTTAATGGCATCACTGCGCTGGCCTGTGTGCAAAGTGGCTGGCCCGCTGTTTGTGCTTCGGCACCTCCTCCTCTCGTCGTCTTCGCGCGCGTGAGCATGTCCAACTGCTGGCCCTCGTTGTCACTGCTGTCCTGGACACCTCTCCTCCTCCGTCCGTTTCCTCACCGACGCTCATCGACGCTCGGCGCCGAACGCCCACGGGGGCACAGTGCTCTCGAGCTCACCTCGGCCTCTTCCTCTGCTCTCCAGCGTCGTCTACCCCTCCGTGACCTCTGAATCAATGTCTCATCGTGTTCCCGCGCCCTCCCGTGCTCGCTGTCCGTCGCCAGAGCCTCGGCCGGACGTGCCCGGCGGCACCCGAGCCCATCCCTCTCGCCCGCCTATTTATAGGCCTCCCCCGAGCCGTTCGAGCACACCAGCAGCCTCCCCGCGCTCCACTACCCCTCCCCAGCCTCTCAACCAAGCTCGAGAAGCTTTTCTGCCCCTCCCATGGCTGAAGCCTCGCCGCGGTGCTCCGCTCAAATTCGGCCGACCCGAGCCACCCCTCCACTCCCTGACCTCACCCACGTCTTCCCCGTTCTCCGGCGACCCTCCCTAGTACCTCCATTCTTCGCTGGAGTGCCTCAGGCCGGCGCCCCCAAGATCAGCCGCCGCCACCCGAGTCTTCTGTTGTCGTGAGTCGCAGCAGCTGTGGTTTCCCCGTCACGTGCTCCCGCCTGGATGGGTGCGGCGCGCCACCCCAAGGCCACCGGTGCCCTGGCCCCGGCCGGAGGTGGCCAGAGGCAGCAGAGCCATCGCCGGCGTCGAGGCCCTCCTCTGTTGGGTCGTGCCCGGTCGGGGGGAGGAAGAAGGAGCCAGGAGGAGAGAGATGGATAAGGTGGGTCCCACCTGTAAGCCTCTAAGCCGCCCGATCCCGCCTTGCCACGCTGGATAAGTGGAGGCGTAATCCACTGGATTACGTCTTTGCTTATCGAAAGTGTATTCCTCTTCTAGTTCAGCCCAGAATATGTTTTCTCTTCTCCGAAGGTGTATTTCCTTCTAATACGCTTTCTTTTTTTCTTTCCAGGCCCTGTTTGAAAATATTTTCATTATAGATAGGTCCCCGGCAGAAAACACTTCATATCTTTTTACTCACAACTCCAAATGAGGTGAATCCAACGCCCACTTCTTCATCTCGTCGAGCCCGTTCTATTGGTATCATTTTCATTATGTTTCCAACATTCTGAAAATGACCATTTTGCCCTTGCCGTTAACCAGCCCCTTTCGAGAGAGAAGTGTTTTCGGCGATTCGTTCCGCAAGCTTCTCGCACTTTCTCCCAGTGTATTCTTCCACCCCAGGCAAGCCACACCCTCCATTTGCATGATTGCAATGCAGTGACATGGTTTATCCATTTGAACTTGTTTAAAATATTGCATTAGCTATGTATGATTTGTTCATGGCATTTCCTGGAGTATTGTTTTGATATTGATATTGCCATGATATTGCTTGGAGTTCTAGGACTTATGTTTTGAAGATTATGTGGATGACATTTGCCTTTGGATTCTTAGTGGCTATTATGATTATTTCCATGATGGTATCTGTTATTATATTTTGGAGTATTACTTTGGATATCATGCTGCCTTTGGAGTATTAGTGGTCAGTATGATTGTTTTCATGATGCTAGTTGATGTTCTGTTGCTTGCAGTATTATTTTGGGAGATGATTTTTACATGTGGATCTTAGCCGAATAGCTTTATTCTTGTTATTGGAGTAGTAGGATTATGGTTTTCGGATTCATCATGACAGTAGTGTTGTGCTACCCTTGGAGTATTTTGAGATGACGATATTAAGCTTTGTATTATTTGTTGGATATTGCTATGACTTGGATTATAGTTTGATAGTTGATATCGAAGTATCAATATCACAGTTATATTTTTGGGGATAAATTCCGTCATTAAGTTGGTCAGGTGCCACCGAACCAGGCTTTCTCCAGTGCAACCACATTTGCCTTTATGGGAAGGCCCTAATGCGATGCTATTGTCATGCCTCTCGCCGGTGCCTCCAACGAGGGAAGGTTATGGGCGTGCGGTACCCTGGCCCGGTAAGCAGACATAACCTTGTGTGCCCATAGTTGGTATTGAGAGCTCTTGTCCCCGTTTGGGACGGTTTATATTTTGGCCACGACGGTGGTCGTTGTGTCTTTGGTAGACACGGGGCCACCCAGGACTAGCCCAGTGGGGAGTGAGTCGGAGTGGCCGGGAGAGTGTCATGGCAGTAGATCGGTTTTGTCGGAACGCCGTTGGTCCACCCGAATGGGAGTGCGAGGCCATGGGTTCCGTGGTGTGGGTAAAGTGCGCTACCTCTGCAGAGTGTGTTTAATCTATCGATAGCTGCGTCTTCGGTCATGGGCATGGGTTCGTACTAGGTCACACCGTTCGATCAACACTCACATGACAGAATGACTTATAGGTGATTCATATGTTGATATTTTGGAGCAGTACAGATTGGCAGGATGTTGATGATGATGTTGGAGACCAAGTGTTGGTCGTGGTTGTGATCGCCGGAAAGATCACAGTTTGAGACCAAGTGTTGGTCATGGTAGTGATCGCCGGAAAGATCACTGTTTGGTTTTGATCACGAGGTGATCGAGATGTTATATTGCTTGGCCGGTTAGCCAAGATAGATATGGTTATGGAGATCTGAGATGGTGATTTATCAGTATTGTAGTAGTTTCATATCATGATTAGTAGTTGTTGTCATATCATGGTAGTTGTTAATTAATTAATCTGTTAATGCTATGTTACTGTCTTGCCTTGATGTTTATGGTTGTTGTGAGCTTGCAAGTACATTCAATGTAATGACCTGGCATGTCATTCCAGATTGCAGGTGATGCCATGATTGCTTGATTACTTGTCGTGGTTTCCGTGCGTGCGAGCTAGATCGTGTCCCAGCCAGAGTCCCTGCGGAGTGGATATTCACCACCTTCGTCGCCGTTCTGCTGCTATAAGTATTCCGCGGCTACGATTTGTTCTGTTGCTAGCATAGAGCAAGTGTAGTATCGCAGGCGTAGTGTCGCCGTGCTGATGTGCTTCTTTGTAACATTAGACCCTTGTATTATTATTCTTGTAATAAGAGCTGATTTTTTCTATGTCAAGCAGTGCCGTATTCCAGAGACTTCTCCTCGATCTCTGGGCTGGAATACGGGGCGTTTCGGTTTCTCTGAGCCGGGGTGCCACAATTTTTTTCTGGACTAGAAGGGACCCTAGAAGCTTTTGGAGAAGACCTGAAGTGCCACGAGGCAGCGAAGAGCCTGCCAGGCACGCCCTGGGGGGCGCCCCCGGGCTTGTGGGCCCCTCGTGGCACCTCCTGACCTAATTCCAGCTCTATAAATTCAAAAATATTCCCAATACATCAGAGAGCCACCCCAAATACTTTTTTCACCGCCGCAAGTTTTTGTTCTTCGGAGATCCCATCTGGAGACCTTTTTGGGTACTCTACTGAAGGGGGAATCGATCATGAAAGGCCTCTACATCAACCTTGCTACCCTTTCGATTATGTGTGAGTAGTTTACCACCGACCTATGGGTCCATAGCTAGTAGTTAGATGACTTCTTCTCTCTCTTTGATCTTCAATACAATGTTCTCCTCAATGTTCTTTGAGATCTATTCGATGTAATCCTTTTTTTGCGGCTTGCTGGTTGGGATCCAATGAATTGGAGGTTTATGATCAGATAATCCATGAATATTATTTGAGTCTTCTCTGAACTCTTTTATGCATGATTGTTATAGCTTTATATTTCTCTCAGATCTATCCGTTTGGTTTGGCCAACTAGATTCATTTATCTTGCAATGGGAGAGGTGTTTTGTGATAGATTCGATCCTACGTTGCTCAATTCCAGTGACGGAAAAGGACATGAAACGTACTTGTATCGTTTTCATTAAGGATAAAAAGATGGGGTTTATTCATATTAATTGAGTTTTGTCTAAATCATGTCATCTTCCTTAAGGCGTTACTCCGTTCTTTATCAACTTAATACTCTAGATGCATGCTAGATAGCGGTCGATGTGTGGATTAATAGTAGTAGATGCAGGCAGGAGTCGGTCTACTTGTCTCGGACGTGATGCCTATATATATCATTGCCTTGAATATCGTCATAACTATGCGTTTTTTTATTAATTGCCCAACAGTAATTTGATTACCACCGTATGCTATGTTCAAGAGAGAAGCCTCTATTGAAAAGTATGGCCCCCGGGTCTATCTTTATCATATATTAAAATCCAAAAATACCTTGTTGCACTTTATTTACTTTTATTTTATTTTGTGTTTTTTATCTATATATCTATCTATCACTACGAGATTTGATCCTTGCAATTAACCACCAAGGGGTTGACAACCCCTTGTTTGCGTTGGGTGCATGTATTTGTTATTTTGTGTGTAGGTGATGTTCATGAGGTGTTACGTGGTTCTGCTACTGGATTGATAACCTTGGTTCTTAACTGAGGGAAATACTTATCTTTATTGTACTGCATCATCCTCTTTTCTTCGAGGAAATCCCAACGCAGCTCACAAGTAGCACCGAGTACATAGTGGTAAGTGGTGGACACATGTGTGAAGAAGTACACCCTTATAGGGTTATCAATCTATTTGAATAGCCGTGTCCATGGATAAGGACTACTTGTAGACTTATACTGTTCATCGAAAACTTTAACAGACACTTTAAAATGGTCCAGATAAGTATGAGTACTTTGGATTGCCTTGTAGGAGAGACAAGAGAGAGTCCAGGGTAGTGTTCTGATGTGGTGACTAGCTAGATGAAGGACTCTTGTGCGCTCTCTTACCTTGATCAAACTACTGGTTAGCCAAGAGTGTTGCCTATTTGGCACATGTTGCTCGAACACTGTGTTCGTGAGTCATAGTTCATGTTAGCCAAGAGTCAAAGCTGATATTTCTGCAACAAAACCCACAACCCCTTTCATTGATACCTAATGCACGAGTAGATAAATCAGATGTAAGTCTTGTTGAGTACCTTTGTGCTCACGTTTTCTTAATATATTGTTGTAGAGGAGACCACTAAACTCAATGGTAGTTTCTACGTGGAGTTCGTTGTTGACATCGCCGAGTAGCTTGGAGGTCCGAGGGTGGCAATCTGGTTCCTGGGTTGTTGGTTTGTTCAAGGCCTCTTAAGCCACTTGTTAAACTTGTCTGTACTTAGACATATTTTGCTTCCCTTGTTGCTTGAATGCTTGAGTGTTGGATCATGTGACCCCTGCTTGTAATACTCTGTTATGTATGGCTCTTCAGAGCTTTGAATAAATACTTTTGAGTCGTAGAGTTATGTTGTGATACCTTGTTGTATCAACACATCACGTGCATAATGTGTGTATGATTATTCAAATGCACGGTATTTGTGGGGTTCGACACCTAGTTGTACACTCGCTGGCACTCTTTCTTATAGAGTAATGTATCGTTGTGCTTCGATGAGCCCTTGTAGTTCTCTGTGGCTCACGAACATAGTGTTCGAGCAACATGTGCTCTGCAGTGGCACTGCTTCAACCTCTTTACGATTGAGCCTGTCCTGGTTTATAACTAACCATGTCAAACTGGGATCTTTGTCATGTATTTGCTAGCGACACATTCATATAAGTTCGAGACAAAAGACGCAAACGATCCGACCAAGGTAAGGTGGCAGCAGTTCTAAATGGTGTGTGAGGTCTCGTGTTGCTTATATGATTTGTTACATGCTAGATCTACATGCGTAGACCCCGGGTCCCGACAGAAAGTTACACTCAAACAAACATCCCCTAATGATACGATAGTTAAGTTCACTCTCACCCCCACTATCCCACCCCCACCCCCACCCCACAAGGCATCCTCATTGTGGAGATGACCAAAACCGAGATCTCCTTTTACAAATCAATCGCCCACCTTGTTCAAACTATCTTTACTATTGAATTGTGAGAATCAACGAATAGTTGGACTGACAACATAATTTCAGTTTGATAGTTTCGTTGATTTGAGTCCGGTTCCTAAAGGCTTTCATGTTGCTGTTTATGTTGGATTGAGTACTAGCTTGTGTTTGTAGCAGATGTTGAGATGACCAAAGTAATAATGACTTCAAAACATGACAACAAAGGAGATCATAAAAACCAACCACAGTTCACTTAAGCAACGACTTAAATTGAAGATGTTTTTCCTTCTTATTATTACTCTTCGGTGATTCATCTTACAAACTGAACATTCCTACTGAAACGCAAAAATTAACCACTCTATCAATTGTACATGCCTATGGAGACTTTTCTTGCGGGCATGACTTTTGCTTCTGATGGCCCTTTGGATGGCCCCAACTCTGGTACGTTATATTGTGGCAGCAGTGCATTCATGCACTCTGTGCGGCAGACGCACACGTGATGATCAATCTCAATGTCGGAGCAGAAGCCATCATAGAAGTTCTCGCGTATGCACGCCTTCGAGCAGTCCTCCTTATCAGTGCATATTCTTTTGTAAGTCTTGCTAATGGAGTGACAAAACCCATGGTAAGCCTCTGCACCTGCATACAAAATTTAACACCCAAAAATTTGTTACTATATGTAATTGCATGATACCACCATGGTCAATCGGCCAAATGTATACACTGATAGAAACTTCATATAATTGTGTAGCCATGAGCTTATGATATGTATAGATTGGAGCTAGTGAGATGAGCTTACAATAGTATTTTTTTAGCTGAGCTTACGATAGTATTCGAACTTACTGTGGGACATGAGGAGCAAACCCAGAGTGAAGGCAGCAAGCAACAGTTGTGCTCTATTGAACGCCATAGCCAAGACGATTAATCTTTTCTTTATTAGTGCTTTGATGGGATTGATGGTAACCGATGTGCTTGCTCTTTATATAGATGTTCGTTTGATCTTGCATTGAATGTCCAAGATGGGTCGATGCGGGAATACAAATGTCAGATATACATGTATTTCTATCTCTTGTATAAATGCAAGTGCTTTAATACTACAAATACGTGATATCAAAGTGTTTGATATACATGTATTTTTATCTCATGTATAAATGAAAGTGCTGTAATACTGCAAATACGTGATATCAAAATGTCAGATATACATGCATTTCTATCTTGTGTATAAATGCAAGTGCTTTAATACTGCAAATACATGATATCAAAGTGTTGGATATACTGGTATCTTATAAATGCAAGTGCTTTAACACTACAAATGCATGACATCAAAATGCCAGATATACATGTATTTATATCTCGTGTATAAATGCAATGGACTCGGTTTGAGGGCGATCGGCAGTGTACGGCACGGCGAGGACCCAAGGAAGGCCACACGTAGCCGCACCGCCATGTGCTTGTATAACACCGCGCCCCACTCCCACTAGGACGTTGTCGTAGTGAGGAAGCCGTCGGGCGTCGGGCAGCACGGCGGAACGGCCGGATCACGCCACCGCCTGCCACATCGAGGCAGATCGCCAGCGCCATCGCCTGTTGGGTTTCGGCCCCATGGCCATGGACATCCACTTTCCCGCTCCCTATTTGCCCATCTCCTCTCACAATGCGCGCGGCGAGGGAGACCACACTACTATGAAAAAGGGTATTAGTAGCATGGGTAATTTGGCTAGTAGTAGTGTGGGTCCTCGTGCTACTACTACGACGTTATAGCTAAAAAGTTAGTAGTAGCGCGGATGCCACCACGCGCTCCTACTATAAAGTTAGTAGTAGCGCGAAATAGTAGTAACGCGTCTATAATACCACACGCTATTAGTATCCTAAATACTACTAGCGTACAGTTTTTACCCCACGCTACTACTAACTAATTAGGAATTAAAAGATAAAAATAAAATGCTGCGGTACAGAAAATTGTCCAGGCAAGCAAGTGTTACATCATAGTGGGGGTCCAAATCCGACACTCAGTTAGGATTTTGGACGTAGTGGGGAGAACATTAATTGCATCTCAAATCATCAATGGTAACAACACTTAAGAGGATACTCCCTCCGTTTTTATTTACTCCGCATATTAGAGTTGACTGAAGTCAAACTTTGTAAAGTTTGACCAAGTTTATACGAAAGAATATAAATATTTAGCATAACAAATCTATATGATGTGGAAGTACATTCAACAACGAATCTAATGGTATTGATTTGTTATTATATATGTTAATATTTTTGTCTATAAACTTTGTCAAAGTTTGTAAAGCTTGACTTTGACCAAAAGTAATATGCGGAGTAAATAAAAACGGAGGGAGTACCTTTCAAGGCTACGGTTATATTGGCACAACGTGGCAGTGGTCCTCATGATACAGAAAATGTGAAGTAATAGATCATACTATTTCAATGATGCGATTGAGATAACACTAAAGTGCAGGAACATGGCAGTGGTCTTCGATGCTTGTGATTACGATCATCGTCGTCACCACTAATTTCAAAGTTTTCAGTATCTGTAACAGCTTCCGAATCGGTGGAATTACTTTCTTCCTTTGGTGAAGGAACTTCTATTTTGCCAGCATCCAATGCTTGAGCTATTAACCCTTTGTGCATCTTCACGATAAGCAAATCCATGGGAAAAAAGTCAACTTAGCATCTAGATTTTATCCATTAATATTCCCTGAGTCCCTGACCATGTTCAAGAATCACTAAATTTTTTAACATTGCTACTGTAAATACATGAGGCATCAGAACAAAAAACAAAAGATGAGCAATATCATATGAGCAGAATAAAAATGAGTTTGAAACATAGCATGATTAACAATAAAATATAGTACACTAACAACATCAGGAGTGCAACACTCCTTGTTCCCCTTTCAAATATCAACACACTAAAGAAGACTATAAGACTCGAGTATTCGATCCCACTTTGAACAATAACAGGATTATCTGTTGTTCATAGTGCAAGTACATTGCAAGAAAGATAGAAGATGACTCAAGTCTTTGTGTGTGAGTGAGCTCATCCATTATTATGGGTGTTGACATTTTGTCGCGGAGATGTGTGCCTAACTGGTTGCCAGATTCCTAGGTATTAAGGAACTTGTGATCCTTCGAGTCATTGGTGTTGTTTTTTCACCTCCCTTTAATGAAACTTTGGTAAAGGTTTTAAACCTCCATCATATCATGAAGTGAGAGTAAAATTTCTCAAGCTGGAACTTAAGAGAACAATGAATTTGCTCACTGAATACAAAGAAGAGTGGAAAAAGACAGTATGTACAATTATGTCTGATGGATGGATAGATAAAAAGAAAAGGGATTTTTTTTGTTTTTGCCACTCTAGATTATGCCAATTTTCCTTATGCCACTCTAGATTTCGACATTTCACTTTTGCCACTCTTAGTTTTTGACAATTTTCACAATTGCCATTCTGTGGTAAAAGAAAAATAATTTTATTTCATTTTTGCCACTTTTAGCTTTTGACAATTATCACAATTGCCACTCTGAAAATTTTTCTTTTGCCACGGGAATGGCAATTGTGATGTCAAAAACTAAGAGTGGTAAAAGTGAAATGTCAAAATCTAGAGTGGCATAAGGAAAATTGGCAAAATCTAGAGTGGCAAAAACAAAATTTTCCGAAAAGAAAAGGTCCATCTGCAACTTTTTAGTGAATAGCCCCAAAGGTACTGTCTTTCAGCCTCAATTGGCACTTCTGACATTTCCAAGAAAGTGGACAGTGTTTGAAATGTTAGATGATATTTTTGAGGAAGTAGGAGAAGATAATGTTGTTCAAATTGGAACGGACAATGCCGCTAACTATAAAGCAGTTGTTGAGCTATTGATGGAAAAGAGGAAAAAATATTTTGGACTCCATCTGCAGCTCATTGTATTGATTTAATTCTTGAGGATTTTAAAAAGAAAATTAAGATGCATCAGACAACAATTACAAAGGGCAGAAAAATCAACACCTATAATTATTCTAGAACAATGGTTCTTACTTGGTTGAGAGAATTCATTGGAGGGGAAGATTTGGTTAGGCCAGCAGTGACAAGATTTGCTACTGCCTATTTGACTTTGGGTTGTCTGCATGAGCACAAGGGTGCATTGATCAATATGTTCACTTCAACAAAGTGCAGGGGTAGTAGATTTAATTCTGCAGAAGGGAATGTCGTTCAAGGAATTGTTTTGGATAGCCGTGGGGTTTGGCCTAATGTTGCCACATGTCTGAAGGCTGCACTCCCAATTATAAAAGTTCTTCGATTGGTTGATTCAGATGAGAAGCCAGCAATGCATTTCATCTATGATGAGATTGATCGTGCAAAAGACAAAATAATACAAAATTTTAACAATGTCAAGAGAAGGTACGTTACTGTATTGACTTAGTAATTCATAATTGTAGCTTACAGATATACTATCTTAATCTTTTTGTAGTTAAGTTTGACCATTTCAAAAACAAAAAATTATCAAGGGAGGAGAGGGACAAGGGAGAGGGGAGAGAACCCACACTTAGTTGCGGTGCGGTGCGATGGTAGCGCATGCTAATTAGTTGTAGCGCGGGGCACGGGTGCCACCCTGCTAGTAAGCGGGGTACACTAGCTGGCCCCGTCTATACATAGTAGTAGCGCGGGGTGGTCCACCCGCGTTACTACTATCAACTTAGTAGTAGCGTGGCTTTTATACCCCTTGCTACTACTATGACCTGTCTCGGGGAACACGGTCATGATCGCTTAGTAGTAGCGTGGGGATGGTAGGCCCGCGCTACTACTATTCTCTAGTAGTAGCACACTGTTTTTAACCGTGCTACTACTAAGTAGCAGCCGCGCGACCCGTTTACCCCACGCCATTGTTACCTTCCTATCTACTAGATCGGCAACGCGACTTGGCGCGAGGGTGCCGGTCAAACCGATATAACCAAGTAGTGGAGATCAAGCCGCATGATGCATTTGTAGGATAGCAAGTTTAGCACATGTAACAGGACAACTTAATCAAAGAGGTGCTACTTGCCGAAACCCAACTCCCACATGCGTGTGTCTATTAAAGATGGGAATGCAGAGAGTATATCAAGGAATTAGTTAAAAAAAGCTCAATTATATTAAAGATGGAAATGCAGAGTATCAAGGAATTAATCAAAAAAGCTCAATGATCAAACCCCTGATATAGCTCTTTTTCGATTAACATCTGATATTACTCTATACCCTGTGATGGAAATATATCTGATATTACTCAAATAGTAGGTGATGGTATATACTCACTACAGTAATCACCCCGTAAAATATCTAAAAAATGGCCGTATCTACATGCCATCGGCGCATTTGTTATGCAATGTGACATAAAATACCTAAGCAAGGTTTGATATGATAGAAACCAAAAGCAGGCCATATTATTACTCCCAGATAACTTATGTACACTATTTTTTATACTGCAAAATAGTAAACTACATGGTTGACTACACTAGTAGATAAACCACCATTAGTCCTGGTTGGTAAGGGCCTTTTGTCCTGGTTCCAGAACCGGGACTAAAGGGTCGTTACTAATGCCCTGGCCCTTTAGTCCCGGTTCAGTCCAGAACCGGGACAGATGGGCCTCCACGTGGCCGGTGCGCTGAGCCCACGCATGAGGGCCTTTGGTCCCGGTTGGTGGCACCAACAGGGACCAATAGGCATCCACGTCGACAAGATTTCAGTGGGCTGTGGTTTTTGTTTTTTTGAAAGAGGGGGGTTGGGGGTTTTGGGGGTTAATTTAGGTGTTTCATATATTGTGTTAGCTAGCTAATTAATAGAGAGAAGTGTCCTCTCTTATGTCCGTGCTTGGTCGACGCTACGTACTATACATAGAGAGGCCCTCGACACGCTAGCTAGTAAGAAAATAAAGGAAACCATTAAGTACAGAAGTTCTCATGCATACCGAGAGAAGTGATCGATCGACCTCTCCTTCTCCGAGAGATTGGTCGAACAACAAGTTTTCATATTATCTATCCGACGCCATCGGCTACATACATATACAATATGTAAGATCTCTTACAATCCCCTAGCATTTGAAATCAACTTCCACATGGTATTCTCCGGCTTTATTGATGACGTGATCAAGAAAGAATCCCGCCAATTCCTCTTGAATTGCTTTCATGCTATCTTGTGGTAGGAGTTCATTCCGCATCTGCCACGTCTAATTTGAAGAAGGGGGTTAATACATATATATGAATGAAACTCAACAGAAATGATGGTGTAATAAAATTAAATTGTGAGTATTATTGCTTACGCACTTCATATTGTCTTTTAGAGTAGCCCAGCTTATTTTTCAAAGCCGCGTTGTAGATGAACTCGCACACGTAGTATCCACGGTTATTATTCCCTTGTTCCTGCCACAAGCACTTTACGAGAAATAGAGGTCAATCAAACTGATAATGAAGCATTATAAATGGCATTGATGAAAGTATAGCTATAGAATCAACGGGAGATGTGCGCAACTAGCTAGCTAGTAGTACTTACTTTCAGGTATGTATATCGCAGCTCATTCGGCAGTCCCGGAGCTTCTGCGGTGAACTGTTTCCAAACCCTGCGAGACAAAGAAAATAATTATTATTACTTGAGATATCAGGAAATGAACAAAAAGTTGCCGATATGGTGCGATAATGATTGATTGAACTTACTTGTTGAGCAATTTAGTCATGTCCGCATAGGTTTTGGGATCTTTTCGTCTCGAGTCTTAAGACGGTTACTAGTCCCCGCTCAAGCTTAATCTCCAGAAGAACATAGTGGAAGCTGCGCACGCATGCATAACTCATCAATTACATTACTATAACCTCGCTCGAGTAATAAGGGAAACCGAATATGCACACGATAGTAACACTCACTTGAAGTTGTAAGGAAAGAGTATGGTATCTTTGTTTTGATTTTTTATCAACGATTGTAGCAAGTTGGCCTCGGCGTCTTCGGCGTGCTTTTTAACCTGAATTTCATCTATGATATTTGTGTTAATGAACCCAATATCATACATTTCTTGTTTTCTGCACTCGACGATCTTCAATCTGCATAATATAGTGAGGATAATTAATTATAAATATATGCAATGAAAGAGCTGAGCTATATATAGAGACTTAATGACAGAAATACTACTTACGCAGACAGTAGCAAAAGACCGTTAATTTATCGAGGGACTTTTGATTGAAGAACTCGAAGAACTCCTCAAATGGAACAGCAATGATCAGTTCCAATGAGGTCGTGCCCCTCTTTAATTCTCAGATACCAATCATTCGCCCCCCCCCCAGACGCTCTGCAGGTTTTCATGTACCAATTATGGAATCTTCGCATCATCGTTGTTAGTGATTTTTCATCTTTGACGAGAGGCTTCCCAGATCAGATTTGTGTTCGACCACCTCCATGAAATCAAAATTTACATCGTCAGGCAGGTAATCTCCAAGATTTCTATAACCGGGTACCATCCCCGGAGCATTAGCGACGATGTCGCTAGACACATTGAGCGGGGGGCACGATTGGTTCGCTTGTTCGCCGAGCTGGGCATTTTTTTTCCAGCTGCTCGTCGTTCTTTTAACCTTTGATCACTGACAGTAGTTCCTGACCGCGACGCTTCTTGATATGCTTTTGACTAATGCGCTCATAGTTGGTTTTCGGTGAGACTTTGGTGGTTTCCTCAGGGCATCGATAGTGTGCTTTGCTTTCACCGGATCTACCTTCTCCTCCGGAGGTGGATGTCTCTTTGCTTTCAACCCTTCAAAGAAGTCCTTCACTTCGGTCCGCACGATCTTTGTGTTTTCCTCCTCGGTCCTCTTGTATGGTAACTTCTCTAGAGGCTTGAGAGGTGGAACGTATCTGTATTGCCTCCCGCCTCTGGCTGTACTGCTAGACGCCGGAGCAGACGGAGCGGCTGCGGCTGTCTTCTTTCGTGCTTGCTTACGAGGCGGAGGAGAAGGACTACGATGCGCCGGAGCAGCCGGGGCGGCGGCGGGTCTCTTCCGCCCTTGCTAGTGAGGCGGAGAAGGAGGAGGCTGCTGGCTGCTCGGGCGTGCCGGCGCAGGCGGAGAAGGAGGCGGAGTGCCACCATGCGCCGGAGAAGGAGGCCGAGTGCCCTGATCGTCACTCGCCGGAGGAGGAGGCGGTGGAGGAGGCAGAGTGCCCTGACTCGCCGGAGGAGGAGGAGGAGGCGGAGGCGGAGGCGTCCAGTTCGGAAGGTTGATGAGCTCCTTCCGCCATAGGCATGGAGTCTTCAGAGCAGAACCCAGCCTAGTCTTCCCTTCACCGGTAGGGTGGTCAAGCTGGAGGTCCTCAAATCCCTCCGTTATTTCATCCACCATCACCCTAGCATATCCTTCCGAATCGGCCGGCGGTGAAAAGTTGCGCCGGGTTCAAGAGGATAAACAGAGCCAACAGCCGCCTTGACCTTCAAATTCATCCATTGCGTCATAATGTGGCAATTTTGAGACTCCGTGATAGCATCCACGGGATAGCTGGCAGGAGCCGTCAAGACATGTTCCGGCTGAAGCAGCTCGGTGGAAGCCATGCTGCTTCTCCGATGAGATGTCGGGGTAGCTTTAGGGGAAGCTTCGGCAGTTCGTTTGCTGCGATTTGCTTCTCGTTCCAATATCGCTTGTACCCTTGCGTGCAGCGCCTGCAGCTGGGTCTGTTGCACTTTTTTCCTCCTCTCCTGGCATTTGTAACCGCCTGCGTTCGGAAAACCAGCATTCCATGGAACGGAGCCTGGCGTGCCTCGTGTCCGTCCAGGGTGCTCAGGATTCCCGAGGGCCATTGTGAGCTCGCTGCTCTTCCGTCTAGAACGAACATCCCTTGCTGCGCCGCATCGATATAGTGCCGAAGCCTCTTGACCGGTATTTCCAATTGCTCGTCCGTCCAAATGCACTTCCACGACATAGGGTCCAAGGTTCCGCCAGCCCGAAGAACCAAGTCCGCAGCGGTCTGCCAGTGCATTGTCTCTGATTCGATCCCTTTATCAACCAGATCATTCTCAGCCTTGGCCCACTTAGGCCGGGCTTTGAGGTAGCCACCGACCCGCGGCGATGGTGAAGCTTCTTCTTCACATCATTCTGCTTGTTTGTCGCTGACATCTTCTTACTCTTTTCCGATGTCTTGTGGGCCACAAATGCGGGCCAGTGATCTTTGATCTTCTCATATTTGCCCTTGAATTCTGGTGTCTCTTTTTTGTCGACAAACGTATTCAGGTCTTTCTTCCACCTCCTGAATAGGTCTGCCATCTTCTTAAGAGCAAAAGACTTGATTAATTGCTCTTTAACTGGCTTCTCCGGATCATCCTCTGGCGGTAGGGTGAAATTTGACTTCAGCTCCGTCCAAACATCATTTTTCTGCATATCATTGACATAAGACACCTCAGGGTCTTCGTTCTTAGGATTATACCATTGGTGGATGCTGATTGGGATCTTGTCCCTAACCAGAACCCCGCACTGAGCAACAAATGTGTTCTTTGTCCGGATGGGTTCAATCGGTTGGCCGTCACGCGCGATTGCTATGATCTCAAACTTTTCATCCGCGCTCAACTTTTTCTTCGGGCCTCGTCTCTTTACTGAAGTTGTGCTCAATCCGGAGGGCTAGAAAAAAGAACAAAGACGAGAGTTAATTAATATGTGTACATACCAAAATAATGAATGCATCAATTAGCTAGTCAGCACATGCTTAACTAATATATATACCTGTCAGGACTCGGTTCGATCACCGGAGCTGTCATCACGGTCTCCTTCTTGCACCGTCATTGGGTCACCGGAGCCGTCCTCACGGTCTCCTTCTTGCACCGGCATTGGGTCACCGGAGCCATCATAATCATAGCCAGCTGCTTCTTCACCCTCTCCTTCCAGACCATCGGTGTCGTTGAGAAACAACGAGCAGACGACATCACTTCCTTGTGCGATTATGTCCCTCAACAACGCTTCTTGTGCTTCGTCTCGGGGGTGTCCATAGTTTCTACAAATATTTACAACATGGCGATTATTATTCAAACATGACAGATGGATATATTAGCTAGTGGCAAACGTAGAACTAGCTAGCTAATCACAGTAAGGAATCATATGAATTAGTGGCCTCGACGCTGCTTCTCTAGGGTTTGGGGTGGCCTCAACAACGCTTCAAGGGGTAATATCGACAACGATTTAGATACATACACGGAAAATAATGTTATCGGGAGGGGTATATCGATTTCCCCACGTGTTGAAGTTATCGTGTGGGGGTATATCGACCCCCCCACGTGTTGAAGTTATCGGGAGGGGTTTATATCGACAACGCCGACATACATACATGGGAAAATAATATTATCGGGAGGGGTATATCGATTTCACGTGTTGAAGTTATCGGGAGGGGGTATATCGACCCCCCCACGTATTGAAGTTATCGGGAGGGGTTTATATCGACAACGACGACATACGTACATGGGAAAATAATAGTAACGGGGAGGGGGTATATCGCCCCCCACGTGTTGAAGTTATCGGGAGGGGTATATCAACCCCCCCTCGTGTTGAAGTTATCGGGAGGGGGTATATCGACCCCCCCACGTGTTGAAGTTATCGGGAGTTTATATCTACACGACATACATACATGGAAATAATATTATCGGGAGGGTATATCGACCCCCTCGTGTTGAAGTTATCGGGAGGTATATGGACTATTTACGCACCGATAAAACATAAGAAAACGAAGAAGAAATAAAGAGGAGAAGAAGAAAGGAATAGAGGACAAGATCGAAGAAAAAGAAGAAAAAAAGGAGAAGAAGAAAGGAATAGAGGAGAAGAAGAAAAATAGAAAAAATTCTATTTTTCTTCTTCTCCTCTTTCCTTTCTTCTTATCCTCTTCCTTTCTTCCTCTCTCCTCTTCTTCTCTTCCTTTTCTTCCTCTCCTCTTCTTCTCCTTTTCCTCTTCTTATTTTCCTTTTCCTCTCCTAAATATATAAAACTTTTCTAAAAATGAAACTAACCTAAAATGTACTAAATCAGAGAACATATATAGATAATCCTTTTCTAAATATAGAAATCTAACTTTTGCATATATGAACATATATACACAGAGAACATACAAACATATATACATTTTTATAAAAAAGCAAAATACAAATCATCATATATATGAAAAAATCTGAAAAGAAGCAATATACACAATACATATACTCACATATATACATATATATATAATCTGAAAAAAACGAGCATGTAATATAAGAAAAAATAGGGGAGGCGCCACCGACCAACGGAGGGGCAGGGGCACGGGTTCGTGGCGAGGACAGCAACGGGCAGGGGCGCGTTGGCGCGAGACGGCGGGCGGGGCAGGGGCGACGGCCGGCGAGGAAGGGGCGGGTAGGCGGCGACGACGACGACGGGCGGCTGGAGCGACGCGCCGAGGCAGGGCGGCGAGCGGCAACGACGCCGGGCGAGGGCACGGGCGACGGCGAAGCGGGCGGCAGCAGCGACCTCGGGCGGCTAGGGGAGGCGACGGTGACGCCGGGCAGGGGCCGGCGTCGAGGAGCAGCGCAGCAGCCTGGCGGCATTGGAGAGAAGAATGGCGGGTGGGGGGAAATTTCCCAAGTGTTTGGTTATATAGAAAAGGCTTTGGTCCCGGTTCATGGCACAACCGGGACCAATACTTTTAGTCGGTTGGTGCCACCAACCGGGACCAAAACCTTTGGTCCTCACAGGTGGCACCAACCGGGACTAAAGGGGGGCATTGGTCCCGGTTTGTGCCACGAACCGGTACCAATGCCCCCCTTTAGTCCTGGTTGGTAACACCAACCGGGACCAATGGCCTTGTGCTGAAACTGGCACGGTGCGGTGGGATGTTTAGTCCCTCCTCGCTAGCCGAGAGGGCTCGGCAGTGGTTTATAAGCGCTGCTGCGCTGACCACTTCGAGCTCCTCTCAAATGCAGGCTTACCGGCCTAAAGTCACTTATCTACCCGTGGGCCTCCTGCGGGCCTGAGTCCTGGCCCATGGTAGGGTTTCTAGTCGTATTCAGGCCGTGGGGGCCCAGTAGGAGGCACTTTTTTGTTTTTTTTGTTTTCTTTAATTATTGTTGCTATTTTTATTTTTTTCCAGTTTTTTTGTTTTGTTTTCTGCATTATTTATTTTCTTTTGTTTTTTGCTTTATTTTTTTAATTCTTTTAGCTTTTAGTTTTAGAAAAATTATAAACTTTCTGTTAGTGCCATTAGTTTTCAAATTTGAAAACACTTTTTTCTTTTTTTTCTTTCTTGCTTTATTTATTTTATTTTGTTTCTACTTACAATCTAAATACTTATTGTTGCTATTTTTATTTTTTCCAGTTTTTTTGTTTTGTTTTCTGCATTATTTATTTTCTTTTGTTTTTGCTTTATTTTTTAATTCTTTGTTGCTTTAAGTTTTAGAAAAATTATAAACTTTCTGTTAGTGCCATTAGTTTTCAAATTTGAAAACACTTTTTTTGTATATTTGTTTTCTTTGTTGCTTTATTTATTTTATTTTGTTTCTACTTACAACAAAATACTTATTGTTGCTATTTTTATTTTTTTTCCAGTTTTTTGTTTTGTTTTCTGCATTATTTATTTTCTTTTTGGTTTTTTTGCTTTATTTTTTAATTCTTTTTGCTTTTAGGTCAGCAAAATTAGAAACTTTCTGTTAGTGCCATTAGTTTTAGAAAAATTATAAACTTTCTGTTAGTGCCATTAGTTTTCAAATTTGAATAGTTAAAATTTGAATTCTTTGAAATTTGTGTGAATCACAAGTTTGTGATTAACTTGACTAAAAAAATGAACATAGATGCCTAAATTCATAATAAATTTCTATGAATTTCAGAGAAATTCACTATGAATTTAGGCCAAATTCCCTGTATAGGGCCATCTATTTTCACTTTGAGAGGAGCTCAACAAGGCAGAGAGGGACGGGCTTATAAACCGGTGTGAGCGACCTTCGGTTGGCGAGGTGGGACTAAACTCTGAGCGCAACGAGGACCAACCCTTTAGTCCCGTTTTGTGGCACAAACCGGGACTAATGGTCATGTGCCAGGGGCGAGGCGCATTGGTCCCGGTTCGTGCGTGGAACCGGGACCAAAAGGTCCAGACGAACCGGGACCAATGGCCCACGTGGCTGCCCTCTTGAGAGTGTTCTTGGTGAGAACATAGTTGACAAGGAGCAAACCAGGATTAATGGTATTACGAGGGCCGAACCATAAGACATTAAAGCATTTCAAATGGACTCTGAAAAAGTTTAAAGTTGGCATGGTATCATAATTTCACCCACATAGCATGTGCATGTACAAAACGGACAATGGTATCATACTCATCTGCTACAAAGTTGGCATGGTATCATCATAATAGTTGCGGGAGAAAGTCTTCACTTTTTCTTCGCTTGTGTCATTTGCTTATTGCACCGTAACCATGGATAATCTTCATCATTTATCAGGATGCCCGGTCAGCCTTGACTTTGAAGGAGGAATTTCATCAAACTTTTCATAATCTTGAGACATATACATCTTGCCCTCCACTCCCACGATATCCCTTTTTCTGAAAAGAACTATGTGGCGCTTTGGCTCATCGTATGATGTATTCGCTTCCTTATATTTTCTTTTTCTCGGTCCTGTAAACATGTCCTTCACATAGATAACCTGTGCCACATCATTGGCTAGGACGAACGGTTCGTCAAGTGTACCCAAGATTTTTCAGATCAACTGTTGTCATTCCGCATCGTGTGTCTACTGTACCCGCCTCTGACAGATTGACCCATTTGCACTTAAACAAAGGGACCTTAAAATCATGTCAAGAGTCAAGTTCCCATATGTCCACTATGTAACCATAATATGTGTCCTTTCCCTCTCGGTTGTTGCATCAAAGCGGACACCGCTGTTTTGGTTGGTGCTCTTTTGATCTTGGTCAATCGTGTAAAATGTATTCCCATTTATCTCGTATCCTTTGTAAATCAATACAGTCAAAGATGGTCCCCTAGACAACATGTACAGCTCATCACAAACAGTGTTGTCACCTCTCAGACGTGTTTCCAACCAACTGCTTAAAGTCCTGATGTGTTCACATGTAATCCAAATCATCGACCGCTGCGGGTGTTTGGAGCGCAGACTGTTCTTGTGTTCATCAACATACGGGTCACCAAGGTAGAGTTACGTAGAAGAACTGTGTAGTGTGCTTGAGACCAAGAATATCCGTCCCTGCATATTATTGAGTCCCTTCCAAGCGTGCCTTTTTCCAAAGTCTCCCCTCATACCGTGATTTAGGGAGACCTATCTTCTTAAGGCCAGGAATGAAGTCAACACAAAACCCGATGACATCCTCTCGCTTGATGGCCCATGGAGATGCTTCCTTCGGCCTAGCACGATTACGGACATATTTCTTTAGGACTCCCATGAACCTCTCAAAGGGGAACATATTGTGTAGAAATACGGGCCCCAGAATGACAATCTCGTCGACTAGATGAACTAGGACATGCGTCATGATATTGAAGAAGGATGGTGGGAACACCAGCTCGAAACTAACAAGACATTGCGCCACATCACTCCTTAGCCTTGGTACGATTTCTGGATCGATCACCTTCTGAGATTGCATTGAGGAATGCACATAGCTTCACAATGGCTAATCGGGCGTTTTACGTAGAAGCCTCGTCAATGCAACCGGAAGCAGTTGCGTCATAATCACGTGGCAGTCATGAGACTTTAGGTTCTGTAACTTTTTCTCTGGCATATTTATTATTCCCTTTATATTCGACGAGAAGCCAGTCGGGACTTTCATACTGAGCAGGCATTCAAAGAAGATTTCTTTCTCTTCTTCCGTAAGAGCGTAGCTGGCAGGACCATCATACTGCGTCGGAGGCATGCCGTCTTTTTCGTGCAAACGTTGCAGGTCCTCCCATGCCTCAGGTGTATCTTTTGTCTTTCCATACACGCCCAAGAAGCCTAGCAGGTTCACGCAAAGGTTCTTCGTCACGTTCATCACATCGATTGAAGAGCGGACCTCTAGGTCTTTCCAGTAGGGTAGGTCCCAAAATATAGATTTCTTCTTCCACATGGGTGCGTGTCCCACAGCGTCATTCAGAACAGCTAGTGCGCCGGGACCCTTTCCAAAGATTACGTGTAAATCATTGACCATAGCAAGTACGTGATCACCGCACGCATGGCGGGCTTCTTCCGGTGATCTGCCTCGCTTTGAAATGCTTGCCTTTCTTTCGACATTGATGGTTGGTCGGAAGAAATCGATGATGGCCTGTACACATTCTTCCTGCATTTGTTCGTATATACTTTCGGTGTCATCTGAATAGTGCGTGCATGCGTGGTATCCCTTGTTTGTCTGTCCTGAAAGGTTATTGAGAGCGGGCCAATCGTTGATGGTCACGAACAGCAACGCCTTTAGGTTAAATTCCTCCTGTCTGTGCTCATCCCATGTACGTACACCGTTTCCATTCCACAGTTGTAAAAGTTCTTCAACTAATGGCCTTAGGTACACATCAATGTCATTGACGGGTTGCTTAGGGCCTTGGATGAGAACTGTCATCATAATGAACTTCCGCTTCATGCACATCCAAGGAGGAAGGTTATACATACATAGAGTCACGGGCCAGGTGCTGTGATTGCTGCTCTGCTCCCCGAAAGGATTAATGCCATCCGCGCTTAAAGCAAACCATACGTTCCTTGGGTCCTTTGCAAACTCATCCCAAAGATTTCTCTTGATTTTTCTCCATCATGACCCATCACGGGTGCTCTCAACTTCCCATCTTTCTTACGGTCCTCACCGTGCCATCGCATCAACTTGGCATGCTCTCCGCTTCTGAATAGACGTTTCAACCATGGTATTATAGGAGCATACCACATCACCTTCGCAGAACCCTCTTCACGGGGCTCGCCACAACATCACGAGGTCATCTCGTCTCGATCTTATACCGCAATGCACCGCATACCGGGCATGCGTTCAGATCCTTGTATGCACCATGTAGAGGGTGCAGTCATTAGGGCATGCATGTATCTTCTGCACCTCCAATCCTAGAGGGCATACGACCTTCTTTGTTGCGTATGTACTGTCGGGCAATTCGTTATCCTTTGGAAGCTTATTCAATATTTTCAGTAGTTTCTCAAATCCTTTGTCAGGCACAACATTCTCTGCCTTCCACTGCAGCAATTCCAGTACGGTATCGAGCTTTGTGTTGCCATCTTCGCAATTGGGGTACAACCCTTTTTTGTGATCCTCTAACATGCGATCGAACTTCAGCTTCCTTGCATCGACAATGACCCGGCGGAGATCATCATCATCGGGCACATCGTCTGGTTTCTCTTGATCTTTAGCAGCTTCACCCGTTGCAGCATCATTGGGCACATCGTCTGGTTCCTCTTGATCTTCACCAGCTCCCCCCGTTGCAGCATCACCGTATTCTGGGGGCACATAGTTGTCATCGTACTCTTCTTCTTCGCCGTCTTCCATCATAACCCCTATTTCTCTGTGCCTCGTCCAAACATTATACTGTGGCATGAAACCCTTGTAAAGCAGGTGGGTGTGAAGGATTTTCCGGTTAGAGTAAGAGATCGGATTCCCACATTTAATGCATGGACAACACATAAAACCATTATGCTTGTTTGCCTCAACCGCTTGAGAAACTCATGCACGCCTTAATGTACTTTGAGGTGTGTCTGCCACCGTACATCCATTGCGGTTCATCTGCGTGCATTATATATAATTATGTGTCAAAAACCATTACGTAACATCATGAATAGATAAATAAGTGACCAAATTAATAGAAGTTCATCATCACATTAAAACCAAAGTACATACATAGTTCTCATCTAACAACATATAGCTCTCCAGAGCATCTAATTAATTAAACAATACATTGAAACAATGTAAAACATTTCAATGCGAAAACAAATGCGATCATAATCGCAACCAAGGTAACAATTGATCCAACGGCATAATGATACCAAGCCTCGGTATGAATGGAATATTTTCTAATCTTTCTAATCTTCAAGCGCATTGCATCCATCTTGATCTTGTGATCATCGACGACATCCGCAACATGCAACTCCAATATCATCTTCTCCTCCTCAATTTTTTTTATTTTTTCCTTCAAGAAATTGTTTTCTTCTTCAACTAAATTTAACCTCTCGACAATAGGGTCGATTGGAATTTCCGGTTCACATGCCTCCTAGATAAATAAAACCTATGTCATGTTGGTCGGCATAATTTTCATAAACAATAAATGAACCAATAGTTATAAAGATAATATATACCACATCCGAATCATAGATGTGACGAGGGCCGACGGGGGCGGATACCAAAACCATCGCACTATATAAGATGCAATAATAAAAGTAAGAAAATAATACAAGTATCTATCTAAACATACAAGTAAGAATACCTTTCAGAAAGAAGATAAGAACAAGAGGCTCACCACAGTGGTGCCGGCGATGAGATCGGTGCGGGTGATTGACGGTGGTGAAGACGGGGACGGGGCGTGACGGACCGCTAAACCTAGACAAATATTGAGGAAAATGGAGCTTGGAGGTCGAGCTTGGAGAGGAGAAATCTTAAGTAGTGTGGCTCGGGCATTCTATCGAACACCTTGTGTGCATAGGAGGTGAGCTAGAGCACCACCAAGCCCTCTCCCCCTCGGCGGTCAGAAAAAACAGAGCAGTGTGCTCTGCTCTTACGCGAGGGGGTATATATAGGCACCTCATTGGTCCCGGTTGGTGGCATGAACCGGGACTAAAGGGCAGCCTTTGGTCCCGGTTCAAGCCACCAACCGGGACCAATGGTGGTGAGCCAGGAGCGAGGCCCATTGGTCCCGGTTCGTCCCACCAACCGGGACCAAAAGGTCCAGGCGAACCGGGACCAATGGCCGACGTGGCCCGGCCGGCACCCGGGGCTCACGAACCGGGTCCAATGCCCCCATGGGTCCCGGTTCTGGGCTGAACCGGGACTAATGGGCTGACCCGGCCTGGACCTTTGCCCCCTTTTCTACTAGTGCTATTGGATATATAACTTTGTCCACACGCCTTCATCCGATTTGCTCGATATATAACTTTGTCCACACTCCTTCATTTGATTTGCTTGCATGTTGTGACACGGATCTGCTAAAGGACATATCGTGTTAGGCAATCTATTCAAATAAAGTGCATCTCATGGACAGGGAGAAAATAATTTGGTCTATATGAAAGAGAATCACTCTGGATAATATACAGTGATCTGGATATAATATACAGTCATCTGGATACAATGTAGCCTCTTTAACATAAAAGAATATAAAATAAAAATAAAAATTATTTTATCTTAGTATTCTACATGGCCTACAATGGGCAACAGATAAGAATCACAAACCTATGGTGACACATGGAGCCTCTGAAGTAAAGAAGGCGGCTCAGCTGTGACTTGAAAAGTGAGAGAGGTGGCACGCTAGCCTACATCTCCTCAAACTCTGTGTGGTGCCCATCAATAAGGTAAGAGTCCATGAAACCACACATAATTATTTTTGCTTGCGAAGTGACAACATAAATAACCATGAGATCTTATTTTCTAGAAAAGGATCAACAATTAGAATGCTAGATCTTGGCAACAACAACATAATACATACTTCCATATCAGATCCATGTGCAAAAATAAATTTCATAATTCTGAAAAATGCACTTCTAAAATCTTCTATCTATCAACAACATAGTATATATTAGTGGTTGTGCTTTCAAAGCAACATAAACAATTAGAGACATGCAACAATGGTACAAACACATGATACAAGAAAAGCCTAGAAAAGAAATCAATCTGAGTCACAGAGCAAAGGTAGAGAAACCTCACTGACTGAGGGTATACATGTGCTCAACTCAACCTGGACAGAGACACATCCAATAGAAACTCAACATAAGTTAGTTTTCGTGAGAAACACAACCAATAGAAGCTAAATAAAGCAAATGTATGAACCAATATATAACTTTATCGGTACCCAGCATATATAGTTCAACTCTCTTTCAACTAAAATATATATGCAAAGGTGAGTATGATTACCTTGCATTAGTTTAACAGAAATGAATTTTGCTTCCCACGGAAACACAAACATGAACATAATTAGTGCAAGTCCAGTGCTTGATTCATTTTTTTGAACAAAATGTATATGCAAAGTTGAGTCTAGTTATCTTGCAGTACTTTAACAGAAATATTTTTGGCTTCCTACTGATATGCAAAAATGAACATGTACTACTTAAAGAAACTGATAATCTGGAATCAAATATCAGTTACCAAAAAAATGCTTCCAATTGGAACACAAACATGAACATATTTAGTGTAAGTTCAGAAAATGATTCAAGTTCTTTCGACAAAACAGATGCAAAGGTGGTTATCATTCAGTAAGTTAACAAAAATGTAAGCTCAGTTGGCAACTCTCTCTGAATAAATCATGCAGCAGCAATAGTGACAACAAAGCAATTAACTACATGAAGGTCATATAAAAAAGGAGTTTAAATCATCACACTATCTGGATCAAAATATGACTACTCATTTACTGCTATCTCTAAGCATCTACAAACCCTATATCAGTGTTTACATCTGTGAGTACTTCCTTTGATTATAAAAATTGCGGAGTCACATTGATCATATTTTTGCAGCAGTCCAAGAAAAGCGAAAGAGGGGGCATGACGATATCACCGACCTATGCAAGTGCTCGAAGACAGCTGTTAGTGGAACCAGCTAAACCTAGCGAGCCATGAACCTAGATCTCTTTGTCAGCCATCACGACCTAAACAGATCCAAGAAATTTCATAGAGTAGCCCAAAGCTCGACGCATAAGTTTGGCAAAAACGAATGGACCAAAAACACAGTCTGATAGATAAAAAATAGAGCAAGTCATTTATATAGAAAGCAACACAGTGCAGGACAGTGCAGGACACATACTTAGAGGGTAGCCGAGCAGTGAACATTGAGTAGTGCATTAGAGGGTAGCCGCACAGTGCAGGACACATACTTAGAGGGTAGCCGAGCAGTGCAGAAAACATATCCCACTGCTATGGACAGAAGTGTAGAAAAGCACAATCCACTCATTGTGTTGTGAGTACATCCTTCGACGATAAAAGTCTACGAATTCCAAGGTGGTCCAACATGATATAAAGTGATCCTGGCCAAGATTATCACAATAGTGTGTCCAACCTGAGTCGTCGAAAATGATTTAGAGATAACATAAGTGGTTGAAATATATGCACATGGTAATCGATCTGCCGATAACTACAAGAAAGTTAAGTGGCTTGCTCAGACGACTTGCAACATTTTCCTAGTGAGTTTCTCAACATTAGTATCCTTTTGGCACACCTTCCGCATAAACATGAAAGAATAGTGAGCAAAAAGTTACTCCAAAAATGTTGCTACAGAGAAGGAAGGTACTGGTAAGTTCTTACTGTCAATTCCAAGATGGTTGAGAGCAGAGATGAATTTTCTATATAGTTAAACGGACCAAACAACATGCTGCCAGATATTCCTAAGCTCCTCGATGCGAGCAGGTTTTAGGAGATAGTTGCAGGCACCATGAGTTATCTCCTTCATTACAGTTTTTTGTCTCTCCATTCACAGATAACACTACATGGAAAATAATTGGTTAGCACTGTCATTTTTTCCTCCTCAATTAGAAGTACAAACCATAGGATTCGCTATGCTGAATTGACATTTTGCATATAAAAGAATGTACATCCAGCAACTTATATAAGTATACCCCCTAGGCTCCTATTGCCAAGACCAGTAACAAAATCGTGCGGCTATGAGATGGAAATTTTTTTGGAACTTACTGATGACAGGGAGGTCCATTTCAAGCCCTACAAGCTCAAGAAGCTTAAAGCCATGCATGTCTGGCTGAAGAGTTCTATCAACTTACTCTCGGAACGAACTTAGATGAAGGTTAACACAAATTAGTTAATGGCTTAAAAATCCTGCCAGCACGCTAAAGGTGAAACGAGTCCAAATCATACCGTATGAATAAATGTAATTAGTTTCTCTAATGCTGCCATTTGACTATGCATCCTCATGGTGGGTGTGAACAATAGACCCCGGAGTTCGCCCTCGGAGACAAAAGGCAAATGGATGCCATCGATGGCTACGCAGAAACAACTGGCGAGTCTCTCCCCGCTCAAGAACATCCCACATCGCGGTTCCCAGTAATGGAGGATGGCATGATGGTGGAAGTTGCGCTAAACCCGCCCGACAGCTAGTGTGTCCTCTTCATCCCGTTTGTGAATTAGTGAGGACTAAGATGAGATAGAGCGTGGCGTGAGATGTACTTGGCTACTGGTCGTGCTTTCAAACAGTGTGTCTATCATAAGCTCATATAACACAGGCAAAGATACGTATTGTTCAGGCAAGATTAAGAGAAGCGCCTAGTCAAAAGACAAGATATACTATATAGCTCATAGAGAAAAGTTTGATAACAGTGTCGCTCCTTCTTGGTAGCGGTAGTGCAAATGATGCATCTTATTCTTCATCATATTCGTAAAAATTTACAGGAACAAACTACAGAGCAATTGGAGCAGCATATTTTTTCATTGTTTCCTTTGGTAGCAGAAAAGTGAAAATACCTTGTTGGGCCTCTCAAGTAGTAAAAGGCATCACTGCCCTTGCGTGCACACCATGGTTAAATTCGTTCAGAGCCTATTTTTAGAGGCTAAATCTATGGCTCTGCCCTTGAACCTGCATCATACAAAGGAACCACTTGTTAAAACAGTGCTACTATTATTTTCTGTTAAACCTGCCTACTAAAGTGGTGAGACATATTCTGCACAGATCATGTAGGTTAATTGCTTCTAGTGAGGAAAAGGTAAACAATCATGCCAGCCAAAGAAGACATCTTTAAATCTCCGAGTTGCATGTAAATCCATGGTAGAATTTTTCAGTGGAAAACTCCTGGAGTAGATATTCATGACAACAACTCATTGCATTGGCCCTATGTAGAAGGTTCCCTTTTTTGGTTTTTATTAGCACATACTTATGAAATCTTGCACTTTAACAGCAAAAAAAAAGGGATAAAGGAGCAACTTTTTCAGGGAGATAAAAAGGAGCACTACCTAGCCCAGTCAATTAACGGAATAAGGGTGTATGATGTAGACTTAAATTTTTTAGGTAAATATCATGGAGGCAGGGATTCAAATGATCAACGTCTTCAACTTTTATTCTGCATGGAATTCTTTAAACAGAACGATGTTTACATCGATTAATAAGGTATGAACCTAACAATCGAGTGCAGTTAAAATTTAGATGTTCAAGAAAAACCTTTGAAACATGCTCACCATGATTCCCTAGCTCATTAATGAGTTTACTGTAGTACTCTAGCCACTTTGGACAGACAACTCTAGGAAAAGTTTAGTTGGAATAAACCTTGACCAGGAGATGGATAACTCAGAAGCCCCAAGGCTTGTCTCAAAGATCAGCTTGACATTCTCCTGCAAAATCAGATAAAGAAGATTTCATTTAGAGCTGCTAAAGGAGAGAAGTGATCAAGATTTGTGCAAGACCCCAGATAATTTACCATGTATTTGTGGTGCCCATTTGCAGTAATATATCCCATACAGGCTGCATAAAATTATTCTACCATGAGGGAACTAACGTCAAATGCCCACTCAATGCGCCAACAAACTAAGGAGTAATTGATGTAGCGCTTTGGTGTATTTTGGGAGCCAAATTTCAAGCAAATTGACTTGTTCTGGTGATACATCGGACGACCTAATACATATTCTAACCCGGCAGATAAACCCGGCACTCGGATCAATACGATCTGTCATGACTGAAAAAGGAAACACACTGTATGAAAACATAGGGGAAATATCTAGCTGCAGGATAACCTCTTCTTCCACCAGTATCCGCTGTGCAAAGCAAAAATTATGAGTGTGTGATCCGTCAGGCTGCATATTTTCTGGGCATCATAAATAGAGCCTTCCTTTAACTTCTTTCAAAATAGCCAACCTGGGCACATGGTATTAATCCCTTCATCATGCCACTCTATATAGTTAAAAGTAACTCCTTGGATCTATGTAGACCTAAGATTCTCTTTAACAGGTAGAAAATTCAGCAATGAAACAAAGGAACCTAGCTAAATCCAAGGATCTACTCCATGGTAAGGCACCAGCAAAACAAGAAAGCCCCCCAAAAACTCCCGTGGCACAAGAAGAAACCCAAGACATTTTTACAGAAACCTAGCTAGTCCTACCAAATGGTAAATGAACATAAGAGGGGAAGGAGCTCACCCAACACGAGCATGACCGGTGTAGCCGCCGACGGCAGAGGCAAAGCAAAGATTGCACAAAATCCCCCGTGCAAGGAAGAACCCAACAACGCGACACATGCGAGTAGCACTGGCAAACAAACCAGTAGGTTACTTCCAGGAAAAAGCAGAAAGGTACAAAAGAACCTAGGTCCTACCAGGATCCAAGGAAGGAACAAAAACACACATACCTATATTTCACAAAAAAAGAGAAAAGATGAAAAAGAGACCACACAAATACAAGAAGGGAATACTCTTAGACTGCCATCTACCACCCATTGACCAGCCTGCGCACCAACAGGAACGGCAAGAAGAAATAGACTGAATCTTACAGGAACGGCAAGAAGAAATAGACTGAATCTTACAGGAACTCTGGATATTCGAGCCGAGGAAATGGCTGCAAAAATGCAAGCCTTGGCCAAGATAGCAGAGAACGGGAGAAGAAAAGGGGTCAACCTGCAAAGTGGTGGACGAAGATGCAGTAGGCTGGCTCATATGGAACATCAGACCAACCAGACCAACAAGCACCCGCAAAAAGGACCAACACGGCAGATCAGACGGTGAGGTCGGACCTGACGGACGACAATGAGAAAACCACTTGTAGAGGCGATGATGCCATGCGAGCATGCATACGCACCTGTTTGAAGTGTGGGTTGTGCGTGAGGGTGGCCTCGAGCCCGGCCAACCACGGCGGCTGGTCGACCAGCCGAGGCCGAACACGGACGATGTAGCAGCTGAAGTGCGGCTCTGGAACAGCCGCCCGTCGAGTTCACTGACTCTTGGACATGCAAAAAATGCTCCTGTTTAGATCCATAGATTTATTAAAAATAGGTTAAAATCCATTTCAAATTAATAACGTGTGAGGTGCTTTTTTGCATGAAAATAATAATCTAATCATCTTGCAGGAATAATCTAATTTAACAGTATATTTATCAGTAGTAATTGAACATAACGTTCCAGCACAAGTAAACACAATGCACACTGCAACAAAAACAGAATGCTTATTTTTCTAGGGAAACCACAGCTTAGTTCATACCACCAGAATAATTTAGCTTCCAGTGGTATGTGAAAAATTCAGGAGTTCTCCCCAAATATTTGTTGGTAGGCAAGCAGGGAACAGTAGTAATACCTTTTCTTGAAGTTCCACATTAAGGCATTTGTACACCAAGTCAAACTCATTCTGGTTAATTTGAAAAATACTTTTCCAGGCAGCCAGGTATCTATCTTCCCCTCTCTACAATTCAGTTATTGTTTGGTAGTCAGGACAAGTCATGTCATAAGTCATAAATTTGAGCAAACAGCAAGGATTGAAAAAACAACTGCAGTTGAACTACTGCTTGCTGAGCCCTGCCTTTAAAATCAGAATTCGTGTCAAATTCTTTCTTGGCATTTCTGTAGAAACCATGTGGTTTGTATGCATAGCAAAAAGAGATGTTGCTGGATCAGGAAAATAACAGTGGAACATTCGAAAGGAGCTTTCACTCAATGAGAGTTTTGTCAGAATTTGTAAATTTAGCAAGACAAGAAAATTAAGTGAAAGAAATAGGTACAACTATTGTGATAAATATCAGTAACATGCTCTATATACATATGCAGAACAGACCATAATCATGATTTTCTATTGCTCAGAGCAAGATTTGTATGCACCGATTCAGTCTTTAGGGGTCATACAGAAAATGACATATATCAGCCAGTGCTACCTCTAACAGTGCAATTGTAGATTTGGAGAAAGGAAGCAGGTTAACCACTCGGTATTAGAGTAAGATGCTAGAGGTAAATCATCATCTTAGGTCAGATACATTACCACCAAAGGCGCAGGGGGGCATCCAAACTTGTCCGCTCCAGCAAAGGTCAACTCCACCAGAGGAGAGGAGTGGCAGGCAGGGGAAGCCGACGCCGACGAGGAGTCTACCCAGCCTGCCTGCATGAAGAAGAAACGAAGCTCATGGCCATCTGTGAGAGGGGGAAGAGCAGTGAGAAGGGGAAGAGCAAATTGAACCAAAGATGGGTCCCCACCTTGACCTTGAGGAGGAGCAGCGCCGACACTATGGTCAGATCAGCAGTGTCCGTAGCGAGCAGAAGCAAGTGTCCCTCGATCTGGACGTGGTCGAGGAGGAGCAGATGTGGATTCCTCACCTTCTTCTAGTACGGGAACGGCTGCTCGCCGGGGAGCTCCTGGTCGTCGGGCTGCGCGGCGGCCGCCGCGGTCCCCTCCTGCCGACGGTGGAGGCGGCGCATGACCCAGGGCCGGGTCGGGGCGTTTTGGGCGGCGCCAGATCAGAGGGGTGGAAGGAGGAGGCCGGGCGGCGGCGGGGCAGGGAGGGGAGAGGAGGCGGCGGCGAGGAGGGAGGAGCGGGGCGCAGGGGAGGAGAGGAGGCGGCGGCGAGGCGGGAGGAGCGGGGCGCGGGGGAGGAGAGAAGGCGGCGGCGAGACGGGATGAGCGGGCGCGGGGGAGGAGAGGAGGCGGCGACGAGTGCGTGGGGAGGAGACGGCTAGGTCACCCACGGCAGCGCCCCCTTTTTATATCCCTGTACGCAGAATGACCAAAATACCCCGGTGAAGGCACGGTATTTACATTTTGCTGCCATTACTATTTATTCCAGCAGTGTTCATCTCAGATCCAACAGCCCGGGTTCATCCAGATCTTGATCTGACGCCCAGAAATGCATCAAGGAAACCGATCCGACGGTCGAGAGTCGCTGATCTCTAAGGAGCCATGTAGGAGCTTTCATCTTTTATTTCTTGATAGGGGTTGTGTATACCGGGGGACATGGTCTTAGTTAGTGTGGCGGTTGCTAAACATGCGTTTTAGATTAAACACATTTAACGACGTATCTGGACCGTACTAGGATTAATAGATGGATAGGACGCGGTTCTGGATCTCCGCATTTCTCCGCACTTCATAGGGGTAGTAGATTCTACACGGTCAAGTGCTAGACAAAGTGCACTATAGCTAAAATTTTCATCCCTGGCTCATTAGCATGTGCACAGCAGAACGAATCCATCAATCACTGAATCACCTACTAGTTCAATGCTCTTTCTCCCATATGGTCTGGCACTTGGTGGCTCAAGCTCTCGGACTAGCGCTGCCTACCCCCTGCTGGACTCCAACATCGTGGAATGGTGGGAACTGGTGCACAGCTCCACACCAGGCAAGCTAAGAAAGGAAAGGAATGCACTTATTAATCTTGTCATGTTCTTCATTTGGAAGGAACACAACAGTAGAACTGTTGACAATATTTCAGCGGTGAAGACAGAGGCAGTAGGAAAAATTCTATCGGAATGACAAGCTTGGAAGAACGCTTGGAAGGATCGTGATAGGAATAGGCAGATGATAGGAGTCAGTGAGCAATAGCCTAGGGCGTCGATGGTGGTGGATAGTTGAGCTTATCTCCTTGTAAATCTTACTCCGTACTGTTTTCCCCAACCTTAATGAATCAACACGCAAATCTCATGCGTGTTTCGGAAAAAAAAATTAGCGATTCATTTTTTTTGCGAATGAAAAACTTCCATTGATTAAGTGGGATCATTACAGTCTGCATTACAAAAAATGTCAATCTCTCCCGGATTACTACATAGCCAAACTGCTGTTCGTTTCTCTACCTGGCCCATGTGAGCTAGACAGGGCCGTCTCCAGGTATTTGAGGCCCCGGGACGGAATATAAAATGTGACCCTAAAATTACAAAATCATATAACTAAAGAACTATCCCAAGAAAATACATCATAACAACCCAAGAAATACCTCATGCGAAAGCATATAAAAATTAGCTCGATTGCATAGTGTATGTAGAACTGAAATTCAACGTTGAATGATCGAACAAAGTAGATAGAATATGACAAATATACAAACAGTAATACAGATTTTAAAAAGAGTACCAAATCAGTAGTTTGCTTCATCTACGCCTGAATCTCGCACATGTCTAGACACTCCTATAACGGACAAGCATGGAAAAATATCTTGATTTTGTTTTCTACAACATCAAATGAAATTGAAATAAAAATGCTTCAGTTTGTGTTCAATGGATGATACATGGTTCATTTTCTGTTCAATTTCAGTTCAATGTTCGAATGCATCAGTTCAGAAATCAACGTATGCAACATTAATTTATAAATCTGCACATACAAACTGTCAGTTCAAATACATCTTTTATTGTTATCTGTCTGTCTTTGCCCAAGAAATTACCTAGTGATCAGTATCCAAGTCCAGCGGTGCATTGATTTGTTGGTTTAGAGGCACAATCAGTCCTAAGCGTGGTGGATGCAGGGGCCAGCCGCCAGCATCTGGGGCAGGAGCACGATGGCTGGGGCGGTCAAGCAGAGGCGCGCTGGGGAGCACAGCCGTGAACGGCGCACGATGGCGCTAGCACGTAGCAACTAGCAGGCGGGGCTGAACTGAGTGAGAGCAGCAGCGGCCGCCGGCGAATTGCAGCAGATCAACTCGTCGGTTCATCACACGGGAAAAGGAGAGGCGGCGTGAGCATACAGGACGGAGGGCCGCGGTCCTAGGGCTCGGATTGCAGCAGGCGTGCGCCAGAGATTGCAGGGGACTCGTGCGATTCACACAGACGGATGTGCAGGCCAAAACGGAAGTGGCTTTCTCCCGTTTTCTCTCCGATGGGGGCCCCATGATGATTCTGGGGGCCCTGTGCGGTTGCCCACTTCGGCTGCCCTCATCGACGGGCCTGGAGCTAGAGCATGGGCGACTTTGTTTCTGCTCCTTACCACATGCGATATCGCATGTTCTCCTACCTCTTCTAACATTCTCTTGATCTCCCCTACATATGACGCACATGGTGACCTGTTGGTGGCGCTCTGAATTATCATTTGCGCAGCAACCAAACAGTCAGTTTCTACTATCATAGGAGCCGAACTCCAGGCTCTCGCGATGTTGATTCCTTCCAAGCATGCAACCAGCTCTGCTTCAAGCGCTGAAGAACAAGACCGGAGGTAGCGACAAAAGGAATAGATGACTTGACCTGAATCACTGCGGAGAACCATTCCAGCCCCTCCGGTGCCCAGCCCTTCCACAAACGATCCATCTATGTTCAGTTTTGTCCATCCTCTTGGTGGTTTGCTCCAGCATGCATGTATTACATGCGTCTTGGTGCCATCATGGCCGGCAGGTTGCTTACCATGGTAGGAAACGACCATCTTCCCTTTGTCCATGTCAGCGATTGGGTGTTGTTTGATGCATAGAAGGGTGTCGATGTAGCTGCTCAGGAAGCGTGTGGAGGCTTCAATAGGTGGAGCTGGCTTGTCGTGAGTGAGTTCATTGTGCACCTGCCAGGAGCGCCAGAGCGTCATCAGTACTTGTAGTCGTTCTTCCGGCTGGCATTGGAGCAGGAGTTGGAGTAGCCACTCTGGTCCTGTATTTTGGATATCTTCCAGCTTCGGCATGCTCCAGAGTTCTCCCATGGCTCGCCATAGGCGTTGTGCAAGCGGGCATCTGCACAACACGTGGAAAGTGTCCTCACGTTCCAGTCCACAAATAACGCAAGTGTCAGTCACCACAATGTTTCGACGCTTCAAATTTGCTGCAGTAGCAAGAGATTTAGTAGCGAGCCGCCAGGCAAAAACTCGTACCTTCGGAGGAGCAGGGCACCCCCACGATGCTTTCCAGACAGCACGCGTGCCGTCCGGTGCCCTGCTCGTGGTACACAAAGATGTGCGGTACTTTTCATCATGTGCAAGATGGTAGGTTGTACGGACACTGAACATGCCCTTAGGGTCCGGTGCCTAGGCTAATACGTCGTCGCCCAGCCGGTGTGGCGACGCCTTGATCTGAATGATGGCTTGGACGTCCATAGGCGTGAAGTTTTGTCGAAGGAGTGCCATATCCCAACACCCTTGGTCGTCAAGGAGCTCCGCCACCCGTCTGAGGCGGCAATTACCATGCACTATGACAGGGCGATAAGAGTGAGGGCGAGGAATCCACGGATCCCTCCAAATCCGAATTTGTTCGCCATTGCCAACACGCCAAATGATGCCCTTCTTGAGTAGTTCCAAGCCATATGTATTGGCTTGCCAAGTAGATGATGCGTTCCCTGCAAAAACGGTATCCTCAAGAGAGCCATTTGGGTAGTATTTCGCCTTGAGAACACGTGCATAAAGAGATTCTGATCGTGTTAGGAGTCTCCAAGCTTGCCTGGCCAGGAGCGCTTGGTTGAACATATGGAAGTCACGAAAACCAAGTCCTCCTCTACCCTTCGTTTCACAAATTTTCTCCCACGATCGCCAATGTGTTTTCCTCTTGCCATTCTTGGCTCCCCACCAAAAGTTTCTGACTAGCCAAGAAAGATCCTCACAAACTGATGCTGGCAGTTTGAACACCCCCATTATATATGTGGGTATCGATTGGTCCACTGATTTGATCATTGTTTCTTTGGCGACTTGTGAAAGAGTATCTCCCCACTCCAGTATACGCCGTGTCAGACTCTCTTGAAATTTCTGGAATTTACCATGGTGCATCCTACCATCCGGGGTTGGAAGCCCAAGATACTTCCCCTCAAAATCTTGTTGTTGTACTTCCAAAATCTGGCGCACTTGATGTTGATTGTCCCCTGGACAAGCATTCCCAAACTGTATAGAACATTTTTGGGGATTGATGAGTTGTCCTGTTGCTTGTGCATATTTGTGTATCACATCTTTAATAAAGGTAGCTTGCTCCTGATTTGCCTTGAAGAATAACAATGTATCATCTGCAAAAAGCAAATGAGATACACCCGGGGCTCCTCTGCACAGTTTAACTGGATCGAAATTATTTGACACCACACCCTATCTGAGGAGGGCAGAGAGACCATCAGCAATAAATAGGAATAAAAATGGGGATAGGGGATCACCTTGCCGTAGCCCACGCGACGGTGCAAACGAATCCAAGATGGCTCCATTGAATTTCACGGAGTATCTCACGGAGGTAACACACGACATTATCCACTGTACCCACCGGTGAGAGAAGCCTAACTTTTCCATCGCTCGCTTCAAGAAATCCCAATCCACTCGATCATATGCCTTGGACAGGTCAAGTTTATACGCACAAAAGCTATTATCCGGATTTTTCTCCTGATGAATAAAGTGCGAAAACTCGAAAGCCAACAGAGCGTTATCCGTGATCAAACGGCCTGGAACAAAGGCACTCTGAGACGGAGAGATGATATTATCAAGGATAGGTCGCAGCCGATTGACTAGGCACTTTGCCACAATTTTGTAGACCATGTTACATAAACTGATGGGACAAAAATCTGTGAGGCGTGTGGGAGTTGGTACCTTTGGGATTAGCACTATGACCGTCTCATTGACACCCTGGGGCATCACACCAGTATTGAAGAAATCCTTCACGGCATGTATTATATCTTTTTTCATGACTTCCAAATTCAGTTTAAAAAATCTCTAAGTATAACCATCCTTACCAGGAGCCTTGAGAGGACCAATTTGAAACAAGCTATCTGAGATTTCTTTTTCAAAGAACTCCGCACAGAGGCTAGTATTCATGTCCTGAGTCACCTTTGATTCAAACAAGTTCAACAAAGGTTCCCGCACCAGGTTCTTCTCCTCCTCAAAAAGTGCCTGAAAGTAAGAGTTAACCATCCCACGCATAGCTTCCTGGTTACTATGGCTGACCCCGTGATCATCCACTAAAGCTTTAACCTTGTTTTTACACGCACGCCAAACTGCCTATGAAAGAATTTTGTGTTTTGGTCACCATCACGTAACCAATCCATTCTAGAACGTTGCTGCCAAATAAGTTCCTTCCGATACAGAAGTTCATTCATATGATCTGTTACCCTTCTTATCTCTCTCCTGTCCGCATTCATACTCAATAATTCTTCTAACTGGGAGCGAGATTTTTCCAGTTCACGAGTGACGTTACAAAAATTTTCCTTGCTTCATACCTGCAACTTGTTCATAAGCTGTTGCAGGCCCTGCCGGACATCACCAAGGTGCACCATATTCCCTGCTTCTCCCCAGGCTGTCTCAATTCTCTCCTGTAAGCTAGGCTCACGCTCCCAAGCAATTTCATATTGCTTATGTGTTGGTCTGCGCTGTTCTGTAGGTTCCTTTTCACAACATAAAAGGATAGGAAGGTGGTCCGAACAAGCACTAACAAGATGAGTGACCGCCGCATCAGCAAATAAATCACGCCATTCATTATCTGCGACCACCCTATCCACTCTGACCTTGACATTTCTCCTCCCCTCGCGTTTGTTATCATAAGTGAAAGGCAGCCCCGAGAAACCCAAATCCATGAGGCCACATACCTCTAGAGTATCCCGGAAGGCAAGCATCTGTTGTTCACCCCGGGGAGTCAGTGATAGATGTTCAAAAGACCACATGGCTTCATTAAAGTCACCCAAAACACACCAAGGTAAATCTGACTGCATCTTCAAGTTTTGCAACAAGGACCACATGTGGTTTCTGTTCTCGACACGGAGTTCTCCATAGACACATGTGAGTCTCCATTCAGGTTCTGTCGGGGACGCACGAATATGAGCATGAATAAACCTTTCATTAACTTCTTTAACATCCACACATAATTGCTCACACCAAAAGAGAGCTAAACCACCACTCAGGCCAGCACTATCACAGCCAGCAAAACCACTCAAACCCAACCTACCACGAAGCTGGTGAACTTTTTCAGATTTTTGTCTAGTTTCACACAAGAAGACCAAACGAGCCTTGGTGGTCTTCACGAGTCCCACCAAATCACGAACTGTCGGTTTGTTGGCCGCACCCCGACAGTTCCATGCTAAGCAATTCATTGCTCCTGACGGGGCACCACATTTGGCCCCGTCAGTTTACCGGCGGCCCCTGGGCCGGTTGCCTCCAAATCCGCCTCATGCGACAAGCTGCTACCATCCTCCTCCAGATGCATATCTACCACATATGTTTGATGCATACCCACTTCCTGCTGCTGCTGCACCTCCACCTTTCCCTTTGACTGTGTCCCTCCTACGGGTGTGTCCGCAAAAGGAACAAGTGCGTTCCTCTCATTAGCTTCTGACTCCAAACCCAGCATGCCGTCAATCCCATCATCCTGCCTCTTGCCACGCATTACATCATTGTTCTCCATACATTCAACCATACTGCTAAAAATGGCCACAAAGGAGCTCAGACCATGGAACACTAGTCTCATCTCTTCTATCCCGAGTACAGTAGATGGAATTTTAGTCCTCATCAACATCTCGAAGACCTGAGCTGGCCTCATGGACGCACGGGATACATTCTGGATGATCGCCAAGGCATCCACGTTCAGGCTTGCTACTGCAAGGTCCATGGATTCCACGGTAGCTGGCTTCGGGTGGGCAACTCCCTCACCGGGTGTCCCATTATCACCCCCACCAGCCGCCGAGTATACCGTAGGAACCAGTGGCAGCAAGTCCAAGGAGTTTGCTGTTGTTGCCATCGTCGTCGACTGTGTCGGAGGGTCTCCTAGTATAATATGCGACAGCTTATGATCTGGGGGCTCCCTGTGACGCAGATCAATCTGTTTGATCTTAGGAACCCTAGGGTCCGTACTGCACATCAATGATGAGCCAGCAGCTCCACCTGACGGCAGCCTCGTGCCGTCCACGAACTCGACTTTCTGAAACAATACGACTTCCTCCTTCCCAGATCGGACCAAGGTTAACTTGGAGACAGCTTCCTCGCGAGTCCCGTTTGCACGTTCCTTCGAGATACAGGAGGACAGAGCCGCAACAGGTCCACCCTGCAACCCTAGGGCGCATGTGGAAACGAAGCCATCCTGCTTTGCGGCCGGCAAGCTTGAAGATGGCATCGGCGGCGGCGGAGGCGGTGGCGGCGGCGGCGGCAGCGGTGGGGTTATCGCCCGAGGACCGAGATCCAGTGCCTTGCTGTGGCCAAGGCATAGCGTACCTTGCCCCCTCTCATCCACCGTTGGAATTGATCCAGCGGCCAGCAGCAGTTCACAGCCAAAAGAAACTGAATGAGTGGACAAAACAACAGAAAACAGAGTGCCGTTTCTTCAGACAGAGAATAGAGCAAAGCATTGGTTCAGTTAACATAATACAGTACAGTTCAGTTTAGCAAACTTCAACAAAAAAGGAGTACGTCTCAACACTTCAATACAAAAAAGGAGTACATCCCAACACTTCAATATAGATACAACTTCCTAAACTTACTAGAAGTTTTAGCACAACAAAACAGCAGAAAGTTGAACACAATACAGATTCTTTTACAGGTCTGAACAAACTAATTTTTAAAGCACTTGACATTGAAATTTGTTCTTACATAATCATTCAAGTAGAGTTGGCCCTTTTACACGCAGGCCACAAAAGACTATAGTTAGCCCACAAGTCCAAAATACTATAGTCAACCCTGTCCAAAATACAGTCAACACCGCCCAAAATACTATCTAACAAGCTTGTACATGCTAGAACAGATTTTCATCATAATGGGTAGTTGTCAAGAGCTGCATGTAACTCATTATCTTGTTGCACTCTTGAAACTCCATATTTGCACCTTTATCGCGTCCATCCTTCTCCACTCCTACTTGAGGATCTGCACCATCATGTTTCTTGTGTTGCTGCAATAAACTTCTAGTAAGTTTAGGAATGAACGGTAACAACTCATCATGTACATATTGGTACATACCTTTTCTGTTTGGTTTTGGATGGAGCAACTTTAGTTGGCTTGCGCTTCCTTTTGAGTAACTTATCAAGCCAAGTTTGTCTTCTCCTCAATCTTTTTGATTGAACCTCTTTTTTCTTGAGCTTTGCAGCACTAAAAACCTCATTTGTTTGTTGCATATTTGGGTCAACATTTTCTTTGTCATTGCATGGCTTATTCAAGCATTGGTAGTTGCATTGAGTTTATCCTCTAGTTGTGGACCAATGCAATCAAGTGCATTTTCTAACATCAAACAACATTCTAGAGAGTAGGCTATTTTGTATGCCAAAGTGTGAAATTTGTGAGACAAATCCTTGTACCGAAGTTGGGCTTCCAACTTTGGGTTTTCTATCACGTTCCTTCCTTGTCTATCTTGTATGCTTCCATTATGCTTCTCTAGTCCATCTCTTTAAGATATAATGTGCTGGCAATACTTTTATATTCATCAAATCAAGCACTTTGAGACCATGTCCACACAATATTCCCGTCCTATTGAACATTCCACAACTACATGAAACTGTTTGGGTTAGAGGATCACCAATCACTATGCGCTCCTCCTCGAATTTTAAATCACCATGCAAACTCCCAATAGCAACTGCGAACTTGTTATGTCCATCCAATGCTCTAGTGCATGCAGCCATCGATCTTTCATATTCGCTTTGAAAAGCTTCAAAAATAATTGGAGTGTACTCTTTGCTTGCTAGCACCAACATAGGTGTGTGCATCTTGATTCTTGGCAACTTCTTCCTTGCATCAAATTCAGATTGCAATTCCTTTCTTCGCTTTTACTTCCACTGTCCTCTCAAAATGCTTCAAGAACCGAACAATATGAAAATCTGATTTCAAATGGTTTTTCAATGAATTGTTGAAGCTCTCACTAAGTTGTGTACTTCTCACTCCCAAACTAAACACATCTCTCATATAACATTCAGCCCATTTTTCTTTCAACTTGTAGATACTATCTAACCAAGTTTGCTTATGCACTTTATGCCTCAAATTGTCAAATGCTTCTTGAAATTCTGTTTTGTCCTCATAGCCATACATACATTCAGTAAAATCAGTGAGAATATGAGACTCCTCATCTTCATCTTCATCTTTCCCATCATCTTTTTCTGCCCCTTCACCTTTCTCTTTCCCTTCATCTTTTCCTTCACTCTTCAATGGAGATAAATGCTTGACAGCATTTTGCATTATATGAAAAGTGCACAATCCATGGTAGGATTCTGTGAAGACTTTCCCTATAGCTTTCCCCATTGCTGCATCTTGATCCAGATAAATAGTTCTAGGCTGCCTCCCATTATGTGCAGCTAGAAAGGTCTCAAAAAGCCATGTAAATGAGTCACATGTTTCATCAAATAGCAATGCAACACCAAAAATGGTGGTCTCTCTAAACTGATTGAGTCCAAGAAAAACACCAAATGGCCTATATTCTTTGTTTGTGCCAAAAGTAGTATCGAATGTGACAACATCGCCAAAGTGTGCATAGTCAAGAACCATTTTAGCATCAGCCCAGAATATGTTTGTTATATGCTCCTCACAGTCCAACTGCAAAGCATATTGGAAAGATGGGTTCTCAATGATTTTGTCATGGAAGTACTTCAACATACTACCGGCCTGTCCAAAAGCCAACTCTCTCTGCCGCTTGCTTCGCAAATGATTCTTTTGGTCAACACAAGTGTAACCGAGGTTAAGTGGTCCACCAACTTGACGACAAGCAAGCTCATGTGCAGCTTTTGGCATGATTCCAGAATCATCAGCGGCTTCTATTTCAAAAGCTTGTACTTCGGTAATCTTCCTTTGTGATGCCATCAAGTGACAAGTTTGTGGCAATTGAAGGTAATGATTGTGTTCTAGCACAATATCGGTGACTTCATAATTTTTTGCCACTCGATCCAATGTTATAGTCATCCGAGCTTTGCAATCCGTTCTTGTTTCAGCTCTAATACGCTTTGGCACATGATCCAATGTCATCCCTTTCTTTCGAATACCCTCGTTTGAACAAACAAATCTGCATGAAGTCACTACACCGTCACACTTGCTTACATTTTTGTTTCTCTTCCTCACATCAAACCCTGCACGGCCCCCATATGCAACCCAAAACACCCAAGCTTCATCTGCATTTCTGAACCTCATACCAACTTGAGGTATTCCCTTACCAATTTCTCCCATTGCACAACACTTGCAAATGCCCAACACTGACAGCACTCAAGTCTTGCCAAATTGCACAGCACCGCAAGCCCAATCAACAACAATTCTATCAAATAGGACAGTACATATGTCACTCAATTTGCCTGAGCACATTAAAAAAATGCTAAATAGCAAAGTGGCTACCTGCTGGAGTCGGCCTGGAGCTTGCTTAATGGACACTGCTCGAGGAGGGGTCGCAGGGGGGCGGAGGGAGCCGTCGGAGGGGTGGGGTGGAGTAGCCCGTAGTGGCGGAGGAGGAACCTGCCGGCGCCGTTTTCTTCAGCAGCAGCCGCCGGAGCTCGATCCACTCCCTTTCCAGCAGCGGGGCGGGCGAACGGCGGCGGCGGCGGGGCGGGCGAGATGCAGCGGCCGCTGGCGAGCGGCGGCAAGGCGGGCGAGATCCGGTGGTGGCTGGCGAGATGCGGCGGCGGGGTGGGCGAGATGCGGCGGCGGCGGGGCGGGCGAGCGGCAGGGACGGCCTGCCCGTGCAGTTTTCTCCCAGCCCGCGCGCCGTTTCCCCTGTCCCGCTCGAGAATTTTCCCCTGTTTTTGTCGATTGGCTGTGAACTGCTGCTGACCGCTGGATCAATTTCAACGGTGGATGAGAGGGGGCAAGGTACGCTGTGCCTTGGCCACAGCAAGGCACTGGATCTCAGTCCATCGCCCGAGGGCCGCCAAACCCTAGATGGCGTGGTGATGCGCTTAAGATGACTGCTCCTGACGGAACAAACAGCTTAAAAAAAATAGCGATTCTTGACGGTGATGTATCTGATGTCAGGCTAGTCCTTTCTTGACATGCACACTATCAACATGAGGAAAGACAAAAAAGAATTATGGTTAGCAGACGACCGTCAACTTAGGCCACCCCGAGAGGAAATAGTGTATGATTCTTGGCGGTGTCATTGTAGCTGTCAAGAGTTCACAACCCGTGTGAAGGAAAAACTTATTTCTAGTAGTTCCTGGCCAAAGGCTGGTCAGTAACGAGGGGTCAGTAGTATTCGGCTATGTAGTACTCCCTCAGTCCGGAAATACTTGTCATCAAAATGGATAAAATGAGATGTATTTAGATATATTTTAGTTCTAGATACATCTCTTTTTGTCTATTTTGATGACAAGTATTTCTGGACGGAGGGAGTAGTGAACTTAGGCATCATGCTAGACACGAATTGGTACACTCACACTATGCATTCTACTTATATAATCACACAACATCATGGCATGATATCAATGAAGCAAAAAATAAATCCTATTTATATAAATATGGGATCAAGAAACTACTAACATGTATCTCTCCCAGTAAAGGCTAACAATATGTGTCGTCATATCGTACATACTAGCAATGTTATAACACATGAGGGACATTCAATAAAGAAGACTCTGTTTTAAGCGATTGCTAACATGACATGATAATAGGTAAGGTAAATAAACACACAGGGTAATTATCAATATGTGATAAACTAACACTACTGGAATCAGGATCTTTGCCGTCAGCCAGATCTTTACCGTCCGCTAACTGATGGCAAAGAAGGTCTTTGCCCTCAGCTTGAAAGAAGCTGACGGCAAAGAAAGAGTTGACGGCAAAGACCATGTTTACCGTCAGCCCACTCTTTGTCGTCCGCTAGCCGACGGCATAGCATCTTTGCCGTCCGCTAGCCGACGGCATAGCATCTTTGCCGTCGGCTAGCAGACGGCAAAGAACCGTGCCCTAACTAAAATCCAACGGCCTAACAGACACTTTCTTTGCAGTCCGCTAGCAGACGGCAAAGAAAGTGACCAAACTAACGTCCGTTAGCTAGGCTCTTTGTCGTCCGCTAGCAGACGGCAAAAAACCGTGCCCTAACTAAAATCCAACGACGCCCGCCCGCGTCCCATCTCTCTGTCCCCTCTCTCTCTTTCTCCGCCTGCGCCCGAGCTGCCGCTTCAAGCGCCACACCCTGCCCCGAGCCGCCACCCTACCCCAGTGCCGCCGCCCGCCACCCCGCCCCGAGCCGCCACCGCCCGCCCCACCACGCAGCCTCATGACCTCCTCGCCTCAAGCGCCATCCCTCAGAGCTGGTGCCCTCCTCCACCTCGGCGGCCCCGTCGCGCCTCTCCTCCACCATCGCGGCCGCCCCGCCGCTCCGGCGCCCCCTCCTCCACCACCACGGCCGCCTCGTCCCTCCGATGAGACCTCTTTTATTTTTTTCTGTTTTTGTTTCTGTATTTTAAGTTTAGTTTAGGTTTACTTTAGGTTTGGTTTAGTTTAGGTTAACTTCAGTTTAGGTTTAGATCAGATAGCCTTATATTGCAGTGCAAGAATTGATTACCATAGCTCATCCAAACTTTAGTTTAGGTTTGTACTGAATGTCCAATCAATCATGGAGCATGATTTGCTACTTACAGTGATGTTGTGCTTGTTCTGCAATTTTTTGTCAGGGTTCTTCTGCTACTCTACTGCTATATTATGCATAGTGAATAAGTGTAATTTTGGTATTTCCAGTGTCCAAGGAATGGCTGTTGCCATTATGTCCTTTGATGTTTTCCCTGTTTTTTACATGAAAACAGACTTGGCAAATATACAAACCTGTTTTTCTTTGTCTTTAGAGGGAGCTAAATCAAATTCTAACAATATTAGCAGTTTTTTTGAGTACTATATTGTTCTTTCTCCCCACAGGTCATTCCTTACTGCTTTATCTCAATTATCATGTGGTGTGGTACAACTTCATGATAATTTCCTTTGTGTCACCACATTTATATATACAAAATTTGTTCTCGTTTAGCTTTGCATTCGATTATGATAATTCTGCCCCCTACAAAAACAACACATAATAAAGCATTTTTAAAAATATTGAAATAATTAAGCATGAACCTGTTGAAGTAATCAGCAACACTTGAATTAGTTTAATCTGAGAAAACAACAAGGCATGCATATTGCTTATGGAATCTGTCATAAGAGGGAAACTATACCCGTCTTTTTCTTTTCTTTTTTGCGGAAAGGCAAACTATACATTCAGCAAGCCGAAGGAAAGTCTAGCGTGTCTTTCTCACTGCATAGGAATGAAAGCATAATCTCAATCTAAACAAGAGGCCGCTTTCTCACTAGCACACCAGAAGGAACTTCTTAGTTACTATGCTCTTTTTTCAGCATTTTCAGTTTTCTTTCATGTCTAAAGTAATTGGTCTCCTCTGCTGCTTATCAGAGATGGGGGGAGGCCGCCACCGCAGGCTCCGCTCTGCCACACCGGAGTACGAGTTGGATGCTTTCGAGTTCTTCAGTATCATACTTGAGAATTCTGCCACGAGGCAGGTATATAAAAGGAGAGACCTCCCCTTCTTCTTCTTCTTCTTCTTCTTCTTCTTCTTCTTCTTCTTCTTCTTCTTCTTCTTCTTCTTCTTCTAGTCTTCTTCTTCTTCTTCTTCTTCTTCTTCTTCTTCTTCTTCTTCTTCTAGTCTTCTTCTAGTCTTCTTCGTCTTCTTCTTCTTCTTCTTCTCCAAAATGACCTAAGTTAGCTCTAAGTTAGCTCTAAGTTAGCTCTAATATACTTAGTTACCTAGGTTAGCTCAATAAAGACCTATACTTAGCTGCTTTATATCAAAAATGGCATAATATGCTTAGTTCACTCAAAAATGGCATAATTAGCTAGGTTAGCTCCATTTTACCTAAGTATTCTTACTTCTTCTTCCAGTCTTCTTCTTCTTCTTCATTTTCTTCTTCTTCTTCTAGTCTTCTTCTTCTAACTTTCTTGTTTCCCATTTTGCAGATTTCATTTACTTCATGGAAGCTTGCATGGATGGAGTGCTTCTTTTCAATTTCTGCTTTTATTTTGTATCGATGAACAATGTGGAACTTGTTATATGGATGGATGGATAGGTGTTGGATGAACAATGTGAAACTATTGTAATATGTATGGATGGAACTATGTGTTGGTTATGTATGTATATATGATGAAACTTGTGTGTTGGATATGTCTGCTGTGAAATTTGTGTGTTGAAATTTGTGTGTTCAAACTTGTGTGTTGAAATTGAATGATTTTAAGAAAAACAGGGGCTATATTTGCCGTCGGCCAGCAGACGGCAAAGCTGCCACGTGGCAGCTACCTGTGCAACCTGGGGGCTGGCCTATTTGGTTACTTTGTCGTCCGCTGGCGGACGGCAAAGGTGCAATGGTCTTTGCCATCGGCTAGTGGACGGCAAAGCGCACCGTTAACCCCCTAACGGCCATAATAAGCTTCCACGTGTGTCGTACAGGACCTTTGCCGTCTGTCGGCGGACGGCAAAGAGCATTTCATCTTTGTCGTCGGCCAGCAGACGGCAAAGAGCCCTTCGCTGTAGCCTATTCAGCCAGACATGTTGTCATCTGCTGACGGACGACAAAGGCCTTTGCCGTCCGCCAGGCATGCCTTTGCCGTCCGCCAGGCATGCCTTTGCCGTCCATCATGGCAGACAGCAAAGTGCCTGATTCCTGTAGTGTAAATTCTATGCCACAAGAATAACTTATATATAGCAATACAACTATTAACCATGACATGATGCATCCAACCATGTATCTTGGATAATAAACATCTACAAAAGAAGAGGAGCAACTAGCCAATAATATTCTATGCAGTAAGTAACTACAATGTACTAGTTCCAAAACAAAAAGGCATTTCATTTGACATCTAGCATAAAGAAAACTATGCAAAAACACACATAATAAATACCTACACAACTATCATAGATATGGTATGATTAATTGTTAATCAACGACAAATAAACACTTAGATAACTCTAAAGTTTATAATGGTTAAACAAATAACTATGTGCAACTACCATATCACCTAGTAGCAAACATTTTATTCGAGTGAGCTAAATCAATACTATAAAAACTAGCTAAGTAATGCAATATATGCAACAAACATTGGTGCTTAGTTTAATACCTAACATCAACTAGATAACACATAGAGTTTGGATAAACAACAACCAAGAGCATGGCATGATTTTAATATAAAAACACATGCAACATGGATAAAAATGAATATGTAAAACATAACTAAGATATCTTCATGTGAAACAATAATCAAACATGAAGTATTTGATAACTCAAGAAATCAAGCAAAGCCTCAAATAGTGCTACAAATCCCTGAGCATGGAAACAACTCACCAAAATCTATACACAATCTTAACATAGGACAATAAACAATAACAAACATTACCAAAATAAGAACAATAAGATTACACTAATGATGCTCCCAATTTAATTACAATAATATCACCCACCAAGCATGTATGAACAATGATAATCCAGCACATAAATAAACTCCTATACATGGTGATAATTCACAAGAACTAGTTCAAAGGCACAGGAGCATAGCATACTTCTCCATGACGCATGAAATTATCTATATGAAACAAAACAAAACTATATTAAAATATATTGTCTTAATTAACAAGAACGACTAGATAAAACATATATATATAAAGTGGATTAACCAAAATACCAGCTAACTCCACCAATGGGTTTGTATGGTCATGGGGAGCATTTGATACATTGAGCACAACGTCATCCGAGGAATAAAAACTACGGGAACATGCCGATGTCATCGGATGACATCCGTTCATGCATCGGTGCCCAACACATGAAGTTGGCCGAACCATGATGTCTACTGGATTCTAAAGAATGAAATAAACATGGATGTAAAAGGGATTGGAACAACACTCCTAGAGAGCAATGGGACAGTGCGATGAACTCGAATGGACAGAGTCAAAGCAGATGTGAAATTATCCTGTGTAGTCAATGTATCATGTTCTTTCTTATCTGAATAGATTTATGGGATGAAGGAAGACCTTCGGGCGCAAGTGTTCGGATGGGGATGCTGCGCCACCGGGATCGAGCACGGGCGTCCATGGATTTCCATTTCTTCGAGGAGGGTTCTTGTGAGAATGGTGAATGGAAAGATTAGAGAAACTAGGGGAGATGATAGAGGAAATTGGGACGCACATCTAGTCATCTACATATCTTCGGAATTGGAAACGGTAGCAATTAAAGGAACAAAAAGGATGGTTTCCATCATGGTTGTAGGATTCCCTGATGCAAGTGGAACGTGGAGCATCCACATTTATACTACTTGCACTACACCACGACAAAACTTTAGGGGCAATCAACTGCCGTGAAAGGTTAATAATCCGCACTTGTACTTCCGGCAAAGATTCACCTGCCAGGGGAAAAATTATAGGGCATCCTATCTGCCGGCAATAGTAAACCTTGAAGGCCAGTCTATCTGCCGGCATCTTTACGGTCAATCCATCTGCCCTGAAAAGTAAATGAGGGCGGAATCATTGCTCGTATGCACGTTGGTGGGCTCAAAAAAATTCGGCTCAGAAAGAGCGCGAGTCTAGGGAGACGTGAAACGATAAAAGTCACTGGAAGCACCACACAACCCTAATTTATTTCCCCTTCGTCACATACAGTCCCCACCTCTCCTTCCCCCAGCCGCCGCACTTACCATCCCCAATTCCACATCACCGTCATCGTCGCGCTACAAGAAGCACCACCGCCTCCCAGTGCCCCCGCCTTGGATCCCCCACCCACACCGCCGCCTAGTGTCGTCGTCCCCGCATCCCCACCACGCCACCATTGGAGGTCATCGGCGAGTTTGGAGGAAACCTCCACAAACTGCCTGGCAATCTCGCCTCCGTCCACAGCGCAGAGTCAACGTTGGAGTCAGCAGGTTCGTTCACCATGGCGGCTGCGCTGGTGGGGTGAGCCTGGCTTTCGGTGTCATGTGCCCGTCGTTCAATTCTCGTTGCCTATGGTGTGCCCCCGCCATCATGGGCAGGCCTATAGGTCTAGCGCCCACCACCTCTCCATTCTTATGCTTTCCTCACCATGTGTTCGTACGATCCCATAGTGGGGAGTAACTTAGACTAAAAACATGCATATGTTACTAGTCTATGTTACTACCTCTATACTGGAGAGTAACATGTGTGTGGTGTCATGCAACACTTTATTTATTAGGTTGTAGACTCATCTTGTCTTGATATGTGTGATGTTATTCATAGTGTAAGTAACTAGCTATATTACTTAATTTGCCTCTCTCCTTATTAATTAGTTGTTACATCATATTTTTTGCTTAGGGTCATCTATGTTATTCCCACTATGGGTAGTCATCACAAGAAATCAATGCAAACAGAGCTGTAATCCCTCGAATTCATCTTCCTAATCGCTAGAGTTACTAAGCTCCCACGAATTACTGCCATGTGGTTGATCGAGGCTTTAGGCGGCGCCCCAGGCCCCATCTGTAAGGGAAAGAATCATACACAGAGTCGGTTTGACCACACACGTCGGTTTGCTGTCCTCTCCAACCTATCTGCTCCTTCCCCTAATCTTGATCCTCTTCTGCCTAATGCCGCCGCGAGTGTCTGCCATCAGTAGGGACGAGCGCCCCTGATCCCTCGAGTGAATAGCAAAAAACTACCACATTACGGGCTATCGTTCCCTAACGGTCGGGATGACACGTGGGGCATGATCGTTAGGGTTTTGTCGGGCAGAGGCTGAAGGCGCGCGGGCGGACGACCGTTAGGGCGAACGAGTCATCCCGACCAGGTGCCTTATCCGATCCGCCTCACTCTCGCTCACCAACTCCCACTCTCTCCCCCTCGCTCTGTTCCCTTGCCCGAGAGCTCGCCATCGTCGTCGACCACCTCCCTTCCTCGTCGCCGGCCAGGATGCCTTCTTTGAATGATGGGGATGAGAGCTCCGATGATGACAGCACGGGGGGTAACCTGATGGATATAGAGTACTTTGTAAGCCTCATCCTCCTGCCTCTGTCATTATTTAGGGTTAGGGTTCAATCGATTTGGGAATTAGGGTTGATGATCTGCACATATGTATGGATGGATTCCTTTGGTTTAGCCAGTGCTTGATGGATTTATTGGATGCATTTGTTGTCTGTCTTACCTTATACTGCATGTAGGACACACCTGACACCATCCCTGAGCCACTGTGGTGTGGTGCTCCCTGGGAGGAAGTTGCCAAGTGCACTCTGCACTAGATGAAGCCTAGGAAGTGTGTTGCTTTTGAAGGTGCTAGCACTGGGAGGAGGTTCTATGGATGCCCTATTCAGGTCAGTAATGTAGTCAATCAGTAGCTCATTGTTAGCTGAAGTCAATGTTCTTATTTGAAGTCAGTGATTCATTTATGCTTTGTGGTTATCAGTTATGCTTAGTAGATTCAGTTATGCTGGTTGGATTTAGTTATTGTGTAGTGGTTTGAAGTTTGCAGGAAGTCAGTGATTCAATTATGCTAAGTGTTGGTTTCTGTTTGCATTAAGTATATAGCAGAAATGCTCTGTCTTTGTAGCTAGAGTAGTGCAGAAAGGCTATCTATCTCTATTTCAAAATAGTTGGCACTGGTTTGAGTTATAAATGCGTATATATCCTCTGTATATTAACTGTATTGAATTGCATAGATTTCTGAATTTATACATCTCCTCCTTGTATATTAACTTTGTTTTAACTGGATTTCGTACTGAATTTATGCATTTTCTTAAGTATGTGTTGTCTGATCAAACTTAAATTATTTCTCAATTTATAATTTTTTTGATTGAATAGGGAGGTGTGAACTATGGTGTAGTTCAGTGGATTGATCCTGTCTGGCCTGATGTACTTAAGAACTGCCTCATCAAGCTGTGGGAAATGTTCCATGAGCAAAACCTTGGCAGGATACAAGACAAGCGGCATATGAGGATGAGGTGCCAAGTTGAAGGAGTATGATAATCTCTGCACTAAGTATCATAAAATGGTTGATGATGTTAGCAAGATGTTTGACTGGCAGGATGGTGTTGGCAAGATTGACTACCAGAAAGCAATGGATGTTGAGAAATTTGAGAAGCAGAAGGAAGAGCTAGAGATGGAGAAGCTTAGGCTTGCAAAGGAGCAAAGGTGTATCCTTCAGGCCTAGGCAGGCATAATTCACAATACTAGGAAGGCTATGGAAGAGATCAAGTTGGACATGGATCTTCTTGCACGAGAGAAGAGAGAGCTAGAGAAAGTTGTAGCTGATCTGCTCAATGCTGGCCATGGGAGCAAGGAAAAACTTGAGCAAATCAAGGCCATACTAGAGTCATGAAGATCAAACTATGGTTGATAAGTAAGTAAGTTGGCCTACTATATATAACAGACCTTGCAAGTTGATGGTGGTAGTTGTATATTTTGTGTAGCACTATATGAACTGCTTAAGTTATGGTAACTGGAGTGAAGGGAGGTGCCAATGTTTAAGTTATGGTTATGTTAAATGATGGAGTGTTCAGAACCTATCTTAAGTAATGCAGTGAAGAACTGTTTATTAGTTCTAGTTGCTTTATTAGTTCTATAGTTGTTTTATTGCAGTGAATAAGTATTGATGTGCTCTTATGCTATTTTATTTGATAGTTGGGCTAAATGTATCACTTATCCGAGGTGGGCCTGGAACTGGGTTGTTATCCAAACTTGCAGCCTGCCTACCAGCACCCAGTGTCCACCTATAAATCCCACCCTAAGCCAGTAACCCTATTGTAACCCAAGCCCCTACCTTCTCCTCCCCACAGCCGCTAGAGAAATCCCTAGATCCGTAGCTCAGTGGGCATGGAACCTGGAGAGGTTGTAGATGCAGAAGAGGAGGTGGCCATGGGAGACTTGCAGAGAGAGGGAAGAAGAGCAGTAGAGCATAGGGGGGAGGCTAGCAGCGGCAACAAGTTACAGGCTTGAGTATCGCCGCCGTCTAGCTGAGCAGATCTTGGTAGCTCGCAACCGCAAGGACAAGGAGCAATTCCTGGGGGCATTCCCCAATGGCTCTAACTCTAGTGAGGATGATATCATCTACTGGGCAAGGAGGAGGGCCAACTTTCATCCATTTCAAGTAACTAGGCAAAGGTGGACCAGGATTGTGTACCCATGAGGAGTGCTCTGGTTATGTTATATTAATCCTAGATCTATGTATGAAGAGTTTCCTGATGTGTTGAAGGATCTATCTATATGTACTAATATATGTATTGAAGGATCTATCTATATGTACTGATCTATGTATGAATGATCTATCTAGTATTATGTGTTTGAATGAAAGGATGGCTTATTTGTATGTATGAATGAACTCATGAATGATCTATCTAGTATTATGTGTTTGAATGAAAACGATGGCTTATTTGTATGTATGAATGATCTAAGTACTTTTCTGAATGAAAGCATTTTTTATGTGGATGGATGATTTTTAGGGTTGGTCCCCTATATGGCTTATTTGTATGTATGAATGAATTCATGAATGAACTATCTAGTTTTAGGACAAGTTGCCCCCTAAGACGACCTAATTAGGCCATTTTAGGGTTGGTCGACAACTTGCCCCCTAAGATGGCCTATCGGTCATTTTAGGGTTGGTCGACAACTTGCCCCCCTAGATGGCCTAATTAGGCCATTTTACGGTTGGTCGACAACTTGCCCCCCACCTAATTATGCCATTTAGGGTTGGTCGACAACTTGCCCCCCTAGATGGCCTAATTAGGCCATTTTAGGGTTGGTCGACAACTTGCCCCCCTAAGATGGCCTAATTAGGTCATTTTGGGGTTTGTCGATAACTTGCCCCCTAAGATGGCCTAATTAGGTTGTTTTAGGGTTGGTCGACAACTTGCCCCCCTAGATGGCCTAATTAGGTCATTTTGGGGTTGGTTGACAAGTTGCCCCCTAAGATGACCTAATTAGGTCATTTTGGGGTTGGTCGACAACTTGCCCCCCTAGACGGCCTAATTAGGCCATTTTAGGGTTGGCCGACAACTTGCCCCCCTATGATCAACATATCAAATCAATTCATATCAATCAATGATCAACATATGAAATCAATTCATATCAAACAATGATCAACATATGAAATCAGTTCATATCAAACAATGATCAGCATATGAAATCAATTCATAACATACTCAGGCTCTTATCAAATCAAAACAGTTCAGGCAACAACATGACACCACATTACTTAATTGTTCCAAGCAGTTCAAACAAACCTTGTTCAGGGCAACCAATAGAGTTCAGGGCAACAAACAAAGATACCAAACTAATTGTCCCAAGCATGACTAACAAACATAGTTCAAGGCATGACAAATATATGTTTCATAACCATGCTAATTGCTTGAGCTGCTAACAGGGTCTGTCTAGAAGTATTCTGGATTTCATCATCGGAAGTACTGTCTATAATGTTGTTAATTTGCTATCATCTTACGCAGTATCATCAAGTTAGCTAATCTTTGGTCTTCACTATTACCGTGGATGTTCTACTGTATAAAAAAATCTGCAATGTCAGCATGCAGCTTCAGATGCCATTTCATACTATTTCTAAAGTATGTTTTCCATTCACTTCAAGCTAGAATCTTACTTGATTGTTGGCCATATTGCATTTTGTTTTTTTTTCCTCAGGACATGTGTAGGGGATGAGTATCCATTTTGGATTCAATTAGCTTTGCTCAGATACTGAATGTATTAGCGATAGGTCATTGTAGTTCTGGTGGCAATGCTATCACCGATGAATATGTGTAAAACAAGACATGATAAATGCTCTCTATATATATGAGAGTTATTGCCATCCCTAATCTATATATTTTTATTTTTACAATGGCTCGGCTGCAAGACCATATGAACAAAACAATCAACAAAATAATGCCACCCAGCGAATTCCCACCCAGCCACAAGCAATTTAACCAAACGGCACAGCAAAGCGCGCGTATGCTTCTAGTTTATGTCATGCATGCATGGCAATAAAGCAACACATGCATATGTTTGACTAGATAGGCACAAGTTCATACTATTTCCAAATACAGTAATTTATATAGATGGTACAATACAGACAAGGCAAGTGGTGGTCATGCCAGACCGTCTTGACTACTACATATCATGAATGGGCAATTTTGTTTCATTTCCAAAACCACATGCTTAAAATGGAAACCAACGCTAATGGATTTCGCATGTTAACCCCGCAAAACAACCTAAGCTTGCCTAAATTGGTTTATTTCACATGTTAATCCCACATATATAATCTCGCATGTATGTTTGTAATATTAGATATGCATATTAATTGATAACCTTTAAGTGCAATCAAAATATCGTTCTCTGCATGTTAATTCTCACGTATGTTTGTAATATTAGTCAAGACGTGCATTGCATGTGCACGATTACTAGTACAGAGGAAGATGAAGAGTAAGGAAAAGAGGCGTTTGCCTGGGTGCCAAGTAATTCAGCCAGACCCATGAGGAAGGAAGGTAAAGTAGGAAAAATATAGAAGGGGGTAGTTGGGCTGTGAGAGAGGTTGGTAAGACAGAGATGCAGATTGGGCTAGGCCCATTTGGTTTGGAACGAGACAAAAAAAATGTGGGTTACGCCCAGGGAAGAGAGAAGGAATAGAAATGAACTTATTTTTACATAAATCTAGAGAGTGAATAAAGACTCAAATATAAAATCAAATGAAGTTCAAAAAATCCAAAGAAAATTCTGAGTAGCATACTTTAATATGTCAAAAACGAGAAGGATAAAACCCAACTAAAAATGTACAAAAAAATAAAAAACTTAATTTAGGTTAACTTTAATTCAAACTAAATCCTACAAATGTATGAAAACTCAATTTAAGCTTTTCTTAACCAAATAAAACAAACACATTTTTGGCCTTGCTTTTTAGAAAATAATTTTTAAACATTCTAAAAATTGCGATCTTACAATTTTTTGTTGTTGGATTCTGTGCATGAGTTTGTTGGGCTAGTTTCCTACCAATTAGTGAAGCATGGGATCCCAATCCATGTAAATGTAATAGAGATAACCAAAACACCGATGACGTAAAAAGCCATGACAACATAGCAGATTTGATAAAACCAACCATAACTCACATAAGCACGGTCTCAGATTGAAGAGTCTTCTTTCTTGTCATTTCTTTCGTTACTCCAATTCAGTATATTTTCATGCGACCAATTATTCATGCTTAGTTGCTTACACACATAACATTTTTATAGAGTCGCGAAAATTAGCCGCCGAATCAATTACCCATACCCATGTAAACTTTCCTTGCAAACATGGCTTTTGCCTGTGATGGCCCTTCAGATGGCGCCAACTCCGGCGCATTGTGTTGTGGTGGTGGTGCATGCATACCCTTTTTGTAGCAGGTGCATTTGGAGAGTATGCAGAATCCGCCGTCGAACCCCCCCTTTTGGCAACTCTTCATGCATTCCTTCCAGTCCATGCATCCGTCGTTGTAATCCTTGTTCATGGAGGAGAAAAGCTGATGGAAAGCCTCTGCACCTGCATTAGAGAGTTTAACACCCAGAACTTTAATTAATACATGTACTTGCATGATACCACTATGATCAATCTGCCAAATGCACACACATATATAAATTTCATAAAAATGTGTAACCCATGAGCTTACGATATGTACGTATATGTATAATTGGAGTTAATATATGATCTTACGATAGTATCTGAACTTACCGTGGCACATGAGGAGCAAACCCAGAACAAAGGCAACAAGCAATTGTGCTCTATTGATCGCCATGGCCAAGACGATTAAACTTTTCTTTGCTTTGCTTGTGGTTCGTCGGGATTGATCTGAACCGATCTGTGCTATCTATAGAGATGTTCATTTGAGCTTCCATTGAATGTATGAGATGAATCGATGAGGAATTTAAATGACAGATATAAGAGTATTCTTGTCTCATAAATGCAAGTGCTTTAATACTTCAAATATGTGATAACAAAATGTTGGATATACATATATTTCTATTTCGACTATAAATTCAAGTGCTTTAATACTGCAATACATGATATCAAAATGTCAGATATACATATATTTGTGTCTCGTTTATTAATGAAAGCGCTTTAATACTACAAATACATGGTATCAAAATGTTGGACATGTTGGTATTTCTATCCCATCAAGCATTTTAGTACAACAAATACATGATATCAAAATGTCAGATATACATGTAATTCTATCTCATGTATAAACGCAAGTCGTTTAATACTAACAAATACGCAGCATAAAAATGTCAGATATACATGTATTTATATCTTGTGTAGAAATGCAAGTGCTTTAATACTACAAATACTTGTGTTTCTATTTCGCATTTGACTTCTGATGTGTAGATCTACTTTTCCAATGCCATATAGGCAACTTAAGTTTTTGAATCCAGTGAATATTTCATGATAATCTGAACATTTTGTGTTAATATAAAGAAAGCGGTACAATACCTAACATCATGCGTTCATTGATCTCGTAAAGAATTACTATATCAATAGCCCCCACAATCAATAGATACTCAAAACCATATAATCTGTTCAGCATTAATATTATCTTTATAATTGTATGTAACACCATCTGATCATTTGTCTAATGGAGCCTTACTACAATAGATACATCATCATAACAATGCTTCAGTGAACCCACATTACTACTTGGACCACAACAATAGATTTTTCTAACTGTCAATGCAATACGAACAAGAGTTTTAATCACATGTCCTGATATAGAATCACAAAAAAAACATTGGCTATCTTGTGATCCACTGGTGGAAAAACAGGCTTCCGTCCAGCCCCATAAGTCGCGAAGCTGTAGGAACCGCGACTAATGGGACCTTTAGTCGCGGTTCTGGAGGTGAACCGCGACCAAAGGCCCTGGGCCTGTGGCGCTCGGTGGCCAGCGCCGTGAGGTCTTTAGTCGCGGTTTGCCGGGACAACCGCGACTAAAGGTTTTCGGCACCTTTAGTCACGGTTTGCCGTGCCAACCGCAACTAAAGCCCTCCCCTATATATACCCATCCAAAGCAGCCAACACTTAGCCATTTGGAGCCATTCTCTTCACAAGTGGGTGTAGGTTTGCTTTTGGTTCCTCTTATGCACATAAGGTGTTTGATGAAATGCCCCAAGAGCATGAAACAAACATGACATGAAGTGTTGGAGCCACACTCCTCGATCGCTGTTAGCAACTTGATGAACCTTTGATGTGTCATTGATAAAATATGCATGTGTGTAGTTCATTGTTTAATTTATATTGTTTGTAGCTAGCTAGTTAGTTTAATGATGCATGATGGTTAATTATATATTTTATATTATAATAATGCAGATGAATCGGCAATGGATGTACGGTAACCGACTCTCCGAAAGTTCACTACGGGTTTGAAAGATTTCCTCGTAGTGGCTAATGCAAACAAGCGGGGGTTTTGTTATCTGTCCATGTGTTATCTGTAAGAATCGGAAGGGTTACTCTTCCTCAAGAGATGTTCACATGCATCTGCTTCGGCACGGTTTCATGCCAAGCTATAATTGTTGGACCAAGCATGGAGAAAGAGGGGTTATAATGGAAGAAGATGAAGAAGGGGATGATTTCATCGATGAAAGCTATCTTGCTCATTTCGGTGATACTTTCATGGAGGATGCTGAAGGTGAAGGGAAGGTGAAGAAGAGGCACGTGATGATCCCGTTGATGATCTTGGTCGGACCATTGCCGATGCACGGAGACGCCGAAACCTGAAAAGGAGAGGGAGAATTTGGATCGCATGTTAGAGGATCACAGAAAGGCGCTGTACCCGGATGCGATGATGGTCTGAAAAAGTTGGGCTGCACATCGGATTTGCTGAAATGGAAGGCAGAGGCAGGTGTAGCTGACTCGGCATTTGAAAACTTGCTGAAAATGTTGAAGAATATGTTTCAAAGGATAACGAGTTGCCCGCCAAAGACGTCTGAAGCAAAGAAGGTTGTCCGCCCTCTAGGTTTAGAGGTTACGAAGATACATGCATGCATCAACGATCGCATCCTCTACCGCATGTGAATACGAGAATTTGAATGAATGCCCGGTATGCACCGCATTGCGTTATAAGATCGAGGCGATGACCCCGGTGACGATGTTGAGGGCCGTAAACCCGTGAAGAGGGTTCCCGCCAAGGTGATGTGGTATGCTCCTATAATACCACGGTTGAAACGTCTGCTCAGAACAAAGAGCATGCCAAGTTGTTGCGATGGCACAAAGAGGACCGTAAGTCGGACGGGAGTTGAGACACACCGCAGATGGAACGCAATGGAGAAAGATCGACAGATGGTTCAAAGATTTTGCAGCCGACGCAAGGAACATAAGATTTGCTCTAAGTACGGATGGCATGAATCCTTTTGGCGAGGAGCTCCAGCCATAGCACCTGCCCATGACTCTATGCATCTACAACCTTCCTCCTTGGTTGTGCATGAAGCGGAAGTTCATTATGATGCCAAGTGCTCATCCAAGGTCCGAAGCAACCCGGCAACGACATCGATGTGTACCTAAGGCCATTAGTTGATGAACTTTTACAGCTGTGGGGTGGTGTCCGTGTGTGGGATGAGCACAAACAAGAGGAATTTGACCTCTGACGTTGCTTTTCGTAACCATCAACGATTGGCCTGCTCTTAGTAACCTTTCGGGACTGTCAAATAAGGGATACAATGCATGCACGCATCGCTTACATGAGACTGAAAGTGTACATTTGCCAAATTGTAAGAAGAACGTGTACCTTGGGCATCGTCGATTTCTTCCGAAAATTCATCCAAGAAGAAAGAAAGGCAAGCATTACAACGGCAAGGCAGATCACCGGCGAAGCTCGCGAACGCACCGGTGCCGAGGTATTTGATATGGTCAAGGATTTGAAAGTCATCTTTGGAAAGGGTCCTGGCGGACAATCAGTTCGAAGGAGCCGACGGGCACGCAGCCATGTGGAAGAAGAAATCTATATTCTGGGAGCTAGAATATTGGAAAGTCCTAGATGTCCGCTCTGCAATCGACGTGATGCACGTTCTGAAGAATATTTGCGTGAACCTCCTAAGCTTCTTGGGCGTGTATGGGAAGACAAATGATACAAAGGAAGCACGGCAGACCAAAGAACGCTTTGAAAGACCACGATGACCGCATCCGGAATGGTTTCAAGGTCGTGCCAGCTACGCCCGACCAAAGAAGAGAAGGTCATCTTTTTGAATGCTCGAGCAGTATGAAGGTCCCGTCTGGATTCTCGCCCAATATAAAGGGAATAATAAACATGGCGGAGAAAAGTTCCAAAACCTGAAGTCTCACGATCGCCACGTGATTATGACGCAATTGCTTCCGATTGCTTTGAGGGGCTCCTGCCGGAAAATGTTCGAGTAGCCATTGTGAAGCTATGTGCATTCCTCAATGTAATCTCTCGTAAGGTAATCAATCCGTAAGTTCTACCACGGTTACTGAACGATGTGATCCAATGTCTTGTCAGTTTGAGTTGGTGTTCCCGCCATCCTTCTTCAATATTATGACGCACCTCCTGGTTCACCTAGTCGAAGAGATTTTCGTTCTCGGTCCTGTATTTCTACACAATATGTTCCCCTTCGAGAGGTTCATGGGAGTATTAAAGAAATATGTTCGTAATCGTGCTAGGCCAAAAGGAAGCATCGCCAAGGGCTATGGAAATGAGGAGGTAATTGAGTTTTGTGTTGACTTTGTTCCTGACCTTAAGCCAATTGGTCTTCCTCGATCGCTGCACGAGGGAGACTAAGTGGAAAAGGCACGATCGGAAGGAAATCAACGATATGTATGGACGGCCATTCTCCGATCAAGCACACCACACTGTCTTGACCAATTCCAGCTTGGTGGCTCCGTGCTTTGAGAAACACAAGAATATTTTACGTTCGACAACCCGGGAAGCCTGAATCCTGGATTAGGAAGGCCCACATGGAGACTTTCGGCAGTTGGTTGAGAAAACATTTAATGAATGACAATGATGTTGTAGATCAGCTGTACATGTTGGCCAAGACACCATCTTCGACTATAACGACTTTCCAAGGGTACGAGATAAATGGGAATACATTTTACACGATCGCCCAAGATAAAAAGAGCACCAACCAAAACAGTGGTGTCCGCTTTGATGCAGCAACCGAGAATGGGCAAGAGGTCACATATTATGGTTACATAGAGGAGATATGGGAACTTGACTATGGACCCTCCTTTAAGGTCCCTTTGTTCCGGTGCAAATGGTTCAAGCTAACAGGAGGTGGGGTAAAGGTGGACCAGCAATACGGAATGACAATGGTGGATTTCAACAATCTTGGTTACCTTGACGAACCATTCGTCCTAGCGAAAGATGTCGCTCAGGTTTTCTATGTGAAGGACATGAGTAGCAAACCGAGGAAACGGAAAGATAAGAAAACAATCAGTACATCATGCGATGATCCAAAGCGCCACATTGTTCTTTCAGGAAAAGAAACATCGTGGGAGTGGAGGACAAGATGCAGACATGTCAAGATTATAATATGTTTGCTGAAATTCCGCCCTTCAAAGTGAACACCGACCCAAGCATTAAGTTAAATGATGAGGATGCTCCATGGATACGGCACAATCGTAAGCAAGCAGGGACACAAGGGAAGAAATGATGTGTAATAATTTATTGTACCAAACTTTGTTGAATGGATCATGTGAATTATATTACCCGTGATGTGTTTGGTGTCCATTTTTGAATGATTTGAGATACCACCGATGATACATGAAATTTGGAGTGATTTAGTCATACTCCTGCCTAGGCGTATAATATGCATACTGTAGTCTTCATAGCCGCCGTCGTCGTTGTACTTTGGTAGTCGCCGCCTTCTAAGTTGCCGCCGTCGTCGCTGCTTTGCCGTCATTGTCGTCGGGGCGGCGCCGTGGCTCGAATCGAGGGTAGCGCAGCGGGGATATCGCCGGCCGTGATGTAGTCCATGACGCTCTGCAGTCCGCCATACCACCATAGCCGACGGCCTCGTGGAAGTTCCCGTGAGGCGACAGTCCTCCTCATACCGGCGGCGCCCTCTCACGCCGATTGATGAAGAAGGCGTCCCAAGTATGCTGGTTATCGGGATGCCAGCGGGATTCATCCGCTGCTCCGGCGTGAGGTCGAGGTAGTAGTGGTTCGTGATGGCCGCCCGGCCTTGATACCACGAGGGACGGAGGGACCTGCACGCCGGCGCTTAGGCTCCAGCCGGTGGGGACGCGATAGCCCGGTGGACAAGGGTAGTTCGAGGCGCAAAGCTCCTCCACCTGCTGGTAGGTTAGAGTGGGTGCGGTGGAAGCCATGAGAGAGTGATGAGAGATTGTAGAGATGTGATAATGCTGGCCAAGCCGGGCTACATATATGTAGTGAGAAATGGCGGGAAAAATGGGAGCGGGAAGACAGGAGGCGGAAGAAAGTGGCGGGAAGAAAGAGGCGGGAAGACAGGGAAGAAATGGCGGGAAGAAGAGGAATCCAGAGTTGGTCATCTAACCTTTAGTCCCGCTGGTTGGTGCAACCGGGACTAAAGGTTAGACAGACGCTGCGGGTAGCGCATTTACGCCTGTCGGAGGAACAAGACAAAGCGAAGCGGCGCCGTGCCTATAAAAGGAGCATCGACACGCTGCCAAGATAGAGGCGTGAAGAAATGGCGGGAAGACATAGGCGGAAAGAATCATGGAAGACTGGCCGAAGAACTTGTGGGAAGACACAAAGTGCCGGAAGAACTTCTCTGAATTTTTGATATATTATTTGTATTTTAGAATTTTGAAATGAATTAGTTCTATTTTTCTGAATTTTTTGATATATTATTTGTATTTTAACATATTGAATTGAATTAGTTTTATTTTTGACATATTATTTGTATTTGCCTCGTAGGGTTTGGAGACGGTTCGTAGATACAAAGGACGTAGAACTTTATATGCATTAAATTATGTATGGAAACTTGTTCAAAATTGTATATGGTCATCCGATGATATTGAATATATATTGTATATTCCTCTTGAATTCTTTTGGTTCTAATTTCAAATTTGTTTGAAATTGTACATTCATATGCATGTATGTAGTACCGTAGAATATGTGAAACTCCTTCAAAATTAAAATAAAGCACAAAAAATAAAACAATACAAATTAAACAGAAAACAATACAAATTAAAAAGAAAACAATACAAATTAAACAGAAAACAGGTTTGGGGGGCTAAAACCCTTTAGTCGCGGTTAGGGCAGGCGACCATGACTAAAGGGTACCTTTAGTCATGGGTCTCGTCGCCCACCACGACTAAAGGTGGGGCGCGGGAACGCATAAAAACCATAAAAAACCCTTCAGGCGCGGGTGGGCAGGCGACCCGCGACTAAAGGGTACCTTTAGTCGCGGTTCTCGTCGCCAACCGCGACTAAAGGGGGGGGGGCTATAAATACAAGGCGGGGATTCTCGTCTTCTCCGATTCCCGCCTGTTCGTCTCTGCCGCGCCCTCGGCGCGCCGCCGTCGCCCTCGCCGCCCAGCAGCGCCGCCGGCCGGCCTCGGTACTGCCGCCTCGCCGCCCTCCCTCAACGCCGCCGACCTCTCTTTCTCTTTGCCGCCTCCCTCCTCGTCGCTCCGCCCGGGCAGCCGTGGGTGGCGATCCCTCTCTCTCTCTCTCCGGGCCTCGATTGATCCCCTGTCGGTGGCGAAGGCGTCGAAGGTGGCCGTCACGGCGTGCGTTGGACGGCTCACGAGCTCGAGGTAGATGGAGGCGAAGCGGGTGAGGGCGGGTACGTGTGGAGCGTCGCCGTACGGGTAGCAGGCCAGCCTCCAGGCCCTGGCCCATGGCTTGGTGGCTGTGCGCCTTGGAGCTGATCTCGAACGCCATGAAACCAGAGCTCGACATTGCCGATGGACGGATTGATGCGCTAGCTGTACAGAACCGTTGTGCCTCCGTCGGAATAAATAGGTGGCTTAGCACGCTTGAAATCACAACCGACGTGACGGAATTTGGAAACATAATGATACGTCGGTGCATCATTGTTATGGCAAGACGAACCATAATGACGCACCTGCTTGTTTTAATGCCGGGTGCAGAAGGATCCCCTGTATCAATGCAACACCCAATTCATAATAGCATCTTATTAACAGATCACTCCTATTATTACCGGCAAGATGGTTTTTTCTGACCGTGCTTGGCGTTTGTTGAGTTGGCTGTGGGTAGGGCTAGGGCCGGAGGCGACTGTCTACTTTAGTGTCCCCGACGAAAGTCGATAACTTTTTTTTGAGACATTGTCTTTTTTTTAGCGGTATTTTTTCAAGCCGCGAGAGCTGCGGGCCGTATGGTCTCCCCTAGGAAAAAATAGATGTCGGGCCCGACTAACAAGAGGTGAAAAAGACCTTAAAGAAACAAGAAAAATCTCGAAAGTGGTATTCTGAGCTTGAGCTTACGTGAGCTCGAGTGACAAGTAAACCAAAAACAAATTGTATTTTTTTTACCAAACATTGACAAATGTTTAATTGCTTGCAAAGTTTCTTCACAAAATGACATTCGTGAAGACGTGGTTGTCTGTTGTCCTCGCCTCCCTCTCCGTGTGTGTTGTCCTCGCCTCCCTCTCCGTGTCGCCCGTCTGCCGCCCGTCTCGCGCTCTACCGCGACACCCTCTCCCACCCCTTCCTCGCCTCCTTTTGCCACCGCCCTTTCGCCACCGCCACCGCCCCTTCTTCACTTAATTAATTTGTTTTTACTACATGTTTTCAGGACTGACATAATGGCGGACGATAGAGCTGACCCGATTATGGACAACTATGATCCGGACGGTGAAGCACATATGTTCGGCATCATAAACGGCGATATTCTATATGTGCCGACCGGAGAAGAAGAAGATGATATCTCTTCTTATCTGAACCTTGACGGTGAAGATGAAGGGCGCCCGTCGGCAAGATGATGCCGAACAAACGTCGATAAACGACGATCTTCAAATAGAAGTAGCAACCACCTCCGGCCGAGGTATATATATACATTGAGCCTCCGTGATACAAACTAACTGATTTGAATAAATATGTGTGTACTAACGCGACTCTCTTTCTTATTTTAGCCCTCGGCGGATCGTCGAAACAATCGAGTACGTCAAAGCGTGGCGCAACCAAGACGATGAAACAAGGAGAAACATGCACCATCGAGGTTGTCGACAAGGTAACCGGCAGGCATTGGAGCCCCGCAAGAACGCCACCAAGTTTGTCAGCCAATGCGGAGCCATTGTTAGAGACAACGTCTCGATCACCGTCGAGGAGTGGAATGAGCCAAAGAAGGCACGAATTGATGGTTTCACTTTTGTCGATAAGAGAACAAAAAGATTGCTTCAAGAAGCTTATGGAACATTTCGCTCTACCTCCGGAATACAACAAATTCGATGAGGAGGGTAACAAGATTGAGGAAAACAAGGAGAGGAGGAGGCTAGTCAAACAGTTCGCTCTTCATAAGATGGCCGACGCATTCCGGAAATTCAAGCAAAATCTAGCCCGTGACTTTGTCAAGCAGAACAAGACTCCGGATTTCAAAGGACAATATGAGAAACTGAAACATGATTGGCCAGAATTTGTGAAGCAAAAGAAATCGGAGCAGTTCATTCAAATATCGAAAAAAATAAGGAAAATGCGGCTAAGAAGGAGTACAATCATGTTATGGGGCCAGGAGGGTATCGCATTTGGGTGCCTAGGTTGGAGAAGATGGAGAACGAGCTGAGGCGCGAGGAATCCGTCCAGTGCGGAGGATGGGACACAAGGGCCAAAAGCTGGTGGTACGGGCATGGGGAACACTGAACCGGAGATGTGGGAGTGTGTTTTACCGGGCAAATTAATTAAACCCACCCAAGCCCTTATTGACGCAATGAAGGATGCTCAACAGGGAAGATCAAGTTCAACAGAGAGAACGACGCTACCGACAAAGCCCTCGGGAATCCTGAACACGGAGGACGTGTACGAGGCATGGGGCACATTCCGTGGAAAATAGGGTTCCCCGAGCGATGACCCGTCTGATTCTGAAGCCGTAAGAGAAAGATGGATCGGGAAGCAGATGTTGTGGCGCGGTTGGCATCGGAAATGGATGTGATGAAGAAAACCATGAGTGTACTAGTAGCGAAAGAGATGCAGCTCGGGTGCAGCATGAAGATCATCCAGCGGATCTCGGAAGCCAGCAGCGGAGAAGCAGCGTGGCTTCCACGGAGGCCCCACCGGCTGGTGCAGATGCACCGACGATCGAAATTACTGCACCGGAGCCTCTGGTGGTCGAAATTACTGCACCGGAGCCTCTCGGTGGTCGAAATTACTGCACCGGAGCCTCCGTGGTCGAAATTACTTCACCGGAGCCTCCTCGCTACCCGTGGGCGATATAAAGGAGATGAAAGAATGTCATCTGTATTATCCTATCGGAACATGTCCATGAAGGTAGCCATCGGCAGTGCTTTACCATGTTTACTGGAGCACTCCACCACAACAACCCCATTCAAGATGGCTATGCTCGTGTCACGGTGGAGGACATAGTCCAAGGGTTTGAGGACACAGAGATTGACATTGCTACACCAAGGGGAGAAAAGACTTGGAGATGTCAAGCGTCTTTTCATTCTATGGCAAAAGAAGTTTATCAAGTTTCCAGGCGAGGCGCCAAGGACAACAAGTCCACCCCTCACGGTGGTGGTGGTGGCGGTGGCGGTGGTGGTGGTGGTGGTGGTGGCGGTTCACCTACACCTCATCACGTCGGCCGATGCCGCCCCGATCCACAACGTCCGGCGGGTGATCAGCCGCCGCCCCGATCCTCGTCGGCGGGTGATCGACGCCGCCCCAATCCACCTCCGCAAAGAAGCGAAGCAGTCCTGGATTATTAACCGGACCCTTATGTACCTAAGACCACAAAGGTACCGGAGCCATCATCAAGCCTCTCCACACAAGGCCTTGGGAACGTAGTGCCGAGGAAGTCGACGCTGCGGCTGCTGATTTGGAGAAATGGAAGGCGGACTGCAAGAAGAAAAGAGAGCCCGAGCCCAAGCCAGTATTTTCTGATGAGCAAAAGAAGTGGGCTAAGTCATTTTTGAGCACACCGTCCCAAGCCGCGAAGAATCTGCCTAACGACTATGCACGTGAACTTCGCAGGCAGGCACTCATGTTCAAGGAGAACAAAGAGCGGGAGAAGGCCGAAAGTAAAAAAGCGGAAACAAGTTGCCCAGCTCGGGGAACAAAGTAAACAATCGATTGCCCCGCTTATAGTGGAAGCCTTCCGTCCGGATGCCCCGAGATCATACAAGCTGCGGCAGACAGGATTATTTATGTGAGTGCCGAGCGAGAACAAGCGGCCAACTTAGGTATTACTCTTCGTGAACTGTTAGGCCTTGATGAGGCGCCGATGAAGGAGGTAGTAATTACATATGTCAAGAATGGGCCTCTCGTCGAGCTCTTGTGAAAAGGATCTACCTCCACAAATGAAAGGTCTGCTGAAATGGTACAAGGGTTACATAAAAAATAAAAACGCCAAAGAATATATATATGCGGAAGTTAGACATGAGCATCACTTCAAACATTACTATGTACAAATTGAACTGAGTGAATTGTTCCAGCTTTTCAATCTGCTGAGCTCGACAAATCTATCATCGGTTGCTACGTTACGTAAGTGATTTATTAATTTCTACCCCATCTCGTTCATATTGCCTGCACTATATATATGTCCTAACTATATTGTTGTGTCCGCTATTATACATGCAGAATGAAGATTAAGGAATGCAGAGTAAGGAACATCCATGATGTTGGGTTCATTGACCCACACATCGTTAATGGACATGTGTTGGAGCATCACCCGCCGACGTGGAGGCAGACCTGTGGCAGTTTCTTACAAAGCAGGAACTCAAAAGTGATATTCTATTTCCTTACCATTTTGGGTGAGTGTTTCGTCTTGAGCACATTCTCTTTTGTTTACTCCATGCATGGTATGTGGCGGCTAATCGATGAGTTATGCATGACGTCACTGCATGTATCGTGTCCGCAGGTTCCACCGGATTCTGCTAGTAATTAAAGTTAACACCTCGTAATGTCTCGCCCACGACTCTCTGGATATGGATCCAAAGCTTTGGGGCGACATGAGAAGAATGCTGCGAAGTAATTATTTTCATTCATTTGCGCTCTATATCGATCGGCCTATTTCGTTCATTTCCTAATATCAAGTAACTAATAACTCTCTTGTTCATTTAATTTTCTTTGCCTCGTAGGGTTTGGAGACGGTTCAGAGATACAAAGGTCGGTGAATTCAAAAGAGCTAGAATTCAAAAGGTCAAAGGCTAAGAATGCTGGGGATATTCAGCCACGGAGACCAATCTATGTGGATACTATGTTCAGTGAGATGATCCGAGATACACCTCTGAGCGGGTTCCGAGTGATACCAATGCTCGGAGGAATAACCTCCGTGGATGCTTAGTCCGTAAGCTCGCTTCCGACCACTTCAAGAGGAACTAGCTGGATGGTTCAGCAGGGAAGTCCTCCATCCTAAAGGAGAACACTATTACGAGGACGTAGAACTTTATATGCATTAAATCATGTATGGAAACTTGTTCAAAATTGTATATGGTCATCCGATGATATTGAATATATATTGTATATTCCTCTTGAATTCTTTTTGGTTCTAATTTCAAATTTATTTGAAATTGTACATTCATATGCATGTATGTAGTACCGTAGAATATATGAAACTCCTTCAAAATTAAAATAAAGCACAAAAGAAATAAAACAATACAAATTAAACAGACAACAGGTTTAGGGGGGCTAAAACCCTAAACCTGTGGCGGCTTTTAGTCATGATTGGCGGAAAGAACCGCGACTAAAGGTCCTCCGCCTTGACAACCGCTTTGGCGCCCACGTGGACGGGCCGTTAGTCGCGGTTCTTAAGCAGCCGCGACTAAAGGTGGGGGGCTTTAGTCGCGCTTATTTGGTCGCGGTTGCGCAACCGCGACTAATGGCAGTTGCGAACCGCGACCAAAGGCCTTTTTTCCACCAGTGATCTTAGATTAAACTCTATGTTTCCCGCAAAAAAAGAGAGATTAAACTCTATGTATTGGTCTAAGGTCCATACAAATAACACATTTTGGTCATTAATTTTATGTTGTTTTGGTGATAGCGCAATAATTAAATTTCCACAAAGTAAAGCAAATTAAATATAGTTCCCTCATAGGTGTTACGCAATTTAGCATAATGTTTTCAATGGTTATTGAACCATATTATTTATATTCATGTGTAATACGAATATTATGAAACCATAAGTTAATTTCTCATACAGTTCGACACGCAATTCGCTCCACAACTAAGTGATGACCAACTTCAACACAATTATGATGAGCTCTGGTAACATGCTTGATTATATATAAGCAGCTTTGAATAGGAATGCCGCAAAATTAAAGGCCTCTCCATTTATATCATGTTTGAGTTGTGGGAGCAATCATGTTTTCGTGTTTGAGATGTGGGAGGGAACTGAAAACACTAGTATATCACACGTTACATGCAACATATGAGCACAAAGAACAGTGGCGGAGCTAGCAGAAGATATGAACACATTACATGCAACATACGGCTAAACTCTCTATAATTTAACCCTCCAAAAAAATTCCCTTCAGTAATTAGGCCAGGGCAGGGGGGCAGTGGCCACCCCAGGACTGCACGTAGCTCTGCCGATGCAAAAGAAGCCAGACTAGTGAAAGAGCGGGACAAATGGATGGCTCAACTACCAGCAGTAGCCAGTGATTACCTTCGTTACAGCGCACCAGATTAGGGACTTGAAAACCGCAAAGCAAGAACAGGACATTTGGTTCTATGCCGGTTTTCTTTGTGAGCCTTGTCCCTGTCATCGTTTGAGTGCCATGGGGCACATGTTTGCTGAAAAATATGGGAGGAAGCCCTGCATTGTGTTCAATATCCTCTCGGTGTGTGGAAGATTCAGTTACATTACGAAATCACAATTTGTACTCTATTACAAATCGACGTAAATCCTGTTCTACTGCTTCTTTTCCAGGATTGTATTTAGCACCCTCTTCGACCTTAGCAGGACCGACTAGGTGGCAGTTAGGGGCTGCTTGCGTTACACTATGGTTTATTAGGACCAATTGTAGGGTCTTATTTGCACGAAGTCATGTGTACTGATGCAGCTAGCTTCAACTAAGTGGAGTACCTGTTCCTTTGGTTTTCTTTTTCTTTAATCTACTAGTCAGCACTGTACACTCTGTAGAGTTTTCTCGTACTAGTTTCTAGAGTTCTCTGTAACCTTATTTTGTAAGTCCCCTATCGTGGTTTTGTCACGGCAGATGTCCTCATGAAAGGACTTAGTCGCGGAGCCATCGCTACGGGTTAACTTGGAGGGGTTAAAACGGACGCAAAGACACAAGAGTTATACTAGTTCGGCCCCTTCAATGAAGGTAAAAGCCTACGTCTAGTTTGTGATGGGATTGATGTGGTCTCGATGACTAGGGAGCAAACAGCTTCGCCTAGGCCTCGAGTTGTTGTTGTCCTTAGAACCGCCCCGGGACGTCCCCATATATACGCCGGTGAAGCCCGTCGGTTCAGAGAGTCCCAATCTCCGGTTCATACTCGTATCCGGGTTGGTCTCTCTCTATTCCTAACTTACAGTACAAGTTTACATACCAGGCCGGTTTACGGCTACAGGTTCTAAACCGACTAGGGGCCTTGGGCCCTTACTTTCATGTTTGGGCTCTTACACCGTTGAACTACTAATGAAGTTAACCAGGTCCGGATAGGCCGGTTCACGCCCAGTAGTAATATCCCCAACATTAGGCCCCAGATTGATTTGAACAGGTTCATGTCAATCCTTGATAAAAAATCTTCAACTTCAATATCTTCTTATAATTGTTGAACCGCCGTGATGTCCCCTTCTCTGGTTGCTGTAAACCGCCGTGACGTCATCTTTGGAGCACCGTAACGGTCCATCATGACATCACCTCTGCATAAAAAGGATCAAAAAGATTCCCTTCTCATTAATGGTTATCCCGAAAATCGAGGCGACAGGCGCGCCCACTCGGCCGCTTCGGACGCCTTGATTCTCGCGCCTGCCTTTCACTCCTTCCCTTATAAATAAAGCCCGAGGGCCCCCTTTTCTCTTCCTCTTCTGCATCTTCTTCTTCCTCGCGACGACCTCAGCTCTGAAGCTCCGCCGCCGTCCGCGACCTTCGAGAACCGCACCAACCAAGGCAGTTGCATCAACCTGAGTTAGATCAGAGACTCATCGCCTCCCTCCGCCACGATCTGCAGCGGTATACCTCTTCTGTTCTTTTGCCTTTAGATCTGTATTAAGTTTTTGCAAGTTCATCCGCAGTTCTCCATTTTTTCCTCTTCTTCCTACCTTCTGTTGTGGCAGTTTTAATCCAAAAACAGTTATAGATCTCTTGCGGTAGTCATTCCGCATCTATTTTTAATACTAGCAGCCCTTCCTTTTCTTCTGGTAGAACATACATCCTTCTTTGTTTTTCTTGAATGCCTTTTAAAGAATGCAGTAAAAACTGTCTTATAGACGCGCGGTAGATCCAAATAGATTTGACTATTGTGTGAAACCTGTTTCTGTCAACACTTAGCAGAAAACTTGAATCTGGGCCTTTCTGCCTATGGGCGGTTTAATCCTTGATAGCCAACCCGCCATATGTCATTAGCCCTCTTTTAAACCGCCAACTGTTTGATTTTCTTTCAGCTCCCCCCTTCCGGAATGGCGAAACAATTTTCTTCTTGCAATTGGGTTCCGTCCCGGATCACGGAAACACAGCTCAATGGCTACGTCACCACTGGCGCTTTAGCCTCAAAAAATGTTCTCCACTGGCGTGTTCCGGAATCGGAATGTCCGCCGGAACCTCAAGAAGGAGAGGTAATTGTTTTTATGCAACACCTAGACCGGGGATTCAGCCCGCCCGGATCAAAAAAATTCCGGGATGTCCTCGCAAGCTTCCAACTCCATCCACAAGATATTGGTCCGAACTCTGTGTCCAATATATGCAACTTTCAAGTCTTCTGCGAAGTCTATCTTCAAGAAGAACCAACTGTGGAGTTATTCCGAGATTTCTTTCATTTGAACCGCCGTTCAGAGTTTTTGGACGGTCCTAACACAGAACTTGGTGGCGTTTCAATCCAAAAAAGGAAAGAAGTGGACTTTCCTCACGCCAAACATCATAGCCATCCGAAAGATTGGAATCTAACCTGGTTCTATTGCCGGAACACTGCTCCTAATGGAGAAAATCCTTTGCCGGGTTATCGCCCTCACCGGCTTAGCAACAATCACCCCTTGCCTTCGCGCTTGACTGCCGCAGAACGGAAGAACTTTGCACCCCAAATTATCAAGCTCCGGGCTCTGATGGCCAACGGCTTAACCGGTATTGACCTTGTCCGCTGTTGGGTTTCTTGGGGCATCTTGCCATTAAGCCGCCGCCCCGGATTGATGCACGAATACACTGGTGACGTCAAAGATCCTCAACGACATCACGAGCTATCAATAACTGAGCTTGAAGTTGCCGAGACAGTGAAGAAAATGCTCGATGAACCGATCTCCGCGTGCAGCCAAACCGGGTTGGCCCCGTTCTGCGTCTCCAACAAACCGCCCGCGGTAAGGTTCCACTCATTGCACTACTGATTTTGATTCCATATTGATTGTATTAATCCCTTATTAATTCTCAGGCTAACAACTCCTTTTGGAAACGAACAAAACCGGCCCGGGTTCCTCGTGTAAAGACCAAGACCACCAAGAAAGCTGGCAAGAGGAAAACCGCCGAGTCTTCTGAACCGCCGGAAGATGAAGAATCAGATGCTGAGGTAGAGCTTGACTTACTTTGTTCCTTTTGTCATTCATTTCTTGTGATTACAATTCCTGTGATGACGCTGAGGCCAGCCATGCAGAACCTGTTGAGGTAATCCTTCTTTCTTCCAATTCTGATCTTATACTGGTTAAAAGAATTTGCCGCACAGTCCGGAAAGTGAAACAATCTCACTCTTGTGCTCATTTGAATCCAAAACTTTCTTTGAAGACACAGCAAACTGAAGAACGTCGTACGACCCGGCATAGCGGTCAACAAATTACATCGTCCGGTTTAGCTGACACACCAACCCTAAACGCCGCCCGTGAGGTGACTTGTTCTCCTGAAAAGCGTTATCCTTTGAAAGGTTTCTTCCGATGCCCTCTCAATCCGTCGACCCAAATTATCGTGCTTCTTCCAACTCGTCTGGCGGTTCATCAACCACTCAGCTGCCTCCTCTCAAAGTTGCTGCTGGGTAAGCATATTACTCCTTAATTTGTTCCTTGTATTTGTCGGTTTATCATATTCCAACCCTTGATGTTGTAGCACCAAGGCTCGCCTTAGTAAGAAGGCCAAGACCCTCGACCCTACTGTGGATGTTGATCCGGAGAAGACTCCAGAGCATCATGGTGAAAATCCCGAAGTTGCTAAAGACAACTCTGCTGGGGTTAATCAAGATGACAATGCTAATCCGCCAGAGGCTGAACCGGATGTCCAAGTTGAGACGTCACATCCTCCTGCTCCACCGAGTCCTGCAGCAGAACAACGGGATTCAACTGCTGATCCGCCAAGCCCGGGTATGAAAGCGCCAAGCCCAGGTAAAAATGCCAATCCGGCCAGCCCGACCAAAGATGACGATGCCGTGATTCACGGGCATCGCATATACCGCCACAGCAATCCGGTTGCTCTATCAAAGCACAGCGCCAAGGAAGAGTTTACTGCCACGAGTAAAGGGAAGGAAAAAACTGATCATCGACTTATGACAATTTCTCGCCCAAGATCTTCACTCTGGCTTCCTGAACCGGCTCTACACAAGTCGTGGTTTCGAAGCCGGTCTGGTAGATCTTATGAAGGAGCGCTATGAGGTAAAGAGTTATGCCTCTCTTGTACCTTCATTGCGTAGTAGCCCCCAAGGGTGTGTTTGTAATCTTCTTTCAAGCCGATACTTGATATAGAACTCAATACTTTCAGAGTCCACTGTTGTAGCCCCCAAGGGCCGGTTCAACTTAGTATAGTTAAACCGGGACTTAATATAAAACTCAAATTTTTCAGACTTCACTGATGTAGCCCCCAAGGGCCGGTTCAACTTAGTATAGTTAAACCGGGACTGTAACTTATATCGCCGCAGCAGAACATGTTCGAGCAAATAGCCATTAGCCCCCAAGTGCCAAGTTGAATACCTGTATTGAGCTTGGGACTTTGTGATGAAACTACTAACATGCTCCCTTTTTGTCACAGAGTGAGATACGCCAACAAACCTCACAAATCAATGATCTTCATGTCAATCTGAAAACTCAACAAGCGAAACCTCCAAGGCCAAGGATGAGTTGAAACCGCCTTGACTACTATGGAGCAGCTCAAGGAGTGGTTTAAGTCCGAGCGGGCCAACTGGGATACTGAGAAAGCGGGCTTGTTAAAACGGGCGGAAGATGCTGAAGCAGCCATTAAACCGGTGACGGAAGAGCTCACTGGATTAAAGTACCAAATTAACGCCATGACCTCTGCAATATTTGGTAAGCAATGTTTCACCAAGGTTGTGATGAATATTCCGTTTTGAAATTTCCTCCGGTTTAACCTGAACTTTCTTAAACCGGTATAGGTAAGCGCATTGCTCATCCGGCTCGACATGCGGAAGAAACTCAAGGCCGCGTATACGCTAATTGAACAGCTGTATACCGGCACCCAGCGAGTTATTTGCGCCACCTCTTATGATAACACAGCTCCGACATTGATCAAGGACACACTGGATCGGCTATCCATGATACCGGCACAGCTAGAAGAATTGAAACGATCCGCTGCCCGGGCTGGCACCTTATTGGCACTAACTCGCGCCAAAGCATGGATAGCTGACCTTGATCCGGTGACATAGCCAAAGGCTTCCCCAGTGCTCAAGAAAATGGCGAAGCATTTGATAATGATGCTCTCAAACGGGTAACAAGGAGATGCGTCCTCTGGCGAGTGTATCGGCAGCAGAGGCCAACCCGACGGTTCACCGCTCCTTCTCTGATGCAAACAACGAACGGGTTGAAGCTGTTATTCCGGAAGTGCGTAACCTTGTTCCTCCAACCCGTAAGCACACTTATGCCCCTCGACGTTGATCCAGCTGAGCTTATAAGTGCGAGGCTGTCTTTCGTGCTTTAACCCGGATTGATCGACCACCAATGACTTCCGCCATTGGGTGGTGAGGAGGAAGAAGTTGAACCGACGCCAGACGATCCATCTTCTTCACGTCAACCCGGCAATGAAGCTTAATCCGTCAAGTCGGTTGATGCATCAGAAGCTGCCTGTTATGACGTCATTCCAAATTTTGGGCCTCTGAGTGCCTTGTAATAGGATAGCCATCACTTTTGTATTTAATACGCCTTCGTGCAATGGTGCGGACTCCTTTGATTGAATGATCGGAACCTTCAATTTAGATTGCCTGCAGTCACAAAATCTTAAACTGCCCCAGCGGTCTGTGCCGCCAGCCGGTTTGTGACATTCATATATATATGAAATGAAATATTGAGGTATATAATCAAAATTTTGCGATACAAAATACCTGCCGTCGCTGGGCATGAAGTTGGCTTAGCCAATCTTGAAGCGGAGGTTGTATAAACCATTACCGTCAAAGGAGAGAACAGCTCCTGTGTTTATACTGCCGGTTTACCACGTAAACCGTGCCGGGTCATAATAAGCCCCCTGTTACTCCATAATAGGATGTTAACAGAAAAAACATCAAACCGGTGAAATTATAGCCGGATTAAAAAATTGACCGAATTCCATTAACTGACAGTTTTGAAAACGATTTAAAAATGTTGTCGGTTTAAGAAATGCAACAAAAATCAAATAATAGTTATGACAAACATGGGAGCAAAGGCAATGATAAACCGTTTGCAAAAGATAAAGTTGTACTGAGCCGATCAGATGGTGTTACCATGGTCGGACACGACCAAGCTCCCTATAAGGTGTAGCCATGGTTCGAGTCAGCCAGGTCCCCAACTGAAACCGTGGCATTATGTCGATCAGGTGGCGTGGCAATGGTTCGGGTTCGACCAAGCCCCCAAGTGACTCTATGGCCTTAGGCCGATCAAGAGGCATGACCGGTTCAGACTTGACCATGTCCCCAAGTGATCTGGTGGCTTTCGCCTATCAAAAGGTGTTGCATTGGTTCGGACACGACCAAGCCCCAAGTGATATCACAAAGCTTTTTGAAAAACAAACTCAAGGTAAACCGGAGGCCGCTTTGAGACAGAACAACTCCATGTAACCACGCATGATGTAACAGTAACGTATACCCCGCTTTAGCCGAGGCTCCGGTTTATTACTTTATAATATATACAATGTAATATGTACATAAGTAGAGCCGATGGCTCAGGTATAATAAGGCGAAGATGAGCTATGTTCCACGGCCTGTTGGTCTCCTCCTCGGCGTGCGTGAGTCTTTATGCTCTCGAACATCGATCGGATAAATGCGACCCGTTGTGCAGATTCTTGCTGACCACGAAAGGTCCCTCCCAAGGTGGGGATAGCTTGTGCATATCGGTCTGGTCTTGGATGAGTCGAAGCACCAAATCTCCTTCTTGAAAAGTTCTGGTTCTGACCCGGCGACTATGATAACGACGAAGATCCTGTTGGTAAATCGCCGAGCGGGCAGCTGCTATGTCACGCTCTTCATCCAACCGATCCAAAGTGTCCTGTCGTGCCATCTCGTTATCCGCTTCAACATAAGCTGCCACACGAGGTGAGTCATGACGAATGTCACTGGGGAGAACCGCCTCCGCTCCATAAACCATAAAGAACGGCGTGTATCCGGTGGATCTGTTAGGCGTAGTATTTATACTCCATAACACAGATGGTAGCTCTTCTACCCAACAACCCAGTGTCCTCTGCAAAGGGACCATAAGCCGGGGCTTGATGCCTCTCAAGATCTCTTGATTGGCTCTTTCCGCTTGACCATTGGACTGTGGGTGAGCTCTTGAAGAAAGCGTCAAGCCGGATGTGCTCACGTTCATAGAACTCCTTCATGGCACCTTTGGACAAATTGGTACCATTATCTGTGATGATACCGTGTGGAAAACCAAACCGAAAATCACCTTTTGATGAACTGAACTGCCGTCGTGGCCGCATCACACTTACTAACAGGTTCTGCCTCTACCCACTTTGTAAATTTGTCGACCGCCACCAACAGGTGGGTCTTCTTGTCCTTGGACCTTTTGAAAGGTCCAACCATATCCAGCCCCCAAGTCGCAAATGGCCAAGTAATTGGAATCATTCTCAATTCTTGGGCCGGTACATGAGCACGTCTGGAAAACTTTTGGAAACCATCACATCGTCTGACCAGATCTTCCGCATCAGCATGGGCAGTCAACCAATAGAAACCGTAGCGGAACGCTTTAGCCACCAAGGATTTTGAACCGGCGTGGTGACCACAGTCTCCTTCGTGGATCTCACGCAATAGTTCACAGCCTTCCTCAGGGGACACACAGCGTTGAAACGCCCCTGACACACTGCAATGATGCAACTGGTCATAGACTTAGACCGCCGAACTATCTGCCGGGCCAACGTCTCATCTTCTGGTAACTCGCCCCGGTTCATGTACGCCAGATAAGGGAGCATCCAATCCGGAGTGACGCGCAGAGCTGCCACCAATTGAGCCTCCGGATCAGGAACAGCCAAATCCGCTTCACCAGGGAGCTTGACTGACGGATTGTGCAGTACGTCGAGAAAAACATTGGGCGGGACCGGTTTGCGTTGAGAGCCCAACCGGCTCAAAGCGTCCGCCGCTTCATTCTTCTGACGGTCCACGTGGTCCACCTGATAGCCCTTGAAATGACCTGCGACAACATCCACCTCACAACGATATGCAGCCATGAGTGGGTCCTTTGAATCCCAAGTGCCAGACACCTGTTGAGACACTAGGTCCGAGTCACCGAAGCACTTAACCCGGCTTAGATTCATCTCCTTAGCCATCCGAAGACCATGGAGTAAGGCTTCATACTCAGCTGCATTGTTAGTACAAGGGAACATTAAGCGGAGAACGTAACAAAACTTGTCACCTCGTGGGGAAGTTAATACGACTCCAGCCCCCGAGCCCTCCAACTGCCTGGATCCATCAAAATGGATGGTCCAGTATGTATGATCCGGCTTTTCTTCAGGCGTTTGCAACTCCGTCCAATCATTAATGAAATCCACAAGTGCTTGAGACTTCACCGCCGTCCGAGGTACGTACTTCAAACTGTGTGGCCCAAGCTCTATAACCCACTTGGCAATCCGGCCAGTCGCCTCCCGGTTCTGTATGATATCACCTAAGGGAGCTGAACTGATCACCGTGATGGGGTGCCCTTGGAAATACTGCTTCAGCTTCCGACGCCATAAAAACTCCATACACCAGCTTACGCCAATGCGGATATCTTTGCCTAGATTCAATAAGCACCTCGCTGATATAATAAACCGGACGTTGAACCGGATGTTCCTTCTGCCTCCTTCCGCTCTACCACAATGGCCACGCTTAACCGCTTGGCGTTAGCGACAACATATAGCGTAAGCGGCTCCTTGTCGATGGGAGCGGCGAGCACAAAGCGGGTTGGCCAATTGCCGCTTTAAGTCCTCCAACGCTTCATCGGTGGTGGACTCGCATAAACTGATCTGTCTTCTTCAAAGATTCGGTACAAAGGGATGGCCTTCTCTCCGAGGCGGCTGATAAACCAGCTCAGCGCGGCAATCCGGCCCGCCAAACGTTGGACATCATTAATACACTTTGGTTTAGCCAGGGAGGTGATAGCCGTAATCTTCTCCGGATTAGTTTCAATCCCCCTGTTGGACACGAGAAAACCCAATAACTTGCCGGAACACCAAAAACACATTTGGCCGGGTTGAGCATCATCTTGTAAACCCGCAGGTTGTCAAAGGTTTCTTTCAAATCATCAATCAGTGTTTCCTTCTTCCTTGACTTAACCACAATATCATCCACATAGGCATGCACATTACGGCCGATCTGTTCATGCAAGCAATTCTGTACACAACGCTGATAAGTTGCTTGGGCGCTCTTGAGCCCAAAAGGCATAGACACATAGCAGAAGGCTCCAAAGGGAGTGATAAACGATGTCTTCTCCTGGTCCTTAACCGCCATCTTGATCTGATGATATCCAGAATACACATCCAAAAGCTCAACGCTCACAACCCGCAGTGGCATCAATAATCTGGTCAATGCGGGAGGGCAAAAGGATCTGCTGGACAAGCCTTGTTAAGATCTGTGTAATCCACACACATGCGCCAAGTGCCGTTTTCTTAAGGACCAGCACGGATTAGCAAGCCACTCTGGATGGAAAACTTCAACGATAAAACCCGCTGCTAAGAGCCTAGCAACCTCCTCTCCAATGGCCTTACGCCTCTCCTCATTAAACCGGCGGAGAAACTGCTTCACCGGTTTGTACTTGGGATCAACATTAAGAGTGTGCTCAGCGAGCTCCCTCGGTACACCTGGCATGTCAGAAGGCTTCCATGCAAAAATGTCCCGATTCTCACGGATGAACTCGATGAGCGCAGTTTCCTATTTCGGATCCAAGTTGGCACTGATCTTTGAACGCTTGACGAATCGCCAGTACAAAGTCAACAAGCTTAGTATCGGCTGCCGATTTGAACTTCGTAGGCGGATCGTGCTCATGAAGTTGGCTTCTTCAATGGAGTCATGTCCGCCGGATCAACATTGTCCTTATAATACTTCAGCTCCTCGGTGGCACAAACCGACTCTGCATAAGCCGCATCACCTTCCTCACACTCCAAAGCGATCTTGCGGCTCCCATGAACCGTTATTGTCCCCTTGTGACCCGGCATCTTGAGCTGCAAATAGATATAACAAGGTCGTGCCATGAACTTGGCATAAGCCGGCCGCCCAAACAGGGCGTGATATGGACTTTGAATTTTCACCACTTCAAACGTCAATGTTTTTGATCTGGAGTCATATTCATCCCCGAAGGCCACCTCCAGAGCTATTTTACCAACCGGATACGCTGACTTGCCAGGCACCACACCATGGAACACTGTATTAGACGTTTTGAGATGTTTATCTGTTAACCCCATACGACGGAAGGTCTCGTAGTACGTGATGTTGATGCTGCTCCTCCATCCATAAGCACCTTGGTGAACTTATAACCTCCCACCTGAGGTGCCACCACCAGGGCTAGCTGACCCGGATTGTCAACCCGGGGAGGATGATCCTCTCTACTTCATACAATGGGCTGCTCTGACCAGCGTAGGTAATGGGGCACGGCCGGTTCAACAACGTTGGCTGCCCGCTTCTGAAGCTTCCGGTCTCGCTTGTCTAAGCTGGTGGTGAAGACGTGGTACTGCCTACTATTCAACTGCTTTGGGTTGCTCTGATAACCCGACTGCTGCTGCTGCTGCTGATTGTAACCACCCTGGTTATTCTGATTGTTCTGGTTGTTATGTCCGCCCGGATTACCATTAAACCCTGAACCGGAATTTCCTCCACCGTAACCCGGCCCGGATCCTGAACCGCCGCCGGAACCTTGATCATACCGGAAAGCATTAGAACTTTTGAACTCCTGCATAATGTAACAATCCTTCCAGAGGTGATTTGCTGGCGCCTCCTTCGTCCCATGCTTCGGACAGGGTTGATTCAACAGATAGTTCAAACGGTCCGGATTGAGATTAGGCGCTCCACCTTGATTTGGCTGTTTACCCTTGCGCCGTTGGCCCTTGTCCTGCGCGTTGGTGTTGGCTACGAAGTCCATGTTGCCATTCGCTTTACGCTTGCCCCCACCATTACAGCCGAGTGATGCTTTGGCCTTTGGAGTTGATGTTCTTCTTTCCTTCCATGTCTCGTCATCATCGGACTCGGGATCCTTGGTACTATCGTAATCAGCATACTTCACTAAAGCGCCCATGAGAGTGCCCATGTCATTGCAAAACCGCTTCATGCGCCCCAGCTTCAACTTTAAAGGTTTAAACCGGCGGTTGCCCTCGAGGTCAAGATCGCAGAATCAGCGTTGATCCGGTCTGAAGAATGTAAGACTTCCGAAACGCGGCGTACCCAAAGGGTTGTTGACTCCCCTTCACCCTGGACACAAGCCGCCAAGTCCACCACGGACATGGGCTGCTTACAGGTATCTTTGAAATTCTGGATAAACCGGGTCCGCAACTGGGCCCATGAACTGATAGAATTGGGCGGCAAGCTTTTCAACCAAGTACGGGTCGTGCCCTCGAGCACCATAGTGAAGTATTTTGCACACGTGGCTTCATCCACATCCAGCATCTCCATAGCCATCGCATAACTCTATATCCATGCTTCTGGAGCCAAATCGGCGGTGTAATTTGGCACCTTGCGCGGACCCTTGAAATCCTTGGGCAAGCGTACATTGCGTAAAGCGGGGACGAGGCAAGGCACCCCAAAGAGCTAGAGGTAACTCCAGGCTCAAAGATGGTCGGACGAACCGGCGTAAGCTGATAATCCTGATGCTGCGCTGCTAACTCGGCCTCCCTGCGTGCCCGGGCCCGGTCCACCACCTCCTGAGCGTTGTCGAAACCACCTGCCGGGTTGTTGCCACGGGGCGCACCACGCCGTGCATTACTTGATACGGCCGGTTCATCCACGTGCCTGCTATAGCTTCGGCTTGGGCGGGGGGTAGAGTGGATCCGGTCGCGGCTGTACGAATATGCTTCCTGTTGGACCAAAGCTGTCCTAAGGAGTTCCTTGACCCGGCGCGTCTCTACTGCCTGTGGTGAATCGCCTTCAATTGGAATTGCCTCCAACCGTGCCGCAGCTGCAACAAGGTTATCCATCGGGTTGGAGAAGTAACCTGGAGGTGTTTGCACAGCCTGAGGCGTACTGGCATTATGGCGAGGTAGATCTATTACACGGGGCTGAACTGGGCGCCGCCTGGCCCCGTGCTTCCGCCGGTTCACCACCGGCGGATTACCGTCCTCGCTCACAGGGTGTTGAAGAGATCTCTTCCCTCGAAAACTGAAGGCAAACGGGATCTGTATTTCCTCTTCATGACTTCATGTGACGCGCTCTGATCCAGCATGAGCCTATAAGCCTGCGCATCCAAAGCGGCCCGCTCTGCCGCCATCCTGGCGTCTGCAGCTGCCAGATCCGCTTTAGCCTGAGTGATTTGCTCCTTCACCTTCGCAATCTCCGCGTTATGAACGTCCTGGTCCGCCGGGTTAACCTCTGCCATGAGCACGGCCAACGCATCGAATAGTTCTGATAAAACTTGAGCCGGCGGGCGCACAGGGCCTCCTGCCCCGGCTGCCGTCGCCGCTGTTGAACCGGCAACCATTGTCGCAGTGGTCGAAGAGTGAAGTATTGCTTGTGTGCCGGCCATGAATATTCCAACCCGGTTGGGCAGATCAGGGGTCCGGAATCATCACCGTCGGAACAGCCCCCAATCCGCCATCTTGCAGCTGATATAGAGACTCAGTTTCTCCGGTCGACGACTCGTCATCAGAGTAGACGACGGTTTCGCCACCAGATTCTGATCCGTCCTCATAACTTCCTCCGTGGATGACTCCCACGAAGGCACGCTTGACGGCCGGTTTAGCCTGGGCAGGTTTCGCACGCTGAGCCGTCTCGACGAGGTCGGTGCAGATGTCCGGCTCAGGCCCTGGCTCACCGATCTTGCCGATGAAAACGTGTATGCCACCAAAGGGGACCCGGTACCCGTACTCAATCGAGCCGGCCTCGGGGCCCCAGCCTGCATCATCGATGTAGAGCTTGCCACGATGACTCTTGATCATCCGGCCCACAGCGTAGCCTTCGAGTCCTTCGAGCTTGCCCTCCAAGATCATCAAACCATCGTGCGATAGCCCCACGGTGGGCGCCAACTGTCGTGGTTTTGTCACGGCAGATGTCCTCATGAAAGGACTTAGTCGCAGAGCCGTCGCTACGGGTTAACTTGGAGGGGTTAAAGCGGACGCAAAGACACAAGAGTTATACTAGTTCGGCCCCTTCAATGAAGGTAAAAGCCTACGTCTAGTTTGTGATGGGATTGATGTGGTCTCGATGACTAGGGAGCAAACAGCTTCGCCTAGGCCTCGAGTTGTTGTTGTCTGTCCCTTGAACCGCCCCGGATCATCCCCTTATATACTCGGGTGACGCCCGTCGGTTCAGAGAGTCCCAATCTCCGGTTCATACTCGTATCCGGGTTGGTCTCTCTCTATTCCTAACTTACAGTACAAGTTTACATACCAGGCCGGTTTACGGCTACAGGTTCTAAACCGACTACGGGCCTTGGGCTTTTACTTTCATGTTTGGGCTCTTACACCGTTGAACTACTAATGAAGTTAACCCGGCCCGGATAGACCGGTTCACGTCCAGTAGTAATATCCCCAACATCCCCCTAGTGACTAGAGGGAGAACAGAGTACTGGATGAACGACTTTCCCCTTGTAATGGAAAAGACCAGAGGGTCAGCTCGTAGCAACCCAACCAGCTTTCCCTGAGATTTGCTCGTTTGCCTCTTTGTCTTCTGATCTACAAGCCGATTCTACTCATCCCCCTGCATCAGTTGGTATTCAGAGCCCAGGTTCGAGTCCATGGCGGGTGGTGGTCGGAGAAATCGGAGCCGAGCAAGCGGCCGCGGCGCTCGGGTTGATGCCGCAGATCTGGACGAGGAGTCCGGAGACGGGGCTATTCCGAGGTACCGGAACCTGCAGGACGTCGATGCCAATTTGGTGGGTCAGAACCAAGAGTTGAGACGGCAAGTTCAGGCCCTAGCGCAGCAAATGGCGGCCGTGCAGACGCAGATGGCTCAGATTGTTGTTGCTGTGCAACGGAGGGATATGCCAGAAGACCAGGGCAGTGAGGATGATTCGTCTGGCAGCGACGGCTCTCCCGCAAGCTCCCTGAGGCGTCCTGAAGTTAACCCCTTTCATGCCAGACAGCGACACGGACGGAATCGTGCTACTGCTGAGCGCGAGCACCGCAGGCGGTGCTGCTTTGGAGTTAAGTTGCCGGAGTTCTCGGGAGGGCTCTCTCCTGAGGATTTTATTGATTGGATAGATGAAGTTGAGTGTGTCTTTGAATATGCGGAGGTGCCAGAGGAGGAGCGTGTTCCTGCAGTTGCAATGCGACTGAAAGGGCGTGCATCTGTTTGGTGGAAAAATCTAGAGCAGAGTCGTAGAGTTCGGGGCAAGCGAAAGATTGATTCCTGGTTTGCCATGAAGGAGAAGATGCAGAGAGAGTTTCTTCCATTTAATTATGAAGAATCATTATTCAGGCAACTCCAAAATCTATGACAAGGCACAAAAAGTGTGGACGAGTATACAAATGAATTCTATCAACTAGTATCACGCAACAATTTGAGTGATTCCAAGAGTCAACTGGTGGCAAGGTATGTTGGTGGTTTACGTCAATCAATCCAAGATGTGTTGTCCTTGCATATGAATTTTACAGTGTCAGAGGCATACCAGCGAGCCATCGCTGTGGAAAAACAGCAACAACGACCAGTGCGCACAAACAACGCTCAGTTCCGACCACGATCTAATAATTCTGGACCAACAAGGGCGGCGAGCAGCAGCGACCCAGGGCCAACAAGATCTGCCCCATTGCCTAAAGGTGTCAGGGATAAGTCCAAGTCAGCAACAGCAAGAGGTACTTGTTTTAAATGTGGTTCTTCAGAACATTTACAAAGAGATTGCCCAAGGAACATCGGCAGGGAAGGTAAAGGATTAGTAGGTGACTATGATGAAGAGACAGAGCATCAAGGTGAACCTACATATGATGATTATGATGATAATGATGAGGTTGAGCTGGATGGAGATACAGGGGACATGTTAGTAATGGAGCGAGCTTTGATGATACCTCCAAAAGACGAAGATTGGCGAAGACGGAGCTTGTTCCACATGCGCTGCACTATAGGTGGAAAAGTATGTCATGTTATTATTGATAATGGCAGCTGGGAAAATACTATATCAGAGGAAGCAGTAAATAAACTTGGGCTTAAGAAGGAAAATCATCCTTGTCCTTATAACATGCGTTGGTTCAAATCTGACAAGGTATCGAAGGTAAAATTTCGGTGTTTGGTGTCTTTCTCCGTTGGCAATAAATTCTTTGATGAGGTAGAATGTGATGTTGTTGATATGGATGTTAGCCACCTAATTCTGGGAAGACCTTGGCAGTATGACCGCCATGCTGTACATGATGGCCGTAAGCACACATATACTATCATGAAAGATGGCCAAAAATTTGTGTTTAACCCAGTGAAAGAGGATGAGTTAGTCAAATCCAAGAGTTCTGAATCATCACGCACCACAAGTCTCATATCTTGTAAGAAATTTATGCGTGAAGCAATAGAAGGAGGCGTATATCTGCTACTGCTTTCAGAGTAGAAGAGTGAAGTTGGCATACCAAAGGAGGCACATGACTTATTGGAAGAATTTTCGGATGTCTTTCCAAAAGAGCTTCCTTCTGTATTACCTCCCATGCGAGACATTCAACATCAGATTGATTTAGTACCAGGAGCTAGTTTGCCAAATTGTCCAGCTTATCGAATGAATCCCAAAGAGTATGAGGAACTAAATCGTCAAGTGCAAGAACTATTAGATAAAGGTTTTATTCAACCTAGCCTAAGCCCATGTGTTGTCCCTGCACTCCTGACACCAAAAAAAGATGGTTCATGGCGCATGTGTGTTGATTCTCGAGCAATAAATAAGATAACAATTAAGTATCGATTTCCTATACCTCGACTCGATGATATATTGGATAATTTAGCAGGGGCAGTGGTGTTTTCAAAGATTGATCTCAAGAGTGGGTACCACCAATTAAGGATCCGTCCAGGAGATGAGTGGAAGACGGCTTTCAAGACAAGAGATGGGCTTTATGAATGGTTAGTAATGCCTTTCGGTCTTTCTAATGCTCCAAGTACATTTATGAGGTTGATGAATCATGTATTACGACCTTTTATTGGAAAGTTTGTTGTCGTATATTTTGATGACATACTAGTATATAGCAGTAGCATGGAAGACCACCTGCAACGCTTGAGAGAAGTGTTATGCGCTTTACGGCGTGAGTAGTTGTATGCTAATCCAAAGAAGTGTGAATTGTTGGTCTCTTCAGTCAATTTCTTGGGGTTTATTGTGTCCGGAAGAGGCTTACAAGTTGATCCAAGCAAGGTTGAAGCAATTCTTAGTTGGCCAGCTCCACGCACATTAACTGAAGCTTGTAGCTTTCATGGGCTTGCTTCTTTTTATAGACGCTTTATTCGCAACTTCAGCACAATCATGACACCTTTCACTGATTGCATGAAACGAGGTGGAGCTTTTGTATTAACGGAAGAAGCGAGGCAAGTTTTCGAGGAGATTAAGGACAAAGTGGCATCTACTGATTGTCTAGCCTTGCCGGATTTTAACAAGTTGTTTGAAGTGGATTGTGATGCATCAGGAAAAGGAATTGGTGTTGTTCTTAGTCAAGAATCTCGTCCTGTGTCTTTCTTCAGTGAGAAACTGACATGTGCACAACTACACTATTCAACTTATGAAGCTGAGTTGTATGCAGTGGTTCGAGCATTGCAACACTGGAGGCATTACCTACTACATCAAGAGTTTATTTTGTATAGTGATCATGAAGCACTAAAATACATCCGAAATCAGCCAAACCTGCACGGTGGGCAAGCTTTTTGGAAGAGTATAATTTTGTACTCAAGCACAAATCTGGAGCACAAAACAGGGTGGCTGATGCACTGAGCCGCAGAGCACAATGCCTAAGCATGATGAGGGTTCAAGTTGTTGGTTTTGACAGTATTCCGGAGATCTATACTACTGATCCCTTTTTCAACAAGATTTATGAGGCTGCTCAAGAAAGAAACTCTGCTGAATATACCATCCATGAAGGATTTCTTTTTCGTGGGGTTCAACTCTGCATTCCAAACAGCTCTGTACGTGATCTGATCATAAAGGAGATTCACAATGAAGGGCATCGAGGCCGAGACAAATCTGTAGAACTATTGCTGACACAGTATTTTTGGCCCCATGCTCGACGAGATATGGAAAGGTTCGTGAAGAGATGTCATGTCTGTCAAGTTTCAAAAGGTACAGCTACGAATGCAGGTTTGTATATGCCCTTACCTGTACCTGATGCACCATGGATAGATATAAGTATGGATTTTGTTCTAGGTCTCCCACGAACACAGCGTCGAGTGGACTCCATCTTTGTCGTGGTAGACAGATTCAGCAAAATGGCGCACTTCATAGCCTGCCGCAAGACATCTGATGCTAGTCAAATTTCTGTTTTGTTCTTTCGAGAAATAGTGCGGTTGCATGGTGTGCCAAGGAGTATTACCTCTGACCGAGACACCAAGTTCATGTCTCATTTTTGGCGATCGTTGTGGAGACAAATGGGAACTACTTTGAATTTCAGCACGGCTTATCATCCACAGACGGACGGTCAAACTGAAGTGGTAAATAGAAGCTTAGGGAAGATGTTACGAGCTCTTGTAGGCGACAAGCCGAAACAATGGGACACAATTCTACCACATGCTGAGTTTGCCTTCAATAGAACACCGAATCGTTCTACTGGACTATGCCCCTTTGAGATATTTTATGGTAGAGTCCCCAACGGAGTTCTAGAACTAGCACCTATACCTGTCGTTGGAAAGAAAATTTTGAAAGCAGAGAATATGGTAGAAGAGATGGGCTCAATTTATAAACTTGTACATCAGCGAATACAAGAAAGCAATGCTAAATATAAGGCTGCAGCTGACCAACACCGTCGTCAGGTCGTGTTTGGAGAAGGAGATTTGGTATGGGCTATCCTCACCAAAGATCGTTTTCCCGCTGGAGAATACAATAAGTTAAGCCAGAGGAAAATAGGACCGTGCAAAGTGATAAAAAGGGTTAATAACAACGCGTATAAACTGGAGCTACCTAGCCATCTACGCACTTCTGATGTGTTCAATGTTAGGCATCTTGTGCCATATCATCAGGAAACATCTGAAGTTCAGGTTTAAACTCGAGGACGAGTTCTTTGCAGGCCTTGGGAGGATGATGCAGCTAGCTTCAACTAAGTGGAGTACCTGTTCCTTTGATTTTCTTTTTCTTTAATCTACTAGTCAGCACTGTACACTCTGTAGAGTTTTCTTGTACTAGTTTCTAGAGTTCTCTGTACCCTTATTTTGTAAGTCCCCCCTAGTGACTAGAGGGAGAACAGAGTACTAGATGAACGACTTTCCCCTTGTAATGGAAAAGACCAGAGGGTCAGCTCGTAGCAACCCAACCAGCTTTCCCTGAGATTTGCTCGTTTGCCTCTTTGTCTTCTGATCTACAAGCCGATTCTACTCATCCCCCTGCATCATGTACCTACCAAATGGCATGAATAAATTATATACCGAGGTTTATAAATTGCTAGAAAGTAATTAGATGAGACCATCTTATGTAAATTAGAGGAGACAATGAATAATTAGCAAAAGTAAATCTTATGTAAGTGTGTACCATTACTGGAACCATCTCTGTACGTTTTTCTTGTGATTTACAATTGCTTATATAACCTAGGACTAACACCCTTACAATTAGACTCTCACCGAAAGCACAACACAATTAGACTCTCACCGAAAGCACAACACACGGCACAAAGCCGACCTCAAATACCACTACAATATGTACGGAAAATTAACTGACTACGTTCTGAACTTTTCTTTTTTACGATATATGTTCTGAAGTTTTCGTAATCTAAAAGGACATGAGACCTACTAGAACAAACTACTCCCTCTGTCAAAGAAACTCACTAGCTGGTGCCTGCTGATTGCCTGTCGATGGTTGTTGTAACCGTTTCATATCAGGTAGTTATGGCTAACTGATTCGGTTGTAATTGTGTTGATAACGTACGTGATCGTGTAGAATAATTCGGTGTAATCCCTCTGTAATCTTGGCCATCAAGTATCGTCGTATATATACAAGGAAATCGTGAACTAAATTATGGTTGGATGGTAAGAAGGACAGTGGTATCCCCATCCCATTAGAGTTCAACTTCCAGACTTGACTTTGGTGCCTACCTTTTTCTGGATTTATTTCAGGCCGTCCGCCGAGATGCGTTCAGTGGAAGGAGACGTTCTCGTCGACAACGAAGGCGTCTATGGCGTGTTCGTCAATCTCGAGATGACGTGTCGGTTCAATCTCTCGAATGTGCTCATAGGCCTAGCCTGTGTGTGCGTGCATTTATAGGGATGTGTGTATGTTCGTATATATGAGCATCTATGTCTATATTGTGTTAAAAATATATAAGGAAATCCATTGCGGCTAAGAGCATCTCCAACAGGCGCCAAAAACTCTTCGGCGCGTAAAAACCGTCCTTTTTGGGTGCTGGAGAGGCTCCAGCAGATACTGCAAAATAGTACGCGCGCAAAAGAATTAACGCACGCGCTTAAAAGCGCTATCTCACGCTGCAAATGTTGGGCTCCGGACCGCGCTTCGTAATTTGCATTGCGTGTTTTTTTTGGGCATGCGTTTTTGGGTATGTAGAAAAATAATGTTGGCCATGGCGCGCTAAAAGTGCTACAGTTGCGCTGTAAAACTATTTTTGCGCTTGATATTTTTGCGCCTCTGTTGGAGATGCTCTAAGCACGACAAATCATTCTCTACAACTTGGTAATCACAGCCCGATCTCATCTCCCTGTGCGCGCCATGTCTACCACCACATCTGCTCCGGTCTCCATCACGTTTGTCGGGAACCTCGTCATGCTTTATCTCATGATGAGAGAAAATTTCCCCGTGCAGAAAACACAAGCCGTCCCAGCCCTCTGCTTCAATGGCATGTACGGCAAGTCGACGGCTCCATCGTAGGGCCACCTCCCGCCACACAGTCATCAAAAAAATCAGCGCCACCTCCAAGGGCTTGGCGAACCCGGACTTCCTCCACTGGTGCCAGCAGGACCAGACGTCATGATCTGATGGCACTCCTTGGGTCGATGATCGAAGACATCCTTGGCAAGATGACATAGCTCATCACCTCCGCTTTGGTGTGGAAGATGCTCCCCAACATGTTCGCATCCTACAATCGGGTGCATGTGATGTAGCTGCACTACGAGCTCTTACAAGTTGGAGAGCTGGTAGTGCAACTATATCACACGATTCCAATTCTAGGAAGCAAACATGTCGTGAGCGTGTCTCACAATGCAGTCGTGGTTATGAGCCAGGTCATCTGGCTGAGAATGTCCTTGGTCATCGACCCAAGGAAGGCGATCATGATCGTCTGGTCGCACTAGTATCAGTGGAGGAAGGCCGAGGGTTGGTGTGGTGATGACCCTCTGTGTTGCGGGCGGCCGAGTTGGCAGACCAGGCCATAGATGACATGTTCTAAAATGTGCTATTCAATTATAGCTTAATCATGTATCACATTCGAACTGGCATAGTCTTATCATGATCTAACTTGACAGTGAAAACGCTGGACTGTAAGTTCTTTTGCACGAACATGTGCATGTGATTGATGATGAAGCACCTGAGCCATCCATGCATGTCCTTCACCACCTCTCGCCATTGGACCGTCCTCCCGATCACAATTCTCAACTGCTCCTACACGCTCGATCCATCATGGCAGCCTCATTAGCACTGCCTGCGATTTCCTTGAGCGTCGCAAGCACCGACATTAGGATCTTGTCGGTTTGTCGCCTTCCATTTCCTGCTTGTCCATGTACCCGAACTGCGCCATGGGTATGTACACCCTCGGGGGCACAAACTTCGTGACGGAAGTACACAACTTCATTGCTAAATGCATGAACTTAGTTCACAAAAAAAGCTAAATGCATGAATTGTCACCCCATTCGTATTTCGCTCGCTGCACAACTTTGTAATGACCAACTACGGTACAATTATGATGAGCTCCCCTTACAGGCTTAATAAATAAGCAACTCAGAATAGGAATGCAGCAAATTAGAGGCATGTCAGTTTGTACCGGTTACGCAAAATTAGAGGAATGGAGCAAAATTAGATGTGAGAGCTATCATGCTATCGTGTTTTAGATGTGGGGGGAAACTGAAAACACTAGTATATCATAAGTCAATGTGCAAGCACAAAAGAAGCCAAACCGGTGCAAGAGGGGCGTAAACGTATGGCTCAATTGCTGGTAGCATCTTTTGAGTTCCCTGGGGCATGTTAATCGGTGGCTGCTTGGATTACTCTATCGTATATTAGAACCAATCATGTACTGAGAGGATGATTTGAGATTATTTAAGAAAATGGTATTAGTTGTTCAGCACTCATTTGTGTCTGCACTCTTCAGGCATATGCTTCGGGAGTCTGCTGAACAGAGCACCAAACGCTTGAGTGATAATTTTCTATGTCGTAGGTCACATCTTCCTGAGCAATAGCTCTTGTTATTGGGCCAGCTATTGGAGGATTTCTTGCACAAGATTAGATTATTTTGATAAGGGTGCCGGTTTGATGCGACATTTTATCATATTCTTTTTGTGGAATGAGCGGACTTTATGAAGGTAGAATAAAAAGGAGAGGAATACAACACAAGGAGCTTAACTTCAAAAATCTGATGAGATCTAATGCTTTAGTGTTGTCATATGATTACATCCGACAATTAAACCATTGAAAATTGAAATATCCTTACATATATGTAGCACAAAGGTTTGAAGATTCAATTATTTTGAGAAGGCTTCGGTTTCATGCAAAACATTATCATTTTGTGGAATGAACGGACTTTGTGAAGGTAAAAAAGAACAGGAATGCAACACAAGGACCTCCCTTTTATGATCGTATCTGACATTAGACCATTGAAAACTGTAATATCCTTGCATACCCGCAGCACAAAGGTGCATTCGGAAATGGAAAATAACGCAATTTGAAGGCATCCATCCTAGTACTAATCTAACAGGTTTATAGAAATAATACATGGAACCCCGATCTAGACACCAAGATGGTTCCCAAGGCACCCAGATACATGGTGATTGATCAGTTACATTGCCGAGTATTTCTGTGACAAGGCCTCGTAGTGCTTCCTTTGCTGTGATGACCAACAGCAAGAAAAGTTAAGACATGCTCCTATAAGAGGGTGAAGCAAAATAAATGATTATCAGAATGTCATGTACCTGTTCCGACACCGACGGCTTTATTTTAGACAGAGCTTGCTCAAAGTGCGATAATTCAATCGAAGCAACTGAACACAATGAACTTATTGATAATGCCCCATTCTCTAGGAGTTCCAAACTCTCATCCAAAGCTTCCTTGGCTGCTTCGTCCACCTAATAAGGAAGCATGTGTGTGAGTTGCCTTGATGTTCTCTTAAAGTACATGCTTCATCACAAAGACTTAAATAATGCCCGCTTTGAAAATTTTCTAACAGGACAACTCAATGAAAAGGCACAGATATTACCAGCGATGCTAGGTCAGCGCCAGAGAGATTATTGCACTCTGCACGACGTGCAAATGCATCCAAATCAACAGTACACGATACAGGTTTTCTCTGTGAACATATTAGGGCTTTTAATATGGAATGCCGCTCATTAGCACTGGGCAAAGGTACAAAATACTTCTGCCCCAATCTACCAGGCCGTAGAAGAGCATCATCTATCACATCAATTCTGCAACATACATGGAACTGAATGTTGGCGCCTTCCTTTCGGGGACAAATAAGTAAAAAGGAACGACCAGTGGCTGACAATACCTATTTGTAGCTCCAATAACATAAACACCTTCACGCTGATCAGCACCATCAAGTTCAATAAGCAACTGCAATCAGAACAAGTAGAATAACGCTGAGCAAAGGAACAAACAAATTAATAAAGAATCTCGGTATTTTGCCAAACATACAGGTGATACATAAGATGTCCAAACCTGGTTTAGGAGACGTTCAACAACCCATGCTCCCTCCATCCCTCTTTTTGTTGTCAAAGCATCTATCTGGCACATCAGTCAATAAACACTTGAGAAACATATGATGAGAAAAGCACCTTCCCAAACAAGACCCACAAGTTGCTAGTCACTTCCAATAGCACAAATGTACCAAACATGCAAATTTGTTAAGAGACTGAGCCAAGTTCCCATCAACAGATTAAAGTATACTACCTCCGTTTGGAAACAAGTGACGCTGTTTTAGTTCAAATTTATTTCCGAACGGAGGGAATACAAAAATAGCTAAACAGAAACTTTACCTCGTCAAAAAATAAAATGCACGGGGAGTTGAGTCGTGCACGGGCGAATGTCCTCCTTATATATGCTTCACTCTCCCCAACATACTTGTTCAATCCTTCAGGACCCTAAAGTTCCAGAGAAAGAAATATCTGAGCAGTCTGTACAGAACTGAAGAGGGAATTGCTTATTTACCACTGAATAACTCCTCAATAGCTCACTTGCTATCAAAAAGTGAATGTTGCGTATTTAGCATTGCAAAACTCAATTGGTTGCCAACCTATTAAAAAATTCAGTTAAATCGTATGGAGCTGTTAGTTTCTCCCGGTAATGCCAAAACTACCCTCAACTCAGTTGAACAGAAGGTCCACTCACAACAGCACCAGCACGATAACCAGATCAATTGAATTTCTAAAAAAAAATCCCGCTGCCAGTGGCTTCCATGGATGGGATTCCATGGCTGCAAGAGCTACTGTTTGTTAAGCTTCATGCACTAGCCAACGCAACCAAGAGTCCGAACTGATGGAAAGGGCTAGGCACATATACACTTCAACACTATTACCGGATGATGTGATTCCATGTTGCACAAGAGTGGTGTTGAGCGTAGCGAGGGCAAGCAAAGAAAGGGCAGCATCAATGTCCAAAGAAGTATTTTGAGAATATCAAGGGCAAGAGAAAGAAATGGGCGACATCAATATGCAGTTCCCAAGGGATGTGGATATAGATGTCAGAATGGCAGAGGTTCATCCAGAATCATTAGAAGCCAATGCTGATGTCGCAAAGGGGAAAAATGGTAACTGGACCATCACTTTTTTCATTCTCTCTTGTGATAGATAAGGTACAGAGTAATATTTTTATGCTCGTTTAGAAAAAAAGGAAAAAAGATAAATTAAAACAATTTAACAGACGGAGTTTAACAGCCACTTAGAAGTCGATGGCATGTTAGCAATCAATTCAGTTTATCAATGTTAAACAAGCAACACTCTGAATGAGCAATAAGCAATTATTCAGCGGTAAACAAGCAATTTCCAGAAAAATGGAAGCAGTGTACTGACTGAGAATATCGAAATCTGAGCATCAATTTACCTTAATATGAATAAAATTAGCCCCTGCGTCGTGTGCAACTGCTTTTGCTATTAGTGTTTTCCCACAGCCTGGAGGTCCAAACAGCAACACGCCAGCTTGCATGTTAACTCCAAATTTCTTGAGAGGAGATGAAAACATAAATAAAGGATAAAGAGAATGTTACTGAAATTGCTTGAAAACAATATTTCAAATAAGCGCCACGGATGTCTTATGATTCGCTTAGCTGTCCATACTGTGAAAATGATTCAACTTTTATGGGACCATACAACGGACTGAAGAAAGTTAAGATGATGCACCTTATAAAATTCAGGGTACTTGATACATCGAACGATGGAGCGGTTCAGTTCCTTCTTTAATGAATCAAGACCTCCGACACAAGCCCATGTGACATCAGGCACAGAAGAAAATCCTTCTCTTCTCAATGATGGTTGAACTATATCTTTGATGGCTTCCTTTAGCGATTGAAGTAACAAGGTATGTTAGAAATGGGTCCCACTACCGAAAGCTAGTAACAGAAGAAAACAGGATGGAAAAGCAGGGCACGCAGCACAAGAAGAAAAACAATGTAATATGAACAACATACTTGTGACAAGAAAAGAACATAAAAGACCATCCACGTCAACTTAGAAACCATGAAATCAACACACATCATATACTTAAACAACACACAGTCAAGTAAGAGAGAGAGAGAGAGAGAGAGAGAGAGAGAGAGAGAGAGAGAGAGAGAAAGATCATTATTGAATACAAATCTTGAACTAGATGAAATAAATGTAAGAATTCTAGCTATGGATGTACATGTAAAAGGTGGAAAGCTTAATTACCTCAAAGTCATCCATAATAATACTTAGGCGCTGCACCTCGTGTTTATCCAAACGATGCTTCAAGTAGTCCAGGTTGTTTCCTTCCTTCAGAAACTTGTCTTTTCTAGCATTAAAAAATCTTTTTATAGCTACACTCCCTGCTGTATCAACCAACGCCTTCAAGTCTGCACCAACGAATCCTGGCGTGGCCTTTGCTATCTTCAACAAATCAAATTGGCCTTCCGGGGGCAATCGAAGTTTCTGAGTGAGCCTCTCCAGTATCTGTTTCCGGGCATTCTCATCTGGAACACCAAGATATATTTCCCGATCAAACCTTCCTGGTCTTCGAAGCGCCTGGTCGACAGCATCAGGTCTGTTCGTAGCTCCAATAACAATAAGGTAGCCAGGCTGCTTCTTCTCATATGATTGTGAATCATCCTCCATGTCATCGGCATCAGATGGAATGTTCTGGTGGAATTCATCCATGCATGTCATCAACTGTGTAACCACCCGTCGTTCCATTCCTCGCTGCATATCATCCCGCTTGGCTGCAATCGCATCTATCTCGTCTATAAATACAATTGAGGGAGCAGTCCTGTATGCCTTGTTAAACAGGGTTCTGATGTTCTCCTCAGAACCTCCTGCAAGAACAAAATTACTCCTGATAACTAAACTTTATCCACAAGAAGAGCTAGTAATGCACAAACTTGGTGCAAATTAAGAACCGAACCGCATACCGGAGACACCAGACACTAATTCGGTTGCCGAGGTTGGGTAGAACGGCACGCCGGTCTCGTCTGCAATTGCTTGGGCAAGCGTGGTCTTCCCACAGCCGGGCGGTCCGTGCAGCAGAATCCCGGCCACGGGCCGCACTCCAAGGTGCAGCGGCAGCTCCGGATGGCGCAGCGGGACAACCACCTCCAGCATCACCTGCTCTATCACCGACTCCATGCCCCCGAGGTCAGCAAACATTACCCTTTCTCGCTCACTGCAGCCTCCTTGAGCATCAGGCCGCGTGACAGCCTTCTCCACGGCGAGCTCCATCTCGAGCTGCTGGTCGGCGTCGGGGTCTCGTTTGGATGTTTGGGAGGAGTAGCAGGAGCGTAGCAGCGATTTCGTGACGTCAAAGACGGGGGAAGGCGGCGACTGTGAATGGGTGGTGGTGGAGGACGATGTGGCGTCATGGCTGCTGCGGCGGCGGGAGGCGCCGGAGGCGCTGTCTTCGGAGCAGCTGGCATCGCCGGGAGGAGGTAGGGAGGAGATGGCACGGCGGACGACGGAGGCGAATAACTCGAGCTTGTAGCGCTGGTACTCGCGGTGGCGGGAGCGGATGGCGCGGGCGACGTCGTCGGCGGAGGAGCCGGGGACGGCCAGGCCGGCATCTGATAGGATGAGTCGGCGTACGCGGGACTCCAGGGAGTAGGACCGGCGCGGGCGCTTCGCCATTGACGGCGGCGGCGGCGGGTGGGTAGGGTTTGGTGTTCTTTTTTTTTCCTCAACGAAAGACATTGGCATCTGGCTTATATTATCAAGGAGAACACAGTACAATCGATACCTGTCCGCCCCTGTCGGTGGCGGTTTCCGTTTCTTCGTCCGGCGATCGCGGGGGCGACTGGTTTAGGGTTTCTGGCCCGATCTAGCGATCCAGTCTTCCGGTCTTGCGATCGTTTCCACTCCTGCGAGTGCCCGTGTCCCATCCACCATAAGCCTTCTGCGTGTTCCTAGGCACGCAGTCGTAAAACACTGACCTAGGGGGCGGCGGTGGAGGCGGGGGAGATGGAGGGGGTCGCAGGGTTGATGAAGGGCTTGAGGCTGTCGGGGGAGGAGAAGAAGGGGGTCAAGATCAAGATCTCGGCGAAGGAGAAGGGGAAGAGTGTGGGGATGCATGCGGTGGGGAAGATTTTGTCGGAACGGCTTGCGCACCCCGATGCGATCTGCCTCTCGCTGGGTCGTGTGTGGTGCCCCATCAAGGGTATCGATTGTAAAGAAGCGGGAGACAACAAATTCGTGTTCACGTTCTTCCAGGAATCCGGGAAAAGGAAAGCATTAGATGATGGTCCCTGGATGTTTGACAAGGATCTGGTGGTTGTGGAGGATTTTGTTCCTAGTAGAAGGATGGAGGACTACGTGTTTAACAGTGTCCCGATCTGGGTGCGAGTATTCAACCTGCCTCTCGGGATGATGACGGCGGAGGCGGCCAGGAGATTGGTGATATCATTGGACAGTATGTGGATGCCGATACCAATGCAGATGGATCTGCCATAGGGAAGTATCTGAGGGTGAAAGTAAGAATGAGGATAGACAAGCCGCTGATGAGGGGATTCACATTGGAGGATGAGGAGCGGGTGGAGGGGTCAGCTGAAGGAGAGGAGAAGGAAGATGAGGAAGGGAGTGGTTGGTGCCGTTTTGAATACGAGTTCCTCCCAGACTTTTGCTACACGTGTGGTATAATTGGACATTGTGAGAAGGATTGTGCCACTAAGCTAAAGAAAGGAGAGAAGGCCCAGTTCGGTCGGTGGCTTAAAGCTGATATGGGCTACAGGAGGAATAATCAGGACAGTGGAGATTGGGGGAAGGGTGGGAGGCGGGGAAGTGGGAGCAAGATCTTGGGGTTCAGTAGGTCAAATGGTAGGAGTGGTAGTGGAAGTGATAGCTTGTCTTGCGTAAGGAGGATTCTCGGGACAGTGCTGGAGCTCGCCGGAAGGTCGAAACGGGGGAGGAAGTTAACAGCCCCTCCAAGACGGGCTCGAGGCCGGAAAATACTGGATCGCAGCGAAGGTTGATCTTGGAGGAGAGGGAGGCACAACCGGAGAAGCAGGAAGGAGGTGTGCTTGTGGTGAAGGAAAAAGAGGTGCAAATTGCTTCGGCTGATGAGGAAAGGATGGTCGTGGACCCTGCATGTAGTACGGGGAAGTCAAAGGAGCATGCAAAGGAGGCAAGTGGGCACAAGCAGAAAACCTATAAGAAGGTTCGTCGGACGGATAAGGGGGGTGATGCCAATGTGCGTGGGGAGAAGGTATTGGGGGAGAAGAGGGGGAGGCCCGAAGAGGAGGAGCTGGATGGTGGTAAAAAGGGGAGGGTTATGGAGACAGAGATGAAGGAGGCTGAAAGTAGCGGGGTAGCATCAATCGGAGCAAACATTATATCTGCCGGGCTGCAGCAGCAGCTCCGCCGAAAGCAATGAAAATCATAAGCTGGAACTGTCGGGGGCTCGGGAACGGCCCGGCAGTTCGTAGCCTCCTCGAGTTGGGGAGGAGAGAGGAGCCCGACATATTGTTTCTTGCATAGACGAAATTGACAGTGAAGGAGTAGGATAGATTTCGGTGGCTGCTAGGGCTTACGCAAATGAACGCGTGGAATCCTCAAGGTAGAAGCCGGGGGGTGGCTCTGTTCTGGAGGAGGGGGGTGGATGTCACGTTGCGTTCGTATGGTAGAAGGCATGTGGATGTTGACGTAACGGAGGATGTGGAGACTAACGGGAGTATACGGGGAGTCTGAGGCGGGAAGGAAGAAAGAGACGTGGAAGGCGTTGAAGCTGCTAGGGCAACAATACCAACAGGGAAGGCCATGGCTGTGTGTAGGAGATTTCAACGAGATCCTAACGTGTGATGAGAAGGAAGGAGGAGCAGACAGAACCCAAAGGTGTATGGACGAGTTTAGGGAGGCCCTTGACTCATGTGAGCTGACGGATATTGGCTACATTGGAGATAAGTTCACGTGGCGGAACCATAGCAGGGACCTCGACACTTATATTCGTGAAAGGTTGGATAGAGCTACGGCGAATGCAAAATGGTGTGAGGTGTTCCCTGATTTCTCCGTCATAAACGGATACCCTAGGCATTCAGATCATCGGCCGGTCATCGTTCAAACTTCGGGTGCTGGTCCTGGGGTTCGGAATGAAGGGAGAACCTTTTGGTTTGAAGCGTGGTGGTTGCAGGAGGAGGGTTGTTCGGAAGTGATACGGGAGGCATGGGAGGCAGGGTTGTATGCAGGTCAAGGTGGGGTTAGCGCTGCTATGAAAAACGTTGCGGGCTCGATGGTTCTTGGCAGAAAGAAGTCGTAGGGGAGATCGAGGGGCGATTGAAGAAAGCTCGTAAGGATCTGGAGACCTGCATGCGGTGCCCGGTGTCGGAGGAGAAAATTGCACAGGAGGCGAGACTGAGATGTGTGGTTAATGATCTTGAAGAGAAGAAGAACACGAAAGAGAAACAACGTTCCCGGGTGTCATGGCTGAAGGATGGGAACAGAAACACTCATTATTTCATGGCCTTTGCCTCGACTAGAAGGAAGATGAATAGGGTGAAGGAGCTGAAGAAGGAGGATGGGTCGGTGGTGAAGGAGGGAGAGGAGTTAACTAACTATATTTGCTCTTACTTTCAGGATCTCTTCACTTCTCGTACGGGAAACCGACTGCATGAACTCATTGACAAGGTTGAGCCACGCATCACCACGCCCATGCATGCTGTTCTGGATGCAGAGTTCACCCGGGAGGAGGTGAAAGCCACTCTCGATCACATTGGAGACTTGAAGGCGCCGGGCCCGGATGGGATGCCTTCCATCGTATATAAAAGGCATTGGCACTTTATGGGGGATAGAGTGGTGGATGAGGTCCTGACAGTCCTAAATGGCGGCCCTATCCCGGAGGGCTGGAATGACACAATAGTCGTGCTAATCCCCAAGGTGAAGAGCCCGTCCAGAATCAAGGATCTCCGTCCTATCAGCTTGTGCAACGTGATTTATAAGCTCGTCTCTAAAGTCATTGCCAACCGCTTGAAGATCATTCTGCCCGAGATAATATCTGATAACCAAAGTGCATTTGTGCCGGGCAGGCTGATTACGGATAACGTTCTCATTGCGTATGAGCTCTCACACTTCCTATTGGGACGGAAGAAAGGGAAGGAGGGTTTTGCTGCAGTTAAGGCTGATATGAGCAAGGCCTATGATCGAGTTGAGTGGAATTTCTTGTAAGCTATGTTGAGCAAATTGGGTTTCAAATAGTGCTGGGTGGATCTCATTATGAAGTGTGTCTCCTCGGTAAAATATCAGATCAAAGTAAATGGTGCATTATCACACCAATTCAGCCCTTCATGTGGTTTGAGACAAGGTGACCCCATATCACCATATCTCTTTGTCATTTGTGCGGAGGGGCTCTCGGCACTTCTTCATGACGCCCAAAGGAGGGGCCTCATAAATGGGGTGAAAATTTGCTCTAATGCACCGGCTGTGTCTCACCTTCTTTTTGCCGACGACTCCATGTTGTTACTTAAGGCGAGCAGTGAGGAAGCGGCTGCGCTGCGAGGAGTTCTTGACCTGTATGAGCAATGCTCGGGACAATGCATCAACACAGAGAAATCGGTTGTAATGTTCAGCCCGAACACGCCAGCGGAGATACGAGAATTGGTGAAACAGACCATACATATTCAGAGCGAGAATTGGAATGAAAAGTATCTTGGCCTCCCGGTCCATGTGGGTAAATCAAAGAAGAAAGCTTTCACTTATGTCAAAAGCTCAATGGCAAGGAAGGTTTATGGTTGGCAAGAGCGGCTCATAGCGAAAGTAGGGAAGGAGACCCTGGTGAAAGCAGTTGCGCAGGCTATCCCAACTTTTGCTATGTCGTGCTTCTACCTTACAAAGTCATTCTGCCAAGAATTAAGCTCGCTTATGGGGAAGTATTGGTGGAGCCAACAAGAGAAGGAAAACACGCTACACTGGATCAGTTGGGAAAAATTGACGCGGTCTAAAGCTCAAGGGGGACTCGGGTTCAGGGATATGCACAGTTTTAACCTAGCTATGCTCTCTCGGCAGATTTGGCGGTTGATCCAAAACCCGGAGTCACTTTGTGCTCAAATCCTGAAGGCCCGTTACTTTCCGAACACTCATGTTCTTGATGTCGTGCTAGGGATGGAATCTCTTATTCATGGAGAAGTCTCCTTCATGGGCTGGAACTGTTTAAGGAGGGGTACATTTGGCGTATTGGGGAGGGCACACAGGTGCGGATCTGGTCCGATCCGTGGCTCCCCAGGCCGTGGTCACGAAAGGTTTTAACTTCGAGGGGGGCCAGCCTGCTTGAGTTTGTTTCTGACCTCATTAGCCCAATAACCGGGAGTTGGGATGAGCAACTCGTCCGAGAAACCTTTTGGCCAGTTGATGCAGCCTCTATCCTGCAAATCCCTCTTCGCGAAGGAGTTGATGATTTTATTGCCTGGCAATTCGAAGCAAAAGGAAATCACACAGTCAAGAGTGCATACAAACTGCATGTTCAGTTGGAGAAGAACGAGCGAGATGGCAATGCGGGCAGTAGCACGGGCCTATCGGGAAACCTTGATAACTGTCCTGATGATTCATGGAAGAGGCTGTGGAAGCTACCCTGCCCAAGGAATATTCAGATGTTTGCATGGCGCATAAAGCATGAGTCTTTGGCTCTGCGAACTAATCTTGTGAGAAGAGGGGTGCAAGTTGAGGATAAAACGTGCTTATTTTGTGGAAGAGTGGAGGAGGATGGGGCGCACTTGTTCGTCAAATGCAAGTTTGTCAAGGAAGTTTGGAGGGACCTTTCGCTAGAGAAGGAAAGGATGGAGCTGGAACATATCACGTCTGTGCATGTGATGTTGGATTTTCTATGGGGGTTAGATGAGAAAAAGCGTGTCCTAATCCTTACCTTCTGGTGGCTGTGGTGGAGCAACCGGAATAAGGTGAGGGAAGGAGAGATGTCGGAGACGTCCGCGGACGTGGCGAGGAGGACGAGGAGCAGCGCTTTGGAATATTACCAGGTCTATGCACAAGCAGGGGCTGCTCCAGAGAAATCTGCATGGTTACCCCCACCGAATGACAAGTTTAAACTCAACATCGACGGGTCGCACATGCCAGGCGAGACACACGCTGGATGGGGTGTGGTGGCGAGAGATGCGGCGGGCACAATCCTGGGCGCAAGAGCTGGCAGAAAGGAATTTATTGATGATGCCTTTGCGGCCGAGGTTCATGCAATGGCCGAAGCCGTCTCCTTTGCTGCGGACATGGGTATGCTACGAGTGATCTTCGAGACAGACTGCCAATTGCTAGCGGAATCCATGGACTTGGGGAAGGTTGACTCCTCGGCATACTCAGCAATCATTGAAGATACAAAGCTTCAACTTAAGCTGTGATTTTCACACCATGAAATAATGTTCTGTAAGAGACATGTAAACTCTGTAGCTGATGAGCTTGCCAAACTTGGGCGTTTATGTGATGTAAACCACTCGATGGAGTGGGAGTCGGATGTTCCAGCCAATGTGGTTGTTTGTGCTTTGGGTGATCTACCCAGGCACCAGTAATATACAAGCTATGCTTGACCCTCAAAAAAAAGGAGAACACAGTACAGGAGAAGAACAACAAGACACAAAATGCCATTTAAAAAGTAAAATTATGTCAAAAATTATACTAGTCGTCTTTTTCCTTCAATTGCTCATCATCCATCAAAGCTTAAAAGTAGATTAAACATGTTGTGAGGAATAGGGACACCTGCAAAAGCCATCGCCGTACAGGGCTTTGAGCACCAAAATAGTCACTCACCGTGAACAAAGATCTAGTAGTCATTAAAGAAACATCGGTTGACGCAACACCCCACCATTGCAACCCCTCGTCACCAATGGGGTTGTAGAAAGCGGACATTGCCGTCGAACAAAATGAATGATGTAGTCGAAGTCAAAGTTGATGCATCAATAACTAGTCAGTTACTTCCCTTGTTAAACACACCAACTGTCAAGATTCAAAGAGAACCAACAGGCTGGTGACACCTTCCCTCACAGGCCCTTCGTTAGCGTCGAATTGAACCTATCAAGGTAGAGAGAGACCGAAAAGACATGGTTCAAACGTGTCATCACTACCACCACCTCGCCGGTGCCAATTGTGAAACAAAAACCAAAGAAAAAATGACCTGAAAAAGCATCAAAGAGAGAACTAAGCCTACCCAGGTTCAAGTCGAAGACTTAGCACGGGTGCTCGCATATTTTCTAGATTTATATCATGTTCTTCGGTGCTATTCTTTCAGCGGCATGGCGTCTACATCAACTGCGAGTTGTTTATGACAACTTTATCAATCTTAAGATTTGTTAGCTCGGTCTCTTAGAGGTGCTCATAGGGTGAGTGTGCATGCGTGTATGTGAGTGTCTGCGTGTGTTTCTTAAAAAAAGCAATGAGGAGGGCGGGCATCACCCTCTAGCCGGTGGACGGAAAAGAGGAGGGAGGCCGAGATGGCGGTGGGTGGGTATGGTTTGGGGCCTAGTTTGGGGACATGAAGTGTGACGAATTGACGGTACATTCAAAGACATTAAAATTGTGCAACTTTCGTGCCTTCTTGACGCATTAATAGAATTCGCAATCATTCGATCGTCATTTTTAGACATTCCTGGCCGTTCGATTAGCTATTTTTAATGTAACGTCCCCTCGCTTTGATCGCTACGAACAATCACTGAACGTGTTGGGTCTCTTCTCTATCACAATTTTGGATGTTTACATCAAAGCTGGCCAAACGGGCCGGGCCAACCAAGCCGGCCCATGAGCACGCCGACACGGCCCGTCATGGGCCAGGCATGGCACGGGCTAAACGGGCCGTGCCCGGCACGCGGCACGCCTTGGGCCATGCCTGGGCCTGGAGGCTAGGCACACACCGGCACGGCACGACCCGTTTTTTTATTTTTAAAATATATAAATATATATGTCCTATATAAATACCTATAATACAATAATATGTTTAACATTTTTGTAGTGCTTGGATCTGAGTAGTTGTACTGTTGTAGTGTAGTCTTTGTATTTTTTATCTTTTTGTAATTCTAGAGCATTTTTTTGTATTTTTTTTAATTCTTTGAGATGGAAAGTTTCAATGATGTAAGAGCTAATAAAACTCTAGATTCATCCCAAACAATACTTCACAGAATTATTTTTAATTTTCAACATTTTTTTTGGCCTTCTTCCATGTTTTTCTAATGTATTTTGCGAAAAAATAAACGTGCCGGCGTGCCTAAGCATGCCGCGGGCCGGCCCATTTACCTCCAGTGCGGTGCTTGGGCCGCTGCCTGCAGCACGTGGGCCGGCACGGCCCGGCTATTAATCATGCCCTGGCGGGCCATCCCGGGCCGTATGGCCAGCTCTGGTTTACATTCGGCTAGACCCTGCTCTGGTGACATTTTTGGTATACCATATAACTTATTTTTTGAGTTGGAATGGTTGCTCCTTTATTCAATTATCTCGACCAAGTCCAACCATAAACTAAATCCAACATAGGTCTAATCGAAGAATTCAATATCAATAATTTGTAGCCCAAAGGAAAGCACTTCAATTCGCATCAGACATCCATGAACTCAAACACCGGTGATGGACTGAGCCAACAACCATCTCCCAAGTGGTATAGTAGAAGATGGTGGATCAGTTGCAAACAATTCATGCAAGAATGCTGAAATGTGTATAAAACTAGTGACAGTACAAGCCAAAATGAACAGTACCCAGTAGAAAATTGAACATTGAGCACTCCAGTATTTGTGATGGCATCTTGCAACCAATGGTTCAACCAACAGTAGCACACTGAAATCAATTACTATCATCACGGTGAACATTAAGTTAGGCAATTGATTACACTGGTAATGGAGTAGCTTCTGACACGTCACACACAATACCATATTACCATGAGACTACAGCAGTCATAAACACAGTATCCAGCGCAGTAAGTACATCGCTTACTAGAGAGCTTCAGATTATTAGAGACACGGTGGCTGAAATCACACACGATTTACATTGTACAAGATGCAGGCAGACCTAACGCACAATTTTAAAGGAGGCAGAGTCTTAACTTATAGTGACGCTACATGTTCCGAACCACTAACTGTCCAGTCCAGGCCATGTTCCGCTTGCAGTTGTGTTAGCGGCTGGGGCTGCTGCAGTTCAGGTGGCTGGGGTTGAGGTTGCGGCGGCGGCGGCAGCACTAGCGTCGGCTGGGGTTGCTGATGGAGCTGCAGTTGAGATTGCGGGGATTGCTGGGGCGGAGGTTGCAGCAGCAGTGGTGCCGGTTGCAGATGGAGCGGCAGTTGAGATTACACAGGTTCCTGTGGTTGATCCTGAGGATTGAGGCTGCAGGGGTTGCTCAGGTTGAGCCTGAGGATACAGCTGCAGTGGAGGTTGTAGGGGTTGCTGTGGTGGAGCCTGAGTATACGGTTGCAGTTGAGGATGCAGGGGTTGCTGTGGTGGAGCCTGAGTATACGGTTGCAGTTGAGGATGCAGGGGTTGCTGTGGTGGAGCCTGAGTATACGGTTGCAGTTGAGGATGCAGGGGCTGCTGTGATTGAGGATGATGCAGTTGCGGCTGAGGTTGTGGAGGCTGCTGTGCTTGAGGATGCAGCTGCAGATGAGGTTGTGGGGGCTGTTGGGGTTGATTCTGTGGTTCTAATGCAGGCTCCTTTGGTTTGGCAGCTCCATTGTTCATCCTTGCTCGTGCTTCAGCAAACATTCTCTGCTGTTCAGCAACAGCTTCTTCTTCTGTCATCTCTATGCCAGTGAACTTGGTTGCTTTTGGAGAGTCCTGCGCAAGAGGAAATGTCAATATACTCTGCAACATTAGAAAAGGGAACAGTACGCATAGTCTTGCGGGTGCACAGCAGTACAAACCAGAGTTTCAAGCTTGTGCTGTTCGTAGGCTGCATAAACTTCTTCAACGTACTCCTTGAAGCCAAGATCCTGTGGATACAAAGATAATTGAGAAAACAATTAGGAATTCCACATGCAGGTTAGTAATATCTATCTCATGCGATGTCAGTTCAGTTCGTATGATAAGGAATTAATTGACTGGTGTTGACGCTGATGATGATCGACTGCAAGCCTCATTATGTGCTATTCTGGTCTCTTCTCTTATTTCAATCAACTTGTCGTCTGTTTGAACTATGGTCAATGGCCATGTTTGTCCCCGATGAGCAATTATTGTCTGTAAACTGTAATGACAACTGCCATGATGGCTTGATTCATTTTGAGCAGGCAAATCTGTTTGCCAGTTTTTTTTTTAAAATGCATATCTCATGCAGCAAGCTGTTTGCCTAAATGCTAAATTGTAAAGGAAGATGGAAGATGCATACACTGATTGGCAAGATATTATTAAAGCAAAGTACCTTAAACGAGATTCGGTGGCCACGGTGAAAAGCAAGTTCTCTGATTCCCCTATCTGGAAAGCTATTAGGAAAGTCAAAGAACACTATATGGCTGGTAGGGAGGTGGTTCTTGGGTCAGGTAATATCGCTAGATTGTGGTTTGACTCTCTTAATGGGAATCATGCTATATATGTCAGATTTCCTGAGCTTTTTGTCATTTGCAACCTGGCATAGTATCAATGTCAATGATTTCTTTAGGAGACGTCTGAACCCTATTTCTGGCCTCCCAATGGGGAGAGCTGTGTTCCTTTGTGATCAGGTTGAACACTTCTGATCCTGAAAGGGTGGTTTGGGCTCTGGGCCCCAAAAAATTCTTTACTGCTAAGTCAATGTATGAGTTCCTAGAGAGAAATATCGCAGGTTGCGACTTTAAGTGGATTTGGAGAGCTAAGATACCCTCTAAGATTCAAATCTTTGGCAACTTTTCCAAGATGCCGTGTTAACTAGAGATGTTATGAGCAGGAGAAACTGGGCGGCCAATCCTCGCTGCTCTTTTTGCAGCAAAAGGGAAACGTCCCAACACCTCTTCTTCTTGTGCCCAGTGGCTAGGGTGGTCTGGAGAACCGTGGGATCAGTTTTTGGCACTGATCTTTGTCCTAATAATGTTTGGCAACATTACCCGTGGTGTTACACCATTCTACCCGATGGTAATAATTTTTATACTTTTGGTCTGGTTGCTATGTGTTGGGCCATCTGGAATTGTTGTAACCAGGCGACCTTTGAGCTCAGATTTCCAAAACCCCTTTTGAAGTGGTGTTCTCTCCATGTGTGTTTCTGGATTATTGGGCAGGTCTGCTGAAGAGTGAGCATAAAGAGGCAATGCGATGAGGGGCAACGATGCTCAAGGATAATGCGAAGAACCTGATGCGCATTTGTGCTGCTACTCAGTATGATGGGGCGAGGAACTGATAAGGCGCTGACCATTCTCTGGGTGTCCCTGTAGGCTGCCTCTGCTGGTTGTTTTCTTTTATGCTGCTGTTTACCCCTTGCGTGAATGCGGTACTTTGGCTGTGTTCTGTCTCCTTGTTGGAGTGTTGGATATTCTCCTTTCCGTTTGTTAGGATAGTCTTTTGTGAGTGTCGTCGGGTTTTCGCCCAATGGTGAATGTGTCGATGACGCATATTCGCAGTGGGTTTCCGGTGATGCTGAAATCGCTCCCCCTTTCCCGTTTCCTTTTGTGCTTGGTTTGGGTTCAGAACTAATGTATTTCCGCTATTCGTTAACGGAAAGGGGTGATGCCCGGTTCAAAAAAAAGAGGCAGAAATAACTATTGTAAAGGAAGATCATCCACAAATATGTTTTAGAGCCCGGAATTTTGGGTTCAGGATTCTATTATCCACAGGAAAACCTGCCTGGGTGGTTAGCAAACTGGTGGCTTTTGGCTGGTTCTCAGTTATTTGGCTTTTTTTTCAAAGATTCAAATTTAAGCTTTTGAAGAATTGATGCTTGGATCATTTATAAATAAAATTTCATCAGTGGATCACACAAGCCCCCTTGAGTTGGCCCTTTATTAGAAAAAATATTCCTATGAACCGGTATGACTGTTTTCAGAAGGTCTTTGCCATGCCAGTTTATATCACAGCGGCTCATCCTGGTGTAATAATCTAAGATATTATGAATTGCATTCAATTGGCTTTATCAGAACATCAAAACAATATGTGTTTATCAAACTATGAGAAGGTAGTTAAAATGTTGATGCAATCATGTTCATAATGATGACAAATAAAACGTATACTGTAACTATGTTTCCCCAAATAAAAACACTAATGTAATCATGCAGTGCACTGTAAGTAGAAGGAGGAAATGGGAAGACAAAAAACCTGCAAAGCCCTAATAACATGCTCAGGAGCAATAGTTTTCTTGTCGTCCCGGCTGCACACGTCATTGGATTCCGAAGAAAGAAGATTGATGAACTCTGAATATATCAAAAGCAGATACACAAGGTTATGCGATGTCCAGCTTCTTACTGCCTATACTAACTGTCTCATGTTGTCTTAGTATTCCTACCTACCTTCACAGTGCATAAACAATAAGCATTGCCAAGCAAGTTACTACCTCTGTACCAAATTATAAGACGTTTTTGATACGGAGGTAATAGTATTTTTCATGGAGCTAGCACCTTGGTGAAAGTTTGAAAACAGAAGATGACAAATATATAAGATGAAACAGAGGGAGTGTGCATTTCTTCATTACCTACACAGCATTCAACAAGAAGATCTTGTGTATCTCTTGCTACTCGAACATCAGGCGGTAGCATCTCCTTGATAATCTTGGTCATTGTTGCTGAAACGAAAAGCAGAGCATTCAATCAATCATAACACTATAACCATCAAACCGTAGACAGAAAGCGTCAGTCAAACACTTGAATCCAGGATTCAAGCAAATCAATATCTTCTAACAATTATTATAACTGATAGCTGTCCCCAAAGGTTGCTCCCATGGTCAATTAGAGTAGGTGGGTGTAATTCGCCGGGAAAAGGGTTCCATTACATAACTAATCCCATGTCCAATTGCAAGCGTCATGGGATGAAGGTCGCAGACCTAACTTTCCCCACCATACATATCGCTGGCCATCTTCCCCGCCTCATAACGCCCTCCGGCTAGCTAGGTCGTCAATTTAGAGCGTAATCGCGCACGACGAGGGAGAAAGTACGAGCTTGCTTACATTTGGGGAGGGAGACGTCCTCCTTGGACTTGCCCACGATGTCCATCGGATCCATCCCTCGCCGTCGAAGGCGCGATGGAGCTTGGGCCTGGGGCGCCGGCGCCGGCGCGTCCCGCCGGGATCGATGGGGCGGGGCGCTGCTAGGGAGGGAGGGCGGGAGGGCTTGGCCTTCGGCGATGCGCCCTGAGACACGACCTGGTTGCGGGAGGGGATTCTTAGCTAGGGTTAGGGTTAGGCGTGCGTGCGTGCTTGCGGGGGAGCTCTCTCCGTCATATTGGCCCCGATTCGCACAGGGCGTCCCCTGACTGGGCCGGCCCATGTAGCGACTCTGCGGCCCGTGTTACTATAGCGGCCCGTGCTGTAGCGTTTTCTTTTTCCATTCCGTTCTTGTTTATGCAGGGTTTTTTTTTGAGACAATCTTGTTTATGCAGGAGCAACTAGTTAACGAGCGCTCATTTAAGAGCCTCACAACTATCAGCACTTGGCGCGTTCTCAGCCGCACGCCACGTGTCGTGCTTTGGGCGCTCCCTCCGGATTTTTTTCACACGCGTTTTCAGCTTTTCAAACAGTTTTTTTAGGTTTTTTGACGTTTCAGTTTTTCATTCTTCCTAAACTTTCATACCAACAAATTTGAGCGAAAAAACGTGTTTTTTCCTTTTGCGAAAGGCATGGTTTTGCTTTCGCGAAAGTGACGACCGTACCTTTTGGAAACAGAAAAAAAAGTGTTTTCTTTTTTTCCTTTCGCGAGAGGCACGGTTTTGCTTCCGAGAGAGGCATGGTTGTGCTTTCGCGAGAGGCACAGCTGTGCCTCTCGGAAACGAAAAAAAAACGTGTTTTTTGTTTCGCTTCCGCGAGAAGCACGTTTGTGCTTTCACGAGAGGCACGGCTGTGCCTCTCGGAAACAGAAAAAAACGTGTTTTCTATTTTTTTTTTCTTTCGCGAGAGGCACGATTTTGCTTCCGTGAGAGGCATGGTTGTGCTTTCGCGAGAGGCACGGTCGTGCCTCCTTGGAAACGAAAAAAAAACGATTTTCCTCTTCTTCTTTTTCCTTTCGCGAGGCAAAAACCAGTGTTCCCGGTTCGATTTTTTCATCTGGTTTTTTCATGAAAAATATCGTCAAAACTTATCAATATGGTATCTAGTTTTGAAGATCTCGACGCGAGGAATCTAACGGTGAAAACGATTCGAGATTTGGACGCACGATTTAAGAGATAAAACGTTTTAAATAAACAAATCTAAAAAAAGAAACTCCCATGTTGCAACAAGTGGCGCACATGCAACGTGCCACTTGTCGCAACCTGGGAAGGTGAAAGTGATCTTTGAAATGAGTACTCCTTAACTAGTGATTTCGTGTTTATACAGGTAATAACAAAAGAATCGACGTTCAGCTTATCTATGAAGTTTTAGATATAGCAAAGCCCGGTCTTCTGGCATCCGAAAATGCCTTCCAGTTGCTTGTCGCCCATTGTAAAACAGTAAAGCAGAGCTACCTACAGCCTTCCACAGCAATTTGACACCCTGAACCGTCCGATCATGTCGCTAAGCGCTCCTGATCATCTTACCGTCACTCCGTGCGTTCTCCACAGCCTTTTCTACGCTCAGCCTGACCATCCTGGGCCGGCCCAAAGTTACTGGGCTGCTACTCCGGAGAACGACCTGAACCCCATCTCATTCGCTAATGCAAATTCCCTCAAAAAATTCGCTAATGCGTAGTTCTCAAAAGAAAATCGCTAATGCAGCTTAACGCTCCATCCTGAATGGACGGTTGCGATCGACGCTGGGCTTCGTGTTGGTCATCGCCGATTTCGTAATCATGCAGCGGAGCTGGTGGCGGAGTCTCCTCTCGCCGCCGCAAGCCGTCCCAAAACATGGCACCGCCGCCACGCCTTATTCATCCCCCTTCCATACAGGAGTGAAACTGCCCTCTGGCCTTCACCTCCCGTCCCTCCATCCACGTATTGGTTCCAATCCATGCCATTGACCCTGGAAGCAAGCTCTCTAGCGACTGCGGTGGATTCATCACGAATCTGGGAGAAAAAGGGTATATGGAAGGAGAGACTGTTGTGCAAGCATCTCTATTTCCATTCCGCAGCCCTTTCCACCCCTGCTATCCGCTCAGATCTCATTCTCCCCTTTCCTCCTGCTTCCTCTCAATGTCAATCAAGGGCACATCACATGTGTGTTGATGCAGATTAGTTTCTTCTCTTTGATTTGGTTAAGGTATTTGTTTACTTATTCTTATGGATCAGTTCAAGTTAGTTCTATCGTTTTCATCTTTCACGTATTGCCGCCGGGACTCGACCTCGCTTTCTAGAGAGAATACGGACACCAACTATGAAGATTAGATGTTTTTTTTATTCTCAATTCTGATTTGATGGCTGCACCATATTGCCTTTTCAACATTCTTATTTTACTGTAGGTTTTACTATGTGGCACGTGATCATCTGCGTACTTAAAAGAATGGAAATATATCTCAACTTTTATTTATGAACATACTTGCACATTCGTATTAAAACCGGCGATAATATTGTGCCTATGTTACATGCTTGCTAACAACAATATTGTGTGCAAACAAAGCATTTGCATGTGAGACGACCAACATATATCCAAATATCTGAACAAATATGTGATAGTATAACTCATGAATAGTGTAGATTTTCTGATTGGTAGAAATCCCCTTTTCTTGAACCTGCGGGTTATAGCAGATCAATCTTCCGTCACTTTGAAGCTCATCTTCTGGTCCATTACACGTATGAGATGGTGATAGTGTGGAATTGATTTTACATCATGTCCTACCACACTGAAGGCATGCACTTTTGCATATTCCTCGCGTTGGTGTTCAAGTTCCATAACAAACAAGGGCGTTTTTGTTTTTCTACTTCAAAATTGAATGCTAACTTTTTATTGGTAATAATTAAATATGTGTTAGAATAGGAAGTTAGAAACCGGTGTCAAGTTTTGAAGTGGACATATGGTCTCTCAATAAATAAATCGATGTTTCTCTATGGTTATATAATTGAAGCGCTGTAATTTGAACCATTATTCCTTTCTTACAATGGGCGGGCGCGGCAATGCGCGCCTTCATGGTCTAGTGGACCATATTGCCCATGAAGCCATGACGAACAAGTGCTATAGTCGATCTTCGAGTGATTGACAAAAAACTATCACTTTAGGGATTACCATCCCATAGAACTACCACTTTTTAAAAACTGGCCGAAAACTACCAAAAATTTTTTATTTTATGACAAAAACTACCATTTTTGAAAAATGACCAGTTTAGATGATTTAAACACGTTTATGACATGCGGGACCCACCCGTTAGGGCTGACGTGGCGGCAAAGTCAACTTCGTTAAGTTGATCGTTATTACAGGTGGGGCCCACACGTGAGCATCAACCTCCTTCTTCCTCCTCTCTCTCTGGCATTTCCTCAAACACCTCGTGTGCAGCTGCGAGCCACCTCCGCCACCCTCCATTGCCGGTGCTCGCGGTCGTGCTCTACACAGAATTGACTTTACTCCAATGTAGTGTGTGCCTGTGGGGCAAGAGCTGCAGCTCAAGGCGCTCCTGGGACAGCTCGACCGGACTCCGCTGCGACTGGGTCCATGTGAGTGTTGCGGTTCCCCAACAACGCGGCCTTCCGGGGGGTGAGGGGGTACGACCGGTGCCTGTTCGAGAACACGTACGAGGGCCGCAGGGAGGTCTTTGGCTCCGACTTCACCGCCTGGGCGCGCCCCGCTGAGGACGACCTCGGCCCTCCCCCCTGCCAGCGCCCTAGCCAGAGACCTGCTCGAAGAGTTCGAGGAGGAGGCTGAGGACGGTAGCAGCGTCGGTCAGGATCTCGGGCGGCCGCAGAGGCGGTACCGGCGGCAGCACCTACTTGCCAGATCCCGCGGCAACGGCGGCTTCCTCGTCGGGTGTCGGTGTCAAAACCGGCGGATCTCGGGTAGGGGGTCCCGAACTGTGCGTCTAGGCGGATGGTAACAGGAGACAAGGGACACGATGTTTTTACCCAGGTTCGGGCCCTCTCGATGGAGGTAAAACCCTACTCTGCTTGATTAATATTGATGATATGGGTAGTACAAGAGTGGATCTACCACGAGATCGTAGAGGCTAAACCCTAGAAGCTAGCCTATGGTATGATTGTTGTTCGTCCTCACGGACTAAAACTCTCCGGTTTATATAGACACGGATAGGGTTAGGGTTACATGTAGTCGGTTACAATGGTAGGAGATCTACATATCCGTATCGCCAAGCTTGCCTTCCACGCCAAGGAAAGTCCCATCCGGACACGGGATGAAGTCTTCAATCTTGTATCTTCATAGTCCGGGAGTCCGGCCAACAGTGATAGTTCGGCTATCCGGACACCCCTAATCCAGACTCCTCAAGAGTCCCCGAACCAGGCTTCAACGGGCGATGAGTCCGGTAGCGTAGATTGTCTTCGGCATTGCGAGGCGGGTTCTTCTCCAAATTCTATATACTTGTCGAATAGTGTCCGGCTTCGATAAATGTTGCGCTCCTTGGCTTCTCTACGCCCAATAATGGCCATCTTCCACGTGTTTGAATGAATGCGAAAAGCCGTGGTATTTTACACTTATCCCCTAGTTGCGCCAAATGAGCCGCCTATAAAAGGGACGAGGATCTAGATCTGAGTCACACCATCCCCCACCGCGAAGCTTTCATCGGGCGCCTCTGGCAAAATCCATTCCATCATGGATAATGACGCTGCTCCTCCTCTCGCTCCCAAATTTCTCACCGAAATTGGGAGAGATGCTCACCCCGCATAGCGAGCTAGTGACACTCCAAACCAAGGGATTTCTTCCCGGCCTTCATGGTTCCGGTTCGAGCCGGATTCGCCACCTATAAGGGCGTAAAGCAGCCGAGAGTGTCCCCGATCCCTACAAAGGAGAGCGGGTATGCTTTATCTCTTATCTAGTAAGAGGACTCGGATTTCCAATTCATCCGCTTTCTCCGGGGCTCTTGGAGTTCTACGGCCTCCAGTTGCACCACCTTACCGCCTCCATTTTGCACATCGCGGGCTTCGTGGCCCTTTGCGAACTGTTCTTGGGCGTCGAGGCTCATTTTACGGTGTGGAAGAGATTATTCTGCCTTGTACCCCGTTCTCATGAGGGGTCAATATATCAAGTGGGCGGAGCCGAGCTATGGCGCATCGCCGGGACCGGATATTTATCTGGAACCCCGAAGAAGGTGTCCAAGACCGGCCTTCGTAATGGTTTTATATAGAAGACGCCCCACCGCCGGATCCTGTTCGGATCGGTCTCCGAATTCAGCAATGCTCCTTTGAAGAAACGCCTGAGTTGGCGCCCATGAGCTCCCGGAGGGAAGACGACAGGACGCCCTTTACCGATGAGCGAATAAGATTGTTAGCTCATTCCGGATCGACCATGATCGGTGTCATAGCCACATGTATTATGCGGGGGTGCAGCCGCTCCAAGATAGGGGCCACCCTTGTCGGATTTCAACGGGAGGACGATGCCACCCGTCATGGCCGTAAGGGGCCGGATCGGTCACCGATCTGGTGAAGATCTTGTCCGCTGTACAAGGGAGAAAAGGAGGATTTTCTCCGCGTCGATCCATTGAACATATTTTCTATGAACAATCCTCGAAGCCGGGTAAGCGGACATTTCTTTTTGCACATCCGATCCGTATTCCCATGGTTAGGTATCTCATTTTGTGATTTTGACGCAGAACTGCGCCAGCCGTAAAAGACATAAACAGCCCGCTTCCACAACCCGAGGATCCGGAACGGCTCCTCGATCCGCCTCCCAAGAGGATCTGGACATATTGGTGGAGCTGATTGATGGGGTATTTCACCAATCGAGCATCGATAATGCCTTGGTTGCCATTACGGCCGATTACCCCGGAATACTTCCAGCCTCACAGGTAACTGAGACCGAGGTCCCAATACTCTGATAATGACACATCCGTGCTTATTTTTTATCACCGTATACCAATGGTGTTTCGTAGAGGGTGCCTTCAAGGTAGGAGGCCAAGCCCGCGGCGGCTAGCCAACAAGGGGCAGCACGGCCCCGCAGGCTAAAAAGAAGTGTGGTCCGGACCGAAACGCCGCCGCAACGGTATGGCGCGTCACCATATTCCTGTGATTGATTCTGGAAGGCATATTAACGCTGGTGCTCTTTTCAGGGAAAAGAGCGCCGCCGGATCATGTCCGGAGAGGTTGTTAATCGAGCCTCCGCCGCCAAGCTCCAAAGCCGAGTCCAAGCGGAGGCGAGCACGAGGCGTCGTCGGATGCTCCTCCGACAGATGCCGACAGATTGTCCGCCACCAACTCCGAGGTGGAGAGCGCCATGAATCACAAAGGCCACGCCGACAGTTCTTCGTGACGATGTTTCTCCCAAGAGGCATTGAATGCCTTCAATTCAGAGATGCGCACCTCCGTGCCGCTCAAGATGGTCTAGCCAGAGCCACGGAGCAAAGATGTAAAGGACATACGGGTGAGGAAATTTGACGGTTATTTATGCCAAGAGTCCCCGAGACTTAAAATAGTTAGAATAACTGATTTAAGGATCATTTGTTATGCAGGATCTTACAAAAAGGAATACCCGACTGTCCCAGGAGCTTGAAGAATGCAAGGCCCAACTTGAGGCCGCACTAGCCACTATAGGCGGAGCCACGGAGACCCCCTCTGGTAATATATGCTTCCAAAGATAAGTAGTTTGTGAAGTGCGGCGTGTGTGTAAAATCTGACAATAATATTGCAGATGGTGCCGGACTAGATCCGGACAAGCAACAGCTCTTGCGCTGGTTGAAGGCCGGGGAGAATGTGCTTACAAGGGTGAGGCAAGAGAAAAATTATCTCCAGGATGCCAACACCCAGCTGGGTGAGGAACTAAAGGATGTTCGTGCCCAGCTGTCTGACTCCGTGAAGGAGAATCGGCGACTTCGTCGCGACATTTATAGTAAGTGCTTGAGCGAACTTTGAAAAAGAGTTCGGCGAGCAAGTCAACTAACAGAGTTATGTCTATAGGTATGCTCACGGGTCGTCCTGCAGAGGAAATGCCCGGTTCTACGGGTGACCTTCTTCCCGAGTTATTACAACTGCACGAACGAGTTCGGCAGGTAATGAAAGGCGTTGCCCGTGCCTTGTGGCCATCTATCTCCCCGCCTGTAGGCCTTGGAGAGCTTGCAGAAGCTTCAGGAGCACGGCGGCGCTCCGACTATGGAAGATATCGGCTGTTGTCAAGGCGCCAGGAGGCTCGGGCCATGGTGAAGACACGGTACACGGTTATGACCCAAACCACATGGCCGAGGTCGGACTGTGGGGCTGACGGAAGGAGATCCTGTGAGCTTAGTGTACGGCCAAGTAGAGTTGGCCGCAAAGTATTCCCAGCAGGATCAGTAAACTAGACAGCCTATTAGATGGCATTGAAGAGGAATACAATCACCAATTTGACTATGTAATTTAAAATGACATGTAAAATGCCTTCTAGCCGGATTGTAGATCGCTTGTCGTAGCGGACCTTTTCGCTTCAACCTCGGGACCCAATAGTCCGGAGTGTGTCCGAATACCCTCGCGGTTATGTAAAAACCGGGCATGCGTGGAGACCAAAGCGTAGGGGTCATGAGTGCTTTATCGGACAAGTGCCCAACTAGTTATGTTATATTACATGGTTAGTAAGAAACATCTTCCAGGAGAATAATTCCGTTAGGGGTTCCTTTCCTCGAAGGCATGCCCTAAAGTGCATGTCCGGACTGCGAAAAAAGCGTAAAAGCATCCGGGGCAGATAAATAAAAATAAAAATCGTCTTTTAATTCACCGACCAATATTCCCTTAAAAACGCTAGCTTTCGGCTTCACCTACCGAGGTACGCTGTCGGGCTGACCCGGGCGGTAATAATCGCAGAGGTGCTCCCTTTACCACCTAGCCGAACAATCGGGAACGTAGGGGTAAGCACAGAGCTAGGCAACCCAGCTTGGCCAAAACTTAAGTCATATCGATGCATATAATGGTGAATAAAAGGTACATGCGGAAGTGTGACACATGTGTTGGGCATAAAGCCCGTATAAATAAGCTTCTGTTAAAGAAGCCCCCAGGTATAATAAGCGCGGATAGCACGTCAAGTGTGTGCGAAAAATGCGCAAACGAGCCTTTAACGGCTTCAGAAAAAAAAAGGAGGGAGAAGGAGAGAAATAAAAGACAGCTTAAAGTATAAAATATAGACGGAGGAAGGAGACGAACTCGTAATCCGGGCGCTTAGGCGTAGAATCTTCGGAGACAGGCTGCGCTCCATGGGTTCGCCCGAGTTGGTTATCCGATGCGTTTGCAGACGGTACGCTCCGCCGGTCAGGACTTGGTCGATGATGAAGGGACCCTCCCATTTGGGCTAGAGTTTGACCTTTTTCTTGTCCGGCAGGCGTAGAAATAGTTCGCCAACATTGTAAGCTTTGGCCCGTACTTCCTTGCTTTGATATCTTCGAGCCTACTGTTGATAGAATGCGGAACGAGCTTTTGCCACGTCACGCTCCTTCTCCAAGGCGTCCAAGCTGTCCTGCCGATCGAGCTCGGCTTCTCTTTCTTCATACATGCGCACGCGAGGTGAGTCATGAATTATGTCGCAGGGCAAAACTGCCTATGCGCCGTATACCATAAAAAATGGTGTGAATCCGGTAGTGCGATTCGGCGTGGTCCACAGCCCCCAGAGTACGGAGTCGAGCTCCTCTACCCAGTGCGTGTTAGATTCCTTGAGGGACCGCACTAGCCTGGGTTTAATGCCGCTCATGATTAGACCGTTTGCTCGCTCGACTTGACCGTTAGTTTGGGGGTAATAGACTGAAGCGTAGTCGAGCTTGATGCCCATGTTTTTGCACCAGAGTTTGACCTCGTCGACCGTGAAGTTCGTGCCGTTATCAGTGATGATGCTATGGGGACGCCAGAACGGTGTACTACCCCGATATGAAGTCTATCATCGGTCCGAATTCGGCCGTCTTCTGTGCTTGGCCTCTATCCATTTGGTGAATTTATCCACCATGAGCAATAGGTATTTTTGCTTGTGGGTTCCTCCTTTAAGGGGTCCAACCATGTCAAGCCCCCAGACCGCGAAGGGCCAGGTGATGGGTATAGTTTTGAGGAAGGTGGGTGGCATGTGGCTTTGATTAGCAAAGAGTCACGACCGACGCATCTTTGGACTAAGTCCCGAGCATCTGCCTCGGCCGCCGGCCAATAAAATCCTGCATGTAAGGCCTTGCCTACAAGGGCCCGGCTGCGACATGGTGCCCACCGAGTCCCGCATGAATTTCATCCAGAGATTCCGCCTTCCTCTTCGGAGATACACCTTTGAAGGACTCGGTTGTGCTTTTCTTATAAAGCTCTCCCTCATGGACCTTGTAGGCTTTAGACCGCCGCACTATGCAGCGGGCCTCATTTTGGTCCTCGGGAAGTTCCTGCCTAGTTAGGTAGGCTAGGAATGGTTCTGTCCACGGGGCGATGACTGCCATTATTTCGTGGGTTGACGGTGTTATTCATTGGCTGGACCACCAACTATGTCGGAATGTTTGGTGTGGGGCAGTGTGGTTGGGTCCGGGTTGTTATTTCCGGAGTCTCCGGAAGATGTTGGGGGGGGGGGGGGCATCGCGCTTTGCGCCAATGCGTGCCAACACGTCCGCTGCCTGGTTGTTATCCCGGGCTATATGGTGAAATTCAAGCCCCTCAAACCGAGCTGACATTTTTAGGACGGCATTGCGATAAGCTGCCATTTTCGGATCCTTGGCATCAAAGTCCCCATTTATTTGGGATATCGCGAGGTTCAATCCCCACGCACCTCTAGGCGTTGAATGCCCATGGAGACCGCCATCCGGAGACCATGTAGAAGGGCCTCAGATTCGCTGCGTTGTTGGAGTCCGTGTACATTATTTGAAGTACGATTGGACTGTATCTCCGGTTGGGGAAGTCGAACGACGCCAGCCCCCAGGCCGCCAACATTTTGGAGCCGTCGAAGTGCATGATCCGCTTGGAATATGCGCCGTACTCTTTAGGGAGTTCGGCTTCATCCATTCGGCGATGAAGTCAACCAAAACTTGCGACTTAATAGCTCGTCGTGGCTTGTAGGTTATGTCGAACGGAGGAGCTCAATGGCCCATTTAGCAATCCGCCCGCTATGTCGCGGTTGTTTATAATGTCATTAAGAGGTACTTCGGAGGCTACTGATATCGAACACTCTTGGAAGTAGTGTAGCAGCTTCCGGGATGCCATGAACACCGCGTATGCTATCTTTTGATAATGCGGGTACCGTGACTTGCATGGAGTTAGGACAGTGGACACGTAGTAAACTGGTTTTTGGAGAGGGAACTTGTGTCCGTCCGTTTCGTTCGACAACGAGCACCGCGCTTACAACTTGATGGGTTGCTGCAATGTATAATAGCATTGGTTCGCCCATGTTGGGCGCGGCCAGGACCGGATTTGTTGCCAATATGGCTTTGATTTCTTCGAGTCCGGCCGTGGCAGCATCCATCCACTCGAAGTGTTCGGTGCGCCGGAGGAGGCGATAAAGGGGTAATGCCTTTTCTCCTAAGTGGGAGATAAAGCGGCTTAGAGTTGCCACGCATCCAGTCAATCTTTGTATTTGTTTGAGGTCTTTGGGGATATCCAATTGTGACAGAGCTCGGATCTTGGCTGGGTTTGCTTCAATTCCTCTACCGGATACAATGAAGCCCAAGAGCTTTCCGGCTGGTACGGCGAAAACGCATTTTTCCGGGTTGAGCTTGATGTCATATGTTCGGAGATTATCGAATGTGAGCCTCAAGTCGTCGACTAGGGTTTCGACATGCTTGGATTTGACGACCACATCGCCTCACGTATGCCTCCACCGTTTTGCCGATCTGGTTTGCCGGACATGTCTGAATCATGCGCTGATATGTTGCGCCGGCGTTTTTGTGCCCGTAGGGGATTGTGTTGAAGCATAATGGGCCGTATGGGGTGATGAATGCCGTTGCGGCTTGGTCTGGCTCTGCCATCTTAATTTGGTGGTAGCCGGAGTATTCGTCGAGGAAACACAATGAATTGTGTCCTGCGGTAGCGTCGATAATTTGATCGATGCGGGGGAGGGGGAAGGGATCCTTTGGGCAAGCCTTGTTAAGGTCCTTAAAATCGACGCATAGGCGCCAGGATTTGTCCTTGTTTGGTATCATTACCAGGTTTGCTAGCCAGTCCGGATGTTTATTGTCTCTGATGAATCCGGCCTCCAATAGTTTGGCTAGCTCCCCTCCCATGGCCTGTCTCTTGGGTTCGGAGAAACGCCGAAGAGCTTGTTTGACTGGCTTGAATCCTTTTAGGATATTTAGGTCATGCTTTCGGCCACCAAGCGTGGGATTCCTGGCATGTCTGAAGGGTGCCAGGCAAAAATGTCCCAATTTTCTCGTAGGAATTCTCGTAATGCGGCGTCCACATCAGGGTTTAATTGTGCCCCGATAGAGGCGGTTTTTGTAGGGTCCGTTGGATGGACTTGGAATTTGACTATTTCGTCTACCGGTTTAAAAGAGGTGGACTTGGATCTCTTATCGAGTACCACATCGTCTCTGTTCACCGTGGAGCGCTTGCGAGTTGAGTTCCTCCGCCGCTAGGGCTTTGGATAGTGCCTCAAGGGCAAGTGCGGCTGTTTATTTTTTGGCGCGAGCGCTATGTCCGGGTCACTAGCGAGAGTGATAATTTCGTTGGGTCCGGGCATTTTGAGCTTCATGTACCCGTAATGGGGTATAGCTTGAAAAATTGTGAATGCCTCTCGCCCTAATAGAGCGTGGTATCCGCTGCTGAACGGGGCCACTTGGAATGTGACCTCCTTGGACCTATAATTGTCCGGCGCGCCGAACACCACATCCAGTGTGATCTTTCCCCAGACAAAGATGCTTCCCGACGAGGGATTATTCCTCTAAAGGCTGTGCTGCTTTGCTCAATGCGGCTCCGGTCTATTTCCATTTTTCGAAGGGTTTCCTCGTAGATGAGGTTTAATCTGCTGCCGCCGTCCATGAGTACCTTGGTAAGGCGAAAGCCGTCCACTATTGGACTGAGGACCAATGCGGCTGGTGCTCGGGCTGTTCGGAATTTAGGTTCTTCACTGACGTTAAAGGTACTAGCCGTGGTTACCCATGGATTTATTGTTGCTATCTGGTAGACTTCGCAAGGTCTGGAGTGTTCGCTTCGCATATTATTTGATGCGAAAGTCTCAAGATCGTTAATACCATACCGGTATTGTTGGTTGGTGCTCTAGAGCTAAGAGCTCTTTGCCACTTTTGGCCACCGTAGTATCCAACATGCTCTAAGGCTATGAGTTGGAGTGGCGCCCTCTGTGCTATGAATTTTGCAGGGTCCATTGAGCCATCCCTCCAGTACGGTTCCATGCCCTTTGGGTTTCTTTTTGCTTTTTGGTATGTAACCCAGGTGCCTGGTGATGATGCACCCTTTTATTTCGGACTAGGGTCGTGTTCGGGGCCGGATTGTCCCAAAATTTGATTTCGGTTTTCCAGGCGCTCTCCATCGCGCATTACTTTCGTACTATGGACGCCAAGTCAGCCGCGTGTAATTTCAATGACGACTTATGGCGTTTAGGATTCCCTTGTCCGTGCAATTATTGCAGAAGAATGAGATTGTGTCCTCCTCGCGGCAATCCTTTATCCTGTCCATAACCAGGAGGAATCTGGCCCAGTAATGATGTACTGTTTGTTGGAAATATGCCCTAGAGGCAATAATAAAAGTATTATTATTATATTTCCTTGTTCATGGTAATTGTCTTTTATTCATGCTATAATTGTATTATCCGGAAATCGTAATACATGTGTGAATACATAGACCACAATACGTCCCTAGTAAGCCTCTAGTTGACTAGCTCGTTGGTCAACGGATAGTCATGGTTTCCTGACTATGGACATCAGATGTCATTGACAACGGGATCACGTCATTAGGAGAATGACGTGATGGACAAGACCCAATCCTAAGCATAGCACAAGATCGTGTAGTTCGTTTTGCTAGAGCTTTCTCAATGTCAAGTATCTATTCCTTGGACCATGAGATCGTGTAACTCCCGGATACCGTAGGAGTGCTTTGGGTGTACCAAACATCACAACGTAACTGGGTGACTATAAAGGTGCATTACAGGTATCTCCGAAAGTGTCATTGGGTTGACACGGATCGAGACAGGATTTGTCACTCCGTATTACGAAGAGGTATCACGGCCCACTCGGTAGTGCATCATCATAATGAGCTCAAAGTGACCAAGTGTCCGTCACGGGATCATGCATTATGGTACGAGTAAAGTGACTAGCCGGTAACGAGACCGAACGAGGTATTGGGATACCGACGATCGAAGTCTCGACAAGTAACATACCGTCGACAAAGGGAATAGTATACGGGGTTGCTTGAATCCTTGACATCGTGGTTCATCCGATGACATCATCGAGGAGCATGTGGGAGCCAGCATGGGTATCCAGATCCCGCTGTTGGTTATTGACCTGAGAGTGTCTCGGTCATGTCTGCATGTCTCCCGAACCCGTAGGGTCTACACACTTAAGGTTCGGTGGCGCTTAGGGTTATTAGGAAGACTTGTATGTGATTACCGAATGTTGTTCGAGTCCGGATGAGATCCCGGACGTCACGAGGAGTTCCGGAATAGTCCGGAGGTAAATATTTATATATGGGAAGTTGTCAAACGGACACCGGAAAGTTTTGGGGGCATACTGGGTATTGTCTGGGGCCACCGGAAGGGTTCCGGGTCCACCGGAGGCCACCTCCCGGGGGCCACTGGGCTGCGTGGGAAGGGGCCAGCCTCGTGGGCTGGGCGCACCCTCCCTTGGGCCCTTGCGCCTAGGGTTGAGGGGAACCCTAGAGGGGCGCCTTGCTTGGGGGCAAGCCCCTCCCTTGGCCGCCTCTAGATGCATCTAGAGGGGCCGGCCCCCTCTCCCTTCCCCCTATAATAGAGGGGTGAGGGGAGGGCTGCACACCGCAAGCCAAGGCGCAGCCCCTCCCCTCCCCAACACCTCTCCTCCTCCGTACGTGCTTGGCGAAGCCACAGCCGGAGATCTTCTTTGCACCAACAACACCACGCCGTCGTCTGCCGTTGGAGCTGTCTTCCTCAACCTCTCCTTCCTCCTTGCTGGATCAAGACGGAGGAGACGTCGTCCGCACTGTATGTGTGTTGAACGCGGAGGTGCTGTCCGTTCAAGACTTGGTCATCGGTGATCCGAATCACGGCGAAGTACGACTCCGTCATCACCATCCCCTTGAACGCTTCCGCACTCGATCTACAAGTGGTATGTAGATGCAAACTCTCTCCCTTGACTCGTTGCTTAGATGAACTCATAGATGGATCTTGGTGAAACCGTAGGAAAAATTTTAATTTTCTCGCAACGTTCCCCAACAAAGTGGCATCATGAGCTAGGTCTATGCGTAGTTCTCTAATGCACGAGTAGAACACAATTTGGTTGTGGGCGTAGATCTTGTCAACTTGCTTGCCGCTACTAGTCTTATCTTGCTTCCGCGGTATTGTGGGATGAAGCGGCCCGAACCAACCTTACACGTACGCTTACGTGAGACCGGTTCCACCGACTAACATGCACTAGTTGCATAAGGTGGTTGGCGGGTGTCTGTCTCTCCCACTTTAGTTGAAGTGGATTCGATGACAAGGGTCCTTATGAAGGGTAAATAGAAGTTGACAAAATCACGTTGTGGTTATTCAGAGGTAAGAAAACGTTCTTGCTAGAACCCAATTGCAGCCCGTAAAAGATGCAACAACAATTAGAGGACGTCTAACTTGTTTTTGCAGCAATTGTCATGTGATGTGATATGGCCAGAAGTTGTGATGAATGATGAATGATATATTGTGATGTATGAGATTATGTTCTTGTAATAGGAATCACGACTTGCATGTCGAAGAGTATGACAACCGGCAGGAGCCATAGGAGTTGTCTTTATTTTTGTATGACCTGCGTGTCATTGAAAAACGCCATGTAAACTACTTTACTTTATTACTAAACACGTTATTCATAGAAGTAGAAGTAGTCGTTGGCGTGACAACTTCATGAAGACACAATGATGGAGATCATGATGATGGAGATCATGGTGTCATGCCGGTGACAAGATGATCATGGAGCCCCGAAGATGAAGATCAAAGGAGCTATATGATATTGGCCATATCATGTCACTACTTAATATAATTGCATGTGATGTTTATTATGTTTTATGCATCTTGTTTACTTAGAACGACGGTAGTAAATAAGATGATCCCTTACAACAATTTCAAGAAGTGTTCTCCCCTAACTGCGGCACTGCTGCTAAAGTTAAATCGTTTCGAAGCACCACATGATGATCGGGTGTGATAGATCCTCACGTTCACATACAACGAGTGTAAGACAGTTTTACACATGCAAAACACTTAGGGTTAACTTGACGAGCCTAGCATGTACAGACATGGCCTCGGAACACGGAGACAGATTGTTCGAACTCGAGTTGTTTATAAGATACGATCAACATGAGAATGTTCACCGACGATGACTAGTCCGTCTCACGTGATGATCGGACACGGCCTAGTCGACTCGGATCGTGTAACACTTAGATGACTAGAGGGATGTCAAATCTGAGTGGGAGTTCATTCAATAATTTGATTAAGATGAACTTAATTATCATGAACTTAGTCTAAAACTTTTGAAAAAATGTCTTGTAGATCAAATGGCCAACGCACATGTCAACATGAACTTCAACGCGTTCCTAGAGAAAACCAAGCTGAAAGATGATGGCAAGAACTATAATGGATCGGGTCCGAACCCGAGGATCATCCTCATAGCTGCCAAGAAGGCATATGTCCTAGAAGCACCGCTAGGTGACCCACCGCTCTCCCAAAGACCGCAAGACGATTTGAACGTTTGGCGGACACGCATCGATGATTACTCCCTCGTTCGGTGCGGCATGCTATTCAGCTTAGAACCGGGCTCCAAAAGCGTTTTGAGCATCCACAGAGCATATGAGATGTTCGAGGAGCTGAAACTAGTTTTCCAAGCTCACGCCGGGTCGAGAGATATGACGTCTCGACAAGTTCTATAGTTGTAAGATGGAGGAAAATAGTTCACAAGGTGAGCACATACTCGTAATGTCTGTTGCACAACCGCATGACCTAGCTGAATATTAACCTCCCTAATGAGGCGGTCATTGACAGAATCCTTCAGTCGCTCCCACCAAGCTACAAGAGCTTTGTGATGAACTACAATATGCAGGGGATGGTGAAGACCATTCCTGAAGTATTTTCAATGCTGAAGTCAGCAGAGGTTGAGATCAAGAAAGAACATCAAGTGTTGATGGTCAATAAGACCACTAAGTTCAAGAAGGGCAAGGGCAAAAGAACTTCAAGAAGGACGGCAAGGATGTTGCGTGCCGGTAAGCCGCCATTCGAAGAAGTCAAAGAATGGACCCAAGCACGAGACTGAGTGCTTTATTGCAAGGGAAGGGTCACCGAAGCGGAACCGCCCAAAATACTTAGCGGATAAGAAGGCCGCAACACCAAAGGTATATTTGATATACATGTAATTGATGTGTACCTTACCAAGACTCGTAGTAACTCACAGGTATTTGATACCGGTGTCGTTGCTCATATTCAGTAACTCACAGCAGGAGCTGCGGAATAAGCGGAGATCGGCGAAGGGCGAGGTGACGATGCGCGTCGGGAATGGTTCCAGAGTCGATGTGATCGCCGTCGGCACGCTACCTCTACATTTACCTACGGGATTAGTTTTGAACCTTAATAATTGTTATTTCGTGCCAAGTTTGAGCATGAACATTGTATCACGATCTCGTTTAATGCGAGATGGCTACTCATTTAAATCCGAGAATAATGGTTGTTCTATTTATATGAGATATATGTTTTATGGTCATGCTCCGTTGGTCAATGGTTTATTCTTAATGAATCTCGAGCGTAATGTTACACATATTCATAGTGTGAATACCAAAAGATGTAAAGTTGATAACGATAGTCCCACATACTTGTGGCAATCGGCCGCCTTGGTCACATTGGTGTCAAGCGCATGAAGAAGCTCCATGCTGATGGACTTTTGGAGTCTCTAGATTATGAATCATTTGACACATGCGAACCATGCCTCATGGGCAAGATGACCAAGACTCCGTTCTCCGGAACAATGGAGCGAGCAACCAACTTATTGGAAATCATACATACCGATGTGTGCGGTCCAATGAGTGTTGAGGCTCATGGAGGATATCGTTATGTTCTCACTCTCAGATGACTTGAGTAGATATGGGTATGTCTACTTGATGAAACACAAGTCTGAGACCTTTGAAAAGTTCAAGGAATTTCAGAATGAAGTAGAGAATCAACGTGACCGAAAGATAAAATTCTTACGATCGGATCGTGGAGGAGAATATTTGAGTCACAAATTTGGTACACACTTAAGAAAATGTGGAATCGTTTCACAACTCACGCCGCCTGGAACACCTCAGCGTAATGATGTGTTCGAACGTCGTAATCACACTCTATTGGATATAGTGCGATCTATGATGTCTCTTACAGATTTACCGCTATCATTTTGGGGATACGCTCTAGAGACAGCTACATTCACTTTAAATAGGGCACCGTCTAAATCCGTTGAGACGACACCGTATGAATTATCGTTTGGGAAGAAATCTAAGGCTGTCGTTTCTAAAAGTTTGGGGATGCGATGCTTATGTCAAGAAACTTCAACCTGAAAAGCTCGAACCCAAGTCGGAAAAATGCGTCTTCATAGGATACCCTAAGGAAACCATAGGGTATACCTTCTACTTAAGATCCGAGGGGAAGATCTTTGTTGCCAAGAACGGATTCTTTCTGGAAAAAGAGTTTCTCTCGAAAGAATTAAGTGGGAGGAAAGTAGAACTCGATGAAGTACTACCTCTTGAACCGGAAAGTAGTGCAGCTCAGGAAAATGTTCCTGTGGTGCCTACACCAATTGGAGAGGAAATTAATGATGATGATCAAGGTACTTGGATCAAGTTGCTACCGAACTTTGTAGGTCCACTAGGACATGTTCCGCACTGCAGTGGTACGGCAACCCTGCCCCGGAAATCATGTTGTTAGACAACGGTGAACCTTGAACTATGAAGAAGCGATGGCGGCCCAGATTCCAACAGATGGCTAGAAGCCATGAAATCCGAGATAGAATCCATGTATGAAAACAAAGTATGGACTTTGACCGACTTGCCCGATGATCGGCGAGCGATAGAAAACAAATGGATCTTTAAGAAGAAGACGGACGCGGATGGTAATGTCACCATCTATAAAGCTCGACTTGTCGCTAAGGGTTATCGGCAAGTTCAAGGGATTGACTACGATGAGACTTTCTCTCCGTAGCGAAGCTTAAGTCCGTCCGAATCATGTTAGCAATTGCCGCATACTATGATTATGAGATATGGCGTATGGACGCCAAAACAACGTTCCTTAACGGTTATCTTAAGGAAGAGTCATATATGATGCAGCCGGAAGGTTTTGTCGATCCTAAAATGCTAACAAAGTATGCAAGCTCCAGCCGATCCATTTATGGGCTGGTGCAAGCATCTCGGAGTTGGAACATTCGCTTTGATGAGATGATCAAAGCGTTTGGGTTTATGCAGACTTATGAAGAAGCCTGCGTTTACAAGAAAGTGAGTGGGAGCTCTGAAGCATTTCTCATATTATATGTAGATGACATACTTTTGATGGGAAATGATATAGAATTCTTGGACAACATTAAGGCCTACTTGAATAAGTGTTTTTCAATGAAGGACCTTGGAGAAGCTGCTTATATATTAGGCATCAAGATCTATAGAGATAGATCGAGATGCCTCATCGGTCTTTCACAAAGCACATACCTTGATAAGATTTTGAAGAAGTTCAAAATGGATCAGTCCAAGAAAGGGTTCTTGCAGTACTACAAGGTGTGAGATTGAGCTCGGCTCAATGCCCCACCACGACAAAAGATAAAGAAGAGATGAGTGTCATCCCCTATGCTTCAGCCATAGGATCTATTATGTATTCCATGTCGTGTACCGGCACTGATGTAAACCTTGCCGTAAGTTTGGTAGGAAGGTACCAAAGTAATCCCGCAAGGAACACCGGACAGCGGTCAAGAATATCCTAAAGTACCGAAAAGGATGAAGGACATGTTTCTCGTTTATGGAGGTGACGAAGAGCTCGTCAGAAGGGTTACGTCGACGCTTAGCTTCGACACAGATCCGATGACTCAAAGTCACAAACCGGATACGTGTATATGTTGAATGGTGGAGCGAAGCTGGTGCAGCCGCAAGCGTAGCATCGTGGCGGGATCTACATGTGAAGCGGAGTACATGGCAGCCTCGGAGGCAGCACATGAAGCAATTTGGGTGAAGGAGTTCATCACCGACCTAGGAGTCATACCCAATGCGTCGGAGCCGATCAAACTCTTCTGTGACAACACCGGAGCTATTGCACTTGCCAAGGAGCCTGGGTTTCACAAGAAGACCAGTGCACATCAAGCGCCGCTTCAACTCCATTCATGAAAATGTTCAAGATGGGGACATAGAAATTTGCAAAGTGCATACGGATCTGAATGTCGCATATCCGCTGACTAAACCTCTTCCATGAAAGCAAAACATGATCAACACCGTAACTCTATGGGTGTTCGATTCATCACAATGTAACTAGATTATTGACTCTAGTGCAAGTGGGAGACTGTTGGAAATATGCCCTAGAGGCAATAATAAAAGTATTATTATTATATTTCCTTGTTCATGATAATTGTCTTTTATTCATGCTATAATTGTATTATCCGGAAATCGTAATACAGGTGTGAATACATAGACCACAATACGTCCCTAGTAAGCCTCTAGTTGAATAGCTCGTTGGTCAACAGATAGTCATGGTTTCCTGACTATGGACATCATATGTCATTGACAACGGGATCACGTCATTAGGAGAATGACGTGATGGACAAGACCCAATCCTAAGCATAGCACAAGATCGTGTAGTTCGTTTTGCTAGAGCTTTCTCAATGTCAAGTATCTATTCCTTGGACCATGAGATCGTGTAACTCCGGATACCGTAGGAGTGCTTTGGGTGTACCAAACGTCACAACGTGAATCGGGTGACTATAAAGGTGCATTACGGTATCTCCGAAAGTGTTCATTGGGTTGACACGGATCGAGACAGGATTTGTCACTCCGTATTATGGAGAGGTATCACCGGGCCCACTCGGTAGTGCATCATCATAATGAGCTCAAAGTGACCAAGTGTCCGTCACGGATCATGCATTACGGCACGAGTAAAGTGACTTGCCGGTAACAAGACCGAACGAGGTATTGGGATACCGACGATCGAAGTCTCGCAAGTAACATACCGTCTCGACAAAGGGAATGGTATACGGGGTTGCTTGAATCCTCGACATCGTGGTTCATCCGATGACATCATCGAGGAGCATGTGGGAGCCAACATGGGTATCCAGATCCCGCTGTTGGTTATTGACCGAGAGCGTCTCGGTCATGTTCGCATGTCTCCGAACCCGTAGGGTCTACACACTTAAGGTTCGGTGACGCTAGGGTTATTAGGAAGACTTGTATGTGATTACCGAATGTTGTTCGGAGTCCCGGATGAGATCCCGGACGTCACGAGGAGTTCCAGAATAGTCTGGAGGTAAAGATTTATATATGGGAAGTTGTCAAACGGACGCCGGAAAGTTTCGGGGGCGTACCGGTATTGTACTGGGGCCACCGGAAGGGTTCCGGGGGTCCACCGGGAGGGGCCACCCCTCCCGGGGGGCCACATGGGCTGCGTGGGAAGGGCCAGCCTGGTGGCTGGGCGCACCCTCCCTTGGGCCCTTGCGCCTAGGGGTTGAGGGGAACCCTAGAGGGCGCCTTGCTTGGGGGCAAGCCCTCCCTTGGTCGCCCCTCTAGATGCATCTAGAGGCCGCCCCTCCCTTCCCCTATAATAGAGGGGTGAGGGAGGGCTGCACACCAAGCCAAGGCGCAGCCCTCCCTCCCCAACACCTCTCCTCCTCCGCACGTGCTTGGCGAAGCCTGCCGAGATCTTCTTTGCACCAACAACACCACGCCGTCAGGCCGCTGCTGAGCTGTCTTCCTCAACCTCTCCTTCCTCCTTGCTGGGATCAAGACGGAGGAGACGCCGTCTGCATCGTGAGGTGTGTTGAACGCGGAGGTGCCAGTCCGTTCAGCACTTGGTCATCGGTGATCCGAATCACGGCGAAGTACGACTCCGTCATCACCATCCCCTTGAACGCCTTCCGCACTCGATCTACAAGTGGTATGTAGATGCAAACTCTCTCCCTTGACTCGTTGCTTAGATGAACTCATAGATGGATCTTGGTGAAACCGTAGGAAAAATTTTAATTTTCTGCAACGTTCCCCAACACTGTTTCACCGGGCTCTTGCCGGATTTGGGATAGATTGCTTATGTTTGGGTGGGTGGGTGGAATTAAATTCCGAACCCCGTCCGATCTAAGATTCAGGGGCCAAGAAGTTTCCGAACTTGGAAGCTTGGGTTCTTGGAGGTTGTCCAATTAATCTAGCCCGCTGCCTGACTTTAAGTTCAGGGCTTGAGTGGTGTCCTCCCCTCCGCGGGAATCCGGCATGGAGGGTCAGAATCCGGACACGCCTAGTCCTTAAGGTAGGAGAAGAGTCGTCGTATTGTTCCTCTACCACGACAACGTGGTGGGTAAACCCGGGAGAGTTGATCTCTCTCGGATCGGTTTTAGGCCCAATCTGATCGTAGTCTGTAGCGACTCCCAGGGCGGCGATGCGATCCAAGAGCTCGTTCAAGGAAGAGAGCTCCATCAGATCCAACTGCTCGGCGAGTTCCGAGTTAACGTGAAGATTGCTTTCGATGACCCGAGAAGTCATCGCCGGCGCGGCGGCCGAACAGGCGGTCATAAGAAAACCGCCTAGCCGGAGAGTTTGGCCGGTGGCCAAAGCTCCTTTAGCAACGGAGCCGTCTTTAAAGACGGATGAGGCATCCTTCCCGACAATGACGGCAGAGGAACTCTCAATGAAAGCACCAATGTCGGTGTCAAAACCGGGATCTCGGGTAGGGGTCCCGAACTATGCGTCTAGGCGGATGGTAACAGGAGACAAGGGACACGATGTTTTACCTGTGTTCGGCCCTCTCGATGGAGGTAAAACCCTACTCCCGCTTGATTAATATTGATGATATGGGTAGTACAAGAGTGGATCTACCACGAGATCGTAGAGGCTAAACCCTAGAAGCTAGCCTATGGTATGATCGTTGTTCGTCCCCTACGGACTAAAACCCTCCGGTTTATATAGACACCGGATAGGGTTAGAGTTACCGTAGTCGGTTACAATGGTAGGAGATCTACATATCTCAGACGCCAAGCTTGCCTTCCACGCCAAGGAAAGTCCCATCCGGACACGAGACGAAGTCTTCAATCTTGTATCTTCATAGTCTGGGAGTCCGGCCAACGGTGATAGTTCGACTATCCGGACACCCCCTAATCCAGGACTCCCTCACCGGGAGATGGAGGGGCGGGCGCTTGCCGGATCCCGCGGCGCCGGCGACTGCCTCACCAGGAGATGGACGGGCGGCTGCTCGTCGGATCCCGCGGCTGCCTCGCTGGCCGGATCGAGCGACGGTGTGGGTTCGGGAGCAGAGGTACGGGATGGAGCGATGGTGTGGCGCGGGGTCAGGGGCAGCAGTTAGGCTTTTTTATTAACTGAGATTGGGGATTTAGAAGAAAAAAGCAATCATATTTGTTAGACTGACATGCGGGCCCCATTTGTACTGATGGTCAACTTAACAGTCAAAATAGACAGAGTTGACTTTGCAGCCACGTTAGCTCTGATGGATGGGTCCCATATGGCATAAACGCGTTTAAATCGTCTAGACTGGCCATTTTTCAAAAGTGGTAGTTTTTAGTCATAAAATTAAAAAATTTTGATAGTTTTTGGTCAATTTTAAAAAAATGATAGTTCTGTAGAACGGTAACCCTTAAAATGGTAATTTTTTTGTCAATCACTCGTAGGTCTTCACAAGTTCAAGCCACACGACCAGCGACCTGCGCTGCGTGTCGCTTGAATTCGTAGTTTCCTCCAATGAAGCAGGCAACGACAAGGCACGAGGACCAAAAGCAAGTCGTCCAAAATGCCAACGTCCGAGAGTCTCCCAAATTCCCCTCCTCATCTACCTCTGTACAGCATCTAGCTATGTTATGTACTCTCTTTATTTAAGATAACTAGGTAATTGCTCGTGCGTTGCAGCGGGACATAAATATTATTCTTCTTTCAATTGTGCACATTAAGCGCCGTGCGTTGCCCGTGCGTTCCCTGTTTTTTTGCCTCCCAATTACTATCTTCTTGTTATTCTTCCTCCATCCTCTATATCCAACTCCCATTCAAGCTCGACACCATTGTCAATAGTACATCTGACTCACCCTTAACATATGAATCAGTCATAACAATGCATTCAAATAAATAAATAAATACATGGTAACTTCGTTTTGTTGGTTGAACAATTTTATAGTACTCGTGCATGTGCAATGCACGTTAACTAATACCACATGGTAAAAAATAAATTTTTAATCAAATACTTAAACATGACCAATTTTTATGTTTTTGGGATACATGTATAACTCGGTCATACGGAGGTTGACCTTTGGATAATTATATCATCATCAGGGGTATATAATTTCCATGATAAAACATAGAGTCTTGCTATACAGAAGATTTTTTTCGGACGATTCTAAGACGACAGGTTAAATCAGCCACACATGCGCAGGATTGACTTTGCAAGGGCCGCTGGATTGTTTGATCGTCCGCAAGTCGGCCAGGAGATGTCATCCGTGGAGAAGTTTCGTAGAACATATGCATATTTTACGTCAACAAAATTTCATAAAGTATTTTTTTTTTGCTTTCACCAAAATGTAAATAAGAAACAACAGAATCCTGCAGAACTATAGAAGATTAATGTACTACAGAAATTTGTAAGAAACGATTGTGTTGATGGGAAGGGAGGCCACTTTAGCATATACGGGACTGCCATCCGTTTTCAATCCAATAAACACAAATCTCTACTGCCTCGTTATCATGGACATCTTCCCGCAGGCCGCCAGAATAGGGTAGGCTGTAGGTTCATACATCTAGGTTGTGGTATAAGGATTAAGGAGTATGGTAGCACATGAGATGTTCGATCGCTCAGTTAAGTACTTCATTGAGATCCGCATGGCATGTGCAGTATGGCATGGACCAGACCGATGGAAAGGATGATCGCAAGTGCTGTCAAGATGACATGTATGTGTGTGTGCACCGCGCTTGCTGTAAGCATGGGCCCTTCTCATCTGATGATCTTTTCCTATCTCCCTTTCAAAAAAGAATGTCTACCTATCTAACAAGCATCCGTGAAAGCCAAATTCGCCATGGGGAGTAATTGGAGTACCTGCGTAGAGGAGGTGGTTGTAGTACGAGCCTAAACTTTGAAGAGCATCATCGGTGAGGGAAGTTGGAGGAGCGACGAGTACGGCCGGCTGGGGGAGTTGACACGAAGGACCTCGGCTCCAGCTCTGTCCACCTCGACCGGCCGAATCCGGTGATGCCACTGCTCCGATAAGAGTGATGGAGCGGCCTTGATTTGTATTCATGCCCTAATTGACTTCGTCCCTGCCCTTGGCAAAAGTGTGACCGGCCGCCGCCGCCGCCACTCCTATGGAGGCATGGAAACCTTACGAGAATGTGACTGAACAAGCGGACGGATTGAGGAGCGGGCAGCTGGGATCGGGGGAAGGGTTACTTTTTTTTCCTCGCACCAAACTCGGTTTGAGGGAAAAAACAGGGAACGTAAAACCAGGTGGAATGACGGCGGGGTCGGGGGAACGATGCCCGGCGTAGGGAGGGAGAGTTCGACGAAAGGGAGCGACGTAAGAGGGGAGAGGGAATGTTACGTTTTTTTTAGGTAGTAGAGATGTCCATTCCATTGTATGCCGCCAAGTTCTGTAATCAACATAGCAATCTGCACTACCTACTGTGTAGTTATCACGCTACTTGGCAAGACGCAGTGAACTATCAATAGAAAATAGTTGGTCCTGATCACCTTTTTTAAATAGGACAGGATAGGCGCCGGCTGACCGGCCCAAACTTTTGGCCGGTCGGCCCTTAGCTATTCGATTTAGTTGTGCACAACCGTCTGATCAGATTCCTCACATCGTCTTCTTCCTCCTTCCTCGCCTTCGATTTGGGTCCTCATGTTTCTCTTCTTCCTTTCCTCGTGTCGGCGCGCGTCGGCCACCCACGACATCATGCTCGCCCCTAGAGGGGCGGAGCCAGTGTTATGCCATTGGGTTCAGAACCCAATGGATTTTGCCAGTTGCGTGCATGTATATACGGCACATCAGGCCTGACCTCAGTAAAAAATCAAGCGTGACCCCATCAAAGGTACTAACACGCCAGATGAATAGAGAAATAAAAGGCCCAAAACCCACTGTCAGGCCTGTTCGTTACTGGATCAATACATGTACGAAGAATACACACACGGCAGCCGCACGTACGCCTCGTCGATCTCCCAACTCGCCGCCGCCTCTATCTCCCCAGATCGCCCAGTTTTGTGTTAGCCCTAGCCGTCGCTTCGGTCCTGGTCTCTTCCGACGCCGACGCACGGACGCGGCAAGCGCAGAGCCGCAGAAGCGCTCAATTGCAGTTTAATACTACGAGACAGTAAGATCACCTCCACATCTCTTTCCTCTGTCTACCCAATCTAAATGTAATAGCCTAGTAAGGGAAAAAAATTGCCCTAATTTTCCAATTCTTTTTGTTGTGGACTTTAATTGATGTAGGCTATGGAAAGATATTTTTCAAAGAAGAGAAGTCGATCACCTGAAATGTGAGTTACTTTACATGATTCTTTCACATGATGTCACTTTTATTTTAAATTTGCCAAACTAACTTGTTATTTTCTTCATTGTTTTCAGAAAGTTGAGAAGTTGGATTTGAAATATGAAGTTTATTTTAGTACTACCCTATTTATAATATGTAAACAAGTGATTTTATAATTTCATCCGATATGTATGTTATGCACTCTTCATTTTTAAAATAACAAATATGTGTGATAAGTGATATCATATTCGTATTCATTAACTTTGACTGATATAATCTCGTTGCAATATGTCACAAAATAGCACTTAGTTCATACAAAATTTTCACAAGTAGTTAGTGAATGAACCCATTGGCAAAAATTTCTGGCTCCGCCTCTGGCCCCTACGCCACCCGTGCCGCCCTACTCGTCCTCGGTCCCGTGCTCGCCGGCAACTGGAAATGTCGCTTGTAAGAACATGCAGCAAAACACATCGTGCTCCGCCATCACTACAGTTGCAGCTCCGTCTAGACAGTTGTAACTCCTGTCAGTTGATCGCAGCTCTTGTCGAGACGGTCGCAACTCCTGCCACCATCAATACCATCACCGTTGCAGCTCCACCGTGAGCGGTTGTAGCACCTCTAGATGTTGGTTCTAGCAAAATCGACATCACCGTTCCAGCACCTAAAAGCGCTCCAGCACCCCACATCACCAGTTCCAGCATTCTGAGCCACCGGTTCCAGCAAACAAAGATGCCGGTTGCAAAAACATTGTGACGTATGGTCTTCTCTGTCCTAGCTCACGGGCACCACAGGTGCAGCTTCTCGCCACAGGCCCTTTGCCGGTTGTAGCAGCCGTGCTGCTGGTTCCAACATCCGCGTTGACTGGTTCCAGCAAAAAAAACGTCGGTACAAATTTTAGTAGCACAACACACCGTTGGTTCCAACATCTCGCGACACTGGTTCCAACATCCCGCGCCATCGCTAGTAGCATTCTACATTGCTGGTTCCAGCATCGTTTTTTGTCGTTCGTAGGCACGCATCTCCGGTTGCTGTGGTGGCCATTGCCGCCGCCCCTAGCAAGTGGTCGCAGTCGGGTTGTAGCATGTGGCGGCGGTGGTTGTAGCACACGGCCGTGCGGTCGTCGCCCCGTCCAAGAGCTCACATGCCATGGTTGCCCCCTTCCTTGGAATCATCTGGAGAGGTCCCGAGGCGGCCGCCAGTGGTGTCCGCTGGTGGTGCGTGTTGGATTTAGTAGAAAAGAAGAACATCTAGAGGAGGAAGAAGGGACGTCGTGTGGATAAGGTGGGCGGAAGAGCTGCTGTTGGCCGCAGGATCACATACGATCCAATGCGTCACGCACGGCTGGCCGAGTCGGTCAGCGGCAAATGTTTCCCTTTTGAATATCAACATCTTGTTCGTTGTTATATATACATGCTTGCACGTAGGATGGAAGGGTATGTCTTAATTTAGTCGCTTTGACTATGTAGAAAAAATTTGATTTTTAATGATAAAAATGCTTCTCATCTACAAGTTATTTTTCGGTGTACACACTCGCTACGTACATGGTCTATGCTACAACGACCGGAGTACCAACCACTGTTCAAGACAGTGTGTACGCGATTGGAGCAGGTGGCTATGGAGGTTTTTTCGCGACATGGATGGCAGCATAACCTACGGATTGGTCCACCACCTTCTTCGACATAGGCATAGTGTCGGTCTATAGGACTTTACTGTTGCCGATTTGTCGGTTTGTATTTCATGATTTTTTATCAGACTTTTGGTTTTGGCTGTGTGCATCTTAGTTATGCAGAGGCCGGGTGTTATTCATAATATTTTGTATCCACTTGATGCTATATTTTAAGATAATAAAATCACCCTTTATCGAAAAACATACATGCTTGCACGTGTATATTGATGCCATTTTTTATACTTCACAAAATGGCGGCCAAATCATGTCGAACAGATGAATGCACGCACGCACACGTTACTCTCCATGAGCACTAGGATTTGAACGTTGAACCTGGGTGGGTTGGTTCCACTACAAGGAACCTAGCCATATGAGGTATATTCAGTTCGTGACATCCATGTCCTGCTTATCCATATATACTTGTACTGCTACACGGACTTGTACACTCCTGAGGGCACAAATGTTGTGAAGAAGTACAGAATTCGATTTCTAAATGCATGAATCGTCACAATACCATTCACATTTCGCTTCACAACTATGTGATGACCAATTCCGGCACATTTATGATGAACTCCCATTACATGCTTCATTATATATATAAGCAACTCGGATAGCAATGCAATAAAAAATAGAGGCCTTGCGTCGGTATCATGTTTGAGATGTGGGACCTATCATGCTATCGTGTTTGAGATGTGGGGGAAAACTAGAAACATTGTACCACAAGATACGTGCAACGTGTGAGTACACACCAGTCATATAACAGATTAGGGATTTAAAATTCGCAAAGCAAGCATAAGGCATCGGGTTATATTTTGGTTTTGTCGGTGAGCACTATAATGAAACGTCTAAAGTTGAGTGAGTAGACTTTAAGAGGGTTATTATGTGACATAGTTATTTTCGACTAGTAGTTGTTGACTGTATACTCTGTGTTCATGCATGGGCTACTTATTTTCTTGGAAGAACCGACACTTGATGTCGTCAATAACCCTCTATTGTGGCTTCTCTCCATGATACTAGTTATCTCGAGCCAAACCTATATTTTGGTATCATAAACATATGTAACAAAATTTTAGTGCCAAAAGATGTTTGTGTTGATCTTTATCATATACAAAATGATCAAATTAACTTTTAAAAATACGGAACTAAAGCAACTTTGCATGTGATCTTTTGAGCTTGATTGGGCTTTCTACAAGGAAGTCAGAGAGACTTATGTCAAAAAGGTTTGGTTATTCCACTCGTAGGATCATATTAGGCATTGCCAAAAGGGCATGCGTTATCTTCATGAAGAGTGTAGGCGGAGAAGTGCTCATCTAGACATCAAGCCACAAAAATATTGACAACTCCAATGCTAAAGTGGATGTGTTTGGAGCGTGTAAGTTAAAGAATAGGGGTCACATCAAGGTTGTGATTGTTATGAGAGGAGCATAAGTATATATAGCACTGAATTAACGGTTGCGTTGCAGATCACTGAAATGGTGGATGCATATATCGTTAAGCTCAACCATGATGATAGTATCGTCAGTGTATTAAAAGTGAGTAACTTCTTTCGGGATGAGGTGCGAGGCATTTGGAGAATGTGACCGACCCAACTACCCAAGATAAAAAATACGTGAGGCGCATCAGCAACAAAGTTAAAAAAGAAGCGGGGAGATGGGACCCCCCTACCACAAGCCCCTACCATTGACGAAATCCAGAAAAACGACTACGATCGAAACATCTGGCTCCTCGGCGATTTGGGCTTCCTGACCGTCCGATCGGTTTGCTTGATGCGATTCCAGCCATCGGATCGAGCCGCTTGAAGACCTCGTCCGTCCGATCCAATCCCGCCCCCCTGTAGCCCCCTGTAGCAATGAAAGTTTGCCACCGCCTGTAAAACTGGATGGCCACCGAGGGCATTTTGGTCATTTCACATGGTGGGTGTGACCTAGCCGTCGCTCCTCGCACCTTCGCTCGTCCCACCTCCTACTCTCCCTCTCTCGATCCCCTCTGCCTCGCACGCCGCCACCGCTCGCCCTCGCGCCGCCTCCGCCTCAGCTCGCCCTCGCGCCGCCTCCGCCTCCGCCTCCGCTCGCCCTCGTCTCTCCTCATCAGGAGGAGCGCGGCTCACCGCCGGCCCTCGCAAGAGAGGTCAGGGTTAGGGCGAGCGCCCGGGATGGCTACTGCGGAGCTCCTGGCGGGCTGCCTCCTCTGCCTGCTCGCGCTCGCGGTGGCGAAGGCGACCGCGCTGCTCTGGGTCACGCGTCTTTACTCCGCTCCACGACGCCACGCCGCTCCCCCGCGCCGCCTCCCGGTCCTCCAGGTCCATTCTCCCGCGCAGCTTCCCCGCTCCTTCCTCCCAGTCCTAAAATCCTTTCTTCCCCCCATGAGCGCAGGAAAAAGGGGCTGCAGGCGAAGCAAGGCTTTGGCATTCCGCTCCTCCAAGTTCTTCCAGCATGAGGTAAGCTCCTGCCTGGTTCTAAACATGGTGATTTGTCTCCTTCGATCTGACCACTGTACATGCGTTAGTTAGTCTGGATGGAGTAGGATTAGTTAGTGGATCGGACGCCAGATGCATAGATGTGTGTTTGAGGGTTGCAATCAGTCAGATTTGTATTGTACTGCTTCTGCTTGAACTCTAAAATTCAGTAAGGTTGGGGTTCCTTGCTCTGTTGAATTCTTCTGCGTGTAAAAGGGGAACCGAGTGATCCGGATGACATATCTTAATTGTTGTGCTGTGATTGAATTGCAGTTGCTTGGTACTGTGAGAACGTGGAGATGTGCAGTTGCTCGGTGGGCCTGCAACAACTGGGCCAACGGCCACTACACCGAGGGCGCCGGAGCTCATCGAATCCGTCCTCGACGCTGTCCGCAAGGAGGCCAAGAATTGCGGCTGCCTTCAAGGTACTTTCCCCTTTCTTCAGGAGTCGCTCCAGTACTCCGTTCCTCAGATTCTGGCGTGCGATTCTGACTTTTGTTCATGTGCTTGTCGTCAGGCTTCCAGGTGTGCCACTCCCTTGGCGGTGGCACCGATTCCGGCATGGGCAGGCTGCTGATTTCCAAGATCAGGGAGGAGTACCCGGATCGGATGATGCTCACCCTCTCCGTGTTCCCATCTCCAAAGGTCTCTGACACGATGGTGGAGCCCTACAATGTCACTCTTGGTTCACCAGCTGGTGGAGAACGCCGACGAGTGCATGGTGCTGGACAACAAGGCACTCTACGACACCTGTTTCCGCACCCTCAAGCTGACCACACCTAGCTGTAAGCAGATCTGTGACATCAAGTTATATTACATGCCTGTACTTTTGTTACTAATGTGAATGCTAAATGATCGTTAAGCTGGCAACGTGGTGAATTATATATAGCACTGTACAGTCAATTCTTGAAGAAGCTTATTTGTCAATTGTCATATTGTGGTAGTTGTGTTCGGTTCGGTGATACAAACTGACTGCTTGTAGTGTCGAAAATGTTGTCAGCAACTTATACTAGCTGGTTGATGCCATTAGTTAATTATATCACCTAACAGCCATCTAAGCAGTGACTTATTCTGTTTTACGTTGAAGAAGTTCATTTTCCAAATATTTTGCAAGTTTTATTTTGGTCGTATGAACTGCCTGCAGCCTGTAGTGTCCACAATGCAATTACCAACTTATCCCAACTGGGTTGATGCCATGTTGGAAGCTGAATTTGTTTTATCTGCTAAGAATATGTTTATTCTAGAGATGATTCGAGTTCCAGCCGAGGTTCCAATCTCGCCTACTTCGCCGGAACGCCGTCCACTCGAACTCCAGCTGAGGTACCAATTATCAATCCTTGTTTTAGTGTTTCCACATGAATCTCTTGCATAGTCTCGATCACGACCACTTGTGCAACGGCCTTCATATTTTCTGCGGTATTTCAGCAGCTTTCATAATTAATTACTCCCCTATAGTATTATATATGCATATATGTTCAGTTTTATGAACAAAAGAGATAGAGGATTAATACACTGACTGTGGCTTGGCAACTTTAAATTGGTTTTTTTTACCGGGATTCTGTTACAAATGGAACAGTAATTTGTGATAGTCTAGCGATTAGTAGAAAGCTAACTGTAGGATCATGTGATTTGCAACTCTTGTCATAATCATATACATAGTATTAGTCTAGGTTAACTAGCAGGGATCCATATTGCTCTACTGTGGCACACGTTGTCAATTTGTTAAGTGAGATCAAAATATTTGTACCTTGTTTGCACCTGAACTCCTCTCCTCTGATGGAGTTGACCTATGCACCACAATAATGTTCTAACAAATCTTATCCTTGATTGCAGCTAAAAGAGAACTGACTAGGCCCCGGTCATCTCCACCCCTGATGGTGCTCCTAGACGTGCTACACATCGCCTCCTTGGCCGCTTCGGTGCCAGTGGCGTTCTTGCTCGTCGGCGGGATGGTGCAGGGCGCAACTCCGACGTGGTTCCTCGCCGGTTGGACGACATTCAGGTGCAACCCCGGTGCCCACTGAGTACCGCCTTGGTTACAACCTCCCTCGGTAAGCTCCATCTTCCCCTGCTCTGCTTCGGCTACTATATGGGACATGGCCAGGGCTATGATGATCAGTTATGGCTGATATAGGCATGCTCTCGAGCAATCGAGGCACTTGTGGGTATCTATCCAGAAAAACGACTACGATCGAAACATCTGGCTCCTCAGCGATTTGGGCTTCCTGGCCATCCGATCGGTTTGCTTGATGCGATTCCCGCCGTCGGATCAAGCCGCTGGAAGACCTCGTCCGTCCGATCCAATCCCGCCCCCCTGTAGCAATGAAAGTTTGCCACCGCTTGTAAAACTAGATGGCCGCCGAGGGCATTTTGGTCATTTCACATGGGTGAAAAAATATCCAATCACGGCATATGGGTGTGACCTAGCCGTCGCTCCTCGCACACATATGGGCGATGATGATTAGCCGTGGCTGAAATAAGTGTGCCTTTAAGCAATCAAGGCACCTGTGGGTATCAAGTTGGATCCTCCCTCTTGTCTCTAGAATCCTTTTTGATCATGTGATACTTATTGTTCTGTCCTTGGATAGTCATTCTTGTTGAGTGATAACCAGGGCAGCTTCACTGTATAAACAGATTGATCTGGTGATAAGAGATGATGGGGGTAGATTATATGATCGAGGAAAGGCAAGTCTGAGCCCACTATGCATTGAACCCTGAACCCTTTTTATTTGTATTTAAAGGTGTTGCTTATTTATGCTCCACTATTTATAGCCGTCTTTGTAAAGATTTCTTCTCTCTCATACCTTTATTGCATATAAGTTGTTCTTGATCTTTTATTATTTGTTGTTGGTCCTTGATCTAATGTGGTTAAGATAAACTGTGGGAAATAGTTCTGGATTTGTTGTATGGTAGTTTGCAACTGAATTTGTGACTATTTTGGATACTGACCCCAATTAAGGTTATCTTGAAATCGTGGATGCACACGTGGTTTGTGTTCTTTTATCATGGGGTATCTGTTCTTTTGCACATTGCTAGAAAGTTGGTTACTATCAGGTAAGTTCATCTCCATTAATGCCACCCCATATATTTCCTTTATGATGCTGGATGTTATTTGTTTATGTGAACATATTTGATGTAGACCCAAAACCTACTACTAAATGGTTCCAATAAATAATGCATATGGCCGTAGAACTCTTGATCAACATTCTGTGAGCAGACTAAGAAGTGACCTAATACTGGTATGCAAATCACAGTCATGCCAATTTCAGTATTGTCTAAATTGATCACGGTGAAACTACATCTGCTGTTCTAGATTCAAGTTGAGTCTTGACCTTATAAATATCTACTTGCTTTTCCTCTCCATAGGTTTCTAGCATTCTGAATGTATCCTATTGGCACATAGTTACATCAATTTTCCTTGCAAATCAACTTAGAAATCCATTGCCCCCTGTACAAAATCAACTTTCAATGGATCATGCCCATGCATAACTTCAGTTTTGGCTGGATTTTGGAACTGACAAACATTAGTTGTATATGTGTATTCAGGTAAAGAAAAGACATGGTATTCTAACTATTCTGGTTTCTCCATTAAATCGAAGATGTCAACGACATCGACGAAGATCTGTATGCTCGTGTTGTCAAGTATGCTTGATAAATCCATTGCCCCCTGTACAAAATCAACTTTCAATGGATCATGCCCATGCATAACTTCAGTTTTGGCTGGATTTTGGAACTGACAAACATTAGTTGTATATGTGTATTCAGGTAAAGAAAAGACATGGTATTCTAACTATTCTGGTTTCTCCATTAAATCGAAGATGTCAACGACATCGACGAAGATCTGTATGCTCCTGTTGTCAAGTCTGCTTGATTTTTTTCTTCTAATTTTAGCTAGCTCTGCCTGGTGAAAGCATTCTTCCATGCCAAGTAGCCAGTCAGCTTGCCAACATGATACAGAGTAGCGTTTAGTGACTTTTCCTCTCATGTAAACATGCATTTGTTTCAGGCACTAAGAAAAAACACACGTGTTCTAAAATGCTTTCCACTGCAGGTTGTTCTTGAAGGATTAGTTTTGTATATCTTCTATTATTTATTTAACATTAAATGCTAGGTTCATTTCAACCTGAACCGTATTGTTGGAGACATGCTCTATAGTAAGTCGCTGATTTCCAAGTATTCAGGCAAAAAAGGCGTGTTTAGTCAGATTTAGCTTTTGAACTTCCCTCGAGATATGTCCCAACCATCATATTTTAAATAGCTTATGTTTTCTAAATACGAGACACTGGACATGACAGTATGTAACAATGTGTCGATGTTACTTTTCATTTACATTCACATGCTGTTGTAGTGTTCCAGGCTTGCAAATGATAAAACATTTCAAGTAAGTGTGCAGTACCACTCATGACAGTATGTAACAAATTGTGCTGTTTATAGGTTCTTCCTATCGCCTACATCATATGTCTTCTATTTGAATTGTTAAACCATCGTTGTTCTAACCATATTGTGCTTGTTATGTTCCAAATTTTCAGGTACCACATGTGCCACTGTTTTGACAAAGCAGTATTTACCGAGGGTTGCAAGTCTGTGGCCGCTGGAATGAACGCAATGGATCTAAGGCGTGGAATCTCAATGGCGGTTGATGACGTTGTGAAAAACCTAAAGGGCATGTCTAGAATGATCAACACTTCAGAGGAAATAGCACATGTTACACCCGAACTAATTAACTACAAAGTTCTTAGTTTACTCTTAGTTTCTAATTTATTACTAATTGTCTCTCTTCTCTGACTAAGGTAGGTACAATATCAGCAAATGGCCTCCTCCCCTTTCGCCATTTGCTGGTGAAGCTTTGTTAGAGAACGGCCAAAAGCTGGTGCTGGGAACGAGTGGTGCCCTGCGCGGATGTGTGGTGATATTGGTGCTGTTGGGTGCACGCCTTTGCGGGAGGAGGCCGGCGGTGTGGTGTTGTTGTGCTGAGAGACCGAGAGAGAGATTGGGAGGCAGCATGTTGTGAGAGATCGAGGGATGAGAGAGGCTTACGCGCTGGGATTGGGATTTCTACTGATTAGCTATTACTGTAGTTTGTGCTGCTGTCGATACTGAATGTTTCTACTGTTGCTAGCAAGTGCAGATTGTGCGATGGCTTTGTGGTGGCAAATGGACAAGAGAAGAAAGGGTACAACAAAGGTAAAGAGTAAAGGTATAGATTTTGTGTACCTATTGTAGTGAAGTTAAATAAGTTTATGTAACTTAGATTTTGTTTTGCGGGACATGTAACTTAGTTAAATATTGATTAACTGATACACACTACTTATGATGGTCTTCTAATTGGACAAGACATTTACAGAAATTTGGTTGGAGAAGCTATCGAGACACTCAGCATCAAAGAGTTTCATGTTTCTATCATCTGTTGCTACTCTCTGTTAGATGATTATTAGCCATATATTGACAATGTGATTAATCAGGTAACATGAGTTATTACATATTGTTGTGTAATATATAACATGCCAGAATACACTTATTCAGCATATATCTGTCTTCCTTCTGTAGTAAACCTTCTGGTTAAGTTTTACAATCATCACCTCATGTTCTGCCTTGCAATATTGTATCATTTTGATCAAATTGCATGAATATCTAGACACCATAACACATCTTAGGATTAACCATGTTGTTGCAAAAATATTCCTGAAATTGATACTAGCTCTGGTTAGTATGGCCAAACTGATGTGTGAAAGGATGCCTGATCCTTTTATATCAAAAACTTTTAGACTTATTCAGCGGTAACATACAAGTGGTGGCTGGCCATTTTCTATGTTGTTAGCTTTTGAAAATTGCAGAAGCTACCTTAGGCACATGTACCTTCATAGTAGGAATTATGCCATTGCAGTTGTTATTTTATCATTGCCTTTTAATCCCGTTCCCTAAAAGCATGCACTGTTGCTAGGTCCTTTTCTACAATATTATATCCACATGATTATTACTTTTTACTTAATTTTCATAGCTTCCTTCGTTCCTGCAGTAATTAAAAGATACCCTAAACCTTGAGACAAACCTTGTGTGAGATTCTCTTGTTCCCACCGGCGCAGCACAATAAAGGCATGATCTTTGTTCAGTTGCGCACATAAAAAAGCTCATGTAGGAGTCTGACTTGAATATGTAGGTGTAATCTTACAAAAAATGAAGATTGAAGATAACCTGACGTAAACTACTAATGAATGGAAGAAACACCAGAGATAATTATTTACATTTTCCCCTAACTTACGTTATTAATTGAGATAGCATTTGATCCTGTAATTCAGATTTTATTATATCTTACTCATACATTTTATTGGATTTGGTGCAGGCTGAGATAATATTGATGCTCAATCATTCTTGACGTTGGTTTCCTTGATGTGTCCAATTTATGGTTTAAGTTCTTGGTTCATTTAGGTTATTTTTTTATGTAGTTGTTAATTGGTTAAGGGAGTTCTTACTGGAAATACACATATTTTGATCCTTTTCTTACATTTGATGCCGCTTTTACATTAAGGTAGAAAATACAGTAGAATCTTGATAATGCCCATGATTGCCACCTTTGATATGTATCTCGAGTTCTCTACTATATAATTGTTTGTGCTCTGCCTGTTTTCGCCTCTTTGTTGATATGTAACAATGCCTGACATAACAGATTGTGTTTCTATATTTACTTTCCTTTTAGGACGGTGGAAATTCATATTCTTATCAAAAGCACTTCATTTGTATAGCCAAAAGCTTCAGAAACAGTAGCATTCTACTTCATTTTTTGTCTCTCAGGTTCATATTCATCTGTATTAACTAAAGAAGCTCGTGATATCATTTTAGTTAGCACAGTGCAAATCACACTAAAAATACACATGCCTACCCTTTGTAATGTACTGAATCATATGTATATTGTGCTTGCTCCTAAATTGTTGCTTTACACTGAACCACTATTGCTATATTATGTTTTGATATGAGTTTTCGTGCTTTCTACTGTCAAGTTTTTATGGATACTATGTCCTTATGTGAGTCTTCAGGCCTTGCTGAGTTGTTTTATTGTTGTGAAGGCATCATCATGGGTGATTGTAGTTACATTGCCTACCTCACACTTACATCAACCATCAATCAGGTAAGCACTCCCTTTTTCCCACATAAAATCAAGTGAACGTTGTACTCCCAAACCAATTAGCACGTTTCAGTTTGATAAATATTGGGCATTGATCCTTGCAGTTTTGAAAAAAATATGTTTGTGAAATCTCCAGTTTACCCCTGTTCTTATTCTTTGTGCTTCTCAGGTCTGGCAGCTCCATGCAGTTACTTGTGCAAGTTACACCATCAGCAAACACAAAAAGACCTGCATGCTATCATCACAAGTAGAGCATTTACATGCTCTAAATCAATCTGTTAGGGAGAAAACAAAGACTTGTGTGCCTATTAGTTATTTTTTTTATTCTATCATATGTTGGCACCTTATCTATCTGTAACATGTGACCTGTGCAACTGCAAAAAATTAGGCAATAAAAATTATGTGTAACACGTGTTCTTATACACTTTGCCTGTAGAAATGATGCATAGTTGTTACTCCCTTTTGTGTGGCCTTGTGTAATTGATATTGTAAGTAAATTATCGTGAACTAATGAACCTTTGCAATTTTGTTGCAACATACTGAACCTTTGCACCTTTGCACCTTTGCTTTTCATTGTATAAATGTATGAAATAAAAAATATCTCATACCAAATTGGATATTGGTGGTGCGGGTGGGGTGCGGCAAGCCGCACTTCCTATCTAGTAGTTACTAATCACACCATTTACAGCCAGCATTGTGACCACCGGTCAAAAATTGCATGAGACGATGCACATAAGCCCCATCAAAACCCTTTGCCAACAAAACCTTGCGTAAAAAATCCCAGCTAACAGAATCATACGCCTTTTCAAAATCAAGTTTAAGGATCAAAACTTCGTCTTCCTCACCCTAAGGACATGCACGATTTTCTGAAGACTGAGAATCCCATCAAGAATAACCCTCCCCTTCACAAAAGCGGATTGTGATGGACTAAGAACTTTATCCGCAACCGGGGATAGGCGGACCGTGAAACCTTTGGCCGGAAACTTGGCTAGGTTATTAATGAGGGCAATTGGATGAAACTAAGAAATAGAGTCAACCTCTTTGATCTTGGGAATCAGAGAAAGGATAGCATACTTAAGCCGAAAAAGGTCAACTATCCCCAAACAAAAACCCTGAATATTCGTACATACCAACGAGCGAAGCACAGACCAAAACTTTTTTAAGAAGGAAATAGAGAACCCATCGGGGCCAGGGGCAGAGTTAGAATTAGAAGAAGAAACAACTGCATCGATCTCTTCATGCGTGAGTACAAAATAATCAAGAATTAACTCCTGTAATGACCATTTCCCCATTTCCATTTCGCTGCACAAGTCTGTAATGACCAACCAACTTCAGTACATCTATCATGAGCTCCTGTTGTGTGAGACAATAAGTTTGGGGGAACCAGCACAACCCTCTAGGGGTGGCTTATCTCATATATATAATGGGTGTGTTACAGTAGGTACAATATACGTACACAAATACAGAAGCTATACATAGTCTAACACCCTCCCTCAATCTTAGCCACTTTCTAAAGAACTGAGAAGGGTAAGATTGCGCCTACAGGCCTCAAACTGTGGTAGAGGTAGAGGCTTAGTGAAGATGTCTGCAAGTTGATCCTTAGAAGAGATGAACTTGATCTGGAGTTGCTTCTGCGACACACGTTCCCGTACAAAGTGATAGTCAACTTCAATGTGTTTCGCTCGGGCATGAAATACGGATTTGCGAGAAGGTATGTAGCACCGATGTTATCACACCAAAGGATAGGAGGCTGAGGTTGAGACAAACCCAACTCCTCAAGCAAAGACTGCACCAGATGATCTCTGCAGTAGCATTAGCCACAGCCTTATACTCAGCTTCAAGATTACTACATGACACACGAGCTTTGTTTCCGAGCACTCCAGCGATCAAATTAGAGCCAAAGAACACAACATAACCCCGTGGATCGCTTTGTCATCCGGCTGCCATTAATCTGCATCTGAGAAGGCCGAAAGAACCCCAGAGGGAGTCGGCCGAATATGCATCCCAAAGGTCACCGTGAACTGGACATAATGCAGATGCGCTTAACAGCAGCCCAATGAGTGTCTCTAGGAGCCTGAAGATACTGACAAACCCTGTTAACAGCAAAAGAGATATCTGGTCTCGTGATCGTCAAGTACTGAAGCCCACCAACAATGCTCCTGTACTCTGTGGCATCCGCAGAAGACAGAAGCTCACCATCAACAGCTGTGATTTTGTCGGTAGACGACATGGGTGTGGTAGTCGGTTTGCACTTCAGCATACCAGCTCGCTGCAACAAATCCAAGGAGTACTTCTTCTGCGTCAGAACAAGACCATCAGCACGAGAAGTGACCTCAACTCCAAGAAAGTAGTGAAGCTTCCCAAGATCTTTGACCGCAAAATCAGTACCAAGAGAGCAGACAAGAGCATCAGCAGCATACCGAGAAGAGCTGACAAGGATAATATCATCGACATATACCAAAAGATACATAGTGACTTCTGGCTTCTGTAGAAAGAATAATGAAGAGTCAGCAGTGGACGACACAAACCCATGAGCACGAAGGGCAGAGGCAAGGCGGGCATGCCAGGCATGAGGAGCTTGCTTCAAACCATAGAGTGCTTTGGTGAGGACAGATATGGTCAGGATGATCAGGATCAGAAAAACCAGGCAGCTGTTTCATATAAACCTCTTCCTCCAAGAATCCATGGAGAAAGGCATTCTGCACATCAAGTTGACGAAGTGACCAACCACGAGTAACAGCAAGAGAAAGAAGAAGCCGAATGGTGGTAGGCTTGACGACGGGACTAAAGGTGTCCTCATAGTCAAGACCATGGCGCTGCCGAAATCCTCGAGCAACAATGCGCGCTTTGTAACGCTCAATGGATCCATCCGAATGCTTCTTCACTTTGAACACCCATTTGGAGTCAATAACATTTGCCCGTGGTGATGGAGGAACGAGAGTCCATGTCTTGTTGCGAAGAAGAGCATGAAACTCCTGCTCCATAGCCTCTCGCCAATGAGGAACTCGCATGTCAGCCTGATATGAGCGTGGCTCAGAAGACGAATCCGCAACAGTAGCAGCCAGACAAGCAGCCAGCCAAGCAACAGTACCATCCTTACGTTCCTTGGGTCGAAAAATGCCACTACGACTGCGTGTATGTGGTCGGGACACAGGAGCCACCGAGGTCGACGGAGCAGCCGGCAATGGGCTGGATGACATCGATGAAGACGAGTCAGTCGGCGAGAGACTGATCATGGATGGCTCAGACGACGAGGAGCCAGCCGTGGTGGCCTCGGGTGCGGTCCGTGTAGCAGGCCGCCCACAAAGCGATGCCAGCCGAGGCAGCGGATACCGGCGACACCGGGCGGCACGGACCGGGCCGTGGGCGAGACCGGCGTAGCGGGCCGAGCCACTGGCGAGGCCGGTGTCGCGGTCCGAGCCGCGGACAAAGGCAGCATGGCGGGCCGAGCCGCAGGCGACTCCGGCGTAGCAGCCGAAAGCGATGGGATTTGAGCCCGTGCGACGAGCTCTTCGGGCGACCGTGCATGGGCACACGGATCGATGCCATGCAACGTCAAAGGGCGATGATGGTGAATCCTCCAACAGCTCCAAGCGAGCCCCACGTCCAGTTCTTGCACCATGGTTAGGTAATAGCACAGGAGAGTATGCAACATCATCAAATTGGTCAGAGGCAACAGAGGATGAATGCAGAGACGGTGGTTCAGCGGTGGGCACAGGAAGTTTGGCAAAGGGAAAAACATGCTCATCAAACACGACGTCCCGAGATATATAGACACGATTTGTGGGAACATGAAGACATTTGTAACCTTTATGAAGAGAGCTATAGCCAAGAAAGACACACTTCTTGGAACGGAACTCAAGCTTGCGCTTGTTATATGGACGAAGGTGCGGCCAGCAAGCACACCAAAAACCTTGAAAAAGGTATAATCAGGTTGTTCATTAAGGAGAACCTCAATGGGAGTCTTCATGTTTAAAACATGAGTGGGAGTACGGTTAATGAGAAAGCATGCAGTGGTGAAGGCATCACTCCAAAACCGAAACGAAACAGATGCATGGGCCAAAAGAGTAAGACCAGCTTCAACAATGTGACGATGCTTACCTTCTACTGAACCATTCTGCTGATGTGTATGTGGACATGCTAAACGATGGGCTATCCCAAGCGACTGAAAGAAGGAGTTGAGGTTGCGATACTCACCCCCCCAGTCCGACTGGACATGAACAATTTTGTGCTTGAGAAGGCATTCAACATGTTTTTGAAACTGAACAAAAATGTCAAACACATCAGATTTACGTTTAATAAGATAAAGCCAGGTAAAGCGACTATAAGCATCAACGAAACTGATATAGTAATTATGACCACTTGACAAGTCTGAGCAGGACCCCATACATCTGAAAACACAAGTTCTAAAGGATGTTTCACCTCACGACTGGACTCCGAAAAAGGAAGTTGATGACTCTTCCCCTGCTGACAAGCATCACACATTGCTACATCTTTATTACTAGACAGGCTAGAAAGCTCATGACGACGCAAAACATGACGAACAATAGGTGTGGCCGGATGACCAAGACGAGCATGCCACTGTGACGGAGAGACCCGAACTCCACTGAAAACGCGGGCGACGCCAGGATGCTCCAGACGGTAGAGGCCCTGGCACAGCCGCCCACTAAGAAGAATGTCCCTCATGTCATGCCCCGATCCTTAATAAAAAGATCAAAAGGGTGAAATTCACAAAGCACATTATTATCACGTGTGAGTTTAGGAACTGAAAGAAGATTACGTGTCACAGATGGAACTCGAAGAACATTGCGAAGCTGAAGACTCCTATTGGCATGTCTAGTGAGAAGAGATGCTTGACCAATATGAGAGATGTGCATACCTGCTCCATTGGCGGTGTGGATCTTGTCGGAGCCATGATAGGGTTCACGAGTGTGAAGCTTCCCCATCTCACTTGTCAGGTGCTCTGTCGCCCCAGAGTCCATATACCAGTGTGGATCGATGGAGTAGGACTGAGTGTGTCCCTGTTGCTTCTGCGGCGCCGGACGATCAGCCATGGCGACCTGACGGGCAAGGTTGCGTGTATCCTTGCCGTCATTGCCAAGACCAAGGAAACTCCGCTGGAAGCGCTTGTGACACTTGGAGGCCCAGTGCCCATCGCGGCCACAAAGCTGACACACACGCGGACCGCCAGCCCCCGGTAATGTTGCGATGGGAGGGGGCGAGGCGGGCGGTGGTGGCAGCCCGAAGGAGCCGGGATGATGAAGAAGAGCGGCCACCCTTGGTGACAGCGTTGGCGAGAGGAGCCGTTGCCTCTGAGCGGCGTCTCGACCCGTTGCTCAGTGAGAAGGAGGCGGGAAAAGACCTCGTGTGCCAGCATGGGTGTCGAGTTACCCCGCTCGTTGATGATCTCGACTAAGGCATCATACTCCTCATCAAGACCATTGACAATAAACGAGTTGAACTCGGAGTCGGTGAGGGGCTGTCAAATGGAGGCCAACGTGTCGGCGAGGCCCTTGACCTTGTTGTAGAACTCAGTGGCAGTGGAGTCAAGCTTCTGACACTCGCCAAGCTGACGACGGAGTGCAGAGACACGAGCCTGAGATTGCGCCGCAAAGGTGCGCTCAAGGATGGTCCAGGCCTCATGAGACGTTTTCGCGAAAACAACAAGTCCGGCGACAGCCGGCGAGAGCGATCCCTGGATGGAGGAGAGGTTCGCCTGGTCCTGCCCCGTCCAGACGCGGTGGGCCGGATTGTAGACCGGACCGTGCACGCTGTCCACCAGTGCGGGGGGGGGGGGGGGGCAGGGAAGAGAGCCATCGACGTAGCCGAGCAGATAGTGGCTCCCCAAGAGCGGGAGAACCTGCGCACGCCAGAAGATGTAGTTGTCGGCGGAGAGCTTGATGGTGATTAGATGGCCGAAGTGAAATGGCGGAGGTGGTGACGATCCCATCGAGGGGGCTGCCTGAGGCGCAAGCACCATGGAGGCAGCCGGGTTCACCGAAGACGACGCGGGGGCAGACAGCGCTGCAGCCTGGGCGGACGCCGCAAGACCCGCCATCGGGGCAATCTCGAGCGCGGCCGGCATGAGCGGCGGGATAGCGCCCGCGGGATCGGTGGCGGACAGCGTCGCCGCGGCGTGGACCGCGAGCTCGCACCCGAGCATCGAGGGCGCCGGCGATGTCGAGAAGACGGAGCCGATGCTCCGGGTCCCGAGCGGGGGCGGTACGGCACCGGCGTCCAGCGGGAGGTTCAGCAGGGCCGCGAGGGAGGCCGGGAGGAGTCCCGCGGTGGTGGAACCGGTCGTGGCGGCGCTCGACATGGCGGCGGCGCGATCGGGGGGCGCGGCGTTGAAGACGGCGGCGGCGGCGGTGCGGGTATTAGGGTTTTAAGCGGAAGCGATCGTAACCTAGCGTGATACCATGTGAGACAATAAGTTTGGGGGAACCAGCACAACCCTCTAGGGGTGGCTTATCTCATATATATAATGGGTGTGTTACATTAGGTACAATATACGTACACAAATACAGAAGCTATACATAGTCTAACATGTTGCCTACTTATATCAAAGGCAGCTCCCAATAGGAATGCAGAAAAATTAGCCACACATAGGAATGCAGGCAAATTAGTGGAGGTGTGTGTGTGGGGCAGGGTTTTTGGTACCGAGCGAAAAATCAGTTGCCGAGAAATCGCCTGAGCAAAAAAAACTGCATTATTTCCGTCAGATATATTTTCTGGGTAACCAAAAATCAGTGTAGAAATTATCGAGTTTGAGATATGAGAGGAAACTGAAAAAGAGTGAACACAAATGGAAAAGTTGCCGTCGGAGCGCTGGATAAACGCATGGCTGACAGCTTAACTACGAGCAGCAAAGTAATCAATCAAGAAACAATACAGGAAGATCAAGAAACGATAAAGGGAGAGGTAATCAAATATAAGAAACATGAGTAATGAGCAAAAGGAGTCTTCAAATTTAGGCTCAGAAATATGTGGGTATTACATGTTCTAAAATGTAGTAGCAACAAATTCAATCTAGCTTGATCTTATAGTTCATCCCAACCTGCATCGTCTTGTCATGATCTAACTTGAGGTTGGAAACGCCCGAGTTGAAGTTCTTCTGCAGGAACCTGTACATGTGGTTGACGACGAATCGCCCGAACCAGCCGTGCACGCGATTCCCGCCGCTCGCCGTCAGGATGGTCCTCCCGATCACGACGCTCACCCCGCTCCTGCAGGCTCGATCCATCATGGCGGCCTCCTCGGCTGTGCGGGCGATCTCCTTGAGCGCGGCGAGCACCGACTCTAGGAACTCCTCGCCTTCCATGTCCTGCTTGTCCATGTACCCGTACTGCACCACGGACCTGTACACCCCCGGTGGCACCTCCTCCTCCGCCGCGACGAGGAACCGCTCCTCGGGCAGCACCGAGGTCACCGGCAGCCTCCTGACGGTGACAAACAGCAGCAGCTCGCGGAGGCAGCCGGTATGCTCCGCGTAGTGGCGTACGATGGGCGGGATGCCGTTCATCAGGTCCGTGAAGAAGAAGCAGACCCCCGGCACGCGGGCCGACTTGGTGACGACCATGGCGAGCTCGTTGCCGGAGATCATGTGGCCTGCCTCGTACTCGCTCTTCTTCTTCCGGCCGTAGGTCCAGGACACGGTGATCACCAGGAAGAAGGCGGTGATGGCGAACGGGACCCACCCGCCCTGCGCCAACTTGTTCATCAGCGAGCTCATGTACAGGCCCTCTACGGCCACGTAGACGGCGAAGAACACGGCGGCGAGCGCCGGGTGCACGTCCCAGATCACCACCATGACCACGGTCATGAGCGCGGTGGTGATGAGCATGACCCATATGACGGCGACGCCGAAGGCGTGGCCGATCTCCGGGCCGCCCTGGAAGCCGATGGTGATGAGGACGCAGAAGAGCATGAGCAGGTAGTTGACCTCGGGGCAGTACACCTGGCCCTCGTACTTGTCGGAGGTGTGGCGCACCGTGGCCCTGGGGAAGTAGTCGAGCACGATGGACTGTCGGATGATGGAGAAGCTGGCGGAGATGAGCGACTGGCTGGCGACGATGGCGGCGAGGGTGGCCACCACGAACATGGGCCAGAAGAGGCCACCCGGGATGCTGCTGTAGAACGCCGTGCTCAGGTCGGCGGGGTTCTTGATCAGGTAGGCTGCCTGCCCGGCGTACGCGAGGATGAGTGATGGGTACACCACCGTCGAGAAGGCCACCTGCAAGAATGTTTAATTAGAATAAGAATGCCATTCTGGTACAATTAATCCGCAGGGCCAGGCAATGTAATGTAGTACCTGAATTGATCTCTTGTTGAAGTGACCCAAGTCGGCAAACATAGCTTCAGCGCCTGATGATTACATACGGTCACAAACTTCAGGTTTACTACAGTTTTTGTCCAACATTTTTGTGTTGATGAAATTGGGAAGGATGACACAGATTTCGGTACCTGTGATGCAGAGGATGACGGCGCCGAGCTGCTCCCAGCCGGCGGCCCCGTTCCTGGCGAAGTAGCAGTAGATGTAGTAGGGGTTGACGGCCTTGAGAACCGGCGGGTAGTAGACGATGATGTTGTAGAGCCCAATCATGGCGATGGAGGCGAACCAGACAAGCATGATCGGGGAGAAGGAGAAGCTGACCCTGCCGGTGCCCATCTGCTGGAAAAGGAAGAGCAGCAGCAGGATCACCACCGACAGCATCACCACATGCTCTGCATTGCAACAAACAAACAAACAAAACAAATTGTTAACCGCACGTCAAATCACAACGATCTACTAGCAGATAAAGTAGTAACGAAATCTTCTTCTTCTTCTTCATGTTCTTACTTTGTTCGATCTTGGGGGATCTCGATTGGATCCCTTGAACGGCCGAAAGAACTGACCGGAAACAAGAAACAGACAAAAAAAGAGATCAAAATCAGGTTGTTACGGACGGACGGTTAGGGGAAAAAATCTGAACAACTTAACAAACGGTTCAAACAGAAGAAAATATTTTGTACGTACCTGAGATGGCCGGCGTGAGGGCGCCGTCGCCCATGACCATGGAGGTGCCGACGAGCACGACGTAGGTGAGGACCGACTGCGCGGCGCCGCTGCCCTCCAGGAACTTCTGCATGCGGGACGGCTCCGACCTCTTCTTCTTGCCGTGGAACCTGAGCTGGAGGTCGGACGGCAGCCGCGTGACCTGCGCCGGCGTGCCGCCCTTGAAGTTGACGTGCTGCCGCAGCAGCGAGTAGAGCGCGAAGGTGCCGCCCTCGCCGTGGTCGTCGGCGCGGAGCACGATGAGCACGTACTTGACCAGGCTCATGAGGGTGAGCGTCCAGAGGATGAGGCTGAGGATGCCGAGGAAGTCGCGCTCGCCGGCGCCGGGGAGGACCACGGACGGGAACACGTAGAGCGGCGACGTGCCCAGGTCGCCGTACACGATGCCCAGCGACTGGAAGCTCAGCAGCAGCGTCTGCGACACCGTGAACGCCTACATACACCCATCCATCCATGCAAAAAAATCACGTCAGGATCGATCGATCTGGTCGAGAATCGGTGGAGATCGATCAACGATGCATGGATACTTGCCTGAGGTGTCCGGTGTCGCATCTTGTACGCCTGACTGAAGCTCAGGGTCCGACCACCGCCTGTGCCACCGTCGCCGCCCTGCTGGTGCCCGTCGGCGCCGGGAGAGGCCATCTCCAGGACGATGTCGCCATTCGCGTCGGCGCGCCGCTCCATGGGGAGGGGCCGATCGAGCTCAAGGGTCCAACTCCAACATGTCCCAAAGCTGCATTTATAAAGCGTATATATATCTGCAAAAATGGTTGGTGAGATGAAGAAACCGCGTTTTGTTTTTGTGGGACCCAATTTGGCATGTTCAACTTAAAACATAGAGAACCAAATTTATTTTTTCTTCTTCTAATTTATTTTTTTCTTTCTTGCCGAATTTATTTTCTTCTTCTAATTCTTTTCCTTCGTGCTCAAGGGCTCATAATAGGGCAATATATTCCTTCTTTAATTCTTTGTCTTCCTTCCTCAACACAAACGCAGAATTTATTTCTTCTTTTAATCCCTTTCCTTTCTGCTCATATGTGTGACCAAACGGGACCCACTCCTTGAGGCGGCTTATTGATTTCAATTCTTAGACATATATAAATTGGTGGGATGAATTGTAAGAAAGCGAGGTGGGACAATTTAATAGCTGAGTTTCTCCTGACTCAGTTATTAAATTGGTTGAGGAGATTTGGTCTACCCCTTCCCCTTATAACTCTGCTATTGATACTTGGAGTTTTAAAACAAAATTTTCAGGGAAAAAGTGAAAGGATGGAGCATCAATATTGATGCTGCTATTAAGAAAAAAGAGAGCTGCTTTTAGAATTTGACATCCTTGATGTTTTTTCTGAGAAGAATTTGATTTCTGATGTTGATCATCAAGGAATGAAAGATATTCAAGCTGAATTGAAGGATATTTGGAGAAAAGAGGAAATTGCCATGTGGCAGAGATCTAGGACTAAGAAAATTCTGGAAGGGGGTAATTATTTCCATGCCCTAGCCAACCAGAGGAGGAGGAAAGACCACTTAGCTATGTTAATGGGGAATGAAGGTCCTGTGACCACTAATGTCGACATGCTGAATGTTGCCACTGACTTCTATAAAACCCTTTTTGGTTTTGGACAAAAGGAGAACATTCATTTGGATCCCTCCTTTTGGTCTGAGCAAGAAAAATTGAATTCTGCTGAAGTAGACGCTCTTGAAAACCTTTTTCTAAAGAAGAAATTGAGAATTCTATTATGGGGTCCTACTCTTGTGGTGCTCCAGACTGTGATGGGCTTTCTTTTCTTTTCAACCAAAATTTCTAGAACTTATTAAGCATGATTTCATGGCTTTAGTTAGGGATTTTGACAATGGGGTATTAGATATGGCTAGACTTAATTATGCTATTATTACTCTGATTCCAAAAGAGCCCGATGCCAAGCTTATGGCATAGTTCAGGCCTATTAGCTTGGGCAATTACTTCATAAATTTTTTCAGTAAAGCCATGACTAATAGGGACCTATTAGTGATAAGCTGCTTTCCTCTTGCCAGACAGCTTTTGTTAAAGGTAGGTACATCCTAGAAAGTGTGGTGACTGCTCATGAAACTATTCATGAACTCCACCAGTCCAAGCTACCTGGGGTTGTCCTCAAGTGGGACTATGAAAAGACTTATGATAGAGTTAACTGGGATTTCCTTGTGGAAATGATTTCTTCTAGGGGTTTTGGTAATGCATTAGTTGGGTGGTGAGAACTATTCATGATTTTTCTTTCCGTGCGAGACTAAATGATAACAATGACTCTTTGTTTGTTAGTGGGAAAGGGTTAAGATAGGGCGACCCACTTTCTCCCACTCTATTGAATTTGGTGGCTGATGTGTTTTCTAAAATGCTCATTAAAGCTTCCCAGGTAGGTATTATTGCTGGGGTTCTCCCCGATGTTGTCCCTGGAGGGATCATTAGCTTGCAATATGTTGATGATACACTTCTGTTCTTAGAATGTTAAATGGCTACTATCTTATTTTGATGAATTATCTGGCATGAAAAATAACTTTAGTAAATGTGATCTGATCACTCTCAATGTTGAGTAGGAGATTTCTAAACTACTAGCCCAGATTTTTTGCTGTAAACTAAGCTCCTTCCCTTTAAAATATCTTGGTGTGCCTTTGCATTTTGCAAAGCTTCGCAGAGAGGACCTCCAGCCTATAATTGATAAAATTATCAAAATAATATGTGGCTGGACGGGGAGACTTCTTAGCTATGAAGCTAAATTGGTGCTTCTTTGATCTTGTATTGCTAGTATCCCCACCTATTTGATGTCTATTATTAAATTTCCTAAATGGGCAATTAAGGCCATTACTTCTCAAATGACACACTTCCTTTGGGGAAACCGGGGATATCCATAAATACCACCTAGCCAATTGGGGTTTGGTTTATTAGGGAAAAGAATTTGTGGGTTTGAATATTCCTAACTTAAGGGAAGTAAACATGTCTTTGCTTGCTTCTTGGGCCAGGAGATACTTTGCTGGAGGGATAAAATTGGGTAACTTTGGTGGATCATATAAATACTCAACAGAGAAACTTAACATCTTCTGGTGCAAGGAATGGGCTCCCCTTTCTGGAATGGGTTTACATGGGCTCTCGCTGGATTTAGGCCTCTATAGGTGGACCCCAGGGAATGGGAATAATATATCTTCTGGCATGACACTTGGGCTTGAGATTTTTCTCTTAAAACTCAATACTAGGTGTTGTTTGATTTGTGTCAATAGCAGAATTGCACTGTCAAGTAAGTGTGGGAGGCCATCCTCTAAAACTTCCTTTTAGAAGGTGTGTTGCCCCTGATGTGTTGCATATGTGGAATGTGCTTAAAGAGATTGTAAGTAATTTCATTACTTCTAGTGAACCTTATAAGTTTCTGGTAACTATTCTACTAAATCCTTCTATAAAAGTATTAATGGGGGGGGGATTCTACTCCATGTGGGATAAATTTTGGAAGATAACCGTGCTCCACAGGTACTTATAATATGGACGAATGGGCCAAGACAATCGGAGGAACACACCTCCTGTTATTAGTAGGCTAGCAAATATGCCCGTGTTTTGCAACGGGGGAACAATTCATCCCATTTCGACACTCCTAATTCAATTAGTATGGTTTCTTTCAACAAAAATCCAGTAAGTATGCCCTAAAACATAAGTGATGATTTGATTGACCAACATCAAATATCACTAACATGAAGAAGAATTATTCTTTCAAGCATACCATCTTTGCAAAAAGTCTAACAAATATATGCACTGAAACTATGACAATGGGGAAGAAGGGATTGATTCACCATCAATGGAGAGGATGTTCACTCGTGGGTTGATGACTGCAATTCCGCCAGATCAGACCTCCATCTCGGTCTTCCCATTTGCCATCGGCCGTCCTCTTCTTTTCGTCGCTTCCTCGAGTGCCACCCTATCTCCCCTCTTGAGGTTGCCAACTGCGTGATTGGTACCAATGAGCGAAGGTTTATTTCAGTCGCCTGCAAAATCCTATCTTAAGTTGTTGAAAAAACACGAGAAAGTATTGCATGCTTTTTTTTACATGCACAACTCCTGACGAGGTCGAGGGCGGGATGAAGGTAGCAGGGCCATGTCTGGGATTAAGCTAGACGCTGTCATGCTGCTGGGAGGTCAATGGGATGATTACCTCGCCAGTGATCGTCCTACAGTCTAGTAAGAAATTGTTGCGAAAATAGATCCCGTATGCACCCATTATGACACATACACCGTAATATAATTTGGTGACAAAACCTACGTCGGTGCACGTACCAGTGCAACATGGTGGACGTTGTCAGCGGAGACCTCCGCCTCTTGGTCTGAAAGAAGAAGAAGAAGCCTTCAACATGGTGCCTTGTGTACACTATAAAAAAATAGACTCCCATGATGATACGTGTTTGTCACAGTAGGTCACGTTTTCTGTCATGCATGTACATCCATTACAAATTTATGACAGAATCAAGATAGTCATACCTGTGCTGTCGTAGAAGTGTTCCATGACATTACCAAAATTATCATCACGGAAGTGTCCACTTTCATGACGATAAATCTCGCGTCACAGAAGTGCTTTCGTCAAGGGTGACCAACACGTGGCATCCACCGTAACGGAACACCGTTAAGCTATCGGGTCCGGTTTTGGATCCGATGACCATTGGGGATTTTCCACGTGTAAAATCATCATTGGCCAGAGGAAACACATGTTGCCTCACCGTTGGGACAGATGCAATCCACTCATTGGACAGGAGGCGCCTATGATAGGTCGACACGTGGCACAACCCAACAGTGGCCCATTCCGGTGAAAAAGGCCGGCCCAGTAAAAAATAGCAGGCCAGCTCATATAAGGCCTACTTGTGTCAGGTCCATTTAAGCCCACGGCCCATACGAGATGTGCCAATTCGGCCCGTCAACGGCCCGTTAAAAATTTGACACCATTACAGCCCATCGACAGTTCGAGCCCGTTAACAGCCCGCTATATATTTGGGCTCAATATCGGCCCGATGAGATTTCGGCCTGTTAACGGCCCATTTAGTGGATGGGCCAATTTTCACGATGTACATCTTTCGGCCTTTTAGCGACCCATTTAAATATTGGGCTAATTTTCGGCCCGGTGTGTCTTTCAGCCTATTGACGGCCCATAAATCAGTTGGGCCATTTGTAGTCGGACCTGAGTTTCGGCCTTTTAGCGACCCATTTAAGTGTTGGGCCAATTTTCGGCCCGGTGTGTCTTTCAGCCTGGTGACGGCCCATATATCTGTTGGGCCATTTGTAGTCAGACCTGAGTTTTGGCCTTTTAGCGACCATTTAAGTGTTGGGCCAACTCCTGGCCCTGTGTGCCTTTCAGCTTGTTAACGGACCATAAATGAGTTGGGCCATTTGTAGTCGGACCTGAGTTTTGGCCTTTTAATGGCCCGTGTCCTTCATGGTCCAATACCAGCCCGGTTTCTCTTTCGGCCTGCTAAAGGCCCACAACACAGTGGGCCATTTAAAATACGACCTGACTTTCGGCCTCTTAGCGGCCCATGCTCTTCATGGTCCAGTACAAGCCCGCTATCTCTTTCGGTCTGCTAAAGGCCCACAATATAGTTGTGCCATATGTAGCCCAAACTTAGTAACGGCCTATTAATGGCCTGTGAAATCAATTGGGCCCACCTGTTGCCCGCTTCGATGTCAGCCTGTTAACGGCCCGGGAGTTAAGAGGGCCGACCATTAACTTTCGGCCTGGTAACGGCCCATTAACTTAATGGGCCCACTAAAGTTCGTACATGTCTTTAGGCTAAATTAGATAATTTGAGCCCATTACGACGAGCAATTGTGCACAGGACCAAAACCGAATAAGCAAAGGCACGACATACAGGAAAAAATGTTGCACATCCAGCATATATTACAGGAAATTACATCCACTTGGCAATCAAAGATTGATGGCAGTGCAAATAAATGAACAGAACCTAACGATCTACAATGTCACAATCTGCAACCTCAGCATGGATGACGCCCATAAGCGTGTGTGCAAATTCTTGCTGCTTTGCTACACTGTATTTGAAAACATTGATCAGTTGTTGTGTCGCACGACTCTGCACCTCTGATTCCTCCACCATTTCCATCATTCCTTCAGCCATTAATTGGTTCATAAACATACATTTTTTCCGTTGCATTCGAGACAGAGGATACTGAACAGAATCAAATGGCGATTTTGGCAGGCTTGTATTATTGATAGTGGAGAGTGTCTCGACCACTGCATCAAACATAAATTAGGAGGGGAGCCAAATAGATTAATCATGAGTTATTGGCATATTACCTGGCCTAGATTTATTGGAAAGAAACAATGGGGTTGCCTTGCTGTTTTCAGATTTTGTCTTCTTATCTTCAGCAGCCTGCACCAAATTAAGACACTAGCATTGCTATCATTGGCCAAGCCAGATAATAGGAAAGCAACATTGGCACAACGAACATTTGGGCAACTAGCCAACACCAAATTAACACAATATGGCACAACTATCATCAGCCAGATAAGGTAGTACGAAAGCAACATCGACACAATGAATGAATGGGCAACTAGAGCAGCACTACAATTCAGTAATGTGCATGATATGAGATAGTACACTCATGCAGCTCAGTATGCAAAACTACCAGGCAGTTTTGTTTACAAAAATCAACATTGACGCCTGATAACCCACAAGTATAGGGGATCGTAATAGTTTTCGAGGGTAGAGTATTCAACCCAAATTTATTGATTCGACACAAGGGGAGCCAAAGAATATTCTCAAGTATTAGTAGCTGAGTTGTCAATTCAACCACACATGGATAACTTAATATCTGCAGAAAAGTGTTTAGTAGCAAAGTAATATGATAGTAGTGGTAACGGTAACAAAAGTAACGGAATCAAAAGTAATATTTTTGGTGTTTTTGTAGTGATCATAACAGTAGCAACGGAAAAGTAAATTAGCGAGAACCAATATAGGAAAAGCTCGTAGGCATTGGGTTGATGGAGAATTATGCCGGATGCGGTTCATCATGTAACAGTCATAACATAGGGTGACACAGAACTATCTCCAATTCATCAATGTAATGTAGGCATGTATTCCGAATATATTCATATGTGCTTATGGAAAAGAACTTGCATGACATCTTTTGTCCTACCCTCCTGTGGAAGCGGGGTCCTAATGGAAACTAAGGGATATTAAGGCCTCCTTTTAATAGAGTACCGGAACAAAGCATTAGCACATAGTGAATACATGAACTCCTCAAACTACGGTCATCACCGGGAGTGGTCCCGATTATTGTCACTTCGGGGTTGCCGGATCATACCACATAGTAGGTGACTATAGACTTGCAAGATAGGATCAAGAACACACATATATTCATGAAAACATAATAGGTTCAGATCTGAAATCATGGCACTCGGGCCCTAGTGTCAAGCATTAAGCATAGCAAAGTCATAGCAACATCAATCTCATAACATAGTGGATACTAGGGATCAAACCCTAACAAAACTAACTCGATTACATGATAGATCTCATCCAACCCATCACCGTCCAGCAAGCCTACGATGGAATTACTCACGCACGGTGGTGAGCATCATGAAATTGGTGATGGAGGATGGGTGATGATGACGACGGCGACGAATCCCCCTCTCCGGAGCCCTGAACGGACTCCAGATCAGCCCTCCTGAGAGGTTTTAGGGCTTGGCGGCGGCTCCATATCGTAAAACGCGATGATTTCTTCTCCTTGATTTTTTCTCCCTGAAAGCAAATATATAGAGTTGGAGTTGGCATCGGAGGAGCTCCAGGGGGCCCACGAGGTAGGGGGGCGCGCCCTAGGGGAGGCGCGCCCCACCTCGTGATGTGGTGTGGCCCCCCTGGTCTTCATCTTTGGCAAGGATTTTTTTTATTTCTGAAAAGACGTTCCGTGGAGTTTCAGGTCATTCCGAGAACTTTTGTTTCTGCACATAAATAACACCATGGAAAGTCTGCTGAAAACAGCGTCAGTCCGGGTAGTTCCATTCAAATCATGCAAGTTAGAGTCCAAAACAAGGGCAACAGTGTTTGGAAAAGTAGATACGCCTTTAAAATTTTGCCACAACTAATTTTAGATCAGACAAAGGTTGGACTCACGCAGATTAACAAAATACATGCTGATGTAAAAATATAGTGATACACAACAGGTATTTACATCAGCATTGGAGCACAGAGAATTCCCGCAAGATATTTTCCTCGAATACAATCCCAATGAAGGAAATCTTCTATCATTTAACCTTATTTTCTAAAAAAGAGGTGGGTAAGAAACATGTAGAAAATATGATCAGAATGCTATAAAATTTCATGATGAGAGGATACGCACACGCTTCTTAGAATGGAGTTGACATTCTTTTGCTGGACTGGAGCGGACTAGTTCTTTGGCCACTGGAATCTGCTTATTATCATTGGGAGTTGAGTTTCTCTGTGCTGGAGCAATATCTATGAAAAATGGAGTTGGTTTATTATCTCAAGGCGTTTGGATCTTTTGCAAAGACCTGGTTTGTAACCCTTCAGATTCTAACATATCCATCTTCCCCTTGCATGCCTTATATAGAAGAATTGTGCTTCAATTATAAAACATGCTACAATGCATATGGTATAGGTAATCAAGAATAGAAAGGCATGACATATTGACATGTATTCCTCCATCCGAAATAAATGGATGGGTCTAGGCGTATTTCAGTTCTAGATACATCCAGTTTTATCCATTTCTGCGACACTTAATCTAGACGGAGGGAGTATGATGTAAGAGCTAGGGATCTGACGAGGACAACACAGTAAAAAACACTGAAAACCCATCAGAGAACCAAAGTAATCAAACCCACTGATATGAGATAGTACACTCATGCAGCTCAGGATGCAATACTACCAGGCAGTTTTCCTTACAAAAATCAACATTGTGGCTTTAATCATACATTTTTCTACAACTAAATTTAGATCAGATAAAGGTTGGATTCACGCTGATTAACAAAATACATGCTGATGTAAAAATATAGTGATATACAACAGGTACTTACATCTGCATTGGAGCATGAGAATTCCTACAAGAATCTTTCCTCCATGCATTTATACCAAAGGCAGAAATTCTTCTATCTGTTAAGCTTATTTTCTAAAAGAGAGATAGGTAAGAAACATGTAGAAAACATGATCGCCATGCTATAAAATTTCATGATGCAAGGATACGCACACGCTTGTTAGAATGGAGTTGACATATTTTTGCTGGACTGGAGCGGACTAGTTCTTTGGCCACTGGAATCTGCTTATTATCTGTACGAGTTGGGTTTCTCTGTGCTGGAGCAGTATCTATAAAAACTGGAGTTGGTTTATTATCTCCAAGCGTTTGGATCTTTTGCAAAGACCTGGTTTGTAACCCTTCAGATTCTAACATAGTCGTCTTCCCCTTGAATGCCTTGTATAGAAGAATGGTGCTTCAATTATAAAACATGCTACATCAGAGAGATGAAATAGGTACTGAAGAATAGAAAGGCATGACATATTGACATGTATTCCCTCCATCCGGAAAAAAATGAATGGGTCTAGGCATATTTCAGTTCTAGATACATCCTTTTTTATCCATTTCGGAAACATATAATCCGGACGGAGGGAGTATGGTGTAAGAGCTAGGGATACGACAGGACAACACAGTAAAAAAACACTAATTGAATGTAAAACTGTATGCTAGCGGAATACGTACAGAAAAAACTAAGGCAACACACACGTGTATGATTGGGAAACTAAGATGGCATTGCAACAGAGCACTAGAACATCACTTCAATGTAAAAAACATGGTATGGTAGATGATGAAGTACATACTTGATGAATAACAAGGCATAAGATATTCGAAGCATGATGTCCAAATTAAGCAGATGGCATTGCGATAGAGTAGAATGACAGTACTTGAATTTCAAAACATGTTATCATGAATGGAATAGGTACTGAAAAACAGGAAGGCATGACATATTTACATGCATGATCAGCATGCTAAGCACATGGCATTGCAACTGAGTAGATACACTCCAGGACATTATATGCATGTTGTACCCATATCACGGGCCAAGTTAGAGCAAGGACCTTGTGGGGTGAAGAGGATTCAACATCTTTCTGCAAGTCTTCTGAAGAACTGCCTTTACATGTTCCATCATATTGGGTATCATTGACATCAAGTTTATTGGCCTTTACATTGCTCCGTGAGGTTCTTGTGGATATATCAGCGTGTGCAATTATATCTGACATGCATGGAAGACAACTAGTAGTTAGATTTATGTAATGAGTGCCTGTAGGAGATGACATAAATAGTAGGACCGGGGTTAACTAGCAGTAACAGGTCTCAAAAACTAAAGGGAGAACACAGATGAAAGCTACAAAATATGTATCATTTGTACTCGAGATTAACTAGATGGCACACAAAAGTATTAAAGAACAACATAGGCCGGAGGAAACACATGTTGCCTCACCGTTGGGACAGATGTCATCCACTCATTACTTTTGGCCCCGCACCCTTACGTTAGACACCAGCCAACCGGCAGCCTAGGAGCTCCGCCGCCTCGAGGGGTGCTACTTCCCATTGGGAATCGATTGGCCCAAAATAAAAATTCATACAACTGACGCCTAAATAAAGTCATTTGAGATGAGGGTGCGACCTATCTGGCGGCATGGTGAAGTAGGCAGGTCTAGCTGCTGAGTCGGTGAGGCCGGCGCGGTTGCGGTGGCCACCGGCGGTAGGGAAACAGCGGTGTCGCGACGGTCGACGGGTACGGGGAAGCAGCGTCGGGACTTGCTACATCTTGAGCTTGCGTTGGTTTTCCCCGAAGAGGAGAGGATGATGCAGCAGAGTAGCGTAAGTATTTCCCTCAGATCTTGAGAACCAAGGTATCAATCCAGTAGGAAGCCACGCGCAAGTCCCTCGTACCTACACAAAACAAATAACTCCTCGCAACCAACGTGAATAGGGGTTGTCAATCCCTTCACGGTCACTTACGAGAGTGAGATCTGATAGAGATGATAGATAATATTTTTGGTATTTTTGGTATAAAGATGCAAAGTAAAATAAAAAGGAAAAGTACAAAGCAAAGCAATAATAAAGCGTAGGAAGATTAATATGATGAAAATAGACCCGGGGGCCATAGATTTCACTAGTGGCTTCTCTCAAGAGCATAAGTATTTTATGGTGGGTGAACGAATTACTGTTGAGCAATTGACAGAATTGAGCATAGTTATGAGAGTATCTAGGTATGATCATCTATATGGGCATCACGTCCGAGACACGTAGACCGACTCCTGCCTGCATCTACTACTATTACTCCACTCATCGACCGCTATCCAGCATGCATCTAGAGTATTAAGTTAATGAAAATAGAGTAACACTTTAAGCAAGATGACATGATGTAGAGGAATAAATTCATGCAATAAGATAAATACCCCATCTTGTTATCCTCGATGGCAACAATACAATACGTGCCTTTCAACCCTTTCTGCCACTGGGTAAGGACACCGCAAGATTGAACCCAAAGCTAAACACTTCTCCCATTGCAAGAACTACCAATCTAGTTGGCCAAACCAAACGGATAATTTGAAGAGACTTGCAAAGATAACTCAATCATACATAAAAGAATTCAGAGAAGATTCAAATATTGCTCATAGATAATCTTGATCATAAACCCACAATTCATCCGTCTCAACAAACACACCGCTAAAAGAAGATTACATCGAATAGATCTCCACGAGAGAGGGGGAGAACATTGTATTGAGATCCAAAAAGAGATAAGAAGCCATCTAGCTACTAACTATGGACCAAGGTCTGAAGTAAACTACTCACACTTCATCGGAGAGGCTATGATGATGATGTAGAAGCCCTCCATGGTGGAATCCCCTTCAGTGAGCTCGGAACAGGCCCCAAGATGGGATCTCGTGGATCTGAGAAAGTTGCGGCGGTGGAATTAGGTTTTTGGCTCCGTGATCTCGATCTGTTGAAGTGCGTAGGTATATATAGGAGGAAGGAGTACGTCGGTAAAGCTTCAAGGGGCCCACGAGGCAGGGGAGCGCTCCCTAGGGGGGGGGGGTGGGGCGCCCTCCACCCTCGTGACCGCCTCGTAGCTTTCTTGACGGAGGGTCCAAGTCTCCTCGGTCTTATCTGATGAGAAAATCACGTTTCCGAAGATTTCATTCCGTTTGGACTCCGTTTGATATTCCGTTTCTTAGAAACACTGAAATAGGCAAAAAACAACAATTCTGAGCTGGGCCTCCGGTTAATAGGTTAGTCCCAAAAGTAATATAAAAGTGGAAAATAAAGCCCAATATAGTCCAAAACAATGGATAATATAGCATGGAGCAATAAAAAATTATAGATACGTTGGAGACGTATCAGGCATCTAAGCTTAATTCCTGCTCGTCCTCGAGTAGGTAAATGATAAAAAGAGAATTTTTGATGTGGAGTGCTACTTGGCATAATTTCAATGTAACTCTTCTTAATTGAGGTATGAATATTCAGATCCGAAAGATTCAAGACAAAAGTTCATATTGACACAAAAATAATAATACTTCAAGCATACTAACAAAGCAATCGTGTCTTCTCAAAATAACATGGCCAAAGAAAGTTATCCCTACAAAATCATATAGTTTGGCTATGCTCTATCTTCACCACATAAAGTATTTAAATCATGCCAAAACCCCGATGACAAGCCAATCAATTGTTTCATACTTTTGACATTTTCAAAACTTTTTCAATCTTCACGCAATACATGAGTGTGAGCGATGGATATAGCACTATATGTGGAATAGAATGGTGGTTGTGGAGAAGAAAAAAAGGGAGAAGATAGTCTCACATCAACTAGGCGTTTCAACGGGCTATGGAGATGCCCATCAATAGATATCAATTGAGTGAGTAGGGATTGCCATGCAACGGATGCACTAGAGCTATAAGCATATGAAAGCTCAACAAAAGAAACTAAGTGGGTGTGCATCCAACTCGCTTGCTCATGAAGACCTTGGGAAATTTGAGGAAGCCCATCATTGGAATATACAAGCTAAGTTCTATAATGAAAAATTCCCACTAGTATATGAAAGTGACAAAACGAGAGACTCTCTATTGTGAAGATCATGGTGCTACTTTGAAGCACAAGTGTGGTAAAAGGATAGTAACATTGTCCCTTCTCTGTTTTTCTCTCATTTTTTATTGGGCCTTTTTTCTATTTTTTATGGCCTCTTTTTTTCTTCTTTTTTTTATTGTTCGTCCGGAGTCTCATCCCGACTTATGGGGGAATCATAGTCTCCATCATCCTTTCCTCACTTGGGACAATGCTCTAAAAAATGATGATCATCACACTTCTATTTTTCTTACAACTCAACAATTACAACTCGATACTTAGAACAAAATATGAATCTATGTGTGCCTCCGGAGGTGTACCGGGATATGCAATGATTCATAAGTGACATGTATGAAAGAATTATGAACGGTGGCTTTGCCACAAATACGATGTCAACTAAATGATCATGCTAAGCAATATGACAATGATGGAGCGTGTCATAATAAACGGAACGGTGGAAAGTTGCATGACAATATATCTCGGAATGGCTATGGAAATGCCATGATAGGTAGGTATGGTGGCTGTTTTGAGGAAGGTTTTATGGTGGGTGTATGATACCGGTGAAAAGTGCGCGGTACTAGAAAGGCTACCAATGGTGGAAGGGTGAGAAAAGTGCGTATAATCCATGGACTCAACATTAGTCATAAAGAACTCATATACTTATTGCAAAATTCTACAAGTTATCAAAGCAAAGTATTACGCGCATGCTCCTAGGGGGATAGATTGGTAGGAAAAGACCATCGCTCGTCCCCGACCGCCACTCATAAGGAAGACAATAAATTAATAAATCATGCTCCGACTTCATCACATAACCGTTCACCATACGTGCATGCTACGGGAATCACAAACTTTAACACAAGTATTCCTCAAATTCACAATTACTCAACTAGCATGACTCTAATATTATCACCTCCATCTCTCAAAACAATTATCAAGCATCAAACTTTTCTTAGTATTCAACGCACTCAAAAGAAAGTTTTACAAATCTCGAATACCAAGCATATTATTATTTTAAGCAAATTACCATGCTATTTAAAACTCTAAAAATAATCTAAGTGAAGCATGAGAGATCAATAGTTTCTTTAAAACAAATCCACCACCGTGCTATAAAAGATATAAGTGAAGTATTAGAGCAAAACTATAAAGCTCAAAAGATATAAGTGAAGCACATAGAGCAAAACTATAAAGCTCAAAAGATATAAGTGAAGCACATAGAGTATTCTAACAAATTCCAATTCATGTATGGCTCTCTCAAAAGGTGTGTACAGAAAGGATGATTGTGGTAAACTAACAAGCAAAGACGCAAATAATACAAGACTCTCCAAGCAAAACACATATCATGTGGTGAATAAAAATATAGCTCCAAGTAAAGTTACCGATGGAACTGGACGAAAGAGGGTATGCCTTCCGGGGCATCCCCAAGCTTTGACTTTTTGGTGTCCTTGGATTATATTGGGGGTGCCATGGGCATCCCCAAGCTTAGGCTCTTGCCACTCCTTGTTCCATAATCCATCAAAAAATTTCACCCAAAACTTGAAAACTTCACAACACAAAACTCAACAGAAATCTCGTGAGCTCCGTTAGCGAAAGAAAACAAAAGATCACTTCAAGGTACTGTAAAGAACTCAATATTTATTTAAATTGGTGTTAAACCTACTGTATTACAACTTCTCTATGGATCATAAACTATTTTACTAGCCATAGAATCATCAAAATAAGCAAACAACACATGAAAAACAGAATCTGTCAAAAACAGAACAGTCTGTAGTAATCTGTAACTAAAGCAAACTTCTGGAACTCCAAAAATTCAGCCAAAATAGGACGTCCTAGGAAATTTGTTTATTGATCAGAAGCAATTGGAATCAATATTTTATCACGTTCTGGTGATTTTTAACAATTATTTTCGTGAACCGAAAGTTTCTGGAAATTACAGCAAGATCAAATAACTATTATCCAAGAAGATCCTATAGGTTTAACTTGGCACAAACACTAAATAAAACATAAAACCACATCTAAACATAAGTTATATGGATTATTTATTACTAAGCATCAAGGAAAAATATTGGGTTGTCTCCCAACAAGCGCTTTTCTTTAAAGCCTTTTTAGCTAGGCATTGAGATTTCAATGATGCTCACAAGAAAGACAAGAATTGAGGCACAAAGAGAGCATCATAAAACATGTGACAAACAAACTTAAGTCTAACATACTTCCTATGAATAGGCATATTATAGGAAAACTAATTATCATAGCAAGCAAAAACTAGCATATGCAAGGAAGCGGAAAGGAACAATAGCAATCTCAACATAACGAGAGGTAATTTAGTAACATGAAAATTTCTATAACCATATTTTCCTCTCTCATAATAATTACATGTAGGATCATAATAAAATTCAACAATATGGCTATCACATAACATATTCTCAACACGATCCACATGCATGCAAAGTTGACACTCTTCCAAAATAGTGGGATTATCATTAACTAAAGTCATGATTTCTCCAAGCCCACTTTTATCAAAAACTTCATAAGATTGAACATTCTCCAAATATGTGGGATCTAAAGTTTACACTCTTCCGAACCCACTTTCAATATTATTGCAAACAATATTATCAACCTCATATTCATCATGGGGCTTAAATAAATTTTTAAGATCATAAGAAGAATCACCCCAATCATGATCATTGCAACAAGTAGTAGACATAGCAAAACTAGCATCCCCAAGATTAGGGTTTTGCATCTTATTAGCACAATTGACATCAAAAGAATTTATAATAAAATCATTGCAATCATGCTTTTTATTCAAAGGTCTATCGTGAGTCACTTCACGGATTTCAGACAAAACCTTATAAAGATAATCTAGTGCATCCAAATCACTAGGAATTGGTTCATCATAATTGGATCTCTTAAAAAGATTGGCAAACGGATGAGGATCCATAGATATTAGCTTCTCTGTTTAGGAATAAATACTCAACTATTTCAACCAAGCGAGAAAACGAGCCAAGAAAGACATCAAGGCAAACGGAAAAGGGCGAATAAAACGGCAAGGGTGAAGTGGGGGAGAGGAAAACGAGAGGCAAATGGCAAATAATGTAATGCGAGAGATAAGGGATTGTGATGGGTACTTGGTATGTTGACTTTTGCATAGACTCCCCGGCAACGGCGCCAGGAATGGCTAGTTGTTGGGTGTCCAAATCTTGACTTGACTTTTGCGTAAGCCTCCCCGGCAACGGCGCCAGAAATCCTTCTTGCTACGTCTTGAGCTTGCGTTGGTTTTCCCCGAAGAGGAGAGGATGATGCAGCAGAGTAGCGTAACTATTTCCCTCAGTTTTTGAGAACCAAGCTATCTATCCAGTAGGAGGCCACGCTCAAGTCCCTCGTACCTACACAAAACAAATAACTCCTCGCAACCAACGCGAATAGGGGTTGTCAATCCCTTCACGGTCACTTACAAGAGTGAGATCTGATAGAGATGATAGATAATATTTTTGGTATTTTTTGGTATAAAGATGCAAAGTAAAATAAAAAGGAAAAGTAAAAATCAAAGCAATAATAAAGCGTAGGAAGATTAATATGATGAAAATAGACCCGGGGGCCATAGATTTCACTAGTGGCTTCTCTCAAGAGCATAAGTATTTTACAGTGTGTGAACGAATTACTGTTGAGCAATTGACAGAATTGAGCATAGTTATGAGAGTATTTAGGTATGATCATGTATATAGGCATCACGTCCGAGACAAGTAGACCGACTCCTGCCTGCATCTACTACTATTACTCCACTCATCGACCGCTATCCAGCATGCATCTAGAGTATTAAGTTAATGAAAACAGAGTAACGATTTAAGCAAGATGACATGATGTAGAGGAATAAATTCATGCAATATGATAAATACCCCATCTTGTTATCCTCGATGGCAACAATACAATACGTGCCTTGTAACCCTTTACATCCTTTGGGTAAGGACACCGCAAGATTGAACCCAAAGCTAAACACTTCTCCCATTGCAAGAACTACCAATCTAGTTGGCCAAACCAAACGGATAATTCGAAGAGACTTGCAAAGATAACTCAATCATACATAAAATAAGTCAGAGAAGATTCATATATTTCTCATAGATAATCTTGATCATAAACCCACAATTCATCGTTCTCAACAAACACACCGCAAAAAGAAGATTACATTGAATAGATCTCCAAGAGAGAGGGGGAGAACATTGTATTGAGATCCAAAAAGAGAAAAGAAGCCATCTAGCTACTAACTATGGACCCGAAGGTCTGAAGTAAACTACTCACTCTTCATCGGAGAGGCTATGATGATGATAGAGGAGCCCTCCGTGGTGGAATCCCCTTCCGACGGAGCTCCGGAACAGGCCCCAAGATGGGATCTCGTGGACACAGAAAGTTGCGGCGGTGGAATTTGGTTTTTGGCTCCGTATCTTATCTGTTGGGGTACATAGGTATATATAGGAGGAAGGAGTACGTCGGTGGAGCTTCGAGGGGCCCACGAGGCAGGGGGCGCGCCCTAGGGGGGGGGCGCCCTCCACCCTCGTGGCCGCCTCGTAGCTTTCTTGACGAGGGTCCAAGTCTCCTGGGTCTTATCCGATGAGAAAATCACGTTCCCAAAGATTTCATTCCGTTTGGACTCCGTTTGATATTCCGTATCTTGAAACACCGAAATAGGCAAAAACAACAATTACAGGCTGTGCCTCCAGTTAATAGGTTAGTCCCAAAAGTAATATAAAAGTGGAAAATAAAGCCCAATATAGTCCAAAACAATGGATAATATAGCATGGAGCAATAAAAAATTATAGATACGTTGGAGACGTATCAGGACTCTGGACGGATCCGAAGTTGGAGCCGCTCCAGGGCCGTGAACAACGGCGGGGGTGAATCGTCTCCAGTACGGTTCATGCGGCCGTCGTCGAGGCAGCTCCAGCAGCATGGAGTAAGAGGCACACGACCCAGTGCACGACGGCAAATGGACAACGTCTCCGGCATTAGGGAGGAGGGCGGCTGTGAAATTGGTGCGTTGGGGGCGCCATGGAGGAAGGGCTGAGGTTTCGCGGCTCGGGAGAAGGGAGCTTCCGGGGAGAAGGTGATTTGGCGCCCACGAGGTATGAATGGGGGGGGGGATTGGGAGGGGAGCGGAACCATGTTTAACGGACGCATTTGTCTGAAATGTGAGGGGGAGTTACAGTTCTACCCCTGCCTTTAGGCTTCTCGGCTTGGGTCTATGTACTGAGGGTTGGGGATAGTAGAGTAACTTTGCTTCTCCCGAAATAGTGGGCGGGAGCGATTTCGGGCGAGGAGGGCGTATTTTGAAATATAGTGGGCGCGAGCGATTTCGGGCGAGGAGAGCGTGTTTTGAAATAGTGGGCGCGAGCTATTTCGGGCGAGGAGTGCGTGTTTTGCCGACCATGGTTTATGAATTATTCGGCACATGTCATTTCGGCCGAGGAGAAGGCGCGCTTGGATGAAGTTACAAACCTACCCTCGATGCACAACGGGCCAATTAATGCGTCTCCCACATAGGACGGTAATTTCGCGTCTCCCATTTATTTGCTCGGGCGAATTCCACCGAGCAGAGGATGTTTAACGGTTCACTCAAAATTTGGGAGAACGAGCATCCACGTCTACCTTACCAAGTTGATTCGAATCAAATTTAGAAATATTAGCTTGCCACTTCTTTTTTAGATGGAGAGATGATGCTCGGGAGTAATGTGTTTTTACATGCTCGTTGCTAGCGATTTACTATATGACAAATAGTTGACCCACTAAAAAACAGGAATCAAACCCAAAATGAAATATCTCGATTCAATGAAATAGCTCGTTCACCAGGTCAAAATAGTGAACTAAATCCAAAATTGAACACCTCAATCAAATAGCATGTTGTACAGTATTATAGTACTCCATGAACATGTTGAAAGTCAAATTAATGAACTTGTTTGATATATGCATATATCCGTTCATGTGTGGATTGCAGATAACATGTTCTCCAATTTAAATATTTGAATGCAAGTTTATATCAAGACATGGTTTATATCAGTCTTTGATGCATAAAACGCGACCCCCTCTCTCACGGACTCCTGCTCTCTCTCTCTCTCTCTCTCTCTCTCTCTCTCTCTCTTTGTGTGTGTGCGTGGGGGAGGGGGGTCTTTCTAGTTCGCATGCATATATACTCCATCTGTAGGTCTCTCTCGCACACTATGTATGATTCTCTAGTCCAAGCTAGATATCTTGGCTGCACTCATCGTACGCACACAAATTCCTTAGTTCGTTGCCCGTAACTCTCTCACGCACCACTCTGTCGTCTCGGAGCTCTTCCTCCTCTCTCTCAAACTCTCCATCTACCTGGGTCACACATACACATGCATATCTCACTCGCACTCGAAACTCTATCTCTCTCCCTCGTTCTATCTCCATCTCACACGCACACACACACACAATCTCATGCCTAGCTAGCCAAGTATGATGGTCTCTCACTCAATTGTAGGCACACGTAGTCCCCCCTATATGTATATGACTAGCTAATCTTAGCCTCCATCACAAACATGTGCCTGGTCTATCTCGATTTCTCTTGGGGCATCTTTCTATCGCGCACGCACCTCCCTCGATCTCCCACCCATATAGTCCCCTCACGATCTCGAGGGGTCTCTATCACAAACACACCCTCTCGCCTCCCCATGCTTCCATGTTCTCCATGTGTTCCTCTCGACCTTTGTTCCTTGTTGGCCAGACCTCTATTGGACATGTGCTATAGGGGTGTCTCTCTCTGTTGCAAACAATCACACACTAGCTATCTTCGTGTATCTCCTCGCCTCGCTCTTCTATCTCGGAGATGCATGCGTGATATGTTCACCTAAGAAACGAAAAAACACACCCTCTCTCTAATTTATCGTTTGTTGTCACTTTCTATTTCACACACATACTCTTTTTGCACACTTACTCATTCTTCTTCACACGCACATGATCCCTCTCGACTTAGGCACTCTCCTCGATCCATATCATATTGATTTATTGAAAAGTCAAACATCACAAAGTTTGACCATGTACGTGGAGAAAAACAATTACATCTGGAACGACAAACATATACCATTAGATTCACCATGAGATGTAGTTTCGTATGATGTATCTTTGGTATTGAAGATATAAATAACATTTGTGTAAACCTGATCAAAGTTTCCAAAGTTTGACTTCTAAAAAAATTACATGCACTGCATTATCGAGCGGATGGAATATCTCTTTCCCCCTCTCAGCTATTTGACGCACCACTCAGCCATATCGGGGCACCTCAATCTCTCTCAAACTTTATATCTCCCTGGTTCACAAATACACATGTCTCGCTCGCGCTATACATATAGACCCATCCAACACTCTCCGCCCTTGTTCTCTCTCTATGTGACACGCACCCCCCTAATAAGTACCATAATCCTCACTCCATCATAGGCGCAAGCACTCCCCCCTAAGTATGATTATCTCTCACTAGCCATCAGGAACACACGTATTGTCTCCTTCCATCCATACGTCTATCTCGATATCTCTCTCGGGTATCTTCTATCGCGCACACACCTTGTCACTTTCGATCTCCCACCCATGTAGTCCCATCACGATCTCCAGGGGATCTCTCTATGACAAACATACACTCTCTCCTCCCCATGTCTGCATTTTCTCCGTACGTCTCTCTTGACCTCTCTCCTTTGTTTGTCAGACCCCTCTTGGCCACGTGCTAGGGGTCTTGCTCTCTCGGTTGCAAACAACCACACACTATCTCCTCACCTTGCTTCCGTTGTCGAAGATGCATGTGTTGTATGTTTGCATAAGACACACATGTTTTTTCTCGACTTTTATCGAGTGTTGTCCATGTCTCTTTCACACACGCACACACACTTTTTTCACTCACTCTTTCTATTTCACTCTCTCTCTCTCTAGTTAGGGACTCTCTCACGTCCATAAGCATATGGATGTTTTGAAAAGTCAAACCTCAGAAAAGTTTGACCAGGTATATGTGGAGAAAAACATTTACATCTGGAAAGATCATTAGATTCATCAAAACATGTACTTACTTCATACTATCATTTATCTTTGGTATTGTAGATATAAGTAATGTCTTTATAAACTTGGTCAAAGTTTCAAAAGTTTGACTTAAAAAAAATGTTGGAACTACATTATCGAACGGAGGGAGTAGCTCTCTCTCTCTCTCTCTCTGCTATCTCTCACGGGCCTCTCCTCTCACACGAACACTCTATACCGACGGATTATACGCTCATTGCGTTAGCGTATAGCTCCATATATTGTTAAGTTGATCGGTCAACTAGTCCACATGCTGCCTTGTCAGCTCGTGTTCTGTATCTTCGTGTGCCGGCCCATGTGGCAGTGGGTGAAAATAAGTAAACTAGAGGCCCATCTGACACGCGGTGAAGTAAACAAAGTTGAATCCACTCGGGGTAGCACCCCGCACGCTAGTAAATTGAGGGCGCATTGAGGACACACTTCTTCCGCGTGGAGGACACACTCGCGCACAGTTCACCACTGCGCGGCGGCATGCACAGAAGGATGCACTCGCGCACACCCAACACACAACACACACCAGCACACGTGTACACCGGCGTCGCCGCCGGTTGAGATGGACGGTGAGGCAACGAACAAGCGGAGGCGGCTCGAGCCTAAACCGCATCCGGCGAGCCTGGACTTCATCAGCAGCCTCCCCGACGACATGCTGCTCGTGATCATCGGCCTCCTCCCCACCAAACCTGTCGTCCGGACCGCCCTGCTCTCTCGGCGGTGGCGCCCCCTCTGGCGCCGTGTCCCCCTCAACCTCACCGTTGGCAGCCGCCTCTGCGACGGGGATTGCAAACGCATGGCCTCAGTCTCCAAGATCCTTTCATCGCACCCTGGGCCAGCCAGACGCCTTGACATCCGCATGTTCAGTACCAACTGCAAGGTCCAACCCAAGTTCAACGAGTGGTTCTTATCCCCCGCCCTAGATCAGTTCCTGCTATCTTCCCCAAATTAATGCCGCGCCCGCCCTTCTTCTCCCTCAACTCAAGCAGCTCGACCTCTTCGACGTTGTCATCTCGAAGAAGGCTATGGAGCACCTGCTCCGCAGCTGTACTGCGCTTGAGTACCTTCCTCTTGAGCAGATCCACGGGTTCATTAGCCTCCACATCGCCTCGACGAATCTCCGATGGATTTATGTGTCTTGCTGGCCCCACAACAAGACATCATTGGGAAGATATCACTCCAGCTGTTCCATGTTATGGTCATTGAGAATGCGCCTTTCCTTGAGAGATTGCTTGTATCGGATCTAGAAGGTCCAACAAAAATCAGGGTCATTGACGCGCCGAAATTGACAGCGTTGGTGCACTCGTCTGCCAAATTCTCCGAACTCTTTATTGGATCCGTAATCGTTCAGGTACAACACTCATCTTCTTCTCCGTCTTCTTGAAATTCACATTTTTAAATTTCTTCTTGATGTATTTACGACCGTCTTCCAGAAAATGATTCCCACAAGCTTGACCCAGTCTATGCGCACAGTGAAGATCTTGGCAATAAAATCTATCGGCCCCAATCTGGATCAAGTTGTTGGATTCCTTACATGCTTTCCGTGCATGGAGAAGCTACTCATCGAGGTGAAACTTCTTTTCTATTAGTAAACAGTAATCGCAACGTAGCTCAAATTTTTCGTAATTTTCCCAAATTACGATGACAAGTGTAGTGTTCAAAACTGCATCTACGCACTGCACCGAAAGAAATGTTTATAGTATTTTTTTCTCATGTGATCACCTGCATCGTTTTTTTCTTGTACCACTATAGTAGCCTAGGCTAGTCATAGTGGTAAGTAACTTAGACTACTCCAGTAACTCTATGGTTACCCTAAGAGCAAGTACTACCTCCGTCCTGGTATACTCTTGCTATTTTGTAGTATCAAAATTTGACCATAGATTTAACTGACAAAATGTTAATGCATGTCACTAAGAACTATATCGTTGGATTCATATTTGAACATAATTTCAAATGGTGTAATTTTTAGTGACATGCATTGGCATTTTCTTACATAAATCTATGGTCAAAATTTTATACTAAATAAGAGGTAGTACAAAAGTGGGCTATAACGGCCCTCCACTATGTAGGCCAAAACACGTGCCAAATTCACTTGTGATGCATTTGGCATCGATGCCCCTCCATTGCTCACCTGCTGCCCCAATCTGGATCACCTACTTTGCTCCGGTGCTAAATTAACTCACGCAATGAAAAAACACTTGCGTGGGAGAGAGAGAGAGAGAGGACTGAGGCAATAAAAACACTTGTTTGGGAGAGTGAGAGGCTGGTGTAGTTGGTTTGATTGATTTGTTTATACAAGTGGGTGCTGTGCTGCGGTGCCAACTCTCTCACATCGCGAGAGCGGTGCCAAAATCTTTTGATTTGACATCGACACGTATTAGGCATACTTTTGCGAAATATGGCATCGGCCACATAGTGGAAGGCAACAAATGCCCAAGCTCTTCACATACTCCTAGGTAAATGAGAGGAAATAGAAAGAGAGAGAGAGAGAGAGTGAAAAAATATCACTAGCCAGCCAACCCTATCGTATGAGCGAATGATATTGGTACCTCTTGATGACACGACAATCTTATACAACCAGCTGCTCTAATATGTTCTCTTCTTTTGCAGATAAAAAAAGACCCGAAAGTGAAAAATGTGCTGCACTATAACAATCTCATCGAATGCCTTGATCTCCATCTTATATAAATTTATTTGATCAACTACCGAGGCAGCACATCTGAGATTAAATTGGCTAGGTTCTTGGTTCTGGAGGCAAGTGTGCTCAAGGTAATGAGGTTTGGCGTTCTCTAGCGCAACAATGAATGGCGTGCTGATCACCGCAAGCGTCTAAGCCTAAATGACAAAGTCTCCGCAGAAGCTGAATTTGTTTTTGAAACATCAAGTGGCCAGAGACTCGAAAATTATTTGCCCATTAGTGACTTGTCAGGGCGGTGGATTTTAGTTTGTACGATAATGCTGCATCCACCTAAAGTAATGAAAGTTCTTACGTAAACTTCCTAGTAATTCCCTCTTCGTAGGTGAAGCAGTAGTCCTAACATTTGTAATATCAGTTTGAAACTTGTAATATTGCCCTGTCCTATTCCTGCGTTTTCAAAATCCTACGAATCAAACAGGTCCTGAGTTGGTGATGATGTTGTGCCTGCCATCTTTCACCAATAGCCGTCGGATCTAGATCTGAGGCATACAAACCAAACTTCTCCAGTTTTACAAAAAGATGCCCGCACTTGTTCCCTATTTATAAACAACTCCTTGTCTCTCACAATCAGCCTTATCTCCTCCCTGCCACATCTAGAAGGCCATGGAAAAATCTGGCGTGATGGCTGCTGCCGGCGCCGTCCACCCCCCAATATTGGTGTTCCGTGCAATGCACGGGCATCTACACACGGGAAATTATGTCGAACACGGCTAGTTGTAAGCAGGCTAGGTCTACAACCATGATGATAGTGACTGCAGACGGTGAGGCTGACTATGGTATGCCGAACACGGCGCCTATACTCAGGTGTCATCTCCGGCGTAGGGTCTTGTCACTTCACTGTGAGGAGCAGCACGTAATAATTTGACCAACGGGTAGTACAGTGCTACTACATTGGTAGTACTACTACTACTAGTACTAGCACCACCGTCTGGATTTAGTAGTACTACCACGTCCATCTGGATTTAGTATTTGACTAGCAATATCTAGTAATGCATGTCACAAAAAATGTACTACTCCCTTTGTAAATAAATACATGGTGTATTGTTTTCTTCCTATCGGCGATATAACTTAATGTCTTTTTGCTACTTAATAGGGTTACATGCAATGAACTAACCACTGCATGTGATGTTTGGTAGTCTCAAATCATTGAAATCATGCACGGGCACGGAGGGGGACGCAACTTCATTGACTTACTGCACCTGCCTTTGGGTGTATGACACGTGGGCCCAACGGGTGGCTGGCCAACCTGTCATACAACCAAAGGTAGGTGCAGTAGAGGGGCGAGGAGTAGATGGCCAACATGCACGTGAATTCAACGCAGTCTGCACTTCTCATATAAAGGCTCCCGCCAGTCCAATCTACGAAATCCTACGCACCTACGCACCTACGCACCCAAGGGCAAGAGTTATCACTCCAATCGCAAGATTAGTTGACTAGAAGCTAGACCCATGGAGGCGATGAGCGCGAGCATCAGCCGGCTGTGCTAGATGGTCCACGATGCCGGCCTACAGCCCGACACCGAGGAACGTCACTAGGTAGTGCTTGAGGCCGCCAGGGCGAGGGCAGCAGACGACAACCGTCTCCTTGTTCGACGAGGTCCTCGTCGGCTTCCTCAACAAGTTCACCGTCGTCAAGAAGCTCGCGGACGACCTTGACGTATGCCTCCAGCCCACGCGCCCAAGCTCTGCGATGCCTTCCACCCTCAATGGCCTCTATGGTGACAACCTCTTCGACGCACTGGTGGCCCTGCGACTGCCCGCCGTCGTGCCGGAGAATGTCCACCTCGAGGTCGTGCTGCGCCTTGGCCTGGCGCAAGACATCATCGACATAATCACCCACGTCTACGCACAAATCGTCCACAAGGACTACTACATGCAAGAGGAGGACGATAGGACGCTGGCCTTCTTGGACCGCAGGGCAACCTTGGACGGCATTGTTCAGAAGCACGTTGAGCTTGCCGCCAACGCCGCTGCTCGTCACACATCGGTTGGTGACCCGAGGATGTCATTGATGGATCCGTATGTATCTTTATCTTTCCGTCAAATCCATGTAGTAGTATATGGTACTACTAGTAATTATCTTACCTTTCGCATCAACTTCATAATTTTCCTACGTACTCCATGCATGAACCGCACCATAACCAAACTTCTCATTACTCTAGGGAAAATCGTTATTTCTATCTACCGGTCGTGCCATGGAGCAGAACCGAACTTTACAAGTTACAAGTTCAAAAGGAAAAGCCTATCGTGTTCGCGTCGCACCCCCACACGGTTGGTCTGGCAGGCCGCTCAAGGGGGAATGCGTGTTGTGTTGCATTTTCACTTACAAGTGGGACCGCAGTTGAGCAAACGGACTATAGGCAAACCCCCACCCCGCCCACCGCGCGATGGCTGAGAAAACAGGAGGGAGAAGAGATGGCTGTAGCACGGACTCCAAGAAAATTGGTGTCGGATGGGACTCGTGTGGGTGGCGTGTGCCGTACTGCTAGACATGAATGCTAGTTATGGCCCATGCCACCCCACTATATCGAGGTGTTGGTTACGTAGAACATATTTCCTGGAGTCCGTGCTCAACCCTCCTCTATCTCTCTTCTCAGCCAGCCAGCAGACGCATGGAGCCCATGGTCTGTTTGCTCATATGCAGTCCCACACGTCAGTGAAAACGCAAGAGGACCAACTAAACCTGCACATCTTTCACCTCGACGTGCTGGTGATGAAAAACAAATCCAATAAAGATCTTCGGTGGCCGCTTTTGGAGTTACTCAAGAGTAGTAAGATTCTATTTACAGTTTAACCCAAGATGCACGTCACGTGGCTTCAACTACCACTCTATTTTCTTGCGTGACACGACCTGGATGCTGGATGTCCCACCTGTCGGCAAAAGGAGGAAGAACTCGACCAAATCTTCGGTTGTGCTCTCGGATTAGACTAGTTGTGCTAACTTAAAATTTTATTGTGTAGAATGGATGCAAGTTATGGTATTGGGAAGAAGAGTACAACGATATATTGATAGAGCGCAATTTAGTAGATGTTCTAGCACTTTTAGCTAGCATAGAGGCTAGAGATGAGACTAGTGCACTTGTTGATAGAATAGAGGCTAGACACGTCTACTTCTTTACACTCGAAGAAGAAAGAAGCACGCAAGATCGAGCCTCCACAGATGAACAATGAATGCATCGATAAGGCACTAATCCAACTTACAGGAGCAGTTATGGAAGTTGGATATCTTCTAAAATGTATTCTTGTGGTTCTTGTTTTCTTTGATCTTGCTTTTCTAGTCAAAATTTTGGTGATGTATTTCCATGTACCAAAAAATCAATGATGAAAAAAAGATATGTGTTTGCAATGAAAAATGTACGCTGCCAGGATGCGGTCGCGCGTTCGGCGCACGACCACCGCATCCGAGAAATGGCCCGGACACGACCCCATTGCCCTACCCAAACGGACAGAATCCAGGCAAAATGGAGGTCCGTTTGGGGTCGTGCATTGGAGTTGGCCTTACAAGTGGGACCGCAGTTGAGGAAACCGACTATCGGCAAACCCCCACCTCGCCCGCCGCGTGATGGCTGAGTTAGAGAAACGACGAGGTTGAAGAGATTGCTGTAGCACGGACTCTAAGAAATATGGTGTCAGATGGAAGTCATGCTGGTGGCGTGTGCCATACTCCTGGACATGAATGCTTGTTCTGGCCCATGCCACCCTACTACTCCTACTACTTATAGTAGTAGTATCGAGGATTCGAGGTGCTGGTTACGTACAGCGAACACATTAACATATGGCCCACCTCACACTGTGGCCAAATTTCCTGGAGTCGGTGCTAGGTTAAAAAGTGTTCTTTGTGAGGATGGGTGGCTGGTCTCAAGTTTAAAACTTGTTGTATTACGTACGTAGACGTAGAGATAGTGTAGTATGTAAAGCTATTACAAATAGTGTACTATTGTTTATTGGCCTCATCCGATAACTGTAACATCCCAAAATTTTCCAAATTTTGTAATGTTAATAATAAGATTCATAAGATACTAAGAACTATGTTGGTAAAAATATGAAGCCCATAGTGCATTATCAAAACATGTACGTACACAAAATTATTGCTTATTTATTTATGAAACCACTTTTTCTAAGCTAGAAATAATCAATCAGAATATGTGAACATTTTTCTCAGATCTAAATAATAATTCTGAGAGAACGAGCCATTTATTCATTGATTATCTAGTCTAACATTTGTTATTAGTTATGCTTTCTCTCTATCAGCCCATCTAGCCCATCCATCTCTTCTTTTGTTTTTTTTGCCCTTGGGCCAACTTTCCCACTAAGGCCCATATCTGTAAGTGCATCTAGTGCCCCTTAGTGATTTTGGTGTATTGAAGACTTATAGGTTAAGGGACTAATGTGTTTATGAGTGTACACAGGTCTATAAGTCCATGAGGAGTTTGATATTTACAGAGAAAGTCGACCCCTAAAAATGAAGTTCTTCGACTGAAGACTTTGTTATTCTGAAGACTTTCTAAAGACTTTGAAAGTGAAGAAATTGGTGTGACCTTGAAGACTTGGTATTCACTTGAGGAACATGAAGCGTGAAGACTTTTGTTTTCGTATTTTCGTTTTCTGTTTCTTGACTCATAGGAAACACCGTACTGTTAAAGGGGGTCGAGGAAATACTAAGGAAAATTTTCCATGTGATGCTCAACTCAAAATCCTACACCTACCAGTCCCTTCGAGTGAAGCCTTTGGAAATCTCATACAGTTTAGTCAATTTCTTCAGTGACAGAGACAAAGTTCTTCTGGTCGCTGAGGAATTTGTCCCGACTGAGGAGTTAGGAATTTGCTAGTGCAGATTGCCTACACAGTGAGTATCATGATAGCCCTGAGGAATTTGAGAGTCAAATTTCCGACCGTTCTTTGTCTTTCTTGGCCTTGCTGTTCCAAAATATCTTATCCACCTAACGGTCATATCATTGAAGGGCATTTATGTCTTATCATGTCGGGCTGCTCCCTAGGCTATAAATAGCCGCCCCTACAACCACTAGCTGGTTGGCTGCTCGAGAGAAACCGACACTTGTCAATTGAGAGCATCCCATCCTCCGAGGACTTTGAGTGAAAATCATCAAGTGAGGAAAACCCAAACCCAAACACCTACAAACCCAAAGTGATTGAGCATCATCAAGAGATTGATCCTGCGTGGATCCGACGCTTGTTACCTTTGAAGATCTGTGCTTCTTCCAGACGGTTAGGCGTCATGGTATAGAGCATCCAAGAGGAATTGTGGATCGCCGAAAGTGACCGAGTCTGTGAAGGTTTGGAGGTCGCTCAAGACTTACCACGAGTGATTGGGACGAGGTCTGTGTGACCTTAGTTCAAGGAGAATACGGTGAGGACTTGGTGTCCTGAGCTGTGTGCTCGGCTGTTGGGTGTCCGGAATGTGTGTCCTCGAGTTTAAATACTCAGCCACTCCAACCCAGACGTACAACCGAGACAGCAGTTGAACTGGTCCACCAAATCATTGTCTTCACCATGCTTATCGGTTCTATTTCCTCAACTCTTTCATTTCCTCATTCTTGTGTTGAGTGATTGTTCATATCTGTGTTTGAAGACTTTGTTGAAGACTTTCTCAATTTCCTCGATTACATTTCTTGATCTGTTTGTCTTCATCTTGTGTTATCCTGTGATAACGCTTTACAGACTCTGTGCTTGTCTTCATTTCATCATGATGACCATGCCACGTGATACATTATGCTTACTTCTGAGTACTTATTCCGCTACAAGTAGTTCTTCGCTAAGGAATTTCCTCACCGGCAAATTCCTCAGTGAAGAATTCATAAAAATCGCCTATTCACCCCCCTCTAGTCGATGTAACGCACTTTCAGGTGGTATCAGAGCAAGGTACTCCCTTGTTGTCGTGGTGGGCGCACGGCAGATGCCAAGGGATGGCTAAAGAGAGGAGGAGGCTCGAGGGCGCTGGTGGGCTTCGGGGGCGAGGTTGATATCTTGTGCAGGCAGAGACGCCGGACATATCCAGGTTCGGGGCTCTCCGGAGAGATAACACCCCTAGTCCTGCCGAGTTTAGTTGGATGGTTGATAGTACAATGTTGCTCCTGGAGCTGTTTGAGGAGGAAGGAGGCTGGCCAAGGCTCCGGTTGCTCCTTCTCCTTGGTGTCGCTATGTCTCTATTGAATATCTTGTGTCCTCTCTCTATATTGTCTACTCATTTGGCGTGGACTCCTGGGGGGTTTTATAGACCAACCCACCCAGGGTTACAATGGTAATATGCCGAGTCGGTGGGCCCGTATAGTCGGTGTCCGGGGTGCCGGGCTGGGTCCCGCTTGGGGGCTTGTGGTTCGCCGGGTTCCCCTAGGTGCGGGCCCCGCGTGCCTAGGGGGACTGTGCGCCGTCTTGTCGATCGTCAGGGCGTGGCGGGTCGAAGTCAGCGCCATGCTGTTCTCCGTCGAGCCTCCGCTTGTTGTCGTCGGTGAGGCGGGGAACATCTTGTTTCCATGCCAGCCAGTCGGTGGTAGGTAAGAACCTTTGTTGCCACGTTCTGGCTGACCACGGGCATGGGCGGGGGCATTGTAGTCTTGGTCATCAGTGACTGAGGTCTCGTCCCATCGTACGGCCTGGATGGGACGGGAGCTGACCCGTGGTTGGGTTGCCGTGGACGCCACGGGTGGGTTGGCTTACTAGGGAAGCCAAGGCCGCGCCGGGTGGAGCTGCCTTGCGTCAGCCGCTGCGGCCGGGTTGACGTACCTTGCCGAGTCGAGGGTCTTGGCTGGGTCGCGCGCCTTGCCGGGTCAAGCGACCCGACTGGCGCTGCTGCCAGTTCTTGACGATCACGGGCCCGCTGTTTTTGAAATATATCCGGGTTCCGTTGCCTGCCCGGGGTTCATCCCCCCGACAATAGTCCCCGAAGCTGTGAAGGTCCGCCATCTTTGGATGAGGGGGCCTTCGCAGCTTCCCCCTTGAGCAAGGCGGAGTCTGCGAACGCCGGGTCCGGCAACACCCACCGTGTGCCGATTTTCTTGGAAACCGGATCGTGGCGTCCCGGTCGTGGCGGGAACCGAGGAGTCCGCTGAATCTTGAGGCGATCCCTCGGGCTTCGCGCTGGCGCCACGTGGTGCTCGGAAGCCGGAGGGGCCTGACAGGCCACACGCGTGGCAGGACGGGCGGCGGGCGGGGCCGCCGTCGCGCGCCCTTGTCCACGCGTGCGGATTTATTGCAGCGTCTGGGGGCCGGTTGCACTTTCCCGTGCAGTTAGTGCGTGCGTACGTGCGCACTTATTGCGGGGTAGTGGAACGGGCGCGTGCAGATGATCCCACTTCCCCACGTTTGAACCGGGGCTTATAAATTGAGGGGGGCAAGGGAGCGGCGGGCATTATTCTCGCTCGCGCCCTCCTGTCCCCCTGCTCTCCCCTGCTCCTTGCTACTGACGCACAGCTGCGCCCGCAGCCCCGAGCAGATCCCTTCTCCGTCGTCCTTCTTCCTTCCGCCTCCATCCATGGCGCTGCCGTCGGGCTCTTGGATGGGTTCCAATGTCACCGATGACGACATCACGCAGCTTCGAGCTTCATGGTGCTTGCCGCGGGAGACAGACGTTGGTGTCCGCCTACCGCGCGGTGAGCAAAGGCCTCGACCCGAGGGGCAGGAGCGCGTCGTCTTCCTTACCCACTTCGAGCGCGGGCTCGGGCTGCCGGCGAGCGCCTTCTTCCACGCCTTTCTAGAGTTCTTCGGGCTTCAACCGCACCATCTCGGCGCCGGCGCCATCGTCCAACTCTCCGGCTTCGTGACCCCGTGCGAGGGGTACCTGGGGGTCGAGCCGACGATTGACCTATGGGCACGCTTCTTCTCCTTGAAGCAGCAGGGCCCGTCGACCGGGGAGTTCGCCGACTGCAGCGCCGCCGTCATCTCCAAGCGGTCGGGGGTAGACTTCCCCAAGATTCCGCTCGAGGATTCTGCCAAGAAGTGGCAGAATTCTTTCTTCTACGTCCGCAATCTTGGCGCGGACCACATCAATCTCCCCCCTTTCGCCATGGCGCCACCGCCGGCGAAGACGAACTGGGGCTACTCGCCCCGGCGCCCGTCGCAGGAGATCGTCAGCCTCTGCGAGCGGGTGACGGTGATGAGGACGCAGGAGGGGCTCACCGGCACGGATCTTCTCGCCATGTTCATCACCCGCCGGGTCCTCCCGCCAGGCGCTCCTGCCTCATCGGCGAGATGATCGGCCTGCAGGACCCCAACCGAATGGGGTCGACGCGGCTGTCTGGGGAGCAGGCCGCACGCGCCATCAACGCCATCTCCAGGGCCAATCTTGGAGAGGATTGGCGATTCGGCAAGGCACCGTATAGCCAGGCGAACCTGGTGCCGCAGGTGAGCACCTGGTCTCCTTACTTTGCCACCGCACATCTTCTTGTTCGTCCTGATGCGTCGCGGGCGGTTCTTCTGAATGCAAGCCGGCATCCTTACGCCCGGGCTCCGCTACAGGTGGCGCCGGTGGCACCAGAGGAGCCCGCTGCCCAAGGCGGCAAGGAGGTGGCCGAGTCCGACGCCGGCGCTACGCGCCGAGCCGGTAAGCTTCGTGTCTTTCTCTTTTTCATTTTGTCTTGATTTGTTGCCCGCGTCGCGGTGAAGGCGATGCTGACGCCGGTTGCTTGGTGCAGCGGTGTTGGGCGGGGGAGGCGGCGCTGCAGGCGGAGCCGGGCCCTCGCATGGGGCGGCGCCGAGCCGCCCACATGGCAATGACAGCGTCGCGCTGCGACCCCGCGGATCAAAGCGCACAGCGGACCCGGCCGAGCCCGGAAGGCTGGCCAAGAAGAAGCGTGCGAAGCCGATCCCGGTCCCGGTCTTGACGGGGTAAGTTCTATTCGCCGCTTGCGCCTAGATTTCATGTCTTTTTTGCTTATTTTGCCTTCCTCTTCAGGTCGCCGATCACTCTGGCGAGGGTGGCGGCGGAGGCCGCGGCCACCGAGGGGACCGTGTTCCGCAGGAGCCGGTCCGACCTCGCCGGTCTGGCCGGGGAGGAGGGGCGAGGAGGCTCGGACCTCGGCCTGGACCCGGACGACGCCAAGGCCTTTGCCTGGCGTGACAGGAACCGGGCCGAGGCGGAGCTGGAGGCGGCGTCGATCGAGCTTGGACCGACGCGCGGCGGCGTGGCATGCGCGAGGCGGCGCTGAGCCGGCTGGCGAGATGCCGGAGGGCATGGTGGTGGAGGCGGCGGTTTTGAACCGCTGTCGGTGAGAGCGCGGCCGTGGGGGCCGGCCCGAGGTGGTGCTCCTCGACCAGGAGGTCGTGGAGGTGGGGGGCGATACCCCGCTGCGGGCCGACATTGTCGAGCGTGCGGGGGCTGATGGTAGTGGAGGCGGCGTCTCGGAGGGGGCGCCGCTGGCGTGGAGTCGGAGGCTTCGTCGGCTATAGAGGAGGCACCACAGGCGGCGGTGCCTGAGGTGGCGACCCAAGGCACACCGGTGTCCGGATCGCCATTGGCGCCGGAAGGGGCGTCAGAGGAGGTGCTGGCCGCGTCGCAAGCGGCCAGTGGGGGGCACGCCTTGGTGCCCCGGCAGAGTGGGCGCCGACCTGCCGTGCCGCAGCCCGCGCGGAGTGGGGGCGTGGCCGTCTTCGGGCCCCAGACTCAGGAGGAGGCGGTGCTGGATGCCGTCAGCCGCCATCTGCGAGGCCGGACGGAGCGCTTTGAGGCCTTCGCCCAGGCCGAGACGGAGCGGACGCGCGACCTGGAGCGCGCCGTCCTGGTAAGTCCTTCTTCTTCTTGTTTTCTTGTGATTTTATCTCTGTGGGGGCGCGCCAGCGCACCCACTGGGTGTAGCCCCCGAGATTCGGGCCAACTGTGTAACAGTTGGGCCAAATCTTAGGCCTTGTGTTGACTTTGGCTTTCTTTTCAGCATCTTGATGCCTTCCGGGTTGAGGCCTACAACCGGCTCCTGGGCAAGCATCGGGAGCTCTGGGAGCGGCTTGCTGCCAAGGAGGAGGAGCTTCGCGCCGCAGCAGGTACTTTGCTGAGCTCTTCTCTTCTAGTGGGGGCGCGCTAGCGCACCCACTGGGTGTAGCCCCCGAGATTCGGGCCAACTATGTAACAGTTGGGCCAAATCTTAGGCCTTGTCTTATTTTTTCTTCCTGCTGAGTTCTTCTTCTTTGCAGCCGAGGTGCTGTCTTGGCGGACCCGCCTGTTCCGGGCCGGTCATCACCGTGGACTGCTCGTTGTCGATTCCGGCCGTCTCGGCGTCCGAGGCGCGCAGGCGGGCGGAGGCGGCCGTGGCCCGGTCTCTTGACGAGGCCAGCCGGCTGCACGCAGTTGGCGGGTCACAAGAGCCGCCTCGAGGCCGAGGTGGAGCTTCTTATATGGAGGCCGCCAAGGCGGTGGAGGCGCAGCGGGCCCTGGTTGAGGCGGACCAGCAGCGCGGCCAGCTGGCCGACGACAAGGGCCGGCTCCAGGCCGAGGTGGAGCGTATGCGGGAGCAAGCCGCCGTGGCGGATGAGGCCCGCCAGGACGAGGCTCGCCGCCGTGAGGCGGCCGAGAAGGCGACTGAAGACAAGGACGCCGAGCTGAAGGTGGCCCTTGCTAAGGCGGCCGACCTGGAGAGGGCGCTCAGGGAGCGGGACCGCGCCTTGGAGCGGGAGCGACGCGGTACATTGCTCGAGGCACAACACCTGGAAGAGTCCTTCTCCAGTAAGTGCTGCTTCTTTGTTGTTTGCCGGGTCGGGACCCGACCCTTTCTTTCTTGTTGTCCTTCTGACTTGCTTCGCCTTTGGCTGCAGGGGCCTTCCGGAGACGCAGTGGCTGGCGGAGGAAGCCGTCCGCTATCAGCGCGAGCCGACCGGCGTTGTCAGGTCTGGGACGGATCCGCTGACGGCTTAGACCTTCCCGGAGATTGTTGCCGCTGTTGAGGCCCAGCTGGGGGCCTTGGGAATGCAGATGGAGCAGCTGTCCCGAGCCGGTACCGCGATGAAGGCGGCCTTGTGGCCGGGTTCCGTCCATCCGCGTAGCTTCTCGCATCTGGCACGCTGGTTGGAGATGGGCCCGGATCGCCTTAGCGACTGGCGCGTTTCTGCCGCCCGGGCTGGTGCTGAGATGGCGCTCCAGATCGCGCTGTCTTGGCATCCGGATCTTCAGCTGGACGCGCTGATGGGTCAGCGCGCTAGCTCGGAGCCTTTCCTGCAGGAGCATGCCGGCCGGATCGCCTCCCGGGTTAGCTATATCGCCGGGTTCGCCTTCCACAACGAGTTCCATCCGAAACGGACGGAAGACGGCGCGGTCGTGGCTGGCGACGACTACGGCTTGCTTCTTCGCGACCCGGAGGGCAGCTCGGAGGAGACGGGCGTCTACGGTGACGCAGAGGTCGGAGAGGACACCGGTGCTTCGCTGGACCCGGAGGCCGGCCGGGGGGAGCCGTCAACGTCGTGACGCGGCGCTGGGAATGCGTGAGAATCTTTTGTAGGAAATTCTGTTAGGTAGCAGGTCCACCCACCCACTGGGGGTTTTCAGGGTGTAATGAACTCGGGTCGTTGGCCTTTGCTTGAAACATTTATGTGTAAATGTTGTGAGTGTTTATTTGCTTTTTGCCTTACCTTTTTTGAACTTATTTCATGCGTTGCTCCTCCTGAAGCTCCCATGAGTCGAGACAGCGAGGCTCCGGTCTGTGACAAGGGGTTCGGCTCTTCGAGAGGCGGCTGCAGGAGTTGGGTCCTTAAAAATGTTGGCCTTGAGCGCGAAACACCCACTGGGCCGGCTGGCGGCAATCCGGCTTGGCCGGTTGGTGAGCAGCCGGTCGTGCGGCTAATTGAGTTGACGAGCGTCGGGCCGGGTTGGTCGACCCGGCGGTTCTGATTTATTGTATGAATCGTAGGGGAGCTTTAGCCCGTTGTGCTTGCCCGCCGTTAGCCAGAGCTGGATCTGCGGTTTTAGGGTGAAGTGGGGGGCCGCGGCATCCTAACTCATCAGGAATCACTAAGGCGAAGCGGCGGGGTGATGATCAAGCCGGCCAGCCCCCGAGCCCCCGGGTCGAGCTTGCCGAGCCGGCGGCCGGGTTCGGTAGTAAGGTGGTGTGAAATATGGACGCAATAAATTGGTCGGCAAAAGGCAGCCCCCGAGTCTCGTTCGAGGACCCCATAGTTTCATATGCTTACAAAAGGAGTTGATACATACATTCTTTCGGCTAACTGTAAAACAGACGGAGGAGTTCCGCGTTCCATGGCCGGGTCGTTTCTTCGCCGGCGGTGTCCCTCTTGCGCTTCTTTGATTTGCATGCGTCGATGAGGTAGTAGGCGTTGCGGTCGCGCAAAGCCCTGCTCACGATGAACGGGCCTTCCCATGGAGAGGACAGCTTGTGCTGGCCTGCCTGCTCTTGGACGAGTCGGAGGACGAGGTCGCCTTTGCGGAACGCGAGAGGCTTGATCTTCTTGCTGTCGTAGTGCCTCAAGCCTTGCTGGTAGATAGCCGAGCGGCTAAGTGCCAGAAGGCGCGCCTCTTCGAGCAGGTCGACACCGTCTTCGCGTGCTTCTCTTGCCTCTTCTTCAGTGTACATCGCGACGTGCGCCGAATCGAACTCGACGTCGGTCGGGATGATGGCTTCTGATCCATAGACGAGGAAGAACAGGGTGAACCCGGTCGACCGGTTTGGTGTCGTGCGCAGACTCCAGAGAACCGCGGGCAACTCGTCGAGCCAACTGCCGGGTGAGCGGGTAAGTGGCTCGACGAGTCGCGGCATGATGCGGACAGATGAGTCCGTTGGCCGCTTGACCTGCCGTTGATTTGCGGATGTGCCACGGAGGCCAGGTCGAGGCGGATGCCGGAGACGGAGCAGTATTGCTCGAGCGCGCCCTTGGCGAAGTTGGTGCCGTTGTCGGTGATGATGTTGTTTGGCATGCCGTAGCGCACCGCTATGTCCTTGATGGACCGGACGGCTGTTGGCCCGTCTAGTTTCTTGATTGGTCTTGCCTCGATCCATTTGGTGAACTTGTCCACTGCCACCAGCAGGTGCGTCATGCCGCCTCGAGCGGTTTTGAAGGGTCCCACCATGTCGAGTCCCCAGACCGCGAAGGGCCAGGCGATCGGTATGGTGCGGAGTGCTGACGCCGGCTGGTGGCTGCGTTTGCTGAAGCGCTGGCATCCTTCGCACTTGAGGACGAGCGACTCGGCGTCTTCGAGGGCCGTTGGCCAGTAGAAGCCGTGGCGGAACGCCTTGGCCATGATGGACCGAGATGCGGCGTGGTGCCCGCACTCGCCCTGGTGAATGTCGAGGAGGATGTCGATGCCGCGGTCCTGCTCGACGCAGCGCTGGAACACGCCGGTAGAGCTACGTTTGACGAGCTCGTTGTTGATGATGGTGTAGGCAGATGCCCAGCGCTGAACTTGCCGAGCCTCGGTCTCGTCCATGGGTGGAACCCCGTTCTCTAGCCATTCTGATATCGGCAGGGCCCAATATGGGGCCGTGATGGTGGTGAAGACGGCCACCTAGGTGGGTTCCGAGTCGGCGGCTCCTGGGCCGGGTTGAGCAGCCCCCGGGTTGGTGGCGGCGACTGCCGGGTCCGGGGTGATAGTGGCCGGGTTGAGCTGAGCAGCCCCCGGGCTGGGTTGATCAGCCCCCGGGCCGGGTTCAGCAGCCCCCGGGCCGGGTTCAGCAGTCTCTGGTCCGGGTTGAGCCATCCCTGGGCCGGCTTGCGGCGCGGCCGGGTCTTCTGGGATGTGGATGGACTCGGAGTCCGGCGACGGCTTGACGGACGGCCTGCGCAGGTGCCCGAGGGAGACGCCGGACGGGATAGCTTGACGTGACGAGGCGATCTTGGCGAGCGTGTCGGCTGCCTCGTTCTCCGCGCGCGGGACGTGGAGGAACTCGCAGCCATCGAAGGATCCGGACAGCTTCTGGATGAGGAAGCGATAGCTTGCCATGTTGGTGTCGCGGGCGTCCCACTCGCCGGAGCACTGCTGCACCACCAAGTCCGAGTCGCCGTAGCACAGGATGCGCCGGATGCCGAGTTCCTTGGCAAGCCGGAGGCCGTGCACAAGGGCTTCGTATTCGGCGACGTTGTTGGAGGCGGCGAAGTGGATCTGGAGTGCGTGCGAGTCGATCACCGCCGGGATGACAGCGATGATGCCGCCCCTAAGCCGAGTCGCATCTTGGACCCGTCGAAGTGCATGCGCCAGCAAGGCCGAAGTCGGAGGCGGCGCAGGTACTGGTCTCGGTCCAGTCGATGAGGAAATCGGCCAGGGCCTGAGACTTGATCGTGGTGCGGGGCTCGTAGAGGATGGTGTGGCCAGCTAGCTGGATCGCCCACTTGGCGACCCGGCCGGAGGCGTCCCAACACCCGATGATTTCTCCGATAGGCGCTGTGCTGACGACGGTGACGACATGTTCTTGGAAGTACTGCTTCAGCTTCTTGGCAGTGAGGTACACGCCGTAACACATCTTCTGGTAGTGCGGGTAGTTCTGCTTGAAGGTGGAGAGCACTTCACTCAGGTAGTAGACCGGACGCTGGACGACCTGGATCTTGCCCTTCTCCGGTCGCTCGACCACCAGCACCGTGCTGACCGCCTGTGAGGTCGCGGCTATGTAGAGCAACAGTGGCTCCTTGTCGGTTGGCGCGGTCAGGACGGGTGCGGTGGAGAGTATGCGCTTGGGGTCTTGGAAAGCTTCGTCCGCCTTGCCGTTCCACTCGAACAGGCTTGTTTTCTTCATTAGCTGGTACAGGGGCAGTGCCTTCTCGCCCAGCCGGCTTAGAAACCGGCTGACCGAGGCCAGGCAGCCTGTGAACTTCTGGACATCACACAGCCGGCTTGGCTTGCGCATGCGCTCGATGGCCTTGATCTTCTCCGGGTTCGCCTCGATGCTGTGTTCCAAGACGAGGAAACCGAGCAGCTTTCCGGCTGGGACGCCGAAGACGCACTTTTCCGGGTTGAGCTTGACCTTGTATTCGCGGAGGTTGGCGAATGTTTCCTTCAGATCGTCGAGGAGCGTGAGGTGCTGCTCGGTCTTCACCGCGATATCATCCACGTACACGTGGATGTTCTTGCCGAGTTGCAGTAGCAGGCACTTCTGCATGCAGCGTTGGAAGGTGGTGCCAGCGTTCTTCAACCCGAACGACATGGTGATGTAGCAATACGCTCCAAAGGGCGTGATGAAGGACGTCTTCAGGGCATCGGCCGGGTCCAGCTTGATCTGGTGATAGCCGGAGTAGGCGTCCAGGAAGGACAACAGCTCGCACCCGGCGGTCGAGTCGATGACTTGGTCGATCCGCGGGAGGGCGAACGGATCCTTGGGACAGGCCTTGTTGAGGCTGGTGTAGTCGATACACATGCGCCAGGTCTTTTTCTTCTTCAGGACAAGGACTGGATTGGCCAGCCACTCGGGGTGAAACACTTCCATTATGAAGCCGGCCGCCAAGAGCTTGGCGACCTCTTCACCAATGGTTCTTCTCTTCTCTTCGGGAAATCGACGGAGGGGTTGACGGACAGGCTTGGCGTCCTTGCGGACGTGGAGTTTGTGCTCGACGTACTTCCTCGGGATACCCAGCATGTCTTTGGGGGTCCACGCGAAGATATCCCGATTCTCACGGAGGAAGTCGACGAGCTCGCCTTCCTATTTGCTGTCGAGACGGGCGCCTACGACAACGTACTTGCTGCAGCTGGGGTCTTCCGGGTTCAGCTTCACTTTCTTGGTCTCCTTGGAGGGCTTGAAGGTGGCCTCATAAGCCGGGTCCAGGGTCGGGATCTACGCGTCGGAGGCCTCGCCGGCTGGGGCGATGATCCGGTTGAGCTGGCGCCGCTCCTCGGCAATGACCAGCGACTCGGCCAGCTTGGTGCCGTCTCAGGCGCACTCCGGAGAATTGCGGTAGTCACCGGTGACTGTAATGAGGCCCTTGGGACCCGACATCTTCATCTTCAGGTACGCGTAGTGGGGAACCGCCATGAACTTGGCGAGCGCGGGCCGGCCCAGCAGAGCGTGGTACGCGCTGGACAGGTCCACCACCTCGAACCAGATTGGTTCGCGTCGGAAGTGCCTGCTGTCGCCAAACAGGACGTTGAGCCGGACCCGGCCAATGGGCGAACATGAGAGGCCGGGTACGATGCCGTGGAAGACGGTCCGGGTTGGCTCCAGGTCTTCGGCCTTGAGGCCGAGCTTGGTCATCGTGTCGCGGTAGAGGATGTTGATGCTGCTGCCGCCGTCGACGAGGACTCGGGAGAACTTGCAGGTGCGCCGCGCGACGATCGTAGGGTTGAGGACGAGGGCGTACCCACCCAAACTCGGCATGACTGCCGGGTGATCCTCCCGGGTGGAGGTGATCGGGCGCTCCGACGAATGCATGAAATCCGTCTTGGCCGGAACGACGGTGTTCACCTCCTGCTGGAGGAGGCGCTCGCTGCGCTTGTCGTCGCCGAGGCTGGTGAAGATGACGTAGGCCGCGTTATGGTCCGGGTAGGCATCGTTTCTCATCGCGCCGCCGGCGGGGGGCGGCGGTGGAGGCGGAGGCGGTTGTCCCGCGCCCGGAGTCGGAGCCGGAGCCGGAGGAGGCGGGACGTCGCCCCTCATGATGCGCTTGGTGATGGCGCACTGCCGAAGCATGTGCGTGGAGGGTCTTGCACCGCTGTGGTGCTTGCACGGAGCGTCGAGCATCTCTTCAAAGCTCATGGCGGGTTGCCACGCCATCTTGCCGGCCTGCCGGCGCTTCGCTGCCGGGTCTGTCGCGGGCTCGGCGGCCGCGACGAGCCGGTTGTCGTGTCGTTGCTCCGGTTGCTCGGCCCTGCGCTTGTTGTTCTGGTGGTGCTGCCGCCGGCTGCCTTCGCCGGCCGGTTTCTGTGGAGGGACCGGCTTCGCCTTGCCGGCCTCGTCTAGCGCCACTTGGATCTTCATGGCGAAGTCGGCGTTGGCGTACTTGTCCGCCGTCACCATGAGCGCGGCCATTGTGGCCGGCTCGGAGCGTAGAAGCTTGTGCTTGAGGAGGGTGCCGTCTCGGCACTCACAACGGCGTATTGATCGCTCGACTTCATGGACGCCTCACAGCCTGTTCCGGAGCTTGGTCCAGCGGCGCAGGTACTAGCGGCCGGTCTCCGCCGCCCTCGCATGCACATGGCGAAGCTGACTGGGCGCACTGGTCGCTTGTACGTCCCCGTGAAGTTGCGGACAAATGCTTCCTCGAAATCGACCCATGCGTTGATGCTGCCCTTCGGCAGGCTGTTCAACCATGTGCGAGCCGATCCTTGGAGCATGAGCGGTGCGTAGCGCACGGCGAGACGACGATTGGCACCGGTGATGCCAATGGCCGTGGTGTAGTCGGTGAGCCAGTCTTCTGGCTTCACGGTCCCATTGTACTTGGGGGTGTCGCGGGGGAGCGCGAATCCCTTGGGGAAGGGCTCCTCCCGGATGCGTGGGCCGAAACAAGCCGCCCGAGAAGCGCTGCTCTCCTCCACCTCCATGGAGCGGCGAAGCTGATCAAGGCGGTGGCGTCTTGCCGGGCGCTGCCGATGGCGCTGCTGGCCGAAGTCGATCGGGCGGCCAGCCCCGAGGGGCCGGGTCGGCTGGAGCCGGACGCCGGCTAGGCTGGCCGGGTCCGTGCTGGGTCTCTGGGGCGGGCTCGTTGCCCAGAGCGTCCGTGGCGGTGCCGGCCAGGTTGCGCCGGGTTCGGCCCCGGCCGGAGTGCGCCTCGCTCGGCGGCGAAGAGGCCGTGTGCAGGAGTTCGCCTGGTCCGCCAAGGCGGGCGGAGCCGGACCCCACCGGCTTGGCGAGCTGGTTGAGGCGATCCTGCTGGGTGTTGGCGGCGTGGAGGAGCTCGCGCATCCGCCCGATGCGCTCCCTGAGCTCCTCGCCCGCGAGTTGGTCGAGGCCGAATGCGGCTGCCTCAGCAGGGCGCATGTTCTTGACTGGGGTCTCATAGACGGTCCGGCCGGCGCCGAAGGCCCGGCCGATCGCTCCTCCCCGGGCGCGAGTATCAGCGGCCCGGCTTGGCTCGGCCGCGGCAGCGTGAACTGCGGGCGGCGCTGCTCCATCTGAGCAGCTTCCAGCGGCGTCAGGTGGCGGCAGGCGTCTCGGACAGGTCCAGATTTGGCGCTCGCCCTCGAAGCTGGGTTCAGATTCAGCAACGTTGGTGGCGTTGACGTTGGTGCCGATGGGAATGCGGAGGCTCTGCATCACTGCGCGCAGCGGGTCAGTTGTCTCCGTCTGAGCCGGAGCGGCCGCGGCTTCGGCCGCTCTTCTCGTCTTGCTCGACGAGGAAGAGGCACCATCGCCGGTGACGAAGACCTCTATGTGGGCGTCCATCGCCCCGGCAGTGAACCCGTCGCTGAGAGAAAGCGGGGAGTCGGAGTAGCTGAGCACCCCGCTGGGGTACTCGTCGGCCGCAGGCGCGTCGGAGATGCGCATCACGGTGAAAGAAGCGGTGAGCGCGCCAATGACGTCGTCCGCCAGAGCGACGGACTCGTCGGAGTAGAAGAAGGGCCCCGTCCGAAGCATGCTTCCGGCCAGTTCCTCGAACTACCCCATGGTGGGAGACAACTGTCGTGGTGGGCGCACGGCAGATGCTAAGGGATGGCTAAAGAGAGGAGGAGGCTCGAGGGCGCTGGTGGGCTTCGGAGGCGAGGTTGATATGCGCGGGCGCGGTACGCCGGACATACCCAGGTTCGGGGCTCTCCGGAGAGATATCACCCCTAGTCCTGCCGAGTTTAGTTGGATGGTTGATAGTACAATGTTGCTCCTGGAGCTGTTTGAGGAGGAAGGAGGCTGGCCAAGGCTCCGGTTGCTCCTTCTCGGTGTCGCTATGTCTCTGTTGAATATCTTGTGTCCTCTCTCTATATGGTCTACTCATCTGGCGCGGACTCCTGGGGGGTTTTATAGACCAACCCACCCAGGGTTACAATGGTAATATGCCGAGTCGGTAGGCCCGTATAGCCGGTGTCCGGGGTGCCGGGCTGGGTCCCGGTTGGGGGCTTGTGGTTTGCCGGGTTCCCCTAGGTGTGGGCCCCGCGTGCCTAGGGGGACTACGCGCCTTCTTGTCGATCGTCAGGGCGTGGCCTGGTCGAGTCGCGCACAGTGTTCTCTGTCAGGCCTCCGCTTGCTGTCGTCAGCGGTAAGGGTGGGAACACTGTTGCCTTGCCAGCCCTGGTCAGCAGGTAGGTAAGGGGCACTGTTGGCACGTTCTGGCTGACCACGGGCATGGGCGGGGGCACTGTAGTCTTGGTCATCAGTGACTGAGGTCTCGTCCCATCGTACGGCCTGGATGGGACGGGAGCTGACCTGTGGCCGGGTTACCGTGGACGCCACGGGTGGGTTGGCTTACTGGGGAAACCAAGGCTGCGCCAGGTCGAGCTGCCTTTTGCGTCCGCTGGCCGCGCCGGGTTGACGTATTTTGCCGAGTCGAGGGTCTTGGCCGGGTCGCGTGCCTTGCCGGGTCGAGCGACCCGGCCTGGCGCACGCCGGTTTGCGAGGCGATGCGGGCCCTGCTATTTTTTAAATAGATCCGGGTTCCGTTGCTTGCCCGGGGTTCATCCCCCCGACACTTGTTCTGTGTGATTTTGGTTTAACCGCCTGGAGTTTTAGTTATGTCGACCGCAGGTGTCGGTGTCAAAACCGGCGGATCTCGGGTAGGGGGTCCCGAACTGTGCGTCTAGGCGGATGGTAACAAGAGACAAGGGACACGATGTTTTTACCTGTGTTCGGCCCTCTCGATGGAGGTAAAACCCTACTCCGCTTGATTAATATTGATGATATGGGTAGTACAAGAGTAGATCTACCATGAGATCGTAGAGGCTAAACCCTAGAAGCTAGCCTATGGTATGATTGTTGTTCGCCCCACGGACTAAAACCCTCTCGGGTTTATATAGACACCAGAGAGGGCTAGGGTTACACAGAGTCGGGTTACAATGGGAGGAGATCTACATATCCAGACGCCAAGCTTGCCTTCCACGCCAAGGAAAGTACCATCCGGACACGGGACTAAGTCTTCAATCTTGTATCTTCATAGTCCAGAGTCCGCCGAAGGTTATAGTCCGCTATCCCGGACACCCCTAATCCAGACTCCTCAAGAGTCTCGAACCAGGCTTCAATGACGATGAGTCCAGCGTGCAGATTGTCTTCGGCATTGCAAGGCGGGTTCTTCTCCAAATTCCGTGTACCTGTTGAATAGTGTCCAGCTTCTCATGAATATTGTGCTCCTTGGCTTCCACGCCCAATAATGGCCATCTTCCACGTGTCAGACGAATGCGAAAAGCCAGGGTGTTTTTACATTTACCCTCCAAGCTGTGTAAATGAGCTGCCTTTTAAAGAGACGAGGATCTAGATCCAAATCACACCATCTTCCCTTCGCGAGCATTCATCGGAGCGCATCCGACAGAGATCCATTCTATCATGGCCAGTCGGCGCAGCTCCTCCTCTCGCCCTCCCAGCCCTCAGCCTGGAGATTGGGAGAGATGCTCCGTCCCACACAGCGAGCTAGTGACGCTCCAAGCCAAGGGGTTTCTCCCCCCAGCCTACATGGTCTAGGTTCGAGCCGGGCTTGCCACCTATAATGGTGGGGAGCAAGCGGAGAGCGTCCCCAATCCCTCCACAGGAGAGCGGGTCTGCCTTGTCCCTTATTTGATAAGAGGGCTCGGATTTCCAATTCATCCGTTTCTCTGGGGGCTCCTGGAGTTCTACGGCCTCCAGCTTGCACAACCCACGCCTGCCTCCATATTGCATATTGCGGGCTTCAGAGCCCTTTGCGAGCTGTTTTTGGGCATCGAGGCTCATTTCGCTACCGTGGAAGAAGTTGTTCTGCCTTGTGCCCCGCTCTCGTAAGGGGTCAATATATCAAGTGGGCGGAGCCGAAGTATGGCGCATCGCCAGGACCGGATATCTATCCGGAACCCCAAAGAAGGCGTCCGAAGACTGGCCTTTAGAATGATTTTACATAGAAGATGTCCCCCTGCCGGATCCTGTTCGGATCGGCCTCCCCGAGTTTGATAATGCTCCCGTGAAGAAGCGCCTGAGCTGGCGCCCACGGAGCCCTCGTAAGGAAAATGACAAGGACGTTCTTTATCTGATGAGCCGGATAAGGCTGTTAGCTCATTCCGGACTGACCATGATCGAGGTCATGGCCACATGCATTATGCGGGGGGTGCAGCCGCTTCAGTATAGAGGCCACCCCATGTGGGATTTCAAAGGAGAGGATGATGCCACCCGCTGCGGCTGTAAGGGGCCGGAATCGGTTGCCCCTCTGACAAAGATCTTGTCCGCATTGTACAAGGGAGAAAAGGAGGAATTCCTCCGCGTCAATTCTCAGGGCGGATTTTCTATGTACAATCCTCCAAGCTGGGTAAGCGCACACTTCTTTTGCCCATCCGCTCCATATTCCCATAGTCAAGTACCTTATCTTGTGATTTCGAGCACAGGAATTGCGCCAGTCAGAAGGATATAAACAACCTCCTCCACAACCCGAGGATCCGAACGGTCCTCGATCCGCCTCCCAAGAGGATCCGGACATATCCGTGGAGCTGATCGATGGGGTATTTTACCAACTGAGCATCGACAATGCCTTGGTGGCTATTACAGCCGATTATCCTGGACTGCTCCCCGCCTCACAAGTAATCGAGTCTGAAGTCCTAATACTTCGAAGATGATCCATCCGTGCTTATTTTTTATCACCGTATACCAATGGTGTTTTGCGGTGGGAGGATCTCGAGGCGGAATGCCGAGCTCAAGCGCGATCGGGCCAACAAGGGACCGCGAGGGCGGGCAGGCTAAAGAGACACGCAGTCCGGGCCGAGGCATCGACGCAGCAGTAAGGCGCGCCGCCTTATTCCAAGGTATTATTCTTACGATGCGTACTAACGCCCGTCTCTCTTTTTTTTAGGAAAAAGAAGGCTCGCCGGACTTTATCCGGAGAGATTGCCAATCGCGCCTCCACCAGCCAGGCTCCAAAGCCAGGTCCAGAAGCAGAGGCGAACACGAGGCATGCGTCGGACACTCCTCCGACAGAGGATGCGGACAGACTGTCCGCCACCAATTCCGAGGTGGAGAGTGCCATGAATCACAGGCGCCGCCGAACAGTTCTTCGCAACGCTTGTTTCTCCCAAGACGCATTGGACGCCTTTAATTCGGGAGATGCGTACCTCCGTGCCGCTCAAAATGGTCTAGCCAGAGCCATGGAGCAGTATGTGAAAGACATACGGGTAAGAAAATTTGATGGTTATATATGTCAAGAGTCTCGAGACTTGAAACAGTTAGAATATCTGATTTAAGGATCATTTGTTATGCAGGATCTTACGTAAAAGAATACCCAACTTTCCCAGAGCTGGAAGAGTGCAAAGCCCAACTTGAGGTCAAGACAAGCCGCGGGTGTGGGAGGCCAAGAAGACCCCCTCTGGTAATATATGCTTCGAAAGATAAGTATGTTGTGAAGTGCGGCGTGTGTGCAAATCTCACAATAACATTGCAGATGGTGCCGAAGTAAATCCGGACAAGCAACAACTCTTGCGCCGGTTAAAGGCCGGCGAGAGTGTGCTCATGAAGGTGAGGCAGGAGAAGAATAATCTCCAAGATGCCAACACCCAGCAGGTCGAGGAACTAAAGGATGTTCGTGCCCAGCTGTCGGACTCCGTGAAGGAGAATCGGCGGCTTCGACGCGGCATGTTTAGTAAGTGCTTGAACGAACTTTGAAAAAGAGTTCGGCGAGGAAGTCGACTAACAGAGTTATGTCTCAGAGGTATGCTCACAGTGTCGCCCCGCAGAGGAAATGCCCGGTTCTAGGGGTGACCTTCTTCCCGAACTCTTATAACCGCATTTAACGAAGTTCGGGCAGTGATGAAGGGCGCCGCCTGTGCCTTGTGGCTATCTGTCTCCATGCCCGAAGGCCTTGGAGAGCTTGCAGAGAGGCTTAAGGGAGCGCAAGCGCTCCGATTATGGAAGATATCGGCCTACCGTCACAAGGCGCCAGGAGGCTCGGGCCATGGTGAAGACGCGGTACACGGTTGTTGACCCAAACCACATGGCCGAGGTCGGACCTGTGGGGGCCGATGGGAAGGAGATCCCTGTGAGCTTAGTGTACGACCAAGTAGAGTTGGCCGCCAAATATTCCCAACATGACTGTAAACTAGACAACCTGTTGGATGGTATTCAAGAGGAATATGCCCAGTCAAATTGACTATGTAATTTAAGATGACATGTAAAATGCCTTCTAGCCGGATTGTAGATTGTTTGTCATGGCAGACCTTTCGCTTCGACCTCGGCACCCGATAGTCCGGAGTGTGTCCAAATACCCTCTCGGTTATGTAAGAACCGGGGCATGCATGGAGACCAGACGTAGGGGTCATTAGTGCTTGAACATACAAGTGCCCAACTAGTTATGTTATATTACATGGTTAGTAAGAAACATCTTCCAGGGAGAATAGTTCCGTTAGGGGTTCCATTCCTCGGGAGGCATGCCCTAAAGTGCATGTTCTGACTGCATAAAAAGCGTAAAAGCATCCGGGGTAGATAAATAAACAAGTGAGAAATCATCTTTAGTTCACCGAATCAATATTCCCTTAAGAACGCTTAGCTTTCGGCTTCACCCAGTCCGAGGTACACATCCGCCGACCCGGCAAGAATAATCGCAGAGGTGCTCCCTTTACCGCCTAGCCGAACAATCGGGAACGTAGGGGTAAGCACAGGAGCCAGGCAACCTAGCTTGGCCAAAACTTAAGTCATATCGATGCATATAATGGTGAACAAAGGTACATGCGAAAGTGTGACACATGTGTTGGGCATGAAGCCCGTATAAATAAGCTTCTGTTAAAGAAGCCCCTGTGTATAATGAGCGCCGGATAGCGCGTCGATTTGCTTAACGAGCCCTTAAAGGCTGTAAGAGAAAAAAGGGGGGAGGAGAGAAATATAAGACAACTAATGTATAAAAATAGACAGAGGAAGGAGACGAACACAGAGTCCGCGCTAGGCGAGAATCTTCGAGACGGGCTGCGTTCCATGGGTTCGGCTCGAGTCGGTTGTCCGATGCATCTCGCAGACGGTACGCTTCCACCAGTCAGACTTGGTCAATAATAAAGGGACCTTCCCATTTGGGCTTGAGTTTGTCCTTTTTCTTGTCCCGCAGCGAGAACTAGCTCGCCAACATTGTAAGTTTTGGCCCGTACTTCTCTGCTTTGATATCTTTGAGCCTGCTGTTGATAGAATGCGGAACGGGATTTTGCCACGTCACGCTCCTCCTCCAAGGCCTCCAAACTGTCCTAGCGATTGAGTTCGGCTTCTCTTTCTTCATACATGCGCACGCGAGGTGAGTCATGAATTATGTTGCAGGGCAGAACCGCCTCTACGCCGTATAACATAAAGAATGGTGTGTATCCGGTGGTGCGATTCTGCGTGGTCCGCAGCCCCCAGAGTACAGAGTCAAGCTCCTCTACCCAGTGCGTGTTGGATTCCTTGAGGGAATGCACTAATCTGGGTTTGATGCCGCTCATGATTAGACCATTTGCTCGCTCGACCTGACCGTTAGTTTGTGGGTGATAGACTGAAGCATAGTCGAGCTTGATGCCCATGTTTTTGCACCAGAGTTTGACCTCATCGGCCGTAAAGTTCGTGCCGTTATCAGTGATGATGCTATGGGGGACGCCATAACGGCGCATTTACCCTCGATATGAAGTCTATCACCGTCCGGATTCGCCGCCTTAACAGGCTTGGCCTCTATCCATTTGGTGAATTTATCCACCATGACCAAGAGGGTATTTTTGCTTGTGGGTTCCTCCTTTAAGGGGTCCAACCATGTCAAGCCCCCAGACCGAGAAGGGCCAGGTGATGGGTATAGTTTGGAGGGCTGTGGGTGGCATATGGCTTTGGTTAGCAAAGAGCTGGCAACAGACGCATCGTCGGACTAAGTCCCGAGCATTCCGCTCGCCGGCCGGCCAATAAAATCCTGTCTGGAAGGCCTTGCTTACAAGGGGCCGGGCTGCGGCGTGGTGCCCGCCGAGTCCGCATGAATTTCAGCCAAAAGATTCCGCCTTCCTCTTCGGAGATACACCTTTGAAGGACTCCGGTGGTGCTTTTCTTATAAAGCTCTCCTCATGGACTTTATAGGCTTTAGATCGCCGCACTATGCAGCGTGCCTCGCTTTTGGTCCCGGAAGTTCCTGCCTGGTTAAGTAGGCTAGGAATTGTTCTGTCCATGGGGCAATGACTGCCATTATTACGTGGGCTGAAGATGTTACTTCGCTGGCGTAGCCTCCCGTTGTGTCGTAATGTTCGTGTCGGCAAGGCAGTTGGGTCCGGCTGTTATTTCCGGACTCCTTCCCATAATATGGATGGCTTGAACAGCCTCTCCAAGAAGATATTGGGGACGGCATCGCGCTTTTGGCGCCAATGCGCCAAGACGTCTCCACGCCTGATTGTTTTCCCGAGCTATATGGTGAAATTCGAGCCCTTCAAACCGAGCTAACATTTTTAGGACGGCGTTGCGATAAGCTGCCATTTTGGATCCTTGGCATCAAAGTCTCCATTTATTTGGGATATCGCGAGGTTCGAATCCCCGCGCACCTCTAGGAGTTGAATGCCCATGGAGACTGCCATCCGGAGACCATGTAGAAGGGCCTCGTATTCGGCTGCGTTGTTGTAGTCCGTATACATTATCTGGAGTACGTATTGAACTCTAGAAGGGCCTCGTATTCGGCTGCATTGTCTCCGTTGTCCCTTGCCAGACATGTCTGAATCATGCGCTGATATGTTGCGCCGGCGTTTTTGAGCCAGAAGGGCATTGTGTTGAAGCAGAATGGGCCGTATGGGGTGATGAATGCCGTTGCGGCTAGGTCTGGCTCTGCCATCTTGATTTGATGGTAGCCGGAGTATGCGTCGAGGAAACACAATGAATCGTGTCCTACGGTAGCATCGATAATTTGATCGATGCGGGGAGGGGGAAGTGATCCTTTGGGCAAGCCTTGTTGAGGTCCTTGAAATCGACGCATAGGCGCCAGGATTTGTCCTTCTTTGGTACCATCACCAGGTTTGCTAGCCAGTCCGGATGTTTTATATCTCTGATGAATCCGGCCTCCAGTAGTTTGGCTAGCTCCTCTCCCATGACTTGTCTCTTAGGTTCGGAGAAACGCCGAACGGCCTGCTTGATCGGCTTGAATCTTTTAGGATGTTTAGGCTGTGCTCGCCACCGGCGAGGGATTCCTGGCATGTCTGAAGGGTGCCAGGCAAAAATGTCCCAATTTTCGCGTAGGAATTCTCGTAGTGCGGCGTCTACATCAGGGTTTAATTGCGCCCCGATGGAGGCCGTTTTTGTAGGGTCCGTTGGATGGACTTGGAATTTGACTATTTCGTCTGCCGGTTTAAAGGAGGCGGACTTGGATCTTTTATCGAGTATCACGTCGTCCCCTGCTCACCGTGGAGCACAACAGAAGTCAGTTCCTCGGCCGCTAGGGCTTTGGATAGTGCCTCAAGGGCCAAGGCGGCTGTCTTATTTTCGCCGGAGTGCTTTGTCCGGGTCACTAGCAAGAGTGATGATACTGTTGGGCCCGGCATTTTGAGCTTCATGTACCCGTAATGGGGTATAGCTTGAAAAATTGTGAATGCCTCTCGCCCTAATAGAGCGTGATATCCGCGGCTGAACGGGGCCACTTGGCACGTGACCTCCTCGGACCAGAATTATCTCTGGGCGTGCCGAACACCACATCCAGTGTGATTTTTCCTGTATAGCACGCTTCCCGACTGGGGATTATTCCTCTAAAGGTTGTGCTGCTTCCTCAATGCGGCTCCAGTCTATTTCCATTTTTTGAAGGGTTTCCTCGTAAATGAGGTTCAATCCGCTGCCACCGTCCATGAGTACCTGGGTAAGGCGAAGTCATTCACTATTGGACTCAAGACCAATGCGGCTGGTGCTCGGGCTGTTCGGAATTTAGGTTCATCACTGGCATTAAAGGTAATAGCCGTGTCACTCCATTGGTTTGTTGTTGCTACCTGGTAGACTTCGGTAAGGCTGTGGAGTGTTCGTTTCCGCATATTATTTGATGCGAAAGTCTCGAACACTGTTAATACCGTACTGGTATCCCTGGGCTGGTGCTCTGTGGATTCTGGAGTTAGAAGCTCTTCGCCACTTCTGGCCACCTGCCAGAGTATCCAACATGCTCTAAGGCTATGAGTTGGTGTGGCGCCCTCCGTACTATGAATTTTGCAGGGTCCATTGAGCCATCCCTCCAGTACGGTTCCATGCCCTATAGAGGCTTTTTGCTTTTTGGTGTTTAACCCAGGTGCCTGGCGATAATGCACCCTTTTATTTCGGACTAGGGTTGTATTCAGGGCCGGATTGTCCCAAAATTTTATTTCGGTTTTCCAGCGCTTTCCATCGCACAAGATTTTCAGATCGTGGACGCCAAGTCAGCGAAGCGTGTAATTTCACGGCGACTTATGGCGTTGAGGATTCCGTTGTCCATGCCATTATTGCAGAAGAATGAAATTGCATCCTCCTCGCGGTAGTCCTTTATCCTGTTCATGACCAGGAGGAATCTGGCCCAGTAATGGTGTACTATTTCTGCGGGCTCTTGCCGAATTTGGATAGATCGCTTATGTTTGGGTGGGCGGGTGGATTTAAATCTGGAACCTCACCCGATCTGAGACTCAGGGGCCAAGGGGTTTCCGAACTCGGAAGCTTGGGTTCTTTGATGTTGTCCAATGAATCTAGCCCGCTGCCTGACTTTAGGTTCAGGGCTTGAGTGACGTCCTCCCCTCCGCGGGTATCCGGCTTGGAGGTATCGGGAATCTGGACATAACTAGACCTTAAGATAGATGAAGGCTTGCCACATTGTTCCTCCACCATCGCAACGTGATGGGTGACCCGGGAGAGTTAATCTCTCTTGTATCGGGTTTAGGCCCAATCTGATCGTAGTCTGTAGCGACTCCCAGGGCGGCGATGCGATCCAAGAGCTCGTTTAAGGAAGAGAGCTCCATCAGATCTAACTGCTCGGCGAATTCCGAGTTGACGTGAAGATTGTTTTCGATGACCCGAGAAGTCATCGTCGGTAGCTGACGAACAGCGGTCATAAGAAAACCGCCTAACCGGAGAGTTTGGCCGATAGCCAAAGCTCCTTTAGCAACAGTGCCGTCTATAAAGACGGGATGAGGCATCCTTCCTGATGGCGACGGCACAGCGGAACTCTCAATGAGAGCACCAATGTCCGTGTCAAAACCGGCGGATCTCGGGTAGGGGGTCCCGAACTGTGCGTCTAGGCGGATGGTAACAGGAGACAAGGGACACGATGTTTTTACCCAGGCTCGGGCCCTCTCGATGGAGGTAAAACCCTACTCCTGCTTGATTAATATTGATGATATGGGTAGTACAAGAGTAGATCTACCACGAGATCAGAGAGGCTAAACCCTAGAAGCTAGCCTATGGTATGATTGTTGTTCATCCTACGGACTAAAACCCTCCGGTTTATATAGACACCAGAGAGGGCTAGGGTTACACAGAGTCGGTTACAATGGGAGGAGATCTACATATCCATATCGCCAAGTTTGCCTTCACGCCAAGGAAAGTCCCATCCGGACACGGGACGAAGTCTTCAATCTTGTATCTTCATAGTCCAGGAGTCCGGCCGAAGGTTATAGTCCGGCTATCCGGACACCCCCTAATCCAGGACTCCCTCAGCAGGTATGATCAAGGTCTCTGCAGGCGAATGCATCTTGAGGCAATTGATAACGATCTCTGGTATGTTGTGGAAAATGGTGTTCCCACTGTCTCACCCTCACTGAACGCTACCAATGTGAAGAGATTCAAGCAACTTGATTCTCAAGCGAAGAATATCATATGTGGCCATCTGAGCAAAGAACAGTATGGAAGAGTAAGTGCTTTGGAAACTGCTAAGCTTATCTGGGATAGGCTATCCAAAGTAAATGAAGGAGTCTCAACTCAGCGTGACTCTCGAGTTGATGTTCTTCGCAATCTCTTCAACCGCTTCAAAAGACTCGACAATGAAAATGTTCAACAAACCTTCGATCGCCTCACTGACATCTCAAATGAGCTTCAAGCGCTTGTTGCCACTGATATCACCGACCATGAGGTGGTGAAGAAATTGTTGAGATTGCTTGATTCCTCATTTGATACTATGGCACTGATGATACAAGAACGTGCTGACTACAAGTCACTTAATCCCGCTGATATCCTCGAGAGGCTAAATACTCATGAGTTCCAGCTTCTTTGAAGAGAGATCTCTATGGTTCGATCTATGGCAAATCACGTGCCCTAAAGGCCAAGGCGTGTCTCGAATCTGAATGTGAAGATTCCGTAGCAGCCTTGGTGATCCTCAAGAATTGAGCCAGAGCTAGCACCGCTTTCGTGAAGAAGTTCCAAGTTCTCAAGACGTGGTCACTTTGGAAAATCCTCAAGGAGCAGTGATTCCTCATCCAAAGGACTATAAGAGAAGGCTATGCCACAAATGCAAGAAACCTGGTCACTATATTCAAGATTGTCCTCAGTGGGAAAAGGAATTAAAGAAGAAGAAATACAACAATTACAGTTCTGATGACGCTAAGAAGAAGAAGAAATCGTCAATTCATCATCAAAATCCTCGAAGTCTTCATCTCACAAGAAGAGCAGCTCTAAGAAGGCTCGGGCATCCATTGGCAAGGAAATGGACTCTGAAGCTGAATCTGAGGAACATGAGGAAGAGGAGGCATCTGAGGAGTCCGAGTCCGTGTGGCGAGTCTGGCTCTCGCCATCGTGCATTCGTCGACAAGTCTATCTTCAACTCTGAAGAAACTGACCTCACCAACAAGGCTGATGAAGATAATGATGACTATGCTCCCACCTATTGCTTCATGGCAAAGGGTGCCAAGGTACTCAAATATACCTCCTCTGAATCTAGAGAGAATGAATCTGATGAAGAACTCAAGCCCAGCTACTCTAAACTTGCTAAGATTGCTGTAAAACAACAAAGGGCTTTTGAAAAGGTTCAAAACATGCTAGACAAAAGTGATGATATGTTGGGTGAAGAAATGGATCGACTAAAGCCCCGATCGAAAATCTTCAAAGACTTCAGTCTAGGTTTGACAGCCTTCAAGGTCATCATAACACTCTTGTCTGATCATGAGAAGCTTTCTTATGAATTTGTTCAAAGAAAGCAAGATCTTGAGAAGCTAAGAGTGAGTTATGAAGATCTTCAGAAGGAGCGCGATTCATTACTTGCTCAACAAATCAGCGCGGCTCAGGAAGAATTTGTTCCTCCATGCTTAAAGTGCATTGAACATGAATCTGCTAATTCTTCACCTGAATGTTCAAATGCTTCAATTGTTACAAATTCTTCTCCTGCCTCTGCTATCACTAATTCCTCATCCGAGGACATTGCTAGTATCAACGATTTACGCAGGGTTGAAGGAATTGTACATGACATGCATGTACAAAAGCCTCAAAGGGCATCAGACTCTTTGTGATGTGCTTAAAAGCAGATCCTCAACAGAACCCTAGGAAAGAGGGTATTGCCTTTGAGAGGAAACTCAATGCTGATGGAACATATTGGAAGCCCGAGCAGTACCCCAAAACCTCATGGGTTGCTGCAAAGGGACCTCCAGCTTGATCCATCTAACTTATCCGGCTTTACATGTGAATCTCCTCATTCTTCTCGATGAGTCATTTGACTCCAACTATAAACTGTTCAAAAATCAGAATGGTGAAGTGTTTGCTAGATATGTTGGCACTAATCGCAGGAACGGTTCCCCTATGAAGAAAATCTGGGTTCCCAAAAGTGCCTTTGAAAGTCTTCAGTGAATGTCCTCATGACACCACCTGTGAAGAATAGGAACCCCAGATCAAACTCTTCATATGGACCAAATTCTTCATATGGATCCAAGTCCTCATACGGACCAAATTCCTAACGTGGATCAAATTCCTCAAAAGGATCAAAGTCCTCATATGATTATCATCGTGCTAACAACTCTGTTTCGCAGGGTAGAGCTAAGGGCTATGAATATGTGAATTATTCTTCAAACCATTATGTTCATAAGTCCTCGAAGAATTTCTCTGCTTACTCATATGCTTACCCTAACCCCTCTTATGTGAAACAAAATGGATTGGCTTCTATGCCACCATTCTCATATGGAGCTCATAGAGTGATGAACTCTTTGCCAACCCTTCAGATGTGGGTGGTGAAGAAAAAGAACTAATCTCTTCTGCAGGGTCAGGTCTTCAGACGTGCTTTAACGTCTGAAGAATTTGCTGGGGGCCTGACAAAATTGCCTGAAAGGACGCAGGCTAATCATGAAGAAATGAACTTTCATTTCACACGTCCTCATACTGCTATATCTGTTTTACTGCTTGATGAAATTCACCTGATGAATTTGATATGATATTCTTCACTGATGAAGTATATGAGTTCGTAAGTTGCACTAATTCATCTGCAGGATGATCTTCCCAAAGCCTCTGAGTGGGTCCTCGATAGTGGATGTACAAATCACATGACTGGTGACAAGAATCTATTGGTGGATGCTCCCTTATCACCATCACATCTGAAGCATATCATCTTTGCTGACAAAGGCAAAAGTCAGGTATTGGGTCTAGGTAAGGTTGCGATCTCTAAGGACATACACATGGACAAAGTCATGCTTGTTGAGCCCTTAGGATACAACCTCATGTCGGGCCTCAATGCTTTGTGATCTTGAGATGGTTGTTGTCTTTGGCAAGTATCGTTGTGTTGTGATTATGGAAGCTGACCATTCCAAAGTCTTCAAAGGCTTTAGGAGAGGAGACTTGTATATTGTTGATTTCTCTACAGACCACAACCAGCCGTGGTGCTTACTTGCAAAAGCTTCAAGGCTGGCTATGGCATCGGACGACTTGGTCACGCAGGCATGAGGAATTTGCACACGCGTGCGAAGAAGAAGCATGTCATTGGCATTGAGAATGTCAAATTCCTCAAGAATCACTTGTGTGGAGCCTGTGAAGCTGGAAAAATGACCAAGGCCAAGCATCCAACAAAGACTATCATGAACACTACTCGACCATTCAAATTGCTTCACATGGACCTCTTTGGTCCTAATCATTACTCAGCAGTCACTAATGATTCATCTCTATATGGCTTTGTTATTGTTGATGATTACTCTCGTTACACACGGGTACACATTGTCACTTACAAACATGAAGTGCGGGAAATCTTCAAACGATTTTCCTCGAGGGCTTCAACCAACTTTGGTGTGAAGATCAAGCACATCAGAACTGACAATGGAACTGAGTTCAAGAATTCCGGTCTAGATGGCTATCTTGATGAACTTGGTATTACTCATGAGTTATCTGCTCCTTATACTCCTCAGCAAAATGGCGTCGTGGAGCGCAAGAACAAAACTCTTGTTGAGATGGCTTGCACTATGCTTGATGAATACAAAACGCCTCGTCGTTTTTGGATTGATGCAATTGATACCGCGTGCCACATCATCAACAGGGTATATCTTCACAAATTCTTCAAGAAGACTACCTATGAACTCCTCACTGACAAGAAATCTAATGTGAGTTATTTCAAAGTCTTCGGTGCTAAATGTTGGATTAGAGATCCTCATCACAATGCTAAATTTGCATCGGAAGCACATGAAGGTTTTATGCTTGGTTACGGAAAGGACTCGCACACCTACAGAGTCTTCAACAATGTTCTTCACAAGATTGTTGAAACAGTAGATGTGCGGTTTGATGAAACTAATGGCTCGCAAAGAGAGCACCTACCTTCTGTGATAGATGAACCAACACCTGAGGAATCTGTCAAGTTCAAGGCGACTGAGGATGTCATTCCTACTGAAGAATCTGCTGAAGAATTCATTCCAGAACGTGAAGAACGTCGAGCCGATGCACCTGAAGATAATGCTGAAGACAATGGTGCTGAAGAAAATGCTGATCAAATTACTCGACGACAACCAGCTCATCCTTGCGTTGCAAAAGAAGTGCAAGTTGAAAAGATCATCGATGACATTGAAGCACCAGGTCCTCTCACACGCTCAAAAGCTTCACATTTATCTAACTTTGGTGGGAACTATGCTTTTGTCTCTATCAAAGAGCCCACTAAGGTAGATGAAGCATTTCTGGAGCCTGAGTGGATTCAGGCCATGCAAGAAGAATTACATCAGTTCGAGCTCAACAACGTCTGGGAACTGGTCAAACGTCCAGATCCTCGCAAGCATAATATCATTGGCACAAAGTGGATCTCCCGCAACAAGCAAGATGATAATGGCCTTGTGGTGAGGAATAAGGCACGACTTGTAGCTTAAGGCTACACACAGGTTGAAGGAATTGATTTCGATGAAACTTTTGCACCTGTTGCTAGACTTGAGGCTATTCGCATATTACTTGCTTATGCTAACCATCATGATATCACTTTATATCAAATGGATGTGAAAAGTGCATTCCTCAATGGTAAGCTTGAGGAAGAAGTATATGTTGCTCAACCCCGTGTTTTGAAGATCCAAAGAATCCTGACAAAGTCTTCAGACTCAACAAGGCCCTCTATGGCCTCAAGCAGGCCCCTCGGGCGTGGTATGATACTTTGAAGGAATTCCTCATGAAGAATGGCTTCACACCCGGTTCACTCGGCCCTTCTCTCTTTAGTAAATCTTATGATGGTGAACTGTTTGTGTGCCAAATATACGTTGATGATATTATCTTTGGCTGTACTGACCAACGTTATAGTGATGAATTTGCCTATATGATGAGTGAAGAATATCAAATTTCTATGATGGGAGAGTTGAAATTCTTCTTAGGTCTTCAAATTCGTCAACAGCGCAATGGCATATTCATTTCTCAGGAGAAATACCTCAAGGATGTTCTGAGGAAATTCGGCATGCAAGATTGCAAAGGCGTCAAAATTCCTATGCCCACAAATGGCCATCTATGCACTGATGAAAATGGTATTGACTTTGATCACAAGGTATACCGCTCCATGATTGGTTCTTTATTGTACTTATGTGCATCTAGGCCAGATATAATGCTTAGTGTTTGCATGTGTGCTCGATTTCAAGCTACACCGAAGGAATCACACCATAAGGCTGTGAAGCATATTCTTCGATATCTAGTTCACACACCAACACTAGGATTATGGTACCTCAAGGGCTCTGCTTTTGATCTCATTGGATATTCTGACTCTGACTATGCTGGTGATCGTGTGGACCGCAAGTCAACATTTGGTACTTGTCATTTCCTCGGACGATCTTTGGTCTGTTGGTCCTCGAAGAAACAGGCTGTGTATCACCGCTTCATTGCGGAAGCTGAGTACATTGCTGCTGGTTCTTGCTGTGCTCAATTGCTGTGGATGAAGCAAACTCTCAAGGACTACAGCATCAATGTGAAGAATGTGCCTCTCTCATCGTGACAATGAGAGTGCCATCAAGATTGCTCACAACCCGCTTCAGCACTCAAGACAAAGCACATTCAGATTTGTCATCATTTTCTTTGTGATCATGTGTTGAAGGGCGACATCTCCATCGAGCATGTGAAGACTAAAGAATAGCTAGCCGATATCTTCACAAAGCCCTTGGATGAGAAGAGATTTAGCAAGTTGCGGTGTGAGCTAAATATCTTAGAATCTTCGAATGTTCTTTGAAAAGGACACTCATCCTAACACTTATGCAAAATTGATGACTTAAATGTGCAACACGTGAAGAAACGTTTTTCTTCAATCAATGAAGAACAACACTCTAAGTGTGAAGAAATTAATGAAGAATTTGATTCTCAGAACCCTACGACAATTGTACGCGGTGTCTGAAATCATCATTCTTATACGGTGGGTCACGCCACCACAAAAGTTGAAAATATTCAATTTGAGTTTTTCCTCAGTTTTGAAATTCCTCAGTTTTTCAAATTCTTCAACTTTGCAAAATCTTCACTGTTTCTGTCGTTTTTCTTCATTGGCTATTTCTTCAAGTTGCATTTTCTGCTAAGTGAATGTGATCGGACCCTTCCCCCTCTATGCTATACTCAACCCAATCTATTCACAAATTCTTCATGTGCGTTCTATTTGAAACTCGTTCAAAATCTTCACTGTGTCCTTGTCAGCTGAAGAAATTGCAAACGGAACTTTAAAACTAATCTTATCCAAATTTTAGGCTTTGCCGCTCAAACCGTTCCGCTTCCTACGATAGACTTATCTATTCACCCACGATCTAACATGATCTCCACTTTTCAGTACGTGGGTGACACATGTCAAGCGAATGAGAAGGGTCAGGGGAACGTTCGTCCTAAATCTTTGGCGAACAGTTTTTCACTGCGACTATAAATACCCCCTCTCCCCTTCCTCACTTCCTTTACTCCGCTCGACCGCTCTCTCTCCCGCTCGAGCTTCTCAAACCCTAGCGCCGCCGCTACTCCATCGTCGCCGGTGAGGAAGAGGTTCACTGCCTCGACCTCGTCGCCGTCGTACTCGCGCAGGCCGCGGAAATCTTCACTCCGCCACCGCCGTAGCTGTCTTCCTCTGCCGAGTTAGGGCGTGGAAGATCTGAACTGACGAGCTTCAAATCTACTCTTCTCAGTTCGTCGTGTTCTTCATCCAGGGTAATTAAAAGTTACTTTTACTGCCCTCTTTGATTCAAATTTTCTCTACAAAATCTTCAAAGGTGTTTTATTCTTCAAATCCTCACACACAAAACACCTCACTAGTCATCTATTCTTGATTCGTTTCTCTAAGCATCATTTTTTCTTCAAGATTCCTCAATTGTGTGGATCCTCGATCTATACAACTCTGGAATCTAAGACAAAGAGCACTTAGTGAAATTCTTCAAGGCTCATCTGGTCAAATTCCTCAAACTTGTTCTTTTCGAAAAACCTTCTGAGAACGCATATGACCTCTCCAAATTCCTCGCAACTATACTCTGTTCACAGGTAGTCATGTCCGCTGCTGAATCACTAGGTTCTCATCAACTTAACTCATTTGCAGCGTTCCTCGAAGAAAAGTTGCATACTTCTTCAGAGAATTCGATTGTTCAAATTCCTCAATCAAGAATATGGCAGACGGTAAGAATCCACAAAAAGGAGGAAAGAGGCCTGAGGTCATGACTGCTTTTGAAATACCTGAGGACATCTATGCTGACTATTGCACACCTGATGAGGCCAAGTTCGGAAAGCAGAAAAAAAATCAGCGCAAGGTGCACATACAGAGGATTGAAAGGAGATGGGCAAGAGAATGGAGGGAGTACAGGTATGTAACTCCAAAGTATATGAAGAAATTCACACTTAATCCTCCATGCCCAAGAGCTCCATTGGAACCTGGCCAAGAAGCTGACCCCACCAGCATCAAGCATGGTGAGGATTTTCCTGAAGAATGGGCCAAGCGCCAAGACAAATTGGCAAGACAAGCCAAATAAGCAGTGAGGAAATTCAATGAAGACTCTGCTGCTGCTGCTGCCACTAAGGCCTCTGTCAAGCCTAGGAGATCAATGGAAAAGAAGCTCACAAGACAAGCCAAGTGCTTCACCAACTATGCCCTCACGGCCAAGTTCCTCAGCAATGCCCTCACGGCCAGAATCTTCAAAGCCCTCACGGCCAGTTCCTCATGCTGCTCCCTCTCCTCCGAAATCCTCAGCTCCTCCTCCAAAGTCCTCAGCTGCTCTGGCAAAGTCCTCAGCACCTGTGCATCTTGCCACGTGCCAAAGGACTGCAGGCATCTCTATTTCCTCCGTGTCTCAAATGAGTTCCTCACTTGCACCAAATTCTTCATCAGGCCCCACTCTGCTGAAGACAAAGGCAACGGCTGGACGAGGTCCTCGGCCAAGTCCGAAGAAGAAACAGGTTGCCTTCCAAGTGCCATCTGACGATGAAGCTAATGATGATGAACTTGCAAAAATCATCAGAGGCAGACAAGAAAGGGCCGCTAGAGCCAAAGGCACACCTGTGCCATGCTTTTGGATCCTAAGATGATCCTCGATTACATTGATCTCTGGCACAAGGATCCAAACACTCCTATGCCTGATTTTCATTTGACTCCTGGCCAAAGTCACATGCTGACCCATTTCATCTCTGAAGAGAAATGGAAATTTGAGAAGGCCAGACAGATCAAGAAGGCTCTATTCAGGAAAAAGAAGTTCCTGAGGAAAAACGTTGTCAAAATGACAACTGATGAACTCATCAAAATTCAGTCTGAAATCAAAGCCCTCAGCGACAACTTCAACGCCTACTATGCTGATTGGCAAGGAGCCAAAGTCAGGTTTGTTAAACTGACTGAGAAGTTCACCAATGTTGCAGCTCCAATGCAACAAGAAGTTCCTCAGGCTGAAGCCTCTGCTCAGCCTACTAAAGAACATGACAGCACCGCTGATGACTTTCAGACTGCTGAAGAAAATGCTAGTTCCAGGGCTGATGACTCCATTCCAGCCGCTGAAGAAATTGCCAGGGCATCCACTAGTGGTGCACTTGAAGAAAATGAAGAAGTCAGGGCAACTGCATCAGTTGCGCCTGAGGCAATTCAACCAGATTCCCCAGCTCCTCCTGCGCCTACACCAACTCCTATCCTTCCATCTGCATCAGATGTGAAGAAGACCAAGGCTGCAGAGCGAGCTGCAGTGAAGAAAAGGAAAGCATCACCGCTTGCATTCTTCACTCAAGAAAATGAAGCCTATGACCAGCTCGTTTGAGAATCCCATTGATGCTATTCCGATCTCAACCATGCCATCAAAGGACCTTGTTCCTTTTGGTGAAGAATATGTGATCCCTAGCGGATCTGATGAAGAAAATCATTCTGCTGCTTCATCAGAGCAGATTGATGAAGAAATTGAAGTGGATGCGATCCCTTCACCACCAGTTGTTTCCTCGCCAATGCCTCAGTTCACAGCTGAAGAGGCTGGCGTTGAAGAAATTGAAGATGAAGACGTGGATATTGGATGCACTACGCCAGTGATGAATGATGACTTTTGGGAAAGTCAGCACCCCAATTCTCCACTCTTCACCCCAATACAACAAATACCTCAGTCCCCTGCACCAACCGTTCAAATGGGCTTTGAAGAAACTCACCCCACCTCTCATATGCATGAAGAAATTCCAGCCACTAGTGCTGAAGAAACTGCTACTGCTGATCCTTTGAACACACAGACTGCCACTGAAGGGGAACCAGAAATTCCTCAGCCTGAAGAACCTGAGATTGCGATTCCTGAGGTTGTGATGCAACTCACTGACACTCCTCTGCCCAAACCAAAAGATCCATTCTCAAGCAAGCAAAAGTTCAAGGTCAAGATTTCTTCGGCGAGCATGTGTTCTTCATCGACTACAACCCATATGACTCTGCTCGCATAAGGAAGAGGCGTTTCTGGACTGCTAGTCAAGCCAATTTCTATTCCTCAGTGCTATTCAACAAAGACAAAGTCTTCGATCATGCACACATTCCTCACGTGGACATGGAATCTCTGCCGGGCTTCGAGCCAGTCCTCAGTGTTCTTCATGATGCTGGATTGCTAAATTTCTGCACTGACATATGTGATTGGAATGAAGAACTCATTCTTCAATTCTATGCGACGCTGCACATCACAGGAAATTCTGAAGATGTGAACTCATGGGTGCTGGACTGGATGTCAGAAAATACTCACTACAAGGCACCAAAGAATCGAGTTGCTTTGTGCCCTCCCACTCGATCCTCCCTTGAAGGTGCTCGCGGCGTCTACAATGAACCCGAAGCTTACAAATCATTACATGCAAGTTCGATGAAGCCTTTGAAGCCGTGACAGGCCCTCGAACCAAATTCCTCATCAAGGAATTATCAGATGTGCCTCGGACTGTCTATCGCATTCTGACGAAGACAATGAGTCCTATCAAAGGCCACGACTCAAATGATGAAGAAGTCGTTGGCATCATGAAGAATATGCTTTTCAATATCATTCATGGTGTTCCCATCAACTTCCATGATTTCTTCATGAGGACTCTGGCAAATATTGCTATGTCACCATTTGAGTTGAAGCCTTATGCACCATGGATTATGAGATTCATCAGGACAAGGTCTTCACTCAATTACAAGGCTGATACTACAACCACTGCAGCTACTTGCCTCCGATTTAAGTCCTCAAACGGACATTTTCCTCAGCTGATGACAAAGGCAAGACAACTGCTGTGATAGATGAAGGCATTCGTCCATTGGATGGTCAATTTCGCAAGGCTGCATCCTACTCCACCAATGATGACTCGCCACACATGACTCTGCCGCCAACAACTCGCCAAGCAAAATCCTCAAGCCACAACACCTGTGGTGATGACCGATCGTGAGTTACTCCTCAGTCTTCATCAGAAAGTTGATGGCAATCATAAATGGGTCAAGCGTCAGTTTGGTTCAATTCTTCACAACATGACCTCAACACACAATGCAGTGAAGAAAAATCAATACTACCTCCATGAAACCTTCAACCGTACCTGGGCTGTTCTGTCTCATGTCTACAGCGAAGAAGATCTGGAGAAAATGGTTCTGAAGGAAGAATTTGGCTGGTCTGCACCTCCTCCGAAGAAATACAAGAAGGTCAAGGTTCCTTCCTTGGTGGCCAGCTCTTATTCTTCATCGCTACGACACCGATGAAAATGAAGACTTGGACGACATCTGCGGCAGGCCCTACTACGACAACCGACCCGACAACGCCGGCGCTCCTCCATCAACTTGATATTCTTCGTATGCGTTAGTCCTCAGTTTCGATCCTTTTGGTCATTCGATGACAAAGGGGGAGAAATTTGAGTTAGTCTTCAAGCGGGTCTATTATATGGGCTTTATGGGCGTTTTTTCCGCTAAGTTACAACTCTTGCTCTTCTGAAACTTTTATTGGATCGAGTTGTAATCTTAAACCCGATGGTGCTCTGAAACTTTTGATGTGTTCCTCTGCATGCTTATTCCTCATTATATGTTAATGCACGCATGCTGAATTACATCAGTCACCATATTTCATCATGCATTTCAAATTCTTCATATTATATGTCAAATGTGTGTATGAATTACAAGATATAGGGGGAGATCTCCATGATTCAACTCTTCAAGTGTGCATTGCCTCAAAAGCAAATTCCTCACTATGCACATCTTCAGGGGGAGTTCTTCTATATCTTGCAATCAAATTCCTCAATATCAGTATTTACACTTCATATGTTTATCCCCATTGAAAAATTAACCTATATTGTCATCAATCACCAAAAAGGGGGAGATTGTAAGTGCATCTAGTGCCCCTTTGTGATTTTGGTGTATTGAAGACTTATAGGTTAAGGGACTAATGTGTTTATGAGTGTACACAGGTTTATAAGTCCATGAGGAGTTTGATATTTACAGAGAAAGTCGACCCTAAAATGAAGTTCTTCGATCAAGACTTTGTTATTCAAGACTTTCAAGACTTTGAAAGTGAATAAATTGGTGCGACCTTGAAGACTTGGTATTCACTTGAGGAACATGAAGCGTGAAGACTTTTGTTTTCGTAGTTTCGTTTTCTCTTTCTTGAGTCATAGGAAACACCGTACTGTTAAAGGGGGTCGAGGAAATACTAAGGAAAAATTTCCATGTGATGCTCAACTCAAAATCCTACACCTACCAGTCCCTTCGAGTGAAGCCTTTGGAAATCTCATACGCTTCACCAATTTCTTCAAAGGATGTAGACGAAGTTCTTCCGTCGCCGAGAATTTGCCCCGACCGAGGAGTTAGGAATTCGCCAAAGGCGGATTGCCTACACAGTGAGGATCATGATAGCCCCGAGGAATTTGAGAGTCAAATTTCCGACCGTTCTTTGTCTTCTTGCCTGTTCCAAAATATCTTATCCACCTAACGGTCAGATCATTGAAGGGCATTTATGTCTTATCATGTCGGGCTGCTCCCTAGGCTATAAATAGCCGCCCCCTACAACCACTAGCTGGTTGGTTGTTTCGAAAGAAACTGACACTTGTCAATTGAGAGCATCCCATCCTCCGAGGACTTTGAGTGAAAATCATCAAGTGAGGAAAACCCAAAGCCAAACACTTACAAACCCAAAGTGATTGAGCATCACTGAAGAGATTGATCCTGCGTGGATCCGACGCTTGTTACCTTTGAAGACTGTGCTTCTTCCAGACGGTTAGGCGTCATGGTCTAGAGCATCCAAGAGGAATTGTGGATCGACGAGTGACCGAGTCTGTGAAGGTTTGGAAGTCGCCTGAAGACTTACCGTGACTGATTGGACGAGGTCTGTGTGACCTTAGTTCAAGGAGAATACGGTGAGGACTTGGTGTCCTGAGCTGCGTGCTCAGCGACTGGGTGTTCGGGACTGTGTGTCCTCGAGTTTAAATACTCAGCCGCTCCAACTGCATCGCATAACCGAGACATCGCTTGAACTGGTCTACCAAATCATTGTCTTCACCAAGCTTATCGGTTCTATTTCCTCAACTCTTTCATTTCCTCATTCGTGTTGAGTGATTGTTCATATCTGTGTTTGAAGACTTTGGTAAGACTTTCTCAATTTCCTCAGTTCAATTTCTTCACCGCTTTGTCTTCATCTTGTGTTATCCTGTGATTACGCTTTCAGACTCTGTGCTTGTCTTCATTTCATCATGATGACCATGCACAGATTCTGTTATGCTTACTTCGAGTACTTATTCTGCTGCAAGTAGTTCTTCGCTAAGGAATTTCCTCACCGGCAAATTCCTCAGTGAAGAATTCATAAAAATCGCCTATTCACCCCCCCTCTAGTCGATATAACGCACTTTCAATATCTTTTCAGCCCAACCGATCTTGCTCCTCCCATCGTTCCTTACAGGAACATGAACAGCGAGCTGCAACCATGGACGCCTCCACCTCTTCCTCTCCTCATCTCCCTTCCCCGCACCCAGTAACCCCAAGAATTGGTTCCCCTCTCCTCCCTCGAGCCCTCCCATCCCTTAGTGCGCCATCAATCGAGGTGTAGTGGCCATTACAGAGAAACTGAACCGCCACCATTATGGCCCTTCATCTGCTCGAATTCGGACATCCCCGAGCCCTATAAAAAGCACTCCGCGAGCCCCTCTCAGCCCTCGTCCGAAGCACTCTTATTTCGGGAGCTATCTCCCTCCCCATCCCGATCAATTGCTCGTCGGAGTTCAGCAGCTCCGGCGGCCGCCCCACGCCGCCACGGGACGAGACCGAGCCCGGGACAATTCCCAACGGACTTCCCTCGTCGACATCTTCGCCGTCCTCCTTCTACTTGACGTCAGGGAGTTTCTTCCACAACTCCGGCGACCTTCTTCCCCAACTCCGGCGACCAACTCCGGTGAGCTCTCTCTAAATCCCGTAATTCTTTCTTTTCAGAAAATATCAAACTTCGGAAATTCATATCTCCCAAACCGTATGTCCGATTTTGACAAATAAGATATCCCCGGATTGGTTGAAACCTGTACATTTTTACGAAATTATAAAATCTCACTTTTGGGCAAATTAAAATTTAGTTTTGATTTAAATGTTAAGATGAGTATTTTTACTATATCTTTTATTCTGTAATTCATATAAAAATGTTTTATATATAAAAGTTGGACCTTAGGACCTGACCTTTCTGTTAGCACTCATTGCATGAATTTTCAGCAATGCTTAGTTGAAGTTTTAACATCAACATCTTAGTTTGACCTTCTTTGATGATCGCTTAATAACTTTGTTAAATTAGAATTTGACTATAGGTTAAATCTCTTAGATGGATCCCTAGAAACCCTCTCTGGTCATTTGAAACCACCCCAAAATTTGGAGTTACAAGATTAAGAATTTAATTCTCTTATCTTGAACTTATGCCATACCCATTTCCATTTAACACAAGTCAAAATATTTCGATTGGACCCATTATAGACTTTGTTGTCGCAGAACCCGGTCTCACAACCCTTCAAACCAAATCCTCACTTAGTATCAATATTAACCAATCCTAGAATATGACTGTCATATTTTCTTCATAGACTAAATCTGATCCTATATCAACCCTAACCATGCCCTACAAATTATGATAGTGGCAACCGAATAATTTGTTTTGTTATTTGGATCTTCATTTGGATTTTTATTGTATGTTGAATGCTTGCTTGATCCATTGTTATGTGAATGTGGATATGCCGAGTGGCTTACTTGAGTTATTTATCGCGTTAGATTACGACGAGTGCGAAGGTGAATTCTACGAGGAGGTAGAACCTACTGCAAAACCGAAGGCAAGTTGCAAATTGATCATGCTCTGACCTATGTTTTCATATTATGCATAATCCTTTGTATTTTAACACTATGCATGTTTTATAAAAGTTTTACAAGTATTATTACTAGCTAGAGCCATAGGTTCAAGACTTACAACCATGCTTGGCCACGCTTGCACAAAATGGGTGGGATGAAAACCAAAGTTGTTTTAAACCTTTTACTTGCCTCTTTTGGGGCAACGTTTTGTGAAAACTTTTGAAAAACAAAACTATATACTATTTTACTTCTACTCCCTGGGCGGAATGGTATTGACGGGAGCGTCTACAAGTGATTGCGCCCATCGGGGTCTTGCAGTGAATGCGCCCGACTGGGGTCTTGCACACAGGTTTTTGGTGGGGATTGCCGTCCAGGGGAATGAGATCTTCCAAGTACAGTTTGATGTAGCTTCCAGAATAGCCACATGCTACTATGGGCTCTGGCGTAGCTTAGTACTAACGGGAAACCCTACGCCAGGACCGCCATCGGAGACAGGCCTTCGTGCCAAAGTTGAGGGCGGCTTGGTGGTATAGGGGGCTGTTACGGAAAGCCTTCGTCACAACCTCCTCCTAGTCGTACACCCAAGTGTGTAACGATAAACGGGGTTGGTTGTGTCATGTGGGGAACGTGTACGACCTCTGCAGAGGGTTTAACCTAATCGATTAGCCGTGCCCCGGTTATGGGCAATTTTGAGCAACTGAAGACTTGGACTGAAGAATAATCTCCCCTCTCTTTTCTAAAAATCTCTTTAATGGTTAAAGTTGAGGAATGAGCACAGTGAATGTGTTTCACTTCAACCTTATGTATTTTTAAGCTATTTTGGAGAATGAGCACTGGTGCGTATATCCAAGTGTCTCACTCCTACCTTTTATACTAAAAACTATTTCTATTTCAAAAGAAGTTTACAAAATTTACCATAGGAGAAAATTGGCTTTATGCAAAGGAAACCTCCACCAATACCTACCCTGCATATATAATTTGTTATACTTTCCTTTGCAACTTGCGAGTACATTCCACATACTCATCTGCACCTGTTATGTGCAGATCTCGACAGATTAAGAGACGATAGGGTTTTGGTCTACACTCAACGAGCCCAGTGGCGTTGATGGAGCCTAACTTAGTGACTACGTATAATTCCGTTGTATTATCTGCCAGCTTGAGCTGTGCCTAAGGTATGCTTTATATATATCTGGATCTACCGTTGTAGTAGAATGATGTATGTCTTACTGATATTCATTTTTGTTACTGTGTGTGCTAGCTATGATCCAGGGATAGCACAGTAAGCACAGAGACTTGGATTCTACCAAATCCGGGTCGTTACAATAACCTGTTGCAATGCACGTACAATTATGTATTCGGAAAATATTTTTTTTCCTTGTCACAACACCCACTCAGAGAAGCGACTCGAAAGCCATTCATAAATTTAGTAAGTTTATCACAGGCATATCATTTTATTACATACAACAGGTCATCAACCCACTACAACAACGAAGATACATTATAAATACTAAAGTTTTCATCACACAACAAATAACAAGCAATGAAATGAACTTCAACTCAATCAATCCTCGGTGTTGGAAACGCTTGCTTTGAACCACAAGCGATTCTCTGGGAAGAGCCAGCTACTGTCAATCTCGAGACCAACGCAGGACTAATCATCCAGGCTGAAGCGGTCTACTATATCACGACCAGGGTAGGGAACCACCTCAATGTCCGACGTATAGATACAATTGCTTCTCATAAATGGTAGTAACGTTGTGTCAACAGCAGCTGAATCGTCTTTAACCATCATTGGATAGTTTGGTCCAAGGAAGAGCGAGTTTGCTCCAAGACTACCAATACTGTACCAGGGAGATGGTGTTGGCACTAGCACACTAGTGTCCATCCCGAATACCCTGCAACGGGTGTTGGAATAGGTCCGGAGAGTGTGACCATGGGATACAACACCTGCTCCCTCAGTAGTAACATTAGAAGTGGGTTGTATACAGACAAGAAGGGGTGATCCATCGGAAGTTTCCAGGCGCCACTGAGTATATGGGCCCTCCTCGTCCTCGTCCTCATGCTCGTGATCATCACCATCTTCATCCCCCCCTTGGTTATAAATTTTTTCAAGTATAGGTGGTGGAATGTTCACAGGACCTTGGAAACACAAGAAGAAGGTTAATTAGTAGAGAAGAGAAGATTGCTAACTCGCATGCATGTGGATGAAACAATTATAATTACAGTCGAAGAAAAATGTACCAAAACTACGAGGATCCCATGCAAAAATAGTGCCACGAGTGGTGGCAGCAAACACAAGACCCTCGTATTCAATTGCATCACAGTACACATCCGTGTATAGAAACTGATTTTTGAGCAATATGCATCCAGTCGAACCACGAAGGACGGCAACAAACTTTTCGAAGATAGCAACAACTTGATAGTTCTTGTAATTCCAAGAGCGGTTGGGAACTCGAGAAATTGCTATCTTCCGTAGACGACAGCCACCATGATCATATTTGAACGTACGTAGATCATCTGTGTGCTCAACCTCAGGGCACTCGGAGATTTTTGGAAGTGGAATCCGCTGACGAGTGTACACATTCACAAGTTCCCACTCGCAATTGTACCCAATATAAACAACCCAATCTCCATTTGCGCCTGCCCAAGCCTTGCCCTCAAGCGATGGCATCTTAACATCATACATATCATTATCAAGCGGCATCAACTTGCACAAGGCGAGGCCTCCCTCGTCCCCGCGCCAGTCAGCAGGGTCACGGTGAAGAAGATAGGGGAGATCAAACCGCTCTTAGACCCTTTGGTTCCTTGTAATGATGTTATTAGTTGAGTCGAGAATGTTCTTGAACGAACCTGCCATGCTAGCCGAGGTGATAATGTCGCACCGATCAATGAGTTCCCCCACCACGTCATCTTTTATATCGGGCCAAGAATAATGGGGTCGTTTCTGACTTGTTCCCTCCATGGAGAAGACGATTGAATAGTGGCAGAAGGAAGGGTGAAGGAAAATGGAGGAGGGAGGAAGAGCGTGCGACAACAGTTCCAAATCGAGAGGGAAAGGCGAAAAGTCGGTGGACGTTTGCCAGTTTGCCACGGTACACGAAGAGGCGCCCCGGCCTACACGTCCTTTCGGAAATTGTACAAAAGGACTCGCCGTCTTCTCACTGACATGTTGGAACGGGACCACATGTCAACGAAACATGGTGTGTAATTTCTCGTGCAAAATATAATATGGCCGCGTTGGCCCGAGGTGCCGCATTAGTTATCGGCCTTTATTTTTTAACATACAATCTGAGTGGATAGCTCATGTGGTCATCACACGTGAGTGGATATATAGGTAGGATAGGTGGGCAGGAGGCAACAATCTAAGTGCTAAAAGGGTTGATCACGAAAAAAGAGTTGATCCAATGCTTGGTTTTGTTTGGATTTTCCAACTATGAACATTGGATGGAGTGAATCAATGGCTTACGTTCAAAGTTATTCTCATACTATAGAATGGTATAGGAACATGGAGAGATTTGGTTGATTTTATATCGCTGAATAATATAAAATATTATGAGTGCAGAGGCTCCACCCCGAGGTTTGTAGCTCCTTCTCGGTCGTCGGGAATCTATGTTCTTCCACTCTTTTGTTTAAGAAATGAGCTTTGTTCATCCTGTTGCCGACACGCGGGACATCTATATGCCTCCATTTTACAAAATCATACTATATGCCTACATGACACGCGGGACATCTAGCATCAAGGTGGCGTGTCATGCAAGAAAATGGAGATATGCAGTGCGTAAGTGAATCGTGCACTTCGATGGCACCTAGTACTACGCAATATTTTTTCCCCTCGATGGCACGTGAATAGTGCACGTACTCAATGACAGAGCACGGGATGGTAGCCATGGACATGGCTGGCCCTTTTTGAAGAGAGTACTAATAAATACGTAACTTTGATGTGTCCCGTCAACTCGCAGAAGAACGAGAAGCTTGCTTACTACGCCTTCTCCCTCGCCAACGCGTGCGCGGTGGCTCGCAGCACGAGGAGAAACTTTTTCTTACAAGCGGTGGACGTGCAGCAGTTCATTTGGTGTCAGATTGCTAGAAGTAGTACAATACCATCATTATTGTTCGACTTCCGGAAGAGGAGAAGAGCCAAGCGCAAGGTCACCTACTAACCTAGTACAGTACTACTACAGCCAAAGCTGGTCCACCTATTTAGAGTATGGTTAATTAATATAGGCGGATCTTGCAGCGGCACATCATTTAGAGCAAGTACTCTCTTCGTAGGATCAAGGGAAGTGAAACAAAAGTTGGAGTGGATGCTAGATTGCGAATTAAAACATGATTACATAGGAAAAAAAATCCTATAGCATTCTATCCTATGAATCAAACGACCAATGTAGGAAAATTGTGAGGGGGTTCTCTCCAACAGTGTTCCTCGGCTCGCACCTAGCATCACGGTGCTCGAACTTGGAGTCATTCATCCGGTACACGTGGCATCTCAGATCTGGTACTCCAATTTTAGGTTGGCTCTATGTGATGTGGCAACTTCATATACTAACCGGATGCTGGCTATACTACTACGGTACTCACATTCCAAGAAGTGACTTGAAAACCATTCATAAATTGAGTCTATGACACGCATTTGCAAATGTACCATTCATTACATACAACAAGTCATCAACACACAACGACAACGATGATACGTATTGGATTCTAGATTATTTCCAACAAAACATTCCAGTAAATACTGAAGTTTTCATCACACAACAAATAACAAGCAATGAAATTAACTTCAACTCAAGCAATCCTTGGCGTTGGAAACGCTTGCTTCGAACCATAGGTGCTCTGGGAAGGGCCAGCTATTGTCAATATCAAGAGCAACGCAGGACTGATCATCCAGGCTGAAGCGGCATATATCAGGAGCAGGGTAGGGAACCACCGCAATGTCCGAGGTATAGATACAGTTGCTTCTCATAAATGGTAGTAACACCGTGTCAACAAAGCTGGATCACCTTTAACCATCATTGGATAGTTTGGTCCAAGGAAGAGCGAGTTTGCTCCAAGACTACCAATACTGCACTGTGGAGATGGTGTTGGCGCTAGCACACTAGTATCCATCCCGAATACCCTGCAACGGGTGTTGGAATAGGTCCGGAGAGGGCGACCATGGGAGACAACACCTGCTACCTGAGTAGTAACAATCACAGTGCACTGTATATAGACAAGAAGAGGTGATCCATCGGAATTAGTTGCCAGGCGCCAATGATTATATAAGTTCTGCTCGTCCTCATGCTCATGACCATCACCATCGTCATCTCCCCATTGGTTATAAAATTTTTCAAGTATAGGTGGTGGAATGTTCATAGGACCTTGGAAACACAAGAAGAAGGTTAATTAGTAAAGGGAAACTTGCTAACCCGCATGCATGTGGCTGAAACAATTATAATTACGGTGGAAGACAACGCATCAAACTACGAGGATCCCATGCAAAAACAAAGGCCACGAAAGTGGTGGCGAGAAAACACAAGATCCTCAGATTCAATTGCATCACAAGACTCATCCGTGTACGTAAACTGATTTTTGAGCAATATCCATCCATTCGAACCACGAAGGACGGCAACAAGCTTGTCGAAGATAGCAACAACTTGATAGTTCTCGTAATTCCAAGAGCGGTTGGAAACTCGAGAAATTGCTATCTTCCGTAGACGATAGTCACCATGATCGTATTTGAACGTACACTACAAAAAAGACACATCCGTGACATTTTGGGCCGAACGAAAATCTTTTCTGTCATACTTATGACACTTCTATGACGATAATTGTGACAAAACACGGTATCATCATAGATATGATGAGGTCCTACTTCTATGACAAAAAATCATGACAAAAAATGGGCTTTTCATCCTGGGCGGGCCGGAGACGCAGCTGCATGACATTCTTTGGGCTGTCCATGATGGCAAAAACCGTGGAAGAAGCGAGGGCGCGGAAAATATCGAGGAGTCCCCGGTTACGGTGGGTGGTCGAGGGCTGAGCGATGCGCGTTTCTCTCGTACGTACGCGCGTGTGTGAGAGGCATTGGGGTCTAACTGTACCTGAGCGAGGCGTTGGGATCTAACTGAACCCGAGCGATTGCACTGCAGGTTACGCGTTACTGAACCCGATAGAGCGATTCCTTCGCTACTGCTGCTAACTGAAGCCGATCGATGCTGCCTCTAGATGAACAGTGAGTGTTGCGGGGGGTTTGGATGAATAGTTCCCGATGGGGGTGGATGAACAGGACCCCATGGTGTTGCCTCTGGATGAACAGTACCCCCGATCGATCAAGCCGGTTGGGGCTGGATGAACAGGACCCCGTGGATGGCTGGATGAACAGGACCACCCCGTGGAGGGCAGGATGAACAGTAGAAGGTGGAGGGCAGGATGAACAGTATCCCATGGAGGGGTGGTTGAATAGGAGCCCATGGATAGGGATGGTTGAACAGTAGCCGGTGGAGTAGCACGCAGTGGAGGCTGGATGAACAGGAGCCCGTGGATGAACAGTCCCATGTGGAGGCTGGAGGAGGTCGACGGTGGATGAACAGTAGCCCGTGGAGGCTAGAGGGGGTCGACGGTGGAGATGAACAGTATCCCGTGGAGTCCTGTTCTGTGGTATGCCACACCCCTCCCGATGAACAGGATCCCTGTTTCGACCGTACCGCTCCAACACAAGTCCGTTTCCTCTGTTTTTTGGTACGCCACACCCCTCCCGATCAATAGGACCCCCGTTTCGACCGTAGGAGGTCCGCTTTCTCCGCTTTTGATGCACGCTGCACCCTCCCAATGAACAGGATCCCGTTTCGAACATGGCTGGTCGAACACAAGGCCGTTTCCTCCGTTCTGCGGTACACCAGGCCTCATTTCCACCGGCAGTTCTGTCCAAGCCGATTGGCTCCCACGCGTTCCGTTGCCTCCCGATGAACACGACGCATTCCATTGCCCCCCCCATGAACACGACGATGACGCTGTTTCTCCGTTCTGACCCAGCCATGTACACGAGCCCTGGCCGTACGTATGCGCGAGTAGGCGTTCGACACCCTGCCCGTATGTACGTACATGGCCGTATTTTCTTTCTTGCACACTGGCCGCTGTACGTACGTGTACATGCTACGTGCGCGCCTCTACATCGACTAGTATGTACGTGCACGTTCGCGACCAGAATGACAGCGCTTCGTATGCTTCGACCAAGTGGGTCCCGACTGTCAGGCACTTCCTTGCATGCGAACATGTAGCTGGTGGGTCTCAGCAGTCAGGGGGGCGAATCATTCTTTTTGCCCGGACGCACTTCCTTGCGTGCGAAGATGTAGCTGATGGGTCCTAGCAGTCAGGGGGAAACATTTTTTTTCATGAAATACGGCGGCCCGTCCGGTGCGTCCCCGCTGTTAGGTGAAGGAATAATTTATTTGCACGTAATAAGGAGGCACTTCCTTGTTGCGGCCGTGGACCCAGCTGTCAGCCTCTCCACGTACAGTCCACGTCCGATGGAAGCCGTTCCCTGACCACGTTGACCACGCTGCGCTGAGAGCACCAGGGCGATGGACGATGGCGAGGCCTAGGAAGGGGACGACACGGAGCCGGGGAAGACGCAGCAGTGGAAGTTCGAAAAGATAGGAGTACGAGGGTTCACTAGTTTAGCTGCAGCAGAGGCTGCTGCCGCCGCAGTGGCCCGCCAGCAGTGGGAATAGTAGGGCGGTGAGGCCTCCGCAGTAGCACAGCCGGCCACGGAGGCGTGAGCATGCGGCACGACCGGGCGCTGCTTTGGGCGGCTGGAGCAACAAGACCAGAGGTTGAAGAAGCACTACGGCCGTTGGATGGACATCGTACGGTCACTGGAGCTAGAATCGTTCATATTGACTAAGTTGACAAAGCACTCCGTCCCCGTCCACTTAGTAGGCCCACAAGTCAGCCTCCCACCAAGGTGGGTCCCAACTAGCAGGGGGAGAATTCATTATTTTGTGCGTAATAAGGAGGAACTTCCTTGCGTGCGAAGATATAGCTGGTGGGTCCGACCTGTTAGCGGTGGGAACGTTTTTTTCGCGAAATACAGAGGCCCTTTCGGTGGATCCCAGCTATCAGGTGTAGGAATCATTATTTTGAGTGTAATAAGGAGGCATTTCCTTGCGTGCGGCCGTGGACCCAGCTGTCAGCCCCTCCACGCACAGTCTACTTCCGATGGTGTCGTTCGTTGACCATGTTGACCACTCCGCGCCTAGTGCATCCAAGGTGGTGGACGACGGCGAGGCCCCGGACAACAACGAGCCGGAGATGGGAAGACGCGGGAGTAGAGTCGCAGACGGAGAGGTGTACGAGGGTTAACTGGTTCTGGTGCGGTATGGTTCGACAGTCGGTTGAGAAGAATAGGAGGTGTGGAGGGGTGGAAGGATGGCCTGGCCAACGGTGGAGTAGCACTTCACAGCGAAGCGTGGTAAGGAGAGCTGCTAGCAGCAGGAGGCAGGAGCAGGTGGTCCCGGCGGCGCTGGTGGAAGAAGACGAGAGATTGAAGATGGATACGGTCATTGGATGTAAATCCAACGGCTAACGATGTTAGAATCATTTGTTGACTAAGTTGACAACGACTTGCATGTATTCAACCCATTTTTTCAGAATTTACAGTCTTTTTTTGCGGGGTAGAATTTACAGTCCATTTGATCTCTTTTTCCCCTTAATTATAGTCCATTAGTTGGGTTGGGTGAACAAATAATGTAGCGTCCATGCGACCCATTTATGTTTTTCCTAAAAAATTACAGGCCATTTGCACTTTCTCGAAATACATGATTTTGCTGGGCTGATTCTAACCATAATGTTGGGGTGGGCGCAGCAATGTTATCAAAAAATAAACAGGGGCTGAGCATTTTGTTATATATATATATATATATATATATATATATATATATAAAATAAGTGATTTATTGTTACATTGGTCCTTAAATCTTACCAAGCTTTTGTACACAATCACCAGGATTTTCGTTGCCAAAAAATCCAGGATTTTATTGTTAAGAAATTATTTTTATAAGTTAACAAGATGTGGGATATTGTTTTCTTACATATGTAAGTATCTGTTAAATATATGATGACAATAACACATATAAAATAATATATATATATATATATATATATATATAATACAGTTAGAAGGGAAACATAAGTTGGACTAGGCGTTCCTATTCTTATATAGAAAAATAGAACAGACCTCTGCATTTTCTTCAAAAAATACATAAATTGGGCTGCCGATGTTTCAGGAAAAATAAAACCTCGGATGGGATGTCCATAGGCCGGTCGATACATGACAACCCTTAAGAAAATACAAACAGCGTTATGGACCTCCCATCCGAGGTCGTGGGCTGCGCATGTTAAAAAAGAAAGCCTAGACAGGGCAGCCCAAAACCCAGCTGATACTTGCCGCCCCAGTTATAATAAATGATACCTGCCAGCTCCCCGGCTTCGTTGTGAATTTATCTCCTATAGTAACTACGTTGAAGCACCTAAAAAAATGTAACTATGTTGACAAACCCGTGGGCCCCAACGTCGGTATAGCATTAGGAGGAAGTATTTTTTTGGTGAGGCACTTGCTTGCGTACGACCATAGACCTGGTGGGTCTCGACTGTCCGCCTCTCCACGTACAGTCCTCTCGAAATTCCTCTCGTTTGTTCAGCATGTTCACAACAGCAGACAGCGGCGTTGCGGCGAGCGCACAAAGGCGCAGGAGGAGATCCGACAACATGAGGAAGTGCCTTATTAGTAACGAAACAACTGAACTAGCCCAGTGGCCGAGTGACACTACCCGGCAGCTGTTCCGCCCGGGTTCGATTCTACCTGTGCAGAGAAAATATCTCCAATTTTTTTCCTTTGCCTTTATTGACATGTGGGTCCCAATTGTCATCTACGCACACCACGTCCTACACTTGCCAAAACTTCGTCCCTTGTTTTCTCTGTTTTTCGCACACTCAACATTGTGTGGGCATTTTGGAAATAACATATCTTTTTGACTGTGCATCATATGAAGATGTGCTATGCATGAATGTTGATCAGCATGATGTTAACTAGCTGGTAGTTCCAGTTTCGACCATGAATAAAACTTCTAGCATGATGTTAACACTATTAGAAAAGGCCATGTTAATATAAATGCTCTGCCTCTGAAAGTTGCAGTTTCTTATCGGAAACTGAACTTGGAGTTTCTTCTCTGAGAATCACATTGTCTGCACTTTTATACTCCTATGAAACTACATTTTTTTAAGTGCTAAAAATAGATCTCTAGAATTCATAAAATACTTTGTATGCTCAATACTGCAAATATGAAATTCAAAAGACATTCATATCTGAAAGTACTCTCAAAATACACAACACAAAACACAATTCACAACCTGCAAAGCTAACAACCCTAAGCTCCTCCTGACAATTCACAACCTGCCCGACTATTGGTCTAGGGGGGGGGGGAAATCCCTCCTATTCCTCGGCGGCAGACAACCGCCCCGTGAGACGATGTGAATGGCGAGGGAGAGGATGGCGGGGAAGCGTCGTCGGGCCAACTATTTTTCTCCTCTTGCAGTTGGGTTTGGTCGACGAAGACTCCACTAGCTCGCTCTAGCACATCTCCCTCACAAACGGCACCCTATAGATGCTCGATCCTTCAATCTCTGGTGGATGCTCCATCTGGGATTGATACTCCCACCACCGCTCCCTCACGATCGGATTCGGTGAATATGTTTGCTCCATGGCCCAGAGGAGCAGCTCTATGTACTCTGCTGATTTCCTCCGGGAGTATCGCCGCCTTTTTGCTCTGTTGCAGATATTTGGCCATGGATGTCGCCGTCGCCGCTAGTTGGTCCTTGTTGTCAAACCAAGACTGTATCTCCAACATCCTAGCTAGCTTCACAGGGTCGCCGTCTGCGATCCTCATGTATCGGTTGTACTCCTCCATCGATCTACTTCACCACAGCAACTTCACTCGCCGGCGGTGGTTTTTTAATGGAAGAGGAGAGGAGCAGCACTGGTTTTGGTTTAGAACGGGAGAGGAGCGATGCTGGTTTTGGATTGGAACAGGAGAGGAGGGGCGGTGGTTTTGAAATGGAAGAGGAGAGGAGCGGCGCTGGATTTAGATTGGAATAGGAGAGGATCGGCGGTGGTTTGAGAGGAGAAGAGCGGAAGAGCGGCGCTGGTCTTGGAAGTATTTTTGTTTTATGATTTTGGGTCAAAGTTTGACCACGCATCTGTATTTGACAAGCAAAATGTGAATGCATGTCACCAAAAATTGTATCGCTTTGGTTCAGATTCTGAATGTACTTTCAAATTATATTATTTTTGCAACGTATAACATATATTTTATTTGCGAAAATCATGGTCAATTATGTCCTAGAATAAAAGAGAGACTAGTTAATGTGGGGTCGCTTTCTTAATTGAAGGGTAAATTGATTTTGATTTTGATCCAACACACACACGACCCTCTCGTCTAATCCTAAATCGCTGCCGACGCCTCCTCTCCCTCTTCTCCATTGCAAAACCACCTCCTCTCCTCTCCATCATCTCCATTCCAAAACCACCGTCTCGCCTCTGCCTCTTCTCCATTGCAAAACCACCGTCTCCATTCCAAAATCTCCCCTAACGTAGGCCATCCTGCCATTGAGACACTGACACATGGGTCCCACCAAGCGTGGGGCCCACCTGTCAGCGACCGAAAGGCAGGGGAACCTCTCCTCTCCATCGTCTCCATTCCAAAACCACCATCTCGCCTCTCCCTCTTCTCTATTGCAAGACCACCGCCTCCTCCCATCTTCCAAAGCTAGCACCGGACCACTCAGAAGGACATCTATGGAGGGGATGCAGCAGCGAATCTGGCAGATCGCCGGCGGCGACCAAGCAAAGTTAGCCAGGTTGAAGGACATCCTTACTTGGTTTGACAATGAGTGGGAGATTTTGAGGACGGTGAGGGCCATGTGGCAATGTATGCGAAAGAGCGAGACGACGGTGATGAGGGCGGCGATGTACTCGTCGGTGCAGTCACGCCGCAGTCCTTCGAGTTCATGGAGTATCTCCTCTAGGCGATGGAGCAGACAAATTCTCCCTTGGCGAAAGTCAGGCGGAGGTGGTGGGCGTACAGGTCGAAGGTCGAGCACCCAGAGGATAACGAATCGATCGAGTACAGTGTGCCCTTCGTGAGCTTGCAGAGCCAGCCGGAGCCACTGGACTATTCGTTCTCCCACCGTAAGAGGAGGCCGGATGGCGCGACGTCACTTCCCCGCCGTTCTCCACGGTTCCCTTGACGCTCGCCTCGTTTCAACGGCGTCAGTAGGGTTTAAGGTAAGCTTCGCACTAACCTAATCTTCCATCTGCTCATGCTTACAATCAGTGTGACAACTAATAAAAATCATGCTTACAATCAGTCTCCGAGTACTACGCCAATCGCCATAAAATAGCTCTGGCCCTTTGGGTCAAAGTTGTGACACTGTGTACAAATAAAGAAAAATAGATTGGTGCTTCTTTCAGAAAAGAGTACAACCCTAGAAAACTGCCAATATAAGCTACTAGTATTTTTTTAGTCTAAGCTACTAGTATTTGGTTAGAGGATTTGCTGCCGAGAAAGATCCGTTCACAGTGAGCGCCACACATCCCACTGATGGTGGTGGATGCCAATGCTTAGATGGAGCAGGGTTGGTGTCAGTAATTTTTACTTGGCACCTCGCGCTCTGCATATATGCCGGTTCCATTCGTACATTTGTGCAATTCCACCAAAATGCAGATGAATAACCCTGTTTGCACAGATAATGAAAATGTGTGATTACATTATAGTGGCACTAGTTGATGAAACATACACTAATAAATAGAAGAAAATATTACATCATACTGGAAATCGACCCAAGTCTCCCCGATACACCTTCTGCCAGTGATGAACATCAGTGTACAACGGTAGTACAAGGAGGGGCCTTGAGACATTCAAATCTCTATTTTTGTGCAGATCAACTAAAATTAAGCACCCATATGCGTAAACGCTTAAACATTAACAATGGGACAAGTTGATGAAACATACATTATAAAAAGAGAAGCACTTTCTTTATCTACATTGGAAATGAAATGATAGAGAGAACACTCGCTCTATTTTAACTGTATTATTAATTCATTTTATCAGTGACACTAGGGTCGAGCAGGTGGCAGACGAGGTGTACCGTGCATCACAAGGATGAAGGCCGGGGGTGCTTAGACTGGGATACTGAAGCTGGCTCTTTCAGTCCCTATCTTCCCCCTGATGTTTTTGTGGTAGCATTTGGGTTGTATTTCAAACTTGGTCGAGCTGGTGCTGCATCCCCCTACCTGCCTAGCTTATGTGGCGAACTTGTCTCCTGCTAGTACTCAGTCCGTTCTAGTAGTAGTTGCATAATTGCCCGTTTACACTGAGATGTTGTCGAATAATGGTTCCCTATGGTTGGGTTTCTTTAATAAATCGGAGGGAACCCCCTCTTTCGATATAAAAAAAAAACAGTGGCACTAGCGGTGCCAAAACATTGCCTCAAATTAATAGTGCCACTAGATTAAGGTGCAAAATAATAACATTACTACTTTATCATGGCAGTGCCAAAACAGTAGCACAAGAGCATGATCAACATGCAGGATCTTTGGCAAACGGTCAGACCAAAAAGGAACATACCTCGTGATGGAAACCATATCTGCAGTCAACGGTATCGTATAAGGGATGACACTAGTCACCAACATGGATGATTCCATTCATGGGACTTTTTGGTGCAGTTCACCTAAAATGAAGCAATGTCCCATGAGCTAGCAGCTTCTTCTTCTTGTTTTTTTAAGAAAAGGGCTCCAACCCCGGTTCCATTTCCATCAGAAAACGAAACCCACAGAGCTTCTTCATTAGCTGCAATAAAATTGAGCAACATCAAGGTTGGTCGTGAAGCTCCTGGAGAGTAGGCCGACCAGGACAATTGCATCTATAACAAAAAGAAGCAACTTATCTTAATGGGAAATTTAGCAGGACATGAAAAAAAGTGCCATTGATTCATATTACTGGAGGCATTACATTGAAAACAACATTGGTTTAACGTGTCCTTACTTTTACCAGTGCGACTGCTACATTTTACATGTGGCATTACATAAGAGCGGCTCGGGGCAACAAACATCAGAAGAGGATATTTGGGTTGGTCCCATTTTTGTTCGGTATATAGCCACCTTATACTGTGTGAGGCTAGCAAATCTAGTGTTGGACTTACTCTGTTGACTTGTCCCCCAGTCCCCACTTTCTTTCCTTTTTCAACCAATAGATCAGGTTTATATTGAGTTTGTACTGCGTTCCCTTTATTTCCCTATTAGACCTAGAGACCAGTTGGATAGCCAGCCTCTTCTACTTTTCGCCCCCATTATTTCCTCTTTTGACCAAGTCCTTGATTCAGGTAACAAATATTCCCCCACCCCACACGCCCTTTCTTCCTTGTTTGAACCATGTACTACTAGATTCGAGTGCATGAACTAGTTTTACCTCTTAACAATAAAAAAATAGGTGGTTTTCGAACAGCCGATCGATCCTATATACATGTCAGGAGCTCGGGAAGTAGAGCAAGGCTGGTTTTGAAGGATGTTATACCCGAGGGTTGCCGGGACGTCGCTAGGTGGGTGGCGGGAGGCCAGATCTGCCCACACTACGGCAGCGAGGAAGAAGGGTTGGGAGGGCCTCCCTCGCCAGCGATGCTTGGGAGAGAACGGCAAGGCACACTGATCGGGACGCGCCGGCAGTGGGTAAGAGTCGTCGTCGAGGACGACCGTGTGAATGTTGCACCTTCCCCGGCGGAGAGGATCCGGCTGGATCTGTGACCAGCGGTGAGTAGAGAGAGAGTGTGTGGCCACCGCTGTCGTGTTTAGATCTGGAGAGGACGAGACAGTGTGAAGATACCAACACTAGCAAGCAAGCTCGGAGGCTCCTGCCTATATAGTGGAGTACTAGTTTTCTTTTGTCTACCGGCCGGAGCCGGCTTGACCTCGGCAATGACTGTCGAGAAGTCTTCATGCACGTGCCCCGGAGGCGCAGTTGTCGTCATTTTGATCTGAAGCACCGGATTATAACATATAACACGAAAAAAAATGCCACATGACAAGAAATCATAACCTCACTGCCCAAAGGAGACAAGATGAATCCCGACGGACAAACTAGACGAGGACCAAAGCTCATATAAAAGATAAACTCGTAGAAGAGGGGTCCGTCGATAGATGTCCTAATTAACATAGCCGGATTGACCTAGATGGAAGCTGAGTAGTCTTCGTGCATGTGCCCCCAATGACTAGCCCAACTCAGTTGTCGCTGTTTTACCCTCGCAGTGATCCGAAGCACATGACACCTAATTTTGCTAGATGACAAGAAACCTTTTTTTAGATTTCTCACCAGAACGACAGCCCTGTACAACACAGCCTGCACGATATGTAGACGATAGCCAATCCAGGCGTGTCTGCTGGAGTCTGGTCACATGCATGGACGAATTGATCTTTCGTGTCTTGTAGGGTTCGTCCAGGTACCAAGGTGGAGTATGTGCTTCTATTAACTCAGCCGACTTGCAGGGCCGGGGAGTGTGCCTATGGTCGGTTCTCAATTGCGGTCCCACATGTGTGTGCAAACGCAATATGACGCGCATTCCATTCGGAGATCGGCGTTTAAGACCGACCGACCGTCAGGGGTGCGACGCAAACGCGACGGGCATGTTGTATACTCCGTACATGTCTACCGCCATTTTCTTGAGGCTTTGCTCCATGGCGCAATCCATGGATACAAAATTACTATACTGTACTATTCAAAAGTCGAGGGTGGGGCTTTTCCCGCGCGGTAGGCGGGGCAGTGTTGGAAATATGCCCTAGAGGCAATAATAAAAGCATTATTATTATATTTCCTTGTTCATGATGATTGTCTTTTATTCATGCTATAACTGTATTATCCGGAAATCGTAATAGACGTGTGAATACATAGACCACAATACGTCCCTAGTGAGCCTCTAGTTGACTAGCTCGTTGGTCGACAGATAGTCATGGTTTCTCGACTATGGACATCGATGTCATTGACAACGGGATCACGCCATTAGGAGAATGACGTGATGGACAAGACCCAATCCTAAGCATAGCACAAAGATCGTGGTATCGCTTTTGTTAGAGCTTTTCCAATGTCAAGTATCTCTTCCTTAGACCGTGAGATCGTGTAACTCCCGGATACCGTAGGAATGCTTTGGTGTACCAAACGTCACAACGTAATCGGGTGACTATAAAGGTGCATTACAGGTATTTCCGAAAGTGTCATTGGGTTGACACGGATCGAGACATGGATTTGTCACTCCGTATGACGGAGAGGTATCACAGGGCCCACTCGGTAATGCATCATCATAATGAGCTCAAAGTGATCAAGTGTCTGGTCATGGGATCATGCATTACGGTACGAGTAAAGTGACTTGCCGGTAACGAGACTAAACGAGGTATTGGGATACCGACGATCGAGTCTCGGGCAAGTAACATACCGTCTGACAAAGGGAATAGCATACGGGTTGATTGAACCCTCGACATCGTGGTTCATCCGATGACAACATCGAGGAGCGTGTAGGAACCAACATGGGTATCCAGATCCCGCTGTTGGTTATTGACCGGAGAGCGCCTCGGTCATGTCTCATGTCTCCCGAACCCGTAGGGTCTACACTTAAGGTTCGGTGACGCTAGGGTTAAGAGGAAGACAAGTATGTGATTACCGAATGTTGTTCGGAGTCCCGGATGAGATCCCGGACGTCACGAGGAGTTCCGGAATGGTCCGGAGGTAAAGATTTATATATGGAAAGTGCTTAAACGGACTCCGGAAAGTTTCGGGGGTATACCGGTAATGTACCGGGGCCACCGGGAGAGTTCCGGAGGTCCACCGGGAGGGGCCACCCCTCCGGGGGGGGCCACATGGGCTAAGTGGGAGAGGGAGCCAGCCCCTAGTGGGCTGGGCGCACCTCCCCCCTTAGGCCCATGCGGCTAGGGCATGGGAGGGAAACCCAAAGGGGCAAAGGGGCGCCCTGGCTTGGGGGGCAAGCCACCCCTTTCCTCCTCCCTTGGCGCCGCCCCCTCTAGATGCCATCTAGAGGGGCCGCCCCTCTCCTTCCTCCTATAAATAGAGGGGTGGGGGAGGCTGCACACACCATTGAAGGCGTAGCCCCTCCCTCCCAACACCTCTCTTTCTCCACGCGAAGCTTACGGCCTCACGGAGAACTGCCAGACCAACCGCACCACGCCGTCGTGCTGCCATTGGAGTTGTCTTCCTCAACCTCTCCTTCATCCTTGCTGGATCAAGACGGAGGAGACGCCATCGTCCCGTACATGTGTTGAACGCGGAGGTGCTGTCCGTTCAGCACTTGGTCATCGGTGATCGGAATCACGTTGGGAACGTCTTCATCATCACCACTCCCTCGAACGCTTCCGCATCGATCTACAAGTGGTATGTAGATGCAAACTCTCTCTCTTGACTCGTTGCTTAGTAGAACTCATAGATGGATCTTGGTGAAACCGTAGGAAAATTTATTTTCTGCAACGCTCCCCAACAAAGTGGCATCATGAGCTAGGTCTATGCGTAGTTCTCTATTGCACGAGTAGAACACAATTTAGTTGTGGGCGTGGATCTTGTCAATTTACTTGCCGCTACTAGTCTTATCTTGCTTCCGCGGTATTGTGGGATGAAGCGGCCCGGACCAACCTTACACGTGACGCTTACGTGAGACCGGTTCCACCGACAAACATGCACTAGTTGCATAAGGTGGCTGGCGGGTGTCTTGTCTCTCCTACTTTAGTTGGAGCGGATTCGATGAAAAGGGTCCTTATGAAGGGTAAATAGAAGTTGACAAGATCACGTTGTGGTTATTCGTAGGTAAGAAAACGTTCTTGCTAGAACCCAATTGCAGCCACGTAAAGATGCAACAACAATTAGAGGACGCCTAACTTGTTTTTGCAGCAATTGTCATGTGATGTGATATGGCCAAGTTGTGATGAATGATGAATGACACATTGTGATGTATGAGATCATGTTCTTGTAATAGGAATCACGACTTGCATGTCGATGAGTATGACAACCGGCAGGAGCCATAGGAGTTGTCTTTATTTTTTGTATGACCATGCGTGTCATTGAAGAACGCCATGTAACTTACTTTACTTTATTGCTAAACGTTAGCCATAGAAGTAGAAGTAGTCGTTGGCGTGACAACTTCATGGAGGCACAATGATGGAGATCATGATGATGGAGATCATGATGATGGAGATCATGGTGTCATGCCGGTGACAAGATGATCATGGAGCCTCGAAGATGGAGATCAATGGAGCTTTATGATATTGGCCATATCATGTCACTACTATATATAATTGCATGTGATGTTTATTATGTTTATACATCTTGTTTACTTAGAACGACGGTAGTAAATAAGATGATCCCTTACAACAATTTCAAGAAGTGTTTCCCCTAACTGCACCGTTGCTAAAGTTCGTCGCTTCTAAGCACCACGTGATGATCGGGTGTGATGGATTCTTACGTTCACATACAACGGGTGTAAGACAGATTTACACACGCCGAAAACACTTAGGGTTTACTTGACGAGCCTAGCATGTACAGACATGGCCTCGGAACACGGAGACCGAAGGTCGAACACGAGTCGTATAGAAGATACGATCAACATGAGAATGTTCACCGATGATGACTAGTCCGTCTCACGTGATGATCGGACACGGCTTAGTCGACTCGGATCGTGTAACACTTAGATGACTAGAGGGATGTCTAATCTGAGTGGGAGTTCATTGAAATAATTTGATTAGATGAACTTAATTATCATGAACTTAGTCTAAAACTTTTGCATAATATGTCTTGTAGATCAAATGGCCAACGCTCATGTCAACTTGAACTTCAACGCTGCTCCTAGAGAAAACCAAGCTGAAAGATGACGGCAGCAACTATACGGACTAGGTCCGGAACCCGAGGATCATCCTCATAGCTGCTGTGAAACAATATGTCCTAGAAGGACCGCTAGGTGACGCTCCGTCGAAGAACCAAGACATTATGAATGCTTGGCAAACTCAAGGCTGATGATTACTCCCTCGTTCAAGTGCAGCATGCTTTACAGCTTAGAACCGGGCTCCAAAAGCGTTTTGAGCATCACGGAGCATATGAGATGTTCGAGGAGCTGAAACTTGTTTTCCAAGCTCACGCCGGTCGAGAGATATGACATCTCCGACAAGTTCTATAGTTGTAAGATGGAGGAAAACAGTTACAAGGAGCACATACCGAAGATGTCCGGGTTGCACAACCGTATGAGCTACCTGAATATTAACCTCCCCGATGAGGCGGTCATTGACAGAATCCTCCAATCGCTCCCACCAAGCTACAAGAGCTTTGTGATGAACTACAACATGCAGGGGATGGTAAAGACCATTCCTGAAGTGTTCTCTATGTGAAGTCACCGAGGTTGAAATCAAGAAAGAACATCAAGTGTTGATGGTCAATAAGACCACTAAGTTCAAGAAGGGCAAGGGTAAGAAGAACTTCAAGAAGGACGACAAGGAGGTTGCCGCGCCTGTAAGCAAGTTGCCGGAAGAAGTCAAAGAATGGACCCAAACCCGAGACTGAGTGCTTTTATTGCAAGGAGGGGTCATCGAAGCGGAACTGCCCCAAATACTTAGCGGACAAGAAGGCCGCAACACCAAAGGTATATCGATATACATGTAATTGATGTGTACTTTGCCAAGACTCGTAGTAACTCTTGGGTATTTGATACCGTGCCGTTGCTCATATTTGTAACTCACAGCAGAGCTGCGGAATAAGCGGAAACCGCAAAGGACGAGGTGACGATCTTGCGCGTCGGGAATGGTTCCAGAGTCGATGTGATCGCTGCCGCACGCTTACCTCTTCATTTACCTACGGGATTAGTTATGAACCTTAATAATTGTTATTTGGTGCCAAGTTTGAGCATGAATATTGTATCTGGATCTCGTTTAATGCGAGATGGCTACTCATTTAAATCCGAGAATAATGGTTGTTCTATTTATATGGGAGATATGTTTTATGGTCATGCTCCGATGGTCAATGGTTTATTCTTAATGAATCTCGAGCGTAGTATTACACATGTTTACAGCGTGAATACCAAAAGATGTAAAGTTGATAACGATAGTCCCACATATTTGTGGCATCGCCGCCTTGGTCACATTGGTGTCAAGCGCATGAAGAAGCTCCATGCCGATGGACTTTTGGAGTCTCTAGATTATGAATCATTTGACACATGCGAACCATGCCTTATGGGCAAGATGACCAAGACTCCGTTCTCCTAACAATGGAGCGAGCAACCAACTTATTGGAAATCATACATACCGATGTGTGCGGTCCAATGAGTGTTGAGGCTCATGGAGGATATCGTTATGTTCTCACTCTCACCGATGACTTGAGTAGATATGGGTATGTCTACTTAATGAAACACAAGTCCGAGACCTTTGAAAAGTTCAAAGAATTTCAGAATGAGGTAGAGAATCAACGTGACCGAAAAATAAAATTCCTACGATCAGATCGTGGAGGAGAATATTTAAGTCACGAATTTGGTACACACTTAAGAAAATGTGGAATCGTTTCACAACTAACGCTACCGAACACCTCAAAATAACGGTGTGTCCGAACGTCAGAATCGCACTCTATTAGATATGGTGCGATCTATGATGTCTCTTACCGATTTACCGCTATCATTTTGGGGATACGCTCTAGAGACAGCTACATTCACTTTAAATAGGGCACCGTCTAAGTCCGTTGAGATGACACCGTATGAATTATGGTTTGGAAAGAAACCTAAGTCGTCGTTTCTAAAAGTTTGGGGATGCGATGCTTATGTCAAGAAACTTCAACCTGAAAAGCTCGAACCCAAGTCAGAAAAATGCGTCTTCATAGGATACCCTAAAGAAACCATTGGGTATACCTTCTACTTAAGATCCGAGGGCAAGATTTTTGTTGCCAAGAACGGAACCTTTCTGGAAAAGGAGTTTCTCTCGAAAAAAGTAAGTGGGAGGAAAGTAGAGCTCGATGAAGTACTACCTCTTGAACAGGATAGTAGTGCAGCTCAGGAAAATGTTCCTGTGATGCCTACACCAACTGAAGAGGAAATTCATGATGATGATCAAGGTACTTCGGATCAAGTTGCTTGAACTTCAGAGGGTCCACTAGGACGCTGCTCCGCACTGCAGTGGTACGGCAACCCTGTCTTGGAAATCATGTTGTTAGACAACAATGAACCTTCAACTATGAAGAAGCGATGGTGGGCCCAGATTCCAACAAATGGCTAGAAGCCATGAAGTCCGAGATAGAATCCATGTATGAAAACAAAGTGTGGACTTTGACCGACTTGCCCGATGATCGGCGACGATAGAAAACAAATGGATTTTTAAGAAGAAGACGGACGCGGATGGTAATGTCACCATCTATAAAGCTCGACTTGTCGCTAAAGGTTATCGGCAAGTTCAAGGGATTGACTACGATGAGACTTTCTCTCCGTGGCGAAGCTTAAGTCCGTCCGAATCATGTTAGCAATTGCCGCATACTATGATTATGAGATATGGCAGATGGACGCCAAAACAGCGTTCCTTAACGGATATCTTAAGGAAGAGCTGTATATGATGCAGCCAGAAGGTTTTGTCGATCCTAAGAATGCTGACAAAGTATGCAAGCTCCAAATGATCTATTTATGGGCTGGTGCATTCATCTAGGAGTTGGAACATTCGCTTTGATGTGATGATCAATGCTTTTGGGTTTATGCAGACTTTTGGAGATGCATGCGTTTACAAGATAGTGTGTGGGAGCTCATAGCATTTCTCATATTATATGTAGATGACATACTTTTGATGGGAAATGATATAGAATTCTTGGACAGCATTAAGGCCTACTTGAATAAGTGTTTTTCAATGAAGGACCTTGGAGAAGCTGCTTATATATTAGGGATCAAGATCTATAGAGATAGATCGAGACGCCTCATAGGTCTTTCACAAAGCACATACCTTGATAAGATTTTGAAGAAGTTCAAAATGGATCAGTCCAAGAAAGGGTTCTTGCCTATACTGCAAGGTGTGAAATTGAGCTCAGCTCAATGCCCGACCACGGCAAAAGATAAAGAAGAGATGAGTGTCATCCCCTATGCCTCAGCCATAGGATCTATTATGTATGCCATGCTGTGTACCAGACCTGATGTAAACCTTGCCGTAAGTTTGGTAGGAAGGTACCAAAGTAATCCCAGCAAGGAACATTGGACAGCGGTCAAGAATATCCTGAAGTACCTGAAAAGGACAAAGGACATGTTTCTCGTTTATGGAGGTGACGAAGAGCTCGTCAGAAGGGTTATGTCGACGCTTAGCTTCGACCACAGATCTGGATGACTCTAAGTCACAAACCGGATACGTGTATATGTTGAATGGTGGAGCGATGGCTGGTGCAGCTGCAAGCGGCGTCGTGGCGGGATCTACATGTGAAGCGGAGTACATGGCAGCCTCGGAGGCAGCGCATGAAGCAATTTGGGTGAAGGAGTTCATCACCGACCTAGGAGTCATACCCAATGCGTCGGGGCCGATCAAACTCTTCCGTGACAACACCGAGCTATTGCCCTTGCCAAGGAGCCCAGGTTTCACAAGAAGACCAGGCACATCAAGCGTTGCTTCAACTCCATCCGTGAAAATGTTCGTGATGGAGACATAGAAATTTGTAAAGTGCATACGGATCTGAATGTCGCAGATCCGTTGACTAAACCTCTTCCATGGGCAAAACATGATCAACACCGTAACTCTATGGGTGTTCGATTCATCACAATGTAACTAGATTATTGACTCTAGTGCAAGTGGGAGACTGTTGGAAATATGCCCTAGAGGCAATAATAAAAGCATTATTATTATATTTCCTTGTTCATGATGATTGTCTTTTATTCATGCTATAACTGAATTATCCGGAAATCGTAATACACGTGTGAATACATAGACCACAATACGTCCCTAGTGAGCCTCTAGTTGACTAGCTCGTTGGTCGACAGATAGTCATGGTTTCCTGACTATGGACATCAGATGTCATTGACAACGGGATCACGTCATTAGGAGAATGACGTGATGGACAAGACCCAATCCTAAGCATAGCACAAAGATCGTGTAGTTCGCTTTGTTAGAGCTTTTCCAATGTCAAGTATCTCTTCCTTAGACCGTGAGATCGTGTAACTCCCGGATACCGTAGGGAATGCTTTGGGTGTACCAAACGTCACAACGTGAATCGGGTGACTATAAAGGTGCATTACAGGTATTTCCGAAAGTGTCTGCGGTTGACACGGATCGAGACAGGATTTGTCACTCCGTATGACGGAGAGGTATCACAGGGCCCACTCGGTAATGCATCATCATAATGAGCTCAAAGTGATCAAGTGTCCGTCACGGGATCATGCATTACGGTACGAGTAAAGTGACTTGCCGGTAATCTAGACTAAACGAGGTATTGGGATACCGACGATCGAAGTCTCGGCAAGTAACATACCGTCTGACAAAGGGAATAGCATACGGGGTTGATTGAACCCTCGACATCGTGGTTCATCCGATGACAACATCGAGGAGCGTGTGGGAACCAACATGGGTATCCAGATCCCGCTGTTGGTTATTGACCGGAGAGCGTCTTGGTCATGTCTGCATGTCTCCCGAACCCGTAGGGTCTACACACTTAAGGTTCGGTGACGCTAGGGTTAATAGGAAGACAAGTATGTGATTACCGAATGTTGTTCGGAGTCCCGGATGAGATCCCGGACGTCACGAGGAGTTCGGAATGGTCCGGAGGTAAAGATTTATATATGGAAAGTGGTTAAACGGACTCGGAAAGTTTTGGGGTATACTGTGATGTACCGGGGCCACCGGAGAGTTCCGGAGGTCCACCGGGAGGGGCCACCCCTCCCGGGGGGCCACATGGGCTAAGTGGGAGAGGGAGCCAGCCCCTAGTGGGCTGGGCGCACCTCCCCACCTAGGCCCATGCGGCTAGGGCATGGGGAGGGGAAACCCTAAAGGGGCAAAGGGGCGCCCGGCTTGGGGGCAAGCCACCCCTTTCCTCCTCCTTGGCCGCCGCCTATAGATGCCATCTAGAGGGGGCCGGCCCCCTCTCCCTTCCTCCTATAAATAGAGGGGTGGGGGGGAGGGCTGCACACACCATTGAAGGCGCAGCCCCTCCCCTCCCCAACACCTCTCTTTCTCCACGCGAGCTTGGCGAAGCCCTGCCGGAGAACTGCCATACCAACTGCACCACGCCGTCGTGCTGCCATTGGAGTTGTCTTCCTCAACCTCTCCTTCATCCTTGCTGGATCAAGACGGAGGAGACGCCATCGTCCCGTACGTGTGTTGAACGCGGAGGTGCTGTCCGTTCAACACTTGGTCATCGGTGATCGGAATCACGTTGGGAACGTCTTCATCATCACCACTCCCTCGAACGCTTCCGTACTCGATCTACAAGTGGTATGTAGATGCAAACTCTCTCTCTTGACTCGTTGCTTAGTAGAACTCATAGATGGATCTTGGTGAAACCGTAGGAAATTTTTTATTTTCTGCAACGTTCCCCAACAGGCAGTTCCGCCTAGTCGGTTCGACAGAGACGCTAGAAGATGAGGGAGTAGGCTGCTGCAAACGTAGGATTGTGTGATTTGACAGTGAGTTACTGCTGGATAGGTGGGGCCTGGTGATTTGACTTGCCATTATCATTTTAACTGCGGTGCTACGACCGGCTTGAGTCTCCCGATTCCTGACCACCTCCATACAGGTGCCTCTCCCGATGCTCCACCATGTAGAGGCTGGCTCTTGCTTGATAGCCCACTCCTCCACTTTTTCCTTGCCTCGTTCCCCCACATATGCAAATATGCCATGTAAAGCGGGCTTATAGCCCACTATTGTACTTGATCCTACAGGTGCTAAGCCTGCCACATAGGCATAAAGTCTGATGTGGCAAGTTAATTAAGAAGAGAGAGACTAGTTTGGTGACCCCAGAAGAAACGGTGCTAAGCGCGTGTACCTAGATGAAGCAAACTTAGCAATAAAAAACTAAGCACCTATGCATTGGGGACTTGAGTTGCTAAGCCATTTAATGCCCATAGCACCTCATCTAAGCACCATTTCATTGGAAGAGGTCACTCCTTGGCAAATGCAATAAATACTACGAAGAAAGAGATAGAGAGAAGTAAACAAAAATACTCTTATAGCCAACCTTATAGCTAACCTTGTTGTATGAGTGACTAAGTGATGACTATGTATGACATGCCAACATCAGATAGCCTAACGCACCGTGTTAAATCTCCAAGGGCGCGACCACGCGAGTGAGGCGACGGTCGTGGTAGGCGCGGCCATGATACGGGCTGCTGGCAGCCCTTGGATCTGAGATTGAAAGGTCGCATGCTAAGTTGCTCAAAATTTGCAGAATAACCCTCTAGGATAGGATATTCACCCATAGGTCTAGAATCACGCCATGCAACCGTTCGATCTCATATCCAAGGGCTCTCAGAAGCCCGTATCATGGGAGAATGGAAAGCTTCGTATCACCTGTAATTTTCCTGACGCTTGACACGACATCGAAAGCCATTTAATTGGGCGTCGAGTAGACATGACATCTAATTGGGCCCCCATAGTACTGTGCATGAATCCATTTATCCACCAGGCAAGGCACTACCCTGCCATTCGCACGCCCCCCCCCCCCAGTCGACATTTCTACAATCGACAAACTGCTCCTAGTCGTCCCGTCCTTTCACATTACAGCAGTTCCACTAATCCTAACCCTCCTCCCAAATCCATGGCGTCCCAAATCTCTATGATCGGCGGTGAGTACAAGGTTAGAACCATCACCAGCGATGAGTTCGACGTCATCTACACCCGTTCTTCCGCAATGGTGAAAGAATGCCTTGCTCGCTTCAAATGCATGTTTGAAAACTCAAATGATGAGTGGGTCGCTGGGCTAGATGTTGAGTACACCACAGTCCTGGGAAGCGTGAAGAAACTAAACGAGGCAGAGAAGAAGAAGCCTGCTGTGATCCAGGTTTGCATGCATGACTTATGCTTGGTCTACCACATATGCCATGCCGACGTTGAGTGCATGGAATTTAAGAAGTTTTTCAAGGGCGGCCGAGTCAAATTCGTTACTGTAGACTTTACGAACGACAAGGGAATCCTGGGTCGGATAGGCCTCATTGTAGGCGACCCCTTCGACCTCCAGAAGGAAGGGCTGGTGCCCTCCCTTGATCAGCCTTCAATGCTGACCCTGGCAGGAGCCATGGTTCATCCTTCGTATGGTAAACTAGAGAAACCTCCCTACACGTTTCATCGTAATGCATGGCAGTGGAATGTACTAGATATGGACCACATCCACTACGCTGCAATGGATGGATACCTTTGTTTCAATATCTACAAGGGTTGGATGAAGAGCAAGAACCAAGTGTGCGGTTCAAGCAAAAAGTATCGCGTAAGAGGAAGAGGGACAAGGACAAAGTCGAGGACGTGGACGAGGACTCCGAGTAAGGTGGCAGTGTCGTTGCTCATGGTGGTTCTAATGCAGTTTCTACCGGATAAGCTGCTTAGTTTAATTTCTGGTGTGCTTAGTTTTATTTGAGGGGTGTGTTGTGCTGAGCCCCCAGCAGAACTATGTTATGTTTCTTCTCGTTATATTTCGTACATTTCATCTTTTAGTTGGTATAGTACTACCACTCGTTTCTTGACATTATATAAATACAATATATATGGCCAACATCATATAGCCAGCAGTTTAGTTATCAAAGAATTTCATGGTGCTTAGTTTTGTCAAAGAATTCCAGGGTGCTTAGTTTTATTTGAGGGGTGTGTTGTGCTGGACACCATTAACTTATCATTGTGAGAATCGGCTTATTTTTTTCATGTAACATGGTCAACGGGTTTGACGTGAAAATAACAATGTCTAATGGCATTTCTGAGCAAACATCTAACTTAACGATGGCATTTTTTAGATATCGAATTGCATTTTTGAGCAGGCATCTCGCGGATCGATGGCATTTTTTGAGTAGCTGTAACTTCTAATGGCAAAACTGAGTAGTGATACATAACTAGTGGCATAAATAGTAAGAACCCAAGAACTAAATAGGGATAATTTCTTTATTTCTTTATACCTTTGTGTGTGAAACAATATACGCTGCTTACCGCCAGATTTGCTTTACAGAGGCAACATAGAATTATATGAGTGCCCTATTAAATTTTGGAATTATTCCGGGTTCGTTTGGCCTTTTTATACATTAATGAGTTTCTGATCATTTAATGTGCAAAATTCAAATTTGAACTACAAGCACATGCTCCCGTGCACCAAAGTTGACTGAAAAATCACATGTGTGTCATCGGGTGAATTTGTAGGTCCCATGCAAGAAATGGGAAGGAAATTCCAACATCTGGGCATCGTGGTTCGGCCGAGAACATTGGAAGCTTGGTTTTAAAATTCTTGTAAATCCAAAACACGCCTGAACATCATGAAACATGGCATGGTGTCATGTCATGGTACTACCATGCTGTGGTAAAAAAATGCAGAATAGGAACAAGTTTGGTATAAGGTTATTGCAAACCGGAGCTTCTCTCAAGAAGGCTCGTGGTTCTGAGAGGGAACGTGTCACCTTTGTGTGCATAATTCAAAATTTAAATACAACCACATGCTCCAGTGCACCAAAGCTGTTTGAAAAATAACATGTGTGTCCTCGAGTAAATTTCTAGGTCCCATGCCAGAAATGGGAATGAAATTCGAACATCTGGGCGTCATGGCTCGGCTGGAAATATTGAGAAACTTGGTTTTTTAATTCCTGTAAATCCGAAACACGCATGAAAATCATGAAACTTGGCTTGGTGCCATAACATGGCACCAACATGCTGTGGTAATTTTGCTGTCCGATTTGCAAAGGCGCACACATTAACAATCAACAAAGTCATTTTGGAACAAGTGCTTTCACGTTACAATCGGAAACACAAGTATTATTGAAACCATGGGCGTTCTATTTAACATTTACATTCCGCCACGCGTCCCCTTTTTTTATTAGCTAGGAGGCGCCGTGCAAGGTAGCTATTTGAGTATGGGAGGCGTATGATCAGACCCCTGCGCGTGCTTATCGGGAGGAGAGCCCTTTGACCTCCATTTGCCGTCCACCTCTGTCCCAAGGTACCATTAATGGCGCCCGAGCCTCTGTTTAATGGCTTGGAAATGTCTCACTCGACTGAGATTTAAGAGAGAAAAAAGAAAATCTGAAAAGAAAATTTTGCATGGATCTTGATGTAAGATCCGACGGACCTATATAGCATCTACTGCGACTTATAGCAAGACTGATGAATATATATAAGGACGACGAGAGTGGATAATAATTGTCTTACACAATTAGGAAGATAATTAAAAAATCCACATGCGGCTACGCCCGAAATACACAAGGGCGAAAGAAGAAGGAAGACACATACAACGATCTAGCTCTCTGATCTCTACTTTCTTTATGCGCTGCAGGTCGCGGAGACTAGTTCTCGCGGCGGGCGATGATCTCTTTCATCAGTTTCATGTCCTTAATACGCTGCTTGGCAGCATCCATGGATTCCTCCACCAGCCTATTGCGCTCGATGCGGAGCATGGCATTCTCGTCCATAAGTTTCTTGATAATGACGCCCGTCCTATGCAACACGGCAGCGGTCTCCTCCTCCTGCTTCTCCCTTCCGGTGATCTTTGCCCTCAGCAGGTCGCGCTCGCCCCGGAGCTTCGCATTGCCCTCCCCGAGTTGCCGGATGACGCCGGGAGCCTCGTCCTGCATCCTCGCCCAGCCGGAGATCTGATCCATCTGGCTATGGACTATCGCATGCATGCGCCTGTAAGAGTCCTCGCCTGCCCGCGAGAAATTTTTCCAGGCCGCCGCGGCACGGCAGGACCTCCCTGCTGCTTCGACGGCGTGGCGAGACATCTCTGCTGCTTCGGCGGCGTGGCCGGACCAGTCTGCTACATCGACAGCGCGGCGGGACCTCCGTGCTGCTTCGGCGGCGCGGTGGGACCTCTGTGCTGCTACTGCTGCGCGGCAGGACATGTCGGCTGCTTTCGCGGCAAGGCATGACATCTCTCGTGCTTCCTCTTCCATGCTCACCTCTCCCTGGTGGAAATCTCTCGACCCAGAACTCACGCTGGCTATGGGTTGATTGTTTCTTGTGGATGAGGAGTTGAGAAGGAATGTGCAGTCATCTTAGCATAGTAGTATTTATAACCGAGTACTACTAATATGCTCCTAAGTGGGAAACCGTTTAGGTTGTGATCGGTGTGAACAGGTTTGCAATTAAATATAGCGTGGTAGTAGTAGTAATTTGGAATGTGACGAGACGCGCTCAAGATTTATTGATAGTTCTAGTTTCGAAGTGCGGCACTATTCCCGGATGGTGTAACGTCGGCACGTTTTCTTAGCCGTGGTGTAGCATATGGCTTGGTACTACTAGTTCTTTTTCTACTGCTGTGTACATGCAAAAACTGGCACCGTCGGATACATATCTTACGCTTGGCGTTCGACAGGAATAGCCTCGTGGCGAGCTATAGACTAGTCTTTTTTTCAGACGCATTACACCTATCTCTCGGGACTTCTCGCACGCACCATCACTGCTCCCTAGGCCGATGCCACCCACATACAGTTGTACTCTGAGAAGAGGTGCACGCACGCACTCGTCCTCTCTCACACACCCATATGTAGCTACGAATTGTAGTGTTCTCAACCATCCGATTGGCTCTATCATAGGTTGCACGTTGCTCCTTGGCCTTGAGATTGAGATGTTTTAAACGCGGAGGTGATACATCTCCAACGTATCTATAACTTTTGATTGTTCTATGCTATTATATTATCTGTTTTGGATGTTTATGGGCTTTATTATACACTTTTATATTATGTTTGGGACTAACCTATTAACCCAGAGCCTAGTGCCAGTTTCTGTTTTTTCCCTTGTTTCAGTGTTTCGCAAAAAATGAATATCAAACGGAGTCCAAACGGAATGTAATCTTCAGGAGAGTTATTTTTGGAACGGAAGCAATCCAGGAGAATTGGAGTGCACGTCTGGGAATCAACGAGGAGAGCACGAGGCAGGGGGGCCATCTTCATCATCCCGGCGCTCTCCATGATGAGGAGGGAGTAGTTCACCCTCGGGGCTGAGGGTATGTACCAGTAGGTATGTGTTTGATCTCTCTCTCTCTCTCTCTCTCTCTCTCTCTCTCTCTCTCTCTCGTGTTCTTGACGTGATACGATCTTGATGTATCGCGAGCTTTGCTATTATAGTTGGATCTTCTGATGTTTCTCCCCCTCTACTCTCTTGTAATGGATTGAGTTTTCCCTTTGAATTTATCTTATCGGATTGAGTCTTTAAGGATTTGAGAACACTTGATGTATGTCTTGCCGTGCTTATCTGTGGTGACAATGGGATATCACGTGATCCACTTGATGTACGTTTTGGTGATCAACTTGCAGGTTCCGCCCATGAACCTATGCATAGAGGTTGGCACGCATTTTCGTCTTGACTCTCTGGTAGAAACTTTGGGGCACTCTTTGAATTACTTTGTGATGGTTGAATAGATGAATATGAGATTGCGTGATGCATATCGTATAATCATACCCACGAATACTTGAGGTTACAATGGAGTATCTAGGTGACATTAGGGTTTTGGTTGATTTGTGTCTTAAGGTGTTATTCTAGTACGAACTCTTTGATAGATCGAACGGAAAGAATAGCTTCATGTTATTTTACTACGGACTCTTGAATAGATTGATCAGAAAGAATAACTTTGAGGTGGTTTCGTATCCTACAATAATCTCTTCGTTTGTTCTCAGCTATTAGTGACTTGGAGTGACTCTTTGTTGCATGTTGAGGGATAGTTATATGATCCAATTATGTTATTATTGTTGAGAGAACTTGCACTAGTGAAAGTATGAACCCTAGGCCTTGTTTCCTAGCATTGCAATACCATTTGTGCTCACTTTTATCATTAGTTACCTTGCTGTTTTTATATTTTCAGATTACAAAACCTATATCTACCATCCATATTGCACTTGTATCACCATCTCTTCGCCGAACTAGTGCACCTATACAATTTACCATTGTATTGGGTGTGTTGGGGACACAAGAGACTCTTTGTTATTTTGTTGCAGGGTTGTTTGAGAGAGACCATCCTCATCCTACGCCTCCATGGATTGATAAACCTTAGGTCATCCACTTGAGGGAAATTTGCTACTGTCCTACAAACCTCTGCACTTGGAGGCCCAACAACGTCTACAAGAAGAAGGTTGCGTAGTAGACATCAAGCTCTTTTCTGGCACCGTCGCCGGGGAGGTGAGCGCTTGAAGGTATATCTGTAAATCTTGCAATCGAATCTTTTTGTTTCTTGTTATATCACTAGTTCAGTTTATAAAAGAAAACTAAAAAACGGAATTTAGTTTATCTCATACGCTTCATCTTTTTAATATCTTTCGTAACTATGATGAAAAGGAAAATTGTGCTCAAGTGCTAGAGGAAGAAGTCTATAAAATGTTTGGCACTAAATCGTTGAATGATGAGCATGATTGCAATGTTGTTAGTATGAAATCTTTGAATATCCATAGTACTAATGATGATTGCACTAGTTATGATGAAAATGTCTTCTCTAAACATGTCAATTTTCGTGGAGTGCATTGGGTTTGCAAGTACACACCAAATAGGGAAGATATATATTGCAAGAGGCATAAGCATTTGGAAACTAAATGGTTGCAAGAAAGGCTAAATGTTAGTGCTGTAAATTTAAAATATGTTAGCCATACTTGTGAACTTCGCAATGAACATGGTCATTTAAATATCAAATGCAAATTTTTCATGATCGAATCGTGTCCAAAAATTGTGATGACTTGATTTCCCTTGCACAACATAATGAACTTAGTTTGATTTTGGGTTATGAAGAAATGAAACATCAAACTAAGCTTATTCCAGAATATAACCTCGAGAAATTCCTCGCTATTGATCTAGAAGAAATTTATATGTATTGTGCGGTGAATTGCATTTAAAATCCGTATATCGCCAATTACATAAAGAAAAGAAAACAAATAGAGGATGAAGAGAATACTAATGAAAGGGAAGAGGCTTCCCAATATCCTCCTATTATTTCTTATGATGAATCAGGTAACGAGGAGGAGCCTTCTATCCAACCAATCTCATTAATAAGGAGCTCCAAAAAGAGGATTGAACCCACACATGATGTGAAGAAGAAAAAGAAAAGACGGAGAAGCAAAGGTAGAAAGGTATCTCTCCCAAATGACGTTGCTCCTATTATTAATTGTGATGATGATAATTGCTATACTATTGATGCTATCCATACTATTAATGATGAGAGTGATTATGCTTATGATATGAAAAGGCCCAAGCTTGGGGATGCTATGTTTGATGAAGATGATGTTTTTGAGAATATATTTTCTGCAATTAATGTTTTTCCCAAGCTTGGGGATGCTACGTTTAATGAAGATGATATTTTTAGTCTCCCAAGTTTTGATATGCAAATTTATAACAATGATAGCATGCCACTTACTTATGATGATTATATTGATGAAAGTGGGTTTGGAAGAGTGTCAACTTTAGGAAGTAATGGTCCCACTATTTTGGAGGATGTTGAATCTTATTATGATAATTATGAAAGTGGATTTGGAGAGGTCATGACTTTATTTAGCAATGATCCCATTATCTTGGAAGAGGTTTCAATCGATTATGATGAGAACAAAGTTGCTACTTGTGATGATTATTGTGATGATACATATGCTATAAAAAGTAGTGATGATTATATTTATAAAACTTGTCATGATTATGATTACCCTTTTTCTGAACATTACTCTTTTAATGTGGAAACAATTTATAGTATTCGAGTCTCTTATGATACTCCCACTATTCCTCATGAGAAGAAATTTGCTTATGTGGAGAGTAATAAAAATTCTATGCTTGTAGATCATGAAAAGAATGCTTTAGGTGCTGGTTATATTGTTGAATTCATTCATGATGCTACTGAAAATTATTATGAGGAAGGAATATATGCTTGTAGGAATTGCAATAATATCAAGTTTCCTCTCTATGTGCTTAAAGTTTTGAAGTTATGCTTGTTGTGCCTTCCTATGATAGTTGATTATTGTTCCCATAAGTTGTTTGCTCACAAAATCCCTATGCATAGGAAGTGGGTTAGACTTAAATGTCCTATTCATATTCTTCATGATGCTCTCTTTATGTTTTAATTCTTATGTTTTATGTGAGCATCATTGAAATCATCATGCCTAGCTAGGGGCGTTAAACGATAGCGCTTGTTGGGAGGCAACACAATTTTATTTTAGTTTCTTGATTTTTGGTTCTGTTTAGGAATAAATAATCTATCTAGCCTCTGTTTAGATGTGGTTTTATGTTTTAATTAGTGTTTGTGCCAAGTAAGACCTATATGATCTTCTTGGATGATAGTTATTTGATCTTGCTGAAAATTCCAGAAACTTTCTGTTCACAAAAACAATTTTTTAAAATCACCAGAACGTGATAAAATACTGATTACAATTGAAGCAGATCAATAATCAAATTATCTAGGTCGTCCTATTTTGGTAAAAAAATTGAAGTTCCAGAAGTTTGCGTTAGTTACAGATTACTACGGACTGTTCTGTTTTTGACAGATTCTGTTTTTCATGTGTTGTTTGCTTAATTTGATGAATTTATGGCTAGTAAAATAGTTTATAAACCATAGATAAGTTGGAATACATTAGATTTAAGACCAATACAAATAAAGAATGAGTTCATTACAGTACCTTGAAGTGGTGTTTTGTTTTTTCGCTAACGGAGCTTACGAGTTTTCTGTTATGTTTTGTGTTGTGAAGTTTTCAAGTTTTGGGTAAAGATTTGATGGACTATGGAATAAGGAGTGGCAAGATCCTAAGATTGGGGATGAACAAGGCACCCCAAGGTAATATTCAAGGACACCAAAAAGCCAAAGCTTGGGGATGCCCCAGAAGGCATCCCCTCTTTCGTCCTCATCCATCGGTAACTTTACTTGGAGCTATATTTTTATTCACCACATGATATATGTTTTGCTTGGAGCATCATTTTATTCTATTTTGTTTTGCTTGCTGTATGAATAAAATGCCAAGATCTGAAATTCTTAAATGCTAGAGAGTCTTCACATAGTTGCATAATTATTCGACTACTCATTGATCTTCACTTATATCTTTTGGAGTAGTTTGCCATTTGTTCTAGTGCTTCACTTATATCTTTTAGAGAACGACGGTGGTTTTATTTTGAAGAAATAGATGAACTCTCATGCTTCACTTACATTATTTTGAGAGTCCTAAATAGCATGGTAATTTGCTTGGATTATGAATTTAGTCCTAATATGATGGGCATCCAAGAGGGATATAATAAAAACTTTCATATAAAGTGCATTGAATACTATGTGAAGTTTGATTCCTTATGATTGCTTTGAGATATGCGGATGGTAATATTAGAGTCATGCTAGTGAGTAGTTGTGAATTTGAGAAATACTTGTGTTAAAGTTTGTGATTCCCGTAGCATGCACGTATGGTGAACCGTTATGTGATGAAGTCGGAGCATGATTTATTTATTGATTGTCTTCCTTATGAGTGGCGGTCGGGGATGAGCGATGGTCTTTTCCTACCAATATATCCCCCTAGGAGCATGCACGTAGTACTTTGTTATGATAACTAATAGATTTTTGCAACAAGTATATGAGTTCTTTATGACTAAGGTTGAGTCCATGGATTATACGCACTCTCACCTTTCCACCATTGCTAGCCTCGCTAATACCGCGCACCTTTCGCCGGTATCGTACACCCACCATATACCTTCCTCAAAACAGCCACCATACCTACCTATCATGGCATTTCCATAGCCATTCCGAGATATATTACCATGCAACTTTCCACCGTTCCGTTTATTATGACACGCTCCATCATTGTCATATTGCTTTGCATGATCATGTAGTTGACATTATATTTGTGGCAAAGCCACCATTCATAATTCTTTCATACATGTCACTCATGAGTCATTTCACATCCCGGTACACCGGCGGAGGCATTCATATAGAGTCATATTTTGTTCTAAGTATCGAGTTGTAAGTAATAAAAGTGTGATGATCATCATTATTAGAGCATTGTCCCAGTGAGGAAAGGATGATGGAGACTATGATTCCCCCACAAGTCTGGATGAGACTCCGGACTAAAAAAAAAATGAGAGAAAAAGAGAGAAGGGGCAATGCTACTATCCTTTTACCACACTTGTGCTTCAAAGTAGCACCATAATCTTCATGATAGAGAGTATCCTATGTTGTCACTTTCATATACTAGTGGGAATTTTCATTATAGAACTTGGCTTGAATATTCCAATGATGGGCTTCCTCAAAATGCCCTAGGTCTTCTTGAGCAAGCGAGTTGGATGCACACCCACTTAGTTTCTTTTTGAGCTTTCATACACTTATGGCTCTAGTGCATCCGTTGCATGGCAACCCCTACTCACTTACATTGATATCTATTGATGGGAATCTCCATAGCCCGTTGATACGCCTAGTTGATGTGAGACTATCTTCTCCTTTTTGTCTTCTCCACAACCACTATTCTATTCCACCTATAGTGCTATGTCCATGGCTCACGCTCATGTATTGCGTGAAGATTGAAAAAGTTTGAGAACGTCAAAAGTATGAAACAATTGCTTGGCTTGTCATCGGGGTTGTGCATGATTTAAATATTTTGTGTGATGAAGATAGAGCATAGCCAGACTATATGATTTTGTAGGGATAGCTTGCTTTGGCCATGCTATTTTGAGAAGACATGATTGCTTTATTAGTGCTTGAAGTATTATTATTTTCATGTCAATATTAAACTCTTGTCTTGAATCTTATGGATCTGAACATTCATGCCACAATAAAGAGAATTACTTAGAGAATTATGTTAGGTAGCATTCCACATCAAAAATTCTGTTTTTATCATTTACCTACTCGATGACGAGCAGGAATTAAGCTTGGGGATGTTGATACGTCTCCAACGTATCTATAATTTTTGATTGCTCCATGCTATTATATTATCTGTTTTGGATGTTTATGGGCTTTATTATACACTTTTATATTATTTTTGGGACTAACCTATTAACCCAGAGCCTAGTGCCAGTTTCTGTTTTTTCCCTTGTTTCAGTGTTTCGCAGAAAAGGAATATCAAACGGAGTCCAAACGGAATGAAACCTTCGGGAGAGTTATTTTTGGAATGGAAGCAATCCAGGAGACTTGGAGTGCACGTCAGGGAATCAACGAGGAGAGCACGAGGCAGGGGGGGCGCACCCAGCGCGCCCTCCACCCTCGTGGGCCCCTCGTGGCTTCCTTGACCGACTTCTTTCGCCTATATATATCCATAAACCCTAAAAACTTCGGGGAACAGAATAGATCGGGAGTTCCGCAACCGCAAGCCTCTGTAGCCATCAAAAACCAATGGGGACCCTGTTCCGACACCCTGCCGGAGGGGGGATCCCTCACCGGTGGCCATCTTCATCATCCCGGCGCTCTCCATGAGGAGGAGGGAGTAGTTCACCCTCTGGGCTGAGGGTATGTACCAATAGCTATGTGTTTGATCTCTCTCTCTCTCTCTCTCTCTCTCTCTCGTGTTCTTGAGGTGATACGATCTTGATGTATCGGGATCTTTGCTATTATAGTTGGATCTTATGATGTTTCTCCCCCTCTACTCTCTTGTAATGGATTGAGTTTTCCCTTTGAATTTATCTTATCGGATTGAGGCTTTAAGGATTTGAGAAGACTTGATGTATGTCTTGCCGTGCTTATCTGTGGTGACAATGGGATATCACGTGATCCACTTGATGTATGTTTTGGTGATCAACTTGCAGGTTCTGCCCATGAACCTATGCATAGAGGTTGGCACACATTTTCGTGTTGACTCTCTGGTAGAAACTTTGGGGCACTCTTTGAATTACTTTGTGATGGTTGAATAGATGAATATGAGATTGTGTGATGCATATCATATAATCATACCCACGGATACTTGAGGTTACAATGGAGTATCTAGGTGACATTAGGGTTTTGGTTGATTTGTGTCTTAAGGTGTTATTCTAGTACGAACTCTGTGATAGATCGAACGAAAACAATAGCTTCGTGTTATTTTACTACGGACTCTTGAATAGATTGATCAGAAAGAATAACTTTGAGGTGGTTTCGTATCCTACAATAATCTCTTTGTTTGTTCTCAGCTATTAGTGATTTGGAGTGACTCTTTGTTGCATGTTGAGGGATAGTTATATGATCCAATTATGTTATTATTATTGAGAGAACTTGCACTAGTGAAAGTATGAACCCTAGGCCTTGTTTCCTAGCATTGCAATACTGTTTGTGCTCACTTTTATCATTAGTTACCTTGCTGTTTTTATATTTTCAGATTACAAAAACCTATATCTACCATCCATATTGCACTTGTATCACCATCTCTTCGCCGAACTAGTGCACCTATACAATTTACCATTGTCGTTGGGTGTGTTGGGGACACAAGAGACTCTTTGTTATTTGGTTTCAGGGTTGTTTGAGAGAGACCATCTTCATCCTACGCCTCCCGCGGATTGATAAACCTTAGGTCATCCACTTGAGGGAAATTTGCTACTGTCCTACAAACCTCTGCACTTGGAGGCCCAACAACGTCTACAAGAAGAAGGTTGCGTAGTAGACATCAGGAGGCTAAGATGGAGGCGCGAGGTTTTGGTTAATGTGCGGGCCGCACACGGCACCAACACGACACGAGCTTCGTCTGCCTGGTGCACATGCAGTCGGGTGAGTTGTCCAAGTATAGACACAACCAGGCCCCCGTTGGTATCCGCGCCTCGACTTTGGCTGGTCATAGTGGAGAGTAACATAGACCAGTTACTAGTCTATGTTACTAGTACCTTCATAGTGTGTAGTGTCTTATAGTATATGCATAGTTTTGCTCCATGGCACAATCCATCGATACTACTACTTTACAAATGTCTACATTTTTAAAAGGCTAGAGGGCGGGGCAGTCTAGCTTGGTCCTTTTCACGAGAGGCGAGGACCTTTGTGATTTGATGGCTCATTACTGCAATGGCTGGGCCTTGTGATTTGACTGCTCGTATAAATGTGCCGACGACCTGAGGAGGAGCAAGAACCATGCGGTATACTCAAGTTTTCCACTGGAGTACGAGGGAGGAGCACGAAACACGGCAACCCAGTGCCATATCCTCTACTCTCTACTCTTATTATATATTACTAGCAAGAGGCATTGTTCTATCGGCGATAAAGAATGATCTAATTAGCTAGTCATCTCCTTTTTAGCATTGTTCTATTCATGCCTCGCAGAGAAGGTGACACTGCGGCGAAACACCCGAAGCAAAATAAGAAACACAGGAGCAAAAGAAGAAGGTGTATTATCACCCCCCAAAAAGAAGGAAGATGCACACACAAGTCTGGGGCGCTGCTCTCACTACATGAAGGGTTGCTGGCCGCGGAGTCGTAACTGCTTCTTCATCGCCTCCATGACCTCCATCTCCTTGCGCGTCTCCTCCGCCATCTTCATCATTGTGTCCATGATGCGGGATTTCTCGACGCGAGCCTTCATCATCTGTTCCACGGCCGCATTACGTACCTTGACAGCAGCCGGGTGCTCGATGCGGAACTTCGCCAACTCCTCCTTCTGTTCCATGACGAGGGCCTGCAACATCTTTATCGAGGAACTACTATTCTCATGCAGCTTCTTCCAGCCAGTGTTCTCCTCCTTCAGCAGGCCGAGCTCGTGCCAGAGCTTCGCGTTGTCCTCCTGAAGTTGTAGGATTTCGCCAGTCGCCTTCCTCTCCAAGGCAATGCGCTTCTTTAGCAGCATCACCAAGCCGGCGGTCAACACCCCCTGCTCATTGAGCTCAGCGGGCATATCGTCGAGGCTCTCCTTCAGCAGCTCCACCAAGCCGTGGATGAACTCCTTCTGCTTATTGAGGTGCTTATTGAGGTGCTTATTGAGCTGATCGGGCATGCCGTCGAGGGATAACGACTCCAGCACCGCCAGCTCGGCATGTTTGCCTCCGCGGCTAGGGCGCTCCTAGGAGCCATCGCCAGCCCGTGAGAGATCTTTCGAGGTCTCTGCGTGGCGGAGAGCCCTCTTTTTTTCTGCAGCCTTGGTTGCCGCTCCCTTGTTACGAGTAGTTCTCGACCTAGTGCTCTGCGCACCGAACATAGCAAGGACGGACGAAGAATAAGCACTTATGAGGAGGAAAGGTAGAGTACTTTTCGGTTAGGTAGTTCCCCCTTTTATAACCTAAGTACTATCACTAGTACTAATACCTGCATAGTGGGAACACGTTTAGGTTTGGTACGTACTAGTAGGTGTGATCAGGCTTGCACTTAATTGTAGCACTAGTACTTTCGAATGTGATGGGTACAAGGTAAAGATAAATTGATGGGTTTTGGTTTCGAGGCCCGAAACGGCTCTCGATGAGTTTAGTGGAACATAAATTTCAAGTAGACTACACTGCTCAGATGCGTAAATATTATGTTACTGGCAAAAATTGGCACAAAATATGAAGGAGACAAATGGAACTACTACTAGCAACCCATGATTTAACTACTCGCATGCGCATAGTGGAGTAGTAATTAATGTCTTTCTTCCGCCCTCACGTCCACTCAATTTGCATGCACTGTATTAATTGACCATCAATGAAGTGAAGGACTTTACACGCGTGAAATTATCACATGGGGTGGATCTTGGTACAAAATTGCATCCGCCTGTGTACCCGCATGTGCGTGCGAGGGAATAAGTGCGTGCGTGGTGTTCGTGCGCATCTTCGCTTCGTGCATGTACCGCCAGTGCGGCTCAGGGAGGACGAGTACATTCTTTTGGAACCAGCAGCACATCACTGTGATCAATCCACACAAGGATGTCGCGACAACGCCGCCACATGTGCCACGTGCCCACGTGGCTTCATGAACTGTAAGAGAGACACTGTGTAGCGTGCCATTGTGTTTTGCACATACTCAAAGTAGTAGTAAGGTACACGTGCATTGCACGCTTCAGATTTTGCAACCAAATTATGAATAAATACCACATTGTAGCATGTAAGCTCTGAGTCATATATTCCTGATGTAGACCTTCGTTTAATTCTTATAGTTCATCTCATTCAAAATCAATTAGTTTTTATAAAAAACCTAGGGCCTCTTTGATCCGTAGGATTTCCAAAACGCGGGAATAGGAAGAACATGGGATTAGAGTGGAATGTCGTCTTGAGTCCTACAGGATGGTACGAGTGTTTGATTGTGCATAGGAAAAATGCAGAATTCTTTCAAAGAGGTTTGAGTGGACAGGATGTTTCCTATCAAACCTAGTGCAAATTAATCATATCGAAAAATTCCTATGGTTTACAATCCTACGAATCAAACAACCAAGATAGGAAAAATTCCTAAGGATTAGAATCCTCCAAAATTCCTTCAAGAATCCTTTGAATCAAAGAAGCCCTTAATCTATTTTATGACTCATGGAATTGTGCGTTGTAAAGCATAAAGTACAAACAAAGAATGGCAAGTCAACTAGAAAAAAGTTTGGGCAGTTACAATACGGAAGATTCTAGAACAAAGGAGAACCACTGTTGTTTTGAGATTTGTGCATGATGCTTAAGTTCAACCATGGAGTCTGCTAGATTGTACATGTGGCAAAATCCGGTGGGGGGCTAGGAGATGGTGGGAGGGGCCAAGTGGAGGGAGACTATGAAGGAGTGCACAACTGCGAGATTGATATTTAGAGAGAGGGGGCGAGAACGTGCGCTGTTGCGCGCAGTGGCGGAGCCATGAAAAATGTCCAATGAGCAAGGGGGGCAAGCATTGCTAATCCTTTACGAGGAGGGCCAATTCATCAACTTAAACCATTTTTACCAGCAATTGTCTAATGATCACATTCATATTAGCCTCGATATATAGTGATGTTAGGGGGGCAGGGCCCTTGCTGCCCCCTGTCTTGGCCATTGTGCGCGCGTCTGAGAGATGAAGCGGAAGGCATGGATGATGAGAGGGGGCGTTGGATATATAATTAATGTGGGTGTATTAGCTATATATGTAATCCTATATAGAGAGGTATATATTGATCGATGTGGATGTGGGAAAGAGGGTGAGACCTCACTAGATATATAGATTGATCAGTTTATGTGGAAAACTATGAAAGACCTAGCTATACACACACACACACATAGAGGAACATCGATCATTGCGAATGCACGTCAGAGATAAAGAATGCCTGATATGATGGAGAGGGGGATATGTGTGTGTGTGTGCCTTCATGGGAGACCGACCTGTAGAAAAAGATTGCATGTGTGCGATGGATAATGCCGACTGGTAGTGTGTGTGCATGCATGCACGAGAGAAAGATAGTGGTACAATTATAAAGAGAAGCCAATGTGTGGGTGTAAAAGACTAGGTGAGGTCATAATCAATGTAAAGTTGAATTCAAATATTTGAATAAGAGATCATGATGTTTGAAACCCATGCATGCAAGAATATAACGGAGATATGCGCGGTGTGGTTTGGAAACGAGCATGTTGCAATGTATACACATTGAACAAGGTCAGATTAATTTGAATTTGAGATACCGATGGCAGACATCGTTTGGCCACATTGCATCCGTGCATGGACAAACTATTCTAATTGGAGATGATGGGTGTGAGGGAGTCCTGGATTAGGGGGTGTCCGGATAGCCGGACTATAACCTTCGGCCGGACTCCTGGACTATGAAGATACAAGATTGAAGACTTCGTCCCGTGTCCGAATGAGACTTTCCTTGGCGTGGAAGGCAAGCTTGGCGATACGGATATGTAGATATCCTCCCATTGTAACCGACTCTGTGTAACCCTAGCCCTCTCCGGTGTCTATATAAACCGGAGGGTTTTAGTCCGTAGGACGAACAACAATCATACCATAGGCTAGCTTCTAGGGTTTAGCCTCTCTGATCTCGTGGTAGATCTACTCTTGTATTACCCATATCATCAATATTAATCAAGCAGGAGTAGGGTTTTACCTCCATCGAGAGGACCCGAACCTGGGTAAAAACATCGTGTCCCTTGTCTCCTGGTACCATCCACCTAGACGCACAGTTCGGGACCCCCTACCCGAGATCCGCCGGTTTTGACACCGACATTGGTGCTTTCATTGAGAGTTCCGCTGTGCCATCGCCATCAGGAAGGATGCCTCATCCCGTCTTTAAAGACGGCACTGTTGCTAAAGGAGCTTTGGCTATCGGCCAAACTCTCCGGCTAGGCGGTTTTCTTATGACCGCCTGTTCGGCCGCTGGGCCGACGATGACTTCTCGGGTCATCGAAAGAAATCTTCACGTCAACTCGGAACTCGCCGAGCAGTTAGATCCGATGGAGCTCTCTTCCTTAAACGAGCTCTTGGATCGCATCGCCGCCCTGGGAGTCGCTACAGACTACGATCAGATTGGGCCTAAACCCGATCCGAGAGAGATTAACTCTCCCCAGGTCACCCATCACGTTGCAGTGGTGGAGGAACAATGCGGCAAGCCTTCATCTATCTTAAGGACTAGTTATGTCCGGATTCCCGATCCCTCCAAGCCGGATACCCGCGGAGGGGAGGACGTCACTCAAGCCCTGAACCAAAAGTCAGACAACGGGCTAGATTCATTGGACAACATCCAAGAACCCAAGCTTCCGAGTTCGGAAACCCCTTGGTCCCTGAGTATCAGATTGGGCGAGATTCCAGATTTAATTCCACCCGCCCACCCAAACATAAGCGATCTATCCCAAATTCGGCAAGAGCCCGCAGAAACAGTACACCATTACTGGGCCAGATTCCTCTTGGTCATGAACAGGATAAAGGACTGCCGCGAGGAGGATGCGATTTCATTCTTCTGCAATAATTGCATGGACAACGGAATCCTCAACGCCATAAGTCGCCGTGAAATTACACGCTTCGCTGACTTGGCGTCCATAGTACGAAAGTACTGTGCGATGGAAAGCGCCTGGAAAACCGAAATAAAATTTTGGGACAATCCGGCCATGAATACAACCCCAGTCTGAAATAAATGGGTGCATTATCGCCAGGCACCTGGGTCAAACACCAAAAAGCAAAAACCCTCTATAGGGCATGGAACCGTACTGGAGGGATGGCTCAATGGACCCTGCAAAATCCATAGTACGGAGGGCGCCACACCAACTCATAGCCTTAGAGCATGTTGGATACTCCGGCAGGTGGCCAGAAGTGGCGAAGAGCTTTTACTCTAGAATCCACAGAGCACCAGCCCAGGGATACCAGTACGGTATTAACAGTGTTCGAGACTTCTGCATCAAACAGTATGCGGAAACGAACACTCCGCAGCCTTACCAAAGTCTACCAAGTAGCAACAATAAACCCATGGAGTGACACGGCTATTACCTTTATTGCCAGTGATGAACCTAAATTCCGAACAGCCCGAGCACCAGCCGCATTGGTCCTCAGTCCAATAGTGGACAACTTTCGCCTTACCAAGGTACTCATGGACGGTGGCAGCGGATTGAACCTTATTTATGAGGAAACCCTTCGAAAAATGGAAATAGACTGGAGCCGCATTGAGCGAAGCAGCACATCCTTTAGAGGAATAATCCCCAGTCAGGAAGCGTGCTGTACAGGAAAAATCACACTAGATGTGGTGTTCAGCACACCGGATAATTACAGGTCCGAGGAGGTCACGTTCCAAGTGGCCCCGTTCAGCAGCGGATATCATGCTCTATTAGGGCGAGAGGCATTCACAATTTTTCAAGCTATACCCCGTTACGGGTACATGAAGCTCAAAATGCCCGGGCCCAACGGTATCATCACTCTTTCTAGTGACCCGGACATAGCACTCCGCCGAAAATAAGAACCGCACCGCCATTGAGGCACTATCCGAAGCCCTAGGGCCGAGGAACTGACCGCCTTGCGCTCCACGGTGAATGTGGACGACGTGATACTCGATAAAAGATCCAAGTCCACCTCCTTTAAACCGGCGGACGAAATAGTCAAATTCCAAGTCCATCCAACGGACCCTACAAAAACGGCCTCCATCGGGGCGCAATTAAACCCTCATGTAGACGCCACACTACGAGAATTCCTACGCGAAAATTGGGACATTTTTGCCTGGCACCCTTCAGACATGCCAGGAATCCCTCGCCGGTTGGCCGAGCACAGCCTAAATATCCTAAAAGGATTCAAGACAGTCAAGCAGGCCCTTCGGCGTTTCTCCGAACCTAAGAGACAAGCCATGGGAGAGGAGCTAGCCAAACTATTGGAGGCCGGATTCATCAGAGATATAAAACATCCGGACTGGCTAGCAAACCTGGTGATGGTACCAAAGAAGGACAAATCTCGGCGCCTATGCGCCGATTTCAAGGACCTCAACAAGGCTTGCCCAAAGGATCCCTTCCCCCTCCCCCGCATCGATCAAATTATCGACGCTACCGCAGGACACGATTCATTGTGTTTCCTCGGCGCATACTCCGGCTACCATCAAATCAAGATGGCAGAGCCAGACCAAGCCGCAACGGCATTCATCACCCCATACGGCCCATTCTGCTTCAACACAATGCCCTTCGGGCTCAAAAACGCCGGCGCAACATATCAGCGCATGATTCAGACATGTCTGGCAAGGGACAACGGAGACAACGTAGCCGAATACGAGGCCCTTCTATAGTTCAATACGTACTCCAGATAATGTATACGGACTCCAACAACGCAGCCGAATACGAGGCCCTTCTACATGGTCTCCGGATGGCAGTCTCCATGGGCATTCAACGTCTAGAGGTGCGCGGGGATTCGAACCTCGCGATATCCCAAATAAATGGAGACTTTGATGCCAAGGATCCAAAAAATGGCAGCTTATCACAACGCCGTCCTAAAAATGTCAGCTCGGTTCGAAGGGCTCGAATTTCACCATATAGCTCGGGAAAACAATCAGGCAGCAGACGTCTTGGCACACAAAGCGCGATGCCGTCCCCCCCAATATCTTCTTGGAGAGGCTGTTCAAGCCATCTGTATAATGGGAAGGGGAGTCGGGAAATAATAGCCCGGACCTAATCGCACTGCCCAACACCGAACATTTTGACACAATGGGAGGCTCTGCCAACGAAGTAACATCTTCAGCCCATGTAATAATGGCAGTCATAGCCCCGTGGACAGAACCATTCCTAGCCTACCTAACCAGGCATGAACTTCCCGAGGACCAAAACGTGGCACGCTGCATAGTGCGGCGATCTAAATCCTATAAAGTCCATGAGGGAGAGCTTTATAAGAAAAGCACCACCGGAGTCCTTCAAAGCTGTATCTCCGAAGAGGAAGGGCGGAATCTTCTGGCTGAAATTCATGCCGGACTCGGAGGGCACCTCGCCGCAGCCCGGGCCCTTGTAAGAAAGGCCTTCCGTACAGGATTTTATTGGCCGACGGCCCGGGCAGATGCTCAGGACTTAGTCCAATGATGCGTCGGTTGGCAGCTCTTTGCTAACCAAAGCCATATGCCACCCACCACCCTCCAAACTATACCCATCACCTGGCCCTTCGCGGTCTGGGGGCTTGACATGGTTGGACCCCTTAAAGGAGGAACCCACAAGCAAAAAATACCTACTGATCATGGTGGATAAATTCACCAAATGGATACAGGCCAAGCCTGTTAAGACGGCGAATCCGCACCGGTGATAGACTTCATATCGTGGGTCGTACATCGCTATTTACGTCCCCACATCATCATCACCGATAACGGCCACGAACTTTACGGCCGATGAGGTCAAACTCTGCAAAAACATGGGCATCAAGCTCGACTATGCTTCGCCTATCACCCACAAACTAACGGTCAGGTCGAGCGAGCAAATGGTCTAATCATGAGCGGCATCAAACCCAGATTAGTGCGTTCCCGCAAGGAATCCAACACGCACTGGGTAGAGGAGCTCAACTCCGTACTCTGGGGGCTGCGGACCACGCCGAATCGCACCACCGGATACACACCATTCTTTATGGTATACGGCGCAGAGGCGGTTCTGCCCTGCGACATAATTCATGACTCACCTCGCGTGCGCATGTACGAAGAAAGAGAAGCCAAACTCGATCGACAGGACAGTTTGGACGCCTTGGAGGAGGAGCGTGACGTGGCAAAAGCCCGTTCCGCATCCTATCAACAGCAGGCTCGAAGATATCAAATCAGAGAAGTACGGGCCAAAACTTACAATGTTGGCGAGCTAGTTCTACGCCTGCCGGACAAGAAAAAGGACAAACTCAAGCCCAAATGGGAAGGTCCCTTTATTATTGACCAAGTCCTGACTGGTGGAGCGTACCGTCTGCGAGATGCATCAGACAACCGACTCGAGCCTAACCCATGGAACGCAGCCTGTCTCCGAAGATTCTACACCTAGCGCCGGACTCTGTGTTCATCTCCTTCCTCTGTCTATTTTTTATACATTAGTTGTCTTATATTTCTCTCCTTCTCCCCCCTTTTTTTTCTCTTACAACCTTTAAGGGCTCGTTCGCGATTCGTTCGCACACAACTGACATGCTATCTGCACTCATTATACCTGGGGGCTTCTTTAACATAAGCTTATTTATACGGGCTTCATGCCCAACACATGTGTCACACTTCCGCATGTACCTTTGTTCACCATTATATGCATCGATATGACTTAAGTTTTGGCCAAGCTGGGTTGCCTGGCTCCTGTGCTTACCCCTACGTTCCCGATTGTTCGGCTAGGCGATAAAGGGAGCACCTCTGCGATTGTTACTGCCGGGTCAGCCGGATGTGTACCTCAGACTGGGTGAAGCCGAAAGCTAGCGTTCTTAAGGGAATATTCGGTCGGTGAACTAAAGATGATTTCTCACTTGTTTATTTATCTGCCCCCAGATGCTTTTCTGCTTTTTTCGCAGTCCGGACATGCACTTTAGGGCATGCCTCCTAGGGAAAGGAACCCCTAACGGAAAATATTCTCCCTGGAAGATGTTTCTTACTAACCATGTAATATAGCATAACTAGTTGGGCACTTGTCTGTTCAAGCACTAATGACCCCTACGCTTGGTCTCCATGTATGCCTCGGTTCTTACATAACCGAGAGGGTATTCAGACACACTCCAGACTATCGGGTCCCGAGGTCTAAGCGAAAAGGTCCGCCATGACAAACGATATACAATCCGGCTAGAAGGCATTTTACATGTCATCTTTAATTACATAGTCAATTTGACTAGGCATATTCCTCTTCAATACCAACCAACAGGCTGTCCAGTTTACAGTCCTGTTGGGAATATTTGGCGGCCAACTCTACTTGGCCGTATACTAAGCTCATAGGGATCTCCTTCCCATCGGCCCCCACAGGTCTGACCTCAGCCATGTGGTTTGGGTCAGCCTTCGTGTACCTCGTCTTCACCATGGCCCAGGCCTCCCTGGTGCCTTGATGGCAGGCCGATATCTTCCATAATCAGAAGCGCCACCGCGCTCCCTTAAGCCTCTCTTCAAGCTCTCCAAGGCCTTCGGGCATGGAGACAGATGGCCACAAGGCCTGGGCGACGCCCTTCATCACCTGCCGAACTCGTCCGTGCAGTTGTAAGAGCTCGGGAAGAAGGTCACCCTAGAACCGGGCATTTCCTCTGCAGGACGACCTGTGAGCATACCTATAGACATAACTCTGTTAGTCGACTTCCTTGCCGAACTCTTTTTCAAAGTTTGTTCAAGCACTTACTAAACATGCCGCGTCGAAGCCGCCGATTCTCCTGCACGGAGTCCGACAGCTGGGCACGAACATCCTTTAGTTCCTCGCCCAGCTGGGTGTTGGCATCTTGGAGATTATTCTTCTCCTGCCTCACCTTCAGAAGCACGCTCTCGCCGCCTTTAACCGTGCAAGAGTTGTTGCTTGTCCGGATCTACTCCGGCGCCATCTGCAATGTTATTGTCGACGGTACACACGCCGCACTTCACAACATACTTATCTTTTGAAGCATATATTACCGGAGGGGTCTTCTTGGCCTCCCACAAGTAGCTAGTGCGGCCTCAAGTTGGGCTTTGCACTCTTCCAGCTCCTGGGACAGTTGGGTATTCTTTTCTGTAAGATCCTGCACAACAAATGATCCTTAAATAAGTTATTCTAACTGTTTCAAGTCTCGGGGGCTATTGACATATATAACCATCAAATTTTCTTACCCGTATGTCTTTCACATACTGCTCCGTGGCTCTGGCTAGACCATTTTGAGCGGCACGGAGGTACGCATCTCCCGAATTAAAGGCGTCCAATGCCTCTTCGGAGAAACAAGTGTTGCGAAGAACTGTCCGGCGGCGGCTGTGATTCATGGCACTCTCCACCTCGGAATTGGTGGCGGACAGTCTGTCCGCATCCTCTGTCGGAGGCGCGTCTGACGCACGCCTTGTGTTCGCCTCTGCTTCTGGACCTGGCTTTGGAGCCTGGCTGGTGGAGGCGCGATTGGCAATCTCTCCGGATATAGTCCGGCGAGCCCTCTTTTTCCTTAAAAAAACATAGCACGAGCGTTAGTACGCATCGTAAGAATAATACCTTGGAATAAGGCGACGCGCCTTACTGCTGCGCCGGTGCCTCGGCCCAGACTGCGTGTCTCTTTAGCCTGCCCGCCCTCGCGGTCCCTTGTTGGCCAGTCACCGCAGGCTCGGCATTCCGCCTCGAGATCCTCCCCTGCGAAACACCATTGGTATACGGTGATAAAAAATAAGCACGGATGGATCATCTTCGAAGTATTAGGACTTCGGTCTCGATTATTTGTGAGGCTGGGAGCAGTCCAGGATAATCGGCTATAATAGCCACCAAGGCATTGGCGATGCTCAGTTGGTAAAATACCCCATCGATCAGCTCCACGGATATGTCCGGATCCTCTTGGGAGGCCGGATCCAGGGACCGTACCGGATCATCGGGTTGTGGAGGAGGGCTGTTTATATCCTTCACGGCCTGGCGCAATTCCTGCGTCGAAATAACAAGATAAGGTACTTGACTATGGGAATATGGAACGGATGGGCAAAAAGAAGTGTCCGCTTACCCAGCTTGGAGGATTGTACATAGAAAATCCGCCTACGAGAATTGACGCGAGGAATTCCTCCTCTTCTCCCTTGTACAATGCGGACAAGATCTTCGTTAGAGCGGCAACCGATTCCGGCCCCTTACGGCCGCAGCGGGTGGCATCATCCTCCCCGTTAAATTCCCACATGGGGTGGCCTCTATACTGAAGCGGCTGCACCCCCCGCATAATGCATGTGGCCATGACCTCGATCATGGTCAGTCCAGAATGAGCTAACAGCCTTATCCGGCTCATCAGATAAAGAACGTCCTTGTCATTTTCCTTCTGAGGGCTCCGTGGACGCCAGCTCAGGCGCTTCTTCAAGGGAGCATTATCAAACTCGGGGAGGCCGATCCGAACAGTATCCGGCAGGGGGACATCTTCTATGTAAAACCATTCTGAAGGCCAGTCTTCGGACGCCTTTTTTGGGGTTCCGGATAGATATCCGGCCCCGGCGATGCGCCATACTTCGGCTCCGCCCACTTGATATATTAACCCCTTCTGAGAACGGGGCACAAGGCAGAACAACTTCTTCCACAGCGCGAAATGAGCCTCGATGCTCAAAAACAGCTCGCAAAGGGCTACGAAGCCCGCAATATGCAATATGGAGGCAGGCGTAAGGTTGTGCAACCGAGGCCGAGAACTCGTGGAACCCCGGAGAAACGGATGAATTGGAAATCCGAGCCCTCTTATCAAATAAGGGACAAGCCAGACCTGCTCTCCTGTGGAGGGATTGGGGATGCTCTCCGCTTGCTCTCCACCATTATAGGTGGCAAGCCCGGCTCGAACCGGGACCATGTAGGCTGGGGGGAGAAACCCCTTGGCTTGGAGCGTCACTAGCTCACTGTGCGGGACGGAGCATCTCTCCCAATCTCCAGCTGAGGCACTGGAGGGCGAGAGGAGGAGCTGTGTCGACTGGCCATGATGGAATGGATCTCTGTCGGATGCGCTCCGATGAATGCTCGCGAAGGGAAGATGGTGTGATTTGGATCTAGATCCTCGTCTCTTTAAAAGGCAACTCATTTACACAGCTAGGGGGGTAAATGTAAAAACACCCTGGCTTTTTGCATTCGTCTGACACGTGGAAGATGGCCATTATTGGGCGTGGAAGCCAAGGAGCGCAATATTCATGAGAAGCCGGACACTATTTAATAGGTACACGGAATTTGGAGAAGAACCCGCCTTGCAATGCCGAAGACAATCTGCGCGCCGGACTCATCGTCATTGAAGCCTGGTTCGGGGGCTACTGAGGGAGTCCTGGATTAGGGGGTGTCCGGATAGCCGGACTATAACCTTCGGCCGGACTCCTGGACTATGAAGATACAAGATTGAAGACTTCGTCCCGTGTCCCGTGTCCGGATGGGACTTTCCTTGGCGTGGAAGGCAAGCTTGGCGATACATATATGTAGATCTCCTCCCATTGTAACCGACTCTGTGTAACCCTAGCCCTTTCCGGTGTCTATATAAACCGGAGGGTGTTAGTACGTAGGACGAACAACAATCATACCATAGGCTAGCTTCTAGGGTTTAGCCTCTCTGATCTCGTGGTAGATCTACTCTTGTACTACCCATATCATCAATATTAATCAAGCAGGAGTAGGGTTTTACCTCCATCGAGAGGGCCCGAACCTGGGTAAAAACATCATGTCCCTTGTCTCCTGTTACCATCCACCTAGACGCACAGTTCGGGACTCCCTACCCGAGATCCGCCAGTTTTGACACCGACAGGGTGGCTTTCGCATCAACTCGTGCAGAGCTGGCAAATTTGAGCACTACTGGCTGTTGGATATCATCTAGATTCCACCAGATTTTGCCACATGTACAATCTAGAAGACTCCATGGTTGAACTTAAGCATAATGCACAAACCTCAAAACACAAGCACTTCTTCTTTTTCTAGAATCTTCCGTATCGTAATTGCCCAAATGTTTTTCTACGTGATTTGTTTTTACTTTATGCCTTACAACGCACAATTCCATGAATCTTAAAATAGATTAGCTTTCTTATAAAAACTAGATGATTTTGAATGAAATGAACTATAAGAATTAAACGACTACATCATGCATATATGACTCAAAGCTTGCATGCTATAATGTGGTATTTATTCATAATTTGGTTGCCAGATCTCATGCGTGCAATGCACGTGTACCTTACTAGTCTAAATGGTGTCTATGTGTGTGTTGTGCATGTTAAACACATTGTACGTAGTATATCATACTAGTCTAAATTGTGTTTTTTTTCTTTTGGGTACACGTTAAGCTTGTTCTCCCGAAATTTCAAGCCGCGCCTTGTTATGCCAAAATTTCAAGCTAGCGTCTCTGTCTATCGTGCTGCGAAACTCCCGCCTCTTCAACCCGCGCCTTGTTAGCCCGAAATATTTAAGATATATCTTTGTCTCATTGTGATCCAACAACTCCCTCCATCTCAACCCGCGCCTTGCTATTCCAAAATTATAACGCGCGCGAAAACTCCCACCTCATGTGAAATCCCGACACGTGAAATGCCATTGATACCCCTGAACCGAAAGAACCGCCTCAAATCGGTGGGGGTACTTTCATAACTTACCCCACATTTCGGACAAGCGCGTCCCTAAGCCATGGTTCCACACTCCCATCCCATCTGCCCACCCATTCATACACCGAGGCCGGGAAAACCCGCGAAGCCCCGCATCCTCCTCCGTCCGCCACCCAGCCGGAGCCTCTTCCCCGACGACGTCGTCCATAGCAACACCTGGACGTCCCTCATCCACCGTACTGGATGAGGATCCGTCGTCGATCTGGTCGTCCGGCCGGTTCAGCCACCCCCTCCTCCACCTCCAAGGAGATGCCCCGACGTTCCCCTCGTCTTTCGCGCCACCTCCATTCCCACACCGCTGTCTTCACCTACATCACCGGAAGAGCATCAGCATCACCGTTTCCTCGGATGAAGCTGCGGCCTAATCAGCGCCACCAAAGAGGTTATACACTAATCGCCGCATTTTCTTCTTGATTTGATCTCATGGTTCTGCCGGCGCGACTCCATCCACCGCGGCGTCGCCGGCCACTTCCTCCATGGCGTCGCTCCCTCGGTGGTGACGTCCACATCAATAGGAGTTGTTGCTGCTTTAGCTCTCGCTTCATGTCTTTGCTCGCTCTTGCTCTCGGCCCCCTGCCTGCTCGCTCTTGTTCTTGCTATTGCTCATGCTGCTCTCGCTATTTCTCTTGCTTCCGATGCTGCTCGATTTAGCTACACTTGACGGCCAATCGACTTTTGGGTCACCGATTTTCGGGGTGGGGGGGCTCACAGAGTCAAGGAAGAACCAGTCACAGCGGGGAGGGGGGCCCGCCGGAAAAGTACCCCACTATCTATCTTAGGGTTCAGGGTGGGGGCAATGGTCGCCGGCGGTAGTGGGGCGGTGGCGTGGGGATCGCCGGAGAAAAAGCTCGGCACGGGGGTGCCTAGAGGGATGGCCGGGGCGGCGGCGGACCAGCGGTGGGGAGTGTTTTTGGGGCGGGAGGGGCGGCTGTTTGGCCGGTGGTGGCTGGGGGCTCAGGGGGGTGGAGGTTGAAGATGAACTGTAGGCCCTTGATTTCGTATCCAACGGCTGCAAAATCGCTGACTAGAGATGAAAAAGTCAGTCGACTGACGTGTAGCCTCACCTCTAGTGCGTTCAGTTTCGACAGTAAAATTCAGTTTTGATAGCAAAATTCAGTTTCGACAGTTAAGTTCAGTTTCAACAGTTAAATTCAGTTTCGACAGTTAAGTTCAGAGATGAGCGGCTGATGTATAAATCTAGCACTTTGTGGTTATGTATTTTAGGTCACCTATTGGAGATGCTATTAGATTTCCACTCAGGTTAACATTGTCTCTCTTGTCCTGCTTCAGCCTCGGCGTTGTACAACACACCGGAGCTGCTCCAACGATGAAACCCTCCATCACAGCGAAGCAGTACCTCGGGCTCCATCTCCATATGCCTAAGATCTTCTTCCCCTCCTCCGACAGCGAAGTCAGCCGGAGCATCCTCACCGACCAACCCAATCACGCTGAGATCGACATGGCTTCGGCAAAGAGGTTGTACACTTGTTGCATATCTTTTTTACTCTACATGTTATATATATTGTCCACTGAGCACACGGAGTAACAGGAAATACGATTATTTTATCCTACTATATGACAAGCAGTGAGGTACCAGGCAACTTAGCTATCCGTGATGGACTCTCTTGAACGCCATCATTATTTATCTCTGCGCGTTTGAGCTGTGCATTTGTTGATGGCCCTGGGAGTTGAGCTAGTAGGGCAGTGGCCTGGGTCCAAAGTAATAGAAGTAGCACAAAAACATTTTTTTTAGTGTAGGCTTTTCCTTGCTCAAGCCTGCCTACTGGAATCGCCAGTGCTTGAAAGGAAAAGTGAATGAAAAACATAGGAATTGGAAAGTTTCGTATGGTACTACTTTTCATGAATTTGGTGCAAAGGAATGGAGCAAAGGAAAACTGTAGGATTTGTTCCTTTAGTGTCTCCTTGAAAGAAAAACCGTAGGAATTTTAATTTCCACTTGTCCTCCTTTTCAAATTCTTATTCATGAAGCACAATACTAAGAGATAGTAGCATAATAGCATTATAACCGTACATTTTCTTGTGGTTTGACTTAATCTAACCATGCTTCTTTGCATCCTGTGATCTTCCAATTCTTGTGAACCAAACACCCAGATTGGCAGAAATCATGTGTTTTTAAATTCTGTTTTTTGCACGTGCATTCCTATCCTATTCCTATCTATTTCCTATCTCTGCATTGTTAGAATCATCAAATTCAAACAAGCCCTTACACAATTACTTCTATTACAGATATGTGTCAAAGAAAACCTTGTGTGGTTTGTCCTGCTCCTGCGGTGCTGTGTTCCACCCCAACTCAGCTGCTCCAACGATGGAAGGGTTCACCACAGCAGGGATCCGCTCTCCAGACTATCTTTCGCCGCCTCAGATCTTTTTCCCCGCCGCCGGCAGCCACGACAACTGCATTACCATCATCAATTGAGCAGATAACCTTGAGGACTACATGCAAGAGAGGTTGCACTCTTCCGTGTCTGCTTACATTATGCATCGCTTAATATGATGACATGCTACTTTATCATCGTGTTCACCTATTAGACTCCGAGTCAGGTCCAAACTTATGCTGAAACTTGAGTTTTTAAATGGTTGTGGGGTACATATTGGGGCAGCAATCAGTACTATCTATCTACTATCTAGTTAATCTCGGTTATCTACTATGAGTTTCACTACTAGAAAAACCCCTACTAATGGCGCACCTAATATGGCTATTAATGGCGCATCTGTGGTGCGCCATTAATAGCACGCCATTAGTAATTTTTACTAATGGCGCACCACCTGGTGCGCCATTAGTATCTGGTATACTAATGGCGCACCATGTAGTGCGCCATTAGTATAGCCCATGGTGCGCCATTAGTATCTAGTATACTAATGGCGCACTACATAGAGGTGCGCCATTAGTATCTGGTATACTAATGGCGCACTATAGAAGTGCGCCATTAGTAACATTTTTTTCAAATTTTTTTAAAATTTTTCCAATTTTTTTAATTTTTCAATTTTTTCAATTTTTTCTTAATCTCAATTCACTATGGCTTAATCTCAGGTCAATATGCTTAATCTCAGGTCAAATCGCACTCCGTGGTCAAAATTCCCGAAAGGTCACCCATCCTCACACTACTCCAGCCCAAGCACGGTTAACTTCAGAGTTCTATCCAACCCCAGCAACAACTCACTTCACAGGTACTTGTTGATATATCTAGCATATCAATCCTGTTATACCTTACTGATGTCTAGGACTTTGTTCATGTTAATGACTATGATGAAATTTTGAAAAATATTTCAAACTTCTCGATCATATTACGTATCATTTTTTGAAAAAAAAATCAATTTTTTTTTTGAAATTAGTAATTTTCAAATTAGTAATTTTTTTCTGTTACTAGTGGCGCACCACATCCACGGTGCGCCACTAGTAAGTTTGAAATTTTTTGAATTTTTTTGCCGCCAGATCTTAAAAGCCCCGTGAACTTTTTTTTCTGTTAGGTTTTTGAGGATTTTGAAAATGTTTAACGGGGTTTCCCCGGTTAAATTTGGATGTAACTTTTCGAGTAGATGATTTTTCATATAAAAAACTTTTTCATCCGAGTTAGTATGCAAAAGTTATGCCCATTTGTACAAATTCTCAAGAGATTTTGCAAATGAAGTCGAAATTCATATTTGCAAATTTTCCCAACAACTAGACCACATATCACATGGGAAACTTATTTTCTTTTATTTTTTGACATTTTCATCATTTTCTTTTATTTTTTTAAACCTGAAAAGCGATCCACGGGGGTGCATTCGGTGGAAGGTGGCCAAGTTACTAATGGCGCACCGTGGGGTGGTGCGCCATTACTAGTTCAACTACTAATGGCGCACCACTCCCACGGTGCGCCATTAGTAGTTTTGAAAATAAAAATAAAAAAAAATGATATTTTTTTTGAATTTTTTTTTAAAAAAACTTAGTAATGGCGCACCAGTGGAAAGTGCGCCATTACTAGTTAAAACTAGTAATGGCGCACCACTACAAGGTGCGCCATTAGTAACAAAATTTTTTTTTACATTTTTTTAAAACTACTAATGGCGCACGACGGATGTGGTGCGCCATTACTATGTCAATTAGTAATGGCGCACTATGCACCGGTGCGCCATTAGTAACAAAAATGTTTTTTATGTTTTTTTTCCAAACTACTAATGGCGCACGACACACCAGGTGCGCCATTAGTAATAATGGCGCACCGAGACATGGTGCGCCATTAGAATATAGTAATGGCGCACCACATCACAGGTGCGCCATTAGTAGCCATTCCATCTATAGCCCTTTTTGTAGTAGTGTTTCATGTTGGGTGCAAACAAACATTAAAGGAGCCATTATTTATATTTTTTATAACTAAAGCTATTATCTGCCTGCTATCATTGGTTTTGGGTCTATCCACAGTTTGCTACCATCACTCTGGATTTGTGCATGCACTCCTTACATAATCTCACTATGTTTTATCCCTATGCATGTCAGTTATTGTACACAATGGAACTCAACATGTAGAGCAAAAGAGACGAGCCTCGCGTGGCAATAAAATTTCATGCAGACGTTGCTCCATGGTGGGCGCAAAGGCATCCCCCCTCCACCCATTTCGGATCGTAATCAAGAGGAAGATAACTGTTCTGAGGGGGATTCAGAAGCAGAAGACCACCCCTATTTACCCCATGAGGTCTTCGCTCTAACTTGGCATGCTGATGTTGGTTATATCATCCATATGGTGCCTTGCATTGCTTACTTTATACATCAAATATGTCAACTGCTTAGTTTAGACATGCTTTGTGTGAATGCCATCTGTTTAGTTTATTTATCGTTTAAGTGAATTATGCAATGCCATCTGTTTAGTTTATTTATCGTTTAAGTGAATTATGCAATGCCATCTTGTTTAGCCACGCATCATATATGTGAATTTTGCAATGCCATCCTGCTTAGCCAGTCATCTTATATGTGAATTATATCAGGCCAACCTTTTTTTGTTACGTATTACATTTGTCAACAATGTTAGTACATTCAACTACTCTTCATCTGCATCAGCCATTTGACACGGTGATGGAAAATTCTGGAGCGAAAACAACGTCTTCAGAGCGCATCGTGTTATCTCGACGAAGCGCATATCTCGCTGGTTACGGATAGCTCCTCGGAGGAGGATTCGCAGACAGATGACCAGTCCTATTCCCCCCCCCCCGAGGTGTATGCTCTAATTAACTTGGCAGGGTTATGTTGCTCATACCGTGCGTATGGTGTCTTGCATTGCAATGTCATTTGATTAGTTTAGACATGCTTTGTGTGAATGCCACCTGTTTAGTGTCTAATTACCATATATGTGAATTATGCATTGCCATCTTATTGCAAGACATTATATATGTGAATTATGCAATGCTATCTTGTTGCAAAGGCATTATATATGTGAATTATGCAATGCCATGCTGTTGAGCCAATCATCATGCATGTGAATTATATCATGCTATCATTTTTGTATTACATGTTCCATTTGTCGACAACGTTTGAATATTCAACTACTCTTCCTCTGCATCAGCCATTTGAAGCGGCGATGGAAGTATCTGGAGTGAAAACTAGGTATTCAGAGCAGACAAAGCTACCTGCTGAAGCAGACATCTTGCTGGATACAGAGAGCTCCTCAGAGGAGGATTCAGAGACTGATGACTAGTCCCCCCTGAGGTCTATGCTCAAACTTGGCAGGGTTATATTACCCATGTCATGCATGTTGTCTTGCATTGCTTAGTTTTTACGTCATATATGGATTTCCATCTGCTTACTTGCTTACTATATAAATCATATATTTGAATTATATCATGCCATCATGTTTACATACACAACATCTATCTGAGTTATGGCATGGCAACCCATTTAGTAAAGACATCATATAGTTATATCATCTCATCATGTTTAGTGTTTACAGTCATCATATTTTGAATTATGTCATTCTATCCGGGAATTATATCATGCTATCATGTTTCCATAGGCGGCATGTATGTGAATTATGGCATGCCAACCTATTTAATAAACACATTACATAGTTATATCATGTCATCCTGTTTACATAGTCATCATATTTTGAACTATGTCTTTCCATCTTTTTTAGTTAGCCATCATAATGTGAAATTGTATCATGCTATCTTGTTTAGTTAGCCATCATATATGTGAAATTGTGTCATGCTATCCTGTTTGGTTAGACAACATAAATGTGAATTATTTCATGCCCTTTTTTATTCCCCACTATCCATTGCACCTGTCTATCATACAATGTATCTACATTCAATTACTTTTCTTGTTTATCAGCCATTTGAATTGGAGAGGGTGATGGCAGTATCTAAGGCAGTAACAACATGGTCTTCAGAAAAGATTGTGCTACCAGTTGATGCAGATAGAACCACGGTTGTACTTGCCCAAGAATCAGCCCCACCACACATAACCCAGACTCTCACAGATTGTACCCCTACCCAGTTGGACAGAGAACCAGCTACACCCCTTCTAACCCCAACCCTAGCAGATAGTAACCCAGTTCCAGTTGACATAGCACCGTCTCCACCACAGAGCACCCAAACACGGCGGTTAGTAAGGGAACTGCAGTGCCCAAAGCACGAGGACCACTACTCAGAATCCCAACTCAACGCTTAAAGGAGAAGAAGAATTGTTCTCGGGTCAGGTTCTGTAGCTATGGTTCATACTCCTTTGCTCTTGCATCACTGTATTTACTCAGACCAACTATTTTCAAATTTGAAGGATGGAATTGAAACTCCAATGGTGCAACAGGTGTGTTTTAAACTTGTTTCTTTAACTGGTTTGATGTTGTAACTTGCTCTATATTGATTTCAGTTTCAATTGAATAAACAGTTATGTTTTCATGTCATGCACATTACAAGTGTCTCTATAGTTTCCCACACTTATATTCTGTCTATTCTGCTTTCTCTTGAACAAATATTATTTGAACTGTGTCTCTATCTTGATTTGGCAACAAAAACTAGAATGATATAGACCATAAAGTGACCATGGTACATAGATATATGTTTGTTTCATGTTGTTATCCTATGCACTTTACTACTGAACTAATTTACCAAAATGAGTTTCATATACAATATGGTAAACCTGTGATGTGTCTGCTTGTTACTCTTTTAGAATGCGGACAAAATATTGGAGAACAGTACCCCATTATGCATTGGTGAAGGAAGTAATGCAGATAAGGTTCAAGATAGTGAGACATCCCTGTTGGTCTCCAAGAAAGCTGATAAAATCTACCTTGACGACAGAGAGAGAACCCAAAAGTCCTATCTTGATGTAGTGTTCGAGTTACTTACCACTACCGCTGGCACAAGCTCTTTGAGCTCGCTGCCTGAATCAGTTCGTCTTCTTGAGTCTCAACTACAAGTTTAAAGCCATCGATCAGATATGTTGTGACAGGAAGCTGAAGGACTGAGGAAGTCCCTGCATAATTTAGATGCATACTTTCTGGTGCAATAATAAGCGCTGGAGGATTTAAGCACCAAACAAGAGAAAGTTAATAAGCTTGCTAAGCATCTTGCTGGCATTATGGGTACCCAGGATATTGTTTCTTGAGATCTTCTGAAGTGGTTTCAGTTTTGGACATGTTTTGCTGCGGCGTTTATTTGAAATGGTCACCAACTTTGACAAATAGTGTATATGATATGCTGCTTTGTTCCCTATATTTGCACTGGTGGCGAACTTTGATGCCCAGTGGATGTAATATGTGTAATAGCCGTGATAGCTTAGCGTAAGTTGCTTGGTTATTTATTTCCTTGTTGTCTTGTTTATTTGTTTGCTTGTAGTCAGTGTTGTTCCTTTTCCGCGGTTTGCTAGTGGCCGCAATAACCTTTTCTTTTAAACTAGGCCATAATAACCATGGGCTACATATTAACTGTAGTGACATTGGGCCTTCTACGGGCCGTAGAAACAATGGGCCTTCTACGGGGCGCAGAAACAATGGGCCTTCTACGGGCCGTATCATTAATGGGCCTTCTACGGGCCGTATTATCAATGGGCCTTCTACGGGCCGTATGATCGATTGCCCAAACATGGGCTAATAACATATCGCTTTATCGCTGTAAACGGGCTAGAGTTGGAATCGTCCGTTCATGGGCCGACCATAATGGGCCGTCGTTAATCGGCCATATTTGATTACGCTATGAAAACGGCCCAACGTATTAACGGGCCACAAACGGGCTGACTGTAAGCACGGGCTGAATTTGGCCCACAAGCAGAAAATGACAGTAACGGGCCGTAAATAACCGAATGCTGGAAATGAGCCCAAGAATAAATGGGCCGTGAGAAGGCCGAAAGATAACATGGGCTGGAAACGGCCCAACGGAATAATGGGCCGTTAATGGGTATAAAGTGATACATTGTTCATTACGGGCCAGTTTTACCACGGGCCATTAACGGGCCGAGGGTTACTAAGGGCCTTAGATGGGCCAAAATACTTCATGGGCCATACATGGGCCGGAAGTTAAAACGGGCTGGAATTATATTGGACGGCCCAGATGACGCTACTGGGCCTAATTCGGATAGGTCGTAAACTGGCCCTGGGTTAGCGGGCTGTAAATGGGCTATATGCGAACATGCCGTTAACAGGCTTGCCGTGGGCCGGCCTGCCACCTTTTGACCAAGTCAAACGGGCCGCCTTTTCCCGTGAATGGGCCTCTGTTGGGCCGTGCACGCGTCGACGTATCATAGGTGCTTTGGGTCCAATGAGTGGATGACATCTGTCCCAACAAAGGAGCCGACACGTGTTTCCTCCACCAATGATGATTTTACACGTGGAAAATCCCCATTGGTCGGGGCTGTTAACGGGTTATCGGATCCAAAACCGGACCCGATAGCTTAACAACGTTCCGTTACGGTGGATGCCACGTGTCGGTCACCCTTGATGAAAGCACTTCTGTGACGCGTGATTTATCGTCATGGAAGTGGACACTTCCGTGATGATAATTTTGGTAATGTCATGGAACACTTCTACGACAGCTCATGTATCACTATCTTGATTCTGTCATAAATTTGTCATGGATGTACATGCATGAAAAAAAACGCGACCTACTGTGACAAACACGTATCATCACGGAAGCGTATTTTTTTGTAGTGGTTCATAGATCATCTGTGTGCTCAACCTCAGGGCACTCGGAGATTTTTGGTAGTGGAATCCTCTAACGAGTGTACACATTCACAAGTTCCCACTCGCAATTGTACCCAATATAAACAACCCAATCTCCATTTGCGCCTGCCCAAGCCTTGCCCTCAAGTGATGGCATCTTAACATCACACGTATCATTATCAAGAGGCATCAACTTGCACAAGGCGAGGCTTCCCTCGTCCCTGCCCATGCGAACAGGCTTATAGAAAAGAAGATAAGGGAGATCAAACCGCTCCTAGACCCTTGGGTTCCTTGTAATGATGTTATTACTTGAGTCGAGAATGTTCTTGAACGAACCTGCCATGCTAGCCGAGGTGATGACGTCACACCGATCAATGAGTTCCCCCACCACGTCATCTTTCAGATCGGGGCAAGAATAACGGGGTCGTTTCCGGCTTGTTCCCTCCATGGAGAAGACGATAGAACAATGGCAGAAGGAAGGGTGGAGGCAAATGGAGGAGGGAGGAAGAGCGTGCGACAGAAGTTCCAAATCGAGAGGGAAAGGCGAAGAGTTGGTGGGTGGTTGCCAGTTTGCCACGGTACACGAAGAGGCGCCCCGTCCTACACGTCCTTTCGGAAATTGTACAAATGGACTCGCTGTCGTCTCACTGACATGTTGGAACGGGACCACATGTCAACAAAACATGGTGTGTAATTTCTCGTGCAAAATGCGATCTGGCCGCATTGGCCAGAGGTGCCGCATTATTTCTCGACTTTATTTTTTTAATGGCGTGTCATTCTGTTTTGAAAATATAAACTACTTTACCACTACTCCACCTCTAGTACTAGTAGTATAAAAAAGATATATAGGCTGGAGCTTCAGAGCTTTCTTGCTAAGGGCTGCCCACTTGCTTCTCACACTATCACCCTCTCTCCAGATCCAAAAAAGATGGACTCTCTCTCCCTCCTCACCGATGGTCACAGATCCGCTGAGGAAGAAAAGGACGTGCAGCGTTGACGCACTCGTTGTCGGCGAGCGAGGTCACGAACTGACGACGAGTCCGTCCTCTCAGACCCAGCGCTAGCGCGGGATGGCCTCCGTCCCCAAGCTTGCTGCCATAGTGCATGCGGAGGACAACAACCACGAGCGAAGCCACATCCCGCCGACCCTTAGGTATGTTACCTTTTTTTGAACCATACCCTTGTTCTATTGCCCCATCTGCCATGTCGCTGCATGTGGATCTTTTTCCACTCCACCATCTTCCCAATTTGCTATCCTCTGCTCTGCTGGTCACACAGACGAAAACCTTAATTTGCACTATTAAAGGAAACCCTACTTCATGCAGACTAATCCATGTCTGGGTTGAATAAGGAAAGGAAGGGAGACTATACTGTCCAAGAGAGTAGGCATCGAACCAGCATCTAGGTTGAAAAGGGGAAAATCACTAGCTAAGGAACGAGTCTCGTTTCTCTTGGCTGAAGAAGGGTAGAAAGGCATGACAACGCAATAGGGAATGACCAGGTCGGTCGGTTTGTTGTCCTCACATAGGAAAAAGGTGGCTAAACATAACAATAACTACTCTACTGTTGCACTAGCCATTGGATTAGTGTATATTTGTAGTATTCGACATTTCGAATGGTGTTGCATTAGCGTATGGACATAAATAAAGTGTGGCAAGCTTTCCCAGATATGTGCTCAAGAAAACAGTTACCTATTTTTCTAAATACTACTCCCTCCGTTCCTAAATATTTGTCTTTTTAGAGATTTCAAATGGACTACCACATACGGATGTATATAGACATATTTTAGAGTGTAGATTCACTCATTTTGCTCTGTATGTAGTCACTTGTTGAAATATCTAGAAAGAAAAATATTTAGGAACGAAGGGACTAGACGTTTGGGTACTTTAAACTGAACTGCGAAAACGTCTTATATTAAGGAATAGAGGGTGTAGAGTTCACTCAAATTATCCCGGTAAAGCTAGTCACACCTTTGTTAAAATTAATGTTCATTATGTTATCGGAGGAGGTATGTATGTTTGTCTCTAATGCATGTCGACTACATACCTGACATCATGATGTAATGTTAAGTCATTTCCTTTTGTACAATGTCACTGAATTGTCAAGGCGGTGATGGCATTTTATTTTAGTTGAACTGCACAAAATATGCTTGAAAGAAGAGGAAAGGTCAGTAATCGACCATTCTTTCAGAAAGAACTATATATGCCTCTCTGACATCAGCCGATGTTGCCTTATTTATTCCTTCAAACATGTGTTTAGAAACAGTCTTGCTACCTTTTCCCATTAAGAAATTGGAATGCTTATATTTGTGAGTCTATGCTTCAACTAGTGCCACCTTTATAGTAATCACACTTTCAATATCTATGCAAACAGGGATGCTCGATTTTAGTGGAACTGCACAAAAAGTCCAATTGGTTCAACATTAGTAGCATGTTTTCTTCCAAACCTTTATATCCAATTGGTGGCACTATGAGCTGTTCATTAAGAAGGTACATCATTTGCTACTATCTTGCTACTCTTTATGTCCTTTCATTAGATAGTAATACTAGTGGTTTGCATGTGAATTTATTGGCATCGTGGGCCTACATTGGAGGTGCAGGACAGGATTCAATGATTGGATGCTCAATTTTGGTTGTATCGATTTCACCTCTTCCATCACTGCGAACATGGATATCCTTGGTCTGATGAAGAATAGGCGCTATATTTCTGCTCTGAACAAGCAAATCAATTCAGTATGAAATTGTCCAGGGCAAAACATGACTGTATCAAATTGTCCAGTGCAAAACATGACAGATGCTAAGTGGAAGAGACATGTTTAAACCGAAAATACAAGGTGGGGTATATGTTTACTAGCTGCTTGATATTTGTGCAGATAGAGATGTATGCCCATTGCTATTTGGCAAACACACAAAGTGACCGCAATTTTGGTTGAACTACACAAGAGAATAGTATAGTCACTGCATGCAGTGCCATTTGAAAATAGACACAGAAAGATTGGATAGTCACTTCATGGACTGCAGAAAAGTAGTACTGTACTATTTATTGGCCAACACTAGGTGCTTCATTGCTTTGGTCTGATTATACAATGGGCATCATTTTGCCTAAGTTAAAGTTTGTATTCCAAAAATAGTCTCGCCGTGTGATCGAGAGAAGACCAAATCATATTGCAATGGATGTTCCTCCATCATGTGTGGTTCATTCTCATGGTTCCAGCTGTTGGTGAAACCACTTACGTTTGCAAGAGGAATTGTAGACTTCACAAACAAATTTGTCTTTCAGTCTGTACTGAATGTTGGCCAAGAGAAGCATCCATGTTAGTAGGAAGAACATATGTTTTTTCTAGATCTTTGCTTTTGGAGCTACATATTTGTATATGATATGTGAATCATTGAGATGCATTAACATGTTGATCTTATGTATGGGAATCGTACTAGTTGGTTTTAGTTGTGGCTAATCTTTGCTTTTGGAGCTACATATCTGTATATGATCTGTGAATCATTGAGATGCATTAACAGTTCCTTATATCTGTTCGCTCAGTGTTTACAAGTTACTGATCGATCACTAGCTAGCCTACTAATGCGCTCCTGGCAGTTTTAGTTGCGACACAAGATACGAAGTGGCAGTTTTTTGAATAAAAATGCCTACCTCTGAAGAAACTGACAAGATGCCCTGAAGAAAATGCCATGCGAATATGAAGAAACTGCCAGCGAAAACGTTCGCAAATGCCTTATCTCCCAGCTAAAGTTCATCAACTAATGCACTCGGCTGCGCCTCGTTGCATGCTGCTCCGCGTACTGGCTGCGAGCGATTTTGAGTGCCTGCATGTAGCCGGCCGTAATTAAGGCAGCCAACTGATGCGAAAAAGATGCGCTTTAATTGTTGCGGGCCTTTTAAATCCGTGGAATCATTATTGACAAGGAGGGAGATGATTCGAGTGCACTCGTTTGACCGTCATGCCGGCGTGTGACCCAGCACGGACGGGACGGGACGACATAGTCCGAATTTCAGTTTCTCTAGTTTTCCACGGCAAGCTGGCGCGCTAAGCCATGCCTTCTTAATTATGCATTGAATTCCGATGACCATCGCGCTACCGTCCGCCTATAAGTACTGTTTCCCGGCCATCTATGGTGGCACCGTGACCCAACTCACCCATCCTCATAAGCCCCCACCGGCCCGACGTCGCTCGCCACTTATCCTCGCTCTCGCCACGTCCGCCATGCCCCCGCCCTTCCGTGATAGTCGAGGCCGGAGGCGGTCACCGCCAGAACTAGTGTTCGGTTTTTCACCGGAAGGCAGACGGAGGGAGGAGGCATTCTATCGGTCTTTAGATGGCAATGCGGAGATCGAGGACTTGTTGGAGCGCGACCGCCTGGCGGAGGAGCAGGAGTTGTTGGAGCGCGACCGCTTGGCGGAGGAGCAGCGTATCACCGATTTGCGCCGCCAGCGGGACATGGAGCAGCAGCGCACCGACGCTCTGAGTCGCGAGCAGAGCGCCCGCAACTGGGCCGACTACATGGAGGCCGGCGCCCGGCAAATAGCCCTGGAGGCTATCGGGCACGCACGCGTTCGCAACGCCGATTTTTACTACCAACTCGTCAAGTGGGTTTCCCGCTTAGAAGCTGAAGCTTCGCTGGACCACGCCTGAATGGAAAGGGCCAACGCGTGCGAGCAACGCGCCCTATCGCACCTCTGTCAAGTTCGAGGGGAGGCGGAGGACGCCGGTGCCGGTGTTTAGCGTGTACCGCAGATGGCGGCCGACATCGTCTAGTTAGATAAGAGTACGTCAGTACTTATACGCTACTAGAGTATTAGTGGGAGTAGATAGTTAACTTGGCTATGATGGTTGTCAACGTGGAAGCTCAGTACTCTATATGTGGATCAGACCTGTTACTTTGCTCTGAATGTTAAACTTTCCGTTTTGAACGTATGGAATGGGTTGTTATTTGTTTAAATGGGTTGTATTTGTCCTCCACGGGTTTAGAGGCTGACTTGTGGGCCTACCAAGCTGACGCGTACACAATTAGGAGATGATTGTACGTGGAGAGGATGACAGCAGGGACCCGCCAAGGTCATGGAAATACGCAAGCAAGTGCCTCCTTATTTCAAGCCAATAAAAAAATGGCTCCTCCTAATGGATTTCTGAAATCTGGGTCCCATGCCATTGTCAACGTAGTCAATAAACGAGAGAATTACTGTGAGCGGTGACACCGAGGACCCAAAGAGCTCGCCCAGTTATTTTTGTTTTGGGTTAATTTGATAAATGCCACTCCAAATATAGTGTTTCTGAGAAATGCCACTGCAATTTCCAAACTTTGAAAAATGCCATTTCCAGTGGCATTTTTCGAAGTCTGGAGTGGCATTTTTCAAAGTTTGCAAATTGCAGTGGCGTTTTCCAAAGTTTGCAAAAATTGCAGTGGCATTTTTCAAAGTTTGGAAATTGCAGTGGCATTTTTATGAATCGCCACAATTGGAGTGGCATTTATCTAATTTGTTTTTGAGACGGAAGCAGGGTATCAACTGGGCTGTGCGGGGCACTCTGGCCTGTCTAGACAGCCTCCTCTTTTATGTTTACCACATACCAGCCCAGTAGTTTTTTTCTTTCTGAAAATGGCTAGCCTAGGTTTTTTTATGATTTGCCAAGTAAGTCGCTTTGTCAGGCCTGTTGGGCTGCAAATCTTTCAAGATGAGGAGAGCTTCATTCGGATGGACGAGAAAATGGTCTATCAGTAATGAGAAATTGGCTGTACATTTTTAAAACACATCAAACCGGCAATTAGTTTCATTTTTTTTTCATTTCAAGATTTTAAATTGCATTAATTTTTATGCATGGACAATTTGGTGGATTTTATATTTATATACATTTATTTTTTAAATCAGTTTAAATGTGACTCGAAATTTCGGGATTAGAAACAGTTCGGACCGCGCCGAAATATGCAACATTTCATATAACTTTTTAACCGTGGCCACAATATGGGCTGTAATGGTAACAAAAAGAATATGGGCTCCAAAAAAACCTTAAGAATTAGCAAATGGGATGTAAATTATTAGAAATAATGGCAGATGGGATGTATGTTGTTTTCCACAGGTTTGAGGCTTTCCTAAAAAAAAGGTTGACGCACAAGCAGTGAATGTTGGATGTCCATCCAACGGCTGTCGTGCTTCTTCAATCTCTGCTCTTCCTGCTCCAGCCGCTCAAACAAGCGCCAGCGGGACTGCCTGCTCCCTCCTCCTCGCGGCCAGCTGTGCTACCGCGCAGGCCTCACCGCCCCACCATACTCCCATCGCTGGCCTAGCCATCCCTCTACTCACCCAAACCTGCTGTTATTCTTCGGCGACGGCAAACGAACCAGTAAACCTCGTGACAGTCATACTCCTCCGCGTGGGAAACAACTGTCGAAGTCTTCCCCTGCCTTGTCGTTCCCTTCCTAGGCCTCGCCGTCGTCCACCGCCTGGTGCTCTCGGCGCTGCCTGGTCAACGTGGTCAACGACCGACATGCATCTGAAGTGGATCAGACGTGGAGAGGCTGACAGCTGGGTCCATGGCCGCACGCAAGGAAATGCCTCCTTATTACGCGCAAAATAATGATTCCTCCACCTGACATTTGGGACCCACCGAAAGGGCCTCTGTATTTCGTGGAAAAAAAACGTTACCGCCGCTGACAGCTCGGACCCACCACCTATATCTTCGCACGCAAGGAAGTGCGTCCTTATTACGCACAAAAAATGAGAACTCCCCCTACTATCTGGGACCCAGTATAGTGGCAGGCTGACTTGTGGGCCTACTAAGTTGACGGGGACGGAGGGCATTGTCAACTTAGTCAATATGCACGATTCTAGCTCCAGTGACCGTATGATGTCCATCCAACGGCCGTAGTACTTCTTCAACCTCTGGTCTTCTTGCTCCAGCCGCCCAAACCAGCGCCGGTCGTGTTCGTGTTCTCCCGCCTCCCGTGGTCGGGTCGATGCGCGGCGGAGGCTTCACCACCCCCTACTACTCCCACCACTAGCGAGGCCATCCCTCTACTCACCCACACCTCCTGTTATTCTGCGATTGTCGTGGGAACGATTCCGACAATAAGAGAGGGGTAGGATAACGGAGCATGATCTATCGAGATACAAATGGGTGACACGGTGATTTTTGCGAGTTTGGGCCTCTCACGGTGGAGATAACAACCGTACGTCTCGTGCTCCGGAGAGGCTTTGTTTTATCTTAGTGTGTATCCGGAGATTACAATGAGAGGAGAATGGATCCCCGTAGTCCTGAGAATAATGGTGAAAAAGAGAGAGAGAGATATGGAAGAAAAAGCCCCCAAGTCTAGTGGTGGGGGTGGCTTATATAGAGTGCGCCACCCCCTCACCTCCTATGTTACAAAGTGGAGCATCAATGCCATAATGCCTGCCCACTACAAAACCGGCCCCGCTGACTATTGGTCTTCGTGACATCCGAGTGAGTTACATGGCCGAGTGGAATGAGCTCGCCGAGTGGAGTGCCGTGCTCGAGTGGTTGTTGCCGTCCCGAGTGACTTTCAAGTTGCAAGACATCTGGACGGGATCTCGCCCAGGGCCCAAAGACAAAGTGTACGGTGTCCATGGGTAGGGTCTTTAGGTCAGGCCTGTTACCCTACCCCTAATACATGTCCTCGTCATTAGCCCCTAAATCGGTCGAGGTTGAGCGGGTCGAGTCGAGGTGTATTCCCAGATGATTCGAGTGCTACGGAGGCACTTATGAACTTGCTCGGGTCAACCGGCGGTCTTATCTCCGCGTGTTGCCTTGACGGATTCCAGACTTCATGGTCTCCGAGTGAAATGAGCTCAAACGGGTCCGCGGAGGAGCGCTGCACTCACCTTATAGCAATTTTTTGAGTGATTTAGAGCTGGTCCTGCATCGAGTAACTGATTACTCAGAATTTCTTCACGCCTGGAACGTGTCTTTTTCATTGTTTGGCCGTCACTCGGGCCGGGTGGACCGTTCCGAGTGGATACCATTCCAGTGGGGGCACGCTGAGTGCACCCACTGGGTGTAGTCCCCGAGACTACCATCGACTGCGGGCAGTCGGCGAGAGTCTTAGAGCCTGTCTTTTTGTTGTTGTTTGGCCGTCACTCGGACTGGCTGACCGTTCCGAGTGGATACCAACAGTCGGCGGGAGTCTTAGAGCCTGTCTTCTTTGTTGTTGTTCATCACTCGGACTGGTCAGGCCGTACCGAGTGGAGATTACCCCAGTGGGGGCACACTGAGTGCATCCACTAGGAGTAGTCCCCGAGACCACCGTCGACTGCGGGCAGTCGGCGGGGGTATGAGAGAACTAAAACTCTTCTTAGCTGATACTGATCAAACTTGTTCTTCTCTGACTCGGAGGTCGAGTAATTCTGGAGATGGGTTTGCATCGAGCAAAATGTTTCTTTCTGACTTCTCTTCCAGTGGGGGCATGCTGAGTGCACCCACTGGGTGTAGTTCCCGAGCCTCTGTCGGACTAGATGAGTCTGGTAGAGGGTTTAAGTCTCTCGGTAAACCTCCATGCAGTTGGCACGGTAAATATCTTTGTCTGGAATTGAATCAATCGGATGGATGCGTAACGAGGTGGTTGTACGAACGACGATCGACGAGTAAGGTCGCTGCATTTATTCAGCAATGGCGCTTCATTTTTACCCTTTTGCATGAAAGGGGTATTTATCCAAGTGGACGTGCATCCCGACTGATCGGGGCATGTTGACTGCAAGGAAAAACCTGGTGGCACTTGTATGTCTCCCGGAGGAGATAGACTAGGGGTCAGACATGGACGTGCCATGAAACCCGACTGAAGAGGCTAGTGTGTAGACTGACCCTCCAAAGAGAGGCCACTCATTATCCCAGGGGAAAACCAGCACATGCCATCTCTGAGTCCAAGTTTGTGTAACTAACATCTTGGAGCCTAGGATAGGGCCAAGTGTATCCGTAGAGGAGCGTTGTTTTCACCCTTTTGCAGTCTTGAAGATGAATTTATGTAATGATTTGGGCGATCATCCGAGTGGATAGTACTACCCTTATATATTTTCGGCAGGCCGAGCAAGTATGGTCAGAAAGATATTCCTGATGCGATCAATGGGTTGATTGGATGGGCATAACCCTTGAGGGCAGCATGGCCAACGGGTGTGCGTAGCCCTCGAGTGATGCTCGAAAGAGGTAAGCTTGCTATAGAGCGTGATATGAGGTTTGATCATATGAGTAACTTAGTCGTTCCCGTGCTGGGGGTGTAGAGGTGAAGACATGTCCAACTGATGGTGACGCGCGAGGTGGCCGAGGGGCAATGATGTGTACAACCGAGTGACGACGCGCGGGGTGGCCGAGTGATGAAGACGTGCACAACAGAGTGACGATGCGCGGAGTGGCCGAGTGGTGAAGACGTGCCCAACTGAGTGGCGACGCGCGGGGCGACCGAGTCATGATGTGCGAGGTGGCCGAACGATGAAGACGTGAATAACTGAGTGGAAATGCTGGGCGCATCGAAAGTGGTGAAGACGCGTGCCCAACCGAAAGTGACGACGCTGGGGCGACCGAAGCCATGATGTGCACAACTGAGTGGCAACGCCGCTGGCGGGCCGAGTGAAGGATTACGTGTCCAGCCAAGTGGTGATGTGCGGGGTGGTCGAGTGACAGATTGCGTGTCCAGCCAAGTGGCTGAAATGGTCTTCGAAGGAGTTAGCCTGATGCTTTCGAAAATGCTGTAGCGATGAGTTTGGTCTAGTGTGGTTGCGATGCAACAAGACCGCCGTGACAACTTAGTCTGAGTAGGAATGAAGATGGCGCGTCAGAAGGCCCGGGTGATTATAAAACTTGTCAAAGTGGCGGATCGAATGCACTTGTTGAAGTGAAGGATCTGATTGGTGATGAAGTACTCGACCACTCAGGAGAGTCTCATTACAAATGAGATGCAGCCCCCGAGTGCGGCGTAGCCCCCGAGCATAGTACAGTCTTCGACAATGGACATGTCGGAATACAAGAAATATAGTTTTGAATGGATGATTTGCAATTCATCGAGTCGGACTCGGGTAAAGATGAGGAAAAGCTTCCGAGTGATGCTCGAATGAGGCAAAATCGCAAAAGAGTGAAGTGTGAAGTTTAATTATAAAAGGGACTTATCTGTCTCATGCCTGACGAGGTCTATATCATTGATACGATGAAGAGGATTCCACAGAGGGGTTGGCTGGATGTGTTTGAAGTCAACAGAGCGACAAGGTCGATGTTGTGGTGCGCTGGGACCGGTATGGTGACCGAGTCCGAGCAGCGATGAATTTGGCGCACAGGGCCGTCGAGTGATTGCGTAACTTGTGTAGAAAACGGCACAAGCCAACGAAATAATTTCTCGAGGAAATTTGATGTGTGCTGAAATAAATTGCGTGAATAACACCCATAGACACCCGCTGGGAGTGCAAGGGGCTTGCTGGTTAACCAGCAAGAGTCTGAAAGAGCGAAGGATCCGTTCGAACTCGTCAAAGTGCTGGCTCAAATAAAACGGAAGTGTAGTATTTCGACTGAGTTGCAGCCCCGGAGGACCGATGCAAACTCAAAATAAAGAACATTGGTGTTCGTGAATGATGTATGCGAAAAAATGGAAGTTGGACTTGGGAGTCACATAACCAGTACTAAGCAAGTATGTGAAAATAAGCAACCGAGCGTAGAGGTACACTCGGTGGCATGGCCTCCGAGTGAACAAGATGTGTGAATTATGGAATACTCGGGAAGACGAAAATAACAGAATGTAAACTGACTTAGCTGTCTGAAGGCGCGCGGGGCGGTCGAGTGGTGATGAGGTGACCAACTGAGTGGCGACGCGCGGGGCGGCCGAGTGGTGATGAGGTGACCAACCGAGTGGCGACGCACGGGGCGGCCGAGTGGTGATGAGGTGACCAACCGATGGCGACGCGCAGGGCGGCCGAGTGGTTATGAGGTGACCAACCGAGTGGCGACGCGCGGGGCGGCCGAGTGGTTATGAGGTGACCAATCGAGTGGCGACGCGCGGGGCGGCCGAGTGGTTATGAGGTGACCAACCTGTGGCGACGCGCGGGGCGGCCGAGTGGTTATGAGGTGACCAACCGCGTGGCGACGCATGGGGCGGCCGAGTGGTTATGAGGTGACTAACTGCGGGCGACGCTGCTGGGCGGCCGAGTGGTGATGAGGTGACCAACCGAGTGGCGACGCATGGGGCGGCCGAGTGGTTATGAGGTGACCAACCTCTGGCGACGCGCGGGGCGGCCGAGTGGTGATGAGGTGACCAACCGAGTGGTGACGCACGGGGCGGCCGAGTGGTTATGAGGTGACCAACCTATGGCGACGCACGGGGCGGCCGAGTGGTTATGAGGTGACCAACCTGATGGCGACGCGCGGGGCGGCCGAGTGGTGTTTTTAAACTTAGGCGAGTACTGGACTGCAGCTAAGCCCTCTGAGTGGGAGGGTTGCTCTCCACTCGGTAGGATTTTTTAGACTAGGCGAGCACTGGACTGCAGCTAAGCCCCCGAGTGGGAGGCTGGCTCTACACTCGGTAGGATTTCTTGAAACTTAGGCGAGTACTGGACTGCAGCTAAGCCCCCGAGTGGGAGGGTTGCTCTCCACTCGGCAGGATTTTTTGAAACTTAGGCGAGTACTGGACAACAGCTAAGCCCCCGAGTGGGACGGTCATTCTCCACTTGACAGGATTTTCAAACTTAGGCGAGTACTGGACTGCAGCTAAGCCCCCGAGTGGGAGGGTTGCTCTCCACTCGGTAGGATTTTTTGAAAATTAGGCGAGTACTGGACTGCAGCTAAGCCCCCGAGTGGGAGGGTTGCTCTCCACTCGGTAGGATTTTTAAAAATTAGGCGAGTAGTTGTCTGAAGGAAAGACAGCGAGTGGGAGGGTTGCTGTACACTCGGTAGGATTTTTGAAACCTTAGGCGAGTACTGGACTGCAGCTAAGCCCCCGAGTGGGAGGGTTGCTCTCCACTCGGCAGGATTTTCAAACTTAGGCGAGTACTGGACTGCAGCTAAGCCCCCGAGTGGGAGGGTTGCTCTCCACTCGGTAGGATTTTTTGAAACTTAGTCGAGTACTGGACTGCAGCTAAGCCCCCGAGTAGGAGGGTTGCTCTCCACTCGGTAGGATTTTTTGAAACTTAGGCGAGTGCTGGACTGCAGCTAAGCCCCCGAGTGGGAGGGTTGCTCTCCACTCGGCAGGATTTTTTGAAACTTAGGCGAGTACTGGACTGCAGCTAAGCCCCCGAGTGGGAGGGTTGCTCTCCACTCGGCAGGATTTTTTGAAACTTAGGCGAGACGGATTCGCAACTAAGTCACCCACTGGGGGATTTAGAGCATATAAAAAAGAATAACAATCATTTATGAGATTGTAAAAACTGTGTCGCGGGGTGACCGAGTGGTGATGAGGTGACCAACCGATTGGCGACGCCTGAAGCGGCCGAGTGGTTATGAGGTGACCAACCAATGGCGGTGCACGGGACGGCCGAGTGGTGATGAGGTGACCAACCAATGACGACGCGCGGGGCGTCCGAGTGAAGTAGATGAGTCCCGCGGAGTGACGATGCTGGGCGCCCGTGTGTGAAGTAGTTGCGTGCCGTGGAGTGGCGATGCGCGAGGCGTCCGAGTGAAGTAGCGGCGTCCCGCGGCGGGGTGGCGCGCGAGGTGTCCGAGTGGGTGCTGGACCAAAATGTCTTTGTCCGACTGCCGTAGTGGTTTGTTAACCATCCGAGTAAATTCGTCTGAGCGTGCGTGCGACTCGTTCGAGTGGATGGTCATTCAAGTGTGTTTTAGTCCCATCCGAGTGAACCTTCTCTCCATGCAGACGATGCAGGTGAAACAAGCGCATGCGATGAGGCAGCGTGTGCCGCTGGAGATGTGAGAGAGGGCCGGCGAGCCGGCGAGCTTGTCGCAGGGCGGCCAGCACGACACGAGGTCGGCGAGCTCGCACGGCGGCCAAGATGACGTGGGGCCGGCGAAGCGCGGACGGGCGCGAAAGTACGGCGCTGTGCCGGCGAACGCGGCGCGGGGCCGGCAAGTGCGTCACCAGGCAGGCGAGCGCTGCGCAGCATGTCACCGCTCTGGGAGCTGGACGGGATTGATCCCTTCGCATCTTCGTCCGCACGTGTGGTGACCATGCGTCGAGGAGCGGCAACGGCGTTCGCATACGAGGCCGAAGATGACCCTGTTCTTGGTAAAGGCGAAACACATCATAAGTAAAATAGGAAATAGATGTAAGAATTGCTACAAACCGTTCACATCATGGTTCGATAGACGCCATACCCCACGGTGGGCGCCAACTGTCATGGGAACGATTCTGACAATAAGAGAGGGGTAGGATAACGGAGCATGATCTATCGAGATGCAAATGGGTGACACGGTGATTTTTGCGAGTTCGGGCCTCTCACGATGGAGATAACAACCCTACGTCTCGTGCTCCGGAGAGGCTTTGTTTTATCTTAGTGTGTATCCGGAGATTACAATGAGAGGAGAACGGATCCCCGTAGTCCTGAGACTAATGGTGAAAAAGAGAGAGAGATGGAAGAAAAAGCCCCCCAAGTCTAGTGGTGGGGGGTGGCTTATATAGAGTGCGCCACCCCCTCACCTCCTATGTTACAAAGTGGAGCATCAATGTCATAATACCTGCCCACAACAAAACCATCCTGCTGACTATTGGTCTTCGCATATCCGAGTGAGTTACATGGCCGAGTGGAATGAGCTCGTCGAGTGGAGTGTCGTGCTCCGAGTGGTTGTTGCCGTCCGAGTGACTTTCAAGTCACAGTACATCTGGGCGGGGATCTAGCCCAGGGGCCCAGTACAAAGTGTACGGTGTCCATGGGTAGGGTCTTTAAGTCAGGCATGTTACCCTACCCCTAATAAATGTCATCGTCAGCGGTGACCGCAGCCTCACACCGCAGCGAACCAGTGAACCCTCATACTCCTCTACGCGTGGGCATCCACTGCCGCTGTTTTCCCGGCCCGCCGTCCCCTTCCTAGGCCTCGCCGTCGTCCACCGCCCTGGTGCTCTCGGCGCGGCGTGGTCAACGTGGTCAAGGAACGACTTCCATCGTAAGAGTAGAGTACGTGGAGAGGCTGACAGCTGGGTCCATGGCAGCCACAAGGAAGTGCCTCCTTATTACGCGGAAAATAATTATTACTCCACCGACGAGGGACCCACGGACGCATTTCACCGTGATTTGGCTGAAAAAACGCTTCCCCAGCTGGGACCCATCGGACGGGCCACCGATTTCACTTAAAAACGTTTCCCCCGTCAGCTCGGACCCACCGGAAGTGCCGCCTTATTACGCACAAAAAAATGAATACTCCCCCTGCTAGTTGGGACCCTCCTTGGTGGGTGGCTGACTTGTGGGCTTACTAAGTTTACGGGGACGGAGTGCTTTGTCAACTTAGTCAATATGAACGATTCTAGCTCCAGTGACCGTACGATGTCCATCCAACGGCCGTAGTGCTTCTTCAACCTCTGGTCTTCTTGCTCCAGCCGCCCAAAGCAGCGCCGGTCATGCCGCATGCTCCTGCCTCCCGTGGCCAGCTGTGCTGCCGCGGAGGCCTCACCGCCCCCTACTATTCCCACCGCTGGCCAGGCCTTGAGGCGACGGCAGCCTCACACCGCAGCCGAACTAGTGAACCCTCGTACTCCTCTCCATGCGGGCTTTCACTGCCGCGTCTTCCCCGGCTCCGCGTCGTCCCCTTCCTAGGCCTCGCCGTCGTCCACCGCCCTGGTGCTCTCGGCGCGGCGTGGTCAACGTGGTCAAGGAACGACTTCCATCGGAAGAGTACTGTACGTGGAGAGGCTGACAGCTGGGTCCACGACCGCAGCAAGGAAGTGCCTCCTTATTACGCGAAAATAATTATTCCTCCACCTGACAGCGGGGACCCACCGGACGGGCCAATGTATTTCGTGAAAGAAACATTTCACCCTGACTGCTGGGACCCACCAGCTACATCTTCGCACGCAAGGAGGTGCGTCTGGGCAAAAAACAAACGAATCGCCCCCTTGACTGCTGGGACCCACCAGCTACATCTTCACACGCAAGGAAGTGCCTGACAGTCGGGACCCACCTGGTCGAAGCGTACGTAGCGTTGTCATTCTGGTCGCGAACGTGTGCGTACATACTGGTCGATGTAGAGGCGCGCACGTGTCGTAGTAGAGGCGCGCACGTAGCATGTACACGTACGTACAGCGGCCAGTGTGCAAGAAAGAAAATACGGCCACGTACGTACATACAGGCAGGGTCTCGAACGCCTACTCGCGCATACGTACGGCCAAGGCTCGTGTGCATGGCTGGGTCGGATCAGAGAAACTGCGTCGTCGTCGTGTTCATGGGGAGCCAACCCGCTGGGTCGGAACGAAATGCTTCGTCGTGTTCATCGGGAGGGCTTGGATGGAACAACCGATGGAAACGAGGCATGGCATACCGTAGAACGGAGGAAACGGCCTTGTGTTCGACCGGCCACGGTCAAAATGGGCCTGTTCGTCGAGAGGGGTCTGGCGTACCGCCAAACGGAGAAAACGGACCTCCTACGGTCGAAACGGGGGTCCTGTTGATCGGGAGGGGTGTGGCGTACCGCATAACGGAGGAAACAAACTTGTGTTGGAGCGCTACGGTCGAAACGGGGGTCCTGTTCATCGGGAGGGGTGTAGCGTACCGCAAAACTGGACTCCACGCGATATTGTTCATCTCCACCGTCGACCCCCTCCAGCCTCCACTTGCCATCGCTCATCCACCGTCGACCTCCTCCAGCCTCCACCGCCATCGCTCATCCACGGGCTCTCGCTCATCCAGCCTCCACCGCACGCTACTCCACCGGCCATCGCTCAACCAGCCCTATCCACGGGCTCCTGTTCAACCAACCCTCCACGGGTAATCGCTCATCCAGCCCTCCACCATCTACTGCTCATCCAGCCCTCCACGGGTGGTCTTGTTCATCCTGCCCTCCACGGGTCCTGTTCATCCAGCCCCAACCGCTCGACCGATCGGGGTCCTGTTCATCCAGAGGCCACACCACGGGTCCTGTTCATCAACCCCCACCAGAACTGTTCATCCAAACCCCCAAAGAACGCCACTGCTCATCCAGAGGCAGCATCGGTCGGCTTCGCTAGCAACAAGAGCGGCGAATCGCTTCGATCGGGTTCGCTAACAGCCATCGATCGATCGCCGGGTTCAAGAACGCCAGAGTTCGCAGCGGCAATCGCCGGGTTCGCGAGAGCCCAATGCCTCGCCGGGTTCGCTAGAGCCCAACGCCGCACTCCACGCTGCGCGCGTGTACGAGAGAAACGCGCATCGCTTCGGTCCCGACCACTCCACCGTAACTGGAAGACCCCGATATTTTCCTCGCCCTCGCTTCTACCACGGTTTTTTCCGTCATGGACGACCCAAAGAATGTCATGCAGCTGCGTCTCCGGCCCGCCCAGGACGAAAAACCCATTTTCTGTCATGATTTTTTGTCATAGAAGTAGGACCGCACCACATCTATGATGATACCGGGTTTTGTCACTATTATCGTCATAGAAGTGTCATAAGTATGACGGAAAAAAATTTCGTTCGGCCCAAAATGTCACAGATGTGTCTTTTTTTGTAGTGGTAGGAAGCCTGAACTGAGTCCTTGCTTATTGTTTGTGGCTCCATGCATCACTTCCTGGGGGAAACAACATTGTGAGAGAAAAATGTTGGCAAGGAAGAGGGTATAGAGATGTCACCGAGAAGGAGAACGCAACCGTCCGGCCATCCACCATAGACACAAATGTTTTTTGAGCAAAAGAGGGTTTCCCCCCTCCGTTTTCATTTAAAGGAATCAAGATTCAGTCTCACACCAGCATCTAGGAGTGATACCTCACTCCTACCATCAGAAGTCACTTAACATAACTCCTACTAAGTCTAGTATAGACCTGGCCCAACTTTGTCACATCAAGCAACTGAACATTGAAAGATAAATGATCAACTAAACATGATACTACAAAAAAGAGGTAGATCGCTTGCCAGGTGAGAGCCAGCATGCTCCTGCAAACTCAGCTTTAGTCACCAAGTCTTGGAACATCCAGCCTCCATCCCCGTGCATCGCGATAGACTTCACTTGCCACTTGTTCTACCGCCTCTGCCCCCAGCATCAGTGTTTTTTCCTCTAGTTCCTTTATCTACAAAATGGCCCAATCTGAAATCCAGTTGCATATTAGTTTCACCGCATACATAGGACCATGAATTTCCTTTTTGTTGAATATCATGTCATTACGACTTTTCCAAATTTCCCAAAACAGGGCTGAATGCCCTACTAGAACCAACTTCCTATCATTCTTCACAAATGTTTTGATCCATCTGCTAAAGCAATCATGCAAATCAATAGGAACGGAATGTAAATAAGAGCACATCTTAACAGATTCCAAACAATTTTAGCTATAGAGCAAGATAAAAACAAATGATCAATGCTTTCATCTTGTCCACAGAAAACACAATTCTTATCTCCGTTCCATCCCCTTTTGAACAAATTATATCTATTTAATACACTCTTCTTATTCAGAAGCCACAGAAAACTCTAATTTTGAAGGCACTTTGACTTTCCACATAAATTTATGAGGGAAACCACAATCATTTTGGATTAAATGTAAGTACAAAGATTTCACACAGAACAATCTGTCCGAAATGAGCATCCACATGGGTTTATCCATACCCCATGCGTCAACACTTCCTCACACCTCAATTTTAAACTTTTCCAAAGGTCTAAAGACTCTCCAAAAAGAGCTCTTCTAAAAGAAATTTTTTTCCATCCTTTTTCAGTAGCTTTTGAAATAGAAATGTTATGATCATTGTTGATAAAGTAAAGATTAGGATAGGCTTATTTCACAGGTTTATCATCAACCCACCAATCCTCCCAGTATCTTGCGTTTTTTCATCCCCAATTATTTTTTAACATGTTGATAAAAGAGATCATTCACTTTTAACATGTTGGATCCGAACTGAGAATCCCTAGCTCTATGTGTAATTCCAGAAACACACTCCCCTTTCACATAAGCATAGGCACAAATAGCCATGTTATAGATGGTGGTGCCAAGGCAGAGGGCATAGAGGTGTCATATGGAAGAAGAAGGCGGATGGCTGGTAGGGGCACAAATAGCAAAGCCGTAGGAGGTGGTGGACACAGGATATTGCAAGCCACACTGCGGCTGCAGCTGCATTCTAGTGCTAACCTCTCCGCCATAACATATCGATGCAGATGAGTAGCCATGCATGTAGCTTGTTCCACGTCGCTGTCTTTCCCTCCATCAAATCATCGCAATGTCGACGCTAGCTCTAGGATCTCTCTTCTCGTTGGAGCCCATTCCGCCTGACAGGCCACAGGCCTAGAGACCAATTAAGTCGTTACCCAGTAGACCGTGTGGTTTCGATTTTTATCAGCGGGAGTTGGAAATTATGGTAGCTGGTCAAGCAATCGGTAATAAACACGCACAAAATTGGACGTGGGAAGACTCGTATGTAGCGACGGGCGAATGGACATGGCCCGTGCAAAACAAACGAATGGTGATTGATTGGAAAAAAGAGACGACGTATGAAACACTACGATGGAAGTCAGTTATTAGTTATCTGTACCTACTAATAAAGTGGCTATCGCTTCTGCCCGTCCGTCGTTGTTCCTTTTACAAAAAATTACTCTCTTTTCTAGTAATTAAACCGACGTCCAACTTTAAGCGAGAAAACGAACCATTTTTTTACACTTTTATAGAAAACCCCCTCGCTTTTCTGTTAAATAACCCGCGCTCCATGACATAAAACGAATCATTTTTTGTTTTTTAGCGGAAAAAATCCTGCCATTTCTGTTAGTAAGCTGCAGTGCATCTAGAACAAATAGTAACTTTTAAAGATATGCATATCTTTTAAACCCTAACTCCAATTTTAACTTGTTATATACTCCCTCCGTCCCAAAAAACTTGTCCCAAGCTTGTCTCCCAAATAGATGTATCTAGCACCAAGTTAGTGCTAGTTACATCCATTTAATGGACAAGCTTTTTTGGACGGAGGGAGTATGAATTTTGATTAGAAAAATGTGCAGAATATGAATATGATGTTATTTTACTTATTAAAAACTAAAAATATTTTTAGGGTGCAACCTTAATCAATAGCGTATGATCTATATCTCTTTTGTACCGACATGGACCCGGATTGCAAATGAACACTCTCAGCAAAGCCAAATTAGAGACGAAAGAAACCGTCGATAACCATGATGCATGCCTCGGCAAAACCTTACGTGGGAAGAAATAAGATTTCTCATCTTATTCCGAGAGATACGTCTCGGCAAGACCTATTGGGGGTCTTGAGTCATGGTTATTGTGTTAGGGTCGTGCGGTATTCTTTCGTTGCAACTCACGAGCACTTTTGGTAGTAATATATAACCAATTAAAGGGTATCGTACATTCCTTTTTCGTACAACAGTCGTTAGGCGAGTTTGTTTGTGTGTGCGGGGTCATTCTATGCAAGTATTGTTCGAGTCCCTTCTAACTCAATTTATCCTCTATTTCAACATGACACCTCACCCATGTTGTCACTTATCCTCTCGCTTTCTTTGTATTTTGTGATTGCAATGAATGACAACACATTAAGAGCTAATGTAATTACCCCCTAGAAACTAATGTAATTAGTAAAAATCTATTGTCGGTAATATTCCTATGAAATGCAAAAGTTAAAAAAAAGGATAATGAAATCCAGCTTCCCTAGATTTTATGGAAAGTAAAAAAAATCCCAACAGTTTTTTTCAAAAAAGTAATAAAATAGAACAACACCTTTGCCACAACTTCAGATTCAGTTTTTCAATCCACATAACAATTATACGTAATCAAGCTCTATTCAATGCCAACAAACTAGTAAAAGATTGACATAGATGGGGTGACAGTTCTCCACAGAACAATTGTGTAGCCACTATATTTATCTAGAATATAGTCATGTTTCTGGTACAAAATTACTAAGAAGGTTAGAGATTACAAAAACAAATATCGCCGCCCAACTATAAAATATAGTCTGAAGCGGAATTAACATCGTGGCTTGATTTTCCAATACAGTGAGCAGATGGTGTGCTATTAAGTCTGACATGAAATATGTGACAAAGCAACAGAGCGCTAACACATCACTCACAAAACAGGTAAACACCAGTTCCCTATTTGGCCCTCTCCACAACCACACTCCCAAATCCGAATACCCAAATCCATGCACGACGATCATACAATGCAAATTTATCATGCATTAGATGATACAAAGATAGTGTAGCCCGAATAAATCCAGTACATGCCATAGGAAAACGAGACACAAATGAATCAATGACTTCGGTTGTCATGGTCATTCGTCCTCTTCTTCATGCGGGCAACCACTTGTTCCCTTTATCATCCAAGAGGTTGATGCCCTGCAACATGATCCTCGACTCCCGCGCCTCTCCCGCACGCCGCAACTTCTCTTTCTTAAGCTCAAGACTATGCATTGTCACCATTTGCTCGTGATCCCATTTGGCAACCTTATCTTGCCTCTCCAATTTCACTTTGTTCTTCTCCAAGAACAATCTCTCTCGGTCGAACTCCATCTTCTCCCTTTGCACATCAATGAACATTGTGTACCTTTCCTCCATCTTTACCTCCTTAGCATAATAAAATGCCCATCCAAGTGGCACACATTTGCTTGCCGTGCCTTCATGCACCACCTTCTCTTTCTCCCGCGTGTTCCCCATCACTTGTCGGTTTATTTCTGGCATAGTTGGTTGTAAGTCCGTTGCACCATTTTCTTCTTCTCCTTCCTCATCCAATCCAATTGATTGAGCTGAGATCGACCCATCGTTTTCCTCATCTTCTTAATTCCCTTTTCAAGCTCAACAAGGAAAGTTTGCCACTTGGGTTTCCCATTCAATTTCAACCAAAAAAATTAGAAAGGTGAATGGTTTATTGTTCACTTGATGGTACAAAACCGTCATCAAAGTTGCATGAGTTTGAACTTTGATGCCAATTTGGTTCTAGCCTAAAACTTGTTTGAGATAAACAACAAATTTGTTAATGCCTCTTGGATGAGTGACCATCCATGTTGAAGAGAGCACTGGACACAGTTGGTGCATATTGGGTGTGGCTTCACATAGTGTTTTTGTTCATGGTAAAGTTTGTGGATTTTTTCCAATATTTTTCTTCTTTTTGCTCGGTTCCACATATTAGATCCATGCTAGTGTTGTTCCAACTTTCACACAACAAAACATCTTCAAATTGTGTGAATGTCGGACCTCTAGCTTTCACAACTTTCTTCTTATTTTTAGTGTGTGATGTTTTCCCAACTTCAAACACCTAGGAATTGGTATCCTTCGTGGTAAATTGCAAAGACCATTATTTATCATGTCATACAATATTTTTTTCCTACAGTAGGCATCACAATTTAACTATCGTCCTACTAATATGATCTGATGATATGTGCAACAAACGAATCTATGGGTGCAATTGTGAAAGGGACAAAATTATAGCGAGTCTTGGTCGGGCATTATGTCGAACACCAAGTTGGCATGCCCGGAGTCGGGATTACCCGAGGACGCGCGATGCATTTGGAACACTGATGAGTCGATGATACGTCTCCAACGTATCTATAATTTTTGATTGTTCCATGCTATTATATTATCTGTTTTGGATGTTTAATGGGCTTTAATATGATCTTTTATATTATTTTTGGGACCAACCTATTAACATAAGGCCCAGTGCAAATTGCTGTTTTTTTTGCCTATTTCAGTGTTTGGCAGAAAAGAAATATCAAACGGAGTCCAAACGGAACGAAACCTTCGCAAGGATCTTTCTTGGAACAAACGCAATCCATGAAACTTGGAGTGGACGTCAAGGAAGCAACGAGGCGGCCACGAGGCAGGAGGGCGCGCCCCCACCCTCGTGGGCCCCTCGTAGCTGCACCGACCTACTTCTTTCACCTATATATACTCTTATACCCTGAAAACATCCAGGAGAGCCATGAAACCACTTTTCCACCACCGCAACCTTCTATACCCGTGAGATCCCATCTTGGGGCCTTTTCCGACGATCTGCCGGAGGGGGATTCGATCACGGAGGGGTTCTACATCAACACCATAGCCTCTCGGATGATGTGTGAGTAGTTTACCACAGACCTTCTGGTCCATAGTTATTAGCTAGATGGCTTGTTCTCTCTCATTGGATCTCAATACAAAGGTCTCCCCGATCTTCTTGGAGATCTATTCGATGTTATTCCTTTTGTGGTGTGTTTGCCGAGATCCGATGAATTGTGGGTTTATGATCAAGATTATCTATGAACAATATTTGGTTCTTCTCTGAATTCTTATATGCATGATTTAATATCTTTGCAAGTCTCTTCGAATTATCGGTTTAGTTTGGCCTACTAGATTGATCTTTCTTGCAATGGGAGAAATGCTTATCTTGGGGTTCAATCTTGCGGTGCTCGATCCCAGTGACAGAAAGGGAACCGACACGTATTGTATTGTTGCCATCGGGGATAAAAAGATGGGGTTTATATCATATTGCTTGAGTTTATCCCTCTACATCATGTCATCTTGCCTAATGTGTTACTCTGTTCGTATGAACTTAATACTCTAGATGCATGCTGGATAGCGGTCGATGTTGATAACCCACAAGTATAGTGGATCGCAACAGTTTTCGAGGGTAGAGTATTCAACCCAAATTTATTGATTCGACACAAGGGGAGCCAAAGAATATTCTTAAGTATTAGCAGCTGAGTTGTCAATTCAACCACACCTGGATAACTTAATATCTGCGGCAAAGTATTTAGTAGAAAATTAGTATGGAAATAACGGTAACGGTGGCAAAAGTAACAGTAGCAGTTTTGTAGTAATTGTAACAGTGGCATCAGTAAAGTAACTAAGCAAAGATCAATATGTGAAAAGTTCGTAGGCATTGGATCGGTGATGGAGAATTATGTCGGATGTGATTCCTCATGCAACAGTTATAACATAGGGTGACATAGAACTAGCTCCAGTTCATCAATGTAACGTAGGCATGTATTCCGAATATAGCCGTACGTGCTTATGGAAAAGAACTTGCATGACATCTTTTGTCCTACCCTCCCGTGGCAGCGGGGTCCTATTGGAAACTAAGGGATATTAAGGCCTCCTTTTAATAGAGTACCGGACCAGAGCATTAACACTTAGTGAATACACGAACTCCTCAAACTACGATCATCACCGGGAGTGGTCCCGATTATTGTCACCTCGGGGTTACCGGATCATAACACATAGTAGGTGACTAATGACTTGCAAGATAGGATCAAGCACTCACATATATTCATGACAACATAATAGGTTCAGATCTGAATTCATGGCACTCGGGCCCTAGTGACAAGCATTAAGCATAGCAAAGTCAAAGAAACATCAATCTCAGAACATAGTGGATACTAGGGATCAAACCCTAACAAAACTATCTCGATTACATGATAAATCTCATCCAACCCATCACCGTCCAGCAAGCCTACGATGGAATTACTCACGCACGGCGGTGAGCATCATGAAACTGGTGATGGAGGAAGGTTGATGATGACGACGACGGACTCCCCTCTCCGGAGCCCCGAACGGACTCCAGATCAGCCCTCCCGAGAGAGATTAGGGCTTGGCGGCGGCTTTGTATCGTAAAACGCGATGAATCCTTCTCTCTGATTTTTTCCCCGAACGTGAATATATAGAGTTGGAGTTGTGGTCGGTGGATCCTCAGGGGGCCCACGAGACATTGTGCGCGCAGGGTGTGGACCCCCTGGTCTTGATTCTTTCGCCGGTATTTTTTGTAAATTCCAAAAATATTCTCCGTGAAGTTTCAGGTCATTCCGAGAACTTTTATTTCTGCACAAAAATAACACCATGGCAATTCTCAACAAAACAACGCCGATCGGGTTAGTTCCATTCAAATCATGCAAGTTAGAGTCCAAAACAAGGGCAAAATTGTTTGGAAAAGTAGATACAATGGAGACGTATCAGATATGTGGAGTAATAGTAGTAGATGCAGAATTGTTTCGGTCTACTTGACACGGACGTGATGCTTATGTTCATGATCATGCCTAGATATTCTCATAACTATGCGCTTTTCTATCAATTACACGGCAATAATTAGTTCACCCACCGTAATATATGCTATCTTGAGAGAAGCCACTAGTGAAACCTATGGCCCCCGGGTCTACACTACAAGAATCCTGTTAATACATGACAGTTTCAGTCCGTCACAGACCTATGCAAAACTGTCATGCAAGACTATGTGTGACGGAAATAAATTCCGTCATGTATATCGCGTCATAATTTGACCACTGTACACTCCTTGACGGATCATCGAAAACCGTCACCGATCATGACGGATCTTGACCGTCATGGATGACACCTAACTACAGTGCTCATAACGGCGTTAACTTCTGTGCCACATCATCATATGACATGGATCTGACGTGGCAGCCCATGTAGTAACCAGCCCATCTAAGTTCTGGCCCACTAAATTTTAGACTGGTCCAAAAGTGGCAGCCCATTTAATATCAACCCAACTATAATTGAAGCCCATTAATTTCAAAGGCCACCAATTTCAGGCCAGTAGGTTCACGCATCACTCATTTTTCATGAAAATTTTAAGCCAATAAGAATTTGACAATACATATATGCTCATGTCATTACAAAAACAAAATTACAACATATCCAAAATACACCTATACACAAGCTTAAAAGAGAAGACTCAAAAACATTAATTTTACAAGCATGTCTCAGAGAACACCATGCTACTCTACAGCCAACGCTGCCACCATGAAGCAAGGCACCTCTTATCATGACGCTACACACCAACCAGGTGTCATCCAGCATTTATAGCAGCAAATCCACCCGTCCACGCCAATGTTGTCAAAACACGTGTCTTTGTTGTTGAAAATGCTCCCATAACCAACATCTGCCACATGATGAAAAATATGTCACATTATTTTCAGTCAGTACGTTACACTACAAGTAGCTTACTACACATTATAAAGTTCTATATTGTTTCACTCCCGTAATGCAAAGTAGTGCAACAAATTAACAAAAGTGTGAAAAGAAACAACTAGCACAGAAAGGACTGATGAGCATACATAGATCAATAGAGTTGGTAGTAAACTCCGTTGTGCTTATTTCATACTATCACTACACTAAACTCGATAAGAAATGTAGCCTGTCTGAATATTGCACATTAATGAAAATTTCTAGGCATTGTTTCTCGACAGGTAAAATAGAAATGTACCAATTCCATGCTGATTATGTCTAATCGAATATGTGTCCTATCTGAAATGATATGGCACAGGAAAAAGATTTGGCATTTGTGGCTTACAATTAACCTAGCTGAAAAGACATTTGTGCGATACTACTTCTAATAAAGGATCGGATCAAGTACAAGTCAGTTTTTGTATGTATTATTGCACACATAAAAATAGTCTGACTATAGATACAACAAATATTGTGTAGTATACCACTTCAATACGTTATGAGAATTACTTGCCTTTACATATTTACCTTAAAATAACCTAAAAAGTTAGCATACACATTCTGATCAGTATAGATTTCAATATTTATACTTTACTCCCAAACAATCAAATGCTTGGTACACTCGTTAGTTTTTTTTTTTGAGGAAAGTACACTCGTTAGTTATCATCAATACAAACAGTTTTGATCATTATAAATTTATAGTTCACCATATCTAAGATTAACTTTGGTATGTTAGTCTAAGAAGATCATATAGGGATTCAATACAGTGACACATGATTTCTAGGAACTATACAATTAGGATGTCCTAATATATTAGCATTGATATGTCATATCTCAACTAAATAACGCACATATTTTCACAATGCTAGCTAAGTATTTGCACAATATTTCAAGTGTCTTATATTGAGTGAATCTGCGAGGCAACGTAGAAATAGTTGCTAGTGACATTAAAAGACAACTCTAAGTGAAGACAATGTAATTATAGTAAATCGTTGTTTCCCCTTCCATACGATCTGTCATTGGTAGTAATCTCATTCAAAATGGCTTGAACATTAAAAAAGGGAAGTTAATCGAGCCACAAAGAAGATAATTCTTGGCATCCAAACAAAAAGATATATGCAATACACAATGACTGGCAATGTTTTAGTTCTGGCCTACTTATCACGTAATACTTTTTCTCCCTTTTCAATAAGAAAATACTATTACAGTGGTCTACATATATTTGTAAGACAATCTAACCTACAATATTTCAAGTGTCTTCTATTGAGTGAATATGCAAGGTAATATAGAAACAGTTGCTGGTGACATTAAAAGATAACTCTAAGTGAAGACAATGTAAGTACAAGAAATCATTGTTTCCCATTCCATACTACTATCTATCATTGGTAGTAATCAAGTTCAAAATGACTTGAACAGAAAAAAGGGAAGTTAATTGAGCCACAAAGAAGATAAATTTTGGCATCCAAACAAAAAGATATATGCAATACACAATAACCGGTAATTTTTTTAGTTCTGCCTACTTATCACATAGTACTTTTTCTCCCTTTTCAATAAGAAAATACTATTACAAAGGACCTACATATATTTGTAAGACAACTCTGGAGCTATTCCTGTAGCATTAAAAGGAGGTTTTTGGGCATCATGTCGTAGAAGGTTAATTCCAATTTCATAAGTTAAACACGGTTAACTGCAATTTTTAAATCCAGGCAAGTTAAACATGTCGAAACTAAGTTGAAATCCAGATATATTATTTTCCTTTTCATATGTGTATATCTATGAAATCAAACAGACTAATACATGGATATTGTGGTATGTATATACAATTACTTAGAATGATACATAATCCAGATAAACGGCTTGCACATTCTGACAAAGTGTGAGGTTTCTTGATATTTACTCATTTTTTATGACGTTCAAATTTATAGTTATTCCCAGTTAATAATCAGAAAGTGTTTGAGGTGTGTTTGGATACAAAGTATTTTTGCAGTTTTTACAAAATACTGTGGTTTCTGAAATAACCTTGGTGTCAAAAACTTTGGGGTGTTTGGATGAAAGAAATACTTCACTTTAAGATACCATGGTATCTCTGATACTGTTGTATTTTTGTAGTATCTAAAAAAGAGGTTCCGACCACTTTTTTCTTAACTGAGTCGAGAGAAATCGAAGGACTCCCACTCCTCCTCTGTTTATTATCTATTAAACGAGGTGCAAACTCTCTCCTGATTATTAATCTGATTACTAGGCATTTAAGGTTGGGTGATTAGCTTGCATTTGCTGGTTTGTGAGTCTATGTTCTTCCAGCCGTTGTCGTAAGTCTAACTGATTACTAGGCATTTCAGGCAGATCAGTTCCTTGAGTGTAGCTCAGTTAGGTGTAGTCAGGTCAAAACTACAGTAAAACTACATTTACCAAACGAACTGCTGGTTTTGGCAAAACCAAGAAAAACTACAGTTTTGAGAAACCATAGTATTCATTGGCCATGCCTTGAAAAACTGAGGTTTTGAATTACCACAGTTTTAGAAAAACTGTGCTGCCAAACTAGTCCTCAGTTAATAATTAAGTTTTTTCTCAAGTACTGCATACACACATCTGCAAAACAAGTGCGTTCTGGCAAGACAGAGTCACGGCTGAATTTATATCTAACAGACTCAAGTTTCCAAATTAAGTCCCAAAAGATATTTACCAAAGCAATAAGAAGTTAGAAAAAAATTAGCTATATCATACTATATGGATTAGCATTAGTTTGCCCTAATTAAATTATGTGTAAAAGTGCAACAGATCCACAAAACAATCAGCAACTAATCAAGCTCACATGTTCATCTCAGCAATTTAATTCACCTCTAAACTGAACAAAAATATGATCTGTATTCACATTGCAAGTATCTTTCAGATTTGGGCGTAAAGGGGGGAGATGGGAGAAGCTCACCACGCTGGGAGGGCAGAACGCAGCCGGTGAGCTCGGCCCAAGCGCTGCAGACAGGAGGCCAAGGGGACGCTGGACTTGTTGCTCCAGCTCTTCCGTGAAGAGAGCTTGTTGGGGACGGCCGCATCGAGGAGGAGCACGTCATGTACGCCACCGGATGGGCGAAGAAGGGGATTCAGGGGCTGGGCGTGCAGTTATACCGCTCCTCCTTGGAGGTCGAGGAGGAGAGAGAGCACCGACGTTCACCGCCACCGCCGACGAGAAGGACAAGGCCTCCGTGCCCACCCTAGCCCGGGACCGGCGTCTGCAGGGTGCGCCGCGCCCGTGGATCCTGCGGGAGTAGCTCCTCCGCGCCGCCCTGCTGGACGTGGACCATCAGAAAGATAGTGAGCCCGTGGGGGCGCTATAGACGACCGAGAAGAGTCGCCGGAGATGCGCCGACGATGAAGGCCATGCCGGAGGCCGAAACCCTAGTACGGGTGTGGGTTTTGGGACAACAGTAGAGGTCAGGATGGCAATATCTTGCCGGAGGGGAGGATGGAGCCGACCGAGGAGAGCTCTGCGGTGTGCACCGCTTTGGCGATAGCCGCCGGAATCGCCGGAATCCGGAGTGGGGGCAGTTGTGGCGGCTGAGGGAACGGAGGAGAGAATGGGGATTAGGGTCAGAAGGGCATGGACTGTGACTTAAATAGGGTGTCTCTAAAATTTTGCCACGGGCCGCGTCGGCCTCTTCAAATTTCGATGCCCACGCGCGCTCTCAAAATTTCTGGCGCGTCCCCCTTTTATTTTGAGCTTCTTTTATTTTTGGCTACACATTCAACTAACATATGGGCCAACCAAGCCAACCATACACCACACATCAGTGGGAACCATCGATGACGGTCCGGATGATGCATAAAAAAGAAATAGACTAGACCAACATGTTGTTGTGTGACGGTTTCCGTGACGGTCCATCGATGTCCATCATAAATGGGCTACCTTTTCCGGAGGGCAGTCACATCTTGCTGATCCATGACGCTCTCCGTGACGGATAAGAGAAAACCGTCATTGTCCGTGACGATTTCTTAGAACGTCACCAGAAATCCGTGATGTATTAACAGGTTTCTTGTAGTGCTACTTTACATCATATAAGTTTCCGATCTATAATTCTAGTTTACTATTTATTTTGCAATCTTTACTTTCCAATCTATATAACAAAAATACCAAAAATATTTATCTTATTATCTTTATGAGATCTCACTTTTGCAAGTGGCCGTGAAGGGGTTGACAACCCCTTTATCGCGTTGGTAGCAAGGTTCTTGATTGTTTGTGCAGGTACTAGGCGATTTGCGTGTAGTCTCCTACTGGATTGATACCTTGCTTCTCAAAAACTGAGGGAAATACTTACCCTACTTTGCTCCATCACCCTTTCCTCTTCAAGGAAAAACCAACGCATGCTCAAGAGTTAGCAAGAAGGATCTCTGGCGCCTTTGCCGGGGAGATCTACGTACAAGTCAAGACATACCAAGTACCCATCACAAACTCTTCTCCCTCGCATTACATTATTTGCCATTTGCCTCTCGTTTTCCTCTCCCCCACTTCACCCTTTGCCTTTTCTTCGCCCTCCTTCCGTTCGATCTTGTGTTACCATGTGCCTTTTTTTTTGCTTCCATGTTTGCTTGCTAAAAGTTCATGGATCCTCATCCCCTTGATAATCTTTTTAAGAGATACAACTATGATGAACTAATTTCTATTGATTTGACTGCACTAGATTATCTTTATGAGGTTTTGCTTGAAATTCGTGAATCTGAAAATTGTGATGAAGAAATTTATGAACAGATTCACGATGGCTCCTTGAATAAAAAGCATGATTGCAATGATTTTACTATAAATTCTCTTGATGTCAATTGTTCTAATAATATGCAGAACCCTAATCTTCGGGATGCTAGTTTTTCTATGTCTACTACTTGTTGCAATGATCATGATTGGGGTGATTCTTCTTATGATCTTGAAAATTTATTTAAACCCCATGATGAATATGAGATTGATAATAGTGTTTCCAATAATATTGAAAGTGGGTTTGGAAGAGTGTCAACTTTAGATCCCACATATTTGGAGGATTTTCAATCTTATGAAATTTTTGATAAAAGTGGGTTTGGAGAGGTCATGACTTTAGTTAATGTTAATCCCTCTATTTTGGAAGAGTGTCAACTTTGCATGCATGTGGTTCAAAAAGAGAATATTTAATGTGATAGCTATGTTGTTGAATTTGCTTATGATCCTACATGTAATTATTATGAGAGAGGAAAATATGGTTGTAGAAATTTTCATGTTACTAAATTACCTCTCTTCATGTTGAGATTGCTATCGTCTCTTTCTTGTTCCTTGCATATGCTAATTTTTGTTTGCTATGATAACTTGTTTGCTTATAAAATTCCTATTTATAGGAAGTATGTTAGACTTAGATGTGTTTATCACATGATCTATGATGCTCTCTTTGTGCTTTAATTCTTGTCTTTGATGTGAGCATCATTAAAACTATCAATGCCTAGCTAGGGGCGTTAAATGATAGCGCTTGTTGGGAGGCAACCCAATTTTATTTTTGTTTTTTGCTTTTTGTTCCTGTTTAGTAATAAATAATTCATCTAGCTTCTGTTTAGATGTGGTTTTGTGTTTTAATTAGTGTTTGTGCCAAGTAGAACCTTTGGGAAGACTTGGGTGAAGTCTATGCGATCTTGCTGTAAAAATAGAAACTTTTGCGCTGACGAGATTAGCTGTTATTTTTTACTGGAGAGTGATTTTAGGTTGATTATTTTTGTAGATGATTAATAGACAAATTCATCACGTCCACCAATTTATTCAGAATTTTTGGAGTTACATAAGTATTCAAATGATACAGATTACTCCAGACTGTTCTGTTTTGACAGATTCTGTTTTTCGCGTGTTGTTTGCTTATTTTGATGAATCTATGAGTAGTATCAGGGGGTATGAACCATAGATAAATTGGAATACAGTAGGTTTAACACCAATATAAATAAATAAAGAGTTCATTAAATTACCTTAAAGTGGTGGTTTGTTTTCTTACACTAACGGAGCTCATGAGATTTTCTGTTTAAGTTTTGTGTTGTGAAGTTTTCAGGTTTTTGAGTAAAGATTTGATGGATTTCAGAATAAGGAGTGGCCAGAGCCTAAGCTTGGGGATGACCAAGGCACACCAAGGTAAAATTCAAGGACAACCAAAACCCTAAGCTTTGGGATGCCTGTCGGTGTCAAAACCGGCAGATCTCGGGTAGGGGGTCCCGAACTATCCGTCTAAGGTCGATGGTAATAGGAGACAGGGGACACGATGTTTACCCAGGTTCGGGCCCTCTCTATGGAGGTAATACCCTACTTCCTGCTTGATTGATCTTGATGAATATGAGTATTACAAGAGTTGATCTACCACGAGATCGCAATGGCTAAAACCCTAGAAGTCTAGCATGTATGATTATGATTGTCCCTATGGACTAAACCCTCCGGTTTATATAGACACCGGACGGGACTAGGGTTGTACAAAGTCGGTTACAGAGAATGGAATCTTCATATCTTGGACGCCGAGCTTGTCTTCCATGCCAAGGAGAGTCCTATCCAGACAAAGGTTAAAGTCTTCGGTCTTGTATCTTCACAGCCCATCAGTCCGGCCCATGTCCAATAGGCCTGACGCCCGAGGACCCCTTAGTCCAGGACTCCCTCAGTAGCCCCTGAACCAGGCTTCAATGACGAGGTCTCCGGCGTGCAGATTGTCTTCGGCACTGCAACGCGGGTTCCTCCTCCAGATACTCCAAAACAGCCTTCGGACACAAAGAATGTGTCCGGCTCAGCAAAACAAATACCACACACATCTACAGAGAGTATAATATTTCACGAGTCCAATCTACTGACAACTTTTTGTAGCGTGATGCCACGTCCCCACCCGGTCATTATTTCGACTGTTTTTCGGCTTGTCGCTCCATGTTTTGAGATGCGGTTCCATTGGCACATCTTGTCAAAGCAGAGATCGTGTCCCCTCATTACGTGATTCTCATCAATACGTGCGTGGGTAATCCAACCGCGCCGTCTGCGCGGCCCTTGGGAAATATGCAAGTTTTAAGATGAGTGGGGAGGCGCTTGATATTCACTGCCTTCATAAAGGGATAAGGATTCACCCCCTTTTTCACCCTCTCCTTCCCTCTCTCTCTCTGTCCACCCATTCTCGAGCTCCAGCGCCCGAGTCCTCATCTTTTCCGCCTCAAGAAAGCACTCCGATCATGTCTGGATCAAGAGCGCAGGGCAAGTGGATGGTCTCCTCCGTCAAGGAGAAGGACATTACGAAGCTACGGGAGGCCGGGTACTTGGCCAAGGAGGTCGCCCACTGGCTTCCGACCGAGGGACAGATCGTCCCTACCCCAGAGCCCCACGAGAGGGTGGTGTTCATCCCCCACTTCGTCCGCGGGCTGGGATTTTCACTCCACCCATTCGTCCTTGGACTTAGGTTCTATTATGGGGTGGATTTCCATGATCTGGCCCCCAACTCCTTCCTCAACATGTCGGCATTATTTATCGTGTGCGAGGCCTTCCTCCGTGTCGGTGTCAAAACCGGCGGATCTCGGGTAGGGGGTCCCGAACTGTGCGTCTAGGCGGATGGTAACAGGAGACAAGGGACACGATGTTTTACCCAGGTTCGGGCCCTCTTGATGGAGGTAAAACCTCACGCCCCTGCTTGATTAATATTGATGATGTGTGTTACAAGAGTGGATCTACCACGAGATCAAAGAGGCTAAACCCTAAAAGCTAGCCTATGGTATGATTGTTGTTCGTCCCACGGACTAAAACCCTCCGGTTTATATAGACACCGGATAGGGTTAGGGTTACACAGAGTCGGTTACAAAGGTAGGAGATCTACATATCCGTATCGCCAAGCTTGCCTTCCACGCCAAGGAAAGTCCCATCCGGACACGGGACGAAGTCTTCAATCTTGTATCTTCATAGTCTTGGAGTCCGGCCGATGATGATAGTTCGCTATTCGACACCCCTAGTCCGAACTCCTCAAGAGCCCTGAACCAGGCTTCAATGACGACGAGTCCGGCGCGCATATTGTCTTCGGCATTGCAAGGCGGGTTCTTCCTCCGAATAATTTATAGAAGATTGTGAACACCAGGATAGTGTCCAGCTCTGCAAAACAAGTTCCACACAACACCGTAGAGAGAATAATTTTTGCATAGATCTGCTGACGTATTTCGCGGCGTGACATCACACCACGGCCAGGCCTTTATATGAATCGTTTTTTATTGTTCCACCTCAGCGTGCTTAGCGAGGCGGTTTCCTTGGCACGTCTTATCAAAGCGTAGATCGTGCCCCCTTATTCCGGGATTCTCATCAATACGGACGTGGGTAACCCAACCGTGCCCGTTGGCCTGCCTTCTCTATCAAAGGCGAGTCCTAATCGACCACGGGTGGGCTCTTGGTATTCAACCTCTTTATAGTGAGACCAAGGCCCTCTTCTTTTACACCCTCCATCGAAGTTCGCCTCGCCGAAGTTCCAACACCCAAAGCTTCAGATTCAGCGCTTCAGACTTTCGACGATGTCCGGCTCCGACCAGCACGGCCGATGGATGTCTTCCTCCATCACGTAAGAAGATGTGCTAAAGCTGCGAGACGCCAGTATCTCGACGGCGAGATCTCGCATAGGCTGCCTGCTCCAGGGCAGGTCATTCCTACTCCTGAGCCCGGCGAGAACGTGGTGTTCGTGTCCCACTTCCTTTGGGGCTTAGGCTTCCCGACGGACCCCTTTGTGCGGGGGCTCATGTTTTATTATGGGCTCGATTTCCATGACTTGAATCCGGAGTCCATCCTCCATATCTCGTCATTCATTGTTGTATGTGAGGCCTTCCTCCATATTACCCCCCACTTTGGATTGTGGCTCAAAACCTTCAAGGTGGAGCCAAAGACGATCAAGGGGCAGCAAGTAGAGTGCGGAGGGGCGGTCATAAGCAAATGTGTTGATGCTCCGTGGCCCGAGGGCTCTTTTCAAGAGGAGCTTGTTTTGTGGCAACGGGAGTGGTTTTATATCACCGCCCTGTGGGCACCAAATGGGAGGCGCCCCGCCTTCCGCCAGTCCACCACAACGGCTGGCGTCATCGGTCAATAAGGGGCTCAACTGGGGGCCATCCAAGGATGTTCCCCTGCTGCAGGGCCGTATTCGAGATCTCCAGGAAAGAGGGATCAATCTGGTTGCAGTGGCGCAGGTTATGGTGATCCGGCGCCATCAGCCCTGCAAACGTCGCCCCCTCCGCCTGTGGGAATTCAATTCGGAGGGACCACGAGCTCTCCAAAATTTTATGGGCACGACGCCCGTGGAGATGTATAAACTGTTCGTCCGATCAGAAGAGAAGTGTCTGGACTTGACTGAGGACGCAAGACTAAGCTGCAATCGCCCAGATGCTCAAGTAAGTAGTCCTGTAACCGGACAAGCTGTTCATTCATTTATTTTATATATATGCCCTCTAAAGGAGCCGTTTCTTGAACAGGAGTGGATAGCCAAGGCAAAGTTGATAAGGTGTCCGCCCTCCTGCAGACCACGCCGGATCCCATGTTGACCAAGATGTTGAAGATCGCGCCCTTTGAAGAAGGTGAAGGGAGGAGCGGGGGAGCAACTGCCTCTGCGACGGAGGCTATCAAGGAAGGAGGGATTAAGGGTCCCACCTTCCGAGGAGAGAAGAGGACCGCTTCAGAAGATCCGTAGGTCAAGGCCTCAAAGAAAGGAAGGGAATCTTCGGCAGAGAGTCCGGCGCTGGGAGGTAACCCAGCCGCATTATTTCCCCAAGGGGATCAGCCCTCCAGCGAGCCGTAAGTAGAAAGAAGGGGTCTTGTAAATAAGGAACATCCCTGTATTTATTTATGAAGATAACAGAAATTGTACCTTGTAGTTCGGACCTCAGCCCTTCTCAGCAGAGCTCGTCTTCGGGGGATCTTCTTCCGGAGATGATGGAGAGCGAAACGCCTCCACCTGTCGCACCCTCATGTGAAGCAGACGACCCGGAGGTGTCGCTATGAGGGTTCCCCCAAGTCCGGCGGGGGCGGAAGGTCCGGCGCTGAGTGGTGTGTCGGAGGAGCTGAAGGATTTGCTCGGGCGAGCGGCTATCTCAGAAGATCACCGTGCTCTAATGGGTATGGTGATTGAAAGGATTGCATCCGCAGAGAGCGGATTGCACGAAGCCGTCAGAAGCTTACTGACGGGGTTTGAGGTACGCAAAAAATAATGTACCTTCTGACAGTTATGCATATAAAATGCGCCATGTATAGATAGTAGCCCCTGAGACTCGGTATGTTTTCAAAATTGATGACGTCCCGAGGATCGAATTCTCAGTGTTAACATATCGCCACTCCTAAACAGGTGGCGGGGCATCCGGAGGCAGGCCGGACTGATGAATATGCCGAACTAAAGCGGCAGCTTGATGAGGAGGATGTGGACATCGCGCTGGTCAATAAACGGTTTGACGAGTCATAAGGTATGCGAATTCTATGCGGACACCTGGTAAGGGAGCTGACGCCCATGTCTTACTGTTTGTATGCTTAATGCAGATGGTGTCGCTGCCGTTGAGGAGCTGCGGGTAGCACTCGCCCGAGCGAAAGAGCAAGCCAGGAGTAGTAATACGGCCGCTTTAAAGGCGTCAAGAGCTAGAAGCTGAACGGGCTGCTCACTGCCGAAGCAAAGAGGAGATGGCCGATATGGCCAAAAAGTGAAGGAATGCTACCGATCGCTGGAGGTTCTTGAAAAAGAGCGTCAAGCGGAACAAGAGGGCCTAAAGAAGGCCGCCACCGAATCCAAGAATGCCCAATCGGCTTTGTGGGCTGCCAAGGAGGAGCTGAGTCAGGCCGGGGCAATTGCGGCTGGAAAACCGTTTCTGCTGCGGAGGAAATATACAGATCCAAAGTATGCTCAGTTGGATAAATTGTGGAGTTCAGAGGATGCTTATCTGGACTTGGCGGCGAGCACTGTGGACGCGGTTGAGCACTTCCGGGGCCAGAAGGGGCACAGAAGGGAAGAGCTATATTGGTCGCAATTCCATAGTTCGGAGCGCCCTTCGCCAGACCGATCGGTTGGCCGAATGGGCCGAGCTGAATCGATTGTCCGGATTTGCCATGAAGCATGTCTTGGCTCACTTGTGGCCGGACGGACCCCACCAAGAGCTATTTTGGTTTAGTGCATCGCTTTCTTGGTGCGGTGTCAGACGACGCAATGAAGCGATCGGCGTGCATTGAGGGAGCCCGGATGGCTCGTGCCCGCGACACGACATACAGGGCAGAGATGAAGGCCACTGACGTTGCATCCCAGGATTCGGACGGAGGCCGAGTACCTGCCGAGCACTACTTTGAAGAAGTTCTGCCGGGCGCTTCGTTTAATAGAGACGCAGGCTCGAAGGATATTATGTTTAAATGACATGTATGATTTGTGAAAACAATGTTTCAATGTAATATAAGTGCTTTTTATACTTGTGCGTTCAAGTAGTAAACTACTCCTGTGTGGCGTTTATGTATATGTGTATATAACCTGAAAGATGGCAGTCCTTGGCTTCAGCCCCCACACACATAGTGCGGGGGTGTTTGAAAAAAAGCGCTTTTTCACACTTAATCCAACGTCTTGGTCCTGTTAAGGAGGTGATAGCGTAGCAAACCAGGCAACCGGACTATAATGCTTTATCACTTTCACTTAGCCATAGGAGTTCGAGGTGGGGCTACTATATAGCTCTGGGCACCGCACTCCCGAATTTGGGGTGCGTATGTGCCTGACCGAAAACCGGTCCTTCGTTAATGCGGAGGAATTCTAAACATTCCTGTGAGTCATCGAGTGGTTGACCAGTCTCTCGCTATATCACGACAGTCAGTTTTCGGCTTTCTCTACTGAGGTGCTCGCCCGGCCGAACCGGGGCACAATCGCAGCAGTTCTCCTGGTGCCGCTTTAGCCGTGAAAATGGAATGTAAGGCAGCAAAACATAGGAGCCGGGCAACCCAACATTTGACCAAAGACATGATTCGGAGCTGATGCATATAAGGCCTAACTCGAGACGCCGAATACTCCCTAGGGTATTCGGTCTTTATGAAAATGGGCAGAATAATGCCCTAAGCCCTCAGTGTCTAGGTATGCAGCATAAAATTCTGGTGCGGCCAATGCCAAAGCACCAGCCTCCTCCTCGGTTATATTAAGGAACCGGGGATGTATATCAACAAGAGACAGTGAAAAAAGGTTTACGCAGGGTCTTAATCAAAAGAATCCTTGCAACGGGTCCCTACCGCATCGCCTGCGCTACCGTTCTCCGCAGCCGTATCACTCGACGGGTGTAGCACGTTGTTCATCTGTAAAAGAGAGGAACTTAGTTTGAAAGCAAAAGTATCGTGCGAAACATGTACGTAATATTAAATGAATAGAGTACGGTTCGAAGAAGTGAATAAAATTGAGCTTTATTGTCTCTTGTTATACATGCATGCGGCCCCTCGTATGGGGGTGCGCCGCTAGTAGGCGCCGGACTCGTCTAGCCGTGTCCGGGGTTTGAATGACCAATCCAGGTTCTTTGCCTAGTAGAGCCGGATAGCTGTGGGGCTGTCAAGGCAGTCTCCCGTTTTCCCGTGCTCGAGTAACACTTAATACTTCCTTTTAACGAGATGATGCCGCGTGGACCGGGCATTTTAAGTGTTAGAGATGCATAATGCGGTATTGCGTTAAAGCGGGCGAAAGCTTCAAGGTCCCAATAGTGCTTGATGGCAACTTTTAAACGGGCGACATGGAAGAGTAACCGTCATGACGGAAGTTGTCGGATGTACCAAACACAACTTCTAGCAGTATGGAGCCCGTGCGAGGGCGACGGGGCAGGCAGTACTCCTTTAAAGGAGGTGTTGCTACGGCGAATTTTGGTTGGTTTATCCCCATCCCACGGATTGTGTCCTCGATATATCAGGTTTATGTCATCGCCGCCATCCATGAGGACATGTGTAAATTGAATCCGTTGATTATAGTATCCAATATCAAGGCAGTCCATCCTGCGTTCGGATATTATTGTAATAGTCCCGATGGTCGAAGGTGATTGGTTTTGACAACCGATTAATGCGGTGCGTTTTTAGGGGGCGACACTTTGTTTTTCCTTTTGATCACGTGAAGTGAGTTTACTGTTTTAACCTCCTGTGGGAAAGTTTTTTGTTTTCCGGGGTTCTGCTTGTGGTGCTCGTCGTCATCTTTACTTGGTGTGTCGAGCCCCTTTGTGTTCGGCGTTCAGTCTGCCGGACTGTTTGAAGACCCAACAATCTCTGTGGGTATGGTTTGCAGGCTTCCCGGAGGTACCATGTATTTGACACAGTCTATCCGTAATCTTATTTAGGTTGGATAGCTCGTCACTGTTATCCTTGAGGGGCAGTGTTTTGTTGGTCGACCGAGAGCTTTTGAATCCGGCGTTGACCGCCGTACTATTCGGGCCATTTTCCTTATTCCGGCGCTGATCTTTTCTGTGTCGTGATTTCCCATTTCCATCCCTGATTTCGGATGTACTCGGGTCGCTGGTGCTGCATCTTGCCAGCCAGCTGTCCTCTCCCGCGCAAAAGCGGGTCATGAGGCTTGTTAATGCGGCCATTGTTCTTGGCTTTTCTTAGCCGAGGTGTCTGGTGAGCCATTCGTCTCGGAAGTTGTGTTTGAAAGCTGCTAAGCCTTCGGCGTCCGGACAGTCGACTATTTGGTTCTTTTTAGTAAGGAACCTGTTCCAGAATTTCTGGGCTGACTCTCCGGGCTATTGAGTTATGTGACTTAGATCGTCTGCATCCGGAGGGCGGACATAAGTCCCCTGAAAATTTACCCGAAATGCATCCTCGAGCTCTCCCCAGCTTCCAATGGTATTTTCGGGGAGGCTTTTAAGCCAATGCCGATAAGTATTTTATGGCGTGGAGATCGTCTCCTCTAGACATGTGTATGTGAAGGATGTAATCCTCGATCCAGACTCCAGTGTCTGTTGTTCCGTCGTATGCCTCTCTGTTTACGGGTTTGAATCCCGCTGGAAATTCATGATCCAGCACCTCATCGGTGAAACATAGGGGGTGTGCTGCGCCCCTATATTTGGGTGTGCTGTGATCTTCGGAATTTTGGCGTATTGCATTGCTTTGACGAGCCTGCTTTCTTTGCCCATAGATGGACCTAACTGGGCCATCCTCTTGATGTGAATCCTTATGCGGATCGCATATTGGTTTGTGTGCGGCGCCATTCACCGCTCTCTTTTTGCCGTGAGGTCGTCCATCTGACCGGGTGGCCTTTTTTCTTTTTAATTGTGGGGGCTCTAAGGCCTCCTCGTCGAATTCGGGCAGTAGCTTTCTTTTCGGGTAGCTCTTTGTTCGCGATCGTCAGCATTTATCTGCGGTGCTGAATACTTTACTCCATCTAATCCTGAGTGCATCTTCCGTTGTTTTGAGCTTCCGCTTTTGCTTTTTCAGGCTACGCGTAGTGGCGACGAGCCTTTTCTGGAGGTCATTTTGCTCCGATGGTTTGTCCGGTGTGAGATCGTCTGGACTGTTGTCTTTGCCGGGGACAGATTGTTTATCCAAGTTGTCATGTTCGGACGATTGCTCGATAGCTTGTTCGTTGTCCACCGGTTCGCCCTGCTCTATGGCTGGGTCTTTGTTTAGGCGAGACTTTGTTCGGCGTTTACGTTGCTGTTTTGACTGCTTTTCGAGGGATTTATCCTTCGTAGCATCCCGTTGCTCCTCGTCTTCATTTGCTTTAGGTGTATCCACCATGTATACATCATGGGGTGAGGTTATCCAGCATCCTATAGGTGCTGGTTCATTGATGTCTCCTACATCGTCGTCCATACCGTCGATGTATTTGGAGTCGAAATCGAGCACGTCGTGTAGGCTATCGACAGTGGCTACGAAGTGGGTGGTGGGTGGGCGTTGAATTTCTTCATCGTCCATATCCCAACCTTCCTGACCGTGGTCCGGCCAGGGCTTTCCGGATAGAGAGATAGACTTTAGTGAATTCAGGATGTCGCCAAAGGGCGAGTGCTAAAAGATGTCCGCGGCCATGAACTCCATAACGGGCGCCCAATCGGATTTGATTGGCAAGGGCGTGGAGGGTTCGGAGTCCGGAGAGGAGTCCGACACCACAGTCGAGGTCTTCGCAGCGACAGGGATGGAGTTCGCTCGATCGCCAGAGAGATTAAAGCCCCGAGGCGGTGTCCAACCACTCATCCTCGATCGGGGAATCCGGCTCCGGATTAAGGGTCGGAGCGGACTCAGTGCGGCCTCCGTGGCACCTGCTCGCTGCAGAGCTAGATCATGCCCATCGAAACAGTGCGGCGCGCTTGGCTGCGGCTCGAATCCGTCGAAGATCAAGTCTCCGCGGATATCGGCCGTATAGTTTGAACTTTCGAATCTGAACTAACGACCAGGGGTGTAGCTTTCGATCTGCTCCAGATGGCCAAGCGAATTAGCCCGCAGTGCAAAGCCGCCGAATACGAAGATCTATCCGGGGAGGAAGGTCTCACCCTGGACTGCGTCTTTGTTGACGATCGAAGGAGCCATCGAGCCTATCGGTGACGACACAGAGGAACTCTCAATGAAAGCACCAATGTCGGTGTCAAAATCGGCGGATCTCGGGTAGGCGGTCCCGAACTGTGCATCTAGGCGGATGGTAACAGGAGACAAGGGACACGATGTTTTACCTGTGTTCGGGCCCTCTTGATGGAGGTAAAACCCTACGTCCTGCTTGATTAATATTGATGATGTGTGTTACAAGAGTGGATCTACCACGAGAGCAAAGAGGCTAAACCCTAGAAGCTAGCCTATGGTATGATTGTTGTTCATCCTACGGACTAAAACCCACCGGTTTATATAGACACCAGATAGGGTTAGGGTTACACAGAGTCGGTTAAAAAGGTAGGAGATCTACATATCCGTATCGCCTAGCTTGCCTTCCACGCCAAGGAAAGTCCCATCCGGACACGGGACGAAGTGTTTAATCTTGTATCTTCATAGTCTTGGAGTCCGGCCGATGATGATAGTTCGGCTATCCGGACACCCCCTAGTCCGGAACTCCCTCACTCCGCATCTCACCTTACTTTGGATTGTGGCTAAAGATCTTCAATGTGAAGCTGAAGGTGGTGGACGGCCAACACGCGCAGTGCGGAGGTGCCATGGTGAGCAAGATGCTCAACGTCGTATGGCCCAAAGGCACTTTCATGGAGACTGTGAAAGGGTGGCAAAAACAGTGGTTCTATGTCACAGAGCCCCGCGACACCAACTGGGCCAAGGCCCCTGAGCTCAGGTCCGGCCCCCGATGCGGCTCACCTCCTGGCTAGAGAATGGCCTAGACTCGGCCTCGTCAGATGAGCTGACAGCGCTGCAGACGCGCATCAAGAGCATGGTTGACAAGAACATCAAGCTTGTCAACGTGATCCAGGTGATGCTCTTTCGCCGGATTCTTCCATGCCAAAGCGGGACCTGCAATTTGTGGGAGTTCGATCCGGCCAAGCACCAGACCCTGCAACACTTCTTCGGCGTTACGCATGAAGGTATATGGAAGGTGCTCTTCAAGGCCAACGAGACATGGCCAAACGAGACCGAAGACTGTGGGTACAATCTGACCCACCCCGCCAGTCCGGTAAGTTTTTTCTTGTTTTCAAGGTGTATCCTTTACTTACATACTCAAGGCGTATGTCTAAGCTTCCCTGTCTTTACTTTTTTCAGGGCTGGACGAAGAAGGCGGAGCTGATCAAGACTCCGGCTCCGCTGCCCGAAGACCCAGCCATCCCACTTCTGACGAAGATGCTGGTCCCGGCACCCTACCAGGCGCCGGAGAAGAGGCCAAGAAGTAGGCCAAGGGGACCAGAGGTGGCCTCCGCCACAAGGGCACTTCGGACGTGGCGCCCGAAGACGCCGAAAACCAGTCCTCACCCGCCACCGACGACGAGGAGGAGGAGGAGGAAGAAAGCAACTCCCCCCCTGAGGGGGGAGGAAGAAAAGGGCAGCATCCACGGGCCTGGAAGCCGAAGCTTCCAAGAGGGGGAGAGCCTCCCCTGAGGACGATACCACGCCAGACAATGACAGCAGCTCGGAGTGGCGCATTAGGGATAAGCCCCTGGCCGGATCATAAGTGTTTGTCCGACTCCCTTATTCCGCAATTCTAATGCGTTGAATCACGTGCTGCAGTCCGGCCCACGACAGCTCCTAGTGATCCTCATCGAGGGGTTCGCTGGATCCAAAGGCTATGGACAGCGATTCGCTGCTGACAGCCACCTCTCCTAAAGCCACGGACGACGCCGAGGTGGTGTCCCGAAGGACCTTCACGGGCCAGGGAGAGACGCGGAGGGCCATTAGGATGGCGTGGGAGGGCGAAACCTCGGCTGCCGGACTCCTGGGGGAGCAAGTCCCCCTGGAGGCTGGCGATGGGGGCCATGTCCAGCACGGCCCCCAGCCGAATACTATTCTAGAGACCCGTACAACTCCGGAATCAAGCCGGCAGCCTCCTTTGAAAGAAGGAGGTGCACCTATCCCACGGGTGCCCTCTGTCCATCCAGAGGCACCGGATAATTTAATGGAAGCGCTGCGAGGCGCTTTCATCATGGAAGAACACCGCACCCTCATGGGTACAGTGGTTGAGAGGGTTCAGTCCGTTAAGAGCGGGTTGACCGAGGGCTGCACCCACCTTCTAACAGGCTTTGAGGTAGGCGACGCAATTATGTAAAAAGAAAGTCACAGTATAGACAGTAGCCCTTGAGGCTCTGTCCGGTGTTCGGAAAGAAGATCCGAACAGAGGATCAAATAGTTTTCGTAGGAGACTAACCATATATGTCTATGTGAGTAAGCAGGCGTCGCTGCTGGCTGCGACCTCTCATGTTGCCAAAGTCTCCGGACTGAAGCAGAGGTTGGAGCGGGCCGAGGAGGAGCTCGGCCAAGCAAGGAAGCAACTAGAGGATAAGCAAGGTATGTAATGACCTGCTGTATAATCAGAAGGGATAAATGATCTATGTTTGACCAAAGTGCCATGAGATTTGTTAGGAGCGGCGACCGAGGTCGAGACCCTCAAGAAGGCGCTGGCCGAGGCCGAGGAGAGAGTTGCCAAGGAACAAGCCGCCCGCGAAAAGCACGAGGCTAGGTTCGGTGTCGGTGTCAAAACCGGTGGATCTCGGGTAGGGGGTCCCGTACTTTGCGTCTAAGGTCGATGGTAATAGGAGACAGGGGACACAATGTTTACCCAGGTTCGGGCCCTCTCTATGGAGGTAATACCCTACTTCCTGCTTGATTGATCTTGATGAATATGAGTATTACAAGAGTTGATCTACCGCGAGATCGTAATGGCTAAACCCTAGAGGCCTAGCTTGTATGAATATGGTAATGAGCCTATCCCCCTCCAGACTAAGTCCACTGGTTTATATAGACATCAGGAGGATCTAGGGTTACACAAGGTCGGTTACAAAGAAAGGAATCTACATATTTGGTCGCCAAGTGCTTGCCTTCCACGCCAAGGAGAGTCCCATCCGGACCAGGTGCAGTCTTCAGCCTTCGTATCTTCACAGCCCATCAGTCCGGCCCATGGCTAACAGGACGGACGCCCGAGGACCCCTTTGTCCAGGACTCCCTCAGTAGCCCCCGAACCAGGCTTCAATGATGAGGTGTTCGACGCGCAGATTGCCTTCGGCATTGCAAGGTGGGTTCCTCCTCTAATGACTTCCAAGTAATGTATTCAGTTCTTAATTCAATGTCGTATCCCTCGGCTTCTGTGTATTGATGACTTTAGCTTCCATGTGTTGAACGAACGCGGAAGGTCAGGGTGTTTTTTACAAATAACAACCCAGCGAAGCAAGAAAGAGCGTCTATTTAAAGAGAATGGATCTCAGACCCATTCGGCACCTCGCGAAGAAAATCCTCAGAGATTGCTAGGAAAGATCATTGCAACATGGCTAGCATTCCCAGGTCCTCCTCCCATTCTGACCCAGAGAAAGCCGAGTGGGAGAGGTGCTCTGTGTCCCATAGTCAATTGGCGAAGTTGCAAGCGCAGGGATTTCTTCCCCCTGCAGATGTGGTTCCTGTTCGAGCAGGTTGGCCTCTTTTAATGGCGAGACCCAGGCGGAGGACTTCCCCAATCCGTCCGGGGGGAGCGAGTATGTTTCGTCCCCAATCTGCTAAGAGGCGTCGGATTTCCAATTCATCCGTTCCTCCAAGGGCTTCTGGAATATTATGGCCTCCAACTACACAACTTTACTCCCGCCTCTATCCTGCACATTGCGGGTTATGTTGCTTTATGCGAACTATTTCTTGGTATTGAGGCCCATTTTGAACTGTGGAGAAGGTTGTTCTGTCTTGTCGCACACAACCACAAGGGGTCAATATTTTAAGTGGGCCGAGCCGAAATATGGCGCATCGCCGATACCGAATACTTGTCCGGCACACCAAGGAAGGCATCTGAAGAATGGCCTTCCGAATGGTTCTACATTGAGGACGTCGCACTTCCCGACCCAGTTCGGAAGGGTCTTCCTAATTTTGCAAGCGTTCCGTTAAAGAAACACCACAGTTGGCGTCCCCGGAGTCTTGAAGAGGATGACAGTGCGGAAGTTGGTCAGCTCATGAGCAAGATAAAGACGCTCGCCCAGTCCGGACTAACAATGGTTGAGGTAATGGCGACCTCAATTGTGCGAGGGGTTCAGCCACTTCAATACAGAGGGCTTCCAATGTGGCACTATAATGGGGAGGACGACGCCCCCCGCTGTGGTCAGAAAGGTCCGGACACCCCCGCTGCTCCGGCCAAGATACTGGTCAAGCTGTTTAAAGGGGAGGAGGAGGAATTCCTTCGCATCAAGCGCAGAGATGGATACTCTATGTATGACCCTCCCAGTTGGGTAAGTTCTGACCCCTCTGCTTTTACTCATTCCGCTTTCTAAGTCATCTTTATTGAATTCTTAATCCGTCTATTCATAACAACACTAGCGAAGGATCACCGAGGGGCTTCACAGCCCCGCCCCACAGCCAGAGAACCACAACCGTGAGCTTGATCCTGGGTTTGAAGAGGACCCGAATATATTTGTGGTACTTGCGGAAGGGGTATTTTACCAGGCGAGCTACCATGGCACGGAAGTGGCCATTATCGCCAATTATCCTGGTCTTCTTCCTGCCTCCCACGTAAGTAATCAGGAGAAATCCCCCTGAAAGAGTTTCCTCGCACTGCCTCACCCACCGCATTGTCTCCTGCTCCAAAGGGGAGGCGTTCGGCACGCCATGCTACCCCGGGAGCGAGTCCAAAGAGAGCGGCTCCTGCGCCGAGCAAGGCCTCTAAAAGGAAGACCGGTGAAGACACGGTCAGGCCTTCATCGAAGAGGTATGGATTTGAAACTATGCTTTAGTAGTCACATCCATCTGTGATTGTTATGTTTGTCCTGTATCAGGAAAAAGGTTCGTCGAACTATGTCCGGGAATTCGGCCAGTCGTACTCCCAACAGCCGGGGTGCAGACCCTGCCGGAGAGACGGGGGCCAATACAGGAATGACACCGGACTGTCCTTTGGCCGAGGGCTCGGAAGATATGTCCGTCACCAACTCAGAAGTGGGGAGCACCATGAATCATCGGCGCCGGAGGGCTGTTTTACGGGACCTTGGCTTCTCAAAAGATGCGTTTGATGCCTTCAGCTCGGCTGACGCATACATCCGAGCTGCTCGAGATGGGCTGTGCAGGTAAGGTTTTCTTTTGTCCAAATAGGATAACCACATGCTAGTAGCCCCCGAGACTGAAAGCAGTTGGCACAAGTGATTTAAGGATCGTTTTATGACCAGTTCTTACGGAGAAGAACAACCAGCTAGCTCAAGAGTTGGAGCAGTGTCGGACACAGCTAAATGCTGCTACCGCCGAACAGAAAAAGTCCAAGAAGGCATCCTCTGTTAATGTTCCCCTCCATCAAAGAATAACAATTATATACTAGCTGTGCTAATACAGTTGCTTTTCTCATAATAGGATCATCAGATTAACTGGAAGATAACTTGAAGACCGTTCAAGCGGGAGAGAAAGAGGCAAAAAGACTAAATGCCGTAGGCGAGCATGTTCTGACACGAGTCAGAGAAGAGAAAAACAAACTCCAGGATTCAAATACCAAACTGGGTGAAGAACTGAAAGACGTGCGAGCCTAACTAGCCGACTCCGTGAAGGACAATAAAAAACTGTGAGGCGGCATATTCAGTACGTGGCCGAATTTACCTTATAACAGTTTGGAGGTAAAAGTAGCTGATAAGTAGCTGATATAGCTATGATTGCAGGTATGTTGACGGGCTGTCCTGAAGAGGAGGTGTCCGGATCACCGAGTGATCTTCTGCAAGGGCTGTCGCAATTGCACGAGCAAGCTCGGCAGGCAATGCGGAGTGTAGCCAAGGCCTTATGGCCATCCGCCTCCCCTCCAGGGAGTATGGAGGAGCTTGTAGAGCTGTTCAAGGGAGCGTGGCGGCGTATCCGACTATGGAAGATATCGGCCTGCCGAGAGGGTGCGCGAGAGGCCTGGGCCATGGTGAAAACGCGGTATACCAAGCTGGATCCAAGTCACGTGGCCCGGGTCGGACCGCTAGGGTCAAATGGGGAAGAAATTCCCGTTAGTTTAGTATATGACCAAGTAGAGGTGGCCGCTGGATATTCCCAACTGGATTGTAAGTTAGACCGCCTTTTGGACGGTATAGAGGAGGAAGTTTTTGAGTCTTAAGTGAGTGTGTACTTTCCTTCTAGCTGGATTGTAAAATGATTGTCATGGCCGACCTTTTCGCTTCGACCTCTCGACCTGAAGGTGCGGAGTGTTTTCCGAACCTGAGCAGCAAAATAAACCGGGGTATGCAGGGAAACCAGGCATAGGGGTCATAGTTGATTAAACAGACAAGTTGTATCCGGCTAGTTATGTTATATTACATTAAAATTATAAGAAACACCTTCCAGAGAGAATAGTTCCGTTAAGGGTTTCTTTCCCTGGCTGTGCATGCATCGATGTGCATGTCCGGACTGTGATGAAGAAATCACAATGTGTATAGCTTCTGGGGGTTCACAATGGAACGGATGCAAAAACACCTTTAGTTCACCCACTAAATATTCCTTTAAGAATGCTAGCTTTCGGCTTCACCCAGTCTGAGGTACACATCCGGATGACCCGGCAGTAACAATCGCAGAGGTGCTCCCTTTATGCCCTAGCCGAACTAACGGGAACGTAGGGCATAAGCACAGGAGCCAGGCAACCCAGCTTGGCCAAAACTTAAGTCATATCGATGCATATAATGGCGAAGAAAAGGTACATATGGGAGAAAACGCATATGTGATGAGCTTGATGCTCGGAAAATAATAATAGCAAGCTTCTGTCCAAGAAGCCCCCAGGTATAATAGACGTACATACTTGAAGATGTATTCGTCCGGGGTGCACGATCTAACCGCACGAAAGCTTTTTAAGGCTAAAGAGAGAAAACGAAAAGAGAGAAAAATGATGGCAACAATAGGGGGAAGGAGACGAACAAAGAGTTCGGCGCTATGCATAGAATCTTTGGAGTCTGGCCGGGTTCCAGGGGTTCTGCTCTAGTCGATTGTCTAACGCATCACGCAAGCGGTACGCCCCTCCGGTGAGAACTTCGTCGATGATGAAGGGACCCTTCCACTTGGGCTTGAGTTTGTCCTTTTTCTTCTCCGGTAGGCGTAGAACGAGTTCTCCGATGTTTTAAGTTTTGTCCTGCACTTCTCTGCTTTGATACCTGCGAGCCTGTTGTTGATAAAATGCGGAACGGGATTTTGCGATGTCGCGCTCCTCCTCCAGGCCATCTAAGCTGTCCTGCTGATCGAGCTCGGCCTCTCTCTCTCTCTTCGTACATGCACACTCGAGGTGAGTCATGAATAATGTCGCAGGGTAGCACTGCCTCTGCGCCGTACACCATGAAGAAAGCTGCGTATCCGGTAGTGCGATTGGGCGTGGTCCGCAGCCCCCAGAGTACAGAGTCAAGCTTCTCAATCCAGTGCTTGTCTGATTCTTTAAAATACCGCACTAGTCTAGGCTTAATGCCGCTCATAATAAGACCATTGGCTCTTTCGACTTGACCATTTGTTTGTGGATGATAGACAGAGGCGTAATCAAGCTTGATGCCCAGATTAGCGCACCAGGTTTTTACTTCGTCGGCTGTGAAATTGGAGCTGTTATCAGTGATGATGCTTTGTGGAACACCATAGTGGTGTACGACGCCGAATATAAATTCTATTACTAGTCCGGCTTCGGCCGTTTTAACTGGTTTGGCCTCTATCCACTTGGTGAATTTTCTACCATGACCAGCAGATATTTTTTCTTATTTCTTCCTCCTTTAAGGGGTCCTACCATGTCCAGTCCCCAGACTTCAAAAGGCCAAGTGATGGGGATTGTTTGTAGGGCAGTGGGGACATATGGCTTTGGTTGGCGAAGAGTTGGCATCCGACGCAACGTTGGACAAGGTCCTGTGCATCTTCTCAGGATGTCGGCCAACAAAATCATGTATGGAAGGCCTTGCTAGCAAGGGCCCGAGCTGCGGCGTGGTGCCCGCCGAGACCGGCATGAATCTCAGTCATAAGTTGCCGCCCCTTCTCCTCGGAGATACACCTTTAAAGGACTCCGATAGCACTTTTCTTATAGATCTCTCCGTCGTGAACCTTGTAGGCCTTCGAATGCCGGACAATGCGCCGGGCCTCATTCTGGTCCTCAGGAAGTTCTTTCCTATTAAGGTAGGCCAGGAAGGGTTCGGTCCATGGGGCAATAAATTCCATAATGAGATGGGCCGACGGTGTTATTTTGGTGGCTGAGCCGCTGATGATATCTGTGTGTTCAGAATCTGGAGTTGTCTTCGGATCTGGACTACTGTTGCCGCTTTCCCCCTGCCACACCACGGATGGCTTTAAAAGCCTTTCCGAAAAGATATTAGGTGGGACGGGGTCGCGCTTGGCACCAATACGAGCGAGAACGTCCGCCGCTTGATTACTCTCTCGGGCCACATGATGGAACTCGAGCCCCTCGAACCAAGCTGACATTTTTAGGATGACATTATGATAAGCTTCCATCTTTGGATCCTTGGCATCGAAATCTCCATTTATTTGAGATATTGAAAGGTTTGAGTCCCCGCGCACCTCCAGGCATTGTATGCCCATGCAGACAGCCATCTGGAGACCATGCAATAAGGCCTCGTATTCGGCTGCGTTGTTGGAGTCTGTGTATAGTATTTGGAGTACATACTGAACGACGTCTCGAGTAGGAGACGTTAAAACCACGCCCGCTCCTAGCCCTACCAGCATTTTGGAGCCATCGAAATACATAACCCAATTGGAATATGTGTCGTACTCTTTAGGGAGTTCGGCCCTCTGTCCATTCGGCGATGAAGTCAGCCAGTACTTGGGATTTAATAGCTCGACGTGGTTTGTATGTAATATTAAATGGAAGGAGCTCAATGGCCCATTTGGCAATCCTGCCTATGGCATCGCGGTTGTTTATTATGTCATTGAGTGGTACTTCGGAAGCCACCATGATCGAACACTCCTGGAAGTAGTGTCGTAGCTTTCGGGATGCCATGAAGACCGCGTATGCTATCTTTTGATAATGGGGGTACCGGGATTTGCATGGTGTAAGGACAGTGGATACGTAGTATACTGGCTTCTGAAGCGGGAATTTGTGTCCGTCCTGTTCTCGTTCAACGACGAGCACGGCGCTCACCACCTGATGTGTTGCCGATATGTATAGTAACATGGGTTCGCCGACGTTTGGCGCGGCCAGGATTGGGTTGCTCGCTAGAAGGGTTTTTATTTCTTCCAGTCCGGTTGTTGTTGCGTCCGTCCACTCGAAGTGATCGGCTCGCCGTCGAAGGCAATAGAGTGGCAGTGCCTTTTCTCCCAATCTGGAGATAAAGCGGCTTAGAGCTGTCACGCAACCCGCGAGTTTTTGACTTGTTTGAGGTCCGTTGGCATAGCCAATTGAGATGGAGCTAGGATTTTGGCTGGACTTGCTTCAATTCCTCTATTGGAAACGATGAAGCCCAGTAGTTTTCCAGCGGGGACGCCGAAAACACACTTTTCCGGATTGAGCTTAATGTCATACGCGCGGAGGTTGTCGAATGTGAGACGTAAATCGTCTATTAGTGTTTCGATGTGCGTAATTTTGATGACGACATCGTCCACATAAGCTTCAACTGTGTTGCCGATCTGTTTCTCCAGGCATGTTTGAATCATGCATTGGTATGTGGCGTCGGCGTTCTTGAGCCCGAAGGGCATGGTGTTGAAGCAGAATGACCCATATGGGGTAATAATGACGTTGCAGCTTGATCAGACTCCTTCATTTTGATTTGATGGTATCCGGAATATGCATCAAGGAAACACAGTGAGTCGTGTCCCGCGGTAGCATCAATGATTTGATCGATGTGGGGGAGGGGGAAGGGATCCTTAGGGCAAGCCTTATTTAGGTCTTTAAAATCGACGCACAGGCGCCAGGATTTGTCCTTCTTTGGTACCATCACCAAATTTGCCAGCCAGTCCGGATGTTTTATTTCTCTAATGAATCCGACCTCAATTAGCTTGGCTAGCTCCTCCCTCATAGCTTGGCGTTTGGGTTCGAAAAGGCGCCGCAATGCTTGTTTGACTGGTTTGTATCCCATTAATATATAGAGGCTATATTCGGCCAGCTTGCGTGGGATTCCAGGCATATCAGAAGGGTGCCAGGCGAATATATCCTAGTTTTCGCGAAGGAAATCCCGTAGCGCGGCTTTGACCGTTGGGTCTAGTTGTGATCCAATAGATGCTGTCTTCTTGGGGTCCGTTGGGTGGACCTAGAATTTGACTATTTGTTCTGCCGGTTTGAAGGAGGTGGATTTGGGTCGTTTGTCTAAGATCACATCGTCCCTATCCACCATGGAGCGTAGTGCGGTTAATTCTTCGGCTGCGAGGGCTTCAGATAATGCCTCGAGGGCTAGGGATGTAGTTTTGTTTTCGGCGCGGAATGTTATGTCCGGATCACTCACAAGAGTGATTATGCCGTTGGGCCCGGGCATTTTGAGCTTCATGTACCCATCATGAGATATAGCTTGGAAGCATGCAAAAGCATCTCGCCCCAACAGGGCGTGATATCCACTGCTCAAAGGAGCCACTTGGAAGGTTATTTCTTCAGACCGATAATTCTCCGGCGTGTCGAATACCACGTCAAATGTGATTTTTCCCGCACACCGCGCCTCCCGACTGGGAATGATTCCTCGGAAGGTTGTGATGCTTTGCTTGATGCGGCTCCTGTCTATTTCCATTTTGTGGAGTGTATCCTCATAGACGAGGTTTAATCCGCTGCCGCCGTCCATGAGGACCTTGGTGAGTCGAAAGCCATCCACGATGGGACTGAGGACTAATGCGGCTGGCGCTCGGACTATCCTGTATTTTTTTTCGTCACCGGCATTAAAGGTTATAGCCGTGTCATTCCAAGGGTTTATCGCGGCGATTTGACAGACTTCGGCGAGGTTGCGGAGTGCCCTTTTGTGCTTATTATTTGAAGCGAAGGTCTCCAAGACCGTCAATACTCTGGGGTCGTCATCTGCTGGAGGGTGTTGCTCTGGGGCGTTTTTGGTAGGAATGTCTTCGCCGCTCTTGGCTACCTGCCGTAGTATCCAACATGCTCTAAGGCTGTGGGTTGATATGGTATCCGGTGTTGTGTGTATTTTGCAAGCCATCCCTCTAGAATGGTTCTGTGTCGCGTAATGGGTTTATATTTCTTGGCTATTGGACTGGGCATGCCACAGGGGTGCGCCCTTTTTGCCTGGACGAGAGGTTGAGTTGGGACCGACGGCTCCCAGCAAGCTGACTGAGCTTTCCAGGCGCTTTCCATTGCGTTGTACTTCTGTACGATAGTTGCCAAGTCAGCAAAGTGTAGTATGCGGCGTCGATTGATGGCGTTGAGGATTGCTTCGTCCATGCAGTTGTTGCAGAATGCTGATATCGCGTCCTTGTCGCGGCAATCTTTAACCTTGTCCTTGACAAGGAGGAATCTGGCCCAAAAGTGGTGGACCGTTTCCTGAGACTGCTGTTCATGCTCATAAGAGCGCTTATGTCTGGGTGGGTGGGTGGAATTGAATCCGGACCGTGACCCGATCGATGATCCGGAGTCTGAAGATTTTCCAGACTTAATAGTCCGGGCTCCGGAGTATCTTTTGAGTGCTTAGGTCCGCCGTCTGATTTGATGTTCGGAAGGCCGGTCATATCCTTTCGCTGGTGGGTATCCGGTTCTTCAGGTTCGGTGATCCGAACATAATCCGTCTTCAGTATAGGGGAAGAGTCGCCGTCTTGCTCCTCGACTATCGATATCTGGTGGGTGACCGATGGAGATTTGATTTCTCTTGGATCGGGTTTAACCCCGATTCGATCGTAATCTGTGGCGATTACCAGGGCGGCGATGAAATCAAGGGGCTCGTTTAAAGACGGAAACTCCGCCGGATCCATCTGCTTGGAGTGTTTGGAGTCAATGCGAAGGGGGTTTTCGATGGCCCGAGAGGTCATCGTCGGCTTAACGGCCGAACGGGCAGCCATGATAAAGCCGCCCAGCCGGATGGTTTGGCCTGGGGCTAGTCCTCCTCCGGCGGTGATATTGTCTTTTAGGACTAGGCGAGTCATCGATCCTGTTGTCGACGTTACAGTGGAACTCTCAATGAAAGCAGCAATGTCGGTGTCAAAACCGGCGGATCTCAGGTAGGGGGTCCCAAACAGTGCGTCTAAGGTCGATGGTAACAGGAGACAGGGGACACAATGTTTACCCAGGTTCGGGCCCTCTCTATGGAGGTAATACCCTACTTCCTGCTTGATTGATCTTGATGAATATGAGTATTACAAGAGTTGATCTACCGCAAGATCGTAATGGCTTAACCCTAGAGGCCTAGCTTGTATGACTATGGTAATGAGCCTATCCCCTTCCGGACTAAGTCCTCTGGTTTATATAGACACCAGGAGGATCTAGGGTTACACAAGGTCGGTTACAAATAAAGGAACCTACATATTTGGTCGCCAAGCTTGCCTTCCACGCCAAGGACAGTCCCATCCGGACACGGGTGCAGTCTTCAGTCTTCGTATCTTCACAGCCCATCAGTCCGGCCCATGGCTAACAGGCCAGACACCCGAGCACACCTTATTCCAGGACTCCCTCAGTCGGTGAGGTCTAGCAAGAGCTCCAGGACGTTGTGAAGAAATGCGAGTCCTTGGGGTGCGATATTGCGGATCAAGAGATCGAACTCGCTAAGGCTCTCCAAAGCGCACAAGATGCCCGGGTTGAAGCCCACGGCGCTCTCCAGGAGATTCAAGAGGCCAAGGAGATTGCGGCGGGTAAGGCCTTCATTATGCAGAGCAAATATGTGAAGAAGAGGTATCTCTTACTAACCCGGATTTGGAGTTCTGCAGGAGCATTTGCGGATTTGCCGCATAGTGTAGCCGACGCTGCGGAATTCTTCCGAGCTGGAGAGGGGAGCTCAACGGGGAAGTTGTTCTGGTCGCAATACCTTGCGCCAGAACATCCGATGCCTTTTAGCGATCAGCTAAAACAGCTGGTCGAACTGCATAGGGTGGCCGAACTAGCCATGAAGGATTTCATAATCCAGTTATGGCCTTCCGAAGCTATACCCAGGAGCTGCTTCGGCCTCGTGAAACAGCTGGTCAATGCATGCCCCTGGCTTGACATCATCAAGCGGTCGGTTTGCATCAAGGGTCCGCGGATGGCCTTCGCCCGCGTCAAGATGCAGTGGGCGAAGATGAACATCTCAAGTACGCGACCGAGGGGTCACCCGCTGGCAAGGAGCACTGCATGCCGTAGCGGTATTTTGATGATGTCCTCAAGGAATCCCGCATTGTAGAGGGCCAATGTTCAAAAGACATTATCTTTGAATGAATACATTCATGTTATCGTTGTCTTGTATGGTGGAACAAGGCTGTTATGTAATATAATGCTTGTTATTGTTAAAATTTACCTCATGTGCGGCCGTTTTTATTAAATCTGAGAGATGGCTAGTCGTCGGCTGCAGCCCCCACGTAGGTAGTACGGGGGTGTTCGGGATGGAATCTACACACTCTTGATCCAAAAATTTGGTCCTTGAAGGAGGTGTTTAGCGCAACGAACCAGGAAATCGGACTATGTGGCTTTATCACCCTCACTTAGCCATAGGAGTTTGACAATAAAAATGTAGGCGCAACCCCTAGTTAGCATTTAATCCGGACTAGGGTGTTGTAAACACCTGATCGGACTCAGGCCGATCTGTCGCATAATGCGGAAAAAATCGCAAAAGATTTGTAACCTCCGAACAGCTGACCGGCTCACGCTGCATCATGACAGTCAGTTTTTGGCTTTCTCTACTGAGGTGCTCATCTGGATAAACCAGGACACAATCGCAGTAGTTCTCCCTTTACTACCCTAGTCGATAGAGTGGAATGTAAGGTAGTAAGCACAAGAGCCGGGCAACCCAACTATTGACCAAAGACATGATTCGGAGCCAATGCATATAATGCTAAAATTCGGGGCGCCGAATTGTACTGTAAAAGTGTTCGGACTTTGTTGCCATAGTATGGAGCATAATGAAGCCCCTTGCCAATTAAAGCGTACCAAAGTGTACGTGCGCAATCGATAAGAATAACGAGATGAGATGAGATTGTAAGCTAGTGCCACGTAAGTTGGGCCACAAATAATTCTCATTGTAATTTTATTGATACATAAAAATGTATTTGTACAAGTAGTGCGATAAGCACAATGGCTATTTAACATGCCAAGACCAAGGGGGAGCTGCGTGCGAGTCCTAAAAATAGGTAGGACGATCATCGAAGAAAACGTCTAGAGATTCCCCCGCACGTATGTGCCGCATGCCGCTTTGGTGTATCCGTCCCTCGAAAGGACCGACGATTAGGTCACCGCTTGGGATCTGTGGAAAAGACCTGAAAGATATACCAAAGGAAAAGTGAAAGTATGTGTGTTCCGGGAAGGTCGAAGCCGTATTGTGGACCACAGTCTGGTTATGCCTCTGTCTCTGCCCATGGTATTTTGAGTGCGTAGTTATGTGTGCGCGGTACGTATGCCGCCATTTGGTCAGGACTGAGATGGAGGCCGAATTGCTAGTATGACTCTTGACGAGCTGGACTGTCAAGCTGCGGAGTAGTCCGGACTCGTTTGACAGTGTCCGGGAGCTTGGCCGCTAAATTAAAATTCTGCCTTAAAAGGCTGCTCTGTACTTCCACTGCCAGGGCCGCGGTGTGTTCTTCCGTATGGAGGGAAAGCTCAGTGTTTCCATTGACTGTTATGACCCCGCGTGGTCCGGGCATCTTGAGCTTGAGATAAGAGTAGTGTGGCACCGCATTAAATAGAGCGAATGTGGTTCGTCCGAGCAGTGCGTGATAGCAACTGCGGAAAGGGACGATATCAAAGATCAACTCATCGCTTCTGTAGTTGTCCGGTGACCCGAAGACAAGTTCCAGTGTGATTGAGCCCGTACAACGAGCCTTTACACCTGGTATAACTCCTTTAAAGGTAGTTTTGGTGGGTTTGATCCTTGATGGATCGATGCCCATTTTGCGCACTGTATCCTGATAGAGCAGGTTGAGGTTGCTGCCACCATCCATGAGGACTCGCGTCAAGTGGAATCCATCAATTATTGAGTCGAAGACCAGTGCGGCTGAACTGCCATGACGGATACTGGTCGGTTGATCCCTGCGATCGAAGATGATCGGGCATGATGACCATGGATTAAATTTTGTGGCGACTGCTCTATCGCATAGACGTCCCTGAGCGCGCGCTTGCGCTCCCTCTTGGGGATATGGGTAGCGTATATCATGTTCACCGTTTTGTCCTGAGGGGGAAACTTCTTATGTCCCCCTGTGTTCGGTGGACGGGGCTCCTCGTCATCGTACTCGCTGTGCGACCCCTTCTCCTTGTTCTCAGCATTTATCTTGCCGGCCTGTTTAAAAACCCAGCAACTTCTGTTGGTGTGATTGGCTGGTTTATCGGGGGTGCCGTGTATCTGGCATGGGCGATCGAGTATGCGGTCCAAGCTGGATGAGCCCGAATTGTTCCTTTTGAACGGCTTCTTCCGTTGGCCGGACTTGGAGCCACTAAATTCGGCGTTGACCGCCATGTCGTCGGTATTATCATCGTTGCTTCGACGCTTGTGTCTTGTCGGGACCTAGATCCTAAGTCACACCGATATTGCATATAACACATCATATCACTTTGCGGCCTCACGCACGGTATTCCCACGGGTGCCACCTTACCTGGCCCTGGACCGTTTGCGCATTTTGGCTCACGTATATGATAGTGTCGCTAGCATCCATATGACAGAGAACTCGGGCTGACATGACTAGTCGTGAACCCAAAGTGGCACTAACTTACATGGACAGGCATACATGACCCAGCGACGAACGTGTCGGTCATCAGCGAGTAAATTCGGGCTGTAGCAACTGGGCTAGCAGGACTCCGGGATTCCGGGCTGTAGCAGGCTAACAGTACTCCGAAAAGACACCGCGTGACATTTCCTTAAGGGACAGACAAAGGATCAAAGAAGGACACATGCCGGCCAGTCTAAGTGTTCCGGAGCAGTAGCAACTGAGCTAACAGGACTCCGGTAAACCAGGCTGTAGCAGACTACCATGGCTCAGTGGAAGCACTAGACTATATTTCCCCATAAGAGAGGCTACCAAGGATAGACAACTAGGTTGTCGGATCCCACACATACCAAGCATTTCAATCATACACACAATATGCCTGATATGTGTAAATACAACACGACATCACAACAAAACTCTATGACTCAAAGTATTTCTTCATTAGGCTCCGAAGAGCCAGATATTACAAACATGGGTCTCATGACCCAACATACAGAGCATACAAACAACAAGCACATGCAGAAGCTTAACTTGTCTGAGTACAGACAACTACAATTGAAGAAGGCTGAGAAGCCTGACTATCTACAAGATCTTCCCAAGGTTACTAGATCGTAGTTGAGGTAACAAGCTAAACGTCGAAGTCCACGCGGAACTACTAGTGAGACTGACGTCTCTCTGCAAAACATAAATTAAGAAAACGTGAGTACAAATGTACCCACCAAGACTTACATCAGAACTATCTACATATGCATCAGTATCAACAAAGGGGTGATGGAGTTTGACTGCAACAAGCCATCTTTGACTCGGTGGCTATCCTGAACTACGACTGCAAGTAACTCTTTTGAGGTGGCGCACACGAGTCCAAATATTCACCATATCAATACACCACTATGGATCCGCTCCCGTCTCCCTACGAGAACGCCATCCATAGCACTCACGCTTGTCTTGCGCATTTTAGAGTATCCACTTTCACTTGTCTATGAACTGTACAGGCAACCCAGAAGTCCTTTACCTCGGACACGGCTATTCGAATAGATGATGTCAACCCTACAGGGATGTACTTCTTCACACACGCTCTCGCCACTTACCACCATGTAGACGTCGTGTATCTCGGCAACCTTCAAGCGGAAGCCTGGCGAGGCAGTCGGCCACGACCTGACTAACCACACAAGTCTCTAGTCCATGTTTATCGCCTATTCGGGTTCCATCCGCAAGGAGATCCGGCCGGGGTGTTTCTCACGGCCCCAAACTATGTGAGCAGGGTTCCCAAGCCCACCATCCGGGTGCCACTTGGTACACCGTTCCACTGTGCCTAGTCTGTCCCAAGCCCACCTGTACCGGGTGCCACTTGGTAGACTAATAACACTACCTACAAACACCAGGAACTAGTTGCAACTCCTGGACAGAGATCAGGTTGATTAATAAGTCGAGAGAGCTTGGAGCGCCCGGAGCCCAATGTGTGGTAGTAACTGTTCATGGATCACAAACACAGAACTCTGTTCCTGAGGACGACTGCAATGAGACAACCCACCATGTAGTCCTACATGGCCTCTCACCGCTACCTTTACCAAATCGTGTTCACACACTTTGCCCTCAATAGTAGGACATGTTCACACACCTCCGATGAATCAGACCTGACTCAACTCTAAGAAGTAGCAGGCATGACAAACAAGCATGAATGAGTAGGCACAACAGGGCTCAAACAACTCCTACTCATGCTAGTGGGTTTCATCTATTTACTGTGGCAATGACAGGTCATGCAGAGGAAAAGGAGTTCAACTACCGCAGCATGTAACAGATGAATCATTGTTGTCCTAATGCAATAAAAGAGCAGGAGCGAGAGAGTGGGATTGTATCGGAATGAACAAGGGGGTTTTGCTTGCCTAGCACTTCTGAAGATGGTATAGTTCTTCATCGGTGTCATCAATCTCATCGTCGGAACCACGTCTACTGAGAGGGGACAAATACCGGCAAACAAGGAAGAATACAATCAATGCAATGCACAATATGATGCATTATCATGACATGTCAATATGCTGTGATTTAAGCTAATGCAACTAGCAACAGGTTAAATGAAGTTGGTTTGAGTCCAAGATTCAAATTCAAACTCCATATGTGAAAGTTTAAATGCCATTTATTTGATTTCTCCAATTCAGCAACTATAAGTTGTTCCAACATGCATGAAAAATGTACAGATGGATAGATTGAATTTTTCTTATCATTTTTCATATATAATTTATTTCATTTAGAGCTACGGTTTAATTTCTATGATTTTTGGAAGTTTAGGATATTTTCTGAAATAAATAAATCTTTAATGATTTATTTAAAATCCCAGAAAAGCATTACTGCACCAGCATGACATTGGTATGACATCACCAAGTCAACAGGAGCGGCCCAGGTCAAACCTGACCAGCGGGTCCCACTGGCAAGTGACACAGTGTTGCCAAGTGTCACAGACTTGTGGGGTCGGGTCAACGGACACGTCAGCATAGTCAAAGCTGACATGTGGGCCCACTGCAATTAGATTTAACCTAATCTATTTTAGTTAGCCGGTTAGTTAGGCGGTGGGACCCGGCTGTCATTGACTCCAGGGGGTAGTTAGTAGGGTGCTTAAGCCCTAATGGCCGGTTACGTCGGCGGTTAGCCGCCGGCGACCATAGACGACGGCGGAGGTACTCCGACTGGCCGATTCCGGGCCGTTGCTCAAGCGCTGCCTAGGCTCTTTTTCAAAGCCCGCAGAGAGGCGCGTCGGGTGGTACAAGTGGCAGTTGCAGTGGAGGGCTGTAGCGTCGCCGGCGTCGAGGTGGGTGGCGGCGGCGCTCGGGCACACGCGAGAAGCGGTGCTACGGGGCACGGGCGAGCTAGCAAAAGGGATAGGCGGCCTCCTGGAAGCACGAGGGACTCGTTGCCATGCTCAGCATCGACGGGCGTAGGCTGCAATGGTGGCGCACAACAAGGCAGGCGGCAGCGGAGCTTGGACATGGCGGCGGCGCTAGCTAGAGGTCGAGCAGAGCAACGGGGTTAGGGGGAGGGGAAAGAGGGGCTTACAGCGAGTCGGCCAGTGCAGACGGCGGGGCCGGGGAGGTGTCGGAGCGAGCGAGGTGACGGGACGGATCTCCAGCGTCGGGAGGTTGAAGACGAGCTCGGTGAGGTCGTTCGGGGGCTTCCGGCGGCACAAGGGTCGTCGGGGAGGCATAAGCGACGATGGCGGAGCTCTGGGACAGGATGGTGAGGCGAGGAGATGACGGTGGTCGTGGAATCAGCGAGCGGCGGCGACGAGCGCGCTCGGGTGCGCTGCGGGGAGAGAGCAGAGGAGGGGAGAGGAGGAGTGGATGGTCCAGAGAGGTCAGGGCGGCGCCGTGGAGAGGCAACGAGGCGTGTCGCTAGCAAGGGAGGCATGCAGGCGAGATGGTGGCGTGCCGCTCTGCCTGTGCGCCCCCGTCGGCCACACGCCTGGCCAACTGGCGCCAAGAGGACGACGACGATGGTGGGCTGATCCGGCCAGATGGGCTGCTAGGTGAGCGCCAGGTAAGTGATTTCTCCCTCTCTCTCTTTTCTATTGTTTCAGTTTTCTATTTCTTCTGTAGCTTCATGGCTTTGTTAAAAATAACTAGACATTCTCAAAAATCATGAAACTACTCATGGCTACTGTTTAGAGTATATCCAACAGTAAACATTTTAGTTTATGATTATTTGGACATTTAAAATATTTTATAGCATTTAAATGCCCAAATGCAAATAGAGTATGATTTAATCCAGTGACCCAATGATGTCCTAGAAAATTGTGCACCATTTTTGTCAGAGGTTCTCGACCAAGGCAAAGATGATGAACATTATAGAAGGGCATTTCAGGTTCATTGAAAAGGATTTTAGTAAACCCTAGTTGGTTTAAGTGGTGCTGGGGGTTTCTGTCATCCCCATTTCAAGTTTTGAGAAATTTAGACATGATGCGCACATGAAGGGCTAGCCTAGTGCATACTAGAACTAGGGATGTTACAACTCACACCTACTAAACAAGAATCTCGTCCCGAGATTCAAGTCGTGAGGTAAGAAGATAGAGGGACACAAGCTAACACAATCTTAATGATCCAGATGTCCTTCTCGAGGATGTTGATTCATTCCATCACCTTGATCTCGACGTCTTGCTTTGAGAACTACATCAAACATGACAACGAGAAGAAAGGGAGATTTTTAGAAGAATCGATCTTCTTGAGGTTCGAGCAACTTAGGATCAAATGACGGAATGAGACATAGCAACATCTCTCGAGGTGAGACACAAAGCATACATCTAGAGGGATGGAGTGAAATAGATGATGGAGGTTCACTAGGTAGACAACAATTCGACACTTAAGAAGGTGGTGAACAGTTATCAATGTAGCGAGGAGTTGAGTTGCCATGATACCATAACGGGGCACCTCAGGATAAATGACTCGTAGAATTATTACCTTAACTGGTAAAAAGAATTACTTTTGATATAGAGATCATTGAGACTCTCTATACCAGCCTAAGGCAAATCTCGAGCGATTGTTTGGAGGAGTTCGGTAGAATGGCATACTTGGACTAGTATGGATGATGTAGATTACCTTGTTGAAGACAACGCAAGGGATGATTTTGCTTATCATCGGAAATGGGTGGAATCCATGGTAGGACCACTTTCGGAGATGATCCTGAATAAGAATTACTAAGGAGGCAGGCCATACCGAAATGGCACAAAGATGGTGCAAGCTAGGAACAGAATGCAAATGTTGGAATGTTCCAACCATCATATCTGCCTGAGATTCAGATCTAGTTAGTAACAGGATACTTCAGACTCAACATGTCTGCAAAGGAAAGTTTGCAACACAATTCGATGAGATGGCGTTGCGAGATTCTCGGGGAGTGAACTACGATAGCAAGCTCCAAAACATGAGCTGGTTCTGCTACATACATGTGAACACGTTGTCCAAGACAAGCATTACCACATAGTAGTCTTACAACGAAACACTACCGAGTTCTAATTGGGAACCATCATTACGGAGAGCGAAGTCATGCGCATGTACCTTTGGGTCCTTAAGGATTAGCACTTAAGAACTTCTTTTCCTTGAACGAATCAATCAGTGGCTTGGTGTGCTAGAGATGTTGGAAATATGCCCTAGAGGCAATAATTAAAGGATTATTATTATATTTCCTTGTTCGTGATAATTGTCTTTTATTCATGCTATAATTGTATTATCCGGAAATCGTAATACACGTGTGAATACATAGACCACAACATGTCCCTAGTGAGCCTCTAGTTGACTAGCTTGGTGATCAATAGATAGTCATGGTTTTCACGACAATGGACATTGGATGTCATTGATAACGGGATCACATCATTAGGAGAATGATGTGATGGACAAGACCAATCCTAAGCATAGCACAAGATCGTGTAGTTCGCTTTTGCTAGAGCTTTTCCAATGTCAAGTATCTTTTCATTAGACCATGAGATCGTGTAACTCCGGATACCGTGAGGAGTGCTTTGGGTGTACCAAACGTCACAACGTAATCGGGTGACTATAAAGGTGCACTACGGTATCTCCGAAAGTGTCTGTTGGGTTGACACGGATCGAGATCGATTCATCACTCCGTATTACGGAGAGGTATCACTTGGGCCCACTCGGTAGTGCATCATCATAATGAGCTCAAAGTGACCAAGTGTCTGGTCACGGGATCATGCATTACAAGATCTGAGTAAAGTGACTTGCCGGTAACGAGATTGAACGAGGTATTGGGATACCGACGATCGAATCTCGGCAAGTAACATACCGTCGACAAAGGGAATAGTATACGGGTTGCTTGAATCCTCGACATCGTGGTTCATCCGATGAGATCATCGAGGAGTATGTGGGAGACAACATGGGTATCCAGCTCCGCTGTTGGTTATTGACGGAGAGCCGTCTCGGTCATGTCTGCATGTCTCCCGAACCCGTAGGGTCTACACTTAAGGTTCGGTGGCGCTAGGGTTGTATGAATATGAGTATGCAGCAAACCGAAAGTTGTTCGAGTCCGGATGAGATCCCGGACGTCATGAGGAGTTCCGGAATGGTCCGGAGGTAAAGAATTATATATATAGGAAGTGTTGTTTCGGCCATCGGGAAAGTTTTGGGGTCACCCGGTATTGTACCGGGACCACCGGAAGGGTCCCGGGAGTCCACCGAGTGGGGCCACCTATCCCGGAGGGCCCCGTGGGCTGAAGTGGGGAGGAACCAGCCTCGGTGGGCTGGTGCGCCTCACTTGGGCCCCCCTGCGCCTAGGGTTGGAAACCCTAGGGTGGGGGCACCACTTTCCTTGGGGGCACTCCACCTCGGCCGCCCCTTGGGAGATTCCCATCTCTGTGGCGGAACCCCAGGGGCCTATATAAAGGAGGGGAGGGCAGCCGCACCCCTGAGTCTTGGCGCCTCCCTCCCCTGCTACACCTCTTCCTCCTCCCGCAGTTGCTTGGCGAAGCCCTGCCGGAGTCCTGCTGCATCCACCACCACGCCGTCGTGCTGCTGGATCTTCATCAACCTCTCCTTCCCCCTTGCTGGATCAAGACGGAGGAGACGTCACGCTGACCTTACGTGTGTTAAACACAGAGGTGCCGTCCGTTCGGCGCTAGGATCTCCAGTGATTTGGATCACAACAAGAACGACTCCCTCAACCCCGTTCTCTTGAACGCTTCCGCACGCGATCTACAAGGGTATGTAGATGCATCTCTCTCTCTTGTTGCTAGATGAACTCATAGATGGATCTTGGTGAACGTAGGAAAACTTTATTTTATGCAACGTTCCCCAACAGTGGCATCATGAGCTAGGTCTATGCGTACTTCTCTATTGCACGAGTAGAACACAATTTGTTGTGGGCGTAGATGTTGTCAACTTTCTTGCCGCTACTAGTCTTATCTTGCTTCAGCGGTATTGTGGGATGAAGCGGCCCGGACCAACCTTACACGTACGCTTACGTGAGACAGGTTTCACCGACTGTCATGCACTTGTTGCATAAGGTGGCTAGCGGGTGTCTGTCTCTCCCACTTTAGTTGGAGCGGATTCGATGAAAAGGGTCCTTATGAAGGGTAAATAGAAGTTGACAAATCACGTTGTGGCTTTCACGTAGGTAAGAAAATGTTCTTGCTAGAACCCTATTGCAACCATCGTAAAACTTGCAACAACAATTAGAGGACGTCTAACTTGTTTTTGCAGCAAGTGTTTTGTGATGTGATATGGCCAAAGTTGTGATAAATGATGAATTATATATATGTGATGTATGAGATCATGTTCTTGTAATAGGAATCACGACTTGCATGTCGATGAGTATGACAACCGGCAGGAGCCATATGAGTTGTCTTTATTTTTTGTATGACCTGCGTGTCATTGAGAAACGCATGTAAATTACTTTACTTTATTGCTAAACGTGTTAGCCATAGTAGTAGAAGTAATAGTTGGCGAGCAACTTCATGGAGACACGATGATGGAGATCATGATGATGGAGATCATGGTGTCATGCCGGTGACAAGAAGATCATGGAGCCCCGAAGATGAAGATCAAAGGAGCTATATGATATTGGCCATATCATGTCACTACTATATAATTGCATGTGATGTTTATTATGTTTATGCATCTTGTTTACTTAGAACGACGGTAGTAAATAAGATGATCCCTTATAATAATTTCAAGAAAGTGTTCTCCCTAAGCGTGCGCCGTTGCTAAAGTTAAATGCGTTCGAAGCACCACGTGATGATCGGGTGTGATAGATTCTTACGTTCACATACAACGGGTGTAAGACAGTTTTACACATGCAAAACACTTAGGTTAACTTGACGAGCCTAGCATGTACAGACATGGCCTCGGAACACAAGAGACCGAAAGGTCGAACATGAGTCGTATGGAAGATACGATCAACATTGAGATGTCCACCGACGATGACTAGTCCGTCTCACGTGATGATCGGACACGGCCTAGTCGACTCGGATCATGTAACACTTAGATGACTAGAGGGATGTCAAATCTGAGTGGGAGTTCATTATATAATTTGATTAGATGAACTTAATTATCATGAACATTAGTCTAAAATCTTTGCAAAATGTCTTGTAGATCAAATGGCCAACGCTCATGTCACCATGAACTTCAACGCGTTCCTAGAGAAAACCAAGCTGAAAGACGATGGCATCAACTATTCGGACTGGGTCCGGAACCTGAGGACCATCCTCATAGCAGCCAAGAAACAATATGTCCTAGAAGCACCGCTAGGTGAAGCACCCATCGAGAGAACCAAGGCGTTATGAACGCTTGGCAGTCTCGTGCTGATGATTACTCCCTCGTTCAGTGCGGCAATGCTTTACAGCTTAGAACCGGGGCTCCAAAAGCATTTTGAGCAACACGGAGCATATGAGATGTTCGAGGAGCTGAAAATGGTTTTCCAAGCTCATGCCCGGGTCGAGAGATATGAAGTCTCCGACAAGTTCTATAGTTGTAAGATGGAGGAAAATAGTTACATTAGTGAGCACATACTCAAAATGTCTGGTTGCACAACTTTGTCCCAGCTGGACATTAACCTCCCGGACGAGGCGGTCATTGACAGAATCCTTCAGTCGCTCCCACTGAGCTACAAGAGCTTTGTGATGAAATACAATATGCAGGGGATGGTGAAAACTATTCCTGAAGTATTTTCAATGCTGAAGTCAGCAGAGGTAGAAATCAAGAAGGAACATCAAGTGTTGATGGTCAATAAAACCACTAAGTTCAAGAAGGGCAAGGGTAAGAAGAACTTCAAGAAGGACGGCAAGGATGTTGGCGCCCGTAAGCCGCTTGCCGAAGAAGTCAAAGAATGGACCCAAGCACGAGACTGAGTGCTTTTATTGCAAAGGGAAGGGTCCTTTGAAGCGGAACTGCCCCAAATAGTTAGCGTACAAGAAGGCCGGCAAAACTAAAGGTATATTTGATATACATGTAATTGATGTGTACCTTACCAAGACTCGTAGTAACTCCCGGTATTTGATACCGTGTCGTTGCTCATATATATAACTCACAACAGGAGATGCGGAATAAGCGGAGGCTGGCGAAGGGCGAGGTGACGATCTTGGCGTCGGGAATGGTTCCAAGGTCGATGTGATCGCCGTCACGCTACCTCTACATTTACCTACGGGATTAGTTTTAAACCTCAATAATTCTTATTTAGTGCCAAGTTTGAGCATGAACATTGTATCAGGATCTCGTTTAATGCGAGATGGCTACTCATTTAAATCCGAGAATAATGGTTGTTCTATTTATATGGGAGATATGTTTTATGGTCATGCTCCGATGGTCAATGGTTTATTCTTAATGAATCTCGAACGTGATGTTACACATATTCATAGTGTGAATACCAAAAGATGTAAAGTTGATAACGATAGTCCCACATACTTGTGGCACTGCCGCCTTGGTCACATTGGTGTAAAGCGCATGAAGAAGCTCCATGCTGATGGACTTTTAGAGTCTCTCGATTATGAATCATTTGACACATGCGAACCATGCATCATGGGAAAAATGACCAAGACTCCATTCTCCGGAACAATGGAGCGAGCAACCAACTTGTTGGAAATCATACATACCGATGTGTGCGGTCCAATGAGCGTTGAGGCTCGCGGAGGATATCGTTATGTTCTCACTCTCACAGACGACTTAAGTAGATATGGGTATGTCTACTTGATGAAACACAAGTCTGAGACCTTTGAAAAGTTCAAGGAATTTCAGAATGAGGTAGAGAATCAACGTGGCGAAAAATAAAGTTCTTACGATCAGATCGTGGAGGAGAATATTTAAGTCACGAATTTGGTACACACTTAAGGAAATGTGGAATCGTTTCACAACTCACGCCGCTGGAACACCTCAAGCAGAACGGTGTGTCCGAACGTCATAATCGCACTCTATTGGATATGGTGCGATCTATGATGTCTCTTACTGATTTACCGCTATCATTTTGGGGATACGCTCTAGAGACAGCTACATTCACTTTAAATAGGGCACCGTCTCAATCCGTTGAAACGACACCGTATGAATTATGGTTTGGGAAGAAACCTAAGCTGTCGTTTCTAAAAGATTGGGAATGCGATGCTTATGTCAAGAAAATTCAACCTGAAAAGCTCGAACCCAAGTCGGAAAAATGCGTCTTCATAGGATACCCTAAGGAAACCATTGGGCATACCTTCTACCTTAGATCCGAAGGCAAGATCTTTGTTGCCAAGAACGGATCCTTTCTGGAAAAAGAGTTTCTCTCGAAAGGAGTAAGTGGGAGGAAAGTAGAACTCGATGAAGTACTACCTCTTGAACCGTAAAGTAGTGCAGCTCAGGAAAATGTTCCTGTGGTGCCTACACCGACTGGAGAGGAAATTAATGATGATGATCAAGGTACTTCGCAACAAGTTGCTCCTGAACTTCAGAGGTCCACCAGACACGTTCCACACCAGTGGTATGGCAACCCTGTCACGGAAATCATGTTGTTGGACAACGGTGAACCTTCGAACTATGAAGAAGCGATGGCGGGCCCAGATTCCAACAAATGGCTTGAAGCCATGCAATCCGAGATAGGATCCATGTATGAAAACAAAGTATGGACTTTGACAGACTTGCCCGATGATCGACGAGCGATAGAAAACAAATGGATCTTTAAGAAGAAGACGGACGCGGATGGTAATGTTACCATCTATAAAGCTCGACTTGTCGCTAAAGCTTATCGGCAAGTTCAAGGGGTTGACTACGATGAGACTTTCTCTCCCGTAGCGAAGCTGAAGTCCGTCCGAATCATGTTAGCAATTGCCGCATACTATGATTATGAGATATGGCAAATGGACGTCAAAACAACATTCCTTAACGGCTATCTTAAGGAAGAACTGTATATGATGCAGCCGGAAGGTTTTGTCGACCCTAAGAATGCTAACAAGGTATGCAAGCTCCAGCGATCCATTTATGGGCTGGTGCAAGCATCTCGGAGTTGGAATATTCGCTTTGATGAGATGATCAAAGCGGTTGGGTTTATGCAGACTTATGGAGAAGCATGTGTTTACAAGAAAGTGAGTGGGAGCTCTGTAGCATTTCTCATATTATATGTAGATGACATACTTTTGATGGGAAATGATATAGAGCTCTTGGACATCATTAAGGCCTACTTGAATAAAAGTTTTTCAATGAAAGACCTTGGAGAAGCTGCTTATATATTAGGCATCAAGATCTATAGAGATAGATCGACACGCCTCATAGGTCTTTCACAAAGCACATACCTTGATAAGATATTGAAGAAGTTCAAAATGGATCAGTCCAAGAAAGGGTTCTTGCCTGTATTACAAGGTGTGAAATTGAGCTCGACTCAATGTCCGACTACGGCAGAAGATATAGAAGAGATTAGTGTCATCCCCTATGCATCAGCCATAGGGTCTATTATGTATGCCATGCTGTGTACCGCACTGATGTAAACCTTGCCGTAAGTTTGGTAGGAAGGTACCAAAGTAATCCCGCAAGGAACACTCGACAGCGGTCAAGAATATCCTGAAGTACGAAAAGGACTAAGGACATGTTTCTCGTTTATGGAGGTGACGAAGAGCTCGTCAGTAAAGGGTTACGTCGACGCTTAGCTTCGACACAGATCTGAATGACTCTAAGTCACAAACCGGATACGTGTATATGTTGAATGGTGGAGCGAAGTCGGTGCAGCTGCAAGAAGAGCGTCGTGGCGGGATCTACATGTGAAGCGGAGTACATGGAAGCCTCGGAGGCAGCACTTGAAGCAATTTGGGTGAAGGAGTTCATCACCGACCTAGGAGTCATACCCAATGCGTCGGGGCCGATCAAACTCTTCTGTGACAACACTGGAGCTATTGCACTTGCCAAGGAGCCCAGGTTTCACAAGAAGACCAGGCACATCAAGCGTCGCTTCAACTCCATTCGTGAAAATGTTCAAGATGGAGACATAGAAATTTGCAAAGTGCATACGGATCTGAATGTCGCAGATCCGCTGACTAAACCTCTTCCATGAAAGCAAACCATGATCAACACTAGAACTCTATGGGTGTTCGATTCATCACAATGTAACTAGATTATTGACTCTAGTGCAAGTGGGAGACTGTTGGAAATATGCCCTAGAGGCAATAATAAAAGGATTATTATTATATTTCCTTGTTCGTGATAATTGTCTTTTATTCATGCTATAATTGTATTATCCGGAAATCATAATACACATGTGAATACATAGACCACAACATGTTCCTAGTGAGCCTCTAGTTGACTAGCTCGTTGATCAATAGATAGTCATGGTTTCCTGACTATGGACCACCTATCCCGGAGGGCCCCGTGGGCTGAAGTGGGGAGGGAACCAGCCCCTGGTGGGCTGATGCACCCCCCACTTGGGCCCCCCTGCGCCTAGGGTTGGAAACCCTAGGGTGGGGGGCGCACCACTTGCCTTGTGGGGCACTCCACCCCCTGGCCGCCGCCCCCTTGGGAGATTCCCATCTCCAGGGCCGGCGTCCCCCCATGGGAGATTCCCATCTCCAGGGTCGGCGCCCCCCTGGGGGCCTATATAAAGGAGGGGGGAGGGAGGGCAGCCGCACCCTGAGTCTTGGCGCCTCCCTCCCCCTGCTACACCTCTTCCTCCTCTCGCGGTTGCTTGGCGAAGCCCTGCCGGGGTCCTGCTGCGTCCACCACCACGCCGTCGTGCTGCTGGATCTTCATCAACCTCTCCTTCCCCCTTGCTGGATCAAGACGGAGGAGACGTCCACGCGATCAGACGTGTGTTGAACGCGGAGGTGCCGTCCGTTCGGGCGCTAGGATCTCCGGTGATTTGGATCACGACGAACGACTCCTCAACCCCGCTTCTTTTGAACGCTTCCACGCGATCTACTAGGGTATTCAGATGCATCTCTCTCTCTCTCTCTCTCTCTCTCTCGTTGCTAGATGAACTCATAGATGGATCTTGGTGAACGTAGGAAAATTTTATTTTATGCAACGTTCCCCAACAAGAGATTCATATAGAATGAAGGTTGCAAGTCTCCAGACCACAGAACTACTTCGCACGTATGCATGACTGACTTGGGATGATTCCAGAGGAAGCGAAACAAACTTTCTCAAATTCACGGCGGCAACTTGCATCATATGCACACGAATTAGAGGAAGTCACTTCTTCCATCAAAACATAAACCTCATGAGCTAGCACGAAGAAAATGCTTTCAAAAGTTTCCAACGCTAACTTAGATGTTCAACATGAATCATGGACAAGATGAAAATGTTGTCAATGGGCTCAACAACAAACCATCCAGGCTTCCATATAGATGGACTTCCACAATTAAGTGAACACGGTGATAGCATTGGTCAAACCAAAGGATGTAATGGTGTATGCCCGACGAATCAACCACGAGTAAGACAACATTACGAACATCGTTGGTTCTGATTTGATTTGAGGATAGCCCACACTCAAATCAAAGTTTGGACAAGACAATTGATCCAATAACTGATCACGGGGACCAATCGATGAAGATATCATCTTTCTTCAACACACACAAACACACACAAGAATATCCCTTTGGAATGAACTAAGTCAGACAAGCTTTTATCTTCCAACTCTCCAAGTTTTTGTTTGTCTTAACCAACTAGCTCAGGGGTATCCAACACAGATTCTTGGAGAAAGGGTGGTTTATAAGAAAACCAGCTTGATCACGAGCTCAACATAACAGTCAGGGGGAAACCTGGTTATACTTCCGAGAAGATATTCAGAAAATCACAAACCACTGATATGTTACTAAGCTCAAGAACAATCTCGCCTTTCAGGGCAAGACGATATGATCAAGAGAGCGAGGGACTGACACAATCCTAACTCATTGATCGAAGAGTGCACCAAGAAATGTGGACTAGGCAGCACGATCCATCTTAGAATGATGGTTCAGTAACCAACACGCTATGAATGAATTTATCGTCCATTAACCACCAGGCACGGGGTTGCTAGGAGTATTGATTTCACACATCATAGTTCACTGGTCGGCATTGCGGTTGCAATAACACAGAGACCGAGGAATGAATGACAATGGTGAGAAGTATCACTCTATCAAGAATTCATAAGAGGTGGTGCAATTCTCATGACATTCTTGACATAAAGATGGTAACACTCCAAGGTAGAACAGAACAAAGGATGGATTGGCATTTTGATCCATGGAATACAACTACTTTGGCCCAATCCTCGAAGTGGACAAGGTACTGGAGTTTGTTTCTCCTAGTCATTTCAGAATAGAATGGGTTGACAAACCACAAGAATATGACGTATCGATGAGCATGAATGCATGACATGCTCTTTACTATCAAATGATAGACGGAGATTAGGATACAACTAAAGAGAGGGACAACTCAAAGGAACATATATCTTTCTGAGTTGTGGATGCATAGATTAGTATGTCGAGCAAAGCTCAACATTTCTTCCGGATAACCCATGCAGAAAGGTAGAACTGGCAGATTCACAATGTAGAATGGAGAACTCATTAAGAGCACTCTGGTTGTGATCTTTTGGTTCAAGAACTTCTGCCATAAGCAGTTCATGGTATTTGGAAGAAGGAAATACCACGGACCTCGAGGACTATCACAAAGGTTACTAATATCCTAAAGGAACTAGCAAACACTATCAACATGAAGAAAGTAGGTTGAATCTCGGGTTCAAGGACCCGGAAATAGAAGGCCTACTAAGTAAATGGCATCACGGGATGCTTTCGAGAATGATGGCCAGAATCATCACACTAGGAACAAGAGGCATTGCTAGATTACTGGGTGATTTTCCAGGATGTTTGCGGTCATAATAATAGCTCCAACATATATGTTGATGCAACAGAGTACCTCAACTCACCGATTAGTGTGGTTAAACTGGCCCAAAGGAACATCGGGAACGGGAAGGAAGATTTGCAAGTGCATCAGACTATGTAGAAACATGGGATGACTCGGACAGCATAACGGTTGTAAATGCTCAAAAATATTTGAGACATCCTGCAAATAGTGGCATGACCACTCAACATCACAATATCAAGGTTCTGAGGCCAGCTATGAACATAAGGAAGTAATAGAAACTAAACTGAGACTTGATTCCATCAATCCTAAGAGTATATGGATTAGTAACACGTGATCCTGATAGAAAGAAGAGAAGCCTGGTTCTTAATCCCGGTAGAAAAGAAGAGGTTGACTCATATCAGAAGGGCATAAGATAAAGGAGTAAAAAGAGCCTTATGTTCCCTTCCACAATCAATTCCCTTATATAACTAAAGCATTTCTAGACTCAACTTCGACCAGTTTGGCTTGGTAATCCTACAGGTAGTCAGGCTCTGATACCAAAGTTGTCGGGACTCCAATCCTAAGTAGCACCGATCTAGCATATAACACATCATATCACTTTGCGGCCTCACGCACGGTATTCCCACGGGTGCCACCTTACTTGGTTCGGGACCGTTTGCGCCTTTTGGCTCACGTATATGATAGTGTCGCTAGCATCCATATGACAGAGAACCCGGGCCGACATGACTAGTTGTGAACCCAAAGTGGCACTAACTTACAGGGACATGCATACATGACCCAGCAACGAATGTGTCGGTCATCAGCGAGTGAATTCGGGCTGTAGCAATTGGGCTAGCAGGACTGCGGGATTCCGGGCTGTAGCAGGCTAACAGGACTCCGAAAGACACCGCGTGACATTTCCTCGAAGGGACAGACACAGGACCGAAGAAGGACACATGCCGCCAGACTAAGTGTTCCGAGCAAGAGTAACCGGCTAACAGGACTCCAGTAAACCGGGCTGTAGTAGACTACCATGGCTCAGTGGAAGCACTAGACTACATTTCCCCATAAGAGAGGCTACCAAGGATAGAAACTAAGTTGTCGGATCCCACACATACCAAGCATTTCAATCATACGCACAAGATGCCCGATATGTGTAAATACAACATGGCATCACAACAAAACTCTATGACTCAAATTATTTATTCATTAGGCTCCGAAGAGCCAGATATTACAAACATGGGTCTCATGACCCAACATATAGAGCATACAAACAACAAGCACATGCAGAAGCTTAACTTGTCTGAGTAAAGACAACTACAATTGAAGAAGGCTGAGAAGCCTGACTATCTATAAGACCCTCCCAAGGGTACAAGATCGTAGCTGAGCTAACAAGCTAAACGTCGAAGTCCATGCGGAACTACTAGTGATACTGACGTCTCTCTTCAAAACATAAATTAAGCAAACGTGAGTACAAATGTACCCAGCAAGACATACATCACCACTATCTACATATGCATCAATATCAACAAATGGGTGGTGGAGTTTGACTACAACAAGCCAGCTTTGACTCGGTGGCTATCCTGAACTACGACTGCAAGTAACTCTTTTAAGGTGGCGCACACGAGTCCACATATTCACCATATCAATACACCACTATGGATCCGCTCCCGTCTCCCTACGAGAAAGCCATCCATAGCACTCACGCTTATCTTGCGCATTTTAGAGTATCCACTTTCACATGTCTATGAACTGTACAGGCAACCCATAAGTGCTTTACCGCGTACACGGCTATTCGAATAGATGATGTTAACCCTGCACGGGTGTACTTCGTCACACACGCTCTCACCACTTACCACCATGTACACGTCGTGTATCTCGGCAACCTTCAAGCGGAAGCCTGGCAAGGGAGCCGTCCACGACCTGACTAACCACACAAGTCTCTAGTCCAAGTTTATCGCCTATTCGGGTTCCATCCACAAGGAGATCCGGCCGGGGTGTCGCTCACGGCCCCAAATGATGTGAGCAGGGTTCCCAAGCCCACCATCCAGGTGCCACTTGGTACACCGTGCCACTGTGCCTAGTCTGTCCCAAGCCCACCTGTACCTAGGGCTGGGCATATAACCCGAAAACCGATGTCCCGAACCAAACTAACCGGCACCGGAGCCGAATTTACCGAAACCAAAAACCTCGGTTGTACATTCGGTTTGCATTCGATGAAAACCAAACTTAGTCCGGTATATTCGGTTTTAGCCCTCGAATACCTGAATGGACCGAGAACCGAGTAAACACAAAGGTCCCGCATGTTGCTAATGAAGTACTTTTTGCACAAGTCCCACGTCGCATCGGAAAGAGGTGAACATGAGTAGAGTACCTGACACAGTGAGCCACCATCGCTATAAATTTTGTGTAACAAAGTACTCTTCTCTCGGTATAGTAGTACTAGTAAAGGAGTCGCCACCACTAATTTTACGGAGTAATGTTTTGCTTCGGGACAATCAATAATCAATAAGAGGGAGTAGCCCCATGCACGCTAGCCTTTACTAGTACTAGTAGCTAGTACGCAGAGCTACAAGCACGGTACATCAGAATAAAGTATAGATGTTCCTGCTGCTAGTACGGCTACTGTACATTCAGAATGGAGACAGCGATTACATCTGCTATTTTAATATATCTCGGTGGTGTTCGGTAGAACCGACGACCGAACCGAAATTTCGGTGTAGTTAATCTTCGGTTAGCTTATTTTCTACTGACCGATCGGTCAGCATTTTGGCAAAACCGAAATTTAAAATAGACCAAGGAACCGACCTGAATGGTTCGGGTAAACCGAACGCCCAGCCCTACCTGTACCGGGTGCCACTTCGTAGACTACTAACACTACCTACAAACACCAGAAACTAGTTGCAACTCCTGGACAGAAATCAGGTTGATTAATAAGTCAAGAGAGCTTGGAGCGCCCGGAGCCCAATGTGTGGTAGTAACTATTCATGGATCACAAACACGGAACTCAGTTCCTGAGGACGGCTGCAATGAGACAACCCACCATGTACTCCTACATGGCCTCTCACCGCTACCTTTACCAAATCATGTTCACACACTTAGCTCTCAACAGTAGGACATGTTCACACACCTCTGATTCATCCCCGATGAATCAGACCTGACTCAACTCTAAGCAGTAGCAGGCATGACAAACAAGCATGAATGAGTAGGCACAACAGGGCTCAAACAACTCCTACTCATGCTAGTGGGTTTCATCTATTTACTGTGGCAATGATAGGTCATGCAGAGGAAAAGGGTTCATCTACCGCAGATGTAACAGATGAATCGTTGTTGTCCTAATGCAATAAAAGAGCAGGAGCGAGAGAGTGGGATTGTATCGGAATGAACAAGGGGGTTTTGCTTGCCTGACACTTCTGAAGATAGTATAGTTCTTCATCGGTGTCATCGATCTCATCATCGGAACCACGTCTACTGAGAGGGGACAAATACCGGCAAACAAGGAAGAATACAATCATTGCAATGCACAATATGATGCATCATCATGACATGTCAATATGCTGTGATTTAAGCTAATGCAACTAGCAACAGATTAAATGAAGTTGGTTTGAATCCAAGATTCAAATTCAAACTCCATATGTGAAAGTTTAAATGCCATTTATTTGATTCTTCCAATTAAGCAACTATAAGTTGTTCCAACATACATGAAAAATGTACAGATGGATAGATTGAATTTTTCTGATCATTTTTCATATATAAATTATTTCATTTGGAGCTACGGTTTAATTTCCATGATTTTTGGAAGTTTAGGATATTTTCTGAAATAAATAAATAATTAATGATTTATTTAAAATCCCATAAAAGCATTCTTTGCGCCCGACGACGATCTGGCGTCGACGTCAAGAAGTCAACGGTAGCGGCCCAGTCAAACTCGACCAATGGGCCCACTGGTAAGTGACACAGTGCTGCCTAGGGTCACAAACAGGTGGGGTCGGGTCAATGGACACGTCAGCATAGTCAAAGCTGACACGTGGGCCCACTGCAATTAGATTTAACCTTAATCTATTTTAGTTAGCCGGTTAGTTAGGCGGTGGGACCCGGCTGTCATTGACTCCAGGGGGGTAGTTACTAGGGTGCTTAGGCCCTAATGGCCGGTTACGTCGTGATTAGTCACGGCGACCATAGCCGACGCGGAGGTACTCGGCTGGCCGATTCCGGCCGTTCAAGCGCTGACTAGGCTCTTCAGCCCATAGAGAGGCGCGGGTGGTGCAAGTGGCAGCTGCGGGGAGGGCTGTAAGCGTCGCCGGGTCAAGGTGGGCGGCGGCGCGCCGGGCACACGCGGCAGAAGCTACGGGCACGCAAGTAGCTAGCAAAAGGGATAGGCGGCCTCCTGGAAGCACGAGGGACTCGTTTCCATGCTCAACAACGACGGTCGCAGGCTCCAATGGTGGTGCACGATAAGGCAGACGGCTGCGGAGCTCGGCCATGGCGGCGGCGATAGCTAGAGGTCGAGCGGAGCAACGGGGTTAGGGGTAGGGGAAAGAGGGGCTTACAGCGAGTCGGCCGGTGCAGACGGCGGGGCCGGGGAGGTGTCGGAGCAAGCGGGGCGACAGGGCGGATCTCGGCGTCGGGAGGTTGAAGACGAGCTCCGTGAGGTCGTTCGGGGGCTTCCGGCGGCACTTGGGTCGTCGGGGAGGCGTAGGCGACGATGGCGGAGCTCTGGGACACAATGGTTAGGCGAGGCGATGACGGTGGCCGTGGCAGCAGCGAGCGGCGGCGACGAGCGCGCTCGGGTGCGCTACGGGAAGAGAGCAGAGGAGGGTAGAGGAGGAGTGGATGGGCCAGAGAGGTCAGGGCGGCGCCAAGGAGAGGCAACGCGGCGTCACGCTGGCAAGGGAGGCAGGCAGGCGAGCTGGTGGCGTGGCGCTCTACCTGTGCGCGCGCATCGGCCACACGCCTGGCCGACTGGCGCGAGGAGTGCGACGGTGATGGTGGGCTGGGCTGGCCAGATGGGCTGCCAGGTGATCGCCAGGTAAGTGATTTCTCCCTCTCTCTCTCTCTTCTCTATTATTTCAGTTTTCTATTTCTTCTATTGCTTCAGGGCTTTATTAAAAATACCTAGACATTCTCAAAAATCATGAAACTACTCATGGCTACTGTTTAGAGTATATCCAGCAGTAAAATTTTTATTTTATGATTATTTGGACATCTAAAATATTTTATAGCATTTAAATTCCCAAATGCAAATAGAGTATGATTTAATCCAGTGACCCAATGATGTCCTAGAAAATTGTGCACCATTTTTGTCAGAGGTTCTAGACCAAGGCAAAGATGAAGAACATTTTAGAAGGGCATTTCAGGTTCATTGAAAAGGATTTTAGTAAACCCTAGTTGGTTTAAGTGGTGCTGGGGGTTTCTGTCATCCCCATTTCAAGTTTTGAGAAATTTAAACATGATACACACATGAAGGGCTAGCCTAGTGCATACCAGAACTAGGGATGTTACAACTCACACCTACTAAACAAGAATCTCGTCCCGAGATTCAAGTCGTGAGGTAGCAAGATAGAGGGACACAAGCTAACACAATCTTCATGATCCAGATGTCCTTCTCGAGGATGTATCATTGCATGTAACTCCGGACTCCGCACATGGACTTAACCTCATGCTATACTCATGTCACCGGAACTCCGGACTCTCCTCCGGGTGTAAGTTCCGAACCATGTGAGTCCTTGGATACCGAACTTGATCGCTTATCGATCTTCGAGTTCAACGCCGCAGACATCTTCCAGCACTCGCCCTTGGGCGATGTGCTAAACTCATTAAAGAACTTGTCCTTGGCGGGGGACTCACAGCCGAACTATGTACGGTTTGAACTAGAGGCTGATGATGGGGAGTTTTGCTTCCCACCCGCTACCCACTTCATAGCCACTGTCGAGGACTTAACTGACATGCTTGACTACAGCTCCGAAGACATCGCCAGTACGGACGACGATGCCGACAAGGAGCAAGGCCAAATCCCGCCATTCACTGGACGACGGACGGCCACTTCTTCCTACGACGTATACATGGTGGACACGCCTGAAAAAACTAACAACGATGACAAAGAGGACCCAGTTGAGGATAAACCTCCTACGAGACAACCCAAGTGCCAGCTTCCTCGACGCCGCTCTAAGTCATGTCGTTCCAAAGACTGCAATACGGGCACCGAAAAAAAATACTCCGGACGATGCCGAAAATAATGAAGACCCCGCCATGGTAACCTCCGAACAGGAGGAATGGGAAAATGGGCAAGTTAGCCCTGATGAACAGGCCATACACGGAGACTCAGAGGACAATAATTATCTTCCACTCTCCGAGGAAGAGGAGAGCATCGGCAATGAGGATTTCATCGTGCCTGAGGATCCTCTCGGGAAGGAGCGCTTCAAACACCGGCTAATAGCCACTGCAAGGAGCCTGAAAAAGAAGCAGCTGCAGCTTCAAGCGGACCAAGATCTGCTCAATGATAGATGGACCGAAGTCCTGGCCGCCGAAGAATATGGCCCAAGTGGCCCAGCCAAAAGCTACCCGAAGCGTAGATTGCTACCTCAGTTCGATGACGAGGCGCTGGAGCCCGTACGATCATCTCACAATGCGGCAGGCCGACCACAACTTGGTCCTGATAAAGCGGCAACTCAAGCCGAACACCATACCGACCCACCTCACCATAAAGGCAAGAATAAAACAGCTCGGGGTTGTACATACGACCTTCGACAGGACTTGGACAGTAAAGCAGGACACGCAAGATCGATCTACGGATCGCAAGGACGTGCCTCAATACGCGATGACGGCTACCTATTCGGACATGACAACCTAGCCACGCCCGGGCCGAAAACCGCAAATGGACTCCATCGGAGGTACGCCGCAGTGTGGCCCAACATAGAGGTGCCGCACACCCTCTTTGCTTCACAGACAAAGTAATGGAGCATGAATTCCCAGATGGGTTCAAACACATGAATATCGAATCATACGACAGAACAACGGATCCCGCAGTATGGATCGAGGACTTCCTCCTCCATATCCACATGGCCCGCGGAGATGACCTTCATGCCATCAAATACCTACCACTAAAACTAAAAGGACCAGCTCGGTATTGGTTAAATAGTCTGCCGGAAAATTCTATTGGCAGCTGGGAAGATTTGGAAGACTCCTTTCGCGACAACTTCCAAGGAACATATGTCCAGCCACCGGATGCCGATGACTTAAGTCACATTGTCCAGCAGCCCGGAGAGTCATCCAGGAAGCTCTGAACTAGGTTCTTAATTAAAAAGAACCAAATCATCGACTGTCCGGGCACGGAAGCCCTTGTGGCCTTCAAACACAGCGTCCAGGATGAATGGCTTGCACGCCACCTCGGTCAAGAAGGACCTAAATCCATGACATCCCTTACCGCTCTAATGACCCGCTTCTGCATGGGAGAAGACAGCTGGCTCGCTCGTAGAAGCAACAGCGCCAGTGACTCGGGCACTTCCGAAATCCGAGACGGCAATGGCAAGCAACGACGAAGCAAACACAACAGTTGCAATGATAATGAAAGATCACGCAACACAGCGGTCAATGCCGGTTTAAGCAATCCCAAACCCAGCCAACGGAAAAAGCCATTCAAGGCAAACCGAGACGGACCATCCAACCTAGACTGGATATTGGACCGACCCTGCCAGATTCACAGCCACCCCGATAATCCAGCTAATCATACCAACAGAAGTTGTTGGGTCTTCAAGCAGGCCGGCAAGCTCAATGCCGAACACAAGGGGAGGAGGCCGCCAGGCGATAGGGACGACGGAGAGGTTTACCAACCAAATACCGGGGGTCAGAAGCAATTTTCCCCCGAGGATCGACCAATCCCGGAGCGGAAATAGCAGTTCGGTTTCCGCCGCCCACCTTATATAGCCGCAAAATTTGTACTACGCATACACCACTACGCACTTAAGATACCATGGTGATACGTCTCCAACGTATCTATAATTTTTGATTACTCCATGCTATATTATCTATTGTTTTGTACTATATTGGGCTTTATTTTCCACTTTTATATTACTTTCGGGACTAACCTATTAACCGGAGGCCCAGCCCAGAATTGTTGTTTTTTGCCTATTTCAGTGTTTCGAAGAAACGGAATATCAAACGGAGTCCAAACGGAATGAAATCTTCGGGAACGTGATTTTCTCATCAGATAAGACCCATAAGACTTGGACCCTCCGTCAAGAAAGCCACGAGGGTGGAGGGCGCCCCCCCCCCCCCCAGGGCGCGCCCCCTGCCTCGTGGGCCCCCCGAAGCTCCACCGACGTACTCCTTCCTCCTATATATACCTACGTACCCCCAATAGATCAGATACGGAGCCAAAAACCTAATTCCACCGCCGCAACTTTCTGTATCCACGAGATCCCATCTTGGGGCCTGTTCCGGAGCTCCGCCGGAAGGGGATTCCACCATGGAGGGCTTCTACATCATCATAGCCTCTCCGATGAAGTGTGAGTAGTTTACCTCAGACCTTCGGGTCCATAATTAGTTGCTAGATGGCTTCTTCTCTCTTTTTGGATCTCAATACAATGTTCTCCCTGAGGCAGTCCTGGATTAGGGGGTGTCCGGATAGCCGGACTATAACCTTCGGCCGGACTCCTGGACTATGAAGATACAAGATTGAAGGCTTTGTCCCGTGTCCGGATGGGACTTTCCTTGGCGTGGAAGGCAAGCTTGGCGATACGGATATGTAGATATCCTCCCATTGTAAACGACTCAGTGTAACCCTAGCCCCGGTGTCTATATAAATCGGAGGGTTTTAGTCCGTAGGACGAACAACAATCATACCATTGGCTAGCTTCTAGGGTTTAGCCTCTCTGATCTCGTGGTAGATCTACTCTTGTACTACCCATATCATCAATATTAATCAAGCAGGAGTAGGGTTTTACCTCCATCGAGAGGGCCCGGACCTGGGTAAAAACATCGTGTCCCTTGTCTCCTGTTACCATCCGCCTAGACGCACAGTTCGGGACCCCCTACCCGAGATTTGCAGGTTTTGACACCGACATTGGTGCTTTCATTGAGAGTTCCTCTGTGCCGTCGCCATCAGGAAGGATGCCTCATCCCGTCTTTAAAGGCGGCACTGTTGCTAAAGGAGCTTTGGCTATCAGCCAAACTCTCCGGTTAGGCGGTTTTCTTATGATCGCCTGTTCGGCCGCCGCGCCGACGGTGACTTCTCGAGTCATCGAAAGCAATCTTCACGTCAACTCGGAACTCGCCGAGTAGTTGGATCCTATGGAGCTCTCTTCCTTAAACGAGCTCTTGGTTCGCATCGCCGCCCTGGGAGTCGCTACAGACTACGATCAGATTGGGCCTAAACCCAATCCGAGAGAGATTAACTCTCCCCAGGTCACCCATCACGTTGCAGTGGTGGAGGAACAATGCGGCAAGACTTCATCTATATTAAGGACTAGTTATGTCCGGATTCCCGATCCCTCCAAGCTGGATACCCGCGGAGGGGAGGACGTCACTCAAGCCCTGAACCTAAAGTCAGGCAGCGGGCTAGATTCATTGGACAACATCCAAGAACCCAAGCTTCCGAGTTCGGAAACCCCTTGGCCCCTGATTCTCAGTTTGGGCGAGGTTCCGGATCTAATTCCACCCACCCACCCAAACTTAAGCGATCTATCCCAAATTCGGCAAGAGCCCGCAGAAACAGTACACCATTATTGGGCCAGTTTCCTCCTGGTCATGAACAGGATAAAGGACTGCCGCGAGGAGGATGCGATTTCATTCTTCTGCAATAATTGCACGGAGAACGGGATCCTCAACGTCATAAGTCGCCGTGAAATTACACGCTTCGCTGACTTGGCGTCCATAGTACAAAAGTACTGTGCGATGGAAAGCGCATGGAAAACCGAAATAAAATTTTGGGACAATCCGGCCCTGAATACAACCCCAGTCCGAAATGAAAGGGTGCATTATCACCAGGCACCTGGGTTAAACACCAAAAAGAAAAACCCTCTATAGGGCATGGAACCGTACTGGAGGGATGGCTCAATGGACCCTGCAAAATTCATAGTACGGAGGGCGCCACACCAACTCATAGCCTTAGAGCATGTTGGATACTCCGGCAGGTGGCCAGTAGTGGCGAAGAGCTACTAACTCCAGAATCCACAGAGCACCAGCCCAGGGATACCAGTACGGTATTAACAGTGTTCGAGACTTTCGCATCAAATAATATGCGGAAACGAATACTCTGCAGCCTTACCGAAGTCTACCAAGTAGCAACAACAAACCCATGGAGTGACACAGCTATTACCTTTAATGCCAGTGATGAACCTAAATTCCGAACAGCCCGAGCACCAGCCGCATTAGTCCTCATCCCGAGCGGGGACGACTTTCGCCTTACCAAGGTACTCATGGACGGTGGCAGCAGACTGAACCTCATCTACGAGGAAACCCTTCGAAAAATGGAAATAGACTGGAGCTGCATTGAGCAAAGCAGCACAACCTTTAGAGGAATAATCCCCAGTCGGGAAGCGTCTTTGTCTGGGAAAAATCACACTGGATGTGGTGTTTGGCACGCCGGATAATTACGGGTCCGAGGAGGTCACGTTCCAAGTAGCCCCGTTCAGCAGCGGATATCACGCTCTATTAGGGCGAGAGGCATTCACAATTTTTCAAGCTATACCCCATTACGGGTACATGAAGCTCAAAATGCCCGGGCCCAACGGTATCATCACTCTTGCTAGTGACCCGGACATAGCACTCCGCGCCGAAAATAAGACAGCCGCACTGGCCCTTGAGGCACTATCCGAAGCCCTAGCGGCCGAGGAACTGACTGCGCTGCGCTCCACGGTGAACAGGGACGACGTGATACTCGATAAAAGATCCAAGTCCACCTCCTTTAAACCGGTGGACGAAATAGTCAAATTCCAAGTCCATCCAACGGACCCTACAAAAACGGCCTCCATCGGGGCGCAATTAAACCCTGATGTAGACGCCGCACTACGAGAATTCCTACGCGAAAATTGGGACATTTTTGCCTGGCACCCTTCAGACATGCCAGGAATCCCTCGCCGGCTGGCCGAGCACAGCCTAAACATCCTAAAAGGATTCAAGCCAGTCAAGCAGGCCCTTCGGCGTTTCTCCGAACCTAAGAGACAAGCCATGGGAGAGGAGCTAGCCAAACTACTGGAGGCCGGATTCATCGGAGATATAAAACATCCGGACTGGCTAGCAAACCTGGTGATGGTACCAAAGAAGGACAAATCCTGGCGCCTATGCGTCCATTTCAAGGACCTCAACAAGGCTTTCCCAATGGATCCCTTCCCACTCCCCCGCATCAATCAAATTATCGACGCTACCGCAGGACACGATTCATTGTGTTTCCTCGACGCATACTCCGGCTACCATCAAATCAAGATGGCAGAGCCAGACCAAGCCGCAATGGCATTCATCACCCCATGAGGCCCATTCTGCTTCAACACAATGCCCTTCGGGCTTAAAAACGCCAGCGCAACATATCAGCGCATGATTCAGACATGTCTGGCAAACCAGATCGGCAAAAACCGTGGAGGCATACGTAGATGACGTGGTCGTCAAAACCAAGCATGTCGAAACTCTAGTAGACGACTTGAGGCTCACATTCGACAACCTCCGAACATATGACATCAAGCTTAACCCGAAAAATGCGTTTTGGCGTACCGGCGGAAAGCTCTTGGGCTTCATTGTATCCAGTAGAGGAATTGAAGAAAACCCAGCCAAGATCCGAGCTCTGTCACAATTGGATATCCCAAAGGACCTCAAACAAATACAAAAATTGACCGGATGCGTGGCGGCTCTAAGCCGCTTTATCTCCCGCATGGGAGAAAAGGCATTACCCCTTTATCTCCTCCTACGGCGCACCGAACACTTCGAGTGGACGGATGCCGCCTTGGCCGGACTCGAAGAAATAAAAGCCATATTGGCAACAAACCCGGTCCTGGCCGCACCTAACATCGGCGAACCAATGCTATTATACATCGCGGCAACTCATCAAGTTGTAAGCGCGATTGCTCGTCGTCGAGCGAAAGCAGACGGACACAAATTCCCCTTCAAAAGCCGGTTTACTACGTGTCCACTGTCCTCACTTCATGCAAGTCGTGGTACCCGCATTATCAAAAGATAAGCGTCTGGCGGTATTTATGGCATCTCGGAAGCTGCGACACTACTTTCAAGAGTGTTCGATAACAGTAGCCTCTGAAGTACCTCTTAACGATATTATAAACAACATGACGCGACGGGCCGAATTGCCAAATAGGCCATTGAGCTCCTCCCGTTCGACATAACCTATAAGCCACGGCGAGCTATTAAGTCGCAAGTTTTGGCCAACTTCGTCGCCGAATGGACTGAAGCCGAACTCCCTAAAGAGTACGGCACGTATTCCAACTAGATCATGCACTTCGACGGTTCCAAAATGTTGGCTGGTCTGGGGGCTGGCGTCGTTCTGACGTCCCCAATAGGAGATACAGTTTAATATGTACTCCAGATAATGTATACGGACTCCAACAACGCGGCGAATCTGAGGCCCTTCTACATGGTCTCTGGATGGCGGTCTCCATGGGCATTCAACGCCTAGAGGTGCGCGATTCAACCTCGCGATATCCCAAATAAATGGAGACTTTGATGCCAAGGATCCGAAAATGGCAGCTTATCGCAACGCCGTCCTAAAAATGCCAGCTCGGTTGAAGGGCTCAATTTCACCATATAGCTCGGGAAAACAATCAGGCGTGAGCGTCTTGGCACGCATTGGCGCATAAGCGTGATGCCGCGTCCCCGACCCCAATATCTTCTTGGAGAGGCTGTTCAAGCCATCCGTATTATGGGAAGGGGAGTCCGGAAATAATAGCCCGGACCCAACCGCACTGCCCGACACCAAACATTCTGACACAACGGGAGGCTCTGCCAATGAAGTAACATCTTCAGCCCATGTAATAATGGCAGTCATTGCCCCGTGGACAGAACCATTCCTAGCCTACCTAACCAGGCAGGAACTTCCCGAGGACCAAAACGTGGCACGCTGCATAGTGCGGCGATCTAAAGCCTATAAAGTCCATGAGGGAGAGCTTTATAAGAAAAGCACCACCGGAGTCCTTCAAAGGTGTATCTCTGAAGAGGAAGGGCGTAATCTTCTGGCTGAAATTCATGCCGGACTCGGCGGGCACCACACCGTAGCCCGGGCCCATGTAAGCAAGGCCTTCCATACAGGATTTTATTGGCCGACGGCCCGGGCGGATGCTCAGGACTTAGTCCAACGATGCGTCGGTTGCCAGCTCTTTGCTAACCAAAGCCATATGCCACCCACCGCCCTCCAAACTATACCCAGCACCTGGCCCTTCACGGTCTGGGGGCTTGACATGGTTAGACCCCTTAAAGGAGGAACCCACAAGCAAAAATACCTACTGGTCATGGTGGATAAATTCACCAAATGGATAGAGGCCAAGCCTGTTAAGACGGCCGAATCCGGACCGGTGATAGACTTCATATCAGGGGTCGTACACCGTTATGGCGTCCCCCACAGCATCATCACTGATAACGGCACAAACTTTATGGCCGACGAGGTCAAACTCTGGTGCAAAAACATGGGCATCAAGCTCGACTATGCTTCAGTCTATCACCCACAAACTAATGGTCAGGTCGAGCGAGCAAATGGTCTAATCATGAGCAGCATCAAACCCAGATTAGCGCGTTCCCTCAAGGAATCCAACACGCACTGGGTAGAGGAGCTCGGCTCCGTACTCTGGGGGCTGCGAACCACGCCGAATTGCACCACCGGATACACACCATTCTTTATGGTATACGGCGCAGAGGCGGTTCTGCCCTGCGACATAATTCATGACTCACCTCGCGTGCGCATGTACGAAGAAAGAGAAGCCGAACTTGATCGGCAGGACAGTTTGGACGCCTTGGAGGAGGAGCGTGACATGGCAAAAGCCCGTTCCGCATTCTATCAAAATCAGGCTCGAAGATATCAAGGCAGAGAAGTACGGACCAAAACTTACAATGTTGGCGAGTTAGTTCTACGCCTGCCAGACAAGAAAAAGGACAAACTCAAGCCCAAATGGGAAGGTCCCTTTATTATTGACCTAGTCCTGACTGGTGGAGCGTACCGTCTGCGAGATGCATCGGACAACCGACTCGAGTCGAACCCATGGAACGCAGCCCGTCTCCGAAGATTCTATGCCTAGCGCCGGACTCTGTGTTCGTCTCCTAACTCTGTCTATTTTTTATACATTAGTTGTCTTATATTTCTCTCCTTCTCCCCCCTTTTTCTCTTACAGCCTTTAAGGGCTCGTTCGCACACAACTGACGCGCTATCCGCGCTCATTATACCTGGGGGCTTCTTTAACAGAAGCTTATTTATACGGGCTTCATGCCCAACACATGTGTCATACTTCCGCATGTACCTTTGTTCACCATTATATGCATCGACACGACTTAAGTTTTGGCCAAGCTGGGTTGCTGGCTCACATGCTTACCCCTCGTTCCCGATTGTTCGGCTAGGCGGTAAAGGGAGCACCTCTGCGATTATTCTTGGCGGGTCAGCCGGATGTTTACCTCAGACTGGGTGAAGCCGAAAGCTAGCGTTCTTAAGGGAATATTCGGTCGGTGAACTAAAGATGATTTCTCACCTGTTTATTTATCTGCCCCCAGATGCTTTTCTACTTTTTTCGCAGTCCGGACATGCACTTTAGGGCATGCCTCCTGGGGAAAGGAACCCCTAACGGAACTATTCTCCCTGGAAGATGTTTCTTGCTGACCATGTAATATAACATAACTAGTTGGGCACTTGTCTGTTCAAGCACTAATGACCCCTACGCCTCGTCTCCATGCATGCCCCGGTTCTTACATAACCGACAGGGTATTCGGACACACTCCGGACTATCGGGTCCCGAGGTCGAAGCGAAAAGGTCCGCCATGACAAACGATCTACAATCCGGCTAGAAGGCATTTTACATGTCATCTTAAATTACATAGTCAATTTGACTGGGCATATTCCTCTTCAATACCATCCAACAGGCTGTCTAGTTTACAGTCCTGTTGGGAATATTAATGACCAACTCTACTTGGCTGTACACTAAGCTCACAGGGATCTCCTTCCCATCGGCCCCCACAGGTCTGACCTCGGCCATGTGGTTTGGGTCAGCCTTCGTGTACCGCGTCTTCATCATGGCCCAGGCCTCCCTGGCCCCTTGACGGCAGGCCGATATCTTCCATAATAGGAAGCGCCGCCGCATTCCCTTAAGCCTCTCTGCAAGCTCTCCAAGGCCTTCGGGCATGGAGACAGATGGCCACAATGCCTGGGCGATGCCCTTCATCACCTGCCGAACTCGTTAAATGCAGTTGTAAGACTTCGAAGAAGGTCACCCGTAGAACCGGGCATTTCCTCTGCAGGACGACTGTGAGCATACCCTCTGAGACATAACTCTGTTAGTCGACTTCCTCACCGAACTCTTTTTCAAAGTTCGCTCAAGCACTTACTAAACATGCCGCTACCGAAGCCGCCGATTCTCCTTCACGGAGTCCGACAGCTGGGCACGAACATCCTTTAATTCCTCGCCCAGCTAGGTGTTGGCATCTTGGAGATTATTCTTCTCCTGCCTCACCTTCGTAAGCATGCTCTCGCCGACCTTTAACCGGCGCAAGAGTTGTTGCTTGTCCGGATCTACTCCGGCAACATCTGCAATGTTATTGTCAGATTTGCACACACGCCGCACTTCACAACATACTTATATTTTGAAGCATATATTAACAGAGGGGGTCTCCTTGGCCTCCCCTATCGCGGCTAGTGCGGCCTCAAGTTGGGCTTTGCACTCTTCCAGCTCCTGGGATAGTTGGGTATTCTTTTCTGTAAGATCCTGCATAACAAATGATCCTTAAATCAGTTATTCTAACTGTTTCAAGTCTCGAGACTCTTGACATATATAACCATCAAATTTTATTACCCGTATGTCTTTCACATACTGCTCCGTGGCTCTGGCTAGACCAGTTTGAGCGGCACGGAGGTACGCATCTCCCGAATTAAAGGCGTCCAATGCCTCTTGGGAGAAACAAGCATTGCGAAGAACTGTCCCGTGGCGCTTTGTGATTCATGGCACTCTCCACCTCGGAATTGGTGGCGGACAGTCTGTCCACATCCTCTGTCGGAGAAGCATCCGACGCACGCCTCGTGTTCGCCTCTGCTTCTGGACCTGGCTTTGGAGCCTGGCTGGTGGATGCGCGATTGGCAATCTTTCCGGATATAGTCCGGCGAGCCCTCTTTTTCCTAAAAAAAAGAGAGCACGGGCGGTAGTACGCATCGTAAGAATAATACCTTGGAATAAGGTGGCGCGCCTTACTGCTGCACCGGTGCCTCGGCCCGGACTGCGTCTGTCTTTAGCCTGCCCGCCCTCGTGGTCCCTTGTTGGCCAGTCGCCGCATGCTCGGCATTCCGCCTCGAGATCCTCCCCTTGGGAACACCATTGGTATACAGTGATAAAAAATAAGCACGGATGGATCATCTTCGAAGTATTAGGACTTCGGTCTCGATTACTTGTGAGGCGGGGAGCAGTCCAGGATAATCGGCTGTAATAGCCACCAAGGCGTTGTCGATGCTCGATTGGTAAAATACCCCATCGATCAGCTCCACGGATATGTCCGGATCCTCTTGAGAGGCCGGATCGAGGGACCGTTCGGATCCTCGGGTTGTGAAGGAGGGTTGTTTATATCGCTTTACGGCCGGCGCAATTCACTGTGTCGAAATCACAAGATAAGGTACTTGACTATGGGAATATGGAACGGATGGGCAAAAAGAAGTGTCCGCTTACGCAGCTTGGAGGATTGTACATAGAAAATCCGCCCTGAGAATTGACGCGGAGGAATTCCTCCTCTTCTCCTTGTACAATGCGGACAAGATCTTCGTCAGAGCGGCAACCGATTCCGGCCCCTTACGGCCGCAGCGAGTGGCATCATCCTCCCCGTGGAAATCCCACATGGGGTGGCCTCTATACTGAAGCGGCTGCACCCCCCGCATAATGCATGTGGCCATGACCTCGATCATGGTCAGTCCGGAATGAGCTAACAGCCTTATCCGGCTCATCAGATAAAGAACGTCCTTGTCATTTTCCTTCTGAGGGCTCCATGGATGCCAGCTCAAGCGCTTCTCCAAGGGAGCATTATCAAACTCGGGGAGGCCAATCCGAACAGGATCCGGCAGGGGGACATCTTCTATGTAAAACCATTCTGAAGGCCAGTCTTCGGACGCCTTCTTTGGGGTTCTAGATAGATATCCGGTCCCGGCGATGCGCCATACTTCGGCTCCGCCCACTTGATATATTGACCCCTTTTGAGAACGGGGCGCAAGGCGTAACAGCTTCTTCCACAGCGCAAAATGAGCCTCGATGCCCAAAAACAGCTCGCAAAGGGCTACGAAGCCCGCAATATGCAATATGGAGGCAGGCGTAAGGTTGTGCAACTGGAGGCCGTAGAACTCCAGGAGCCCCCGGAGAAACGGATGAATTGGAAATCTGAGCCCTCTTATCAAATAAGGGACAAGGCAGACCCGCTCTCCTTTGGAGGGGTTGGGGACGCTCTCCGCTCGCTCTCCACCATTATAGGTGGCAAGCCCGGCTCGAACCTGGACCATGTAGGCTGGGGGGAGAAACCCCTTGGCTTGGAGCGTCACTAGCTCGCTGTCTTGCGGCCAGAGCATCTCTCCCAATCTCGTGCTGAGGGCTGGGAGGGCGAGAGGAGGAGATGCGTCGACTGGCCATGATGGAATGGATCTCTGTCGGATGCGCTCCGATGAATGCTCGCGAAGGGAAGATGGTGTGATTTGGATCTAGATCCTTGTCTCTTTAAAAGGCAGCTCGTTTACACAGCTAGGGGGATAAATGTAAAACACCCTGGCTTTTCGCATTCGTCTGACACGTGGAAGATGGCCATTATTGGGCGTGGAAGCCAAGGAGCGCAATATTCATGAGAAGCCGGACACTATACAATAGGTACAAGGAATTTGGAGAAGAACCCGCCTTGCAATGCCGAAGACAATCTGCGCGCCGGACTCATCGTCATTCAAGCCTGGTTCGGGGATTACTGATGGAGTCCTGGATTAGGGGGTGTCCGGATAGCCGGACTATAACCTTCGGCCGGACTCCTGGACTATGAAGATACAAGATTGAAGACTTCGTCCCGTGTCCGGATGGGACTTTCCTTGGCGTGGAAGGCAAGCTTGGTGATACGATATGTAGATCTCCTCCCATTGTAACCGACTACGTGTAACCCTAGCCCTCTCCGGTGTCTATATAAACCGGAGGGTTTTAGTCCGTGGGGACGAACAACAATCATACCATAGGCTAGCTTCTAGGGTTTAGCCTCTATGATCTCGTGGTAGATCTACTCTTGTACTACCCATATCATCAATATTAATCAAGCAGGAGTAGGGTTTTACCTCCATCGAGAGGGCCCGAACCTGGGTAAAAACATCGTGTCCCTTGTCTCCTGTTACCATCCACCTAGACGCACAGTTCGGGACCCCCTACCCGAGATCCGCCGGTTTTGACACCGACACTCCCCCTCTCTCGTGGAGATCTATTCGATGTAATCTTCTTTTTGCGGTGTGCTTGTTGAGAACGATGAATTGTGGGTTTATGATCAAGATTATCTATGAGCTATATTTGAATCTTTTCTGAATTCTTTTATGTATGATTGAGTTATCTTTGCAAGTCTCTTCGAATTATCCGTTTGGTTTGGCCAACTAGATTGGTAGTTTTTGCAATGGGAGAAGTGTTTAGCTTTGGGTTCAATCTTGCGGTGTCCTTACCCAAAGGATGTAAAGGGTTGCAAGGCACGTATTGTATTGTTGCCATCGAGGATAACCAGATGGGGTATTTATCATATTGCATGAATTTATTCCTCTACATCATGTCATCTTGCTTAAGGCGTTACTCTGTTTTCATTAACTTAATACTCTAGATTCATGTTGGATAGCGGTCGATGAGTGGAGTAATAGTAGTAGATGCAGGCAGGAGTCGGTCTACTTGTCTCAGACGTGATTCCTATATACATGATCATACCAAGATACTCTCATAACTATGCTCAATTCTGTCAATTGCTCAACAGTAATTCGTTCACCCGCCGTAAAATACTTATGCTCTTGAGAGAAGCCACCAATGAAATCTATGGCCCCCGGGTCTATTTTCATCATATTAATCTTCCTACACTTTATTATTGCTTTGCTTTTTTACTTTGGATTTTATTTTACTTTGCATCTTTATACCAAAAATACCAAAAATATTATCTATCATCTCTATCAGATCTCACTCTCGTAAGTGACCGTGAAGGGATTGACAAACCCTATTCGCGTTGGTTGCGAGGAGTTATTTGCTTTGTGTAGGTACCAGGGACTTGCGCGTGGCCTCCTACTAGATTGATACCTTGGTTCTCAAAAACTGAGGGAAATACTTACGCTACTCTACTGCATCATCCTCTCCTCTTCGGGGAAAACCAACGCAAGTTCAAGACATAGCACACGGGCATTTGCGGAAGCACAATACGGACAAGCCTGCAAGAATCCCCATAACATTTTTTATCTACTTTCCTTTTTCTTCCTTCATTATCTCTTAAAAATAGGTGACGCAAAGGACAAACATCTAAACTGACTCTATCGGAGTTCAGATCTGTACACTCACCTAAGGGGCTACTTAGTCAAAATTCCCCTCATGAGGACAAAGGCGGCCTTGACGTCTGAAAGGAGGTCCAAAATAACTTTTTGTAGACCGCACTCTTTATTTCGAGCCTGTAATATGCCTTTTTCCTCCGCCTTCGACCCCGGGCATGTCAAATAGCCGGGGTTGTGGTCTTTTTATATATAAAGTAATCATTGGCATATCGCTCAGGTCCTAGTAAACATTATCCAAATTAATCATTCGTGTCTTTTCGCAAATGAATATGGCTCCTATGGTTGTTTCACAGATATACGTCGGCATAACCTGCCAGGGGCTCGGTATGGGAACAAAGGAGTTGCCAACAAAGTCCGAATAGCTTTATAGCGTACTTCGGCATCGCGAGTTTGGCCTTATATGCATCAGCTTCGAATCATGTCTTGGGTCAATGGTTGGGTTGCCCGGCTCCTGTGCTTGCTACCTTACATTCCACTCTATCGGCTAGGGTAGTAAAGGGAGAACTACTGCGATTGTGCTTCCGGTTCATCTGGTCAAGCACCTCAGTAGAGAAAGCCGAAAATCGACTGTCATGATGCTACGAGAGCTGGTCAACCACTCGATGACTTATCAGAATCTGTCGCGATTCCCTCTGTATCACACGAAGGACCTTTTTTCTTCAGGTCATATATGTAACACACCATATTGGAATAAGCCGTACACATACCAGGGGCTATATCATAGTCCCCCCTATAAAACTCCTATGGCTAAGTGAAAGTGTTAACGCCCTATAGTCTGAATGCCTGGTTCGCCGCATTGTCACCTCCTTCATGGACCAGGACGTTGGGTCAAGAGTGATCAAATGCTTTTCTGAACACCCCCGTACTTCCTACGAGGGGGCTGAAGCTGACGACTGGAAAACTTTTAGATTATATAAAAATTGCTGCACAAGAGGAACACAAGCTTTCGAGCAAAACATAAAAATAGATTAACTATAAAATTGTCTTTCACAATTCCCATACACCTCACTCGAATATTATGTCTTTCGAGCATTGACCCTCTATCAAGCGGGTGGCCTCTAAGACGTCTTCAAAATAATGCTCCGGTGCATATCGGTCCTTGCCCTTGGTTGGACTCTTTGCCGCAACATCGATGGCCTTCATCTTCCCCCAGAATTTCTTGACTCGAGCAAAGGCCATCCGTGCACCCTCAATGCACACCGACCGCTTCACAGCGTCGATACGTGGCACTGCATCAACAAGCTGCTGCACCAAGCCGAAGTAGCTATTTGGAACAGGCTCAGTTGGCCACAACCGGATTATGACGTTCTTCATGGCAGTGCTGGATATCCTATGAAGCTCGTCCCATTGGGACATCTGTTCATTCAACAATAGAGGGTGCTTTCATGCGCCAAATTGTGACCAGAAAAGCTTCTCCGTTGCATACCCCTCTCGCGCTTGGTAAAACTGCGCCGCATCGGAAGAACTCTTCGGCGAGTCTAAAAACTCGTCCGGAGAACTCCACACTTGGTTAAGCTGAGCATAGTTCGGATCACCGAACTTAGTCTGTAGCAAAAAGGGCTTACCGGCTGCAATCTCCCAGCTTGCCGGATCTCCTCAAGGGCTGCTCTGGATTCAGACCGCGCTTCTCTCGCCTCTCGTAAGGCCTTGTCAAGTTCAGCCGTTTTGGCTTCATTCTCCTTCTCAAGAAGTTCACAACGGCTAGCAGCATTTTTTAGTTCGAGCGCCATCGTGGATATCTTCTCCTCGTCTTGGCGTCGAGCAACTTGTTCGGCTTTTAACTCAGCCGATGCCTTTTCGGCAGCCGCATTACTAAACCGGGCCAGCTCCTTGGCCCAGGCCAGCTCCACCCGAAGAATTTCAACGGTGGCAGCACCATCTGCAGCCATGCATATTCCAATATATAACTTACAGCGTCATGCTTATATCACAAAAATGTATGTGAAGGGACTGCCCCGAATACATACCTTGCGACTCGTCAAGACGCATATTGATTAACGCAATGTCATCCCCTGCCACATCAAGCTTCCGCTGTAGCTCGGCAATATCCGTAGTCTGGGAAGTAGCCAGGGGGAAGCAGCCTGTGTTCCAGTTAATCAAATTAGTCCTTGAGTATTTCTTTTTGATCCTCTGTTCGCCTCCCATGGGAAGCCAACCTGAGTCTCAGGGGCTACTACATATACACAGGTGCATCTTTGCAAATAAAATATAGTTGAAAACATTACATCACAAACCTCGAAGCCTCTTAGCAGGCTCATGAAGGCTTCATTCAATCCGCTCTTCACGGACAGAATCTTCTCAACCACCATACCCATCCAGGTACGTTGTTCCCCCGAGACAGATGCTTTTCACAGCATATCCTTCAATATATCCGGCGCCGCCGGGTTTCCGGAAGCCGTTGTAGGAACACGACCATCCTTTGAAGGAACCCGTCCACCCGTCTCCAGAATCATCGTTGGCTAAAAACCGGACAGTCCGGGGCCTTCATTATTGGCCCCCGAATCCCGAACGATCGGAGGTCCACCTTCGGGTACTGCCTCTTTCATCCCCTGCACCGCTTGTTGATCAAGAAAAACCCTCCGAGATGACACTTCGGAGTCGTCCGCCTTATTGGGCGAGGAGGTCGGGGGAGGCGTCTCGCTTTCCATCACATCTGGGAGGAGATCTCCCGAAGAAGAGGATTGCCCAGAAAAACTCTGTGCCGAACTGTAAAAATACAGAGGCACGTTACATATCTCTTCGGTAACAGGAAAGGAGAGGGACGCTATCAAAGCATCCCGGATTCACTTATGGTTTGGTTGAGGGCCTGTCCTCATGACGGAGCTGTTCAACGGCGTCACCTTCCAATCCCGAGCTGCTCGACGTTGGCATCTTGCCCCTCTTAGGAGACCGCCCCTCCCAACCTTCGGAGGCGGCCCTTTTCTTCCTGAATGGAGAAGGGATACTGACTTCTCTTTCATCTTTGTCTTCGGGCGAGGAAATGTCGATTTCTCCATACTCATTATCTAATTTACCTCCAGAACGAAGGTCACCCCCGGTCTTATCACTTTCCACCTTGCCCTCCCCTACTGGCGCCTGGTGCGGTGTTGGTGCCAACATCCTTGTTAACACGGGGTCCGCTGAGTCGTCGGGAAGAGGGGCCTGACACCTAATCCGTTCTTCTTTCTTTATCCAGCCCTGGAAAAAGATGGTTTGCTTAGTATCTTTACCTTAGAATATCTGATTATGAAGTGTTCGACGGACGGGTACTTATTGTGGTGTCCGGATGGTTACAGTCAAGGCCGGTATCTTCGGTGGTGTCCAGCCATTGTTTTTGTTTCCCGAAAAATAATTTCCACATTCCTTCGTGCGTAGTGCCGAAGAAGTGTTGAAAAGTCCGTGGCCCTTCTGGGTTAAACTCCCACAGGCATAGAGGCCGTCGCTGGCACGCCAGGGTCCGGTGGACAATCATTACCTGAATAACATCGACGAGACCGATACCCTTCTCAATGAGGCTTCGGATGCGACTTTGCAGAGTCCGCACCTCGTCAACTGATCCCCAGTCCAACCCCTTATTGATCCATGATGCAAGCTGAATTGGGGGGGCTGGATCAAAACGCAGGCGCAGCTGCCCACTTGGAACCGCGGTGCTCGGTGATATAGAACCACTCCTGCTGCCATAAGTTGGAAGATTCTTTGAAAGATCCTTTTAGCAAAATTGCGCTAGTAAGCTTGCTCACTGAGGCACCACCGCACTCCGCATGCTCCGCCTCTATCATTTGCGGTTTCACATTGAAGGTCTTGAGCCACAAGCCAAAGTGTGGAGAAGTTTGGAGGAAGGCTTCGCACATGACGATAAACGCCGAGATGAGAAGAACAGAGTTCGGGGCGAGATCATGAAAATCTAGTCCATAATAGAACATGAGCCCCCGGACGAAGCGATTGAGGGCGAACCCTAATCCTTGGAGGAAGTGGGAAACGAACATGACCCTCTTGCCGGATCTAGGGGTAGGGATAACCTGCCCCTCTGCAGGAAGCCGATGGAGCATTTCGGCGGTCAGATATCTTGCCGCCCGGAGCATCACGATATCCTCCTCTGTGACAGAAGAAGCCACCCACCGGCCTTGACGGCTGGATCCGGGCATGACTGAGGCTTACAGAGGGTGAAACCTGGGTGTTGGAACTCGAGGTAGTAAGAGTCGAGGAAGAGGCTAGCGTGGAGAGGAAGGGCGGGTCTGTGCCCCTTTATAAAGGCCGAGAGTATCGAACGCCCCCTCCCAGGCCTTAAAATTTGCCGATTCCCAAGGAGTTGCACCCTAAGGACGGTTGGGTTACCCACGTCTGTGTCGATAAAAGAATCCCCTAATAAGGGGACACGATCTCTGTTTGGATAGGATGTGCCAATGACAACCGCGTCTTGGAATGTGGGGCCGCAGGCGAAACAAAGGTTTGAAATAATGACCGCACTGACATGATGTCATAAAAAGTTGCCAGAGGATTGAACTTATAAATTATTATGCCCTCTGTGGAAGTATATGCTGCTTGTGCTGCCAAGCCGAACTCGATCGTCCGAAGACCATTGTGAAGTATCCGGGAAGAAGGGAACCCGCCTTGCAATGCCGAAAACAAATCTGCGCGCCGGACTCCTCGTCATTGAAGCCAGGTTCAGGGGCTACTGAGGGAGTCCTGGACTAAGGGGTCCTCAGGCGTCCGGCCTGTTAGTCATGGGCCGGACTGATGGGCTGTGAAGATATGAAGACCGAAGACTGCACCCGTGTCCGGATAGGACTTTCCTTGGCGTGGAAGGCAAGCTTGGCGACCGAATATTTAGATTCCTTTCTTTGTAACCGACCTTGTGTAACCCTAGATCTCCCCAGTGTCTATATAAACTGGAGGACTTAGTCCGGAGGGAGAGATACTCATTACCATAGTCATACAGGCTGGACTTCTAGGGTTTAGCCATTACGATCTCGTGGTAGATTAACTCTTGTAATACTCATATTCGTCAAGATCAATCAAGCAGGAAGTAGGGTATTTCCTCCATAGAGTGGGCCCAAACCTGGGTAAACATCGTGTCCCCTGTCTCCTGTTACCATCGACCTTAGACACACAGTTCGGGGCCCCCTACCCGAGATCCGCCGGTTTTGACACTGACAGTCGGGGCACGCCCCCGCGATCCATAGATCGATCTGTTCGGACCTGCTCTACTGTCTAAGTCCTTCCGTAGGTCATATGTATTTCCCCAAGATGTTTTATCTCTGCCTTTATGGTGAGGTAGTGCGGGCTGGTGTTCAGCTTGAGTTGCCGCTTTGTCCCGGCCACGTGGTGGTCGGTCAGCCGCATTGCCGGATGATGGTTCGGGCTCCAGCGCCTCATCATCGAACTGAGGTAGCAATTTGCGTTTCGGATAACTTTTAGCTGGGCGCTTGAGGCCGTATTCCTCAGCTTCCAGGACATTAATTAGTCCATCTACCATTGAGCAGATCTTGATCAGCTTGAAGCTGCTACTGCTTCTTTTTCATGCTCCTTGCAGTGGCTATTAGCCGGCGCTTAAAGCGCTCCTGCTCGAGAGGTTCCTCAGGCATGATGAAATCCTTGTTGCCGAGGCTCACCTCATCCTCGGAGAGCGGAAGATAATTACTGTCCTCCGAGTCTTCGTTTACGGCCTGTTCATTAGGGCTGACTCGCCCATCTTCCCGTTCATCATGTTCGGAAGTTGCCTCAACGTGGTCTTCATTGTCTTCGGCATCGTCCGGAGTATTATTTTCTCCTGTGCCGGTATTGTTGTTTTTCCTACGGCGTGATTTAGAGCGGCGCCGCTGACACCGGTGCTTTGCCTGTATCTCAGGAGGTTTATCCTCGGTTGGGTCTTCTTTGTCATCGCTGTTATTATCTTTGGGTGTATCCACCATATACACATCATAAGAAGAGGTGGCCGACCAGCGTCTGGTAAACGGCGGGATTTGGGCCTGCTCGTCTCCTGCATCGTCGTCCGTACCGTCGATGTCTTCGGAGCCGTAATCGAGCATATCGGTTAAGTCCTCGACAGTGATTATGAAGTGGGAGGTGGGTGGGAAGCGAAATTCCCAGTCATCGACCCCCCAGTTCAAACCCGATATAATTCGGTTGTGAATCCCATGCTAATGAGAGGGTTTTTAATGAGTTCGGCACATCGCCTAAAGGTGAGTGCCGGAAGATGTCCGCGGCGCTGAATTCGATGATCGGGGCCTGATCGGCCTCGACGGGCGCGGACGCGCGTCGTTTGGAACCTGTGGCCGGAGACAAATCCGAGGTTCGGGTGACATAGGTCATGCTCAAGGGTTGGGTCTGTGTGCGGCTCGAGCGTCGCTGAGTCTGCGGCTCCCGTGGCGGGGTTGAGCTTCCCGTCCTCGATGACGCAATATGCTCCAGATTTAGGGCCGGAGCACTTACAGGTGCTATCTCCTGGGTATGGTCCGATGACAGATTTAGGTCATGCTCATCGCGGTGGCAGGGAGCGGCTGCCGTGGGCCCAAATCCTTCGAAGATCAAGTCTCCGCAGATATCAGCAACATAGTTCAAGCTTCCAAACCTGACTTGATAGCCTGGGGCGTAGCTGTCGATCTGCTCTAGATGGCCAAGCGAGTTGGCCCGTAGTGCGAAGCCGCCGAATACGAAGATCTGTCCGGGGAGGAAAACCCCCCCTGGACAGTATTGTTGTAGGTGATTGTCGGGGCCATCGAACCTCTTGAAGATGACGCAGTAGAACTCTCAATGAAAGCAGCAATGTCGATGTCAAAACCGGCGGATCTCAGGTAGGGGGTCCCGAACTGTGCGTCTAAGGTCGATGGTAACAGGAGATAGGGGACATGATGTTTACCCAGGTTCGGGCCCTCTCTATGGAGCTAATACCCTACTTCCTGCTTGATTGATCTTGATGAATATGAGTATTACAAGAGTTGATTTACCACGAGATCGTAATGGCTAAAACCCTAGTAGTCTAGCTTGTATGATTATGATTGTCCCTATGGACTAAACCCTCTGGTTTATATAGACATCGGACAGGACTAGGGTTGTACAAAGTTGCTTACAGAGAAAGGAATCTTCATATCTTGGACGCCGAGCTTGCCTTCCACGCGAAGGAGAGTCCTATTCGTACACAGGTGAGAGTCTTCGGTCTTGTATCTTCACAGCCCATCAGTCCGGCCCATGTCCAATAGGTCGGACGCCCGAGGACCCCTTAGTCCAGGACTCCCTCAATGCCCTGGAAGGCATCCCCTCTTTCGTCTTCGTCTATCGGTAACTTTACTTGAGGTTATATTTTTATTCACCACATGATATTTGTTTTGTTTGGAGCGTGTTGTATGATTTGAGTCTTTGCTTTTTAATTTACCACAATCATCCTTGTTGTACACACCTTTTGGGAGAGACACACATAAATCAGAATTTATTAGAATACTCTATGTGCTTCACTTATATCTTTTGAGCTAGATAATTTTGCTTTAGTGCTTCACTTATATCTTTTTAGAGCACGGCGGTGGTTTTATATTGAAGAAATAGATGAACTCTCATGCTTCACTTATATTATTTTGAGAGTCTTAAACAACATGGTAATTTACTTTGGTTATGAATTTAGTCCTAATATGATGGGCATCCAAGAGGGATATAATAAAAACTTTCATATAGAGTGCATTGAATACTATGAGAAGTTTGATACTTGATAATTGTTTTGAGAGATAAAGATGGTGATATTAGAGTCATCCTAGTTGAGTAATTGTGAATTTGAGAAAACTTGTGTTGGAGTTTGCACGTCCCGCAGCATGCACGTATGGTAAACGTTGTGTGACAAATTTGAAGCATGAGGTGTTTCTTTGATTGTCCTCCTTATGAGTGGCGGTCGGGGACGAGCGATGGTCTTTTCCTACCAATCAACCCCCTACCAATCTATCCCCCTAGGAGCATGCGTGTAGTGCTTGGTTTTTGATGACTTGTAGATTTTTGCAATAAGTATGTGAGTTCTTTATGACTAATGTTGAGTCCATGGATTATACGCACTCTCACCCTTCCATCATTGCTAGCCTCTTCAGTACCGTGCATTGCCCTTTCTCACCTCGAGAGTTGGTGCAAACTTTGCTGGTGCATCCAAACCACATGATATGATACTCTCTATCACACATAAGCCTCCTTATATCTTCCTCAAAACAGCCACCATACCTACCTATTATGGCATTTCCATAGCCATTCCGAGATATATTGCCATGCAACTTTCCACCGTTCCGTTTATTATGACACGCTTCATCATTGTCATATTGCCTTGCATGATCATGTAGTTGACATCGTATTTGTGGCAAGGCCACCATGCATAATTTTTCATACATGTCACTCTTGATTCATTGCCTATCCCGGTACACCGTCGGAGGCACTCATATAGAGTCATATTTTGTTCTAGTATCGAGTAGTAATCCTTGGGCTATAAATAAATAGAAGTGTGATAATCATCATTATTAGAGCATTGTCCCGTGTGAGGAAAAAAAGGAAAGGCCAAATAAAAAAAGAGAAAGGCCAAATAATAAAAAGAAAGAAAGGCCCAAAAAATGAGAGAAAAAGAGAGAAGGGACAATGCTACTATTTTCCACACTTGTGCTTGAAAGTAGCACCATGATCTTCATGATAGAGAGTTTCTTATATTGTCACTTTCATATACTATTGGGAATATTTCATTATAGAACTTGGCTTGTATATTCCAACAATGGGCTTCCTCAAATGCCCTAGGTCTTCATGAGCAAGCAAGTTGGATGCACACCCACTTAGTTTCTTTTGTTGAGCTTTCATACATTTATAGCTCTAGTGCATCCGTTGCATGGCAAACCCTACTCCTCACATTGACATCAATTGATGGGCATCTCCATAGCCCGTTGATTAGCCGCGTCGATGTGAGACTTTCTCCCTTTTTGTCACCTCCACACAACCTCCATCATCATATTCAATTCTAGCCATAGTGTTGTGTCCATGGCTCACGCTTATGTATTGCGTGAAAGTTGAAAAAGTTTGAAAATACTGAAGTATGAAGCAATTGCTTGGCTTGTCATCGGGGTTGTGCATGATGAGAGTATTTTGTGTGACGAAAATGAGGCACAGCCAAACTATATGATTTTGTAGGGATGAGCTTTCTTTGGCCATGTTATTTTGAGAAGACATAATTGCTTAGTTGGTATGCTTGAAGTATTATTATTTTTATGTCAATATCAAAATTTTGTCTTGAATCTTTCGGATATGAATATTCATGCCACAATAAAGAAAATTACAATGAAAATTATGTTAGGTAGCATTCCACATCAAAAAATTCTGTTTTTATCATTTACCTACTCGAGGACGAGCCTTGGGGATGCTTGATACGTCTCCAATGTATCTATAATTTTTTATTGTTCCATGCTATTATATTATCTGTTTTGGATGTTTAATCGGCTTTAATATGCTCTTTTATATTATTTTTGGGACTAACCTATTAACCAAAGGCCCAGTGCAAATTGCTGTTTTTTTGCCTATTTCAGTGTTTCGCAGAAAAGGAATATCAAACGGAGTCCAAACGGAACGAAACCTTCGCGGGGATCTTTCTTGGAACAAACGCAATCCAGGAGACTTGGAGTAGACGTCAAGGAAGCAACGAGGCGGCCACGAGGCAGGAGGGCGCACCCAGGGGGTAGGCGCACCCCCACCCTCGTGGACCCCTCGTAGCTCCACCAACCTACTTCTTTCGCCTATATATACTCTTATACCCTGAAAACATCCAGGAGAGCCACCAACCACTTTTCCACCGCCGCAACCTTCTGTACCGTGAGATCCCATCTTGGGGCCATTTCTGGCGATCTGCCGGAGGGGGATTCGATCACGGAGGGCTTCTACATCAACACTATGACACCCGGATAGTTAAGCTACAGTAAACCTCTGCTAATGAGGCCACGTCACCACGATTACTGTTGTTAGTTTCACGATGATTCAACCTCGTTCGAATTCAAATTCAAAATCAAGTCAGACGATAAAAGTTTTCATATATTAAAACTAAAATGTTCGGAGTAAGCCAAATAATACATAGGTAATTGTGGTGGAGAAACCACACCTTTATAAAATGTTTAAACACTCTAAAATGAATAAAATAGTAGCAATAATAATTTAAATGCCTTTAAAATGATAAACAATTTCAAAATTATTTTATTTCAGTGCTAAGTTATTTGTGGCTGTGGCATAATTTGTAATATCTATTTGGGTGCCACTTTAGTATTTTACCAAAACTAAAAATAAAAGAAAACTAAAAAGAAACAAAAGAGAAACAAAAACAGAAACCCCACAGCCAGCCAATCACACAACCCAAGCCGGCCCACCGGCCCAACTGCGCCCCTGGCCTATATGGCCTGCCGACGCTCAAACCCTAGCCTCTCCCCTCCCCGATCCCCTCTCACTCCCCATCGCCCCCTGGATCTGGACGGCGCCCATCCCGTCGCCTCGCATGATCCCCCCACTCCTCCCGCAAGAACCCCCCCCCCCCCACTCCTTGCTCTCACTACAACAGCACCGCCCCTATAGCAACGCCTTTTTCCGTATCTAAATGGCTATATATGCGTTGCTAGTGTCTTTACCAACAGTTTGGGATGCGTAGCCTTATTCAGTGTTGCTAGCACATAATATAATGGTTGGTAAAAAGGACCGTTGCAAGAGACAACAAATAAAAGGGACTTTTACAACACTTTTATATGTTGCTGCTTAACATACAGGAGTCAAAATCTCATTGCTCGACAACGGAGAATTTCCAACGCTTCAAGTGTTGGTACAAATATAGTGTGAATAATATTATATTATATATTGCTAGCAATTAAATTAATGCTATATGTAAAGGTGATAATTATGTATTTCAAGTGAAGGAAAAACAAGAGAATATACTCACAAGAGGAATAAATCATATATTAGATAAAACTGTTGGATTACAATAGTGGATATTACAAGAGGGACATCATCCAAATCATGCATAATCTAACTGTATTGTTGACAATGAAACTTAAACTGAAAGCATCCATCAACATCCCTACAACTTAACTAAACTTAACGGAGGAACAACATCCAAAAAGAACGTCATCTATACAACATAACTAAAACTAAAAGCATCCAGCATCATCGTCATCATGAAATAGAACATCGACATCATCATTGCAGTATAGTTGCCACACACCCATATACTCATCCATTTATCTCTTGGATCTACAAACAAGAAAACAAAATAAACTGTTAACATATAATGCATTAACATGAGGCAAGTATAGTAATAGAGGCAAGATATTAGTCACGTACAAAGGTTGAAGGCCATGCAATTTTTATTTTAATCTGCATTACCGAGAGTACTACAGTTTTTGCGACTCGGTACCAAAATTTCAGTTTTCACAAGTGCAATATAAGTAGGGTGAATGCAATGGCAACATAGAACAAGCTAGTAAAGGATATTGGGTGGGTTAAAATTTACCTTCAGTTGATCTGGTATAGCCTTTAGGTTTATTTCCGTTTTGAGCAATCTCCAATCCTTGTAGCTCAAACAGCACAATGATCCATTCCTTGCAACCGAGCGAAGAAAGTCCCCAGGATACTTAGCCTCTTTCCAATTGGCTGATCTAGGTCATTGCAGCGAACCATTATCCTTTTCCCTTTTGGAAGGTTCCAAATATAGTTCTACTTCCTCTTCTTGCACTCTTTTGTTTATGCATTTTGAGTTGAATATATAGAATCATGAATTATATTGCAAATAGTAAGGAATGAGCAACAAACTTACCATCTTCCATTTCATCCATGTCAGCATCTTCACAATCTGTGAAACCTTCTTCATCATTAGTAGTTCTTTCATGGACATCAGATGATTCAACATCTTTTTCAGCAGAATTATGATGTTTGATCGGTTCTTCCATCATATATTCTTCATTGGATTCAAGGACGTTAATTCTTATCATTGGCATATCTGCTGCAAGATGACAATGACCAAAAGTTGAATAATTATGTAAAAGACATGTAGTCCTGCTCTTATTTATGACAATCATCCCCACATATGTGAAGACAATTAATTCAGATTTCAGCTCAATCAATCATATTTTCAAATAATCACTGCCCCTACAAAATAGCAACTCATTTAGTACTGAGTAGGTACTAGGAATACATCAAGCTGTTCGTACTTCATAGTGAAAACGATGAACTAAGACATGAAACCATTACTCTAAAATGTAAATTTGCAAGGGGTCCATTATTTTGTTCATTGCGTGTATAAGAAAAGCAGCAAGTAACAAAAGGAAACTCCATATAGCAGGTCTTTCGATGACCACATGTTTTTTAGTTATGTTCCTTTGCTGGGAACATTACTATGGATAAAATGCAATTGTCCTTCAATACTAGTAGTTTAACAATCAATCTATTTCACTTAGTTAGGGAAGATGCACTTTTACTTGATGTGGTATGGTGCTTAACTTGTTTGCTGGGGGTCACACATGTTCAGGTATAACACTATCCAAGGATAGTAAGAGGATCATAAGGTCAAGGACACCCAAGTTCATCCTCTTTGCTGTTAAGGAGGTTTCATTCATGCACAAGCTATAAAAGCTAGGCTGAGATATGTTATTCAAGTTGAATCCGTGAGGAGATCCGATGGGCCAAGGCTGAGTGTGTTGCAAAGTATACATGTGCTTTCACTCTCATGCACATGGTTGTTCAGTAATATTTATTTTCAGAACAAGTGTGTCGTTCTGCAGACTGGAGTTATTGTTGTGCTACTGCAGATCATGTTCTGATATTCATAATAAAATTAACATTCGAATTATTGGGGCCCAGCTAGTCGACAAGCTATTCATTATTATAATTCTAACATAACATACTTAGTGCAACCTGTTCATATGTACAGCCAAGATAACACTTTCTTTTAGTCAATCCATCGTTTATTTTGTACAAATGACACTCCGGCCAGATTACAATATGATAGCAATAACGAAATAACAAGGTCACAAGCGTCTGCACACACATGAACAAAGAAAGAAACTATGCTAGGTGGAAAGCCGCAAAATGTTAGGCACGAACTAACCTAACTATACTACCCAACCAGATCAGGATAGGTAGAATTGGAGTTTCATAAAGAAAGACTATGAAGAGATTGAACTCACCGAGGTAGTAATGGTGCAGAACTAAATTGAAATATTGCATGCGTCCACACCTGACAACCCAACAGTTACCAGATTTATGCCACCTGTTATGTTCAGCTAAATCTACGAACACAAAAACAAGCAAGCGTCAGGCACCCACCAATGAATGAAACCTAAAAAGTTAATTTCAATAAAGTATAGGGAAGGTGTAACCTTATAGAAGAGGAATCAGAAACAACGATCCCCTCTATCAGAAGGGCCCCCAAAATTCTAAACCAATAACAGAGGACATCTATCAAACACTTGGTGTGCACAATAAAATTCGCTCAAGAGAAAAGTAATTTGGAAGCATAGAAGTGATAAATCTGAAACAAGAAGGGAAAGAGGCAAAATCTTCAAGTCGTACTAGTATTTACCTTGTGTTTGTATTAATTGGGGTGGGGATTGATCTGCTTTCCGCCCCAGTTGCTGAACAAGACACGCCTGTTGTGCTCTCACCTCAGTCGTGGAATCGCCGGGGCCAGCCACGAGGTTCGAGGTTCGGGAAGGAGGGCGGGCCATGATCGATCTAGGGATCCTGCAATGAGAGCATCTCCAACAGGCGCCCAAAAAGAGCTCCGCGCGCTAAAAGTTTGTTTTTTTGGGCGCCGGTCAGCTCCAGCAGAAGCTGTAGCGCTAAAAGTTTTTGGGCGCGCGCTGAAAAACGCTATCGCGCGCAGCATATTTAGGGCGCCGGATTGCGCGCGCTTCACAATTTGCACTGTCTGCTTTTTGGGCGCGCGTTTTTGGGCACCTGCTAAAGCAAAGTTGGTCCTGGCGCTTTAAAAGTGCTATGGTGGCGCGTTATAACGTTTATTGGGCGCGGATTTTTTGTGCAGCCGTTGGAGATGCTCTGAGAGGTAGAGGAGAAGGCGCTTATGGCGAGAATCTGTGTTGATATGGAGGAGGGGGAGGTTTCCGATTTTGGTGGCACAGTTGCCTCCTCACTAGACCTGATGTTAGTCTTCGTCCTTGATTCGTACAGGTGGGGGCATGGTAATGAGGTGGGAGTACTTATTTTCTTTTGAGCAGAATTAGTCGCTATTGGTGGGAGAGAATGGAGGGGAAAATTTTTTAGTGCGAAACCAAACATGAAGGTGAGAGAGTAAAAATTTGAAGCGAAATAAATTATAATTTTTGTTATTATCAACCTGGCCATTTTTTTGCGGGAAATCTTGCCCTTGACTCACACTTGTACATATATTTGTGCCAAACACAAAGTTCTAATTCTACGTTTGTACAAATTCAGCGCGAGGTGGGTGAAGTAATAATTATTTCTATTGCTCAAACCGAGCCTGATTAGCCGCGACATATCACTTGCGGCGTAGTCACTCAACGTCCTTTGCCGGCGCAAGCAGGGCAACGTTGGTCGTGGACGCGACCCCATTCCGCCCGTCCCTTCCCTTGCCCGTGACGGTGACGACGGCGGTGGCGCGCAACTACTCGGCCATGTCGTTCTTGACCAGTTGGTCGTTGAGGCGGTGCCAGCACCGCGCGAACATCTCCGCGATGGTCTTGAAACGGTACATGGTGCAGGCCCCCGCCGGTGCGTTGGTTGCGATGACTTTGTCCGACGCGGTGTTCGACATCGCGAACACGGCATGGTGCTGCGCGTTGCACAGTTCTTGTCATTCTACTGACTCAGCTACCGTCAGATCACTGCGACCATGGTAATGCGTGAGGCACCCATGCATGTTCACGAGCGCCAGGTATGGCTCCCACTTCATAACGAACGGGCATTGACAGGGCAGCGATGGCAGCGAAGGCGGCGCCGAATTTCGGTCACAAAGGGAGCCCACTGTCGCTTGAACTCCTCGCCCACTGTGAGCAGGCGGCAGCCTCAGCAAGGAGGGGCAATTGCTGCTGCTCTTCGTTATCCGAGGTGAGCACGACCGCCTCCTTCGACGACGTTGTAGGAGGACGACAAGCCAAAAGACCATGCGCAGTAGCGTCACGATCCGAAGGAAGATCCCTCCACCGGCGTCAATAAACATCTGGAAGAGCTTGACTTGCCCATCTCGCCGGTCCAAGAGAGGATCGGGTCGAATCCTACGGTTGTGGGAAGAGGAGCATGGAGGAGAGGAGATGGGGTTAGCTGTGAGTAATTAGCCTGGTTAGGTGGACCGACGCGACTTTAATGCGGCACAGCGGTCGGAGTAGGCTTCTCAATCGCCGCGTCCGCATTGATGCGGCGCCGCCCTCCCGTCCGCTCTAGTCGCACTGAGCGACATCCAAGCCATCGGAGTATCGTCCGCTCTGGAGTGGCTGACCAGCACTAATGTGCGGGCACAGTTTTAAGAGCGGTTCGCATAAGAGAGCGGTTTGGTGGGACTGTGTACATTAGCACGAGTCCAAACACCCGCAAACCTCCATTGTTGGTGGTTCGAGGGAATTTGACGCACGAACTTAATTGTACATGTGTGTTTTAATAACATTAATATATATTAGTAAAAAATCATTCTTATTTTCTGTCATTCCTCATTATTTTGTGACCTCATAATATTTCCCTACCTCTCAAAAAATTATGCATACCGAAATTCGAGCCTGACCGTACTAGAATGAATGCTAGCAAATTACCAACGGGATAGACTAGTGCTCACGTAGGTTTCTAGCCACGATATTTTTTTTCTTGGATCGAATGGAGATAGCAAAATAGGGAACCAGGGAGGTCGGGCCTCGACATTGCAGCAGCGACGTGCTGGATCATAGTATTTTCTTTTTCGAGAATTCGGCGTACGCAGCGGCCCAATATCGGGCGTGCTGGACCTATTTGATGACCTCGCTTCCCGCTCCGTATGATTGGGCCAGCGCAACTAGCACGTTTCCGGTTTTGGGAAGATTTCAGAACATTTCCAAACCGGTTTTATGTTTTTATGTTTCGATTTCATTTTTTATTTCATTTAATATTTATTGCAATTTTTATTTTCCGCTGATTTTTCCTTTTTTTTATTTTCTGAACATTTTTTAATTCTTGAACATTTTTTAAGTCATGAAATGTTTTGGAAATCATGAAGATTTTTACAAATACACAGACTTTTTCTGAAGTCGTTAGGATGTTTTAGAATCGGCGACATTTTTGAGTCAATCAATATTTGGAAATAAATTTTGGAAATTCGTGAACAATTTTGACCTTTTGTGAACATGTTTGAAACATCGTGAACATTTTTTGAAATAGCAAATATTTTTTGAAGAATTCGCGAACATTTTATGAATACGCGAACATTTTTTTGTTATCCCAACAATTTTTCTGTGAATTTTCTAACATTTTACCAATCCATGAACATTTTTTGAATTTCTGAGTTTTTTTATAAATTTGCAAACATTTGTGAAACTTGTAAATATTATTGTGAAACTCGTGAACAATTTTTAAATGTGTCAACATTCTTCTAAATCATGCATACTTTTGAAACCTTTAACATTTTATGATTTCTGGAACCTTTTTCTCAAATTTCACTATTTTTCGGAACTTTCAACCTTTCTCTGGTACCGAATTATTCTAAAGAAAATAAAAAAAATAGAGAAAAAACGAAAAAATAAAAATAAAAAATAAAAAAGCAGGGGATATCCAGCCCCAAAAATAGGCCGGCCAAAAGTGGCACTCCGCGGGAAGGGAGGGTTCATGTTGGCTCGTTCGCCAGCGTGCACCGCGCTAAATAGGAACTCCTATGGTGCGTGACACTTCCAGCCCAGTGGCCATGTCAGGGCTACAATCTTGCGTATTCAATTTGAAGTTGTGTATTTCTCAAAAATAAATAAATTAAAGTTGTGTAGCCAAATATAGGGATTTGTACTATTTTTTGGTAGGGTTTCTAGTTGTGTACGCTGATTTTACCAAAACAAACCACCGGGTAGTCTACTGACTACCCCGCTCGTACTGCTCCGGCCTTCCACCTATGTGGTATACTTGTCGGGTCAAAATTCCACCACTGATCTGGATCATAGAGTAATAGGAAGGGAGTACGTACGAGTTGGTTTTTGCTCGAATGGTTAGCAGAGATTTTTGTGCCACTTTCCTTATGTGTACCGGCGTGTCTAATGATTTTTTATTTTTAATTATGTATATTTACCATCTTATAACAGATATAACTTGCAACACATATATGAAAACAATATAAGATCTGTTGCAATCTTTGTACGTCACTATGGTCATGAGCTGCAAGCCTTACCCATCCCCTCTGAGCTTACCCATCACCCTTACCCGTACCCATCAATGGGTATAGTTTTCTCCCATACCCGTTACCCGACAGGGTACATGGGTACCCATGGGTAAAATTACCCATGTTTGCAAAGCATCACTTTGAACTACTCATAGTCATAAAAACAACATATAATTATAATCTATAAACAACAATATATTATAACAAAAACAACAACACACTTTTAAACAACAACACATCATAAACAACATCATATATAATAAACAACATCACTTTCTCGTAAACAACAACACTTCAAAACATCATCACACAGTCATATATTTTGAGTTCAGAAATTCATGATAAAGTAGAGATAATTTTGAGTTCATATAGATTTTATATGGGTACATGGGTATGTGGGTATGGGTTACATGATCCCATACCCGTACCCACTCTACCCGATGGGTTTAACATTTCCCTATTCATATACCTAAGGATAATTTTTTATCCCATACCCTTACCCTAATAGGGTTTTTACCCGCAGGGTAAGTGGGTAATGGGTACCCATTGCCATCCCTACCCCTCGATCAGGATCAAGACCGGGGGGCTCACCCTTCGCTCGGTGCCAAAGCCTCTCGCCGGCGCCGCCCGAAGACCACCCCGACGCCGTGCCGCCTCCCCGCCGGCCTGCCTCCTCAATGCACGTCGTCCCCGTCCCCCACCTCGCGTCCTGTTGCCATTTACCATACGGCCCGACGTGGCGCCTCCCATGCTCCCTCTCCTCCTCCTCCCACTACAAAAAAAATACACTTCCGTGATAATACGTGTTTGTCACAGTAGGTCGCGTTTTTTGTCATGCATGTACATCCATGACGATTTATTGACAGAATCAAGGTAGTCATAACTGTGCTGTCGTAGAAGTGTTCTATGACATTACCAAAATTATCATCACGGAAGTGTCCACTTCCATGACGATAAATCGCGCGTCACAGAAGTGCTTTCGTCAAGGGTGACCGACACGTGGCATCCACCGTAACGGAACACCGTTAATATATCGGGTCGGGTTTTGGATCCGATAACCCGTTAACAGCCCCGACCAATGGGGATTTTCCACGTGTAAAATCATCATTGGCTGGAGGAAACACGTGTAGGCTCATCGTTGGGACAGATGTCATCCACTCATTGGACGGAAGGCGCCTATGATACGTCGAGACGTGGCACGGCCCAACGAGGCCCATTTCGGTGAAAAGGTCGGCCCGGTAAAAATTAGCGAGCCAGCCCATATAAGGCCTACTTGTGTCAGTCCATTTAAGCCCACGGCCCATACGAGATGTCATTCGGCCCCTCAACGGCCCGTTAAAGATTTGACACCATTGCAGCCCATCGTCGATTCGAGCCCGTTAACGACCCGCTATATATTTGGGCTCAATATCGGCCCGATGAGATTTCGGCTGTTAACGGCCCATTTAATGGATGGGCCAATTTTCGGGATGTACATCTTTCGGCCTTTAGCGACCCATTTAAATGTTGGGCTAGTTTACGGCCCGATGTGTCTTCGACCTATTATTGACCCATAAATCGATGGGCCATTTGTTGTCGGACACGAAGTTTGACCTTTTAGCGGCCCATTTAAGTGTTGGGCCAATTTTACGGCCCGGTGTCACTTTCGACTGTTGTGACCCATAAATCAGTTGGGCCATTTGTAGTCGGACCTGAATTTTGGCCTTTTAGCGACCCATTTAAGTGTTGGGCCAATTCCCGGCCCTGTGTGCCTTTCAACCTGTTAACGGACCATAAATGAGTTGGGCCATTTGTAGTCGGACCTTAGTTTTGGCCTTTTAACGGACCATGCCCTTCATGGTCCAATACCAGCCCGGTTTCTCTTCGGCTGCTAAAGGCCCACAACCTGATTGGGCCATTTACAATCTGACGACTTTCGGCCTCTTAGCGGCCCATGGTCTTCATGGTCCAGTACAAGCCCGCTGTCTCTTTCGGCCTGCTAAAGGCCTACAGTATGGTTGGGCCATATGTAGTCCAAACTTAGTAACGGCATGTTAACGGCCCGTGAAATAAAGCTGGGCCACCATTGCGCTTCAATGTCGGCTGCTAACGACCGGGGGTAAGAGGGCCGACCATTAACTTCGGCCTAGTAACGACCAATTAACTTAATGGGCCCACTAAAGTTCGGTACATGTCTTTAGGCCAAATTAGATAATTTGAGCCCATTACGATGAGCAATTATGCACAGGACCAAAACCGATCACGCAAAGGTACGGCATACAGGGAATAACGTTGCACATCCAGCATATACTATAGGAAATTACATCCACTGTGCAATCAAAGATTGATGCGGTGCAAATAAATAATGAGAACCTAACCATCTACAACGTCACAATCTGCAACCTCGGCCATGATGACGCACATAAGCATGTGGGCAAGTTCTTTCTGCTTTGCTACACTGTCTCTGAAAACATTGATCAGTTGTTGTGTCGCACGAATCTGCACCTCTGATTCATCCACCATTTCCATCATTGCTTCAGCCATTAATTGGTTCACAAACATACATTTATTCCGTTGCATTCGAGACAGAGGATCTTTGAGCAGATTCAGATGGCGATTTTTGGCGAGCTTGTATTATTGATAGTGGAGAGTGTCTCGACCTTTGCATCATAACATAAATTAGGACGGAACCAAACAGATTAATCATGAGTTATTGCCATATTACCTGGCCTAGATTTACTTTGGAAAGAAACAATGGGGTTGCCTTGCTGTTTTCAGAGTTTGTCTTCTTATCTTGACCTGCACAAAATTAACACACTAGCATTGCTATCATTGGCCAAGTCAGATAATAGGAAAGCAACATTGACACAACGAACATTTGGGCAACTAGCCTACACCAAATTAACACAATATGGCACAGCTATCATCAGCCAGGTAAGGTAGTACGAAAGCAACATTGACACAATGAATGAATGGGCAACCAGAGAAGCACTACAAATAGTAATGTGCGTGATATGAGATAGTACATTCATGCAGCTCAGTATGAAAAAGTACCAGGCAGTTTTCCTTACAAAAGTCAACATTGGCGCCTTTAACATTTTGCTACAACTAATTTTAGATCAGATAAAGGTTAGATTCACACCGATTAACAAAATACATGTTGATGTAAAAATATAGTGATATACAACAGGTACTTACATCAGCATTGGAGCACAGAGAGTTCCCGCAAGATATTTTCCTCGAATACGATCCCAATGGAGGAAGTCTTCTATCATTTAACCTTATTTTCTAAAAGAGAGATGAGTAAGAAACATGTAGAAAATATGATCAGAATGCTATAAAATTTCATGATGCGAGGATACGCACACGCTTCTTAGAATGGAGTTGACATTCTTTTGCTGGACTGGAGTGGACTAGTTCTTTGGCCACTGGAATCTGCTTATTATCAGTGGGACTTGGGTTTCTCTGTGCTGGAGCAGTATCTACGAAAAATGGAGTTGGTTTATTATCTCCTGGCATTTGGATCTTTTGCAAAGACCTGGTTTGTAACCCTACAGATTCTAACATAGCCGTCCTCCTCTTGCATGCCTTATATAGAAGAATGGTGATTCAGTTATAAAACATGCTACAACAGAGATGGAATAGGTACTGAAGAATAGAAAGGCATGACATATTGACATGTATTCCCTCCATCAGTAAATAAATGGACGGCTCTAGGCGTATTTCAGTTCTAGATACATCCAGTTTTATCCATTTCTGCGACATTTAATCCGGACGGAGGGAGTATGATGTAGAGCTAGGGATACGACAGGACAACACAGTAAAAAAACACTGAAAAACCCACTTCATAACCAAGGTATTCAAACCCACTGATATGAGATAGTACACTCATGCAGCTCAGGATGCAAAACTACCAGGCAGTTTTCTTTACAAAAATCAACATTGTGGCCTTTAATCATACATTTTGCTACAACTAAATTTAGATCAGATAAAGGTTGGATTCACGCCGATTAACAAAATACATGCTAATGTAAAAATATAGTGATATACAACAGGTACTTACATATACATTGGAGCACATAGAATTCCTGCAAGAATCTGTCCTCATAAACGATACCATTGCAGAAATTCTTCTATCTGTTAAGCTTATTTTCTAAAAGAGAGATGGGTAAGAAACATGTAGAAAATATGATCAGCATGCTATAAAATTTCATGATGCAAGGATACGCACACGCTTCTTAGAATTGAGTTGACATATTTTTCTTTGAATTTGGAGCCAGACGAGTTCTTTGGCCACTGGAATCTGCTTATTATCAGTAGGAGTTGGGTTTCTCTGTGCTGGAGCAGTATCTATAAAAACTGGAGTTGTTTTATTATCTCCTGGCGTTTGGATCTTTTGCAAAGGCCTTGTTTGTAACCCTTCAGATTCTAACATAGTCGTCTTCCCCTTGCATGCTTTGTATAGAAGAATGGTGCTTTAATAATAAAACATGCGACAACAGAGAGATGGAATAGGTACTGAAGAATAGAAAGGCGTGACATATTGACATGTATTCCCTCCATCCAGAAAAAATGGATGGGTCTAGGCATATTTCAGTTCTAGATACATCATTTTTTATCCATTTCGGCAACATGTAATCCGGACGGAGGGAGTATGGTGTAAGAGCTAGGGATACGACAGGACAACACAGCAAAAAAACTAGTTGAATGTAAAACTATATGCTAGCGGAATACGTACAGAATTAACCAAGGCAACATGCACGTGTATGATTGGAAAATAAGATGGCATTGCAACAGAGCACTAGAACAACACTTCAATGTAAAAAAAACATGGTATGGCAGACAGATGAAGTACATACTGATGAATAACAATGCATAAGATATTCAGAAGCATGATGTCCAAATTAAGCGAGATGGCATTGCGATAGAGTAGAATGACAAGACTTGGATTTGAAAACATGTTATCATGAAGGGAATAGGTATTGAAAAACAGGAAGGCATGACATATTTACATGCATGATCAGCATGCTAAGCACATGGCATTGCAACAGAGTAGATACACTCCAGGACATTATATGCATGTTGTACCCATATCACAGGCCAAGTTAGAGCAAGGACCTTGTGGGGTGAAGAGGATTCATCATCTTTCTCTAAGTCTTCAAGAACTTCCTTTACATGTTCCATCATATTGGGTATCATTGACATCAAGTTAATTGGCCTTTACATTGCTCGTGAGGTTCTTGTGGATATATCGGTGTGTGCAATTATATCCGACATGCATGGAAGACAACGAGTAGTTAGATTTATGTAAATGAGTGCCTGTAGGAGACGACATAAATAGTAGGACTGGGGTTAACTAGCAGCAACAGGTCTCATAAACTAAAGGGAGAACACAGATGAAAGCTACGAATACGTATCGTTTGTACTCGAGATTAACTAGATGGCACGCATAAAAGTATTAAAGAACAACATAGGTAATACTAGAAGTGGTATAATACTATAATCACCAGCACTGTGGGATAGCATTGGCTGATGGATGATAACTATGGAACAGCGTTACCTAAAGAACAAGTATCTTAAGCGAACTATGGAACAGCGTGAACTCCTGAACAAGACCAGTAAGAGATCAGCATGAATATACAATGAAATGTAATGATCTATTTTCCGTGCTTAGATGAATAACAAAGCCATAAATGTTGCACACAAGTAAGATGAGGGTACAACCTATCTGGCTGCCATCCATAGGAGTGAGCATCATGTGCTGACTTGTCGATGGCCCTGTGCAGTTGTTGTGGCTGTCCATGTCGGAAACGCACATTCGATGCAGGGAACAGTTGAGTGGGAACTGTAGCTCCCTTCTGGTGTATGCTTCCCTTGTTGGAGCAGCTGCGGTGAGTCGGAAGACGGTGTGTCTGAAGATGCATATAACGCATAATGTTAAGAACGACATATCTCCTTGATCCGAAGAAATACACTAAGAGATCAACAGCAAGGTACGAGAGTGGTCACCAGTTGTTGTTGGCTGAAGACTAAATTGGGGTCACACGATTTTATTTTATTTTGGTACTGTCCCATCTACGCCGGATGGCTTGATGGCCATCTTGTGCCTCCCGGCTGACACTGTTCGGAATCTTCCTCGAAGAGCCAGCGACCAACGGCAGAGCAGCCTGCCTCCGCTGTCCGTGGCCCCGCCAAAACCCCGCCTCGCCCCCACCGCCGCTGCCAGGTTGCGCCGCCCGGGCCAATCCACAAAGACTCCCGTCATCCAAATCCGGCGGCGGTACCTTCAACCCACGCAACTCTAAAAGATAGCCATCTAAGCGCTGCTTCGCGGCGAACTTATGCCCCGCACCCTTACGTTAGACACCAGCCAACTGGCAGCCTAGGAGCTTCGCCGCCTCGAGGGTGCTGCTTCCCGTTAGAATCGTTTGGCCCGTAATAAAAATTCGCACAACCGGCGCCTAAATAAAGTGATTTCAGATGAGGGTGCGACCTATCTGGCGGCATGGTGAAGTAGGCGTGTCCCATTGTCGAAGTCGGTGAGGCCGCGGTTGCGGTGGCGACCGTGGCGAGGAAAGAGCGATGTCGCCACGGTCGACGGCTACGCGGAAGCAGCGCCAGGACTCTAGACGGATCCGAAGTTGGAGCCGCTCCGGCGCCGTGAACAACGGCGGGGGTGAATCGACTCCGGTACAGTTCACGCGGCCGTCGTCGAGGCAGCACCAGCAACATGGAGTAAGAGGCACATGACCCAGTGCACGACGGCAATTGGACAGCGTCTCGGCATTAGGGAGGAGGGCGGCTGTGAAATTTGTGCGGTGGGGCGCCATGGAGGTGGGGTTGAGGTTTGTGGCTCGGGAGAAGGGAGCTTCCGGGAGAAGGTGATTTGCGCCCACGAGGTATGAATGGGGCGGGCGGGGGGAATTGGGAGGGGAGTGGAACCATGTCTTACGGACGCATTTGTCTGAAATGTGAGGGGGAGTTAGAGTTCTACCCTTTCCTATGGGCTTCTCGGCTTGGGTCTGTGTAGGGATGGCAATGGGTACCCATTACCCACTTACCCTGCGGGTAAAAACCCTATTAGGGTAAGGGTATGGGATAAAAAATTATCCTTAGGTATATGAATAGGGAAATGTTAAACCCATCGGGTAGAGTGGGTACAGGTGGATGAATGTATGTTTGTGAACCAATTAATGGCTGAAGCAATGATGGAAATGGTGGATGAATCAGAGGTGCAGATTCGTGCGACACAACAACTGATCAATGTTTTCAGAGACAGTGTAGCAAAGCAGAAAGAACTTGCCCACATGCTTATGTGCGTCATCTGTGCTGAGGTTGCAGATTGTGACGTTGTAGATGGTTAGGTTCTGCTCATTTATTTGCACTGGCATCAATCTTTGATTGCACAGTGGATGTAATTTCCTATAGTATATGCTGGATGTGCAACGTTATTCCCTGTATGCCGTACCTTTGCGTGATCGGTTTTGGTCCTGTGCATAATTGCTCGTCGTAATGGGCTCAAATTATCTAATTTGGCCTAAAGACATGTACGAACTTTAGTGGGCCCATTAAGTTAATTGGTCGTTACTAGGCCGAAAGTTAATGGTCGGCCCTCTTACCCCCCGGGTCGTTAGCAGGCCGACATTGAAGCGGGCAACAGGTGGCCCCAGTTTATTTCACGGGCCGTTAACAGGCCGTTACTAAGTTTGGGCTACATATGGCCCAACCATACTGTAGGCCTTTAGCAGGCCGAAAGAGACAACGGGCTTGTACTGGACCATGAAGACCATGGGCCGCTAAGAGGCCGAAAGTCAGGTCGTATTGTAAATGGCCCAACTGTGTTGTGGGCCTTTAGCAGGCCGAAAGAGAAACCGGGCTGGTATTGGACCATGAAGTGCATGGTCCGTTAAAAGGCCAAAACTAAGGTCCGACTACAAATGGCCAACCTCTTTTATGGTCCGTTAACAGGCTGAAAGGCACACAGGGCCGGGAATTGGCCCAACACTTAAATGGGTCGCTAAAAGGCCAAAACTCAGGTCCGACTACAAATGGCCCAACTGATTTATGGGCTGTCAACAGGCTGAAAGTGACACCGGGCCAGAAAATTGGCCCAACACTTAAATGGGCCGCTAAAAGGCCGAAACTCAGGTCCGACAACAAATGGCCCATCAGATTTATGGGCCGTCAATAGGCTGAAAGACACACCGGGCCATAAACTAGCCCAACATTTAAATGGGTCGCTAAAAGGCCGAAAGATGTACATCCTGAAAATTGGCCCATCCATTAAATGGGCCGTTAACAGGCCGAAATCTCATCGGGCCGATATTGAGCCCAAATATATAGCGGGCTGTTAACGGGCTCGAACTGACGATGGGCTGCAATGGTGTCAAATCTTTAACGGGCCGTTGAGGGGCCGAATTCGCACATCTCGTATGGGCCATGGGCTTAAATGGACCTGACACAAGTAGGCCTTATATGGGCTGGCCTGCTAATTTTTACTGGGCCGACCTTTTCACTGAAATGGGCCTCTGTTGGGCCGTGCCACGTCTCGACGTATCATAGGCGCCTTCCGTCCAATGAGTGGATGACATCTGTCCCAACGATGAGCCTACACGTGTTTCCTCCAGCCAATGATGATTTTACACGTGGAAAATCCCCATTGGTCGGGGCTGTTAACGGGTTATCGGATCCAAAACCCGACCCGATATATTAACGGTGTTCCGTTACGGTGGATGCCACGTGTCGGTCACCCTTGGCGAAAAGCACTTACGTGACGCGCGATTTATCGTCATGGAAGTGGACACTTCCGTGATGATAATTTTGGTAATGTCATAGAACACTTCTCTGACAACCTGATTATGACTACCTTGATTCTGTCAATAAATCGTCATGGATGTACATGCATGACAAAAAACGCGACCTACTGTGACAAACACGTATTATCACGGAAGTGTATTTTTTTTTGTAGTGGGAGGAGGAGGAGAGGGAGCATGGGGAGGCGCTCACGTCGGGGCCGTAGGGTACATGGCAACGGGGCGCGAGGTGAGGGACGGGGACGACGTGCATTGAGGAGGCAGGCCGGCGGGGAGGCGGCACGGCGTCGGGGTGGTCTTCGGGCGGCGTCGGCGAGAGGCTTTGGCACCGAGCGAAGGGTGAGCCCCCCGGTCTTGATCCAGATCGAGGGGTAGGGATGGCAATGGGTACCCATTACCCACTTACCCTGCGGGTAAAAACCCTATTAGGGTAAGGGTATGGGATAAAAAATTATCCTTAGGTATATGAATAGGGAAATGTTAAACCCATCGGGTAGAGTGGGTACAGGTATGGGATCATGTAACCCATACCCACATACCCATGTACCCATATAAAATCTATATGAACTCAAAATTATCTCTACTTTATCATGAATTTCTGAACTCAAAATATATGACTGTGTGATGATGTTTTGAAGTGTTGTTGTTCTGAGAAAGTGATGTTGTTTATTATATATGATGTTGTTTATGATGTGTTGTTGTTTAAAAGTGTGTTGTTGTTTTTGTTATAATATATTGTTGTTTATAGATTATAATTATATGTTGTTTTTATGACTATGAGTAGTTCAAAGTGATGCTTTGCAAACATGGGTAATTTTACCCATGGGTACCCATGTACCCTGTCGGGTAACGGGTATGGGAGAAAACTATACCCATTGATGGGTACGGGTAAGGGTGATGGGTAAGCTCAGAGGGGATGGGTAAGGGTATGGGGTGGCTCCACCCGTACCCAAACCATGCGGGTGCCATCCCTAGGTCTGTGTACTGAGGGTCGGGGATAGTAGAGTAACTTTGCTTCTCCGCAAATAGTGGGCGGGAGCAATTTCGGGCGAGGAGGGCGTGTTTTGAACTATAGTGGGCGCGAGCGATTTCGGGCGAGGAGAGCGTGTTTTGAAATAGTGGGCGAGCTATTTCGGGCGAGGAGAGCGTGTTTTGCCGACCATGGTTTATGAATTATTCGGCACATGTCATTTCAGCCGAGGAGAAGGCGCGCTTGGATGAAGTTACGAACCTACCCTTGATGTACAGCGGGCCAATTGATGCGTGTCCCACATAGGACGGTAATTTCGCGTTTCCCATTTATTTGCTCGGGCGAATTCCACCGAGCAGAGAGGATGTTTTACGGTTCGTTCAAATCTTGGGAGAACGAGCATCCACGTCTACCTTACCAAGTCGATTCGAATCAAATTTTGAAATATTAGCTTGCCACTTCTGTTTTAGATGGAGAAATGATGCTCGGGAGTAATGTGTTTTTACATGCTCGTTGCTAGCGATTTACTATATGACAAATAATTGACCCACTCAAAAACGCGAATCAAACCCAAAATGAAATATCTCGATTCAATGAACTAGCTCGTTCAGTAGGTCAAAATAGTGAACTAAATCCAAAATTGAACACCTCAATCGAGTAGCATGTTGTACAGTGTTATAGTACTCCATGAACATGTTGAAAGTCAAATTAATGAACTTGTTTGATATACGCATATATCCGTTCATGTGTGGATTGCAGACAACATGTTCTCCAATTTAGATATTTGAATGCAAGTTTACATCGAAACATGGTTTATATCAGTCTTTGATGCATAAAACGCGACCTCCCCCTCTCCCGGAATCCGGTTCTCTCTCTCTCTCACTCTCTCGCCGACAATCTTCAATTCTGTCGCACGCATCCGACACAAAAACCTTGTTGGTCCCTCTCCCTTTCTCTCTCTCTCTCTCTATCTATCTATCTCTCTCTCTCTCTCACTCTCTCTCTCTTTGTGTGTGTGTGGGGGTCTTTCTAGTTCGCATTCATATATACACCATCTATAGGTCTCTCTCGCACACTATGTATGATACTCTAGCTAGTCCAAGCTAGATATGTTGGGTGCACTCATCGTACGCACACAAATTCCTTGGCTCTTTGCCCATAAATCTCTCACGCACCACTATGTCGTCTCGGAGCTCTTCCCCCCTCTCTCAAACTCTCCATCCACCTGGGTCACACATACTCATGCATATCTTACTCGCACTCGATAGGTGTCGGTGTCAAAACCGGCGGATCTCGGGTAGGGGGACCCGATCTGTGCGTCAAGGCTGATGGTAACAGGAAGCAAGGGACATAGATGTTTACCCAGGTTCGGGCCCTCTCGATGGAGGTAAAAACCTACTTCATGCTTTATTAATATTGATGATATGGGTAGTACAAGAGTAGATCTACCACGAGATCGTAGAGGCTAAACCCTAAGAGCTAGCCTATGATGGTATGAATGTAATTGTAATCGGCCTTCTAAGGACCAACCTCTCCGGTTTATATAGGCATCGGAGAGGGCTAGGGTTTACATGGAGTCGGTTACAAGGAAGGAAATATAATATCCGGATCACCAAGCTTGCCTTCCACGCCAAGGAAAGTCCCATCCGGACACGGGTCGAAGTCTTGAGTCTTGTATCTTCACGCTTCAATAGTCCGGACGTTGTACACAGTCTGGCAGTCCGGATACCCCCTAATCCAGGACTCGCTCAGTAGCCCCTGAACCAGGCTTCAATGACGATGAGTCCAGCGCGCAGTATTGTCTTCGGCATTGCAGGGTGGGTTCCTCCTCCTAATACTCCAAGGTAATTATCGAACACCGAAACCGTGTCCGGATCCACGAGATGGTCTTTGTACGGCATAAACTTGATCTGTTGGCAGTCTTCGCGCATCATGGCCCGGTCCAACGCGAACCGGCGTTTCTTACCCCATGACGACTCGCATTACGAGGCGGTTTTGCTGGCACGTCCCATCGGGGCAGGGATCGTATTCCACTTATTACGGGATTTTCCATCAATATGAGCACGCGTGACCCCACGACGGCGGTTGGTATAACCCGTGTGTTTTCTAGATAAGCCTCAAACGTTCACGCCGGGGACTCTTGATATTCACCCTCTTTATAAAGGGGTCGAGACCTACGCCTCTTTCTTCACCTTCATTGCGCCTTCTCGCACCTCGAGTTCTAACACCCAAAACCTAAGCTCCACCCCTCCGGAATCCGCTAGTATGTCCGGATCTGATCCTCAAGGCCGGTGGGTCGCCTCCACGATCAAGGAGAAGGACATTGCGAAGCTTAGGGAGGTCGGATACCTAACCGCGGATATCCAGCACAGGCTCCCCGCTCCAGGGCAGGTCATCCCTACGCCAGAGCCCAATGAGTGTGTCGTTTTCGTCCCACACTTCCTCCATGATGCAGGTTTCACCCTTGATCCCTTCGTGAGGGGGCTCATGTTCTATTATGGGTTGGATTTTCATGATCTGGCTCCCAACGCTATCCTCCATATCTTGTCGTTTATTATCGTGTGTGAGGCTTTTCTCCATATCGCCCCACACTTCGGCTTATGGCTCAAGACCTTCAATGTGACACCAAAGATGATCGAGGGGAGACATGTGGAGTGCAGGGGTGCCGTAATAAGTAGGAACGGCGATGCCCTGTGGCCAGAGGGTTCTTTCCCAGAAGTATCCGATGTATGGCAGCGGAGGTGGTTTTATGTCACGGCTCCTAGGGGCACAAAGTGGGTGGCCGCCCCCGAGTTTCGCTCGGGCCCTCCGTCACAGTTGGCGTCTTGGACAGATGTATGGCGGAATTGGGGACCCGCCGGTGATATACCGGTACTGCAGAATTGCATCCGGGAGCTTCTTGCAAGGGACATTAATCTTGTCAGCATAATGCAAGTAATGTTGGTCCGGTGGATGTTGCCATGCCAACGCCGGCCTCTCCGGATGTGGGAGTCCAATCCGGAGGGTCCGCGGACCGTCAAGCACTTCTTCGGCCTGAAGCCCGAAGAGATGTGCAAATTATTCTTCGGACAGAAAGTAAAGTGTCCGGACACCACCGAGGATACGGGATTAAGCTGCAATCGCCTAGATACCCAAGTAAGTAAACTTGACACCGGACACCGTGTTTTGTATATGTTATGATTGTTTATTCTAAAAATCATCCGCGTCCAAGAATGGCTCAGCAAGGCGGAGAGAATTAGGTGTCCGGCGCCACTTCCCGAAGGCTCGCCCGCCCCCACCATGGCCAAGATGCTTGACCGAGTACTCAGCAAGATGCCCCCGGGGAAAGACAAGGGGAAGGATGAAGAATCCAAACCCCACACGCTACACATCCAATCCGGGGGAATTGTTACCTCTCCTAAGGACGATAGTCGGGAAGGAAAGGCTAAGGCCTCCTCCCCGCGCGGGAAGAAGAGGGCCGCTTCCGAAGACTCGGAGACGGAGATGCCCAGACCCGGGAAAAAGATAACACCAGGGGGCTCTGCCCCAACGGGCACCCTCACCGCATCGTGCCCACCAACGGGCCAGCCCTCCACCGAGCTGTAAGTTAATTTTTGATTCGAAGGTACTGCGTTCCTCCTAGATTAATAACCAGGATTCATCTTTCGCAGTCCGGCTAGCAGCCCTCCTCAACAGAGTTCGTCTTCGGGGGATCTTCCTCTGGAGATGATGGAGAGCGAGACCCCACCCACCTCTCTAGCTCATGAAGCAGGCGACAATGAGGTGTCGTCATGGAGGAGTCCGGATCTGCCGAAGGCGAAAGCCAATGCGTCAGCCCCCTGAGCCCGGAGCATTTGGCTCCTGCGAGGGGCGATGGGAAGGGTTCGGCACAGTTTGATGTCCGGCAGGACATACTAACGGGCCTACTGGAGCGAGCCGCGCTCTCGGAGGAGCACCGCTCATTAATGAGCGAGGTGCTCAAGAAGATCTCGTCCGCTACAAGCGGTTTGAATGAAGCATTTGCAAGTCTGCTCAGAGGCTTTGAGGTATGTAACGAAAAATACATTGTTTTTGGTTGTGAGGCACGTGTTAGGTGTGCTCCGTATAGATAGTAGCCCCCAAGACTCTGGTTGCCTGCCCTAGCGGGCAAACGGGGGATCATAAATCAATGATTGCGCTATAAATTTGTGCAGGTACCTGTGAGTCCGGCCGCCGACCAGTCCGTGGAAGTCCTCGAACTGACCAGGCAGATTCGATCGATTGATGCCGATATCACGCTGGTGATCGAGCGGCTGGACAAGTCACAAGGTATGTGCTCTGCCTTCCTTTGTATAGGAAAATATGCGGGCGGCATGATATTAATGTAAGATGTTCGGACTGCAGATGGTGTTGCTGCCGTGGAGGCCCTGAGGGCGGTCCAAGCCAAGGAACAAGCTCGGGTTAGCAATGCGGCTGCCCTAAAGGCGACCGAGGAATTGAGAGCCGAACATGCTGCTCATCGCCGAAGCGAAGAAAAGATGGCCGAAATGGCTATTGAGTTAAAAAATGCCGCTGACAGGTATGAGCTCCTTGAAAGGGAGCATATGGATAGCTTGGCCGAGCTAGACAAGGCACGCAATGCCACCAAGGAAATATGGACCGAGCTCAGGTGTGCGCGGGAGGAGCTTCAACAGGCCGGAAAAATAGTGACTAGAGATTCCTACTTGCTGCGGATGAAGTTTTTCGATCCGAAGTATGCTCCCCTGGATGGGCGCTGGAGTCCTGCGGACGCGTATGCGGATTTGGCGAAGGGTACGGCTGACGATGTAAAGTTCTTCGAGAGTCTGGGTGATAGGGAAGTGGAGAAGCTTTTCTGGTCGCAATCCAATGCTCCCACTCGTCCGCTGCCATTAAATGAAAAGATGGCTGTTGTGGCGGAGCTTCACAGGCTGTCCGGTCTTGCAATGCGGTCTGTGATAGACCATCTTTGGCCTGAAGGGCTTAATCCGGACAGTTACTTTGGATTGGTGCAGCAATTCCTTGGGGCGTGCCTCGGATCAATGCCATGAGGAGGTCGGTGTGCATAGAGGGTGCACGGATGGCTCTTGCCCGCGTTAAAGCCTATTGGACAGATATGGAGGCCAATATTATAATGACCCAAGATCCGGCGGGGGGCCAATATCCGGCCAAGCACTACTTGGCGCAGGTCACAGAAGGTGCCCGCCTCATAGAGGTGCAGTGCTCGAAGAATGTATTATTCGAGTGATAAATCAAATTATTGTAAAAACAATGTTATTTTGGTTATAAGGCTATATTTATACTTTTTGCCCGAAAGTGTTGTTGTGTCCCCTGTGCGGCTGTTTACATATATATATGTATGTGTAATCCAAAAGATAGCAGTCGTCGGCTTCAGTCCCCACGCAAACAATGCGGGGGTGTTCGCAAAAAAATATGCATAATCACACTTGATCCAACGTCTTGGTCCATGAAGGAGGTGATCGCACGTCGAACTAGGCAACCAGACTATATAGCTGCAACACTTTCGCTTAGCCATGGGAATTAATGTTGGGGCTACTATGTAGCCCCTAGTACATTTCGCGGGCATCCAAATACGGGCGCGTGTGTACATGACCGGGAAACGGTCCTTCGTTAATGCGGAGGGATCCTAAAGATTCTGATAAGTCTTCGAGTGGTTGAACAGTCTCTCGCTGCATCATGACAGTCAGTTTTCGGCTTTCTCTACTGAGGTGCTCGTCCGGAATAACCAGGGCACAATCGCAGTAGTTCTCCTTTGGCCACCTTAGCCGATAGCAACGGAACGTAAGGCGGCAAACCCAGGAGCCGGGCAAACCCAACATTTGACCAAAGACATGATTCGGAGCTGCTGCATATAAGGCCAAACTCATGGCGCCGAACACTCCCGAGGGTATTCGGACTTTATAATAATCGATGGGCTCAAGAATGCCCATTCGTTATAAATCCTGTTTTTCCAGGTACGTGCGTTAATCTGTCGTGGCGAGATGCAAAAACGGCATTATCCTCTGTGGGTATGGGACCCATGGTATTGTTGAACAACAAGAGGCAATAAAAAAGGTTTACACAGGGGCTTAATCTAAAAAGAAACCTGTTGAACGGGGCCCTACTGCACGTTTGCGCCTTTGTCTTAGTTGTGCCATATCCTGGAAGGGTATCGCGCGAACTTTGTCTGTGGAAAAAGGAAAACTCGTAGAAGAGCACAACGTAAGTACGCGATGGATAATAAAACTGTAAGATGTTGGCCTGCCCATAAGGTAGAGCCAACTGTGGGACTGTGTTAAGTATTTATAGCCCCTGGTGTCCTCTATGGGATTACATATACGGTGCCCTGGTTCAATATTATCCAGGCGACCGGACTCGTCTAGCTGAGTCTGTGGTCTTTAAGGACCAGTCATGTTTTCTGATGTTGGAGGCCACTTATAGTCTGTCCGCGAGGGCCGTCGCGTGTTCCTCTGCGCGCGACGAGCGCTCTGTTAGTCTGCTAACGGTGATGACGCCACATGGACCGGGCATCTTAAGTGTAAGGTAGCCATAGTGCGGCAATGCGTTGAAGTGAGCGAAGGCCGTTATTCCGAGCACTGCGTGATAGTCGCTTTGGAAGGGTGCGATGGTGAAGAGTAGTTCTTCGCTTCTGGAGTTGCCTGGAGAGCCAAATGTTACCTCCAGTGTGACGGAGCCTCTGCTATGGGCTTCAACGCCTGGTATCACCCCTTCAAAGGTGGTGTTGCTTTGGTTAATTCTGGATGGGTCTATCCCCATCCTGCGGACAGTGTCCTCATATATTAAATTGAGACTGCTGCCGCCGTCCATAAGGACGCGGGTGAGACGGTATCCATCGATTATTGGGTCAAGCACCAAGGCCTTTGATCCTCCACGCCGAATACTATTCGGTCATCCAAGTTATCGAAAGTGATCGGATAAAGCATCCAGCGGTTAGGCGTGAGTACGACGGGCTCTATATCGAGCGCGTCTCTATGCGCGCGTTCGTGCCTCCTCATGGATTTGTGAGTCGCGTGGATCATGTTCACTGTTTTAACCTTTGGCGGGACTTTTTTCCGTCCTTCTGTGTTCGGCTGGCGAGATTCATCCTCGTCTTCACTTGGTGTTTACCTCTCCTTGTGTTCGGCGTTTAATTTGCCGGCCTACTTGAAGACCCAGCACTCTCTGTGCGTGTGGTTTGCAGGTTTGCCAGGGGTGCCATGAATTTTGCATAGTCTGTCTAGGACTCTATTCAGACCGGACGGTCCCTCTTTGCTGCCTTTAGATGGCTTGTTTTGCTGATTAGGTCAAGAGCCCCTGAATACGGCATTAACCGTCGTGTTATCCGGGCTCTCTTCCTTGTTTTGGCGTTTGTTTTTATGACGTCGTGGCTTTCCGTTGCCATCCCTTATTTCAGATGTGCTGGTGCCTTTACGGGCTAGCCAGCTATCTTCTCCCGCGCAATAGCTGGTCATAAGGCTTGTTAGGGCTGCCATTGTCCTTGGATTTTCTTGGCCGAGGTGTCTGGCGAGCCACTCGTCCGCGGATCTTTGTGTTTGAATGCTGCTAAGGCTTGACATCCGGATAGTCAACAATTTGATTCTTCTTAGTGAGGAATCTATTCCAAAACTTCTTGGCGGATTCTCCGGCTGTTGGACTATGTGACTTAAGTCGTCGAGATCCGGAGGCTGGACATAGGTCCCTTGAAAGTTGGCCCTGAAGCGTCCTCGAGTTCCTCCCAGCTCCCAATTGAATTTTCGGGAGGCTTTTCAACCAAAGTGCCGAGCTGGTCCCTTCAGCTTGAGGGGGAGGTATTTGATGGCGTGAAGGTCATCCCCACGAGCCATATGTATGTGTAGGATAAAGTCCTCGATCAAGACCCCTGGGTCTGTCGTTCCATCGTATGCCTCTATGTTCACAGGTTTAAAGCCCTGTGGGAATTCGTGATCCAGTACTTCATCGGTAAAGCACATGGGGTGAGCAACCCCTCTGTATCTGGACGTGTTGTGGCATGTCGTCGGATGTTGTTGTGCCCGGTCTTTATTCCGGACTGGTATTCGATTGGTGTAATCGTTTTGGCGACCATAGTCCTTCGCCGGGGTGCGTCCTTTGGATCCATAAATGGACCTGGCCGCGCCAGCTTTCTTATTCAGGTATTCATGTGGATCGGTAGCCGCTTTGTTGCGGTTATGAAGTGGTACAGCTTCGTCATCCAATTCTGGCAGTAGCTTGCGTTTTGGATAGCTCTTTGTATGGTGATCATCGCCGTATCTTTCTTCAATGTCTAGCACTTTATTCCATCTATAGTTGAGCGTTTCCTGTGCGGCCTTGAGCCGTTGCTTCTGCTTCTTTAGGCTTCTTGCGGTGGCCATAAGATTTCTGTGGAGGTTATCTCGTTCCACGTGTTTTTCCGGGGTTGAATCGTTATCTGAACCGTTTTCCTGTGCTGGTTCGTCTTGATGTCCTCGTCCGTCGGGATCATTGTCTTCGGGCGTCTGCTCCGAACTGTGTTCAGGGTGACCTGGTTCGTCCTGCTCCATCGCTGGGTCCGTATGGTCGTTGTTGCCTTCGGAGTTGATTGTATTATCGATCCTTCTGGCGCTCTTGTCACTATTTTTACTGTTGCTGGACTTAGAACGGCGTCTGCGCCGTCGCTTTGGCTTTTGTCCGGGGGTTTTATCATCCGGACTGTCGCCTTTGTTCTCTTTGGGCGTATCCACCATGTATACAGTCTGATGAGGGGGAAGTCCGGCGCCCCATAGATTCTGCATCCTCTCCTGCATCGTCGTCCATACCGTCGATGTCTTGAGTCGGCCGAACACGTCGGTTAAATCATCGATCATGGCTATGAAGTGGGTGGTGGGTGGGCAATGAATTTCTTCGTCGTCTGCTTCCCACTCGAACCGGACGTAGTTTGGCCCAGAAATTTCTGTCAAAGAGAGAGTTTTCAACGAGTTCAGCATGTCGCCAAAGGGCGAGTGCTGAAAAATGTCCGCGGTGGTGAATTCCATTACCGGAGCCCAATCAGGCTCGACCGGTCCAGGAGTGCGCGGACCAGACTCAACATCCGGATACGAATCCGGGGGTTCGGAGCCATAGGCCACCACAGAGGTAAGGCCCGTGATTGGCTCCAACGCCGATGAGTGCGCGACCCGCGGGGCGGGGTCCAGCCCTCCGTCCTCAGGCAATGCAGCCTGCTCCGGATTTAGGTCCGAGGCTAATGCGGGGGCGCTACCCCGAGCTTTGTCCAACAGTAGGTCTAAGCCGTGCTCGTCGTGACTGTCCAGTATCATGTTATTGACGATGGTTGAAGGAGCCATCGAGCCCAATAGCGACGACACAGAGGAACGCTCAATGAAAGCACCAATGTCGGTGTCAAAACCAGCGGATCTCGGGTAGGGGGTCCCGATCTGTGCATCAAGGCTGATGGTAACAGGAAGCAAGGGACACAAATGTTTACCCAGGTTCGGGCCCTCTCAATGGAGGTAAAACCCTACTTCCTGCTTGATTAATATTGATGATATGGGTAGTACAAGAGTAGATCTACCACGAGATCGTAGAGGCTAAACCCTAAGAGCTAGCCTATGATGGTATGAATGTAATTGTGATCGGCCTTCTAAGGACCAACCTCTCCGATTTATATAGGCACCGGAGAGGGCTACGGTTTACATGGAGTCGGTTACAAGGAAGGAAATATAATATCCGGATCGCCAAGCTTGCCTTCCACGCCAAGGAAAGTCCCATCCGGACACGGTCTGAAGTCTTAAGTCTTGTATCTTCACGCTTTAATATATAGTCTGGACGGTGTACACAGTCCGGCAGTCCGGATACCCCCTAATCCAGGACTCCCTCAATAGGCCCATCTAAAACTCTATCTCTCTCCCTCGTTCTCTCTCCATCTCACACGCACACACACACACACAATCTCATGCCCAGCTAGCCAAGTATGATGGTCTCTCACTCAATTGTAGGAACACGCAGTCCCCCCTATATGTATATGACTAGCTAATCTTAGTCTCCATCACAAACATGTGCATGGTCTATCTCGATTTCTCTCGGGGCATCTTTCTATCGCGCACGCACTCCCTCGATCTCCCACCCATATAGTACCCTCACGATCTTGAGGGATCTCTCTATCACAAACACACCCTCTCTCCTCCCCATGCGTCCATGCCATCCATGTGTCCCTCTCGACCTTTTTTTCCTTGTTGGCCAGACCTCTATTGGACATGTGCTACAGGGGTGTCTCTCTCTGTTGCAAACAATCACACACTAGCTATCTTCGTGTATCTCCTCGCCTCGCTTTTCCATCTCGGAGATGCATGCATGATATGTTCGCATAAGCAACGAAAAAACACACACTCTCTCTCTCTATTTTATCGTTTGTTGTCACTTTATCTTTCACACACATACTCTTTTTGCACACTTACTCATTCTCCTTCACACGCACTTGATCTTTCTCGACTGAGGCACTCTCCTCCGCCCATAGCACATAGACTTATTGAAAAGTCAAACATCACAAAGTTTGACCATGTACGTGGAGAAAAAGAATTACATCTAGTATGGCAAACATATACCATTAGATTCACCATGAGATGTAGTTTTTTATGATGTATATTTGGTATTGTAGATATAAATAACATTTGCGTAAACCTGATCAAAGTTTCCAAAGTTTGACTTCTAAAAAATTTACATGCACTGCATTATCGAGCGGATGGAATATCTCTTTCCCCCTCTCAGCTATCTGACGCACCACTCAGCCTTATCGGGGCTCCTCAATCTCTCTCAAACTTTATTGGTCAGTTCGGTTAGTGACCTGACCCTCATGCCTTGATGGCCGGTACTGCCTGGTGTGGACGTGAGATGTAAAATATTTCTGCCTGGCCAGGCTTGTGTGGTCTTTGAAGCGTTTGGTTCATGCCCAGGCGAACAAAGCATCAACGTCCCACCAATCAATCCATGCATCAATTATTAAATGCTAATATCCATCCATGTTGCTGTTAGCCTCGTGGCCGCCGCGACCGAACACGGCGAGCGTTGAATCGATCGCTTGGGCGGGCTACTTGCAGTGTCCGGAGTTCAGCCAGGCTAATTAAAGTGCAAGGAACCCAGCCCAGCGGGCTTTCTTTTCACAGGTAGCAACCAAACAAGCGTGCATGATATCCAACCACAACCCCAGGCCACGCAAAAGATGCTCAGGACGCAAGCCAAACTGTCCTTATATCTCCCTGGTTCACACATACACATGTCTCGCTCGCGCTATACATATAGACCCATACAACACTCTCCGCCCTTGTTCTCTCTCCATGTGACACGCACCCCCCCTAAGTACCATAATCCCTCACTCCATCATAGGCTCTGTTTGGATCCATGGGTTAGAGTTAGTTTGGGTTAGTTTGGAGTCAACTAACCCAAAAAGATCCAAACAGGAGGGTTAGTTTGGGTTAGATGCATCTAACCCATCCAAAAAACTAACCCATCCAAGAGGTGCTTATTTGGGTTAGTTCTTCTCGGGACCACTAATAAACACTTTTTCTCTCGCTCTCCCCGCAGCAGATCCCTCCCCACTTCCTCGAAGCTTCTCGTCCTCTCCCTCCCTCCCTCTCGCACCGCCCGTGAAGGTGCCTCGCCGTATCCGCGCTCCATCTAACCCTGCCATCCAAACACCTCTTTACTTAGAGTTAGTTCAGGGTTAGTTCAGGGTTAGAATCTAACTCTAACCTCTACCTGAGTTAGAGCATCCAAACATGGCCATAGGCGCAAGCACTCCCCCCCCCCCCCTCCTAAGTATGATTATCTCTTACTAGCCATTAGGAACACACGTATTGTCTCCTTCCATCCATACGTCTATCTCGATATCTCTCGGGGCATCTTCTATCGTTCACACACCTTGTCACTCGATCTCCCACCCATGTAGTCCCATCACGATCTCCAGGGGATCTCTCTATGACAAGCATACACTCTCTCCTCCCCATGTCTGCATTTTCTCCGTACGTCTCTCTCGACCTCTCTCCCTTGCTTTTCAGACCCCTCTTGGCCACATTCTAGGGGTCTTCCTCTCTCGGTTCCAAACAACCACACACTATCTCCTCACCTTGCCTCCGTTGTCGAAGATGCATGTGTGATATGTTTGCATAAGACACGCACGCCTTTTCTCCACTTTCATCATGTGTTGTCCATGTCTCTTTCACACAAACACACACACACACACACACACACACACAGACACACACACACACTTTTTTCACTCTCTCTCTCTCTCTCTCTCTCGTTAGGGACTTTGTCACGTCCATAAGCATATGGATGTTTTGAAAAGTCAAACCTCAGAAAAGTTTGACCATGTATATGTGGAGAAAAACATTTGCATCCGGAACGATCATTAGATTCATCACAACATGTACTTACTTCATACTATCATTTATCTTTGGTATTGCAAATATAAGTAATTTCTTTATAAACTTGGTCAAAGTTTCAAAAGTTTGACTTAAAAAAATGTTGTAACTACATTATGGAATGGAGGGAGTAGCTCTTTATCTCTCTCTGCTATCTCTCACGGGCCTCCCCTCTCACTCGAACTCTCTATACCGACGGATTATACGCTCACTGTGTCAGCGTATAGCTCCGTATATTGTTTATTTGACCAGTACTCAACCAATCCACATGCTGCGTTGTTAGATCGTGTTCTGTATCTTGGTGTGCTGGCCCATGTGGCAGTGGGTGAAAATAAGTAAACTAGAGGGCAAACTTCTTGCGTGCGAAGGACGCACTCGCGCACAATTCACCACTGCGCGGCGGCATGCACAGAAGGACGCACTCGCGCACACCCAGCACACAACACACACCAGCACACGTGTACACCGGCGTCGCCGCCGGTTGAGATGGACGGCGAGGCAGCCAATAAGCGGAGGTCGCTCGAGCCAAAACCTCATCCGTGAGCACAGACTTCATCGGCCTCTCCCGGCGACATGTTGCTCGTCATCATCGGCCTCCTCCCCACCAAATCTGCCGTGCGGACCGCCCTGCTCTCCGGCGGTGGCGCCCCTCTGGCGCTGCGTCCCCTCAACCTCACCGTCGACGGCTGCCTGCAGCCGGGGATTGCAACGCACGGCCGCGATCTCCAAGATCCTTTCATCGCACCACAGGTCAGCCAGACGCCTTGACATCCGCATGTTCGGTACCAACTGCAAGGTCCAACCCAAGTTCGACGAGTGGTTCTTATCCCCCGCCCTAGATCAGCTCGAGGAGCTCAGCTTTGAAGCTGGACGATGTCACTCTCTGCCGCCATCCGCGCTCCGCCTCACGCCAACGCTGCGCCGCGCCAGCTTAAGCTCCTACTATCTTCTCCAGATTAATGCCGAGCCCGCCCTTCTTCTCCCTCAACTCAAGCAGCTCGACCTCTTCGACGTTGTCATCTCGAAGAAGGCTATGGAGCACCTGCTCCGCAGCTGTACAGCGCTCGAGTACCTTCGTCTTGAGCAGATCCACGTGTTCATTAGCCTCCACATCGCCTCGACGAATCTTCGATGGATTTATGTGTCTTGCTGGCCCCGCAACAAGACATCAATTGGGAAGAGATCACTCCAGCTGTTTCACGTTATGGTCATTGAGAATGCGCCTTTCCCTAAGAGATTGCTTGTATCGGATCTAGAAGGTCCAACAAAAATCAGGGTCATTGACACGCCAAAATTGACAGCGTTGGTGTACTCGTCTGCCAAATTCTCCGAACTCTTTATTGGATCCGTAATCGTTCAGGTACATCACTCATCTTCTTATCCGTCTTCTTGAAATTCACATTTTGAAATTTCTTCTTGATGTATTTACGACCGTCTTCCAGAAAATGATTCCCACAAGCTTGACCCAGTCCATGCGCATGGTGAAGATCTTAGCACTAAAATCTATCGGCCCCAATCTGGATCAAGTTGTTGGATTCCTTACATGCTTTCCGTGCACGGAGAAGCTACTCATCGAGGTGAAACTTCTTTCCTATTAGTAAACAGTAATCACAACGTAGCTCAGTTTTTTCATAATTTTCCCAAATTACGATGACAAGTGTAGTGTTCAAAACTACATCTACGCACTGCACCGAAAGAAATGTTCTTAGTATTGTTTCTCACGTGATCACCTGCATCATTTTTATGTTGTACTACTATAGTAGCCCAGGCTAGTCATAGTGGAAAGTAACTTAGACTACTCCAGTAACTCTATGGTTACCCTAAGGGCAAGTACTACCTCCGTCTTGGTTTACTCTTCCAATTTTGTAGTATCAAAATTTGACCATAGATTTAACTGACAAAATGTTAATGCATGTCACTAAGAACTATATCGTTGGATTCGTATTTAAACATAATTTCGAATGGTGTAATTTTTAGTGACATGCATTGGCATTTTCTTAGGTAAATCTATGGTCAAAATTTCATACTAAATACGACGTAGTATTCCCTCCGTCCCAAAATTCTTGTCTTACATTTGATTAGATACGAATGTATCTAACACTAAAATGTAACTAGATACATCAGTATTTAGACAAATTTAAGACAAGAATTTTGGGACGGAGGGAGTACAAAAGTGGGCTATGTAGGCCAAAACACGTGCCAGATTCACTTGTGATGCATTTGGCATCGATGGCCCTCCATTGCTCACTGTGCCCCAATCTGGATCACCTACTTTGCTCCGGTGCCAAATTAACTCACGCAATGAAAAAACATTTGTTTGGGAGAGTGAGAGGCTGGTGTAGTTGGTTTGATTGATTTGTTTATACATGTGGGTCTGTGTGCACAGCGGTGCCAACTCTCTCACATCGCGAGAGCGGTGCCAAAATCCTTTGATTTGACATTGATGCGTATTATGTGGCATACTTTTGCGAAATATGGCATCGGCCACATAGTGGAAGGCAACAAATGCCCAAGCTCTTCACGTGCTCCTAGTTAAATGAGAGGAAACAGAAAGATAGAGAGAGAGAGGGGGAGAGAGAGAGAGAGTGAAAAAATATCACTAGCCAGCCAACCCTGTCGTATGAGCGAATCATATTGGTATCTCTTGATGACACGGCAATCTTATGCAGCCAGCTGCTCTAATATGTTATCTTCTTTTGCAGATAAAAAAAGACCTGAAAGTGAAAAATGTGCTGCACTATAACAAACTCATCGAATGCCTTGATCTCCATCTTACAGAAATTGATTTGATCGACTACCGAGGCAGCACATCTGATATTAAATTGGCCAGGTTCTTTGTTCTGGAGGCAAGTGTGCTCAAGGTAATGAGGTTTGGCGTTCTCTGGCGCAACAATGAATGGCGTGCTGATCACCGCAAGCGTCTAAGCCTAAATGACAAAGTCTCCACAGAAGCTGAATTTGTTGTTGAAACATCAAGTGGCCAGAGACTCGAAAACTTATTTGCCCATTAGTGACTTGTCAGGGCGGTGGATTTTAGTTTGTCCGATAACGCTGCATCCACCTAACGTAACGAAAGTTCTTACGTAAACTTCCTAGTAATTCCCTCTTCCTAGGTGCAGCATTACTCCTAACATTTGTAATATCAGTATGAAACTTGTAATATTGTCGTGTCCTATTCCTGCATTTTCAAAATCCTGCGAATCAAACAGGTCCTGAGTTGGCGATGATGTTGTGCCTCCCATCTTTCACCAATAGCCGTCGGATCTAGATCTGACGCATACAAACCAAGCTTCTCCATTTTTGCAAAAAGATGCCCGCACTTGTTCCCTATTTACAAAAAACTCCTTGTCTCTCACAATCAGCCTTATCTCCTCCCCACCACATCTAGAAGGCCGTGGAAAAATCTGGCGCGATGGCCGCTGCCGGAGCCATCCACCCCCAATCTTGGTGTTCCGTGCAATGCACGGGCATCTACGCACGGGAAATTATGTCGAACAAGGCTAGTTGTAAGCAGGCTAGCTCTACAGCCATGATGATAGTGACTGCAGACGGTGAGGCTGACTATGGTATGCCGAACACGACGCCTATACTCAGGTGTCATCTCCGGCGCAGGGTCTTGTCACTTCACTGTGAGGAGCAGAACGTAATAATTTGACCAACGGGTAGTACAGTGCTAGTACTCCTAGGAGTACTACATTGGTACTACTACTACTAGTACTAGTAGCACCACCGTCTGGATTTAGGAGTACTACCACGTCCATCTGGATTTTAATGTTTGAATAGCAATATCTAGTAATGCATGTCACAAAAAATGTACTACTCCCTCTGTAAATAAATACATGGTGTTTTATTCCTATCGGCGAGAGAACTTAATTTTTTTGCTAACTAGAGTACTAATAGGATTACATGCAATGAACTAAACACTGCAGGTCATGTTTGGTAGTCTCAAGTCATTCAAAGCATGCACGGCCCACATCTCTCATTGGTTGATATGTCACGAAATAAGAAACAAGGAGGGAGTTAATGCACCGTGCCTAAGTGTTTTGAGATTATTTGGTTTTCGTAATGTGCCTTACACAACATTTTTGTTTACATGCATTAACATTTTATTAGTTAAATCAAAGGTCAAAACTTGGCGCAAAATGCAAAGGGGGCCAATAAACTAGTAAACATCAAACTTCTCTCGTTTGGCCCGAACTAGAGGTCCGGTGAGATGACTATACTGCACTGGCACGGAGGGGGCGCAACTTCATTGACTTACGGCAACTGCCTTTGGGTGAATGACACGTGGGCCCAGGGGGTGGCTGGCCCACCTATCATACAGCCAAAGGCAGGTGCAGTAGAGGGCCGAGGAGTAGTACGAAATCCTACGCACCTACGCACGCTAACCAAGGGCAAGAGTGATCACTTGAATCGCAAGATCAGTTGACTACTACCTCCGTCCTGGCTTATTAGTCTCCTTTGTAATTTGTGCTAAATTTTGACCAAACATTTAACTAACAAAATGTTGATGCATGTCAACAAAAATTATATTTTTGGATTCATATTTGAATATAGTTTTCAGTGATATAATTTTTAGTAACATGCGTAAACATTTTGTTAGTTAAATCAGTGGTCAAAATTTGACACGGATTATAATGGGGACCAATAAACCCGGACAGAGGTAGTAGAAGCTAAGCTAGACCCATGGAGGCGATGGGCGCGAGCATCAGCCGGCTGTGCTAGATGGTCCACGACGCCGGCCTGCGGCCCGGCAACGAGGAACGTGTCCAGGTAGTATTGCTTGAGGCCGCCAGGGCGAGGGGCCGCTTGGACGACAGCTTCGTCTCCTTGTTCGATGAGGTCCTCGTCGGTTTCCTCGACAAGTTCACCGTCGTCAAGAAGCTCGCGGACGACTTTGACGTAAGCCTCCAGCCGACGCGCCCAGGCTCTGCAATGCCCGCCACCCTCAATGGCCACTATGGTGACAACCTCTTCGACGCACTGGTGGCCCTGCGACTGCCCGTCGTCGCGCCGGAGAATGTCCACCTCGAGGTCGCGCTCGCCGCGCAGTGCCTGGCGCAGCAAGACACCATCAACATAATCACCCACGTCTACGCGCATGCAAGAGGAGGACGATAGGACTCTGGCTTTCTTGGACCGCAGGGCAACCTTGGACGACACTGTTCAGAAGCACATTGAGCTCGCCGCCAACGCCGCTGCTCCTCACACGTCGGTTGGTGACCCGGCGCACTAGGGCGTGAGGATGTCGTTGATGGATCCGTAAGTATTTTTATCTTTCCGTCAAATCCATGTAGTAGTATATGATACTCCCTCCGTCCAAAAATACTCGTCATCAAAATGGATAAAGAGGGATGTATGTAGAACTAAAATACGTCTAGATACATCCCCTTTTATACATTTTAATGAAAAGTATTTCTGGATGGAGGGAGTACTACAGTAATTATCTTACCTTTCGCATCAACTTCATAATTTTCGTACGTACTCCACGCATGAACGGCGCCAGAACCAAACTTCTCATTACTCTAGGAAAAATCGTTATTTTCTATCTATCGATCGCGCCATGGAGCAGAACCAAATTTTACATGTTACGAGTTCAAAAGGAAAAGCCTGCCGTGTTCGCGTCGCACCCCCACATGGTTGGTCCGGCACGCCGCTCAAGCGGGAATGCGTGCGGTGTTGCATTTTCACTTACAAGTGGCACCGTAGTTGAGCAAACCGACTATCGGCAAACCCCCACCCCGCCCATCGTGTGATGGCTGAGAAAACAGGAGGGAGAAGAGATGGCTGTAGCACGGACTCCAAGAAAATTGGTGTCGGATGGGACTCGTGTGGGTGGCGTGTGCCGTACTGCTAGACGTGAATGCTAGTTATGTCCCATGCCACCCCACTATATCGAGCCTATATCGAGGTACGTAGAACAAATTTCCTGCAGTCCGTGCTCAGCACTCCTGTATCTCTCTTCTCAGCCAGCCAGCGGACGCGCAGAGCCCATCGTCTGTTTGCTCACATGCGGTCCCACATGTCAGTGAAAACGCAAGCGGACCCACTGAACCTGCACATCTTTCACCTCGACGTGCTGGTGATGAAAAACAAATCCAAGAAAGATCTTCGGTGGCCGCTTTTGGAGTTACTCAAGAGTAGTAAGATTCTATTTACAGTTTAACCCAGGATGCACATCTCGTGGCTTCAACTACCAGTCTATTTTCTTTCATGACACGACCTGGATGCTGGATGTCCCACGTGTCGGCAAAAGGAGTAAGATCCCGACCAAATCTTCGATTGTGCTCTCGGATTAGACTAGTTGTGCTAACTTAAAAAATTTATTGTGTACTCCCTCCGTTCCAAAATACTTGACTTCCATTTGTCCAAAAATGGATGTACCTATATACTAAAACATGTCTAGATACATATATATTTTGACAAATAGAAGGCATGTATTGTGCAACGGAGGGAGTAGAATGGATGCAAGTTTTTGTATTGGGAATAAGAGTACATCCATATATTGATAGAGCGCAATTTAGTAGATGTTCTATCACTTTTAGCTAGCACAGAGACTATAGATGAGATTAGTGCACTTGTTGATACTCCTACTTGGTATGCGCGTTGCTGCTTAGACGCAGAGAAAAACGGGCCGGAGGGAGTACTAGAATAGAGGCTAGACATGAGACTAGATGCGAGGAAGCAACGTCTACTTCTTTACACTCGAAGAAGAGAGAAGCACGCAAGATCGAGCTTCCGCAGATCAACAATAGATGCATCGAAAAGGCACTAATCCAACTTACAGGAGTAGTAAAATGTATTCTTGTGGTTCTTGTTTTCTTTGGTCTTGCTTTTCTAGTCAAAATTATCGTTGGAGTTCGTGCAAAACGGAGGTCCGTTTTGGGTCGTGCGTTGCAGTTGGCCTTACAAGTGGGACCGCAGTTAAGGAAACCGACTATCAGCAAACCCCCATCTCGCCCGCCGCGCGATGGCTGAGTTAGAGAAACGATGAGGTTGAAGAGATTGCTCTAGCACGGACTCCAAGAAATATGGTGTCAGATGGAAGTTGTGCTGGTGGCGTGTGCCGTACTCCTGGACGTGAATGCTTGTTCTGACCCATGCCACCCTACTACTCCTACTACTTACTATATAGTACTACTACTAGTATCGAGGATTCGAGGTGCTGGTTACGTAGTACAATATGGCTACAGTAAAAACACCCGCACGACGCGCGAAGCATGTGAAGCTAGTACAAATAGTGTACTACTATTGTTGATTGGCCTCATCCGATAACCTGTTGCAATGCACGTACAATTATGTATTCAGAAAATATTTTTTGCCTCGTCGCACCACTCACTCACAGAAGCAACTCGAAAGCCATTCATAAATTTAGTAAGTTTATCACAGGCATATCATTTTATTACATACAACAGGTCATCAACCCACATCAACAACGAGGATACATTATAAGTACTAAAGTTTTCACCACACAACAAATAACAAGCAATGAAATGAACTTCAACTCAACCATTCCTCGGCGTTGCAAACGTTTGCTTTGAACCACAAGTGATTCTCTGGGACGGGCCATCCATTGTCGATCTGGAGACCAACGCAGGACTGATCATCCAGGCTGAAGCGGCCTACTATATCAGTACCAGGGTAGGGAACCACCCAAATGTCCGAGGTATAGACACAGTTGCTTCTCATAAATGGTAGTAACGTTGTGTCAACAGCAGTTGGATCGCCTTTCACCATCATTGGATAGTTTTGTCCAAGGAAGAGCGAGTTTTCTCCAAGACTATCAATTCTATACCAGGGAGAAGGAGTTGGCGCTAGCACACTAGTATCCATCCCGAATACCATGCAACGGGTGTTGGAATAGGTTCGGAGAGTGCGACCATGGGAGACTGCACCTGCTTCCTTAGCAGTAACATCATCAGTGGGCTGTATACACACGAGAAGAGGTGATCCATCAGAATTAGTTGCCAGGCGCCAAATAGTATATGGGCGCTGCTCGTCCTCATGCTCGTGATCATCACCATCATCATCTCCCCCTTGGTTATAAAAATCTTCAAGTATAGGTGGTGGAATGTTCACAGAACCTTGGAAACACAAGAAGAAGGTTAATTAGTAAGGCTGGCCATAGTGGGGGTAACATAAGTAGTATCATGCACTTGGGACTCGCAAACATGCTTATGTTGCAGGCAATTAAGGAAGAGAGAGATGGTTATAGTAACATAGGTAGGGCAATAAATGAGACCATCTATGATACTAATCTAAGATACTATGCACTAAAGGGAAACTTGCTAACCCGCATGCATGTGGATGAAACAATTATAATTACGGTGGAAGACAAACGTATCGAAACAACGAGGATGCCATGCAAAAACAGTGCCACGAGTGCAAGGCCCTCGTATTGAATTGCATCACAGTACTCATCCGTGTACAGAAACTGATTTTTGAGCAATATCCATCCAGTCAAACCACTGAGGACGGCAACAAGCTTGTCGAAGATAGCAACAACTTCATAGTTGTTGTAATTCCAAGAGCGGTTGGGACTCGAGAAATTGCTATCTTCCGTAGAAGGCAGTCACCATGATTGTATTTGAACGTACGTACAATACCGGTGTGCTCAACCTCTGGGCAGTCTGCTGAGATTTTTGGAAGTGGAACCCGGTCACGAGTGTACACATTCACAATTTCCCACTCGCAGTTGGACCCAATGTAAACAACCCAATCTCCATGTTCGATGAGATTTTTGCACTACAATACGAAAATAAGGAGGGAGGATAACTTCAAAATAAAAGTTGCCTAAATGGTGATTTGGACCAATATTATTTAATTGTACACATGGAGCAAGAAGTGCCTATGTGTATGTGTCTATATTGCATGTGCATGGCGCCTGTATTGCATGTCTGCATGTATGAACTACTTAGCCCAGCACATGCATGTACGTAGAGTTTGTACAAATATATGTTCGAGTATTTACGGCCGGCCGGCAAGCGCGTGTATACTTCTCCGAGTACCCGCAAAGAATACGTACTTGAAATACGTGAAAGCTAATGTTGCATTGGGTTCAATATGCACTTACACACGTACGTGGCTGAGTTTTTGGCTAGTAACACTTTGATGAGCACGTACAAGGTTTGATTTGGCAAGTAAAGACTAATTCAGAATAAAACCTTACGGCTGACTAGGGATTTTACAAGCACCATCGTTGCCAAAGGAAGTACCATCTGCTGCAATTACCGCTCAGATTCTGGTATGGTATGCACGAGTGTGGCTTTCCTTTCTTTGCGCTGGCGTGTATGTCAAGAAGATCAACGAACAAAGTAAGTACTATTGAAGAGATTAAACAAGGAAAGAAGAAGACGTTTTCTTGGTAAAGATGGTGGGGACGGCCAGAGGCTACGTGAGTACCTGGCCTCCTCGTGCCTATATAAACACAAGACCGCAAGAGGGGGGGAACCCACGCAAGAGGAGGAGGCAAAGACCAAAGGCCAGGAAGGAGAAGCACCCGTGGTGCAGCGTCAAAGAGATCGTGCGGACGTACGCGCACCGCCTCGGAGGTGGCACTGGCTATGTTCCATGCTATGTGATGGGCCGGCGGCTGCGACGAGGGGTGTGTGCAAGGCGCGCCCTGCGTGTTCGCTACCACGTGTCGCTTGCAGCGGCGCCAGACGGATGCTTCGCGGCACTAGAGAAGAAGAACGCGTCCGCCAGGGCGGCGGCAGTGGGAGCGTGTTGCGGATGGCGGGCAGGCATTTGGCGAGATGAAGAACAGGCAGCAACGCATGCCCTGCTGACTCACTTCTTTGATATATATGTGTTTTGGTCAAACAGGTTTCACAGGAGGAGGCAGAAGAACGCAGCAGAACCTCACACCCGTACACGGCGGAAACGAGGCACGAAGCATCAGGAGAAGAGCCACATGGTGGACGCGCCTGCGGCATCGGTGGCACGCAAGCCAGCAAAGATGCGGCAATGACGGCAACGACAACGCGGAGGCACACACTCGATGGCAGTGATGAGCGCGCCTGCAATGGATTGCCTCCGACTGGAGTTCGGCTGCCCGCAAGCAAACCGGCGTCTGCCGGGATGGAGAACAGGGAGCAAAGCAAGCCCTACTAATTTATTGTACTTCTTGTCTTTCATCCTACAGGTGTTACAGCAATCCAAGGAGGATCTGACGCAACCGGGGAAGAGGAGAGGAAACACCAGCCAGGCGAGACCTGCCGCCGGCGGCGGCAGCGTGTACGGCGGCCTGGTTCACGATGGTGCAAGTACACATGCTAGAGGATGCGACCGCGACGGTGACACCCGGTCCGAGCTCGAACACGCGACGGAGCACACATGAGGTCGTTGCATGTCAAGTCAAGCTAGTTTTTTAGAGGGCCTGGAGACATCCAGCGTTGCATGGCACATGCACGCAAGGGCACATACGGTGCCCTTCACTTCACTGTCATTTCTTTTATATTCTTAGTACAGCAGATTGCATCAAGAGAACAAGGCACCAAGTCGAAACACCACTCAGCCAGAGGCGATGCATCTCCAGGAGCAAAGTCATCAACCGGAGAGACCATGGAGATGAGAGAACGAGCGTGGCGCTCCCATGGCGGATGCGTTCCAAGCTCATATGTCATGGAGACGAAATAATGGTTGGGCACTCAGGAGATATATGCAACGGCTAGCACGTCCTCTTCTTTCTCTATGGTAAGTACGTTTTTTTTTGTTTTTCCTGTACCAGGTGCAACAGATGCGGCGGACGATGCGCCTAGTGGGAAAGACCGTGGAAGATGCGGCGCTCTTCTCGTACCTGGTGCAATGGAGGCAGCGCACAACGCGCCCAATGGAGGTGGCCGCGGACGATGTTGCGCTCTTCTTGTACCCGGTGCTATGGAGGTGGCGGACGACGCGCTCAGCGGAGGTGGCTGCGAACGATGTGGCGCTCTTCTCGTAGGAGCAGTTGAGGCGGTGGACGGCGTGCCCAATGGAGGTGGCCGCGGACGAAGTGACGCTCTTCCCATACAAGGTGTTGTCGAGGCGGTCGATGACGCGCCCAACGGAGGTGGCCGCGGACGATAAGCGCTCTTCTCGTACCCAGCGCAATCAGGCGGTGGATGACGACAGACCCGGCGGTGGTGGCTGCGGACGAAGTGGCACTCTTTCTCGTACCAGTGGACGACGATGCAGGACAAGGAGACTGCATCAACAACGCCAGGTCCATCGCCAACATCATCAACACAGTGCCGCGGGGGATTGCAGTGTGGAGCACGCAAGGAGGACGTAGGTGTGGCGCTCGTTGGGGACACCGTCGATGTCTGCTTCGTCAAGATGGAGCCCGGAGGCATGGAGGCTCGCGAGGATGCCGTCGTCGTGCCGTGGAGGATGGCGATATGGAGCTCGCCAGGACGACGCCCATCGGCTTCTTCATCAAGCTGGCGCCACGGAGGACGAAGGCGTGGAGACTCGTGAGGATGCCACCGTCGTGCCGCGGTGGATGACGCCATGGAGCTCGCCAGGACGACGCCCATAGTCTTCTTCATCAAGCTGGCGCCACGAAGGACGAAGGCATGGAGGCTCGTGACGATATCGCCGCCATGCCGCGGTGGATGGCGCCACGGAATTCACCAAGACGACGCCAATGTTAACATCATCAAGCTGGACACCGGAGGCATGGAGCTCGCTGGGATGCCGCTGTGTGCCGCGGAGGACGACGAGGACATGGAGCTTGTCAGGATGACGTCCATCATCAACATCATCAAGCTGGTGTCGCGGAGGACGGAGGCGTGGAGCTCGCGGGACGGCACCACCGATGTCTACCTCGTAAAGATGGAGCCCGCGGCCCGGAGTCATGAAGATGACACACGCCCTCGGTGCTGCCAGCAACATGGAGCCCGCTATGCGAGGAAGAGGTGCTACGCGACAACATGGATTTACCAACCCTTACCACGGTCCCGTGAGGTGTGCCCTTGTCTTGGCAGACCGCTGTAAACTCGGCGTCTAGTCGAGACGAGGTACCACTACATGGTGCTCTCCATGGCCCAGAGCCCATGAAGACGAGGCGTGATGGCGAGGAGGCATCATGGCTTCACCAACACTAAGTTTCGATGGCCCTGTGAGGCGGGGTCCCTTGTCTTGACGGACCGTCGTAAACTCGGCGTCCAGCTGAGACGAGGTGCCAACCACGCCGGCCTTGCCGATATGAGCGAGCGTTGGTTTTACACTGACACCGGTCTCCACAAAAGAATACTCTCGCGAGGCGACCCCTTGTGTACCCCGACGAAGCCGCTACATCGTCAAGAAGTCCGAGCCAAGCAGGATCCATGCTATTCCAACACTAACTACATCAACGCTGTCAAGACCGACGAGGGGCGACGGCGAGGGCGGGCATGGCTAGCACAAAGTCATGTTTTGAGCGGCATGTGTACCAACGAGGACACGGGCTTTGCCGCCGCCCATACCACACACACACACACCATCGTCATCATGCATGGAGAACGCGAAGCGAAGACGACGAAGACGACCGCACGGCTTAATTGGAGGTGTCTCGCGGAGTAACCCGCGGGAGTAATTAACCGGGAGCCTTCCGAGGCCCCGGGAACCAAGAGACCGCAATCGCTAAAGTCAGGCTGGCCGCGCTAGTAGGCAACGGAGCGCATATGTAAAGGGATCTTGTATTTTTCTTTCTCCATTGAGAGATTAATAAAGTGCATGTTTCCCTATCTTTAATTGTGTACTTAATACACTGGCACGCCCGCAATATTTTATTTTCCCTGTTGCGTAGAGAGATAATAATACAATAACCCACGTTGTTTTATTATTTTTCATGTCAAACAAATTGGCACGCCCGGTGGGACATGGTTCTCCTCCCATCTTTGCTTCGATGTGGTCGTCGAAATCGTCTTCGCCAATCTCCCAATATGCACAACATGCCGCAAGGATCTCCACTTGTAAGAACCCTTTCTGCAGGTGGATTCTCCCGCGGTGGCAAGTCGGAGCCAGTGATGGTACATTTCAAATCATTGCCGCCCATGGTCGTCGTCGAGCACGAGAAGGTCTACATGCACCAAGCTCAAGATCTTGTGCAGTTTCAAAATGTGCAGTCGAAGAAGGCGCAAAGGAGGGAGGCCGCCAACGCGAAGAAGGAGCGTCACAAGCTAATGTTTGAGGCGCGCGCCCTGTTGAAGGAGTCAACAAGGGCATACATGAAAGCAGATGTGGAGGCAGCTCAACCTCTCCGGACTATGGCCTCCAACAAGCGGGCAAGTGCGGCGTCCCTCCACACCTCTGCCGGACTGCACACTCGGAGCGCCAACACCAACACCATGGCGCACCATGGGTGAAGTATTGCAAGGCCCTACAGGCTCCCTCAACCTCAACAATACTTGAAGAGGTGCATGCGCGCCATGTCTCCACAACTCGGCAGTTGATGGCGATCACTCTCCAACGGTAATACATTCACCGTTCCATGTTGTGAGGCACGCCAACAGGTGGCGAGGAATCAAGGTGTGGATCCTCGCCAACTCCAGGAACATATGAACCATATCCAAAGGCGGCTCCATGATCAAGGAGCACCAAATACTTCATTAATGCAGGGTGAAGGTGGGATGAGGCGCCAATCCCGAAGTTATCGTCCTCAACATGAGAGCATCGGCGAGAGTCTTCACCAACTCACCACTTAGAGAAGGGACATCCTAACATGGGCCCACATTGTAAACGATGGTTAGACGTCAAGACAGTGGGAGCAATCCTAAACACTCAACAGTGGCGATCATAGGACCCTCTACGGCAAACACTTCCACCACGACATGCGCCCTGTCCTTGGTAGGGAGCTCGGCCACAACTCAAGGAGATGGCGTACAGGGCTGCATTGTCCACTCGACACCATGCGCCACCCCGTCCTCTCCAGGTGAAGGTTCATCAATGCAGCCACCAACCGGAGCTCACCTAAGGTGATACATCACTCATCCAAGGCGGGTACCGACCACACCATCATCGACATTTATGTGGCCCCATGACAGGGCGCCGACTACACCTTCGTCAACATGGAGTGCCCCCAAGACGGGCGCCATCCACCTCTGTCGACACGGAGCTCGGTTAGGCAGGGCTCCTTTTTCACCTCCGTCGACACAGATTTGGATAAAGATGGGGCACCGTCTACACCTCTACCAATGCGGAGCAAGCTCGAAGGCGGAGCACTATCTACGCCATTTCCTCCAAGGAGCTCACCTAAAGTCGGGTGCCGTCTACATGTCCTCGGATCCTACCCGAGGCCGCCGCACTTTTCGTATCATGGTCGACACGGAGCTCGGCTAACGGCAGGCATCTTGTACACCATCTTGAAGCTCATCCGAGGCGGGGCATTGTCAGCCACCCAGAACATGGAGGTCGCCCAAGGTGGGATACCTACACTGCCATCGACATGCAGCCCATCGATGTTGACGCACCATCTACACCAGCATCGACGTGGAGCTTTCCTAAAGCGGGGCTTGGTCGACACTACCGTCTACACAGAGCTTGGCCCGCGGAGGGCTCGGTCTACGCTGCCGTTGACGCGGAGCACACCCAAGGTGTCATGCAATCTGCGCTGTTGAACATGCCTAAGGTGGGGACGCTACATACACTATCACTGGCACAAGTTGGGTGTCATTTATGCCGCCGCTGAGGCGGAGCGCCAGCCGTATTATTGAAAACATGGAGACCATCCGGGCAGGTCGCCATCTACGCTATTGGAAAAGGAGCTTTCCTGAGGCGGGAACAACGTTTACCCCGTCGCCGACATAGAGCTCGCCTAAAGGCGGGCAACATCTACACCAACCTAGAGCTCGCCCAAGGCGGGTGCACCTCCTACACCGCCACTGAGGCGGAGCTCAAAATCTACACCTTCGATGACACGAAGCCCGTCCAAGTCCACCTTGCATGGCTTCATGCCGCCAACCCTGTGTTGCTGCTTGTTGAGGCGGCAACATCGTGAACATCTACCCCAACATCCACAGGATGCACGCCCACAACATCGTCCAAGCACCGGCGAGGTGACGCTGTACTCCGCCGACTTGTCTTTTACCGATGAAGAAATCCATATCTTGCCAGGCACCGACGAGGCGAAGGCATGTCATCCGGTCCGACACCGACAAGGCGGACACCACTAGGCCGGGCACCGACGAGGCGAAGGCCGCCCACTTCATCATCGGACAACGATAAGGCGGAAGGATATGGCTAAGCATGGCCGGAGCGATGGACGTACCGCTCTCCCCTTCACTTCATCACCACATCCCCATCATATACACCAGGACAACAACGCAATCAAAGTCTTCAACAAGACACTCAGCAAGATACTCAAGAAGACAGTGACAAGGAATCGGACAGACTGGCATGATCGCCTCTTTGAGTCCTTATGGGCGTACCGTGTCACAGACCGTACACCAACACAGGAGACTCCGTTTTCTCTTGTTTACGGGAGTGAGGCGGTCCTACTACTGGAGGTCCAGCTACCTTCTTTGAGGGTGGCTATCCAAGATGAGATCACCCAAGATGAACAGGTACAACTGTTGTTTCAGGAGCTCGACGCCCTTGAAGAGGGGCGACTTAATGCCCTACAGAACCTGGAGCTTTACCGCCAGAATATGGTGAGAGCTTATGACAAGCTCGTCAAGCAACGCGTCTTCCGAAAGGGTGAGTTGGTTCTCGTGCTCAGGCGACCCATCGTCGTGACACATAAGACGAAGGGCAATTTCGAGCCAAAGTGGGAAGGACCATACATCATCGAGCAAGTCTACGACGGGGGAGCATACCAGCTCGTCGATTCTCAGGGAGTCCGACCAAAGCCCCCAATCAACGGAAGGTTCCTCAAAAAATATTTTTCTTAAAATTTTGCCTCTTTTGTTTCTTTTCGGATTTTCATTGGGGAAACTTTTTCTGTGGGCTTTCGGATCCACGATGCTTTCTCCTTAGCATTTCGTGGATATATCTAGTTTTCCCCAATTTTTACGGACTAAGTCCAACAGAAAAATGGCTTTCCCCTGTCGCACTACGCTGTTGATTGAAGTTTTGGCTACCCTAGGACTTGTTGGAGGGCGGCACAATGTGTCGATTTGCAGGTGGAGCGGCTCCTACACCCACAATGCACGACACGTACAAGGTGTATGCTTCCGAAGGCAGCGGAGATGATTATTTGGGCACTTCTGAGTATTGAGACCCCACGCTCTTCATGTTTCCTGGCATGCCTCGTGTTCACAGAGACTCGCACTTCAGGGAAGACTATAGGAAAAGATCATGGAGGGCTGCCTAACTCAACACAAGTTGGTTTGGTGCGTAGTCACATGGGAACCCTGGGGTGCGCCACCAGAAGCCCCAGATAATGTGCTAGAGGGTTTTTCTTAGTCCACAGAGGTGAACAGTTCCCTTCCAAGTTCCCAAGGTGGGTCCCGAAGAATCCTGGAAGAAGAGTCCCCAAGAAGTTTGAGCCGAATGTCAAAACAAGTCCTTGAAGTCCGCAGCCAATCAATCATCCACGTGAGCAATAAGATGAAATTCTGAAAGTCCAAGAAGCAAATTCAAGAAAGAAAATCCCAACAGTCCAGGAAGCAATCAAGCGGTCCCAAGCAGTAAGGAACCCACTGGAAGGAAGGCGGGAGGTATCTGTTCACCACCCCTCAATATGCATGAAGAAAAATCGCCAAGCCGTTGTCCCAAAACCATTTATCCTGAACTTATCACACCCAAGTTTCTAGGTTCATGGGGCGTGTGCAGGGGGCATGTTGAGCTGTGGGGGTCCTCAGTATGATGATGGACTAGAGTATGAATTTCTGTTGCCTCTCGAAAGCATCCTGAAACACGGCGTCTTCATACACGTACACCGAAGCTTATTTAAGTTGTTGGGTTGCAATCGTCAAGGTCTTAGATGGTTCCCAATGACAAGTCCTTCGGTAGCCTTCTCGGATATCACGCCTATAGCTGGTGTATAACGGGAAAGCCGACATTTTAAAACCCGCAAACAAAAAAAAATTCTGTCTCTTTGTCGCATGTTTTCGTTTGGTGTTCCTAGTTGTGCTCCTCCAACATCTTTGCAACCATGGAGAGTCCCTTCCTGTTGTCGTCGACGACATTCCGACAACAACCACTTCATCGAACTACGTCTTGGGTGTTTGGGTGCAGCAATACCCATGCGTCCCTGATAACACCGATGACAGCCCGACAACCAATGGTCTACACCGACACGCGAGATGGGCGCTAGAAGGCCACGCCTGCGCTCACGAAGGTGGAGCAGATTCGTCTCCGCAGCCCCGTTCTCCAGCAACAATGAAGCAGGGGGGCAACGTCAACCCCTCAATTATCCGTAAGGCCGATGGCGTCCCGGCGCACCACCAGAATTGTCACACCATGGATGGTGTGACGGTTCTCTCAACGAAGGGGAGCTATCGATGGTCTACCGATGCCTCGGCTACATCAACACAAGGAGATCATGGGAGCAGTGCAATGCGCCAGTGCGGCCAGCATGAATCTGTGAAACCCTCCAATCAAGTCGGCTGGCACCGCAGCAGCTAGAAGGTCGCGACAAGATTGGTAAAATTTGTTTTTTGTTTTCAGGATAAGGCATGATGTTTTGCCATGGAATGAAGATGGGATAGGTTTTTTTCGTTGGCTGGCATGGTGCCTGTTATACGATCCAATGAACTCCCTAGAGAACACAAGTGTGGATGGACATGCCTACACTAATTTTCATTGTTACTAATCGATCATCTTCAGGGGAGGCGAGAACATCGTCACCAAGATGTCATCTCCAGGAGGCTGCATATGAATCATGCGCCTAGCAAAGAACAACTATTCACCGAGTCAAGCTCGACTTGCTCCACACTCAAACTCGACTCGGTGAGGGGGCATTTGTTCGATGAGATTTTTGCACTACAATACAAAAATAAGGAGGGAGGATAACTTCAAAATAAAAGTTGCCTAAATGGTGATTTGGACCAATATTATTTAATTGTACACATGGAGCAAGAAGTGCCTACGTGTACGTGTCTATATTGCATGTGCATGGCGCCTGTATTGCATGTCTGCATGTATGAACTACTTAGCCCAGCACATGCATGTACGTAGAGTTTGTACAAATATGTGTTAGAGTATTTACGTAGAGTTTGTACGCGTGTATACTTCTCCGAGTACCCGCAATGAATTCGTACTTGAAATACGTGAAAGTTAATGTTGCATTGGGTTCAATATGCACTTACACACGTACGTGGCTGAGTTTTTGGCTAGTAACACTTTGATGAGCACGTACAAGGTTTGATTTGGCAAGTAATTAAAGATTAATTCAGAATAAAACCTTACGGCTGACTAGGGATTTTACAAGCACCATCGTTGCCAAAGGAAGTACCATCTGATGCAATTACCGCTCAGATTCTGGTATGGTATGCACGAGTGTGGCTTTCCTTTCTTTGCGCTGGCGTGTATGTCAAGAAGATCAACGAACAAAGTAAGTACTATTGAAGAGATTAAACAAGGAAAGAAGAAGACGTTTTCTTGGTAAAGAAGATGGGGACGGCCACAGGCTACATGAGTACCTGGCCTCCTCGTGCCTATATAAACACAAGACCGCAAGAGGGGGGGAACCCACGCAAGAGGAGGAGGCAACGACCAAGAGGAGGAGGCAACGACCAAAGGCCAGGAAGGAGAAGCACCCGCGGTGCAGCGTCAAAGAGATCGTGCGGACGTACGCGCACCGCCTCGGAGGTGGCGCTGGCTATGTTACATGCTATGTGATGGGCCGGCGGCTGCGACGGGGGGTGTGTGCAAGGCGCGCCCTGCGTGTTCGCTACCACGTGTCGCTTGCAGCGGCGCCAGACGGATGCTTCGCGGCACTAGAGAAGAAGAACGTGTCCGCCAGGGCGGCGGCAGTGGGAGCGTGTTGCGGATGGCGAGCAGGCATTTAGCGAGATGAAGAACATGCAGCAACGCATGCCCTGCTGACTGACTTCTTTGATATATATGTGTTTTGGTCAAACAGGTTTCACAGGAGGAGGCAGAAGAACGCAGCGGAACCTCACACCCGTACACGCGGAAACGAGGCACGAAGCATCAGGAGAAGAGCCACACGGTGGGCGCGCCTGCGGCATCGGTGGCACGCAAGCCAGCAAAGATGCGGCACTGACGGCAACAACGACACGGAGGCACACACTCGATGGCAGTGATGAGCGCGCCTGCAATGGATTGCCTCCGACTGGACTTCGGCTGCCCGCAAGCAAACCGGCGTCTGCCGGGATGGAGAACAGGGAGCAAAGCAAGCCCCACTAATTTATTATACTTCTTGTCTTTCATCCTACAGGTGTTACAGCAATCCAAGGAGGATCTGACGCAACCGGGGAAGAGGAGAGGAAACGCTAGCCAGGCGAGATGCGGCGTCGGCGCCGGCAGCGTGTACGGCGGCCTGGTTCACGACGGTGCAAGTACACATGCGAGAGGATGCGGCCGCGGCGGTGACACCCGGTCCGAGCTCAAACACACGACGGAGCACACATGAGGCCGTTGCATGTCAAGTCAAGCTAGTTCTTTAGAGGGCCTGGAGACATCCAGCGTTGCATGGCACATGCACGCAAGGGCACATACCGTGCCCTTCACTTCATTGTCGTTTCTTTTATATTCTTAGTACATCAGATTGCATCAAGAGAACAAGGCACCAAGTCGGAACACCACTCAGCCGGAGGTGATGCATCTCCAGCAGCAAAGTCATCAACCGGAGAGACCATGGAGATGAGAGAACGAGCGTGGCGCTCCCATGGCGGATGCGTTCCAAGCTCACACGTCATGGAGCCGAAATAATGGTTGGGCACTCAGGAGATATGTGCAACGGCTAGCACGTCCTCTTCTTTCTCTATGGTACGTACGTTTTTTTTTGTTTTTCCTGTACCAGGTGCAACAGAGGCGGCGGACGATGCGCCTAGTGGGAAAGACCGTGGAAGATGCGGCGCTTTTCTCGTACCTGGTGCAATGGAGGCAGCGCACAACGCGCCCAATGGAGGTGGCCGCGGACGATGCTGCGCTCTTCTCGTACCCGTTGCTATGGAGGTGGCGGACGACGCGCTCAACGGAGGTGGCTGCGAACGATGTGGCGCTCTTCTCGTAGGAGCAGTTGAGGCGGTGGACGGCGTGCCCAATGGAGGTGGGTCATGACGGCGGACGCTCTTCCCCTACAAGGTGTTGTCGAGGCAGTCGACGACGCGCCCAACGGAGGTGGCCGCAGACGATAAACGCTCTTCTCGTACCCAGCGCAATCAGGCGGTGGATGACGACAGACCCGGCGGTGGTGGCTGCGGACGAAGCGGCACTCTTTCTCATACTAGTGGACGATGATGCAGGACAAGGAGACTGCATCAACACCGCCAGGTCCATCGCCAACATCATCAACATAGTGCCGCGGGGGATTACGGTGTGGAGCACGCAACGGGGACGTAGGTGTGGCGCTCGTTGGGGACACCGTCGACGTCTGCTTCGTCAAGCTGGAGCCCGGAGGCATGGAGGCTCGTGAGGATGCCGTCGTCGTGCCGTGGAGGATGGCGATATGGAGCTCGCCAGGACGACGCCCATCGGCTTCTTCATCAAGCTGGCGCCACGGAGGACGAAGGCGTGGAGGCTCGCGAGGATGCCACCGTCGTGCCGCGGTGGATGACGCCATGGAGCTCGCCAGGACGACGCCCATAGTCTTCTTCATCAAGCTGGCGCCATGGAGGATGAAGGCGTGGAGGCTCGTGAGGATGTCGCCGCCATGCCGCGGTGGATGGCGCCACGGAGTTCACCAAGACGACGCCAATGTTAACATCATCAAGCTGGACACCGGAGGCATGGAGCTCGCTGGGATGCCGCTGTGTGCCGCGGAGGACGACGAGGACATGGAGCTTGTCAGGATGACGTCCATCATCAACATCATCAAGCTGGTGTCGCGGAGGACGAAGGCGTGTAGCTCGCGGGACGGCACCACCGATGTCTACCTCTTAAAGATGGAGCCCGCGGCCCGGAGTCATGAAGATGACACACGCCCTCAGTGTTGCCCGCAACATGGAGCCCGCTATGCGAGGAAGAGGCGCTACGCGACAACATGGCTTTACCAACCCTTACACGGTCCCGTGAGCTGTGCCCTTGTCTTGGCAGACCGCTGTAAACTCAAGGCGTCCCCGAGACGAGGTACCACTACATGGTGCTCTCCGTGGCCCAGAGCCCATGAAGACGAGGCGTGATGGCGAGGAGGCATCATGGCTTCACCAACACTAAGTTTCGATGGCCCTGCGAGACGGCCCCTCTCTCCCTCCTCACCGGTGGTCACAGATCCGCCGGGGAAGAAAAGGACGTGCAGCGTTGACGCACTCGTCATCGGCGAGCGAGGTCATGCACTGACGACAAGGCCGTCCTCTCAGACCTAGCGCCCGTTTGGGATGGCCTCCGTCCCCAAGCTCGCTGCCGTAGTGTGTGCGGAGGACGATGATGTGACGCCCGGATAATTAGGCTACAGTAATCCCACGTTAATGATGCCACGTCACCACAGTTACTGTTGTTAATATCACTTCGATTCAGATCCCGTCCAAATTCAAATTTAAATTGCAAGACAAAATTTTATTTCTTCAAAGAGTAGAATAAAAATGTTCGTCGGGATGCAAATATTCACCAACTAATTTTCATGTTGAAACCAACTTCATTTGTATCACAAATAAACTCCTAGAAAATTAATAAGAGGTCCAATAGAAGTTAAAATAACCAATTAAATATAAACCTAAATTTTTTAATGTCCCCAAACTCGTGAGCCACTCCAGATTTATTGCCTTTGATTTATATGTGAGATCTCATATGTAACAAAAAAAATCAATTGATGTCAAAAGAAATACAAAACAGTAAAGACAAATTAGAAAAACGGAAAAGTAAGAAAAGGAGTATAACTTACCGGTTGGTCTGGGCCGTAAGTGTACAGTGGTTGGCCCAGCCCAACAGGAGATGCCTCCTACCTCTCTGCGTGCGTGTCGCCATGGCTGCCCTCGGATGCCTCTCTATCGGCCGATGCTCGACGCGTGCTGCTACAGGGGATCGAGGAGAGGATAAGAAGGCCCCAGGAACCCTCGACCGAACCCTAGGCCATCCCTTTCCCCTCGCATCCCCCCACGCTCTCCCTCCCGAGCTCAGCCGCTCGTTGTCGTCATCGTGTCGACGTCGATGCCGCGCATCGTAGCTTCCCCATGGCGCCAGAAGATGTCCAGGAGACGGGCCTCTTCGTATTCATTCTCTACGTGAACCTACTCGAGCTGGAGCGCCCTGAAGCCGCCGCCATCGACCCATCCCCTTCGGCCATGGATGCCCGCGCCGCCGTTCGATCCGTTCGCCTCCGACCACCTCGTGCCACCCGAGCTCGTCAACGCGTTCACCGTGAGCTTGCGCACCTCCTCTCCCTCTTCATACGCTCACGCTGCGTACTCTAGTCACGGGTTCGTAGCACCGCCATCGCCACCGCCGCGGACCACTCCGACCACACATGTCCGCGGCCGCCTTCCTCGACCGTGCCTCGCGCCGCCTGAGCACGCGAAACGCGCGACCCGTGCTCCCCTGCGCTTTGCCGGCGCGTGCGCTCGTCAGCCCGCACAGCCACCTCTTCCGGCCGCGCCTCTCTTCCTCCTTGCTGCTGATGTGCCGTGCTCGCCGCCTCCGTTGCCTTGTCACTGCACTGCTGCCGTCCTAGCCCCGCCTCTGGCGTTCCTCCCCCTGTGACGCCGCACCCCGCCTCCCTGCTGCTACTGGCTCGGCCACCACCGCAGCCGGCCCAACTTCCTCCTCGCTGCCGCCTCGCTCCTGCCATCACAGCCACGCCGTGGCCTCCCTGGCGCGGGCGTGCCCAACCGAGGCCACCGCTGGTTTTTGCCTAGTGGGCTCAGGGCTTTAACCCACTATTTAGGCCACTAATCCCCCTTTTTAACTTAATGAGCCTCTGACACGTGGGCCACCCTCTAATAACCCCTAAATTAAGAATTAACTAAACACTGTTAGAAAACTACAGAGTATGGCAACTGGGCCCCACCTGCCATATTTGACTAGTCAACGGTCAAACCAGTTGACTGTTGACTGGGCTGATGACTGGGCTGTTGACTTGGTCAACTGGGACCCCTTGGACCCACATGTCATCCTCTGGTACACTCTTGTGTACACTGTGCTGGGTGCACATAGCATTTTAGCATTTATTTTGGTATTAATATTAATTCTAGAATATTGTTTAAATCTTTGAAAATTAATAGAAATTAAACCGTAGCTCGGATGAAAAAGTTTTCTACATGAAAGTTGCTCAGAACGACGAGACGAATCCGGATACGCAGCCCGTTCGTCCACCACACATCCCTAGCATAGCAAACACGCAACTTTTCCCGTCCGGTTCATCTGCCAGAAAACGCGAAACACCGGGAATACTTTCCGGATGTTTCTTCACGGTACCACCTAGTACCGCGTTAGGTCACTCTAGACCGCGTATTGCCATGTTATGCTTTGTGATCCTTTGATTGCTATGTTATTTATTGTGTTCCTCCGTTACTTCTTTCCTAGAGACCCCGAGACCGCCATGATCCCCGATTCGACCACGGTGTTGACGATCCCTCCTTGCCGAGCAACCAGGCAAGCCCCCTTTGATCACCAGATATCGCCTACTCTTCTCTATACCGCTTGCATTAGAGTAGTGTAGCATGTTACCGCTTTCGATTAATCCTATACCTTTGCATAGCCTTTGTCCTTGCTACTCATTGTTACCTTTATACGCTATCCTCTTGCTTAGTATAGGATGCTAGTGTTCCATCGGTGGCCCTACATTCTTGTCCGCCGCCATGCTATACTCTTTGGGCTGTGATCACTTCGGGAGGTGATCACGGGCATATACTATATACTTTACACTGTTACATTACCTGTGGTACCGCCTTTGAGATGGGGGCTAAAAGGACAGTGGCTCCATCCCGGTAGAGGTGGGCCTGGGTTCCCCGGCCCCATTGTTACTTTGTGGCGGAGCAACAGGCAGGTTGAGACTACCTGGGTGAGAGGTGGGCCTGGCCTGGTCGGCGTTCATGGATACTTAACACGCTTAACGAGATCTTGGTATTTGATCCGAAGTCGGCCATTTGGTCTATACGCACTAACCATCTACGTGGGAGTAGTTATGGGTATCCCGACGCCGTGGTATCACCAAGCACTTTGTGACGTCGGCGATCGAGCGGCGCGCCGGATTGGGCTGAACGCCTGTTAGGCTAGGTTCTGCTTCCGCCGCCACGCAACGTCAGGTGTGTGCATTGGGCGATGGGCCCGGACCCTGTCGCTTAGCTTTAGACCGGCGTGCTGGCCTCTCTGTTGTGCCTAGGTGGGGCTGCGACGTGTTGATCTTCCGCGGCCGGGCATGACCTGTGAAAGTGTGTCCGCCAAATGGGATCAAGCGTGTTGGGTTATGTGGTGCACCCTGCGGAAGTTTAATCTATTCGAATAGCCGTGATCTTCGGTAACAGGGCGACTTGGAGTTGTACCTTGACCTTATGACAACTAGAACCGGATACTTAATAAAACACACCCTTCCAAGTGCGGATATAACCCGGTGGTCGCTCTCTCTCAGGGTTACGAGGAGGGGATCGCCAGGTAGGATTATTGCTATGTGATGCTACTTGGAGGACTTCAGTCTACTCTCTTCTATATGTTGCAAGACGGAGGCTGCTGTGCGTAGTCTTGACGGGATTAGCTATCCCCTCTTATTCTAGCATTCTGCAGCTTCAGTCCTTGATATGGCCCTTTACACATATATCCATGCATATGTAGTGTAGCTCCTTGCTTGCCACTACTTTGGATGAGTACTCACGGTTGCCTTGTTCCCCCTTTTCCCCCTTTCTTTACCCGGTTGCTGCGACCAGACGATGGAGCCCAGGAGCCAGACGCCACCGTCGATGACGACTACTACACCGGAGGTGCCTACTACTACGTGCAGCCCGCTGACGACGACCAGGAGTAGTTTAGGAGGATCCCAGGCAGGAGGCATGCGCCTCTTTCGATCTGTATCCCAGTTTGTGCTAGCCATCTTATGGCAAACTTGTTTAACTTATGTCTGTACTCAGATATTGTTGCTTCCGCTGACTCGTCTATGATCGAGCACTTGTATTCGAGCCCTCGAGGCCCCTGGCTTGTATTATGATGCTTGTATGACTTATTTATGTTTTGGAGTTGTGTTGTGATATCTTCCCGTGAGTCCCTGATCTTGATCGTACACGTTTGCGTGCATGATTAGTGTATGATTGAATCGGGGGCGTCACAGACGACCACGAGCGAAGCCATTTCTCGTCGACCCTCAGGTATGCTACCTCTTTTCGAACCATACCCTTGTTCTATTGGCCCATCTGGCACGTCGTTGCATGTGGATCTTTTTCCACTCCACCATCTTCCCAATTTGCTATCCTCTGCTCTGCTGGCCACGCAGATGAAAACCATAATTTGCACTATTAAAGGAAACCCTACTTCATGCAGACTAATGCATGTCTGGGTTGAATAAGGAAAGGAAGGGAGACTATACTGTCCAAGAGAGTAGGCATCGAACCCGCATCTAGGTTGAAAAGGGGAAAATCAGTAGCTAAGGAACGAGTCTCGTGTCTCTTGGTTGAAGAAGGGTAGAAAGGCATGACAACGCAATAGAGAATGACCAGGTCGATCGGTTTGTTGCCCTCACATAGGAAAAAGGTGGCTAAAGCGAACAGAAATGGGACGTAATCCACATATGCTGCCTGGATATTTGTTGCTCTGGGCAACCATACCTCCCTCACCACTTTGCGTCCGTGGAGGTACATCGTACTGGTGCGCCCACTGTCTGAATGGGCCTCCCATGCTCTTATTGCCACTTTTTTTGCTGTTAGTATAACGCCAGCAGTCAAGTCAAGCAATGCTACTGCTAAAGTGATGCCACATTTAACTAATGCCACTCTCAGTCTAATGCCACAGATAAATTTAAGCAGTGCCATTTAATGTCACTGGATCATTTCAGGGTTAGCTGTTGATTGTGGATGTATTAAAGATTTTTCAGCTAAGGCATTCTAATGTTGTTGCACAGCCAGTATACCAACGATGAAACTTGTTACTACCTTCAGATTTTTTGCACTGTTAATGCTTATAGATTACATACCTCACTTTCATGAGATAAGTTAATTTTTTTGTACAGTGTCACCAAAATGCCAAGGCGCTGATGTCATTTTATTTTGGTTAAATTGCATAGACAATTATGAAGACAAGAGGAAAGGTCAAGAGTGGGCACCTCCTCCTCCGACTGTTCTCTTGATTCGTTCGATCAAGTTTTTATGTTTGATCAATTATCCAGATTGGGATAACAATTTTTAAGGTCCCCCCGAGTTCGAAATGATATTTACCTTGGAGGTACATGGTTTGCAATTTTTTTATACTGTCATTAGTTAATAATGCTAGTTACCTTCAGACTTCTGTATTTGGTATAATGCTCATGCACAGCTAGTATACCAATGCTGAAACTTGTTACCTTTACATTTTGTATTGTTAATTCTTATAGAAACCTTCCAGTGCTAGAGTTTATTGAAATCTGTTTAGTAAAACCATTGTACTGTACCCTGTAATAAACTAACTACTCAACTGTTGCACTAGACACTGGATTAATGTATATTTGTAGTATTCGAATGGTGTTGCATTAGCGTATGGACATAAATAAAGTGTGGCAAGCTTTCCCAGATATGTGCTCAAGAAAACTACGACCTATTTTTCTAAATACTAGATTTTTGGGTACTTTAAGTTGAACCGCGAAAACGTCTTATATTAAGGAACAGAGGGTGTAGAGTTCACTCAAATTATCCCGGTAAAGCTAGTCACACCTTTGTTAAAATTAATGTTCATTATGTTATCGGAGGAGGTCTGTATGTTTGTCTCTAATGCCTGTCTACTACATACCCGACATCATGATGTAATGTTAAGTCATTTCCTTTTGTACAATGTCACTAAATTGTCAAGGCGGTGATGGCATTTTATTTTAGTAGAACTGCACAAAATTTGCTTAAAAGAAGAGGAAAGGTCGGGAATGGCTTAGTTTTTCAGAAAAAACTATGTATGCCTTCCTGACATCATTCGCTGTTGCTTTATTTATTCCTTCAAACAGGTGGTTAGAAACAGGTGCTTATTTTTGTGAGTCTATGCTTCAACTAGTGACACTTTTATAGTAATCACACTTTCAATATCTATGCAAACAGGGATGCTCGATTTTAGTGGAGCTGCACAAAAAGTCTAACTGGTTCAACATTGGGAGCATGTTTTTTTCCAAACCTTTATATCCAATTGGTGGCACTATGAGCTGTTCATTACGAAGGTACATGGTTTGCTACTATCTTGCTACTCTTTTTGTACTGTCATTAGATAGTAATACTAGTGGTTTGCATGTGAATTTATTGGCAGGGTGGTCCTACATTGGAGGTGCAGGACAGGATTCAATGGTTGGATGCTCAATTTCGGTTGTATCGATTTCACCTCTTCCATCACTGCGAACATGGTGTGGTATATGTTTACTAGCTGCTTGATATTTGTGCAGACAGAGATGTCTGCCCGTTGCTATTTGGCAAAAAAACAAAGTGTCCGCAATTTTGGTTGAACTGCACAAGAGAATAGTATAGTCACTGCATGCAGTGCCATTTGAAAATAGACACAAAGATTGGATAGTCACTTCATGTACTGCAGAAAAGTAATCTTGTGCTATTCTTGGCCAACACTAGGTGCTTCATTGCTTTGGTCTTATTATACAATGGGCATCATTTTCCCTAAGTTAAAGTTTATATTCCGAACATAGTCTCGCGGTGTGATCGAGAGAAGACCAAATCATGTTGCAGTGGATGTTCCTCCATCATGTGTGGTTCATTCTCATGGTTCCAGCTGTTGGTGAAACCACTTACGTTTGCAAGAGGAATTATAGACTTCACAAACAAATTTGTCTTTCAGTATGTATTGAATGTTGGCCAAGAGAAGCATCCATGTTAGTAGGAAGAACAAATGTTTTTTCTAGATCTTTGCTTTTGGAGCTACATATTTGTATATGATCTATGAATCATTGAGATGAATTAACATGTTGATCTTATGTATGGGAATCGTACTAGTTAGTTTTAGTTGCGACGCAAGATCCGAAGTGGTTGATCTTTGCTTTGGAGCTACATATTTGTATATGATCTGTGAATCATTGAGATGCATTAACAGTTACTTATTTCTGTTCACTCAGTGTTTACAAGTTACTGATCGATCACTAGCTAGCCTATAAATGCGCTCCTGGCAGTTTTATTTGCGACACAAGATGCGAAGTGGCAGTTTTTTGAATAAAAATGCCTACCTCTGAAGAAACTGACAAGCTACACTATCGATCCTACACGGATAAAAATGCCTACCTCTGAAGAAACTGACAAGCTACACTATCGATCCTACACGGATAAATAGCGGATCACGCATGTACTACCTCCTTTCAGGTTTGCAGGGCTCAATTCAAGAAACGACCTACTCGTTCCTACAGGAATAAATAGCGGATCACGCACGTACTAGTACCTCCTTTCCGGTTTGCAGGGCTTAATTCAAACCTCTCACCAACCAAGGTACTCCCTCCTTCCAGGTTTATTAGTCCCATGAGCAAAGCAGCAAGACCAAGGCATGGCAATAATTAACGGCATGTAGAAGTTTAAGCCTAATTAATTCCAGCGATTTAAGTGGCTGCATGCGTGCCCTCGGCTGTGACTCGTTGCATGCTGCATCGCGTACTGCCTGCGAGCGATTCTGAGTGCCTGCATGCAGCCGTCCGTAATTAAGGCAGCTAAGTGATGCAAAAAAAGATACGCTTTAATTGTTGCGGGCTTTTTCAATCCGTGAAATCATTATTGACAAGGAGGGAGATGATTCGAGTGCACTCGTTTGACCGCCATGCCGCGCGTCACGACCAGACGGGACGGGACGACACAGTCATAATTTCAGTTTCCCTAGTATTCCACGGCAAGCTGGCGCGCTAAGCCATTATGCATTGAATTCCGATGACCATCGCGCTACCTTCCCCCTATAAGTACTGTTTCCCGGCCTTCTCCAGTGCCATAGTAACCCAACTCACCATATCCTTGTAAGCCCCCACGGGCCCGATGTCGCTCGCCACGTCCGTCATGCCCCCGCCCGTCCACGGTAGGCGACGCCTGAGGCGGTCACCGCCGGAACTAGTGTTCGGTTTTTCACCGGAAGGCAGACGGAGGGAGGAGGCATTCTATCTGTCTTTAGATGGCAATGCGCAGATCGAGGAGTTATTGGAGCGCGACCGCATGGTGGAGGAGTAGGAGTTGTTGGTGTGCGACCGCCTGGAGGAGGATCAGCGTATCGCTGATTTGCGCCGCCAGTGGGACATGGAGCAGCAGCGCACCGACGCTCTGAGTCGCGAGCAGAGCGCCCGCAACTGGGCCGACTACATGGAGGCCGGCGCCCGGCAAATAGCCCTGGAGGCTGTCGGGCACACACACGTTCGCGACGCCGATTTTTACTACCAGCTCATCAAGTGGGTTTCCCGCTTGGAAGCCGAAGCTTCGGTGGACCACGCCGGCATGGAAAGGGCCAGCAGCGTGCGAACGCGCCCTATCGCACCTCTCCGCAAGTCCGAGGCGAGGCGCAGGGGCCGGTGCCGGCGTTTAGCGTGTACCGCCGGCATCATCTAGTTAGCTAAGAGTAAGTTAGTACTTGTCTAGTGGGAGTAGATAGTTAACTAGGCTATGATGGTTGTCAACGTGGAAGTTCAGTACTCTATATGTGGATCAGACCTATTACTTTGCTCTGAATGTTGAACTTTCCGTTTGAACGTATGGAATGGGCTGTTATTTTTTAAATGGGTTGTATTTGTCCTCCACGGGTTTAGAGGCTGACTTGTGGGCCTAGCAAGTTGACGCGTACACAATCAGGAGATGATTGTACGTGGAGAGGATGACAGCAGGGACCCACCAAGGTCATGGCAGTACGCAAGCAAGTGCCTCCTTATTTCAAGCCAATAAAAAAATGGCTCCTCCTAGTGGATTTCTGACATATGGGTCCCATGCCATTGTCAACGTAGTCAATAAACGTGAGAATTGCACAATGAGCGGCTGACAACAGGGACCCAGCAGCTCGCCCAGTTATTTTTTTTTTGGGTTAACTTGATAAATGCCTCCGAGAAATGCCACTACAATTTCCAAACTTTGAAAAAATGCCATTTCATGCCATTTCTAATGGCATTTTTAGAAGTCTGGACTGGCGTTTTTCGAAGTTTGCAAACTGCAGTGGCGTTTTTCAAAGTTTGCAAAAATTGCAGTGGCATTTTTCAAAGTTTGAAAATTGCAGTGGCATTTTTATGAATCGCCATAATTGGAGTGGCATTTATCTAATTTGTTTTTGAGACAGAAGCAGGATGTCAACTGGGCTGTGCGGGACACTCTGGCATGTCTAGACAGCCTTTTCTTTTTTGTTTACCACAGACCAGCCCAGTAGTTTTTTTTCTTTCTGAAAATGGCTAGCCCAGTTTTTTTGTGATTTGTCAAGTAAGTCACTTTTTCAGGCCTGTTGGGCTGCAAATCTTTCAAGACGAGGAGAGCTTCATTCGGCTGGCCGAGAAAATGGCCTATCAGTAATGAGAAATGGGATGTACATTTTTAAAACTCATCAAACCAGCAACTAGTTTCAAATATCTTTTTTTCATTTAGAGATTTCAAATTGCATTGATTTTTATGCGTGGACAATTTATTGGATTTTATATTGATATACATTTATTTTTTAAATCAGTCTGAATGTGACTCGAAATTTCAGGATTAAAAACAGTTCAGACCGCACCGACATATGCAAAATTTCGTATAATTTTTTAACCGTGGCCACAATATGGCCTGTAATACTAACAAAAAGAATATGGGCTCCAAAAAAGCCCATAAGAATTAGCAAATGGGCTGTAAACTATTTGAAATAATGGCAGATGGGCTGTATGATGTTTTCCACAGATTTGAGGCTTTCCGCAGATGGTCTGTATAATGTTGGATGGCCATCCAATGGCCGTCGTGCTTCTTCAATCTCTACTCTTCCTGCTCCAGCCGCTCAAACAAGGGACGGCGGGACTGCCTGCTCCCTCCTTCCCGCGGCCGGTTGTGCTGCCGCGCAGGCCTCACCGCCCCACCATACTCCCATCGCTGGCCTAGCCATCCCTCTACTCACCCATAGATGTTGTTATTCTCCGGCGACGGCATTTAACCAAGAACCCTCGTACTCCTCCGTGTGGGAAACAACTGCCGAGTATTCCCTGGCTCCGTGTCGTTCCCTTCCTAGGCCTCGCCGTCGTCCACTGCCCTGGTGCTCTCGGCGCGGCCTGGTCAACGTGGTCAATGAATGACATCCATCGGTAGTGGACTGTACGTGGAGAGGCTGAGAGTTGGGTCCACGGCCTCACGCAAGGAAATGCCTCCTTATTATGCGCAAAATAATGATTCCTCCACCTGACATCTGGGACCCACCGAAAGGGCCTCTGTATTTCGCTAAAAAAACGTTACCGCCGCTGACAGCTCGGACCCACCAGCTATATCTTCGCACGCAAGGAAGTGCCTCCTTATTACGCCCAAAAAAAGAATACTCCCCCTGCTAGCTGGGACCCAGTATAGTGGGCCTACTAAGTTGACGGGGACGAAGGGCTTTGTCAACTTAGTCAATATGCACGATTCTAGCTCGACTGACCGTACGATGTCCATCCAACGGCCGTAGTGCTTCTACAACCTCTGGTCTTCTTGCTCCAGCCGCCCAAAGCAGCGCCGGTCGTGCCGCCTGCTCCTGCCTCCCGTGGCCGGCTGTGCTGACGCGGAGGCCTCACCGCCCCCATACTACTCCCACCGCTGGCCAGGCCATCCCTCCACTCCACTCACCCACACCCCTTGTTATTCTGCGGCGACGGCAGCGTAGCCGAACCAGTGAACCCTACGCGTGGGCATCCACTGCCGCGTCTTCCCCGGCTCCGCGTCGTCCCCTTCCTAGGCCTCGCCATCGTCCACCACCGTGGTGCTCTCGGCGCGGCGTGGTCAATGTGGTCAACGACCAAATTCCATGGAAGAATACTGTACGTGGAGAGGCTGACAGCTGGGTCCACGGCAGCCGCAAGGAAGTGCCTCCTTATTACACGGAAAATAATTATTCCTCCACCTGACAGCAGGGACCCACCGGACGGGCCACCAGTATTTTGCGAAAAAAACGTTTGCCCCTGACTGCTGGGACCCACCCGACGGGCCACCGTATTTCGCGAAAAAAATGTTCCCCTGCTGTCAGCTCGGACCCACCGGAAGTGCCTCCTTATTACGCACAAAAAATGAATACCCCCTGCTAGCTGGGACCCACCTTGGTGGGAGGCTGACTTAATGGGCCTACTAAGTTGACGGGGCGGAGGGCTTTGTCAACTTAGCCAATATAAACGATTCTAGCTCCGGTGACCGTCGATGTCCATCCAACGGCCGTAGTGCTTCTTCAACCTCTGGTCTTCTTGCTCCAGCCGCAAAGCAGTGCGGTCGTGCCGCATGCTCCTGCCTCCCGTGGTCGGATGTCTTTGTCGCGGAGGCCTCACCGCCCCTACTATTCCCACCGCTGGCCAGCCTCAAGCGGCGACAACCTCACACCGCAGCCGAACCAGTGAACCTCAGATCCTCTCGGCGCGGGCTTCCACTGTCGCGTCTTCCCCGACTCCCCGTCGTCCCCTTCCTAGGGCTCACCGTCGTCCACCGCCCTGGTGCTCTCGGCGCGGCGTGGTCAACGTGGTCAAGGAACGACTTCCATCGGACGTGGACTGTATGTGGAGAGGCTGATAGCTGGGTCCACGGCCGCAGCAAGGAAGTGCCTCCTTATTACGCAGAAAATAATTATTCCTCCATCGGACAGCGGGGACCCACCGGACGGGCCACCGTATTTCACGAAAACAACGTTTCCCTCCTGACTGCTGGGACCCACCAGCTACACCTTCGCATGCAAGGAAGTGCGTCCGGGCAAAAAAACCCAAAATGATTCGCCCCCCTGACTGCTGGGACCCACCAGCTACATCTTCGCAGGCAAGGAAGTGCCTGACAGTCGGGACCCACCTGGTCGAAGCGTACGTAGCGTTGTCATTCTGGTCGCGAACGTGTATGTATATATATACTGGTGGATGTAGAGGCGTGCACGTGTCGTAGTAGAGGCGCGCACGTCGCATGTACACATACGTACAACGGCGAGGGTGCAAGAAAGAAAATCTGACCCGCACGCATTACATCTGGCAGGTCTCAAACGCCTACTCACGCATACGTACATGGATGGGTCAATACAGAGAAACAGCATCGTCTTCGTGTTCATGGGGAGGCAACGGAATGCGTCGTGTTCATGGGGAGGCAACGAAATGCGCCGTGTTCATCGGGAGGCAACGGAACGCGTGGGAGCCAACCGGCTAGGTCGGAATGGAATGCATGGTCGTGTTCATCAGGAGGGCTTGGACGGAACAGGCGATGGAAATGAGGCCTGGCGTACCGCACAACAGAGGAAACGGCCTTGTGTTCGACCGGCCACGTTCGAAACGGGATCCTGTTCATCGGGAGGGGTCTGGCGTACCGCAAAACGGAGGAAACAGACCTCCTACGGTCGAAACGGGGGTCCTGTTGATCGGGAGGGGTGTGGCGTACCGCAAAACGGACGAAACGGACCACCTACGGTCGAAACGGGGGTCCTGTTCATCGGGAGGGGTGTGGCGTACCGCAAACGGATGGAACGGACTTGTGTTGGAGCGCTACGTTCGAAACGGGGGTCCTGTTCATCGGGAGGGGTGTGTCGTACCGCAAAACAGGACTCCACGGGATACTGTTGATCTCCACCGTCGACCTCCTCCAGCCTCCACGGGCTACCGTCGACCTCCTCCAGCCTCCACGGGCTCCTGTTCATCCAGCCTCCACCGCGCGCTACTCCACCAGCCATCGCTCAACCACCCCTCCACGGGCACCCCTCCACCTTCTACTGTTCATCCAGCCCTCCACACCACGGGTCCTGTTCAACCACCCCTCCATGGCCACCCCTACACCGCTTCATCTGTTCATCCAGCCCTCCACACCACGGGTCCTGTTCATCTAGAGGCAACGCCACCGCCATCGCTCATCGAACCCCCCCACCCCCGCAACGCCATCGCTCATCCAATCGATCGGCTTGATTAGCAGCAAGAGCGGCGAATCGCCCATCGGGTTCAATTAACAGCCATCGATCGATCGCCGGGTTCGATAACGCGTAGCCTGTAGTGCAATCGCCTGGTTCGATTAGAGTCCAACGCCTCGCCGAGTTCGATTAGAGCCAACGCACGTGTCACGAGCAGCGCATCGCTTCGGCCCCCGACCTCCCACCGTAACTGCAACTCCCTGAAATTTTCCTGCCCCTCGCTTCTACCACGGTTTTTCCATCATGGACGGCCCAAAGAATGTCATGCAGCGTCTCCGGCCCGCCCAGACGAAAGCCCATTTTCCGTCATGATTTTTTGTCATAGAAGTAGGAGCCCACCACATCTATGATGATACCGGTTTTGTCACAATTATCGTCATAGAAGTGTCATACGTATGATGTAAAAAAAATTCGTTCGCCCAAAATGTCATGGATGTGTCTTTTTGTAGTGTCCCCGCCTCTGGACATCGTGGGCCCGGCCGCCGGGCGCACAAGACGCCAAGACGCCAAGACCACCTCGCTCACGCCCGGCGCATCCCACGAGCACCCCGCCGACGCCTCCTGGCCTCCACGCCCCACCCGCGCGCCTCGCCGCCGCCCGACCGTCCACCCCTGCTCTTTGCTCCTCTGCGCCTGCCTGCTCATAGCCGGCCCCGCACTCCGTCCCCTGCGCCACCGACGACGCCGCGCCATTGGCCATCGCGGCTTCCCTGACCTCTGGCCTCGCCCGCCTCGCTCCCGGTGACGGCGCCCGCCTGACAGCGCCCGTAGCGCCCGCTAACCCGCATCGGCCCCTCTGGGCCAATGACAAACGGGGCCCATGCCCCTCAGAATGATTAAAAAAGAAATCAAAAATAAATAAATAATAAGTAAATAAAAATGTTAACTAATTAACTAAATTATTTAACTAAATTAATCATGTTTAATTAAACTAATTAAACATTAGTTACTTAACTAACTAATTAAGCTGATTAATAGGTTAATTAGGTTATTGTACCTATGACATGCGGGACCCACCGTCAGATTGACCCAGTCAACACCTCTGTTGACTGCTGAAGTCATGCTGACGTCAGCATACACTATTCTCGATGATGTTGATCTAAAATAATTAAATAAATTCTAAAAATGATTTAATACTTAGCTCAGATGAAAATACTTTCTACATGAAAGTTGCTCAGAATGACGAGACGAATCCGGATACGCAGCCCGTTTGTCGGCCACACACCCCTAGCATATCGAACACGCAACTTTCCCTCCCTGGTACATCTGTCCGGAAACACGAAACACCGGGGATACTTTCCCGGATGTTTCCCCCCCTTGCCGTTATCACCTCTTACCGCGTTAGGGCACACCTAACACCGTTGTTTTCTTTGTCATGCATCCTTATGCATCTGTTTGCATTGTATTCATTGTTTGTTCCCCCTCTTCTTCTCCGGTAGACCCCGAGACCGACGCCACTGCTACCCAGTACGACTACGGTGTTGACGACCTCTCCATCTTGCCAGAGCAACCAGGCAAGCCCCCCCTTGATCACCAGATATCGCCTATTCCTTCTCTCTACTGCTTGCATTAGAGTAGTGTAGCATGTTACTGCTTTCAGTTAATCCTATTCTGCTGCATAGCCTGTCATTGTTGCTACAGTTGTTACCCTTACCTGCTATCCTACTGCTTAGTATAGAATGCTAGTGTTCCCTCAGTGGCCCTACACCCTTGTCCGCCCCGCCATGCTATATTGATCGGGTCGTGATCACTTTGGGAGGTGATCACGGGCATATGATATATACTTTATCTTGTTACATTACTTATGATACTGTTAGGAGATGGGGTCAAGGGCAGGTGGCTCCATCCGGTAGAGGTGGGCCTAGGTTCCCACGGCCCCGACTGCTTTCTTTGTGGCAGAGTGACAGGGCAGGTTGAGACCGCCTAGGAGAGAGGTGGGCCTGGGCCTGGTCGGCGTTCGCGGATACTTAACATGCTTAACGAGATCTTGGTATTTGATCTGAGTCTGGCCACTGGCCTATACGCACTAACCAACTACACGGGAACAGTTATGGGAAGTCGGCATCGTGCTATCAGCCGAAGCCTTCGTGACGTTAGCGACTGAGTGGCGCGCGCCGGATTGGACTAGAACACCTGTTAGGCTAGGTCTGCTTCCGGCCGCGTTCGCAACGTGCAGGTGAGCAACAGGCGACGGGCCTAGATCCCTGCGTGCATAGGATTTAGACCGGCATGCTGACCTCTCTGTTGTGCCTAGGTAGGGCTGCGACATGTTGATCTTCCGAGGACGGGCATGACCCAGAAAAGTGTGCCTGGCCAAATGGGATCAAGCGTGTTGGGTTATGTGGTGCACCCCTGCAGGGAAGTTTATCTATTCGAATAGTCGTGTCCCTCGGTAAAAGGACGACTCGGAGTTGTACCTTGACCTTATGACAACTAGAACTGGATACTTAATAAAACACTCCCTTCCAAGTGCCAGATATAACCCGGTGATCGCTTTCACACAGGGCGACGAGGGGAGGATCGCCGGGTAGGATTATGCTATGTGATGATACTTGGTGAACTTACCATCTACTCTCTTCTACATGCTACAATATGGAGGCTGCCAGAAGCGTAGTCTTCGACAGGACCAGCTATCCCCCTCTTATTCTGGCATACACATATACCCATGCATATGTAGTGTAGATCCTTGCTTGCGAGTACTTTGGATGAGTACTCATGGTTGCTTTTCTCCCTCTTTTCCTGTGACAGCCTGGTTTTTGCCCTCTCTCTTATTTGCTTGATTTTCATTTGAAATTTTTTGAAACTTGGAGTTCTTGGATCTTTTCATATGGACTTAAACACTTGGGCATACTTGGCTTTCACCCAAGTGCTTCACTTCTCTCCCAAACCATCAATTCACTTCTGATCCACCCCAATGTAATCTTTGGAATATTTTTCTTAAATGAAAAATATTCATTTTTTTCTCAAAAACCCTAAGCCAAATCTGTTTGCTCCAAAGCAATCCTAATTTTTTTGGCTTAGAAAAATCTGAGATAATTCACAAATATTTTGTGAACCCTAGTGCACCTTCCTGAGCAAAAATATTTCATCACTTTTTGGAACATTTTTACTACAGAAAATCTTTTCTGTTCTGGACAGAAATGGTGGTTTCTACAGCAACTACCATTTTACTTGCTCCATTTGACCTGAACTTTCTTGTGCATCTTTACCTTAGTAACTTATAACTAGCCTCCAAAGCACAGCTTCAAACTCCCAGCCATTTGACCACAGTAACATCACAAAGTTACTGACCAGAAACTTACCTGGCTTGTAAAATCTTCTCTACTGCACCTGGATCCAAACCAAACCGTGGTAAACTTCAAAACCACCACGAACAACATGCCAGACATGATTTTTGGACGAAGGCTGGCCTGAGGAGAGAGTTCGCGCGGTGACCACGCGTGTCCATGATGCCAGGCATGCGTGTCGACGCGCTCTGGGTGACGCCGAACGCTCTGTTCGCGCGTGCTCGCTTCCCCCGCCTGCCCAACCATGCCAAACCTCGCCACCATCATCGTCTCGACGTCCTTAACTCCTCCCTGGCGCTCGCCGACGCCGGAGCTCGCCGCAGCGAGCACGGGCAAGGTCCGGCCAGCCCAACAGTGCGGAGCGCACTGTGCTCGTCGCCATCCTCTCGATCATGTGCTCGTCCCCGTCCGCCCACAGTGGCCGCGTGACCTCCGTCGCCTTCTCCCCCTCTCACTGACGCCGCTCGTCGCCGGGCGCCGTGGACAGGTGTCCATCAGCGGAGCCCGAAGCACCCTTGTCGCTCGCCTATAAATAGAGCCACCACCAGCCTCCTCGAGCACCATCCAGCACTCACACACACCCCACGATCGAGTAGGAAGCCGTAGCCCGACCGGGCAGGCCTCTGGCCGCCGTCCCCGAGCTCGAGCTCGCCGGCGATCCCCTCTGGTCGCCGCGGTAGCTCCAGCCCCTCCCAGGCCTGGGCGACCCCTCCAGGGCCTCCGCCTCTCTCCGGTGAGGCCGTCTTGCCCGCTTGGAGCGTCTGGAGTGGCCTCTGCTCGCCGTCTTCCTCAACTCCTGCGACCTCCAAGTTCTGCCTCCGCTTGCGAGCTAGTTTCCGACGACGTCCGACCATCCCTAGCCACGCTACGGGTATGGGCAGGTGCACCATCGTCCCCTCTCTCAATCCCTCCCTCTCGTTTGGGCCAAGGAGCCCTCGTCACTAGTGAGAGCTCCGGCGAAGCCGCGGCCTTCTCTGTTTCCTTTCCCCCGTTCCCCCACCTGACTAGCGGGGCCCGCCAGTCTGCCACTCTGTACATGCGCGAAGCGGTACGAGTGGTGGCGCCCCTGAGCTTTACGCCATTGACGTCACCCCCCCTCCCCCAGCTGTTTAATTAAATTCAAATTCATTTATATTCTAGAGAGCTTCAAACATTTTTTAACTTTTTAACCATAAGTCCAAATGAATTGATTTTTTTTGCATTGTGTTCTTTTAAAAGAAATCTAGCAACTCACCGAAGATGAGATTTTTCTGAGCTGTTTAGAATTTTTGGTGATTTTCAGAAGAGTTCTTGATATTTTCTTTTTGTATTTAAAATTATTTTCAGAAGGTGAGGCTTGTCTTGAGGATCACCAGGAGGCTTGTGAACCTCATCTGCACTAAGGCAAGCCACAACAACATTTTCGTGGTGTCATTTCAAAATTTGTGATTTTCTTACTTGAACAAAATGATTAATCCATGCATTTAAATAATTGTTGTGTTGTTTGTATTCTATTAAATAATTGTTGTGTTGTTTGTATTCTGTTAAATATTTGTTAAGTTATTATACCCGTTGGGATTTGGATCGGAGTGGCCGGGAGAGTGTTGTGGCAATGGAGGGGTTTTGTCAGAATGCCGTTGGTCCACCCGAATGGGAGTGCGAGGCCAAGGGTTCCATGGTGTGGGTACAGTGTGCTACCTCTGCAGAGTGTATAATCTATCGATAGCCGAGTCCACGATTACGGACACCTCATAGTAGGTCCCACCATGAGTCAACGATTAATAAAAATTGCACACTAAGCTATAAACCTTGCATTGTTGAGGATGGCAGAAAGGCCATCGAGGAAATTGGGACCAAATAATGGTCGTGGTTGTGATCGCCGCAAGGATCACGAGTCATTTTGCTAAAGACCACGTTGGTGGTGTGTTTATGATACCACGTTGGTGGTGTGTTTGTGATCTGAGGATGATCACGGTTGGTAAGTTGTCCCGAGGGACGTTTATGCATGATCACAGCATGTTTGACATATAGTGTTGCATTCTTAATAATTGGTTAAATATCATGATATTGTTTGCCATTATGATTATGCCTGTTGTGAGATTGCAAGTACATTCAATGTACTGACCTGGCGTGTCATGCCAGATTTCAGGAAAGTCTCGTTGGAAAAGGAGCGCTGTTCGAGTCTAGATCGTGTCCACATCGGTGTCCCTGTGATATGGAGCTTCCGCTACGACGTTATTCCGCTGCCACGTAGTTGTTCAGATCGAGGCCCCTTTATGTTCACTAAATAATGTACATATTGTTCAGCCGCACCGAGTGTGCCGCTTGGCCTCGACAGCTGTTGTAATATAAACTCTGTTCCACTAGCATCAATAAAGCGGTTGTGTTCTGTACCAATATGTTGTGTATTGCCAGAAGACATGGTCTCTGGGCTGGCAATGCAGGGTAAACCGGTCGCTCTGAGCCGGGGTGCCACATTTCCCCCTTTCCTTTCTTCTCGGTTGTCGCAACCAAATGCTGGAGCCCAGGAGCCAGACGCCACCGCCGACGAGCTCCTACTACCCCCGGAGGTGCCTACTACTATGTGCAGGCTGCTGGCGACGACAAGGAGTAGTTTAGGAGGATCCCAGGCAGGAGGCCTGCGCCTCTTTTGATCTGTATTGCAGTTTGTGCTAGACTTCTTAAGGCAAACTTGTTTAACTTATGTCTGTACTCCGATATTGTTGCTTCCGCTGACTCGTCTATAATCGAGCACTTGTGTTCGAGCCCTCGAGGCCCCTGGCTTGTATTATGATGCTTGTATGACTTATTTTATTTTTAGAGTTGTGTTGTGATATCTTCCCGTGAGTCCCTAATCTTGATCGTACACGTTTGCGTGTATGATTAGTGTACGATTGAATCGGGGCCGTCACAAGTTGGTATCAGAGCCGACTGCCTCTAGGAATCCCCCTTCCAAACTCCTTGGCCAAAGTAGAGTCTAGTCATTAAAAAAAACTTTACTAACATGGCTGTGTGGCTTACGGGCCCACGTCGCCATTGGGTGGTATTAGGATCTTTTAATCCTCATCTATACTCTGGGATTCTGATCTCTCTACTATTCGGGTTAACTGATTTTCTAAAATCTAACTTTAGGTTCTCGAAAACACTTTCCCCCGGAGAGCCCCTTCAGTCCAGATGATCGCCGGTGATGTCTACTACGCAACCTTCTTCTTGTAGACGTTGTTGGGCCTGCAAGTGCACAGGTTTGTAGGACAGTAGCAAATTTCCCTCAAGTGGATGACCTAAGGTTTATCAATCCGTGGGAGGCGTAGTATGAAGATGGTCTCTCTCAAACAACCCTGCAACCAAATAACAAAGAGTCTCTTGTGTCCCCAACACACCCAATACAATGGCAAATTATATAGGTGCACTAGTTCGGCGAAGAGATGGTGATACAAGTGCAATATGGATGGTAGATAAAGGTATTTGTAATCTGAAAAATATAAAAACAGAAAGGTAACAAGTGGTAAAAGTGAGCGTAAACGGTATTGCAATGATAGGAAACAAGGCCTAGGGTCCATACTTTCACTAGTGCAAGTTCTCTCAACAATAATAACATAGATAGATCATATAACAATCCCTCAACATGCAACAAAGAATCACTCCAAAGCCACTAATAGCGGAGAACAAACGTAGAGATTATGGTAGGGTACGAAACCACCTCAAAGGTATTCTTTCAGATCGATCTATTAAAGAGTTCGTACTAGAATAACACCTTAAGACACAAATCAACCAAAACCCTAATGTCACCTAGATACTCCATTGTCACCTCAAGTATCTGTGGGCATGATTATACGATATGCATCACACAATCTCAGATTCATCCATCCAACACAAAGTACTTCAAAGAGTGTCCAAAAGTTTCTACCGAAGAGTCAAGAACGTGTGCCAACCCCTATGCATAGGTTCATGGGCGGAACCCACAAGTTGGTCACCAAAACATACATCAAGTGGCACGTGATATCCCATTATCACCACAGATAAGAACGGCAAGACATACATCAAGTGTTCTCATAAAAGATTCAATCCGATAAGATAACTTCAAAGGGGAAACTCAATTCATCACAAGAGAGTAGAGGGGGAGAAACATCATAAGATCCAACTACAATAGCAAAGCTCGGGATACATCAAGATCGTGCCATAGAGGGAACACGAGAGAGAACATAAGAGAGAGAGAGATCAAACACATAGTTACTAGTACATACCCTCAGCCCCGAGGGTGACCTACTCCCTCCTCATCATGGAGAGAGCCAGGATGATGAAGATGGCCACCGGTGATGGGTTCCCCCTCCGTGAGGTGCGGAACGGACTCCGAGAGGTTTTGGTGGCTCTCTGAGGCTTGCGGCGGCGTAACTCCCGATCTATCTTGATATTCGATGGTTTTAGGGTACGAGGGAATATATAGGCGAAAGAAGTCAGTCGAGGGGTGCTCGAGGGGTCCATGAGACAGGGGGCGCGCCCAGTAGGGGGGCGCGCCCCCCTATCTCCTGGCCTCCTCGAGGATCTTCTGACGTGAACTCCAAGTCTCCAGGATGATATTCTTCCCAAAAATAACGCTGCCGAAGGTTTCATTCCATTTGGACTCCGTTTGATATTCCTTATCCTCGAAATACTGAAATAGGCAATAAAACAACAATATGGGCTGGGCCTCCGGTTAATAGGTTAGTCCCAAAAGTAATATAGAACTGTATAATAAAGCCCATAATCATTCAAAACAGTAGATAATATAGCATGGAGCAATCAAAAATTATAGATACGTTTGAGACGTATCAAGCATCCCCAAGCTTAATTCCTGCTCGTCCTCGAGTAGGTAAATGATAAAAAGATAATTTTTGATGTGGGATGCTAGTTGGCATGATTTCAATGTAACTCTTCTTAATTGTGATATGAATAAGATTCGTAAGATTCAAAACAAAAGTTTAATATTGACATAAAAATAATAATACTTCAAGCATACTAACAAAGCAATCATGTCTTCTCAAAATAACATGGCCAAAGAAAGTTATCCCTACAAAATCATATAGTCTGGCTATGCTCTATCTTCACCACACAAAGTATTTAAATCATGCACAACCCCGATGACAAGCCAAGCAATTGTTTCATACTTTTGACATTCTCAAACTTTTCAATCTTCACGCAATACATGAGCGTGAGCCATGGATATAGCACTATGGGTGGAATGGAATGGTGGTTGTGGAGAAGACAAAAAGGGAGAAGATAGTCTCACATCAACTAGGCGTATCAACGGGCAAAGGAGATGCCCATCAATAGATATCAATGTGAGTGAGTAGGGATTGCCATGCAACGGATGCACTAGAGCTATAAGCATTTGAAAGCTCAACAAAATAAACTAAGTGGGTGTGCATCCAACTTGCTTGCTCATGAAGACCTAGGGCATTTTGAGGAAGCCCATCATCGGAATATACAAGCCAAGTTCTATAATGAAAATTCCCACTAGTATATGAAAGTGACAACATAGGAGACTCTCTATCATGAAGATCATGGTGCTACTTTGAAGCACAAGTGTGGTAAGAGGATAGTAGCATTGTCCCTTCTCTCTTTTTCTCTCTTTTTTGATATATTTTTTATTTGGGCCTTTTCTCTTTTTTATGACCTCTTTTTTTTTCTTTTTTTTTTTCGTCCGGAGTCTCATCCCGACTTGTGGGGGAATCATAGTCTCCATCATCCTTTCCTCACTGGGACAATGCTCTAAAAAATGATGATCATCGCACTTTTATTTTTTACAACTCAAAAATTACAACTCGATTCTTAGAACAAAATATGACTCTATATGAATGCCTCCGGCGGTGTACCGGGATGTGCAATGACTCATGAGTGACATGTATGAAAGAATTATGAACGGTGGCTTTGCCACAAATACAATGTCAACTACATGATCATGCTAGCAATATGACAATGATGGAGCGTGTCATAATAAACGGAATGGTGGAAAGTTGCATGGCAATATATCTCGGAATGGCTATGGAAATGCCATAATAGGTAGGTATGGTGGCTGTTTTGAGGAAGATATATGGTGGGTGTATGATACCGGCGAAAAGTGCGCGGTATTAGAGAGGCTAGCAATGGTGGGAGGATGGGAAAAAGTGCGTATAATCCATGGACTCAACATTAGTCATAAAGAACTCATATACTTATTGCAAAAATCTACAAGTTATCAAAGCAAAGTATTACACGCATGCTCCTAGGGGGTAGATTGGTAGGAAAAGACCATCGCTCGTCCCCGACCGCCACTCATAAGGAAGACAATCAATAAATAAATCATGCTCCGACTTCATCACATAACGGTTCACCATACGTGCATGCTACGGGAATCACAAACTTTAACACAAGTATTTCTCAAATTCACAACTACTCAACTAGCATGACTCTAATATCACCATCCTCATATCTCAAAACAATTATCAAGCATCAAACTTCTCCTAGTATTCAACACACTCATAAGAATTCTTACAAATCTTGTATGCCTAGCATATTAGGATTATTTAAGCAAATTACCATGCTATTTAAGTCTCTCAATATAATCTAAGTGAAGCATGAGAGTTCATCTATTTCTTCAAAATAAAACCACCATTGTGCTCTAAAAGATATAAGTGAAGCACTAGAGAAAACAACAAACTACTCCGAAAGATATAAGTGAAGATCAATGAGTAGTCGAATAATTATACAACTATGTGAAGACTCTCCCATTTAATAATTTCAGATCTTGGTATTTTATTCAAACAACAAGCAAAGCTAAAGAAAATGACATGACGCTCCAAGCAAAACACATATCACGTGGTGAATAAAAATATAGCTCCAAGTAAAGTTACCGATGAACGAAGACGAAAGAAGGGATGCCATCCGGGGCATCCCCAAGCTTAGGCTCTTGGTTGTCCTTGAATATTACCTTGGGGTGCCTTGGGCATCCCCAAGCTCAGGCTTTTACCACTCCTTATTCCATAGTCCATCAAATCTTTACCCAAAACTTGAAAACTTCACAACACAAAACTTAACAGAAAACTCGTGAGCTCCGTTAGCGAAAGAAAACAAAACACCACTTCAAGGTACTGTAATGAACTCATTCTTTATTTATATTGGTTTTAAACCTACTGTATTCCAACTCCTCTATGGTTTATAAACTATTTTACTAGCCATAGAGTCATCAAAATAAGCAAACAACACAATGAAAACAGAATCTGTCAAAAACAGAACAGTCTATAGTAATCTGTAACTAACGCAAACTTTTGGAACTCCAAAAATTCTAAAATAAATTGGTGGACCTGAGGAATTTGTCTAGTAATCATCTGAAAAAATAATCAACTAAATAGCACTCTCCAGTAAAAATATCTAGCTAATCTCGTGAGCGCTAAAGTTTCTGTTTTTTACAGCATGATCATAAAGACTTCACCCAAGTCTTCCCAAAGGTCCTACTTGGCACAAACACTAATTAAAACATAAAACCACATCTAAACATAAGCTATATGGATTATTTATTCCTAAACAGAACCAAAAAGCAAGAAACTAAAATAAAATTGGGTTGCCTCCCAACAGGCGCTAACGTTTAAAGCCCCTAGCTAGGCATGATGATTTCAATGATGCTCACATAAAAGATAAGAATAGAAACATAAAGAGAGCATCATGAAGAATATGACTAGCACATTTAAGTCTAACCCACTTCCTATGCATAGGGATTTTGTGAGAAATCAACTTATGGGAACAATAATCAACAAGCATAGGAAGACAAAACAAGCATAACTTCAAAAATTTAACCACATAGAGAGGAAACTTGATATTATTGCAATTCCTACAAGAATATGTTCCTCCCTCATAATAATTTTCAGTAGCATCATGAATGAATTCAACAATATAACCAGCACCTAAAGCATTCTTTTCATGATCTACAAGCATAGAAAATTTACTACTCTCCACATAAGCAAAATTCTTCTCATTCGTAATAGTGGGAGTATCATAAGAGACTTGAACACTAAAAATTGTTTCCACATTAAAAGAGTAATGTTCATAAAAAGGGTAAATCATGACAAGATTTGCAAATATAATCATCACTACTTTTATAGCATAAGTTTCATCACAATAATCATCATAAGTAGCAACTTCGTTCTCATCGTAATCGATTGAAACCTCTCCCAAGATAGTGGAATCACTAAATAAAGTTGACACTCTTCCAAATCCACTTTCATATTCATCACAATAAAATTCAACATCCCCCAAAATAATGGGATCACCACTTCCTAAAGTTGACACTCTTCCGAACCCACTTTCATCAATATAATCATCATAGGTAGGAGGCATGCTATCATCATAACAACTTTGCATATCAAAACTTGGGGTGCTAAAAATATCATCTTCATTAAACATAGCATCCCCAAGCTTGGGACAAACATTAATTTCAGCAAATATATTCTCAAATATTTCATCCTCATCAAACATAGCTTCCCCAAGCTTGAGCTCTTTCATATCATAAGCACAATCACTCTCATCATTAAAAATATGGATAGCACCAATAGTAAAGCAATTATCATCATCACAACGAGTAGTAGGAGCAAAATCATTTGGGAGGGATACCTTTTTACCTTTGTTGCTCCTTCTTTTCTTTTTCTTCTTCACATTATGTGTGGGTTCAACCTTCCTCTTTGAGCTCCTTATTGATGAGATTGGTTGAATAGAAAGCTCCTCCTCGTTACCTAATTCATCATAAGAAATAATAGGAGGATATTGGGAAGTCTATTCCCTTTCATTAGTATTCTCATCATCTTATATTTGCTTTCTTTTCTTTAGGTAATTGGCAATATAAGGATTTTCAATGCAATTCTCCGCACAAAACATATAAATCTTTTCTAGATCAATATCAAGAAAATGCTTAAGATTAAATTCTGGAATAGGCTTAGTTAAACGTTTCAACTCTTCACAACCCAAAAGCAATCTAAGTTCATTGTAATGAGAAAGGGAGATCAAATAATCACAATTTTTGGACACGATCCGGTCATGAAACAATTTGCATTGGAGATGTAAATGATCTTGTTTATTGCAAAATTCACAACGGGAAAGATATCTTAAATTCTCCGCACTCTTATCTAGTCTTTCTTGCAACTTCTCAGTTTCCAAATACTTATGCCTCTTGCAATATATATCTTCTCTATTTGGTGTGTTCATGCAAACATGCACTCCACAAAAGTTGACACGCTCATAAGATATATTTTCATCATGACTAGAGCAATCATCATTAGTACTAAGGATATTCAAGGATTTTTATACTAACAACATTGCAATCATGCTCATCATTCAAAGATTTAGTACCAAGCATTTTAAAGCATTCTTCTTCTAGCACTTGAGCACAATTTTCCTTTCCATCATACTCACGAAAGATATTAAAAAGACGAAGCGTATGAGACAAATTCAATTCCATTTTTTTGTAGTTTTCTTATATAAACTAAACTAGTGATAAAACAAGAAACAAAAAGATTCGATTGCAAGATCTAAAGATATACCTTCAAGCACTCACCTCCCCGGCAACGGCGCCAGACTCTGCTTGATGTCTACTACTCAACCTTCTTCTTGTAGACGTTGTTGGGCCTGCTAGTGCACAGGTTTGTAGGACAGTAGCAAATTTCCCTCAAGTGGATGACCTAAGGTTTATCAATCTGTGGGAGGCGTAGGATGAAGATGGTCTCTCTCAAACAACCCTGCAACCAAATAACAAAGAGTCTCTTGTGTCCCCAACACACCCAATACAATGGCAAATTGTATAGGTGCACTAGTTCGCGAAGAGATGGTGATACAAGTGCAATATGGATGGTAGATAAAGGTATTTGTAATCTGAAAATATAAAAACAGCAAGGTAACAAGTGGTAAAAGTGAGCGTAAACGGTATTGCAATGATAGGAAACAAGGCCTAGGGTCCATACTTTCACTAGTGCAAGTTCTCTCAACAATAATAACATAGATATATCATATAACAATCCCTCAACATGCAACAAAGAGTCACTCCAAAGCCACTAATAGCGGAGAACAAACATAGAGATTATGGTATGGTACGAAACCACCTCAAAGTTATTCTTTCGGATCGATCTATTAAAGAGTTCGTACTAGAATAACACCTTAAGACACAAATCAACCAAAACCCTAATGTCACCTAGATACTCCATTGTCACCTCAAGTATCCGTGGGCATGATTATACGATATGCATCACACAATCTCAGATTCATCCATCCAACACAAAGTACTTCAAAGAGTGCCCAAAAGTTTCTACCGAAGAGTCAAGAACGTGTGCCAACCCCTATGCATAGGTTCATGGGCGGAACCCGCAAGTTGGTCACCAAAACATACATCAAGTGGCACGTGATATCCCATTGTCACCAAGACATACATCAAGTGTTCTCATAAAAGACTCAATCCGATAAGATAACTTCAAAGGGGAAACTCAATTCATCACAAGAGAGTAGAGGGGGAGAAACATCATAAGATCCAACTACAATAGCAAAGCTCGGGATACATCAAGATCGTGCCATAGAGGGAACACGAGAGAGAACACGAGAGAGAGAGAGAAATCAAACACATAGCTACTGGTACATAGCCTCAGCCCCGAGGGTGAACTACACCCTCCTCGTCATGGAGAGCGTAGGGATGATGAAGATGGCCACCGGTGATGGGTTCCCCCTCCGGCAGGGTGCCGGAACGGACTCCCGAGAGGTTTTTGGTGGCTACAGAGGCTTGCGGCAGCGGAACTCCCGATCTATCTTGATATTCGATGGTTTTAGGGTACGAGGGAATATATAGGCGAAAGAAGTCGGTCGGGGTGCTTGAGGTCCCACGAGACAGGCGCGCCCGATGGGGCGCCCCCCTATCTCCTGGCCTCCTCGAGGATCTTCTGACGTGAACTCCAAGTCTCCAGGATGATATTCTTCCCAAAAATAACGTTGCTGAAGGTTTCATTCCGTTTGGAATCCGTTTGATATTCCTTTTCCTCGAAATACTAAAATAGGCAATAAAACATCAATATGGGATGGGCCTCCGGTTAATAGGTTAGTCCCACAAGTAATATAAAAGTGTATAATAAAGCCCATAATCATTCAAAACAGTAGATAATATAGCATGGAGCAATCAGAAATTATAGATACGTTGGAGACGTATCAGCCGGCTGCCCCAGAAGATTTCGAAGTTACTCTCCAATACTCTTTTGAGACTTTGCGTCCGTCATTTTTGCAATTCCCTATCATCGATATATCCCTATGGATAAATGCATACACTCGTCGTCCATACCTTCATACCAAGATGCTCTTGATATTACTAGATACCACGGAATATTTTCCAATATCTCGAGAATTCTTTGTGCCTACTTTTAGCTCTTTTCAGCGTGAATACCCCTGCAAATAATTCCTCACACTTATCAAGGATTCGTTCATCCCCAGTTGGTCATGTGTTTCACAAAATTCTTTGAAATGTTATCTGATCTTTCGAGAATCCTCTGCAGCCTATGGCTCTTGAAATTCTTGTCTGCCTGCATTATGGATAATTCTAAATGCCTAGTATTATTTATTGACATCCTTTTTCATCATTTTGAGACCGTCGATTCAATATGATGCGGATGCTCGCAATCATCAGTCGCATTTAGAATTCCTCCTTCTGACTCAGACGTCATTTTTGAACATGAGCTGGTTCTCGACCAATCAATTGTCGTCGGTTGTACCCGTAAGTCTATTCAGCTTATCCATCCTTAATCAGAGCGTTTGCTTTTGATCCCTTGATTTGGAAAATCTTAATTCCTTTACATTTGAGCTCTGAATTAGTCAGTTGTTTCTACAATCCGATCTCCTTGCATTCTCTCTTCTTCTGCTTGAGTACTGATGCTCACCTCAGATCCCTTGTGGACCATCAGGTCCTTTGTTGGATTTTATCCGACAGCGTCCTTCATATTCAATAACTTTGTGAGTCCTTCCCCTGATACATAATGCCTTTGGCAAATTGTATTCTCTGCTTTGTCGACCATGCTCTACTTCCGAGCTTGAGTTATTTACCCCTGAAGTTGATGGTATACGTTCCTAAGATGCCTTGATGGGTTGAGCCTATGCCTTCCCTAATCAGTGTGAACCAGAAAGTTTCCAAGGTTAATACTCCTCTGGTAATTCACCAGGTAGATCTACGCACTCAAATCATTTTAGTAGAGGAGTGAATGGAAGGTTATGCATTGAGGAAGTAGGAGTCGACCTTGAACCTTTGTGTTCATGCCCATGGACACGATCATGATCCTATCATGGAAGCTTCTTGTAATAATAACTATTTCCTTGATATAATATCATTTGGTATCTGTGAATTGATCCTTTGCAAACGTGGTTCCGACCATATTTTCTCCTTGATTCCATTTCTTGGACAAGTTAAATCACTTGTCTTCTGCAGGTCAATATGCCTGCCCAACCTCTATTATGATCTACCTTTGAATATTATCCCTGGTATCTCGAGGATATCTTGCCATTGCACTACATCTTATAAACTTTGATGAAGTACTACCTTAACTTGTCTTTGTCACTTCATGGGTTCTGGGTTGTTTGTCGACCGAGAACACAGATAAGTGAATCGATTCCGCACTCTGATTCAATAACTCTTAAGTAATGTTCGTTGCTTACGAGTTTAATAATCCTTCAAGTCATTCCTAGCCTGACCGCCTACATGGAAGCGAGTTTAATAATCCTTCCAGGTGCATTTTCGTTCAATATTTAATTGTGGAAATCCATCCTTGAGTTCATCAGCCACCTCCTCATCCTCTCCTTGGATTAACGATGAAATCTTGTTTTGGAACTCGCTTCCATAGTTCATTTCCTGAGAATCTTATGATATCTTCTATCAATCTATGTCGCACCTTTTTCTTCTCAGGTATCCTGACCCCAATCAGAACTGAATCTCGGTCAGATATGATGGTTGAAACATATTTTCAAGAGTTATAACATTGGTCTTTTATGACCTGATAAGGTGATGTCATTCCAAGCACACCTGGCCGAAGGACCTAGTGTCATTCCAAGCACTCCAATCTTCAATAAGAACATTTGAAGCACCATGCTAAATTTTCTTTATCAATTATCCAAACACCGTTCTATGGCTAATATCATGAAAATTCTCTCCCCTACCTAAAGATTTTTCTACATTATACCCAGCTACGGATAGCATGCTCTGCTTGTCCTTGGGAAGGATACATCCCCTGAAATATGTGTTTAAACACATTTTCCTTTCCATTGTCTGTTTAACCTGGTAATCACCTTTCCTTTCCATTGGTTTGCTTAACCCTTCTTGTGATCTATATTATATAAGCAGTAGTAATCTTGTGCTTATGTAAAACACCATGGTGTACAACCATGTCAGTAAGACCCTATTTCTACTGTTGATGACATTCCGGTAACCACCGATGGACGAGAACTTTGCCTATTGGTCTACCTCGTTCAACGAGCAGGAAAATAGTTCTCTTCGCCCCTCACCCTTGGTACCGACGTTATTGCCGACATAATTGACAGGCTACCCTTTGACATGCCTTGTTGTCATGACCGAGCAGGATGTCACCGCTCCTTCTACTTTTAACCCACATGGTGGGCCCATAACCCACAGTTCCATAGGATCGAAACCTGACTCTCATGTACATCCCTATTTTGAAGTTATCCCTTGCCCTTCGTTTCGTATGTAATTTGCGAGCCACCTTCCTAGTGATCAATTCTGGTATCAGTCGCAATACTTACTCTCGCCGCTCTGAACCCCTTTCTCACTCTGGTTTAGACTTCGAGCAACTATCTATCCGCTTGAAACATCTTATTGTACCTTCGTACCTTACTCTCGATGTATTTTATATGTTCACCTCGATAGATAATCTTATGCTCATTCATGGGTTAACCCCAGATTGTTTCCCTCATAAGAATTATGTCGTAGCCGAGCTGCCCCTTACCTATTCATAAGTACGTTGGAGTTCCCGAAGAAAAGGACGACTTCACAATGATGACCTGAAGCAGAGTAATAAAGACATCAACGAAAGGGATTAACTTCTTCAAGAAGAGCAGCCAAGACCGAGAAGATCCGTTAGCATTTCGTAACCAGACTTTTCCCCCTTACTCTACCTCTTAAATCTCGGGACGAGATTTTTTGTAGTGGAGGAGAATTGTGACGCCCGGATAATTAAGCTACAGTAAACCTCTGCTAATGAGGCCACGTCACCACGATTACTGTTGTTAGTTTCACGATGATTCAACCTCGTTTGAATTCAAATTCAAAATCAAGTCAGACGATAAAAGTTTTCAAATATTAAAACTAAAATGTTCGGGGTGAGCCAAATAATACATAGGTAATTCTGGTGGAGAAATCACACTGAGGGAGTCCTGGACTAGGGGGTGTTCGGATAGCCGAACTATCATCACGGCCGGACTCCAAGACTATGAAGATACAAGATTGAAGACTTCGTCCCGTGTCCGGATGGGACTTTCCTTGGCGTGCAAGGCAAGCTTGGCGATACGGATATGTAGACCTCCTACCATTGTAACCGATTGTGTGTAACCCTAACCTATCCGGTGTCTATATAAACCGGAGGGTTTTAGTCCGTAGGACGAACAACAATCATACCATAGGCTAGCTTCTAGGGTTTAGCCTCCTTGATCTCGTGGTAGATCTACTCTTGTACTACCCATATCATCAATATTAATCAAGCAGGAGTAGGGTATTACCTCCATCGAGAGGGCCCGAACCTGGGTAAAACATCGTGTCCCTTGTCTCCTGTTACCATCCGCCTAGACGCACAGTTCGGGACCCCCTACCCGAGATCCGCCGGTTTTGACACCGACATTGGTGCTTTCATTGAGAGTTCCTCTGTGTTGTCACCGATAGGCCCGATGGCTCCTTCGATCATCAACAACGACGCGGTCCAGGGTGAGACTTTTCTCCCCGGACAGATCTTCGTATTCGGCGGCTTTGCACTGCGGGCCAATTAAGCAGCCATCCGAGCAGATCGAAAGCTACGCCCCTGGCCATCAGGTCAGATTTGGAATTTTGAACTATACGGCCGATATCCACGGAGACTTGATCTTCGACGGATTCGAGTCGCGGCCAAGCGTGCCGCACTATCTCGATGGGCATGATCTAGCTCTGCGGCGATTGCCACGGAGGCCGCACCAGCATCCGCTCCGACCTTTAATCCGGAGCCGGATTCCCCGATCGAGGACGAGTGGTTGGACACCGCCTCGGGGGCTATGATCTCTACGGACTCCAGGGTGCCGGACTCCTCTCCGGACTCCGAACCCTCCGCACCCCTGCCAATCAAATCCGATTGGGCGCCGGTCATGGAGTCCACTGCCGCGGACATCTTTCAGCACTCGCCCTTTGGCGACATCCTAAATTCACTAAAGTCTCTCTCTTTATCCGGAGAGCCCTGGCCGGACTACGGACAGGAAGGTTGGGATACGGACGACGAAGAAATTCAACGCCCACCCACCACCCACTTTGTAGCCACCGCCGATGATTTAACCGACATGCTCGACTTCGACTCCGAAGACATCGACGGGCATGGGACGGCGCTGGAGACGACCAAGACCCAGCGCCTACAGGGCACTGGAAGGCCACCTTGTCATACGACATATACATGGTGGACATCCCAAAAGATGGGAACGGCGATGGAACAACGGAGGATGACCCCTCCAAAAAGCAACCGAAGCGCCGACGTCAGCGGCGCCGCTCTAAATCCCGCCACAGCAAAAACGGTGATTCCGGCACGGGAGATAATAACACCCCGGACAGTACCGAAGACAACCCCCTCCAGCAGGACTCAGCGCAGGAGGAGGGAGAAGCAAGTCCGCACGACAGTGCGGCAGAAAGAGAGGTCGAGGACGATAATTATGCGCCTCCCTCCGAAGATGAGGCAAGCCTCGACGACGACGAATTTGTCGTGCCTGAGGATCCCGCCGAACAAGATAGTTTCAAACGCGGGCTTATAGCCACGTCAAGCAGCCTCAAGAAAAAGCAGCAACAGCTTAGAGCTGACCAAGACCTGCTAGCTGACAGATGGACTGAAGTCCTTGCAGCCGAAGAGTATGAACACGAACACCCCTCCAAAAGCTACCCCAAACGCAGGTCGTTGCCTCGATCAAAGGAGGAAGCACCCAAGTCACCAGCGCACGACATGGCAGACATGCCACCCCGTGGCCGCGACAGAGAATCCTCTCGGCCCTCCGCTCAAGCCACACCCCGACGCCGCTCAAAAAGTACCAAGGCACAGGAAAACGCGCCGGACTTGCGAGATATATTGGAGGATAAGGCAAAAAATACAAGATCGATCTATGGATCGCGTGGGCGCCCAACGACACGGGATGATTACCGTCGCGCCGGATACAGCAAACCTGGCGGGCGAACACGATGAGACATAGCTCATATGAGCTACGCCGTGATATAGCCCAATACTGAGGCGCCCGCACACCCACTATGCTTCACAGATGAAGTAATGGATCATCAAATCCACGAGGGTTTCAAACCCGTAAACATCGAATCATACGATGGTACCACAGATCCTGCGGTCTGGATCAAGGACTATCTCCTCCATATCCGCATGGCCCGCGGTGATGATCTACATGCCATCAAATACCTCCCACTCAAGCTTAAAGGACCAGCTCGGCATTGGCTCAACAGCTTGCCATCAGAATCAATTGGTTGTTGGGAGGACCTGGAAGCCGCATTCCTTGATAACTTCCAGGGCACATATGTGCGACCACCGGACGCCGATGACCTTAGCCACATAATTCAGCAGCCAGAAGAATCGGCCAGACAATTCTGGACACGGTTCTTAACAAAGAAAAACCAAATCGTTGACTGTCCGGATGCAGAGGCCCTTGCAGCCTTCAAACATAACATCTGCGACGAGTGGCTTGCCCGGCACCTAGGACAGGAAAAGCCGAAATCCATGGCAGCCCTCACAACACTCAGGACCCGCTTTTGTGCGGGAGAGGACAGCTGGCTAGCTCGAAGCAACAACTTGGCCAAACACCCTGATAGTTCGGATACCAAGGACAGCAATGGCAGGTTGTGTCGCAACAAGAACAAGCGCCACATTAACGACGATAATGCTGAAGACATGGCTGTCAATGCCGGATTCAGAGGCTCTAAACCCGGTCAGCGGAAGAAGCCATTCAAAAGAAATACCCAGGGCCCGTCCAACTTGGACCGAATACTCGCTCGCTTGTGCCAGATACATGGCACCCCCGAAAAACCAGCCAATCACACCAACAGAGATTGTTGGGTGTTCAAGCAAGCAGGCAAGTTAAGTGCCGAACTCAATGACAAGGGGCTGCATAGCGATGACGAGGAAGAGCCCCAGCCGCCGAACAATAGAGGACAGAAGGGTTTTCCCACACAAGTGTGGACGGTGAACATGATATACGCAACCCATATACCCAAAAGGGAGCGGAAGCGTGCACTAAGGGACGTATATGCGATGGAGCCAACGCCCCAATTTCAACCCATGGTCTTCCTGCCCGATCACCTTCGATCGAAGGACCACCCACTAGCATCCGTCACGGCGGTTTCGCCGCATTGGTTCTTGACCCAATTATTGACGGATTTCACCTCACCGTAGTCCTGATGGACGGCGGTAGCAGCCTGAACCTGCTTTATCAGGATATAGTGTGCAAAATGGGCATAGACCCCTCAAGGATTAAACCTACAAAGACGACCTTCAAAGGCGTCATACCGGGTGTAGAGGCCAGTTGTGCGGGCTCAGTTACACTCGAAGTGGTCTTCGGATCCCCGGATAACTTCCGAAGCAAAGAGTTAATCTTCGACATCGTCCCGTTCCGCAGCGGCTATCATGCACTGCTCAGACGAACCGCATTTGCAAAGTTCAATGTGGTGCCGCACTATGCATACCTCAAGCTCAAGATGCCAGGCCCTCGAGTAGTAAGCACGGTCAATGGAAACACCGAACGCTCTCTCCGAACGGAGGAGCACACGGCGGCCCTCGCGGCGGAGGTACAAAGCAGCCTCTCACAGCAATTCTCGAGTCCGGCCACTAAGCGTCCAGGACACCGCTGCAGCGCCGGAGTAACCTACAACAAGACCGCTCAGCACGATTCAAGCATCGCCAGAGTAATCCGCCCCAACCCCAGCCCTCGCGAAATTGCGAAGCTAGTATTACGCGTACATAATTACGCTCTGGAGATACCACGGGCATATGGGGAGGGGCAAGACCACGACACGCCCGGAATACGGCTCAACCGCACCAGGGGCTCCAGATTGTGTCATTCTTTTTCTTTTTCCTTTTCTTTTTCCTTTTCTTTTTCCTTTTTCTTACTTTCAGGACTCCGTCTTTCAGAAGTCCTGTCCGGCACTAGAATCGCCGAACTCACGATGCAACAGCCAGGGAAGTAGAACGCTACGTCGAATGTTTAGGTGGTATTTATTACGAGCATTATACGTGTTTTACATACCATCCCGCAGCTTACCCCTGGAGGGGGACATGTTAGATAGTCCCATCCCTTTCTTATCGCACTATTTGTATCGTTTTGCTTTCATTGTAGTACATTTTTGAATAAACAATACATGGCCTTCGCCTATTATTGCACTCTTTTCTGTATCTATATATATGTTCATTTCATGACATGTGGCACCCGTACACTTTGGTACGGCCAATACACCAGGGCTTAAGTATCCCAAAATTATGGTGTGATAAGTCCGAACACTTTCACAAGTGAGGCACCCCGAACTTATAGCATTATATGAATCGGCTCCGAATCATGTCTTGGGTCAATAGTTGGGTTTGCCCGGCTCCCGTGTTTTGGTACCTTATGTTCCGTTATATCGGCTAAGGTAGCACCGGGAGAACCACTGCGATTGTGCCCCAGTTGAGCTGGGTAGAGCACCTCAGTGGAGAAAGCTAAAACTGACCGTCATGATAGGGCGAGAGCCGGTCGCTGTTCAAGAGGTTTTTACGGGTCCCTAAAGACTTATGCCGCTTAGAGCGAGGAACCGGAATTGTCCGGCCAAGGCGTGGATAGCGCCCCGAACTCGGTCTTCCGAATACTAGGGGCTTCGCCGAAATTTAAAATTATAGAATTCTATGGCTAAGTGAGAGTGGCCAGGCGTCCACCAGCCGCTGCACTAAGCCGAAGTAGCTCCCAGGCATGGCTTCCAATGGCCACAGCAGCGCTATAAGGCCCTTCATGGCCTGTTCGGCGACCTTGTGGAGGTCGACCAGCTGCTTCAGCTGGTCGCTCAGGGGCACCGAATGTCCGCCTCGATATCTTGAGACCATAACACCTTTTCCGTCGAGCTCCCCTCCTTGGCGCGGTAGAATGCGGCAGCATCAGACACACTACGGGGCAAATCTGCGAATGCTCCTGGAGAGCTCCGAATCCGGGTAAGTAATAAGTAACTCACTTTCACATGCTTGCTTTGCATAAAGAATGCCTTACCCGCCGCTACCTTCTTTAACGACTCAATTTCTTGGAGGGTTTTTTGGGCCTCGGCCTTAGTAGCTTTGGCACTCTCAAGAGCCGAGGCGAGCTCGGACTCTGTTTTGCCAGTCTGTCTGTCCCCAATAATGAACTCTCGCTGACCGCGCCCTCGAGTCTTCGAGTCATGCTCCAAACTCTCGTGTTTTTCCACGAGAGCTTGGAGCTCTTGCCGTACCTTGGCCAGCTGCGCCTCCCCCCTCTCTCGCTCGGTGCGTTCCGCAGCCGCTTTGTTTTCGGCCACGGACACCGCTTCCTTCAGGGTCGCCACCTCGTTCGTGGCCCCCACAGTACCCATGTTATTCATGTTATTTTTTGCAACCGAAACCTTTCTATAAGGTATTTCTTTAATAAGGTACTACTTACCTTCCTTGTCCTCGAGCTGCTTCTTGGCTTGGCCGAGCTCGTTCTCGGGCTGCTCGAGGCTCTGCTTCAATGCATTGCCCTCCGCAGTCAGTGCGGCAGAGGTCAGCAGCGCAGCCTGCATTCCCATATTGACATACTTATGTTAGACTCCTGCGTATATCTTTTTAGATCCTTAGTCCGGCTTTTCTTTCCGAACACCGAACTAAGCATCGAGAACTACTGTCTATGCGGTAATATTTTTACATATTCTAAACTTACCTCAAAGCCTGTTAGAAGGCTGGTACAGGCTTCGGTCAGCCCGCTCTTGGCGGACTGAACTGTCCGGATCACCGCACTCATAACAGCGCGGTGCTCCTCCTCGATGGAAGCGCTGTTAAGCGCCTCCAGTAAGCTATCCGGTGCCTCCAGTTGGACAGAGGACACCGGCGTCTTACCCTTCTTGCGAAGGGACCGCTTGCCGGACTCGGAACACTGAAGGTTCCGGTATGGAGTCCGGACGAGGGTCGGGCTTAGAGCCCTGGGGTCTCGCCCACGCGCTCGAGTCCGGGAGGTTGCCTTGCGGCGCCTCCTGCGCCACTTCCTCTTGACCAAGCCCCTCTTGGGGCCCCACCATGATGTCGTCCATGGGCGTGAGGTGAGGAGGCGGTCGGAAGTGAAGTACTCTCCATTTCCGGACGAACCCGAGGACCCGCTTGTCGGCGGCGAACTTCGCCCTTTGGGGCTGCATGATGGTTCGGTATTAGAGAACACTATGCAATGATAAAGAAGCCATGGGTATCCGGACACTTACGATCTCGCCAGGGGCTTGGCCCTTGTTGGCCAATCCTCCTCGTCGTTGTCGACGTTGGTGGAGAAGTCCGGAGGAAGGGTTCTTCCCTTCTTAGACCCTCCGGCCTCCCCAGTTGGGGCGGCCTTCCTTTTCCTCTCCTCCCCCGCTGGGGTAGAAGCTTCTTCTTCCTCCTCCTCGTCCTCAGGAGAAGATTCTGCTTCAGAATCTGACAGCACCTGGCGTCGGGAGCTCCTTCGAGTTCCCGCGACCTCCTTCTTAGCCTTCTTCTCCGGCACCACATGGGTACCGGAGCCAGCAGCCCGTCAATCGGGCGTCCGCTGGGTCTTCTGGCAAAGGAGCCGGACAGTTAAACTGTCCGGACGTCTTCAGCCAGTCCTGTCAAAGAATAGGGAGTTTTTAGATCCCACATAGAGTCAATCTATGAAAAAAGAGTCCCATAAAGGGTAAAATAACTTACCTCGCCGGCTTGACGTCGCGAGATGTATCCGCGATCCTTGTTAGCGGATGCGGGGGCTTCGGCACCCTTCAACAGCACCTTCCAGGCATCTTCGTACGTAGTATCGAAGAGCCGGCTCAAGGTTCGGTCTTTGTGCGGATCGAACTCCACAAATTGAAGGCCCGTTGTTGGCATGGGAGAATCCGGCGGATGAGCATCACCTGGATTACGTCGACAAGCCCGAGATTCTTGTCCACCAGGTTTGGACGCATGTTTGGAGTCCGGATAGCTCGTCCGAATCCCCCACGTCGAGCCCGTCTCTTTCCATGACGAGAGCCGTGTGGGAAGCAGATCTGAATTGGGGCCGCCACCCATTCAGGTCGCGTGGCTCGGTGATGTAGAACCACCCGATTGCCACCCTTTATTGTCTCCACAAAGGAGCCCTCGAGCCATAGGACTTTGGCCATCTTGCCGACCATGGCGCCTCCGCACTCCGCTTGACGGCCGCCCACAACCTTCGGCCTGACATTAAAGGTCTTTAGCCATAGGCCGAAGTGGGGCTAGATGCAGAGGAAGGCCTCGCACACGAGATAAACGCCGAGATGTTGAGGACGAAGTTTGGGGCCAGGTCGTGGAAGTCCAGGCCGTAGTAGAACTTGATCCCCGGACAAATGGTTGAAGTGGAAAACCTAGTCCGCGGAGGAAGTGGGGAGAAACACCACCCTCTCATGGGGCACAGGGGTTGGAATGAGCTACCCGTGTCGGGCAGCCTGTCTGCGCCGATATCGCCGGACAAGTATCCAGCCTCCCGCAGTCTTGTGATGTGCCCCTCCGTGACGGAGGAGGCCATCCATCTGCCTCCCGCTCCTGACATGGTTGGAGAAGGTTGAGGAGGAATGTGCGGACTTGGGCGCTAGAGCTCGAGTCTTGGAAATGGAGGAGCAAAGGAGGAAGAAGGCGTAGGTGAAAAGGTGGATCCTTATCCCCTTATATGGACGGACGGAGCTATGCGTCCCCCACCGGCCTGGTAAAACTCGCTTATCTCCCAAGCGCCGTAATCAATGGCCCGGATGGGTTACCCATGTCCGTATTGATGAGAATCCCGGAATAAGGGGGCATGATCTATGCTTTGATAAGACGTGCCAAGGAAACCGCCTCGCTAAACGCGCTAAGGTGGAACGATAAAAAACGATTCATATAAAGGCCTGGCCGTGGTGTGATGTCACGCCGCGGAATACGTCAGCAGATCTGTGCAAAAGTTATTCTCTCTACGGTGGTATGTGGAACTTGTTTTGCATAGCTGGACACTATCCTGGTGTTTAAAACCTTCTATGAAGTATTCGGAGGAGGAACCCGCCTTGCAATGCCGAAGACAATATGCGGCGCCCGGACGCGTCATCATTGAAGCCTGGTTCAGGGGCTCTTGAGGATTCCTGGACTAGGGGCGTCCGGATAGCGAACTATCATCACGGCGGACTCCAAGACTATGAAGATACAAGATTGAAGACTTCGTCCCATGTCCGGATGGGACTTTCCTTGGCGTGGAAGGCAAGCTTGGCGTTAGGGATATGTAGATCTCCTACCATTGTAACCGACTCTGTGTAACCCTAACCTATCCGGTGTCTATATAAACCGGAGGGTTTTAGTCCGTGGGGACGAACAACAATCATAACATAGGCTAGCTTCTAGGGTTTAGCCTCCTTGATCTCGTGGTAGATCTACTCTTGTACTACTCATATCATCGGTATTAATCAAGCAGAGTAGGGTATTACCTCCATCGAGAGGGCCCGAACCTGGGTAAAAACATCATGTCCCTTGTCTCCTGTTACCATCCGCCTAGACGCACAGTTCGGGACCCCCTACCCGAGATCCGCCGGTTTTGACACCGACACACACCTTTATAAAATGTTTAACACTCTAGAATGAATAAAATAGTAGCAATAATAATTATTTAAATGCCTTTAAAATGATAAACAATTTCAAAACTATTTTATTTCAGTGCTAAGTTGTTTGTGGCTGTGGCATAATTTGTAACATCTATTTGGGTGCCACTTTAGTATTTTACCAAAACGAAAAGTAAAAGAAAACTAAAAAGAAACAAAAGAGAAATAAAAACAGAAACCCCCCTGGCCAACTGGGCCACAACCCAGCCGGCCGCCCAAACAGCGCCATCGCCTATATGGCTCGCCGACGCTCAAACCCTAGCCTCTCCCCTCCCCGATCCCCTCTCACTCCCCATCGCCCCCTGGATCTGGACGGCGCCCATCCTGTCGCCTCGCATGATCCCCCACTCCTCCTGCACGAAACCCCCCCCCCCCACTCCTCGCTCTCTTCCCCCCTCTATCTGGATCGAGACCGGGGGGCTCGCCCTTCGCTCGGTGCCGAAGCCTCTCGCCGGCGCCGCCGGAAGACCACCCCGACGCCGTGCTTCCTCAACGCACGTCGTCCCCGTCCCCCACCTCGCGCCCCGTTGCCATTTACCCTACGGCCTCGATGTGAGTGCCTCCCCATGCTCCCTCTCCTCCTCCTACCCCGGCCCCCGTTGGAAATCGTGGCCCGAACTTCGCCTGCCGCAGCGCCACAAGACCACCCCACGCTCACGCCCGGGCGCATCCCACGGGCGCCCCTTGCAGCTCCACAGCCTCCACGCCCGCCCGCAGTGCGTCGCCGCCCGACCGCGTCCACCCCGCTGCTGCTCCTCGCCACATGCGGGCTCGCTTGCCGCCAGCCTCCGCACTCCGTCCCTAACGCCACCCGGCGTCGCCCGCGTCGTTGGGCATCGTGGCTGCTCTGACCTCTTGGCCTCGCCCAGCCGCTCCTCCTGGCGGCGCTGCGCCTGTGCGCCAGAGGCGCTGCTAACCCTGTCGGCCCCTATGGGCCAATGACAAACGGGGCCCACGCCCCTGAGAACGATTAAAAAAAGAAATTTAAAATAAATAAATAATAAGTAAATAAAAATGTTAACTAACTAATTAATTAATTAACTAAATTAATCATGTTTAATTAAATTAATTAAACATTAGTTACTTAACTAACTAATTAAACTGATTAATAGGTTAATTATGTTATTGTACCTATGACATGCGGGACCCACTGTCAGATTGACCCAGTCAACACCTCTGTTAACTGCTGACGTCAGCATACACTATTCTGGATAATATTGATTTGAAATAATTAAATAAATTCTAAAAATGATTTAAAACTTTAGAAAATCATATAAAATAAACCGTAGCTGAGATGAAAATACTTTCTATATGAAAGTTGCTCAGAACGACGAGACGAATCCGGATACGCAGCATGTTCGTCCGCCACACACCCCTAGCATATCAAACACGCAACTTTCCCCCTCAGGTACATCTGTCCGGAAACACGAAACACCGGGGATACTTTTCTGGATGTCCCCCCCCCCTTGCCGGTATCACCTGTTACCGTGTTAGGGCAGACCTAACACTGTTGTTTGCTTTGTCATGCATCCTTATGCATCTGTTTGCATTGTATTCATTGTTTGTTCCCCCTCTTCTTCTCCGGTAGACCCCGAGACCGACGCCGCTGCTACCCAGTACGACTACGGTGTTGACGACCCCTCCATCTTGCCAGAGCAACCAGGCAAGCCCCTCCCCCCCCCCCCTTGATCACCAGATATCGCCTCCTTCTCTCTACTGCTTGCATTAGAGTAGTGTAGCATGTTACTGCTTTTGGTTAATCCTATTCTGCTGCATAGCCTGTCATTGTTGCTACAGTTGTTACCCTTACTTGATATCCTACTGCTTAGTATAGGATGCTAGTGTTCCATCAGTGGCCCTACACCCTTGTCCGTTTGTCATGCTATACTACTGGGTCGTGATCACTTCGGGAGGTGATCACGGGCATATGCTATATACTTTATACTGTTACATTACTTATGATAATGTTAGGAGATGGGGCTGAAGGGCAGGTGGCTTCATCCCGGTAGAGGTGGGCTTGGGTTCCCGACGGCCCCCATTGTTACTTGATGGCGGGCGACAGGGCAGGTTGAGACCACCTAGGAGAGAGGTGGGCCTGGCCCTGGTCGGCGTTCGCGGATACTTAACACGCTTAACGAGACCTTGGTATTTGATCTGAGTCTGGCCACTGGCCTATACGCACTAACCAACTACGCGGGAACAGTTATGGGCACTCGGCGTCGTGGTATCAGCCAAAGCCTTCGTGCCGTCAGTGACTGAGTGGCGCGCGCCGGATTGGACTGGAACGCCTGTTAGGCTAGGTCTGCTTCCAGCTGCGTTCGCAACATGCAGGTGAGCAACGGGCGATGGGCCTAGACCCCTGCGCGCATAGGATTTAGACTGGCATGCTGACCTATCTGTTGTGCCTAGGTAGGGCTGCGACGTGTTGATCTTCCGAGGCCGGGCATGACCCAAAAAAGTGTGCCCGGCCAAATGGGATCGAGCGTGTTGGGTTATGTGGTGCACCCCTGAGGGAAGTTTATCTATTCGAATAGCCGTGTCCCTGGGTAAAAGGACGACCCGGAGTTGTACCTTGACCTTATGACAACTAGAACCGGATACTTAATAAAACACACCCTTCCAAGTGCCAGATATAACCCGATGATCGCTCTCACACAGGGCGACGAGGGCAGGATCGCGTGGTAGGATTATGCTATGCGATGATACTTGGTGAACTTACCATCTACTCTCTTCTACATGCTGCAAGATGGAGGCTACCAGAAGCGTAGCCTTCGACAGGACTAGCTATCCCCCTCTTATTCTGGAATTCTGCAGTTCAGTCCACTGATATTGCCTCTTACACATATACACATGCATATGTAGTGTAGATCCTTGCTTGCGAGTACTTTGGATGAGTACTCACGGTTGCTTTTCTCCCTCTTTCCCCCCTTTCCTTTCTTCTCGGTTGTCACAACCAGATGCTGGAGCCCAGGAGCCAGACACCACCATCGACGAGCTCCTACTACCCCCGGAGGTGCCTACTACTATGTGCAGGCCGCTGACGACGACCATGAGTAGTTTAGGAGGATCCCAGGCAGGAGGCCTGCGCCTCTTTCGATCTGTGTCCCACTTTGTGCTAGCCTTCTTAAGGAAAACTTGTTTAACTTATGTCTGTACTTAGATATTGTTGCTTCCGCTGACTCGTCTATAATCGAGCACTTGTATTCGAGCCCCTGAGGCCCCTGGCTTGTATTATGATGCTTGTATGACTTATTTTATTTTTCGAGTTGTGTTGTGATATCTTCCAGTGAGTCCCTGATCTTGATCGTACACGTTTGCGTGTATGATTAGTGTACGATTGAATCGGGGGCGTCACAAACACCATAGCCTCTCCGATGATGTGTGAGTAGTTTACCACAGACCTTTGGGTCCATAGTTATTAGCTAGGTGGCTTCTTCTCTCTCTTTGGATCTCAATACAAAGTTCTCCTCGATCTTCTTGGAGATCTATTCGATGTAATTCTTTTTGCGGTGTGTTTGCCGAGATCCGATGAATTGTGGGTTTATGATCAAGATTATCTACGAACAATATTTGGTTATTCTCTGAATTCTTATATGCATGATTTAATATATTTGCAAGTATCTTCAAATTATCGGTTTAGTTGGGCCTACTAGATTGATCTTTCTTGAAAATGGGAGAAGTGCTCAGCTTTGGGTTCAATATTGCGGTGCTCGATCCCAGTGACAGAAAGGGAACCGACACGTATTGTATTGTTGCCATCGATGATAAAAAGATGGGGTTTATATCATATTGCTTGAGTTTATCCCTCTACATCATGTCATCTTACCTAATGTGTTACTCCGTTCTTATGAACTTAATACTCTAGATGCATGCTGGATAGCGGTCGATGTGTGGAGTAATAGTAGTAGATGCAGAATCGTTTCGGTCTACTTGACACGGACATGATGCCTATGTTCATGATCATGCCTAGATATTCTCATAATATGTGCTTTTCTGTCAATTGCTCGGCAGTAATTTGTTCACCCACCGTAATATATGTTATCTTGAGAGAAGCCACTAGTGAATCCTATGGCCCCCGGGTCTACTTTACATCATATAAGTTTTCGATCTATAATTCTAGTTTACTATTTATTTTGCAATCTTTACTTTCCAATCTATATAATAAAAATACCAAAAATATTTATCTTATTATCTTTATCAGATCTCACTTTTGCAAGTGGCCTTGAAGGCATTGACAACCCCTTTATTACGTTGGTTGCAAGGTTCTTGATTGTTTGTGCAGGTACTAGGCAATTTGCGTGTAGTCTCCTACTGGATTGATACATTGGTTCTAAAAAACTGAGGTAAATACTTACGCTACTTTGCTGCATCACCCTTTCCTCTTCAAGGGAAAACCAACGCATGCTCAAGAGGTAGTAGTCAACCATTATTACCCGAGTACCTTTGTGACTTGCGAATCATATACTACTAGGGAAAAGGCTAGCAGCAGCGCGGGTTTTAGGTGTATCAGTAGCGCAGGGAGTGGCGCTACTAATAAGGCGCTACAGCTAACACATAGCGATGGCGGCGTGCTCACTGGCGCTCTTGCTACACAAGTGTAGCAGCGCGCTTAGTGGAAGCTCGCTACTGCTAGTAGCTCTAGCGCGCTTTGCCTGGACGCGCTACTGCTATCGTGGCGCTGCTGCTAACTTTTATACACTCGCTACTGCTAATTTAAGTAGTTTTTTGTTTTTTCGGCATATTTGTTTTGTATTTGAACAGGCTTTATAGAAGAATCTTTAGCACATAGAAATGTCATCATGATACACATACAAATGCCTGCGAGACGACAAATGTAATCATAGCATATACATACAAATAGTCTCATCATAATCATCATCCAACACAAAGTGGTATCTTGGCATCATCTCGAAAATAGCGATACATGCAAGTCTCGAATACTTGCAACTACAACAACGTCATCCATCTAAACAAAGGTATACGCAAGAAGAGCTATCACTATGAGTGAGAGCGGAACTATGCAAGACATGAGGTGGCGGTTACGAGTCCTCTCTCGCGCTAGCGTGAACCTCAAGTAACTAGCTTCTCCTTCTTGTCTGCTTTTGAAGCCTTTATGGCTGGCGCCCGTGAACCCATTCACTTGCGCTTGACACTCATGCCACTCGTTGTACACCCCCGGAACCTTCCCTTTGTACACGACATAGCAATTCCATCTCGCCATCAAGAAACTAGGTACCTGTTAGAGATGCATGTTCATGAAGAGGATGTACAATCATATATATGCAACAAAATATACTAGAGAAACACCGAAAAAGAAAGGGTTAGCAACTAGATGCAACATACAATATGCAAATTAATTAACTAGAGGTACGCAGGTCATCGTACGCAAACTAACAAAGTAGCGTTACGCAAGTTCGGCAGGGACCATGGACATCACAAAGTTTCATCGCTACAAAAAGTATACAAGTTCAACCAACACATATCATCATCATCGGCATAATAAATCACTAGAAGTTCCATCCTTCCATATCATCGAGGATGAACCCTAGCTTCTTGAACGGCGTGAGGTCTAGACGTTGCATGCCTATGTGAGTTCGGACGTCAGCTCGCGATGTAGGGCCGTGGTGGAACATCCCCTTCTCATCGACGACTTCTTTCATGATGATCGTCGCAATGTCGCTTTGGATGCGAAAGAAGTCATCTCTAAGTTTATAATCCGCTTCTCCATGAGATTCTAGCCACTTGTGGATATGATCATCATTTCTGCTTCTCATGCGAAGCTTTTGGTGATCCTGTTGAACTGAATCATGAGATGGACGATGTAGAATCCATCCTTCTTTCTTGGTTTTGGGACATGGATGCAGGAGAAGTTAGTTTTATCTGCGAAACCCATCTTCTTGTTCCTTTGTTTCCTGATCTGCACGTGGCCACCTCTAATGCTGAAGCCTTGGAGAGCATCATCTAGAATATTCATTATGTGGGTGTAGTCTTTTTTCTCGTAGTCTCTGGAAGGGTCAAAATACACGGCGTGGGAGCCTTGCGGGTAAAGAATGATAAGGACGGCGTGCCCGTTGCTTTGAGGAAAAAGACACCTCAAATTATTCCCCATATGAGAGAGAAGGAATGATTGAAATGTCTGAAAGGGTTGTACGGAACTGACTTACTTTGGATGATAAGGCACGAGGACAATTTCCGGTCCTTATTCTGTACCATGAAGTTTTGGAGGTACTCCCTAGCAGTTTCACGCTCAAAGTCGCCGAGACTCAAGAAAGACTTCGTGCATGTAGTACGGATCCGCCACACAGATTTGCGAGACTTCTTCACTCTGTATGACGGAGCTCATATGTAAGCGCATAAAAAGCGGACGATTGTAAAATCGAGCCGCCTTGTTAGAAACATCTCAAAGATATGGTCAAACCGCAGGAAGAACACCTCCAGCGGGCCGTGTCTCAATGTAGCACTTCCCTCGTGCACCACGAGCAGCGTATGTCGGATATCCCGGATCCTTTGAGGCTAGTAGGCTTTTCTCGGTCGACGGCACATGGTTGTGCAGTCTCCTGAGATCCCCTGATAGTGCCTCCAGTGGTTTCGCGGTAGCATCGGCTCGCCCGTGAGATGGAACATGACCGCACCTTTCACGGGTACACGCTCTTCAGAATGCATCGTCTGGCTGGTATGTGCTCTGGCTTGTCTGGAGGCAGTTATCTTCCCCGATCTCTTCCTCTCCTTTTTCTTGGGCACACCTTCCAGACCCTTCCTTAACCCCTGCCCAGTGTTCCCGGGCTAAATCTTTGTCGACCCTCGCGCCCGGCTAGTTGAGCTTGTGTTGAGGCGGCATCTTCAGGCGTGTCCTGTGAGGATTTCATGAAGAGAGACTTTCTGCAATCCCTGCTACGACCCTGCCCGGGCATATCATCCATATCCTCATTAGCAAGCTGATAGCCCGATTCGTCATATGGTTGACTCATCATATCTATGTCACAGTCATGCAGCGTTTGTATTGAGGAAATCCATAGGGTCGACCTCCGTCTCATCATCCATTCTTTGTTCTACAGAGAAATTACATCGGCTAGTACTATTGCACCCTCTTCATCATGTAAATCGGCCCGCTCTCGGTAGGCACTACAGAGGCTGGTAATTGCGTGGGCGGGGTGGTGGTCTCCGCACATGCTTGTTGTGTGGTTATTGGTGTGCTCTCGGCCCGGCTCCAGACGAATAAGATTCTTGACCATAGCAGCACCCAACCCTTGCGACTTCCATCCTTGGCGGGGTCTCGTCGTCCGCTCCCACATGTCTTTATCGAGGAGGCAAATCCTCGTGCCTCGATTTCACACTGGTCAAGCTAACCACTGAAGTGCCCAGCGAGATCGGCTGGTTGTGGAACGTGGTTTGCGAGGGTCCATTATAATCCCCTTTCCCACGTCCACCTTCCGCCTTTGATCAAGTAGAGTATGGTGCACGGGGTTTCTTTCACCGCAAACACATATATACGTGGCGTAAAACAACCGAAAGGCAACAAAATGGAATATTATATATATATATATATATATATATATATATATATATATATGTTGGTGCGACATGTAATTACCGTGACGGGCGTCGAGCTCAGCCAAAGACGAAGGCCCACCTGTAGCGCCAGAGACTGAGGACGGGCTGCTATGAGCGGGAGCGGCTGCGAGAGGAGGCCCGGTTGCGTGAGCAAGTGATGGTGCGATGGTGTTGTTGTTCATGGAGTTGCTCCCGACGAAACTGGGCAACGGGAAATCATGTACCGTCTTGTCTGGATTTTCCTTCATCCAGTTGATGATAACTGGAACCAAGTTAGTAGCGAAATCATTTCTGCAGCGGCGATTACTGCATTGATTTTCTTGTAGCAACTCATATTTGTCCTCGGCTGCTTTTTCGCGTCCTCATTGCTTTTTCTCGACCGCAAGCTTCACCTTCGCGTCGATGTTCGCCTGACTAAACTTATTTTTCTGCTTCTTGGCCTCCGGGCCCTCGTTGTAAAACACCTTCCACGTGGCGCCGTTTCTAGCGTCGTGCACACGACCATATTGCGGCCGCTGGCCCAAAGGGAGTCCCTTAAGTTCGTTCAAGGCCCGGTTCAGAGGGGTGTCCCACTTGGGCCTCATCAGAGAAGTAGGGCTTTCGGCTGCAAGCTGGTGTTGCTTCTCCAGTAGTCTAATCAATTTCCTCGTGATCTGGTCCGTGTAAAAAACCTTTTTCTCCTTGTCCCACTTGTAGCGGGCCCTGATGAAGTCACGCTCAAGGGGTTGGTGAAATTAGCGAAAGTGCAGGAGACCCGCGGCTTCACGTTCCGCGTCCTCCTTATCCCATATGGGCCTTTTACCGAGGTAGCCACGGCTTCCGAGGCGATGCTTCCCCGTGTTCCTTTGCTGAAGGCTCTTGAATTTCGCAGACTTAGCTTTGGCTGCCTCGTTAGCGCAAGTGTCCTTGAACTTCTCGAACTCCTCTTCCGTAAGTGTCGGATTTTCCTCCAGAATCTTGGACAGGGGTTCATCAGCCTCAATAGCTTGTTTCACCCTCCCTTTCCAGGAGGCCAAATCATTGCTGAACATGCCCATGGCGTGATTGTAAATCTTTTCATCTTCGGATCATCCCACGGTTGTTCTATGTTATCATCCCGGTCGGGGAACTTGAATCTCTTGTGCAACTTCGTTAGGAGCAACTGCGTCAAATGTTCTTTACTCCTTAAGTCATAAATGCGTTGATGCTCGCAAGCATTCCGTAGGATGCATCCTACTTGGTTCCCATAGCACTTGCGAGGTTCTTCCGCTCTAACGGCTCAAACTTGCCAGGTGCCATCTTTGTGATCACAAGTCGTCCAATCCCTAGTTTGTTAGGTTTTCGTATCCTCTGCTTCTTATGCTTCCTCTTTTCGGTAGTGGCATCGGGGCCGGTATCTTCCTCGCCGGTACCTTCCCCACCGGTCTCGGCGCCATCGCCGGTGCGCCCGTCGATGTCGATGTCGATGTCGGCGTCAGTACCGTCATCGAGGCCGACCTGCAAACCTTGCTTAGCAGTCAAATAGTCGAGGTACTCTTGTTCACCCTCATAATCCATATCGTTTGCATCTTGGTCAGAAGGCCCAGTTTCTTCGTTGTTCGACATGTTTCCTATGATTAAGTGTCCTCATTTATTTCTAAAAGTATGAATAAATGAGAAATGACATAAAAAATAAATCTATGTGCCAGCACTCGATATGCCAACTATGTAGCACAAATCATGCCTTTATTCACGGGAAATTTCGGCATGACCTTTGCTAAAAAATGGACATATCGAGCGCTTTGAAGTTCACGGAACGGTAATGAATCAACATTCCGGCGTAACATAGGCCACTCGGATCATTTTCCAAACATGACATGTCCAAAACATGACATATCCACATATCACATGTCCAGTTCAAATTTGCATATAAATTCAGCTAATTTTGAAACCTAGCTAAATTCATAACTAAATAGATAACCTAATTAACATACTGCCCTAACTAAAACCTAAGTAAATTAACGAAGAACCCTAGCAGAGGAGGGGGTTTCTGAGGGTGCAGGGCGAGGAGGCAGGCCCGCCGACGGCCCAGGTTGGGAGGGGAGGAAGCAGAGGAGGGAGGCGACGGCCGACGGGTCAGGGGCGAGCGCCGGGGTCGGGGCGGCGCCGGGTCGGGGTGAGCGCTTGGGCGAAGCGCCGGCCTTGGGTCGGCGAGGCCGGGTCAGGCGAGGCCGAGGTCGGGTCGGGGCCGGGTCGAGGCGGCGACGGGGAAGAGAGAGTGGGGCTTTGGGGGGGAAGGCGGGATGAAGCAGGGATAGTGAGAGTTTTGGGTTAAGTGCACGTAGCTGCGTTTGGACAAAACGCGCTGCTACTACCTTCACTAGCTGTAGCGGTTTATACGAAATGCGCTACTACTACCTTCAGTAGCTGTAGCGGTTTAGACAAAACGCGCTGCTACTACCTTCGCTACTGCCAGTTTTCCTTTTGTTTTCCTTTATTTTCTCCCACTTTTATTTCCGAGAGCAGTGAATGAAGGGAGGGCGATATATATTGCATCATTTGACGGTTAAATATGTATGCAAAATAGGAACATATATATTACATCATTGGACCCGTGCATAATAATGCATGGCTAAGTCATGTGTATACAAAATAGGAACATATATATATATATATATATATATATATATATATATATATATATTACATCATTTGACCGATAACATACGGTTCCTCAGCGCTGACGTTTTCGTTTTTGAGTCAGCTTCTTTCCCTTCTTGTTCGTCGAAGAATAATTGAGCCCCTCATTGTGACTTTGCCTTTTCCATGGAGTATGATTTTTCTTAGGTAATGTAGTATTGATTCTTCTTTTGACGTATACTTCATCATCATCGTCATCTTCCCTCATTGGGTTGCCGTACTGATCATGGTCTTCCTCGTTGGCGACTCCATCCATTCCAATGATATTCCTTTTGCCTCTCCTCACGACAACACGACTGGGATTGCATGGGTCGGTTATGAAGAAGCATTGTGTCACGTGCTTAGCGTGTACCCATGGCTCGTTTTTTGCGATAGCGTTCACGGTAGCGCTCTTGGCGTCGGGTATAGTCATGGTAGTGAAAATCCGGTTTTCTCTTTCGACATTCTTAGCCCATCTGACACGGAACATCGTCGTGTTGTGCAGTCCAGAGTAGTCAAGCTCCCAGATCTCCTCGACCCTTCCATAAAATCGTTCAGTTGCGCTGTTGTCGCTGCCGGTCATGCATTCCATCGTCACCCCTGAGTTCTGATCATCACTGTCCATATCTTTGGCCTCCGTGTAGAACGTGTATCCGTTGATATCATATGCCTGATAGGTTACGAGGTTGGGCGAGGGGCCATGTGCTAAGGACTATATGAGCAATCCGTCCTTAGAGCCCTCCTCCGGGGGATTAGCAATAATATGCTCTTTGAACCAATGTAGGAAAGTGGAGTTGTGCTCTCTAGTAACTTCGGCGTTCGTCCTGCATACCCCCCGGTCATGATACTTCTTTGCGATAATTTCTTTGTGCAGTGCCACGAAAGGATCTACCTCGTCTAGGTGTTGTAGCACTACCAAGTTTGCTCTGTCAAAGTCGCTGCATCGATCTGAGTATGCCACGTGTAGTTCCCTGCGACCGTTGCAGTGACCATCTCCTTCGAGCCTCCCATCGTGCTTGTTAACGGGCAAACCAACACTAACACCCGGTGACTGGTCTGCGCCATATAGAAAATTCTCACGAAAAGAGATGCACTCTTGTGTCAAATAGCCTGGACGATGCTTCCATCCGGACGGGACATGTTCTGAACAAATCCTTTGATGATCCCATTCATCCTCTCAAAGCGGCATCATGTTGTGCAGGAATGACGGCCCCATGTCTATTATGTCATCCACAATATGGACACACAGATGCACCATCACGTCAAAGAACGCGGGCGGGAAGTACATCTCAAGCTCATTCAGTATCACAACGACCTCTTCCTGTAGCCTTCGGAGCTGCTTCACATTGATCGACTTTTGAGAGATGACGTCGAAAAAGTTGCAGAGACCAATAAGTGTGTCACGGACGTGCTTGTCCATTATCCCTCTAAGGGCAACAGGTAGTATCTGCGGCATCATCACATGACAGTCATGAGACTTCATCCCGCTGAACCTTTTCTTGTCCGTGTCTAGATATCTGCTTATCTTGCCACAGTAACCGGAACTAACTTTGACTCCGGTAAGGCACTTAAAGAACTGATTGATCTCAGCCTGACTTAAGGTGAAGCAAGAAGGGGGGCAATAATCCTATTTCTTTATTTTCTTGCCCTTCTTCTCCCGTGCCTCTGTCTCCGTCTCTGTCTCATCTGACATTTTATGGGGCGGCATGTGCAGATCTTCCCTGATTTTCAAATCTTGCAAGTCTTTTCTTGCCTTCGTCCCATCCTTGGTCTTATCCGGCATGTTCATCAGTGTTGCGAGCAAGCTCTCATGGACATTCTTACAGATATGCATTTGATCAAGGCAATGAGGTGTATCGAGTTTGTGCCAGTACTCCAAGTCCCAGAACACAGACCTCGTCTTCCATACCTTCAGCAGTGGCTCTGGCGCCTTTCTCATCTTCTTTCCCGACGCGGGGCACTCCTTCCAGTTTTTCAACAGCTCATCGATTTCGGCACCGCTCCGCTTACGTGGAGGTCCTCGATGCTCAGCGTGACCACTGAATAGATCTCCACGGTTTCTCCACGGGTCGTCCTGTTCAAGCCATCTTCGATGCCCCATGTACACGATTTTCCCAGACCCGCCATCTTTCCTTGACGTTAGCTGCTGAGACGTTGTATCATCCATGCACCGCGTGCATCCGCAATATCCATGGCACACCTGGCCTGCCACATATCCGTAACCGAGATAGTCATGCACTGTCGTGATCAGCGCGGCTCTCATGTTGAAATACTCGCCTTTGCTTGCGTCCCATGTCTTGGCCGGTGTTTTCCATAACGTGTCTAACTCCTCTTGAAGTAGCCCCAGATACAAATTAATATTATTTCCTGGTTGTTTCGGCCCTTGAATAAGCAAGCTCATGTGAATGTACTTCGATTTCATGCACAACCAGGGGGAGGTTGTACATCCATACAAACACGGGCCATGTGCTATGGTTGGTGTTCAGGTTGCCAAACGGATTCATGCCATCGGTACACGCGCCGAGCACGATGTTCCTTGCATCACATTCAAAATACCTATAGAAGTTGTTCAACGCTCTCCACTGGCTTCCATCCTTCACGTGTCTCAGCTTCGGATCATCTCCATCGCCGGGCTTCTTCCTCTCCGCGTGCGGTAGCATTAGCTTTGCTTCCTTGGGATCTACAAAATACCTCTGGAGACGGGGAGTGATCGGTAAGTACCATACAACTTTCTTGAGACATTTCTTCCTGGCCTTCTTGTATCGAGAAGCAATCGTTGATGCATGCATGGTATCTAACGTGTGGCAGATCAAGAGGGCACACGATCTTCTTGGCCTCATCAACACTAGTAGTACATAGATTACCCGCGGGAAGAACATCCTTTAGGTACTTGAGATGCTCATCGAGGCTAGTGTCGGTCCATTTATTTTTAGCGTTCTTCTTGAGAGTTGGAGCGTGAAACTCAAGCGGGTCACCTCAGGATTGCAACCATCATACAATGGAGTGTTCGAGTCTACCACCGGTTGCTCCAGCTTAGCCTCCTCTCTAGAAGCAGCTCTCTCAAGATTTTCGTCTCCTTGCGAAGCAATGCTTGAACATGAGGGTCCCACACTATTGAACTTAGTACCCCGAACTCTCTGCTGCGTGGAGTCCATGTCGTTCTCTCGCCGCCATGTCCGCCCCTTCTCCTCCGCCATGTCCGGCCCCTTCTCCGCCGCCATGTCCGGCCTCTTCCCGCCGCCATTATCGATCATCTCTTCGTCTTGCCCGTGTCATCATTGTTCCGCCCGTCGGCATCCTCAACATCGTCATCCTCATCTTCAGTTATCCACGAGTATAGCCATCCATGAAACCAGTCATGAGCAGGTGCGCTTCGACACGACCATCGTCATAGGGGTCGAGCCAAACTATTCCTTTGCATTTTAAACACGTACATAAAACCTCATCGGGTTATTTTCTTTCATGTCCTGCACGCCGACCGCAACCACCTGTCCACCATCGTTCCACTCGACCATCATGAACGTCACGCACGGTAATAATAAAACAAATTGATTATAAAAATGCATGCATGCATCAAAGTCATACAAAAATTCGGCATGACCTTCCCTAAAAATAGGACATATATGGATCTAGCGTTTGCTCGGAATTCGCCGAAACGGAAATAAATCGACATTTCGGCAAAACATAGGCAACTCAAAAGCACAATTTGGCGTCAACTCATGCCACACACACAATTTCCATAAACATGCCACACTCAAAAGCATGAAATTTTAATCGCCTCTATCTCGAGATCGAGCACACGGTGGAGATGACGTTGTAGGGAGATCAAAAGTGCACAAAGCTCTTCTTGACAAAGATAGATCTAGTTAGGGGGCAAATAGGTCACTTAACTAAATCCTACATCTACCTAGCTACCTAATTTGGGAGGAGACGACTTCAACTAGTGGAGGGGGAAGGAAAAAGAGAAAGGAGATGCATTTATGGAGGTGGTGTATTTAGGTAGGAGTAATGAAGAGAGAGAAAGGTAGATAGAAGAGGGAGAGTCCTGGGGAGAAGTATTGAGAAAGAAGAAGAGTGAGTGGGAGCATGTGGGAGGTAGGGGAAAGGGAAGAGAGGAGGGGGAGGGGGAGGGACGGGTGGGGAAAAGGTGGTGGGTTGGTGCGGATTAGCAGTAGCGCGGGAGCTAAAACGCGCTGCTGCTAAGGAAGTAGCAGCAGCGCGCTTTGGGCAACGGCGCTACTGCTAACGGGGACCAAAAAGTGTGGATATTTGAAATTTAGCAGCAGTGACCTCAGAAAAAGCGCGCTACTACTACATCCATAGCAGTAGCGCGGCTCGCGGCACCGCGCTGCTGCTAAATGGAGTTTGGTGGACACCGCCGGTCGATATTTGTAGCAGCGCGGTTTACACTGAGCGTGCTACTGCTAAAAACTTGTCAGTAGCGAGTTTCCCGCACACGCGCTACTACTAATTAGCAGCAGCGCTTCTTTTCAAGCCGCGCTGCTGCTAAGGTTTTGTGTATAAGCTTTTCCTTAGTAGTGATATGGGACTGAATTAACTCTGGCCAGTACCTGATCAACTTGTCTCAGTTGTGTACTCTAGATTATCTGCAGGGGCTCATCTAGCGCCATCATAGACCACCGTCGTGCGCACGTAGCCAGCCGTACGCGCGTGGGGGTGCTCGCCGTCGCCGGCCTTCCTCGCTGCCTCAGTGTCTCGGCTGCTGCTGCGGCCGTTGGTGTACGGGGCCAGGACATGGCGCTGATGGCATTCTGCATCATATCGACGTCATCGGCTATTTGGTGCTTACTAGAAGGTGAGGCCCGGCACGCCAGCCAGCAGGGAGGTCACCAAGGTGGCTCTCGGACGCAATGACCGTTCCCTCGGGCGCAACGTCGAGAAGCGCCAAGAGCCCAAGACGAAGTGCCGCCACCGCCCATCGAAGCAGAGTGCTGAAGCATTGTCATCACTTTGTATCATATATTGAAAAATTTATCAAGTCCACCGTGTAGAGGGTCGAAAGAGCAAACATTTACTAAAGATTTTCCATTACTTATGTGGCACACATGCATTCCAAAAGTTTATATGTGATCATTAATGTGTGGGTTTATCTGCAAGAATAATCAGACTACAGCTCAGCCCCACCCTTTCGCCCCTCTAGAGCTTCGTAGAACCTTTTGGACTTGAAATGCAGATGTACTTTTTCCTAATTTTTTGGTCCAAAAACAAGAAAAACAGAACTAGCACTAGGCCTGAATTAAAAGGTTAATCCAGAAAAATAATAAAAATAGGTGCCAAAACTATGTAGTAATGATATAAATATAGTATGAATCAAGCAAAAATTATAGATATCGTCTGGGATGTATCAACCGCCATGCGTGATAATTCTATAAGATTGAATTGCAAAGTTAGAATATATAATAACAAAAATAAAAAGAAAAATCTCATGTTATCTTTTACCTCCATCACAAAAAGTTTGCCTTAGATTTATCTAGATGCACATGTATCTAGAGACGTTTTTGTCTTAGATTTATCTAAATACACATATATCAAACACTAAAACATCTCTAGATACATCGCTATCTAGACAAATCTAAGTCAAACTTTTTTGGGGGGCGTGAGTATTTATTATACAGCCTCACACCAGCAAATACATCTATAATTGCTCTAAAAGAGGGGGTAGAACACTTTGCATATAATATCTTGAACTACTATAAATTTCTCCAAACCACAATAAGCCTAAAGAGAAAGAAAAAAAGTAATAATGGTGCAAAATACCGTGACACCTCCTTAGGAGGGTGACTTTACCCATATACTAATGCTTGGTCCTTTGACCATGGAGGTTTGTCGTTGATGATCTGACAATGAGCACTACCAACTGTGTATTCTCCTCTGTCAGGGTTTTGACAAGGGTAGAGATCTCAACTGCTACCAGTGTGCTTTAGGTAATTTTTGGAGGCACCACACGGCTATAAGGAATATTCGCACCTTCCTACATAGGGTTAACAAACGAAAGGTAGGATAGTAATAGTGCCCACCAGTATTTGGATGCTTGTCCTGAGAAACTCAACATTCCCGTCCCTTGGCTGAGGTAGACGCCCCCCCCCCCCCTCCCTGCCCCCGCAAGTTTGTCGACGTCATGGTGAATGTTTCCCTCATCATCCCACACGGTTATCCTCCCGAGAGCTCCGAGTCAATCCATGATGAAACCCTCCATTGGGCTCCATACTTCTCCTCAGCAGCAACAAGTCGTGCTCATACTGGTCCACGAGAAGACATGGTGATGTACATCCTCAAAATCTAGATAGAAAATAACTCGATATGAAACAGAGGCTAATAGGTTCGATACACATCTCAGAAAAATCCGAATAAGTGTATAGGCGAGCATCGGGCAAAAGACCGGATAGAGGGGGACCCCACAGGCTTCACACGCCCCTAGCTCATGGCCGGGGGTGGACCGTGAGGTAGGGACACATGGGCCCCAAGTGTCTCCCCTCTGTTACTTCTTTCGTCCGATATTCCCGACTTTCATAAAAGCTTGCAAAAAATTGCATAATTGTCAGGAGGTCATTTTCAAACCTTTTCACGTACCTATTTTTTCCGGTTGTGGAGCCTCCCAGAATTTATTTTCAATTAATTCTTTTGGGGTACTTACTTTTATAACATCTGTGTCCACTTCAAGAGGGTTACCGACAAATAGAATGTTGAGTCTTTTCCTGTTCAGCACTCCTGGTCTTGTGCCCATGATACGATCTTGATTGCACCTAACCGGTAAAAGCCCTCCATGATATTTGGACCTTCCCATTTGGATAGAAGTTTATTTGCAAAATGTCTGAAACTAGACTTGAAGAAGATAACTTTGTCTCCTATTTTTAATTCATATTTTTGTATCTCTTCTCACGCCAATTTTTAAATATTTATTTAAACAGCTTTGCATTTTCATAATATTCATTCCTCCATTCATCTAAAGCACTCATGTCAAACAACCTCTTCTCTTCGGCTAACTGGAAATTATAATTAATTTGATTGACATGTATCCCAATAAGCTTTATGATCATGTTGTCCATAAAGCATTTTTTATTATGACATACCCAGAAGATTTTTATATGCGGTTCTATAAGCCCAAAGTGTGTCATTTAATTTCTCTGACCAATCCTTCCTTGAATATTAACAATGTTTTACAAGATTAGTTTGATTTCTCTATTTGTTAACTCTACTTACCCACTAGATTGAGCTTGATACTACTTTGTGATTTACATCATACTTAGCTTCCAACTTCCATGCCTTTCCTCGAGGAAAAAGAGAGAATGTTTTAAAATTGTCTTGAAGCCTTGACTACTGATTGCTACCGCCGAAAAAGATATTCGTTATGTTTTGCACAAAAGTTGAAGCTACTGATCCACCTGTTTGATGTCAAAAACACCCGGATATATGAGGGAGAAATGAGCTTCGATTTTGAAGACGATCTTAATCATTTGTTTAATTTATTTATATGCATTGTAGGCAGTAACAACGCACGGGTGTTCTACTAGTGGTTGGTAGTTACAAAGTGTCTTCTTTTTGCAGAGTTTATTTTGGGGAGCACTCGGCAAAGTCCTTGTTTACCGAGTACCGACGGAAAAGAACTCGACGAGCAGCCGAGCACTCGGCGCAGAACCTTTTTCCCGTAGTGGTATACCTAACTCTAATCTGAATCACTAGGCGTTTCAAAAGAATCAGTTCGGATATCACGCCAAGAACTAACTAGTAGGTAAAAGATTGCATACAAAATAATACGAGGCAGAAGATTACTAAACATGTTGGAGCAGCGATAGCATAATGTGCCTGATGCATCCTCCCAAACAAACAACATATGTAGGATGCAGTTCATCATGAGTTTCTCGGTGACTATGGTTGATCATCATAATTCACAACCATACCAGATCATAACTGTTACGCCATGCAGAACAAGATTAACGAACTGGGGAAGCACACATTTATTAATCTAGATTATTATCCTATGATCGAAGCAAATGCCATCACAGAAAATGATTAAACACATAGTAGTAGCGTGTTCAAAATCCCAATTTTTGACATGCTCCGAAACTGCAATTCGATTCGGTTGTCCCACAGATACAAAATGCATGTCAGCATCACACTACTAGATTACAAGCTAAATTAAGAATATCCACGCTCCTCCGGAAATTAAACACAGATATAGTAGCAGCAGATTATAAAGACCAAACTTAACTGATATATCAATCAAAAGGTTGGATGAACTAGAGAGCCTAGATAAACTAAGCAATTGATAAGAACTCAGTCGGCTTTGATCAACAATGCAACTGAAATCATGTACGCTGGTTCTACCTTCAGGCACATCAAGTAGGGACATCAGGCCACCACAGATGATAACACAATTAGGCAGCAGGTTTGGATGAACAGGGACATCAAGCAAACTGTGCCTGATCGATGCTCCCAGTCCCAAATAACCAACATGTAGCTACGAAGATTACCAAACATGGTAGTGACATCACATATAACGTGATTAAAACACACAACAGATGCAATTTTATCGTGCAATTCGATTCGATCGTCCACGAACAAAGATGCAGCTTCAGCATTGAACTAGTATGATAGCTCCTGCAATTCGATTCGATCGCCCAACAGATAAGATGCAGTCGACATCACACTACTACTGTACTACATTGATCATTATTATCCCTAATTGATGAAGCTAAGATAGATTGCATCTAGATCATAGTAGCATATTAGCAGGTTAATCTGAAGGGCCCAACTCAACTGAAGCCATAAGTAGTCTGCAATGCATGATGAACTATCTAGAGATCATAGATGAAGTCAACCACTGGTATATATGCTAGGAGGAGCACGGGCCGGCTTAATTCGATCAGCAATTCAAGGGATCCCACGCGGCCCCCTTGGGTCATAAGTTGTAAGCTGGCTAATCTGTTGGAGGGTCAGCTGAAGTAGTGGGCTGGCTAATCTGCAGTGAGATGAACATGATGAATCGAACTGTCAGATTGATGCTCATGCCGGTAGATTCTACAGTAAGAAGGAACACGAGAGAGATTTGGAGTTTGGACCTCAACTCCGAGGTAGGCGTGCTTGTCGGCCAACTCGGTGAGGCGGGCGACCTCCTCGGGGTCGGCGAAGCGGGAGAGGACGGTGACGGCGTGGTCGATGTGCTTCACGGCGAGGTTGGTGATCTTGTTTGCGCGGCGCAGGTAGTCGAGCGCCTTGTGCACGTCGCCGCTGGCTGCGTGACGGGGCTTGCTGCTCTTCTTGGCGGTGGCGTCCGGGCGGTCGGCCTTGGCGAGGCCCTCGGCGTCGGCGTCGGCGGCATCAGGCGCGGGCTTGCCGGGGACGGGGGCCTGGCCGCCGACGAGGCACTCGACGCAGCGCGGGAGGTGGTGCTCCTCGAGCATCTTGACGGCCAGGAGGGCGGCCTCGAGGCGGGCGAAGGCGTGGGCCTGGGTGGTGGGGCGGGGCGGGAGCCGCTGCGCGAGCAGCGCGTCGTAGAGCTGCTCGTCGGGCATGAGCGCGAAGGCAATGTTGACGGCGGCTATGGCGCTGCTCTCCACGGCGATCTCGACGCAGCTCCCGAGGATCTTGGCGCCGGCCTCCAGGCCGAGGTAGTAGACCTTGATGACGTCCGAGCCGAGCTCCCCGAGCCTGGCGTCGGCGTCGGCGTCGGCAGGGGCGGGGGCGGCCGCCTTGTGGCGCTGCAGGCGGCGGTGGAGCTCCAGGAGGCGGTCGCGCTGCGCCCGCACGTTCTTGGCGGCCATCATGGCCTGCGTGAGGACCACTTCCAGGTCCTTCTTGCTCACCTGTCTCGCCATGGCCATGGCCGGAGGTGAGTTCTTGGAGAGGAGAGGAGAGGTTGGGGTTTTCCGAAGAGGCGAGCTACAGAGAGTGCAGGCAGGTGAAGTGAAAAGAGGACGGAGGGGGGCACGTGTCGAGCGGCTACTGGAGAGCTATTGGAGGCAATCCTGCTCTGCAGGATGGGCCCACCAGAACCGCGTCTCAGCCTGCACGTTGACTCCTTTTGACCGGTGTGGCGTGCTCCCTCCGCTACCACTACTGCAATTTCAGAAATTTGGACAAAGGTGGCAGATGAATAGCATTTGGGAAATGCCATCAACAGTGCCGTGAAACCTCTCTCTCCGGGCTTGACTAGCAAAGTCAAAATGTCAAGGCATATCATAAAAAAATGTGTTGTTGGATTTATAGTCAAATGTATTTTTTATTGCTACGTATAAATTATATTTTTATTAGTTAAATTCACTATAAAAATTTGACCAAAATACGAGGACTAGTAACCCGGACGGAGGTAGTAGCACGGCATCATTGATCTACCTCCGCCCAACGAGCTCACGCCTACCCCCGCCCCCTTTCTCCATTCGCCCCCTCCGCAATGAAAAGGGACATGGACCTCATCGTTTCGTGTCGATGGTGGTAGCTGGTTTTTTTATTAAGGTTTTGATCCTTTGTTGTTGGTGGTGTGTCGATGGAGCTATCGTCGAACATGGAGCAAGTCTTCCCTGCTTCATTCTTCCGCTAATGGTGTTTTGGGTTGTTGGAAGGCGTTTCCCTTGATTTGGTTCTTCGAGTTGGTTTTTTTATTCCGCAGGTTTGTCTCGGTGGCACTGTCCGGCAGAGCAGATGGCATGATTATGTGTTTTGGTCCTCTAACTACAGTTTCGACCGAAAAAGGTTGGCTAACTTCGACGTTGTCATAGAGTCAATAGGAGTTGTGTTCCTTGACCTGCCCGGGCTATACAATGTGGTGACTATCAAACTGAAAAATTGATTGAATCAATGAATTGGCCAACATGTAGAGCAACAACAAGCAAAATTTACGATCTTCATGGTTGACGAGCCTGATGGCCACATTGTCTCCGCTCGTGCAACCGCACCGCAAAATTTTATGTCGGTATTGGAGATGGTGTATCTTAACGAATAACACCAATACAACTAATTAATTATTGCTTAGAAAAAACCCATTGTTTGATTTTTTTAGTTTTTATTTCATTACTTCTTATTAATGGGTAATACAATATCCACTAATTCGTTATGCCTTAGAAAAATTCATTATTCCATAGAAAATTACATTATTTTGATTTTCTAGTTTTATTTAATTTTCTTTCTTCTAAAAGGGTAATACCAATGCCACTAATTCATTCTTCCTTATAATAAATTCATTATTTTGACTATTTTGATTTTTATTTCATTTTATTTATTCATTAAGGGTAATATCAATGCCACTAATTTATTGTCCGTAGGAAACTTTTTTTAATAAATTTCAATAATATGCGCTTATCCTTGCATATTATGAAAACGCATAATTTCTCTGTGAATGTGCAAAAATTTTCATTAAGTGTTTTATATTTTTTTTGGGACAAGTAATATCAGTGCCACTAATTAATTCTTCCCTATATTAATTTGATTTTGTTTTAGTTTCTTATTTTATTCTCTTTCTTCTATAAGGCTAATACCAATCCCACTAATCCATTCCTTCTTAGGAAACTTATTATTCTGTGAAAACGCCACTCTATATGCTTATTCTTGCATATTAAAAAGAAAACACGACTTTTTTGTAAACCGTGTGCTAACTTTGCCACTACTTGTTTTATTTTTTCATTTTATTTATTCCGTAAGGGTAACACCAGTGCCACTAATTCATTCTTCTTTAGAAAACTTACTTAGACTTTGTTTACTTTTTTTCATTTTATTCTTTAAGGATAATACCAATGGCACTAATTTATTCTTTTTTTTAGAAAACTGAGTTTTTCGGAAATTCCATTGTTATATGTTATCCTTGCATATTATAAAAAATGCAATTTTTGTGTAAACTGTGGACAAATTGTGTTATTATTGTTTAACATTTCTTTTTTTCTTAAAGGTGATACCATTGCCATTAATTCATCCTTCTGCAAAAACTTAATTATTTTGAATTTTTTTAGTTTTATTTCAGTTTCTTTCTTCCTTAAGGGTAATGCCAATGCTACTAATGCATCCTTTCAAAGGAATATTTTTTCGCGAATTTCAGTATTATATGCTAATTATTGCATATTAAAAAGTGCAATTTTCTCTATAAACAGTGCACAAATTTTGCTGTTATTTGTTTTAGTTTTTTTCACTCTCTTTTTTGAAAGGGCAATGCCAATTCTACTAATTAATTTTTTTGGGGGAACTTCTTTTTGTGCGAGTTCAACTATTGGATGTTTATTTTATGCATATTATAAAAAGCACAACTTGTGTGTAAACTGTGTGCAAATTTCATCATTGTGTTTTATTTATTTTTCATATTGAAGGGTAACACCAATGCCACTAGTTCATTCTTTCTTTGAAAAGTTCATTATTTTGATTTCATTTCATTTTATTTTATTTGTTCTTATAGGGTACTCCAGGAGTAATGCCAGTGCCACTTATTCATTATTTTTTAGAAAACCTTCATTGTTTTTATTTTTCTTAGGTCAACTCCACCGCGCGACTCGGACGGACGTCCGTTTTGTCCGGATTATGTCCGTTTGGGTAGGGCAATGCGGTCGTCTCCGGGCAGTTTTCGGGATGCGGTGGCCGTGCGTCCAGCGCGCGGACGCATCCCTGCTGCATCTTGTCCGTGTGCACATTTCTTTGCAAGTCCTTAAACTTTTTTTATCATTCATTTTTGGTGCATGACAATACATCATTACATTTTAACTAGTAAAGCAAGGCCAAAGAAAACAAGAACCACAAGAATACATTTGAGAAGATACCCAACTTCCATAACTGCTCCCTTGAGTTGGGTTAGGGCCTTCTCGATGCACTCATTGTTGATCTGTGGAGGAGGCTCGACGTTGCACCCTCCTTTCTTCTTCAAGCCAGAAGTCGACGTTGCTAACTCACACGTAGTATCATGCCTTGTTGCTTCTTCGCACGTAGTATCGTGCCTAGCCTCTAATCTAGCAACAAGTGCACTTGTCTCATCTAAAGCCTCTTGGCTGGCTAAAAGTGCACGAACATGTACTACATTTCGCTCTATCAATATATCGATGTACTCTTCTTCTCAATACCAAAACTTGCATCCATTCTACATAATAAAACTTAAAGTTAGCACCACTAATCTAATCCGAGAGCACAAACCGTAGCTAAAAAGAGCACATACCCCATCGTTTAAGCACTTGATGAACACCCATCCGGGATGCTCCGGCGTTGTAGACACGCGGCGCACGACCATCCTTGGGCGGTGGTCGCACTTGATGAGGGGCAACGGTGCACCGACAAGCTTTTGGGCAAGCACCGAGCCCGGCCAGCCGCCATTCGCGTCTCTGCCGGCGAACCACCGATGGTGCAGATCCGAGCGGCTAGAGGACGAGCCACTGCCTACATGTGGCCTTGCGGCCCTGCCAGGGCCTTCCGGCGAGGTGCCCGGCCAGTCCATGGTGCGGCCCAGCCTCCCACAGCTGGGCGAGCTCAAGACCGACCGGATCCGCCCCAAATCCGGCCGGCGGGTGTGCAAACCAGGTGGCCGTGCTTGGGTAGCTCGACGGCGACGAGGGGAAGGGGCTGGGCGAGCGCGTGTCCGAGTTGCACGGCTGCAATGGTAGCGGGCGGCGGCGGCAACGAGGGGAAGAGTGGAAAAGAGTGGAGAAGAGTGGAGTGGGATGCGGCCGAAGGGAGGGAGGGGGCGGATAGAAAAAGTCCCGTCCTGTGCCACCGACGGGCGGGCCAGGGGAGGACACGCGCAGACGGCCGACGCGTCCGCGTGGTGTCCGTTTCACCCCAAAAGCGACGCAAACTTGGGCCGCGGATGGATCGAAAGCGGACACAAAACGAACAAAAGTCTGTTTGCTCCCGCGCGCTGGGCCGCCCCATTTGTCCATTTTACCCTAAACGGACGGGCCCGGACAGAATAGGGTCACGCGGTGGAGTTGGCCTTAAGTTTTTATTTATTCTTTATTGGGGCTTTTAAACATGGTGGAACTTTGGAAGGAAGGGAGGGACCTCCCCTCTGCTCTTCTCTAGTAGTACTACGAAATCCAGTCGAGATGACCCTTGGTTTATTCGTTCAGATGGAGGCCGAATTTCGTGTTTTGACCCTTTTTGGAAAGTATTTCAGGATCTGACCCCTGTTTGAAATTTTTTCCAGATTTGACCCTTTTGCCTACCGCCAGGGCCTCTCGCGGTAGGGTTAGATAGCCTACCACCACGGCCCATGGCGGTAGGAAACTTATCCACGTCGGTGGCCAGCGGAGGCGCCGTCCCCCTCCGTCGCACCCTCCCGCCAGGGGCCCTGGCGGTAGGCTGTCTAACCGTACCGCCAGGGGCCCTGGCGGTAGGGTCCCGAAACCCCCGCGCCCCTGCCCATCTCCCCACCCTCCCTCCCCTGTCGGCAGTTCATCCTTTTCTCCCCAAGTCGCCTCTCTCCTCTCTCTCTCATCTCCTCCACTCCCTTGGATCTTCACCGATTCTTCACCGTTTTGGCGGATCGAGATGGCCCCGAGGAGAGAACCGTAAGCTCCTCCGATCCCTCCAATTATTTTTTGCAAACTTGCTACCGATTCGACGCATTATTTGCTTGAAATCCCTCATGTTTCTGAACTTAGATTGATTTTTTTCACCTAAGATTGATTGTAGTTGTAGTTCTTAGCTCTTTAGTAAGTAGTGGTATTGGATATGTACTCTAATCAATAGTTCATATGTTAGTGTGAAGATGAACCCTAGTTCATAATTTTTTTGTTAAAAAATTATGATGTAATGTTGATAAAGGGATGAACCCTAGTTTGATGATGCATGTGATATGATGATATGATCTAGTGTGAAGATGAACCCTAGTTTGATGATGCATGTTGATATGATGATATGAAGATGTTGTTTGGAAAATTTTGTTTAAAAATATGAAGCTATGATGTATGTTGGAGGTTTTTTGATATGATGCATGTTGATATGATTTGATCCATCATGTGTAGTAGATGTTGTTGGAGGAATATGCTTAAAATTTTATCTTGATATGATTTGAGTTCATTGTTTGTTTATGTATGCTTATGCTTATGGTGCTTTTGTTTATGAAACTCTATTAAGGCGGCCACCTCTTGCGGACAACATCGGCCCACGGTATGCATGCTTTGGACTGGGCATTCGACAAGGGTCATCGTGCCCGTTTCATAGAGAACGGAGAGGTAAGTGATATGAAGGAAATTTTGATCAAAGTTCTCGGATTGATCAAAATGATTTCCTAACTTTTGGCGTTCACTTTTGACAGACGCTCCAGCCATCGCGCATGAGGGGTCACGGGTTCATGGGAATATGGACTACGACAAAGCGCCACGCTACCGTTCTTCAAGAGAGCCCGTCTGTTGGGTTTCGTCTTTGCAGTTCAAGCGTCGGCCACCGCCGATGCTTGTCCATGCGGCTCTCACAGCTCGATTGACCGTTGGAGACCGGAGACCCATTCTTTCCATCTGCCATGCGGGAGATGACGGTGACCCTAGAGGACTGGGGATGATTACTGCAATGCCGATCGAGGGTCATGCACTCACCGGTCGAGTGGAGAGGGCCAATGGCGGAGAGGGTACCACCCTCATCGGCGACTGCCCCGGTGCCAAGAGTAACCGTACATCCGGTGTGCCGTTGATCTGGCTCTCGGAGCACCGGAAGACATGCCCCCAAGGCGCAGATGAGGCGACTGTGGTATATTCTCTCGGGTGTTTCCAGACAGCTCCGGGAACTCTGCCAATTGGGCGTATCTGTTCTTCCTAGCGGACTGGGATGCAGGGTACAGTTGGGGGACGGCATCTCTCGCCTACCTATACCGTTCGGTAAGAGAGTGTCTAATTGCGTACCTACCTACGAAAGTGTGTCCATGACATTTTCTTATATCTGATCCTCATTTGATGTTTTGCAGCTTGACGACGCAACGCAGAGGACGGGAGACAAGTCCAATATGGGTGGCTTTGTCTGGGCCTTCTCCATTTGGATGTGGGAGCGACTGCCGGTGGGGCGTCCGGAGAAGTTGCGAAGACATCCATGGGAAGACTATGGCGAAGAAGGCGACGAGACTCGAAACCCCACCGTAGCTTACGAGTGGGACGTTGTCAAACTCTACACGGGCCTAAACAAGACTTCGTACAAGACCTACACCAGCGAGTTGGACGCTTTGACGCATATGCAGGTATATGAACTCGCCCAACACCTTTCTCTTTTATTCCACTATTGACCGAGAGTGCGGACTTACCAAGGTAAATGTAATAGGTAATCTGGTGCCTATCGACAAGAACGAGAGTGGGACTTTGATCTGAACGTGATGTGCATAGCGAACCATGGTCTCTGGCGGTGCATCATGCCCATGATCTGTGTGTACGCCGTCGAGTGGCATTTGCCACAATGCGTGGCCACGCAGTTTGGGATTTATCAGCATACCCCACCGGGCCAGCCCACCGATACTGACAGCCACGCGCTCCACCTGTGAACTCTTTGTTCTCCGTGAGATTATCATGTTTCTTGTTGCTTATGATGATCTCATTGCGCTTATGATGATTCTTGTTGCTTATGCCTTGCAGGATGAGCCGGCAGAAGAATCAGTCGATCACAGACTGGGGAGAGGAGCATAAGACTCATGTGACGGAGTGGAACCGACGGAGGTACCGTAAAGACGTGGAGAGGAGAGTGACTAAATGGGATGATTACCTGGGCCGACACATGAGGTGGTACGATGATGGCGGAAGCACCATCTTCGTCTCGTGCCTCGATGGACGGCGGAAGACATCATGAGCTGGAGTGGGCTGACCCGATGAACAGGCATACCATACCGCATCGCATCGGAGACATGCACGGTGGATTTAGGGAGTTTGCACCTCATCAGCAGAGTGGTAAGTTCGAGCGACGGTTGATTTTAAAATATTTTATTCGATCATCGTGGACTGACTTATGCCGTTGCAGTCCGGTGAGCTGAATAGATGCATCTTCGATGCCTCGGATGCACTAGGTGATCTTCCCGGAGCATAGAATTGGAGACCAGTCGGGGGACGATGAAGGTACATTTTCAGCCTCCTCGGAACAGATGCATCTTTTTCACTTGCAATCAGTCGATATGATACTTATTATGACCTTGCTTCATTGTGTGTGCAGAAGTTCGTGCAGCGTTGTCGCAAGCTGGTAGGGCTGCTTGGGTATGCTGGAGCTGGGTCAGTTGAAGCTTATCAGCCTGTAGCCACACAGAGTATCATCGGCTCATCGAGCCATGCTCCCTCGTCGTCTAGGTTGGTTGGGGAGGAGGAGGAGGAGGAGGAGGAGGAGGAGGCCACATATGAACAAGGGGAGGAGGAGGATGAGAGCAACGGGGAGGAGGAGTACGATGAAGATTATGGACCTCCAGCAACTCAAACGTCTCAAGCATCTCAGCTGCCGAAGAAGAGGAATCTGAAGACGAAGGATTTGCTGAGTCCGAAACCTTTCCAGAGACGGTTCCTCGACGGCCCAAGAAGAAGACCGAAGAGACTCGTTCAAAGAGTAACGAGGACCGTACCTCCAAGAGGGGAAGGAGCAACTGATTATGCTCTTCGATAGTTGGCTCTTTTAGTTTGGTTGAACTTTTCTAGTGGTTATGAAACTACGTGGAACTATGTGTTTGCTATTTATGAAACTATGTGGAACTCCGTTTACTAATTAGTTGAAGTTCGTTTGAAATGTTCTATGCACTTCAAATTTGTTAATGTGTATGTGATGCCCAAGTTTAATTATTTGAGATCTGTGATATTGTTGTCATATTTGTGAAACTTGCTATAATATTACTGTCATATTGAATTTGAAAAGAAGCAAGCAATTGAACTTAAATTCATAAAACACAGGACCCTACCGCCAAGGACCCTGGCGGTAGGGTCAGACAGCCTACCGCCAGGGCACTTCAATTCTTCGTTACAGAATCATTACACTGAAAAAACAGGACCCTACCGCCATGGGCTCTGGCGGTAGGGTCGCACAGCCTACCGCCAGGGCTCCTGGCGGTAGGTACTTAACCACGTTCTGCGCAGTCAAACGGCCGCCGTCCCCCTCCATCGCTCGCCTACCGCCATGGGCCGTGGCGGTAGGCTATCTAACCCTACCGCCAGAGGCCCTGGCGGTAGCAAAAGGGTCAAATCTCAAAAAAGTTTCAAACAGGGGTCAGATCCTGAAATACTTTCTAAAAAAGTCAAAAGACGAAATTCGACCTCAGATGGATGGCTCATGGCCTCCTGTGGCATCACATCACATCAAATCACATGAAGTATCATCCGGAAAGAAAAAGCATCTTGTACAGTGTACCATATCTCTACTCCATCGTACCTGTGACCGTCAACAGGACTTTACCACCTTGGCTGTCAAAGTGGGGTCAAAAGTTGTCATCCATCGTACTGGCACGGCACTGGTAGCAGTCCCGTCCTGCACCAACTGTACACCTCGTGGAAAATAGAGTACCTCGCTCCTCTCACCTCGCCCACGCACAGCATACAAGCTGCTTTGCCTTGCCGGTGATCTGATCAATCACATTCTCACCTGGTCCGGTGGCACGAACAGCAAACACCTTGAGCAAGTGATGTTTGGATTAGATTTAGTTTGGATCGCATCCTTGAGCAAGTGTAGCTCCGGTGCATTTCACAATCAGCTGCACCTTAAAGCAACTCCAACGGGCCGATCCAAACGGACGGCGATTTCGTCCACTTTTTATCCGTTTGGATCGGCCGCCCGCCTGACGTCCGTCTTGTTTTTCATATGGGTCGACTGCGCGTCCAACGCGCTGACCTATATGTGCAGACGTGGTCGGCTGGCCACGTAATTTTGCATTGCATTCAACATATTGTGAAATGAAAATTTAACAAACAAAATAGTCCGCCCAAATAAATAGTATAGTTTACAGGTCAAATAAAAATAAAAATGTTTCACATCCTTTCTAGCACTCTCTTGCTCTTGGGCAAATCTTTTCCTTTTCTCTCCAACAAGGTTGGGTATTATCTTTACAATAGTGGTCCACTGAGGATAGATATCATCACCCAAATAGTACCCTTTGTCGTAGTTGTGGCCTTTGACAGTAAAGTTCATCGGTGGGCTGTTGTCTTCGGCAAGGCTAGCAAACACCAGCGAGCGCTGAAGCACGTTGATATCATTGTGTGATCCAGCCATGCCAAAGAAAGAGTGCCAGATCCAGAGATCTTGAGACGCCACGGCCTCTAGTATGACAGTGCAAGCCCTGATATGTCCCTTATACTGCCCTTGCCAAGCAGAAGGGCAATTCTTCCACTCCCAGTGCATGCAGTCTATACTGCCAAGCATCCCCGGGAAGCCCCTGCTAGCATTCATCGCCAACAAACGGGCTGTATCTGCAGCTGTCGGCTCTCTCAAGTACTCGGGGCCAAACACAACAATCACAGCCTTGCAGAACTTATACAGGGACTCTAGGCATGTAGACTCGCTCATACGGACGTCCTCGTCAATGAGATCACCGGGCACTCCGTATGCAAGCATTCGGATGGCGGCAGTGCATTTCTGATAAGATGAGAAACCAATCTTGCCGGCGGCATCCTCTTTGCACTCGAAGTAGTCATCATAGCCGACCACTCCCTCTCTAATACGGTTGAAAACATGCCTACTCATACGGAACCGGCGGCGGAATTTGTGATGTTTGAACAACGGATTTGTTGTATCAAAGTAGTCCTTCCAGAGAAGGAAATGCCCACTCTCTCGGTTAAGATTCAACGCCGGAAGGTGGCCCGGAATGGAGCCACGGAACAACGGCCGCTGGTTGTTGAGGTGGTGATGGACCAACACGGCAGCTAATATCTCCTCGTCGTTGGACGACGAATCGTCGGAGTCGCAAATAAAATTGTGGAAAAAGAACTCGTCGGCGGAGTCCATTTTCGTACCTTGGCAAACTGTCGAACAGCTTGCGGGCGTTGAAGAAGGAGACGGCCGGCGAGGGGAGACGCGGCGCCCATAGACCAGCTAGCTGCCCTGCCGGCGTCCGACGAGCATGCCGGTCGTATGTGGCGGGGGCGGCGAGGCGTCTTCTTGGTCGCGGGCGGCTGTGCGGTGGGGGTAGCGATGGCGGGAACTAGTTTGCTCCCCGGCGGCGGCGGGCGACTAGGGGCAGGGGCGGCGTTGCTGGGCGGATGTGGAGGCGGCGGCAACTGGAAGAGTCGCCGCAAAAATGGGCGGCGGCGTTGGCAACGAAAAAGGCGGGGCGAGGGTTGCTTGTTGGCCGGGGGAAGGGAGGCCAATGTGCCACAGACCAGCGGGTCCGGGACAGGAGTAGGTGACCGCGCGCGTCCGTCGCGTGTCCATGCCGACGTAAATCAGGCTCAAAAATGGACTGGGAATGGATCACCCGCGGATGAAAAACGGACGCGCGTCCGTTTGGGTTGACGCATTGGGCCGCCTTTTCTGTCCGCGCCGACCCAAACAGCCAGCCGCGGACGAAATTTGCTCTTAACTAGTAATTTGTCGGGGTAGAAAACGAAGACACTAGGATTCATTTCACAATCAACTCGCACGTTTCTTTCGCCACACAAAAGGGCACTGCATGCCTTTGTCAAAAAGAAAACAAGAGGGCACTACAACTGCAACTGCAAGAGAAGAGTACCGTGAAGCTAATGATCGTTTCTTTTCTGCGGCAGGAGCTTGTTGTGGTGGTCTATGGGCAGACATGATAACTTTTGATCCATTCAAAAAGTCATTGGAACATAGCAACGTGAATTCTAGTTTCAAAGATCTCGTCGTGATGATTTTTTCTACATGCAAACGGATTTTGAATTAAAGTGACGGTTTGAACTATAAGACACTTGGCTCCGTGATGTGCACGACATGCGGCGGGCGTCGTTCTTCGCCGGCACGTCGACGGGGCCACGGCGGCCACGTGAGCCCTGAGCGGCTCCCTAAGCGCTGTGGCGTCTGTGGTGCGTGGCCTAGACATACGTCGTTGCCGTCGCCATCTCCATCGCCACCCCCACCTCCTCGCATGACGACGGAGGAGGAGGTCCGGCTCATGGCGCGCGTGCTGGAGGACTCCAAGCACAAGCATGACGAGCACCAATGGGCGGACCTCGAGGAGACGATGGCCCTCTCCGCGGCCGGCGACGTCGCCATCCCCGAGCTGGAGATGGCGCCGAAGGAGGAGGTGGTGGAGGAGCCGCCGGTGGCCGCGTTTCGTCCTGACCTGGTGGTCCAGGGGTGGAACTGGTCATGCTCCGCTGAGCAGATGGTGGCCGCCCTGGGGGCCGTGAAATGGTGCCCCACGCCGCCGCGGTCGCCGGAGCGGGAGGCCTCGCCTCGGGAGGAGGTGGTGCAGGCACCGACCACCTTCCAGCCCGCCGCCCCCGTGCACCACGGACCGTTGGCCCACCTATGGACGCCGCCAGACTACGTCAACCTCGTCAGTGACGACGACGACATCGGCGGCCAGTGAAGACGGCGACGGCCATGGCCACGGCATCGACGGACACGGCAGGAGCGCGCAGGTGTTTTTTTATTTTGGTTTTATGTTAATTATGAAACTGGGCCGTTTAAGTGGACTGAGAAACTGGGCCGTTTTATGGCCGTAACCTCTATATATGTTTTATGTTTTTTTACTGTGTTTATTTACCTTTTTTATTCATTTTATTTAAGTTTTTTTTTTAAATTTTATTCACATCCATCTCGGACAGGTATTGGGGTGCGGCCGCGCGTTGGGCGCACCAACGACCCATCAGACAAACGCGGACATAGGCGAACCCATCGGCGCCTTAAAGAGACAAAATCCGGCCAAATCGGACATCCGTTTAGACCTCTTCTGGTTCATAGAATAGGATTATTGTAAGAATAGGAATTTTATAGGAAATAAGATGACATGTATTTTAAATCCTATGAATAGGAATAGGAAAGGAGATGTCATTTGGTTGAAGGATGGGAACCAATTCTATGTAGGAATAGGAATCTATTCCTATGAACCAAAGGGCTCTAAAGAAAAAATTCTATAAAAATCCTATCTTTTAGAATTCCTATGAGATTCATAGGCAGTCGCGCGGTGGAGTTGGCCTTTCGTTCATACGGGTGTCTCATTGTTTCCTGTGGCATCACATCACATCAAATCAAATCAAATAAAGAAAATGATCTTGTGCAGTGTACCACCATACAGTACTCTACCTGTGAGTATTTTTTTTTTTCTGCGGTGAGTGTGCTACCGTATCTCTACCTGTGACCATCAATAGTCTGGCAAATGTCAGCGACATACCGGTCAAAAGTTGTCTTCCCACAGTAGTCCCGTCCTGCACTGTACTGCTGTACACCTCATGGATCGCTGGCGGACAAAATGAAGTAGGTAGCAGTAGATTTGCTTTGTACGGTACATAGAAGCTGCTTTGTTTGCCTCTGATCTTGAGGCCAACTCCAGCACGCGACCCTATTATATTTCAGTGCGTCTGTCTTAGATAAAACTGACATATTAAACAGGCTAGTGTGTGGATGTAAAAAAAAATTTGTCCGTTTTATGTTTGATTTCGACCCATCCCTGCCTAAGTTTGGGCACAGGCCTCCCTTTTTCTATCCCCTTGTCCTTCCCTTGCCCGTCCCCTAGCAGGACACGTGCGCTTGTCCTCCCCTTGCCCAGCCGTCTGTGGCACAGGCCTTCCTTTTTTATCCCCCCGGCCCCTCCACTGAGCGCTCTAGCCGCACCCCCGTCACTCTCGTCCCTCGCCGTCGCCGCTGTGCAGCTCGGACGCACGCTCGCCCAGCCCCCTTTCCCTCGACGTCCCCGAGCTACCCAATCACAGTCACCTGATTTGCGCACCCGGCGGTCAGATTTGTAGCGGATCTGGACGGGCTTGAACTCGCCCAGCTATGGGAGGCCGTGCCGTGCCATGGACTGGCCGGGAACCGGGCCGGAAGGCCCCGGCAAGGCCGCATGCAGGTAGTGCCTCTGCCTCTAGCCGCTCGGATCTACACCGTCGGCGGTTCGCCGGCAGATACACGAACGGCCATCAGCCGGGCTCGTTGCTGGCCCAAAAGCTTGTCGGTGCACCGTGCCACTCATTAAGTGCGACGACTGCCCAAAGAAGGTCTTGCGACGCGTGTCTATAACATCGGAACATTCCGGATGGGTGTTCATCATGTGCTCAACCGATGGGGTATTTGCTACCTAGCTTCGGTTGTGCTCTCGGAATTGACTAGTTGTGCTAACTTAAATTCTTATTGTGTAGAATGGATGCAACTTTTGTTATTGGAAAGAAGAGTACATCGATATACTGAAAGAGCGCAGTTTAGTAGATGTTCGTGCACCGTTAGCTAGAATACAGGCTAGAGATGAGACTAGTGCACTTGTTGCTAGAATAGAGGCTAGACATGAGACTAGATTTGAGGAAGCAACATCTACTTGTTTAGACTCGAAGAAGAAAGAAGCACGCAAGATCGAACCTCCGTAGATCAACAATAAATGCATCGAGAAGGCACTTATCCAACTTACGGGAGCAGTTATGGAAGTTGGTTATCTTCTAAAATGTCTTCTTGTGGTTTTGTTTTCTTTGGTCTTGCTTTTCTAGTCAAAATTTGGTAATGTGCTTCAATGTATCAAAAATCAATGATGAAATAAAAGATATGTGCTTGAAATAAAAAATGTATGCGGACGGGATGCGGTCGAAATGCGGTCGTGCTTTGGTCGCACGGCCGGCGCATTCCAGAAAAGGCCCGGACACGACACCATTGCCCTGCCCAAACGGACAGAATCCGGGCAAAACGGACGTCCATTTGGGGTCGTGCGCTGGAGTTGGCCTGATCAGCCCAACTTCAACCGTCAACCCCAAACGGACGTATGTTTTGTCCAGAGTTGGTCCTTTAGATCGGCAAAACGGACATGGGTGTCCGGATGCGGTCATTTGGCCGTCGCTGCGTCCAACTGGTCTAAATTGTCTGTTTTTTGAACTTGCAAATTTATTCAAATAAAATTTAAATAGACATTGCACATAATTTTAAAACATTAATATAAACATTAATGTCCACAAAAGTCCACTCCACCACATAGTTAACTAGACTAAAAATTTAAACGAGGTTAAAAAAGGTAGATAAGCCCGCGCCTCCCTGGCCGTCGTCCTCTTCAGTTCCCGTCGTCGTCGTCCTTGTCGTCAGTGAGCTCGATGTAGGCCGGCGGCATCCAAAGGTGGGCAGGCGGCCCCTGCCAGGCGGGAGGCACATGCGGATGCGCCTGCACGACCTCTGGCCGTGGCAGGGACGGTGACCACGTGTCAGCGTGCACGGCACTGCCTCCGTTCACCACCATCTCTGGCCAACCAATGCCGGGTTCCACGCTGCGGGCTCCTCCTCCTCCTCCATGGCCTGCTCCTTGACCACGGCACCGAGCTTCGGGATGGCTACATCGCTGGCCGCAGAGCAGGCCATCATCTCTTTGAGGGTCTGCCATTGGGCCTCATATTGGGTGTGGACGGAGTCCTCCAGCACCTGCCTGATCAACTCTTCCTCCTCCTCGGTGGCCATCCAAACGGGTGATGGCGAGGATGGCGATGAGGATGACGAGGGTGTCAGGCCGCGAACCAGCCTACGCGCGTGTGGCTGGGACGGGCGCATGGCGGGCTCGGAGCATGCCCGGCAAAGAAGGATTGCCGGTGAAGGTCGTGCTCGTTGTATTCCACATCGGGGTGTCCACGGCGTACCTCCAGTCATGGACGAGGTCAGGCAGCAGACGACCGCGGCAGCGGTCTATCTCCTCGAGGCGGGCCCGGCCGCTCACCGGGATCGGTGGAATGGGAACCCGATCCGCGGAGAGATGCCAATTATCGGGGAGGTGCATGTCGCTCCACGGCAGCCGTGACCTTCTCCCAATAACGCTTGCAGATCTCTGCCTTGACGCACGGCTGCATCTGAGGTGCGACCGTCAGAGGCGGAATGCGGGAGGTGGAGGTGGAGGAGTAGGGGTGGAGCGGCCACGACGGCCGGAGGACAACCCGGCCTTGTGGTCGTGCCTCCCCTTACGGTCGGGGATCCACTCCCACACCATTGTCACCGGCGCGGGGGAGGATGTGGAAGAGCGGCGGGCTAGGGTTTGGGTGTCGGAGTTTGAGGAGGCAGGCGGAGATGGAAGTGGAAGCTTGTGGACTGGTCGGTCCATGGCTTTCACATTAAAAAGGACGACGACCAGGTGGATGGGTGGTTGGCAGGTGGGTGTGCATTTAATTTGGATGATGGGAGGTAGGTGGGCGGCCGACAGGCGAGCGTGAGACAGACGAAAGAGTGGACGCGTGGGTGTCCATTCGCTGTCCGTCTGAACAAAAACCGGGCGCATGTTTATGTCAAAAATGGATTGTGCCAAACGCCAAACGAACGTTTTTTGCAGATGGGGTTACAGTTGGGCCGTCGCTTCTGTCCATTTAGGTCAACAAGCCTGAAGCAACACGGCGGGACAAGATGGGGTGGTGCGTTGAGTTGGAGTTGGCCTCACATTCTCATCTCGTCCGGTGGCACAACAGCACAAACCTTAAGCAAGTGTTGTTTGGATGGATCCTCGTTTAAACAACGCTGTAGGTACGATACATTTCACAATCAACCGCGCCTGAACAAAACGAAGAGCAAACAATACTGCGTACGTATAGTGTACGTTTGTTTGCCAGTGCAACAAGAGGGCACTGCAGCTGCAAGCAGTGCCGAATCCCGGACGAAAATGAAGGGCGGGCTTAAAGTTAACGTGAGAAAAACAAAACATTTGTTTGAAGAAAATAAAACTCCGTGTCGTAATTCCTTTCTCCAAATGTTGAGATTTTCTTATATTACTACTGGAAACATATAGTAGTATTTAATAGATTTTTCTGATATTTTTTAAAATATATTAATTTTGAAACAAAATTTTAAATCTGCTTAGCTAAATAGCCATAATTTCCTAGTCCATTTGTCAACCTTCTGAGAGTACTACTAGAAAATGTAGTATTTACTGCATTTTTTGAACCAAATTTTGTATCTGCTTAGGGCATCTTCAGTGGGACTAGGCACTGACCGTTCAGTCCTCATATTTCGTCGTCTATATCCACTTACCTCATATCCGATCCTATATACATACTAAACCATGCAACTTCTCGTCGATGTCGATGTCGGAGTCGGAGCGGCTGCCGGAGCTCGACATGGTCGCCGGATATACAACCAGTTTGTTAGGGCATCTCCAGCCGTTCGGCCCCCCAGGAGGCATTTTTTTCGCCTCCTGGGGGGCTGCCGGCGAGAACTTTGGCCTGGGGGTGGGAATTTGTCCATTCGTTGCGCTCCCAGGAGCAGTGTTGGCGAAGCGAGGCCGACTCCGCTGCCGTGGTCTCCGTCCGCTCCATCGGGGAGAGCGCCGGGGAAGCGCCTGCAGCGCGCTGTTGACCACGGCCCGGACGTGCTCGAGCTTGGCGGAGAAGGTTGCGGGCGTGGCCCTCCTCCGCTCGCGAGCCACGCCCAGCGGCAGCGCCGCCGCCCAGGCCGCGCCCTCCCGCGGCCGCGCGCTCGCAGGCCGCGCCCTCCCGGAGTCAGATCCCTGTCCTCCAGCTCGGCCTCGATGGCAGCGAGCAGCGAGCCGGAAGGAGGACGAGGACGCAGCCAAGACGCCGGGGCCCAGGAGTGTTGGGGAACGTTGCAGAAATTAAAATTTTTCCTACGGTTTCACCAAGATCCATCTATGAGTTCATCTAGCAACGAGTCATGGGAGAGTGATTGCATCTACATACCACTTGTAGATCGAGTGCGGACGCGTTCAAGGGATGGTGATGATGGAGTCGTACTCGCCGTGATTGAATCACCGATGACCAAGTGTTAGAGCGGACAGCACCTCGCGTTCAACACACGCGTGCAGTGCAGACGGCGTCCCCTCCGTCTTGATCCAGCAAGGAGGAAGGAGAGGTTGAGGAAGATGGCTCCGGCAGCACCACGGCAGGCGTGGTGATGGTGGAGTGATAGTTCTCGGCGAGGCTTCGCCAAGTACACGGGGTGGTGTCGAGGTGTTGGGGTGGGGAGGGGCTGCGCATTGGCTTGGGGTGTGCAGCCCTCCCCTCACCCCTCTATTTATAGGGGGAAGGGAGAGGGGCCGGCCCCTCTAGATGGCATCTAGAGGGGGCGGCAAGGGAGGGCTTGCCCCCAAGCAAGGCGCCCCTCTAGGGTTCCCCCTTCAACCCTAGGCGCAAGGGCCCAAGGGAGGGTGCGCCCAGCCCACAAGGGGCTGGCCCCTTCCCACGCAGCCAAGTGGCCCCCGGGAGGTGACCCCTCGGTGGACCTCCGGAACCCTTCCGGTGACCCCGGTATAATACCGATATGCCCCGAAACTTTTCCGGTGTCCGTTTGACAACTTCCCATATATAAATCTTTACCTCCGGACCCTTTCGGAACTCCTCGTGACGTCCGGGATCTCATCCGGGACTTCGAACAACATTCGGTAATCACATACAAGTCTTCCTAATAACCCTAGCGTCACCGAACCTTAAGTGTGTAGACCCTACGGGTCCGGAGACATCTTGAGACATGACCGAGACGCACTCAGGTCAATAACCAACAGCGGGATCTGGATACCCATGTTGGCTCCCACATGCTCCTCGATGATGTCATCGGATGAACCACGATGTCGAGGATTCAAGTAACCCCATATACTATTCCCTTTGTCAATCGGTACGTTACATGCGAGACTTCGATCGTCGGTATCCCAATACCTCGTTCAGTCTCGTTACCGGCAAGTCACTTTACTCAAATCCGTAATGCATGATCCCGTGACCAAACACTTGGTCACTTTGAGCTCATTATGATGATGCATTGCCGAGTGGGCCCGGAGATACATCTCCGTCATACGGAGTGACAAATCCGATCTCGATCCGTGTCAACCCAATGTACACTTTCGGAGATACCTGTAGTGCACCTTTATAGTCACCCGATTACGTTGTGACGTTTGGTACACTCAAAGCACTCCCTACGGTATCCGGGAGTTACACGATCTCATGGTCTAAGGAAGAGATACTTGACATTGAAAAAGCTCTAGCAAAAGCGAACTACGATCTTGTGCTATGCTTAGGATTGGGTCTTGTCCATCACGTCATTCTCCTAATGACGTGATCCCGTCAGTCAATGACATCGATGTCCATAGTCGAGGAAACCATGACTATCTGTTGACCAACGAGCTAGTCAACTAGAGGCTTACTAGGGACGTATTGTGGTCTATGTATTCACACGTGTATTACGATTTCCGGATAATACAATTATAGCATGAATAAAAGACAATTATCACGAACAAGGAAATATAATAATAATGCTTTTATTATTGCCTCTAGGGCATATTTCCAACAGTCTCCCACTTGCACTAGAGTCAATAGTCTAGTTACATTGTGATGAATCGAACACCCATAGAGTTACGGTGTTGATCATGTTTTGCCCGGAAGAGGTTTAGTCAGCGGATCTGCGACATTCAGATCCGTATGCACTTTACAAATTTCTATGTCTCCATCTTGAACATTTTCACGGATGGAGTTGAAGCGGCAACTTGATGTGCCTGGTCTTCTTGTGAAACCTGGGCTCCTTGGCAAGTGCAATAGCTCCAGTGTTATCACAGAAGAGTTTGATCGGCCCCGACGCATTGGGTATGACTCCTAGGTCGGTGATGAACCCCTTCACCCAAATTGCTTCATGCGCTGCCTCCGAGGCTGCCATGTACTCCGCTTCACACGTAGATCCCGCCACGACGCTCTGCTTGCAGCTGCACCAGCTTCTTGCTCCACCATTCAACATATACACGTATCCGGTTTGTGACTTAGAGTCATCGGATCTGTGTCGAAGCTAAGCGTCGGCGTAACCCTTCTGACGAGCTCTTCGTCACCTCCATAAACGAAACATGTCCTTTGTCCTTTTCGTGTACTTTAGGATATTCTTGACGCTGTCCGGTGTTCCTTGCGGGATTACTTTGGTACCTTCCTACCAAACTTACGGCAAGGTTTACATCAGGTCTGGTACACAGCATGGCATACATAATAGATCCTATGGCTGAGGCATAGGGGATGACGCTCATCTCTTCTTTATCTTTTGCCGTGGTCGGGCATTGAGCTGAGCTCAATCTCACACCTTGCAGCACAGGCAAGAACCCTTTCTTGGACTGATCCATTTTGAACTTCTTCAAAATCTTGTCAAGGTATGTGCCTTGTGAAAGACCTATGAGGCGTCTCGATCTATCTCTATAGATCTTCATGCCTAATATATAAGCAGCTTCTCCAAGGTCCTTCATTGAAAAACACTTATTCAAGTAGGCCTTAATGCTGTCCAAGAATTCTATATCATTTCCCATCAAAAGTATGTCATCTACATATAATATGAGAAATGCTACAGAGCTCCCACTCACTTTCTTGTAAACGCAGGCTTCTCCATAAGTCTCAAGCATAAACCCAAACGCTTTGATCATCTCATCAAAGCGAATGTTCCAACTCCGAGATGCTTGCACCAGCCCATAAATGGATCATGGAGCTTGCATACTTTGTTAGCATTCTTAGGATCGACAAAACCTTCCGCTGCATCATATACAGCTCTTCCTTAAGATGCCAGTTAAGGAATGCCGTTTTGTCGTCCATCTGCCATATCTCATAATCATAGTATGCGGCAATTGCTAACATGATTCGGACGGACTTAAGCTTCGCTACGGGAGAGAAAGTCTCATCGTAGTCAATCCCTTGAACTTGCCGATAACCCTTAGCGACAAGTCGAGCTTTATAGATGGTGACATTACCATCCGCGTCCGTCTTCTTCTTAAAGATCCATTTGTTTTCTATCGCTCGCCGATCATCGGGCAAGTCGGTCAAAGTCCATACTTTGTTTTCATACATGGATTCTATCTCGGATTTCATGGCTTCTAGCCATTTGTTGGAATCTGGGCCGCCATCGCTTCTTCATAGTTCAAGGTTCACCGTTGTCTAACAACATGATTTCCGGGACAGGGTTGCCGTACCACTGCAGTGCGGGCGTGTCCTAGTGGACCCTCTGAAGTTCAGTAGCAACTTGATCCGAAGTACCTTGATCATCATCATTAATTTCCTCTCCAATTGGTGTAGGCACCACAGAACACTTTCTGAGCTGCACTACTTTCCCGTTCAAGAGGTAGTACTTCATCGAGTTCTACTTTCCTCCCACTTACTCCTTTCGAGAGAAACTCTTTTCCAGAAAGGATCCGTTCTTGGCAACAAAGATCTTGCCTTCGGATCTAAGGTAGAAGGTATACCCAATGGTTTCCTTAGGGTATCCTATGAAGACGCACTTTTCCGACTTGGGTTCGAGCTTTTCAAGGTTGAAGTTTCTTGACATAAGCATCGCATCCCCAAACTTTTAGAAGCAGCGACTTAGGTTTCTTCCCAAACCATAATTCATACGGTGTCGTCTCAACGGATTTAGACGGGGCCCTATTTAAAGTGAATGTAGCTGTCTCTAGAGCGTATCCCCAAAGTGATAGCGGTAAATCGGTAAGAGACATCATAGATCGCACCATATCCAGTAGAGTGCGATTATGACGTTCGGACACACCGTTTTGCTGAGGTGTTCCAGGCGGCGTGAGTTGTGAAACGATTCCACATTTTCTTAAGTGTGTACCAAATTCGTGACTTAAATATTCTCCTCCACGATCTGATCATAAGAACTTTATTTTTCGGTCACGTTGATTCTCTACCTCATTCTGAAATTCCTTGAACTTTTCAAAGGTCTCTGACTTGTGTTTCATCAAGTAGACATACCCATATCTACTCAAGTCATCAGTGAGAGTGAGAACATAACGATATCCTCCATGAGCCTCAACACTCATTGGACCGCCACATCGGTATGTATGATTTCCAACAAGTTGGTTGCTCGCTCCATTGTTAGGAGAACGGAGTCTTGGTCATCTTGCCCATGAGGCATGGTTCGCATGTGTCAAATGATTCATAATCTAGAGACTCCAAAAGTCCATCAGCATGGAGCTTCTTCATGCGCTTGACACCAATGTGACCAAAGGCGGCGATTACCACAAATATGTGGGACTATCGTTATCAACTTTACATCTTTTGGTATTCACGCTATGAATATGTGTAACATTACGCTCGAGATTCATTAAGAATAAACCATTGACCAGCGGAGCATGACCATAAAACATATCTCTCATATAAATAGAACAACCATTATTCTCGGATTTAAATGAGTAGCCATCTCGCATTAAACGAGATCCGGATACAATGTTCATGCTCAAACTTGGCACCAAATAACAATTATTAAGGTTCAAAACTAATCCCGTAGGTAAATGTAGAGGTAGCGTGGCGGCGATCACATCGACTCTGGAACCATTCCCGACGCCGCATCGTCACCTCGTCCTTCGCCGATCTCCGCTTATTCCGCAGCTCCTGCATGAGTTACAAATATGAACAGCGGCACGGTATCAAATACCCAGGAGTTACTACGAGTCTTGGTAAGGTACACATCAATTACATGTATATCAAATATACCTTTGGTGTTGCCGGCCTTCTTATCCGCTAAGTATTTGGGGCAATTCCGCTTCGGTGACCCTTCCCTTGCAATAAAAGCACTCGGTCTCGGACTTGGGTCCATTCTTTGACTTCTTCGATGGCGGCTTGCAGGCAGCAACATCTTTGCCGTCCTTCTTGAAGTTCTTCTTACCCTTGCCCTTCTTGAACTTAGTGGTCTTATTGACCATCAACACTTGATGTTCTTTCTTGATTTCAACCTCTGCTGACTTCAGCATTGAAAATACTTCAGGAATGGTCTTCACCATCCCCTGCATGTTGTAGTTCATCACAAAGCTCTTGTAGCTTGGTGGGAGCGACTGAAGGATTCTGTCAATGACCGCCTCATCAGGGAGGTTAATATTCAGCTGGGTCATGCGGTTGTGCAACCCAGACATTCTGAGTATGTGCTCACTGACAGAACTATTTTCCTCCATCTTACTGAAGGAAATATGCCCTAGAGGCAATAATAAAGTTATTATTTATTTCCTTACATCATGATAAATGTTTATTATTCATGCTAGAATTGTATTAACCGGAAACATAATACATGTGTGAATATATAGACAAACAGAGTGTCACTAGTATGCCTCTACTTGACTAGCTCGTTAATCGAAGATGGTTATGTTTCCTAACCATAGACATGAGTTGTCATTTGATTTACGGGATCACATCATTGGTTGAATGATCTGATTGACATGACCCATTCCATTAGCTTAGCACCCGATCGTTTAGTATGTTGCTATTGCTTTTATCCATGACTTATGCATGTTCCTATAACTATGAGATTATGCAACTCCCGTTTACCGGAGGAACACTTTGGGTGCTACCAAACGTCCTAACGTAATCGGGTGATTATAAAGGAGTACTACAGGTGTCTCCAAAGGTACATGTTGGGTTGGCGTATTTGAGATTAGGTTTTGTCACTCCGATTGTCGGAGAGGTATATCTCTGGGCCCCTTTCGGTAATGCACATCACTATAAGCCTTGCAAGCATTGCAACTAATGAGTTAGTTGCGGAATGATGTATTACGGAACGAGTAAAGAGACTTGCCGATGCTTGAGATTGAACTAGGTATTGGATACCGACGATCGAATCTCGGGCAAGTAACATACCGATGACAAAGGGAACAACGTATGTTGTTATGCGGTCTGACCGATAAAGATCTTCGTAGAATATGTAGGAGCCAATATGGGCATCCAGGTCCCGCTATTGGTTATTGACGGAGGCGTGTCTCGGTCATGTCTACATTGTTCTCGAACCGTAGGGTCCGCACGCTTAAGGTTTCGATGACATTTATGTTATGAGTTTATGAGTTTTGATGTACCGAAGGAGTTCGGAGTCCCGGATGAGATCGGGGACATGACGAGGAGTCTCGAAATGGTCGAGACGTAAAGATCGATATATTGGACGACTATATTCAGAGTTCGGAAAGGTTCCGAATGATTCGGGTATTTTTCGGAGTACCGGGGAGTTACGGGAATACGGGGAGAAGTATTGGGCCTTATTGGGCCCTGCGGAAAGAGAGAGGGCTGCCTAGGGCAGGCCGCGCTTCCCCATGGCCTAGTCCGAATTGACTAGGGGAGGCCGCACCCCTCCTTCCTTCCCTTCTCTCTTCCCTTCCTTGTCTCCTACTCCTAATACATGGAAGGACTCCTAGTTGGACTAGGAAAGGGAATCCTACTCGGTGGGAGTAGGACTCCCCATGGCGCGCCCTACTAGGGCCGGCCTCCTCCTCCCTCCCTCCTTTATATACGGGGCAGGGGCACCCCATGGACACAGAAGTTGATCCTTGAGATCGTTCCTTAGCCGTATCACGGTGCCCCCTCCACCATATTCCACCTCGGTCATATCGTGGCGGTGCTTAGGCGAATCCTGCGTCGGTAGAACATCAAGATCGTCCTGCCACGTCATGCTTGACGGAACTCTCTCACCCCGGAGCTTTGCTGGGATCGGAGCCCGAGGAGGCGTCATCGAGCTGAGCGTGTGCCAAGAACTTCGAGGCGCCCGGAGTAACGGGCGCTGGGATCGGTTGGATCGCGAGGAGAACGTCTGACTACTTCCTCTACGTTGTGATCGCTTCCGCTTGATCTCTGAGGTTACGTGAACAACACTCTCCCCTCTCGTTGCTATGCATCACCATGATCTTGCGTGTGCGTAGGGAAATTTTGAAATTACTACGTTCCCCAACAGTGGCATCGAGCCTAGGTTTTTATGGTTTGATGTTTTGCACGAGTAGAACACACGTGAGTTGTGGGCGATACAAGTCATACTGCCTACCAGCATGTCATACTTTGGTTCGGCGGTATTGTTGGATGAAGCGGCCCGGACCGACATTACGCGTACGCTTACGCGAGAATGGTTCTACCGACGTGCTTTGCACACAGGTGGCTAGTGGGTGTCAGTTTCTCCAACTTTAGTTGAACCGAGTGTGGCTACGCCCGGTCCTTGAGAAGGTTAAAGCGGAGTCTATTTGTGAAGTATCGTTGTGGTCTTGATGCGTAGGTGAGATTGGTTCTTGCTTAAAGCCCGTAGCAGCCACGTAAAATTTGCAACAACAAAGTAGAGGGCGTCTAACTTGTTTTTGCAGGGCATGTTGTGATGTGATATGGTCAAGACGTGATGAGATATAAGTTGTTGTATAAGATGATCATGTTTTGTTAAAGTTATCGGCAATCGCGTAAGCCCTATGGTTGTCTCTTTGTTGCATAAGATGCAAGCGCCAAATAATTGCTTTACTTTATCGCTGTCACGATAGCAATAGTTGCAAGAGCAATAGTTGGCGAGGCGACCATGTGACGACACATTGATAAAGATCAAGATGATGGAGATCATGGTGTCATGCGGTGACGATGGAAATCATGACGATGCTTTGGAGATGGAGATCAAAGGCACAAGATGATGATGGCCATATCATGTCACATATTTTGATTGCATATGATGTTTATCTGTTATACATCTTATTCTCGCTTTGATTGACGGTAGCATTTTAAGATGATCTCTCACTAAAAATTATCAAGACGTGTTCTCCTGAGTATGCACCGTTGCCAAAGTTCGTCGTGCCCGGACACCACGTGATGATCGGGTGTGATAAGCTCTACGTCCATCTACAACGGGTGCAAGCCAGTTTTGCACACGCCGAATACTCGAGTTAAACTTGACGAGCCTAGCATATGCAGATATGGCCTCGGAACACGGAGACCGAAAGGTCGGCGTGAATCATATAGTAGATATGATCAACATTGTGATGTTCACCATTGAAAACTACTCCATCTCACGTGATGATCGGTTATGGTTTAGTTGATTTGGATCACGTGATCACTTAGATGACTAGAGAGATATCTGTCTAAGTGGGAGTTCTTAAGTAATATGATTAATTGAACTTAAATTTATCATGAACTTAGTCCTGGTAGTATTTTGCAAATTATGTTGTAGATCAATAGCTCGCGTTGTTGCTTTCATATGTTTATTTTCATATGTTCCTAGAGAAAATTGTGTTGAAAATTTTTAGTAGCAATGATGCGGATTGGATCCGTGATCTGAGGTTTATCCTCAATGCTACACGTAAGAATTATGTCCTTAATGCACCGCTAGGTGACAGACCTATTGCAGGAGCGGATGCGGCGTTATGAACGTTTGGCTAGCTCAATATGATGACTACTTGATAGTTTAGTGCACCATACTTAACGGCTTAGAATCGGGACTTCAAAGACGTTTTGAGCGTCATGGACCATATGAGATGTTCCAGGAATTGAAGTTAATATTTCAAGCAAATACCCAGTTGAGAGATATGAAGTCTCCAACAAGTTCTATAGCTAAAAGATGGAGGAGAATCGCTCAACTAGTGAGCATGTGCTCAGATTGTCTGAATACTTCAATCGCTTGAATCAAGTGGGAGTTAATATTCCAGATAAGATAGTGATTGACAGAATTCTCTAGTCACCAACACTAAGTTACTAGAACTTCGTGATGAACTATAGTATGCAAGGGATGACGAAAACGATTCCCGAGCTCTTCGTGATGTTGAAATCGACGAAGGTAGAAATCAAGAAAGAGCATCAAGTGTTGATGATTGACAAGACCACTAGTCTCAAGGAAAGGGCAAAGGGAAGAAGGGGAACTTCAAGAAGAACGGCAAGCAAGTTGCTGCTCGAGTGAAGAAGCCCAAGTCTGGACCTAAGCACGAGACTAAATGCTTTTGCTGCAATGGAACTGGTCACTAGAAGCGGAACTACCCCAAGTATTTGGCGGATAAGAAGGATGGCAAAGTGAACAAAGGTATATTTGATATACAGATTATTGATGTGTATTTTACTAGTGTTCGCAGCAACCCCTCGGTATTTGATACTGGTTCGGTTGCTAAGAATAGTAACTTGAAAGCAGGAGTTGCAGAATGAACAGAAACTAGTTGAAGGGGAAGTGACGATGAGTGTTGGAAGTAGTTCCAAGATTGATATGATCATCATCGCACACTCCCTATACTTTCGGGATTAGTGTGGAACCTAAATAAGTGTTATTTGGTGTTGAGCATAAATATGATTTGATCATGTTTATTGCAATACGGTTATTCATTTAAGTAAGAGAATAAATTGTTGTTCTGTTTACATGAATAAAACCTTATATGGTTACACACCCAATGAAAATGGTTCATTGGATCTCGATCATAGTGATACACATATTCAAAATATTGAAACCAAAAGATGCAAAGTTAATAATGATAGTGCAACTTATTTGTGGCACTGCCGTTTAGGTCATATTGGTGTAAAGCGCTTGAAGAAAACTCCATGCCGATGGACTTTTGGAATCACTTGATTATGAATCATTTGATGCTTATGAACCGTGCCTTTTGGGCAAGATGACTAAAACTCCGTTCTCCGGAACAATGGAACAAGCTCTTGACTTATTGGAAATAATACATACCGATGTATGCGATTCAATGAGTGTTGATGCTCGTGGCAAGTATCGTTATTTTCTGACCTTCACAAGATGATTTGAGCAGATATGGGTATATTTACTTGATGAAACATAAGTTTGAAACATTTGAAAAGTTCAAAGAATTTCAGAGTGAAGTTGAAAATCATCGTAATAAGAAAATAAAGTTTCTACGATCTGATCGTGGAGGCGAATATTTGAGTTCCGAGTTTGGTCTTCATTTGAAACAATGTGAAATAGTTTCGCAACTCACGCCATATGGAACACCACAACATAATGGTGTGTCCGAAAGTCGTGAACCGCACTTTATTGGATATGGTGCGATCTATGATGTCTCTTATCGATTTACCACTATCGCTTTGGGGTTATGCATTAGAGACAGCTGCATTCACGCTTAATAGGGCACCATCTAAATCCGTTGAGGCGACACCGTATGAACTATGGTTTAACGGTAAACCTAAGCTGTCGTTTCTTAAAGTTTGGAAGTTGTGATGCTTATGTGAAAAAGTTTCATCCTGATAAGCTCAAACCCAAATCGAGAAGTGCGTCTTCATAGAATACCCAAAGGAAATTGTTGGGTATACCTTCTATCACAGATCCGAAGGCAAAAACATTCGTTGCTTATAAATGGATCCTTTCTAGAGAAGGAGTTTCTCTCGAAAGAAGTGAGTGGGAGGAAAGTGGAGCTTGATAAGGTAATTTGTACCTTCTCCCGAATTGGAAAGTATTTCATCACGGAAATCAGTTCCAGTGATTCCTACACCAATTAGTGAGGAAGCTAATGATGATGATCATGTAACTTCAGATCAAGTCACTACCGAATCTCGTAGGTAAACCAGAGTGAGATCCGCACTGCAGTGGTACGGCAATCCTGTTCTGGAAGTCATGCTACTAGATCATGACGAACCTACGAACTATGAAGAAGCGATGGTGAGCCCAGATTCCGCTAAATGGCGAGAAGCCATGAAATCTGAGATGGGATCCATGTATGAAAACAAAGTGTGGACTTTGGTTGACTTGCCCGAGGGTCGGCAAGCAATAGAAAATAAATGGATCTTCAAGAGGAAGACGGACGTTGATAGTAGTGTTACTATCTACAAAGCTCGACTTGTCGCAAAAGGTTTTTGACAAGTTCAAGGTATTAACTACAATGAGATTTTCTCAACTGTAGCGATGCTTAAGTCTGTCCGAATAATGTTAGCAATTGCCACAATTTATGAAATTTGGCAAATGGATGTAAAAACTGCATTCCTGAATGGGTTTCTAGAGGAAGAGTTGTATATGATGCAACCGGAAGGTTTTATCGATCCAAAGGGAGCTAACAAAATATGCAAGCTCCAGTGATCCATCTATGGACTGGTGCAAGCATCTCAGAGTTGGAATACATGCTTTGATAAGTTGATCATAGCATATAGTTTTATCTGAGACTTGCGGTGAAGCCTGTAATTACTAGAAAGTGAGTGGGAGCACTACAGCATTTCGATAAGTATATGTGAATGACATATTGTAGATCGGAAATAATGTAGAATTATTCTGCAAAGCATAAAGGAGTGTTTGAAAGGAGTTTTTCAAAGAAAGACCTCGGTGAAGCTGCTTGCATATTGAGCATCAAGATCTATAAAGATAGATCAAGACGCTTGGTAAGTTTTTTCAATGAGTACATACCTTGACAAGATTTTGAAGTAGTTCAAAATGGAACAGTCAAAGAAAGAGTTCTTGCCTGTGTTACAAGGTGTGAAATTGAGTAAGACTCAAATCACGACCACGTCAGTAGATAGAAAGAGAATGAAAGTCATTCCCTATGCCTTGGCCATAGGTTCTATAAAGTATGCCATGCTGTGTACCAGATCTTTTGTATACCCTACACTGAGTTTGGCAAGGAGTACAATAGTGATCTAGGAGTAGATCATCGACAGCGGTCAAAATTATCCTTAGTGGAATAAGGATATGTTTCTCGATTATGGAAGTGACAAAAGGTTAAATGCGTAAAGGGTTACGTCGATGCAAGTTTTGACACCGATCTGGATGACTCTAAGTCTCGATCTAGATACATATTGAAAGTGGGAGCAATTAGCTAGAATAGCTCCTTGCGAGCATTGTTGACATAGAAATTAAGAAAATACTTACGGATCTGAATGTGACAGACCCGTTGACTAAAAATATCTCACAAGCAAAACATGATCACACTTTAGTACTCTTTGGGTGTTAATCACATAGCGATGTGAACTAGATTACTGACTCTAGTAAACCCTTTGGGTGTTGATCACATATCGATGTGAACTATGGGTGTTAATCACATGGTGATGTGAACTATTGCTGTTAAATCACATGGCGATGTGAACTAGATTATTGACTCTAGTGCAAGTGGGAGACTGAAGGAAATATGCCCTAGAGGCAATAATAAAGTTATTATTTATTTCCTTACATCATGATAAATGTTTATTATTCATGCTAGAATTGTATTAACGGAAACATAATACATGTGTGAATATATAGACAAACAGAGTGTCACTAGTATGCCTCTACTTGACTAGCTCGTTAATCGAAGATGGTTATGTTTCCTAACCATAGACATGAGTTGTCATTTGATTAACGGGATCACATCATTGGTTGAATGATCTGATTGACATGACCCATTCCATTAGCTTAGTACCCGATCGTTTAGTATGTTGCTATTGCTTTTATCCATGACTTATGCATGTTCCTATAACTATGAGATTATGCAACTCCCGTTTACGGAGGAACACTTTGGGTGCTACCAAACGTCACAACGTAACTGGGTGATTATAAAGGAGTACTACAGGTGTCTCCAAAGGTACATGTTGGGTTGGCGTATTTCGAGATTAGGTTTTGTCACTCCGATTGTCGGAGAGGTATATCTCTGGGCCCACTCGGTAATGCACATCACTATAAGCCTTGCAAGCATTGCAACTAATGAGTTAGTTGCGGAATGATGTATTACGGAACGAGTAAAGAGACTTGCCAGTAACGAGATTGAACTAGGTATTGGATACCGACGACCGAATCTCGGGCAAGTAACATACCGATGACAAAGGGAACAACGTATGTTGTTATGCGGTCTGACCGATAAAGATCTTCGTAGAATATGTAGGAGCCAATATGGGCATCCAGGTCCCGCTATTGGTTATTGACCGAGACGTGTCTCGGTCATGTCTACATTGTTCTCGAACCGTAGGGTCCGCACGCTTAAGGTTTCGATGACATTTATGTTATGAGTTTATGAGTTTTGATGTACCGAAGGAGTTCGGAGTCCCGGATGAGATCGGGGACATGACGAGGAGTCTCGAAATGGTCGAGACGTAAAGATCGATATATTGGACGACTATATTCGGAGTTCGGAAAGGTTCGAATGATTCGGGTATTTTTCGGAGTACCGGGAGTTACGGGAATACGGGGAGAAGTATTGGGCCTTATTGGGCCCTGCAGAAGAGAGGGGCTGCCTAGGGCAGGCCGCGCCCCATGGCCTAGTCCGAATTGACTAGGGAGGGGCCGCACCCCTCCTTCCTTCCTTCTCTCTTCCCCTTCCTTGTCTCCTACTCCTAATACATGGAAGGACTCCTAGTTGGACTAGGAAAGGGAATCCTACTCCGTGTGGGAGTAGGACTCCCATGGCGCGCCCTACTAGGGCCGGCCTCCTCCTCCCTCCCTCCTTTATATACGGGGCAGGGGCACCCCATGGACACAGAAGTTGATCCTTGAGATCGTTCCTTAGCCGTGTCTGGTGCCCCCTCCACCATATTCCACCTCGGTCATATCGTAGCGGTGCTTAGGCCAAGCCCTGCGTCGGTAGAACATCAAGATCGTCACCACGCCGTCGTGCTGACGGAACTCTCTCTCCCCGGAGCTTTGCTAGATCGGAGCCCGAGGAGCGTCATCGAGCTGAACGTGTGCCAAGAACTCGGAGGCGCCGGAGTAACGGCGCTAGGATCGGTTGGATTGCGAGGAGAACGTACGACTACTTCCTCTACGTTGTGATCGCTTCCGCTTCGGTCTACGAGGGTACGTAGACAACACTCTCCCCTCTCGTTGCTATGCATCACCATGATCTTGCGTGTGCGTAGGAAATTTTTTGAAATTACTACGTTCCCCAACACTTACAACTATAGAACTTGTCAGAGACGTCATATCTCTCGACCCGGGCGTGAGCTTGGAAAACTAGTTTCAGCTCCTCGAACATCTCATATGCTCCGTGATGCTCAAAACGCTTTTGGAGCCCCGGTTCTAAGCTGTATAGCATGCCGCACTGAACGAGGGAGTAATCATCAGCGCGAGTTTGCCAAGCATTCATAATGTCTTGGTTCTCTGGGACGGGAGCGTCACCTAGCGATCCTTCTAGGACATATTGTTTACTGGCAGCTTTGATGATGATCCTCTGGTTCCGGTCCCAGTCCGTATATTTGTTGCCATCATCTTTCTGCTTGGTTTTCTCTAGGAATGCGTTGAAGTTCAAGTTGACATGAGCGTTGGCCATTTGATCTACAAGACATATTTGCAAAAGTTTTAGACTAAGTTCATGATAATTAAGTTCATCCAATCAAATTATTTTAATGAACTCCCACTTAGATTAGACTTCCCTCTAGTCATCTAAGTGTTACACGATCCGAGTCGACTAGGCCGTGTCCGATCATCACGTGAGACGGACTAGTCATCGTCGGTGAACATTCTCATGTTGATCGTATCTTCCATACGACTCGTGTTCGACCTTTCGGTCTCCGTGTTCCGAGGCCATGTCTGTACATGCTAGGCTCGTCAAGTTAACCCTAAGTGTTTTGCATGTGTAAATCTGTCTTACACCCGTTGTATGTGAACGTAAGGATCTATCACACCCGATCATCACGTGGTGCTTCGAAACGACGAACTTTAGCAACGGTGCATAGTTAGGGGAGAACACTTCTTGAAATTGTTGTAAGGATCATCTTATTTACTACCGTCGTTCTAAGTAAACAAGATGCATAAACATAATAAACATCACATGCAATTATATAGTAGTGACATGATATGGCCAATATCATATAGCTCCATTGATCTCCATCTTCGGGCTCCATGATCATCTTGTCACCGCATGACACCATGATCTCCATCATCATGATCTCCATCATCGTGTCTTCATGAAGTTGTCACGCCAGCGACTACTTCTACTTCTATGGCTAACGCGTTTAGCAATAAAGTAAAGTAATTTACATGGCGTTCTTCAATGACACGCAGGTCATACAAAATAAAGACAACTCCTATGGCTCCTGCGGTTGTCATACTCATCGACATGCAAGTCGTGATTCCTATTACAAGAACATGATCTCATACATCACAATATGTCATTCATCATGCATCACAACTTCTGGCCATATCACATCACATGACAATTGCTGCAAAAACAAGTTAGACGTCCTCTAATTGTTGTTGCATCTTTTACGTGGCTGCAATTGGGTTCTAGCAAGAACATTTTCTTACCTACGAATAACCACAACGTGATTTTGTCAACTTCTATTTATCCTTCATAAGGACCCTTTTCATCGAATCCGCTCCAACTAAAGTGGGAGAGACAGACACCCGCCAGCCACCTTATGCAACTAGTGCATGTCAGTCGGTGGAACCGGTCTCACGTAAGCGTTCGTGTAAGGTTGGTCCGGGCCGCTTCATCCCACAATACCGCTGAAGCAAGATAAGACTAGTAGCGGCAAGCAAGTTGACAAGATCTACGCCCACAACAAAATTTTGTTCTACTCGTGCAATAGAGAACTACGCATAGACCTAGCTCATGATGCCACTGTTGGGGAACGTTGCAGAAATTAAAATTTTTCCTACGGTTTCACCAAGATCCATCTATGAGTTCATCTAGCAACGAGTCATGGGAGAGTGATTGCATCTACATACCACTTGTAGATCGAGTGCGGAAGCGTTCAAGGGAATGGTGATGATGGAGTCGTACTCGCCGTGATTCGAATCACCGATGACCAAGTGCTGAACGGACATCACCTCCGCGTTCAACGTCTCCTCCGTCTTGATCCAGCAAGGAGGAAGGAGAGGTTGAGGAAGATGGCTCCAGCAGCAGCACGACGGCGTGGTGATGGTGGAGTGACAGTTCTCCGGCAGGGCTTCGCCAAGCACACGCGGAGGAGGAGAGGTGTTGGGAGGGAGGGCTGCGCCTTGGCTTGGGGTGTGCAGCCTCCCTCACCCCTCTATTTATAGGGGAAGGAGAGGGGCGGCCCCTCTAGATGGCATCTAGAGGCGGCGGCCAAGGGAGGGCTTGCCCCCAAGCAAGGCGCCCCTCTGGGGTTCCCCTTCAACCCCTAGGCGCAAGGGCCCAAGGGAGGGTGCGCCCAGCCCACCAGGGCTGGCCCCTTCCCACGCAGCCCAAGTGGCCCCCGGGAGGTGGCCCCTCCAGTGGACCTCCGGAACCCTTCCGGTGACCCAGACAATACCGATATGCCCCGAAACTTTTCCGGTGTCCGTTTGACAACTTCCCATATATAAATCTTTACCTCCGGACCCTTTCGGAACTCCTCGTGACGTCCGGGATCTCATCCGGAACTCCGAACAACATTCGGTAATCACATACCACTACTAGAAAAACCACTACTAATGGCGCACCTAATTTGGCTATTAATGGCGCATCTGTAGTGCGCCATTAACAAGACGCCATTAGTAATTTTTACTAATGGCGCACCACAGTGCGCCATTAGTATCTGAGCTACTAATGGCGCACCACCTGGTGCGCCATTAGTATATGCGAGGGTGCGCCATTAGTATGCCTCCCGTAAGTATGTATACCCAGTGCTTTGGCATACTAATGGCGCACCACCTGGATGCGCCATTAGTAATCAAGAAGATACTAATGGCGCACTACCCAATGATGCGCCATTAGTATGCCTTTGTCATACTAATGGCGCCTTTATCATGTGATGCGCCATTAGTATGAATATTAGGTTTTTTTATTTTTTATTTTCTGTTTTTTGCACAGGTTACAAAATGTATAATTTGACAAAATATAGACAGCACACATCAACAATAGATTCATCGATACAATAGAAGATTAGTCTTTGAATACAATTCATCATATTAGTCTCCGAATACAATTCATCATATTAGTCTCCGAATTGAAAAGACCGAACAAAGATAGAACATTATATTACAAGTCTCGAGACCGCGAGTAGCGAGTTTATCTTCACATTACAAGTCGATATCGATCATCTAAACTACCATCACATAGAAGAGAGCTGCGGTCATCACGATGAGCATCATCACGATGAAACTTCGTCTTCATCCGGTTCCTCCAACGCTCCCTCCCTCTCCCGCTAGATAGCGGGCGTATCTAGATTCGGCCTCGGCCCTAGTGGTGTACCCTTTGTAACTGTTACCGCTGAATCGGTGAACCTGTCTCCGACACTCCTCCCAGTCATCGTAGACTCCGAACCTTACCCTTGTACCACGACATACGTCGGCATCGCTATGCACTAGCCAAAGCGTAAGCGTTAGTACCAATTCACGCACAATACATAAGCAATATATAAGTATGCAAATGTAACGATCGGAAGAGAAAAGCAAGACATTAATAGCATCGATTACATCTAAGTTGAACGACTCTCGAAACCAAAGAGACATACTACAAGTTCATTAAAGTTTAATTACAACATGAGCCAATCGATGTTTCAGAACTAGACAACTCGACTCAAGGGACGGGCGTGGATGAAGCCGCCGTCTATCGTGGGAGTCATGAAAGAGCAGGCGTTGTCATCCTGCATTTGTAGCATTGTGTCGATGTCACCGTTGGACGGTTGATTTCTGAGGTAGAACTGCCCGAGGTACGAAGGACATCTTGATGGATGATTTCCGCAAACTCCATTTGGATGCGAAAGAATTCTTGTCGGAGGTCCGCGTCTGGATTGCCGACACGCCGCGGCCCAATCTTGGAGTTTACTCGGTAGCGAAGTTGATGATGGTCCCGTCACGATCGCCTCGCATGTGATGGATGGCGTAGTAGGCACCCTTCTGACCGCCCGGTGCTTGACGCAGCGTAACGTCGTATTGTGGGAGAACACGTGCTTGTCGTGCCTTACGAATAGGCCTGGTGAAGGTGCCTCCAGATTTGGCGTGGCAGGAGAACATTATCAAGAACCTTCTTGACATTTGTGTAGTCTACGTTCGACTGACGGTCCGGGTCGAAATACGTGGCCATGGAATATTTGGGGCTTAGGAGGATGAGCGTGCAACGTGTGTCACTGCAGAAAACACGGACTGTTAAAAGAAAAACGATCGAAATGTAAGAATTCATATGTTACGGGCCGGTTGAGGGGAGGACTTACTCGGGAAAGTAAGGCACGAGGAAGTTATCCTTATCTTGGTTTGCGAATGACGCCTTCGAGATAAGAACTCGCGACTTGCCGGGTCCCAGTAGCTGCCCAAGATGTTGGCACGCATGTAGAAGGGGTCAACTATCACGATGTCCGGGTCTTGTCGCGAATGATCCGCATCTCCATACTCAGCGAAAATAGCCGAACGAAGGTGTAGTGCAGCGGATGAAGGTTCAACATAGCGTGGATGTCATCAAAACGCAGGACGATCGTACGCCCGATGGAGTTATCCACAAAGCCCTTGCCCTCTGGCACCTTGGCCGCGGAAACTCGGTATGCCACATCCTTGTCCCTAAGACGCTGCTTCTCCAAAGAAACAACACTGTCATGCAGACTCCGCATAGCACCAGTTGCAGCATTGAGCATATTTGTCGGTAGCATCGCCCTACCCGCCACATGCACCCTCCTCGAGATATCCTGCGGTGAAGGTGGCCCGTCCTGAGCACGGATCGTACTCGGTGCCGGCTGGCTCGCACCCTTCTTAGTCTTTCTTTTGCGTGCCTTCTTCCTCTCCTGTAATGGGACCGAGTTTTGCTCACAGACCGCCTTCTTGAGTGTGTTGGGGCTGATAATATTTCGCACCTCGCCTATCTGAGGCTCGGTGAAGTCGGCAGCTGGAGGCGTCATCGAGAACTGAACGCCAGACGGCGCTGTTGCAACTTGGCTTCTCCGCGATGCAGAGCTAGATCGCACACGTCTTTTGTTGGGTTTGGTTCTTGAGAAGGAGGCCCCATGAAGTCGCCATCGTACCCATGCTCGGCAAAATCTTGATCGACGTTGCCAAATGTATCATAGTCGTCGTCGTCGTCGTTACGATCCTGTGCCATATGCATGTTTGGATCCGATGGCATAGGGATGTCCGGCACCGTTCTGGCGGTCTTGCCATGGGGCCGACTTGGCGCCCGGCACGATCGGGCGGTGTTGTCTTTGGGTGGTGTCCCCGCCCCCAAACGAATCTGGCTCTTCGCCAAAGCAGGGCCAGCTCGAGCGGCGCCGAGGGTCATCACGTCATCATCGTCGGCCCCGACGGGTCGATTCGGAGGTAACAAGTCGTCGCAGCCTGGCAGCACCGAACCAGTTGAACCCTAAACAATTTGGGTGGCATCGGGTACCGTGGAACAAGGGTTGCCGGTTGAACGATTTTGCCCTTGGCGACATCGACCAACTCGTTGTTCACGAAGTGGAGGAGAGTGCAGGAACGTCGGCGGCGCCGTCGAAAACATGTAGGGCGTCGGGGATGCCCAGTCAAAACAAGGAGATGAAGTCCTCGGCCGAGAGAGGCTTAATTAGTTACCGTGATGATGGCGTCGAGCTCGGCTAATGTAGAGGCACCGCCAACGGCGGCGTGCGATTGACGGAGGGGCCGCTTGCTTTGCGCGAGAGGTGCCTGCCGGCGTACACCCGGGTGCATTAAGATCCCGTGCCGGCGCCGGAGACACCAATGCCGCCTCCGCCGGAGGCACCAATCCCACGTATTGGCTGGCGTTTTCCACAGCGTGTCAAGCTCCTCTTTCAGCAGCCCCAGATACAGATTGATGTCGTTCCCTGGTTGTTTCGGCCCTTCAATTAGCATACTCATGTGAATGTACTTCCTCTTCATGCACAACCAGGGGAAGGTTGTACATCCACACAAACACAGGCCAGGTGCTATGTGTGCTTCTCCGCTGCCAAACGGATTGACTCCATCGGTGCTCGCGCCAAAGACGATGTTCCTTGGATCGTTCCCAAATTCCGAGTCTTGAAGTTCAACGCTTGCCACTGGCTCGCATCCTTAGGGTGACTCAGCATCTTGTCTTTTTATCTATCTCCGGATCATTTGCGTCATCTTCCCGCTTCTTCTCCTCCCTATCCGGCGTGCCAACGCAGGAGCTTTGCTACCTTAGGGTCCGCGAAATAGCGCTGCAGACGAGGAGTGATCGGAAAGTACCACACCACTTTTCGAGGAGCTTTCTTCCTCTTCTTGTATCGAGTGACGCCCGCACACCGGACATATGGTAGACTCCTCGTCCTCGACCAGAAAAAAGATGCAATTGTTCAATCACACATGGTATATCACGTGCGAAAAAACGAGAGGACACACGATTTTCTTCGCCTCCTCCAAACTGGGCGGGCACTTGTTCCCCTTGGGAAGACGTTCGTGCGAATGACATGTTCTCGTCGAAGCATGCGTCGGTCATTTTGTGTTTTACCTTCATCTCCGAGCCATGAGCGTTACTTTCAAAGCGGGTATCCTCGGGCCTGCATCCTTCATACAATGGAGTAACCGCGTCTAACTCAAGTTGATCCATCTTGGCTTTCTCTCGGGCGGCAGCTCTTGCGTTATCCGTCTCGCTTGAGAAGCAGCTCTTGAATATGAGGGTCCTGCACCCAGCCCATCGATGGTCCAGCGTAAATGCGCTCCGCCCGGCATCATCATCTTCATGATCATGCCCGTCGCCTGCTCGGCATCTTCCTCATCATCATGTCCTGCATCTTCTACATGATGATCTGTACAACATCACGATCGTGATCATCTCCTGGGATTCTTCGTCTTCTCGCCCGCCCGAGCCGCGGTGGTTGTCTTGCTGCTCTTCCTCATTTCTTGCCCGGCCCGCATGGACGACTTCGTAGTCATCTTCATCACCTTGCCACCGATAGCCATCCATGAAACCACGCAACAGCAGGTGGTCCCGCACCTGCCCGGAATCCGGGTCCGCAATAAGGCTCTTCACTTGCATCTTCGACACGGACATCTTATCTCCGTCTCGTTCTTTTGAAGCATCTCGGCCTTCGCGGACCTCAAAACCTATTCACGATGCCTTCGGTCATCGTGCGGACCATGGTCGCTGCGAGGTAGAGCAAAAGCGATATTTTAGAACCAAACAAAATTTGGCATGACTTTCCTAAAAATAGGACCAAAAGAATGCTTAATGCCAAAATTCTACTTGAACGGAAATGAATCAACATTCCGGCAAAATATTGGCAACTATCGCATTTCAAATACGGTACACCTCCAAACACAAACACATATGCAACACCACAAACATATGCAACACCACGAACATACATAGATCTAGCTAGGCCGTAAAAAGTGCATGTGCACATTGTTGTAGGGAGAACAACCTAAATATAGCTTCCCCTTACTTACCTATTAAAACAAGGTAATTTAACCACTTAATTTGAATGAATCTATGGTGGAAATGAGGTGAAAAGAGGAGGCACCCGAGACAAGGAGGAGGTGGAGAGAATGAAGTGGGGAGAAAGTGAGTGTGTGGGTAGGAGAGGCTGTCCCAAATATCTTGTTGCTGCCCACTTACTAATGGCGCACCTCTTGCATGGTGCGCCATTAGTAGTTACAACTACTAATGGCGCGCATAAGCAGGATGCGCCATTAGTATGTTTGAATAGGCGCACTAGTTCAAAAAATTCTATACTAATGGCGCACCCGCTGCAGTGCGCCATTAGTAGTTACAACTACTAATGGCGCTTTCGGGCAGGATGCGCCATTAGTATGTTTGAATAAGCGCACTAGTTCAAAAAAATTCTATACTAATGGCGCACCCGCTGCAGTGCGCCATTAGTAATTACAACTACTAATGGCGCACTTTCGCAGGAGGCGCCTTTAGTATGATTGGATAGCCGAACTAGTTCAAAACAAAAACTATACTACTGGCGCACCCACTGCATGGTGCGCCATTAGTAGTTACAACTACTAATGGCGCACTTGGGCAGGATGCGCCATTAGTATGTTTGGACAGGCGCACTAGTTAAAAAAAAATTTGATACTAATGGCGCACCCTTTGCCAGGTGCGCCATTAGTAGTTTAAACTCTAATGGCGCATCAGATGGTGGTGCGCCATTAGTATATACTAATGGCGCACCAGCTTTCTGGTGCGTCATTAGTGTCAATCCCATCTATAGCCCTTTTTCTAGTAGTGTACAAGTCTTCCTAATAACCCTAGCGTCACCGAACCTTAAGTGTGTAGACCCTACGGGTTCGGGAGACATGCAGACATGACCGAGACGCTCTCAAGTCAATAACCAACAGCGGGATCTAGATACCCATGTTGGCTCCCACATGCTCCTCGATGATGTCATCGGATGAACCACGATGTCGAGGATTCAAGCAACCCCGTATACTATTCCCTTTGTCAATCGGTACGTTACATGCCCGAGACTCGATCGTCGGTATCCCAATACCTCGTTCAGTCTCGTTACCGGCAAGTCACTTTACTCGTACCGTAATGCATGATCCCGTGACCAAACACTTGGTCACTTTGAGCTCATTATGATGATGCATTACCGAGTGGGCCCAGAGATACCTCTCCGTCATACGGAGTGACAAATCCAAGTCTCGATCCGTGTCAAACCAATGTACACTTTCGGAGATACCTGTAGTGCACCTTTATAGTCACCCGATTACGTTGTGACGTTTGGTACACCTAAAGCACTCCTATGGTATCCGGGAGTTACACGATCTCATGGTCTAAGGAAGAGATACTTGACATTGAAAAAGCTCTAGCAAAACGAACTACACGATCTTGTGCTATGCTTAGGATTGGGTCTTGTCCATCACGTCATTCTCCTAATGACGTGATCCCGTTGTCAATGACATCTGATGTCCATAGTCAGGAAACCATGACTATCTGTTGACCAATGAGCTAGTCAACTAGAGGCTTACTAGGGACGTATTGTGGTCTATGTATTCACACGTGTATTACGATTTCCGGATAATACAATTATAGCATGAATAAAAGACAATTATCACGAACAAGGAAATATAATAATAATACTTTTATTATTGCCTCTAGGGCATATTTCTAACAAGGAGCAGCAGCAGGACGCCGGCCAGGGCGAGCAGCACCACGGCCAGGCCGGAGATCCCGTGGACGTCCTCGTCCTCGGCCATGCCGTGGAGCTAGAGCTCAACCTCCCAGTGAGGGCGCCGTGGAGTGCGCGGGCGGAGACGGCCCACTCCGGTCGCGCGCACGCGAGCCCCGCCCCGGCCATGCTCCGCTCCGGCCGCTCGAGCGCGAGCCCCGCCCCGGCCATGCGTGCCCCTCTCCACTCAGGGGTGCGTGGCTCCGGGCCGGGGCCGCTCGGGGCCGACCGTGGTCGCCATGCTCGGGGCCGGGACCGCCCGTGGAGGAGAGAGCTGCTCCGGTGACGGGCTCGGTAGCGCACGGAGGCCTGCGGGGGCTGGCTACTGGCGACCGGGCCGGCGGCGTGAAGCTTCTCCGGGGAGGCGCGACGCGGGGCCGGCGGTGTGAAGCTGCTCCGGGGAGGCGCGGCGCAGGCCAGCGATGGGCGCCGGGGCCGGCCGCTTGCGGCTTCTCCGCGTTGTCTTTTTTTGCATGCCTCACGTGGTGGGCCTAGCCAGAAAAAAGGAGAGAGAGAGATTAGAGGCTGGCAGTGGGCCTTTCGCAGCTAAAATATAGCGCCGGCGCCACAGCTGCATCCCGGTTTGCTGAGTTTCCATCGCGAGCGCCGGCCGTGATTTTCGTCAGATCCGGCGAAAAACGTGACTCTGGAATTGCGGCTGGGAGGATTTTTACTCGCCGGCGTCTAAAAATACGCCTGGGGAGACTTCTTGAGGGCCTGGCTGGAGATGCCCTTACCATGCAATTGGATTGGATGGGGCCTCTTTGGCATGGAGTCACCGAACGTCATCGCTACAAGACTTTCTTTAGCCACAAGGCAACTCCTTTTCTGATCTGATCATCATACACGTTGTTCAACAGCATGTACAACTGTAGTTTTGCTTTCGTCAACTGCTTGTGTATTTCTTACAAAAGTTTGGAAACATACTGGTTGTGGAGAAAAAACATTAACATCTACCCATATATCATTAGATTCAATTCAACATAAGTCGTAATTTCACATTTTATATATTCGGCATTGTAGACATACATAGTTTTTCACTACAAACTTGGTTGAAGTTTGTAATGTTTGGCTTTTCCAAAAATCTGCACGTGCTACATTACATAACGAAGGCAGTATATGCTTTTTCTGAACACAATATTTTCTATACAATCATATAATTTCTACTTCTACCATTACAAATATAGCAGTGCTAATGTACTACTATATTCAACATAAAAAAATGTTAGCTTATCAAAATCTGTTTGATACATTTAGCTGAACTACATTTCGTCTAAACAAAGCAAAATAAATGAGTGAACACAAACATTTTTCGTATCTGAAATAATTTGTGGTACCTAGATGTAATAAAGTGTGATTTAATTTCTAATTTGAACCTTAAAATACTTCCGTTGATGATTTCATATGCACGAGTCTCACAAATGTGTGTAAGATTAGACTCTTAGTAATAATTAATACTCAAATTCTACAGAGTGTGGCTGTCCTCAAATTGTGTCATCATTCCCGCACGTTGACATTTATAGTTTATTTTCAGTTTCATGGTCAGTTCATTTATTTATGTTGTTTCATGATTCATAATTATTTGGTAGACACACATGTTCCATCCATGATGACTCTTGCAACTTGCGTGCGTTCAAGAATTTATTTAATAACTTAATTGAAAAATTAGCCACGCTTAATATTCGATCTGTAGTAGATATCGATTAGCTGCAAGCACCACATCATCTCGGAACAAGATCACATGTTACCACAATAATAGACCATTATAATAACTGCATTTTGTTGTTTATCTAGTTCCAACATATATCATGTCGATTGAGATTCAGGCCCGAAATAGTGCCTTCTCGAGAAGTTCATGTCAAATCTAGAACTATTTTGTTGATATCTACCACAACCCAAGGCCTATAATAAGCTTCGGTATACTATGTTTGTTATTGACAACCGTTAGATCAAATTCTAAAAATTGTTAAGTGTATTACGTCCTCCGTTCCTAAATATAAGACCTTTTAGGGATTCCAATATGAACTACAATACGCAGCAAAATGAGAGAATCTACACTCTAAAATATGTTTATATACATCCATATGTAGTCTGTATTGAAATCTTTAAAAGGTCTTATATTTAGAAATGGAGGGAGTATGTCGCATCGCTTTCATGAGTCCAAGGTTGTGTTTGGGACTACTCTACTTCACCCAACTACACTCCACCTCTAAACTCCACTCAACCACCTCTAAGGTTGTGTTTAAAAATATATATTCAAATCCCATTTTTAGCACAGTTTTAAATTTATTTTCATTTTTACACAATAATTTATGCATGTAAAGGCATGAGCATGTTTGCTGCAAACATTTTAGTTTTAGTTCGAACGTTTAACTATATTTTTTATTTTTTATTATCATGGGAGAATGTAAGCTGAACAGGAGGATCAAATGTCTCGTGGCTGCCCTAGGTACCCCCCCCCCCCCCCCACACACACACACACACACACACGCTCATTCCATGTATATGCGTGGTTTTATTCGTTAGGAATAATTAGGGGGTTGATTTCAGGATCTGAGTCACTTTTCTCTTTTGTTGTTCTATCTTTGGACACAACGACTGGGTGAGGATGAAGTGGCACAACGCCAGCGATAGCAAGATTTAGAACAAAATGTGTCACAAAGAAATGTCTATCATAACCAGTCAGCATTTCACGAGTAGAGGAATGAAGCAAGCTTAACAAAAAAAATGAGACCAACCCAAGGACTAACCCTCGTTGGCATTTTTTTATAGGAGAAACTCCGCAAGCACCGCATGTCCAAGCCGGGACACGAACTCAGGTGGGCTGGTAGCAACCCCAGCTGCCCAGCCAACAAGTCGACACCCCATCCTCATGAAGCAAGCTTATCACACAAGTACAAGAATGTACGTGTATTTAACTCTAATCTGAATCACCCTTGTCTTTTCCAAGCTACTACTCTACTCCCTCCACTGCTAAATATAAGTCTTTTTAGATATTCCAATACATACTACATACGGAGCAAAATAAATGAATATATACTCTAAAATACGTCTATATACATCCGTATATAGTTCGTATTGAAATCTCAAAGAGACTTATATTTAGAAACGGAAGAAGTACAAAATAACCAAGACGAGGCAGACAATTTCCAAACATGTTGGAAAAGCGACAGAGTACTCTGACTAATGCATACTCCCAAACCACCAGCATATGCAGGATGCAGTTCACCATGAGTTTCTCGGTGACCATCGATCAATCATCACAGTACACAACCACAACTGATAATTGTTACGCCATTGGGAACAAGATTAATGAACTAGGGATTGACACATTCACTAATCAATCTAGATTACTATCCTATGACCGAAGCAAATGCCATCCCAGAAAATAATTAAACACATATTAGTAGCATGTCCAAAATCCCAATTTTGACATGGCGTTGAAACTGCAATTTGACCCAATTCAGTTGTATCACATATAGTATGTCCCAACATTACACTGCATACGACATTTTACCCCTAATGAAGCTAGTTAAGATAGCCACGGTCGCCCAGAAATTAATTTGACTCAAATTTGGAGCATGCAGCAGAGTAATCTGGGCCGACTGCACTGATATCAAAAGGTTGTATGAACTAGAGAGCATATATAGATGAACTAAGCGATTGATAGGAGCTCCTCTACGATCAGCAATGCAACTGAAATCAAATGGTTCAGATCATGTATGCTGGTTCTATACTTCCATCTTCAACACAATGATTCAAAAGAACCAGTAGGGACATCAGAACACACATAATGACATAAGGCAGAAGGTCGCCAAACATTCTGGATAAACAGGGAGATCAAGCAAACCGTCCCAGATAAACCAGCATGTAGGACGATTCGGCTAAAAAAAGGCATGCACGAGGATTGCCAAGCACACCAGAATGTTGTTACGCCACGTAGAAGAAAACATGATTCACAAACTGGGGATGCAAGCTAGCTAGGATCCGAACAGAAAAATGGCATTAGAGAAGATGATTAGTAAAATACATAGTAGTAGCACTGTCCAAAATCCCAATTTTGTCATGCGATTCGATTCCATCGTCCACGAACAAGATGCAGCTACGACATTTGAACCAGTACGGTACATGAAGCTAATTAAGATAGCTCCTGAGATTCGATTCGGTCATTTGTCCCACAGATAAGATAAGATGCAGATCAACATGATCACTATACTACATCTATTACACCTAATTGATATGATGAAGCTAAGATAGATAGCCACAGCCGTCCAGGAATTAATTGAGCACAAATAGAAGAGCATGGCAGCAGATAAATCTGACCAAACTGAACTGAAACCACATGTCTGTCTGTCTGGATGTTAAATTAAAGAAAAGACCGATAAAGAGAGCATGGCTTGATCGATGGGGTGAAGCAGTCAATCGGATGCTAGATAGAATCCCTCCTGCAGCAAGCGAACAAGTGGATTCGACCGTCAGATCCATCCATGGATTCATCGTTTTCATCTAGGACTAGGAGGAGGGAGAAGAAAAGAGCAAGGTTTGGAGAGTTCGGACAGACCTCGGAGATGTAGGCGTGGTCGTCGCAGAACTCGGCGAGGCTGGCGAGCTCCTTGGGGTCCATGAAGCGGGAGAGGACGGCGACGGCGACGTCGATGTGCTTCACGGCGAGGCCCACGATCCTGTTTGCGCGGTACAGGTAGTCGAGCGACTTGTTCACGTCGCCGCCGCCGCCGCCTCTGGCTGCCTGACGGGGCTTGCTGGAGCCGGGCTTGGCGGTGGCGGTGGCGTCCGGGTCGTCGGAGAGGTCGACCTTGGCGAGGGCCTCGGCGGCGGCGGCGACCGGGTCGTCGTCCCTGTCGGGGCTGCTGTCGGGCGAGGAGGAGTCGGGGGTCTTGCCGGGGACGGGGGCCTCGCCGCCGATGAGGCACTCGACGCAGCGCGGGAGGAGGTGCTCCTCCAGCAGCTTGATGGCCAGGACGGCGGCCATGACGCGGTCGAGGGCCTGGGCCTGGGACCTGGGGCGGGGCGGGAACTGCTGCGCGAGCAGCGCGTCGTGGAGCTGCTCGTCGGGCATGACTGCGAAAGCCAGGTTGGGCGGGGAGAAGAGGATGCCCTTCTCCGCGGCGAGGCTGTCCTTCTTGCTCCCCTTTCCCGCCATGGCCGCTCTCTCCCTCTCTCTCGCTCGCCGGAGGTGGGTCGAAGGAAGGAGACAGGAGAAAGGTTGGAGCTTGAGGACGAGGCGGAGGTGAAAAGAGGACGGAGGGGGGCACACGTTTGACAGCTTTTGACCGGCGTCATGTCATGCTCATCCATCCACAAGGACAAAGGGTAGTGTGGTTTTCAAAATTTGAAAATGCTAGTCCATACAATGAAGAACTGGTTCCAAGCAAGGTGGCATGTTTTTTTTTAACAAAATTTGGATCCACTACATGATTCTGAAATAAATTGGATCTACATTCATCTTGGTGCCAAAAAAAAAAACATCAGCGTAAAGAGAAGCATCTAGGGGCATAGAGTGGCCTGTTCGAGAGGATGAAGAAGGTCCAAATTAGAAACGCCGTGAGCTTTGGCTTATGTTCCTCCTACCACTGAATCCTTTGGGTTTTGGTCGCGCAAGGTTGCAAGTGATCCTTGCTCCATTGCAGAAGTAGCCAAATACGTATATGTCTCCTACTCCACCACCTCTAGGCCCCACCACGCCATTGAGATCAATGGACATTGGACAATCAAGTTGAAGTATGGTTCTAGGGTGGCCGACGCGAGAACTTGGGGGTGTCAGATGGGAAGAGGTAAATGTACCGCGAAGCTCCAGAAGGATCTTACCAAGCAATGGGACAAGATGACCTATGAGGTGCAAGGAGAGTAGTGTACTGGAATGATGCTCCTGTGGGTGGCCATATTCTCAGACCGCAACAAAGCAACTGGTGTCGCAGAGGAACCTTCAAGATCCTTCTCAAGATAAGTTCAACCATTGCATGAAATGTGGTATTCATGGACACTTGCCTGTTGATTGCCCCATGATTAGGTGTAAGCAATGTACTTACTACTTAGTAAACTTGGTCGTATTACTCAGATTTGCCACATAATCATGCCTTATGAATGCATTTGGGTTGTTTGTGGGTTAAGGTCTCTTGGCCTAGCGTTCTTATATTTCCTTGACTATAGTAAAGTTAAGGAGCGATCTAGTAGTGTGGTTATCACTGTTAGTGAGGGTAGTGCTACTTCCAGAGCTATCGAGCATGAGTTATAGTTTTTCTTTACTTCCTTCTAGGAAAGTCAAAACGAGATGTCCTTGTAGGAAGAGTGTGGTTGTGTCTACCCCTAGAATTTTAGTTGGTCCTATTACTAGAAGGAAAAAAACTGTTGCGGATTTTTTTATGCCTCCTGGCAGATGTAGAAAAACTATTTGGATGTATAAATCTTAGGTATATTCTGGAATTTGTAGAGGGGTTTGGAAGAAAGGCCTGTTTTCCCGTTTAGTGAATTTGTAGAGGGGTTTGGAAGATTTTATTGGTTTGTAAGAGACTATGAGGAGAGATTTCAGACAATGCTTTGTCATAAAGATTGATCCTTCAGAAGCTTTTGTGTCGAAGTGGATTCCATCTATTGGAAAATTTTGGGGGTATTTTGCGTGGTGTTATTAAAGATACTTTCGATATTTTCTCGTTTGACTTGGGAATACCTAGTCCCTTTTGGTGATTTTTATGGAGCCGCCCAAGGGGGAAAACACTTTTTCCTCACTGAATCTTCATCCTTGTGTAATGATATATATGTACCTTACATTGTCTGTGGTGATTACCTTATCTTGAGACAACTAGAGAGAAAATAATAAAGGTGCGGGGATCTATATTCCGGTTTACCAAGCTAACTTTTCCGGTTGATACACTGAATATTAAGTTGAAAAGATTTTACAAAGTACTTTAAAGATTGGGGATCCAGTTTTATTTGGATACACTAAGAAAAAACATGATCTCAAGATTATACCGCAAGAACTAGATACGTTGGTAGAGAGATTTTCCTCTTTAACCTGACAATTTTTTAAAAGAGCGAATATCTAGGTTGAGCTCAATGATTTATATGTCGAGGAAATTTTGTTGGGTGCAAAGATCCCATGAATCTTGGTGTTACAAGGTAGTCAGAATATTGCCTTCATTTTCAATGGGAGAAAATAAAAAAGAAAAACAGAATTTGTTCCCTAAATGAGGGAGAGAGAATTATCGAGGGGCCCATAATATTTTGAAGCATGTTATTCACTATTATGAAACCCTATTTGGCCCAGCTCCTGGCAACATGTTTCTTGTTTATCGTAGAGCTGCTCGTCAGGCATGAGTACCAAAGAAATATTGACGGTGGAGGCGGCGCGGTTCTCGATGGCGATCTCGAGGCAGAACGAGAGCATGTTGGCGCCGGAATCGAGCCCGTCATAGTAGACCCGCCAGATGTCCCCCGGGATAAGCCCGAGCTTGGCATCGGAGTCGGCGTCGGCAGGGGCGGGGGTGGCCTAGTGACGAACTGGCGATGCAGGAGGCAGTCGTGCTGCGTCCGCACGTACGTTCTTCACAGCCATCATGGCTTGCATGAGGACCAACTCTAGGTTCTTCTTGCTCAGCTCTCTCGCCATGGCCGCCGCTCCGCTTGTCTCTCCTCTCTCTCGTTGCAAGGAAGGAAATGAAAGACCAGAAAAGGTCCGAGTTTTCGGAGGAGGCAGGTGAAAACAAGACTTTTTTTGAGAATCCACCAATGGCGCACCTCCTGAGGCGGTCTTGTGCGTTTCCATCTCGACAAATGCCCATTCTAGTGCCTTTTTGGCGATTGTTGTGTTCAGAAAAGTCAGTTTGCTAGATCGATTTCATTGAGTGGGGGTAGTTCAAAAAAATCAGTTTGCTAGATCGGTTTTCGTTGAGTGATGGTGGTTCAGTTATCCGACATTAGGTTATCTTATTAGTAGCTCAGACCCATTACAAGTGAAAAAGATAATCCCTTGCAAGACCAAATGGAAATATGGCATGCCAACGTATGAGCCTGCTGATGTAGAATGCTTTAGGAATTTCACACATAGTCCTTTCTCAGCATGCCTACTTAAGTAAAAGGAGCTACTATCCATGTAAAGACATGCGATTTGATTCATCTTAAGACACATTAGGGAACTTAAACAAAAGACATATTTGCAAACTTCGGATCTTAGACTAAATATTTACAAACGACAAGTCACGCAGGAATTACTAGACACACTGTCTTTTTATGGCCAAGAACTTCCATAGATTTGTATTGGGCAAGTAGGGACAGGATTAGATACAAAAATAACTAAAATGAGGCAGAAAATTACCAAACATGCTGGAGAAGGGACAACTAACACACTATGCCTCATGAATTATCCCATATAACCAACTAGCATGTACTCCCTACCAAAACGACTTATATTTAGGAACAGATGGAGTAGGATGCAGTCCATAAGTTCTTGGGGACTATCGATCATCAGTTCATCATTTCAGCAGGAAAAAAAATAGATCAGAAGAGAATCACCGTTACGCCTTTCTGGTCAATATTCACAAACCGGGCATCATGCACGTATCGTTATGCAAGATTGCCACCAATCCTAGAATTAGAACATGATCAAACATAGCATGCCCAAAATCGCAAATTTGACATCCGTTGTGTGCAGCAATTCGATTCGATCGGTTGTCCCACTAATAAGATGCAGATCAACATTACACTAGATAGTAGGAGCCATTCAGAGATTAAGTAAGCGCAGATACTAGCAGCAGCTAGGAAATTACTAATCTGACGGAAATGAATTTAAATCATAAGTCTGCATAACGAACTAGTTAAATTTGGCTTTGATGATCAACAATGCGTGCGATCCATGAGGTGCTTGCTGACCACAAATCCACCATGACAGCTAGAACAAAATACAAACCGGGGAATGCACGTGTTAATATCAATTGCCATCCTAGGATCGATACAAATAACATCACAGAACATGATTAAAAATATAGCAGCATGTCCAAAATCCCAAATTTGACATCAGATTCGATTGTCCCACAGATAAGATGCATAACAACTACATTACACCTAACTGATGAAGTGATCCAGATAGATATCCACGGCCGTTGAGGAATTAATTAAACACAGATAGTAGCATAGCAGCAGATTAATCTGACCAAACTGAACTGAACTGAAACCATAAGTCTGAATAATAAAGTAGCTAGAGATCATCATAGATTATTAAGAAAAAAACTGATTGGTAGGAGGAGGATGGCTTCGATCAACAGTTCAAGGGTTCCCACCACCTTCAATCGCTTGTCAACAGCGTGGATCGATCAGGTGAAGTAGTGAGCTGCCTAATCTGTTGATGGATATGGCCCGTCCTGCAGCAAGATGAATTGAACAGTCAGATTGATGGATGGAAGGACAGAACAAGAAGGTTTGGGGCTTTGGACAGACCTCTGAGATGTAGGCGACCTTGTCGGTGAAGTCGGCGAGGCTGGCAAGCTCCTTGGGGTCAAGGAAGCGGGAGAGGACGGCGACGGCGAGGTCGACGTGCTTCACGGCGAGGCTCAGGACGGTGCAGCCGCGGTCCAGGAAGTGGAGCGCCTTGTCCAGGTCGATGGCCGTCTTGGGCTTGCCGTCCGGCGAGGCGGTGTCGCGCTTGCCGCCGGGGTGCGGAGGGCGGGAGCCGACGAGGTGCTCGATGCAGCGCGGGATGTGGTACTCCTCGGGCAGCTTGACGGCGAAGAGCGCGGCCTCGACGCGGGCCAGGGCCTCGGACTGGGTGGTGGGGCGGGCCGGGAGGCGCTGCGCGAGCAGCGCGTCGTGGAGCTGCTCGTCGGGCATGACGGCGAAGGAGGGGTTCATGGCGAAGCGGCCGCCGTTCTTGACGGCTAGCTCGAGGCAGGTGCTGAGCATGCGTGCGCCGGCCTCCATGCCGATGTAGTAGACCTTGAAGAGGTCCGTGGCGAGCTCCCGGAGCTTGGCGTCGTCGGCGTCCGCGGGGGCGGGGGTGGCGGCCCGCAGGCGCTGCAGGCGGCGCTGGAGCTGCAGGAGGCGGTCGCGCTGCGGGCGCTTGTGGGATGGGAGGAAGGACAGGAGAAAAGATTGGAGTTTTGAATTTGAACAAGGCGGAGGGAATGGAGGAGGGGAATCCTTCTGGCTTTGCAGGCGATGAGGCTCTGCCAGGTGGGCCCACTCGAACGGCCTCACGAGCTCTTTGACTCCATATGGCCGCCGTCACCAAGGGTCGCGTGCTACCTCAGCTACGACTACAGGACAATTACCATCACTGTAGGTGATTTTTGAAATTTCAAAACCCTGAGAAAAAAATGTGCTTACTGGCAACACGGTGGATTTTTTTTGTAAATTTGTATTATAATAGGAGCACGGGGATTTGCATCTACTAAAGATCTACTAAGAAAGAAATTTCAAGGCCGTAATCAAGAAAAATAATAATATTGCCCCTAGCACAATAAGCATTGCTCGAGACCCCTACAGGTGCGTGAAGGCCGTGTACGTCAGGACACCGGTGAGGAAAATGTCCCGTGGAAGCAGGTGGAAAATAATAGTGGAGGCCGTACATAAACCTAGCTGCTGGCTCAATCTCGTAGGAACAACCACTGATATCCGCTATCCCGACTAATGTATTCGCCTTTGATAGTTGTTTCGACCTCTTCTGATAGCTTCCTCGTCCATCCTGGGCCCTACCACCGATGCCTCCTCGGTCCAATCTTCTTTAATCATGTCCATCTTTTATTCCTTCTCCTTCTAGTAACTCTCACTTTATAGATGCATTGATTGCATCGTCTCTATCCCTGAAATCCACATGTTTAGATTTGTTCCAAAATTTTGCAATCCATAAATATAAGGATTTGCCCCCAAATAAAATGACATAACAATTCAAAATCAAACATCTGCGCATGTAAAATGGGGAGAATTTAAAACCTCAAAAAATGCATTCGAAAAAAGAATGCTGAAGTAAATTCCCTTAAGAGCTTCTGAAAAGTCTCAATGTATATTTAAAAGATTTTTGGATGGACAACCCTTTCAATACGATTTATTGAACAATAAATTCAGTTAATTCCTATGAACCATGGCAGGCTGAGTCGAGAAATTGTGGCATGGGAGGTCCTTATCCTGGGAACTTGATGGTGTGTTTTGTTACTATAGAATAGTAGTACGAAAAAACAAGGATCAAGATGTTTTCGTGAAGAAGTCATATTTTCCGTTGCTGCACATAGAGCTCCACTGGAGAATTGCCGTTGGCAACAAATCACACTGACATTATATTCTTCCCCGGTTTTTTGTTTTGATCCTGCAATTCTTGCTCCTGCAGCTCATTTGGCCAGCCATTAAATAAACAATAGTAACGGAGGGAGCATGCTATCTAGGGTCAGAATTAAATGGAGGTCCTGGTTCATCATTAGGGAAAGAAATAGTAACATAAGGAGTATGCTCTTTAGGGTGACGATTAGATGAAGTTCCTGATTCATCATTACTTTACTTTTGAGGTCAAATTCGAAATAACTCATCAAGTAATAATCTATTTTGCAAAAATATATGGCTTTTGGATAAGGCAGGCACAACCACTGGCATCACCATCATATATCTCTTAACCTAACTATAGAAAAATGTCTTTAAAAGTTCTGATACATCTTAAGTCCTAACTACAGTGGGTACATCACTATTTAGATGCTCTGAAGTAAAGAGGTGTTCACAAGGAGAATTCAAAACTAACACGTCTTCTTGAACTGAAGCACTATTTGTATATCGAAAATGTTCTGAAACTGCTGAACCTGAGCTTATCTAACAAGTATTAAACATTCAACTTTTCTACCATGCTTGACCTGGTATGCTTGAGGGAAACAAAAATAGAAGTTTAACCTTACGTAAAGATACGATTAAATGGCGGTTCATTGATGGAGTAATCAGATAATGCGAAAATCAATTGTAATAATAAAAAAGAGTTGCAGTAATCACTAACAATATATTTTTTGTCAACTCTGGAGAAAACTTGCTACCTGCTGCTACAACCAATTGACTCATGCACAAACACCTCTAATGTATAAACGTACAAACATGACTCGCTGCTACATATGAATTCTACTCACTTCTACATATGAATGCTTGTGAATTCTTCAGGTTACAACAAGAAACTGAAGGATATACAAAATCATGAAAAATCTTTGTTCTTCATGCAGATGAAGGTACATGATTAATTGTTATCACAACACATCAAAGCTTACTTCCAACGATTTTAAATGCATGTCACTTTTACTTGCCATACATCTGGAAAAGAAACTAAGGCAATGACGCTAGAAGACTTTTTCTTTGCCGAACATATGGAAAAAAGAAAAACCTAAGGTAATGACGATGGAAGCTATGGTTGCAGGCACACACTAAAAGATCCTGGTGAAGAATAAAGCCCAAAACTTATGCTCTTTTCAAATTTCAATTTTACGTAAATTCTGAAACATAACAGAACTGCTACTTCAAGGTTGCTAATGTTCTGATCATCCATAGTTGAGTCTTGAGAACAACATGATTTATTAACCAAAAGTAGGAATTTTCAGGTCTGGAGGGCACAATACAGACATTATGTTGAACTTGGATCAGTAAAAAGAATTGGTAAACTGAAGTGCAATCAAATGAACACGTATGCACATCGGTAAACTGGAGTGAAATCAAATGAACACGCATACACATCGGTAAATTATGCATTGGTATGCACTGCAAGCGCAACACATTTGTGTCTGAAACTGAAACAACACACTTCAGAGAAGAAGATTCAGAATAGCACAAAACCACATGAGTGAGACGTTTACGAGCTCGGCTCAGCAACAATCAGACCCTCCTTGTCTGCCTCTTGCAAGGTTAGCAATAATTCACAAGGTTATTCTAACTCGTCTCCAAATCGAAATTTTTACAAATCTGCACAATCAAGCAAAAATTGGGTATATAGTGCGGATCTGGGAGCAAGCACCTGGTACTTGGGGACTTTCAGACGGGGGATCTGGTGGTGCCGCCAATTTCCAGCGATGTCAGCTGAAAGGAGGCGGGCCCGGAGCAGCAGCCGGCGACGGGATGACGGGGAGCACCTCGAGGGCATGACCGACCAGTTCCATGGCTCCCTCAGTAGGGAGTTGGCCGGCTGAAGAGCGGTGGAGGCAGAGGAGGGGGGAGAGGAGTTGGGGGATGGTGTGGCGCCGGCGTCGTGTGTCTCCGGTGATGGAAAGCCGCAGGGGTGGGGGCGGCGGACGGCGTAGAGGCGGTGGCGGCGCGCGGCGGCGTGGCGGTGGTCGGCTGCGGCGGCGCACGGCGGTGGTCGGCTGCGGCGGCGCACGGCGGCGTGTCGGGGGCCGGCGGTGCGCAGCAGCGTGGCAGGGCGCCGGCGGCGCGTTGGAGGTCGAGACGGGGCGTGCGTTTTTTCCCTCGCCCGTACCGGTTCGTTCGTGCTCTTCTTCTTATTTTCACCCTAAAGGCCGAGCCGAGGCCCAAGCCCAACACACGAAACGTTTACTCTATTTATTAGCATTAAAACTGTAGCGCGGGTTAATTACAGTAAAATACAGGGTTTTTCAAAAAAATGACGCGACGGTGAACCCGGGGATCTAGGTGCAAAGGGAAGGCCGTCGAGTTGGGCAGCACCACGAGAATCGAGCGAGCACGGCCAACTCGCCGCCGTAAGTTCCTTTGGATCAGCATGGCCTGCATGAGCACGCTCCCTACCTTCTCGTTGCTCACCTCTCCTGCCATGGTTGCCGCTCCGCTTGTTGACTCTATGAGCTGACTTCAATCTTAGAGTATAAAGTCTATTCGTATTGTAATCTATCTCTATTAGTCTAGTCTTGAAGCCCAAGCTTTATAATCTATATAAACAGTCCTTGAGCCTCAATCAATACAACAATTACTTCTCCAATATCTTAATCTATCATGGTATCGACACCTAGTTTTTCCGCACCTGGTATGGCTCCGCCACCCGCGTCGCCGCACCGGCCGATTCGGCCCCTCTTCTCCATGGCGAGTTCCGCGCCGCCGGCGCCCCATCCCCTACCTCTTCCTCTACAACTACCCAAACACCTCCCCCCAAACCCGTCATCCACCGCTCTCGCGCCACTCTGTCGTCATGGCCTCCTCGGCATGATCGTTGGGCGGCCTCGTCGAGCTTGGTCGATGCTTTGGTCGGCCCCTCGCCGTATGGTGCCCCTCCTGCACAGACACGGGCACGTGGAGCCCGGTCTTCGTCTAGCCACCGGCTCTCCGGACTCCTTGAACCCGAGCCGTCGGCGCTGCGTCTACACCGCCACTCCCACTCCGCCTACCAGCACGCCAGGACCGCCGTCGCCCTCCAACACCATGCCGGTCTTCTACGGCAACATGCAGGCCCCAGTCGCATACTACCCATCCGCTATCCCCAACGTCAACATGCAAGCTCCTGGCCTCTGCTGCCATGGAATCTTGTTCCGTCTCTCAGCCGGAATCGCCCAACGTTAGCCACCCTCCTGCCCGGTCCCCACCCTCTCCCGCAACTGCATCCTCTACCCCAGCCGTCTTTCCCTCACCACATCCTACCACGGCAACCCCCTCGACACCCACCACCTCTGATTGTTCTTCCTCACCGTCCTCTTCAACCGAAAACCCACTGCCACCCAATGACGTTCTTATACCACCGCTCACCAATGATCATGTCATGTGCACCCGTGGAAAACGAGGATTTCTTCTCCCCACCAAACGTCTCAATCTTACCGCCACCCCAACCATCTCTCCTATTCCAACCAGTTATAAGCAAGCTCTTCTTGACCCTCTCTGGCTTTCTGCTATGCGCGATGAATTTGAAGCTCTTCAGCAAAATAATACATGGACTCTTGTTCCCAAACCTCCTGGTCTGGCAAATGGGTTTTTCGTCATAAATTTCATTCCGTTGGCACTCTCGCTCGTTACAAAGCTCGTTGGGTGTGTCGTGGTTTCTTCCAGCAGCCTGGTATTGACTTTGATGAGACTTTTTCTCCTGTTGTTAAACCAAGCACTATTCGTGTTGTTCTTAGTCTTGTTATTTCCTCTTCTTGGCATATTCATCAACTTGATGTTAAAAATGCTTTTCTTCATGGCACTCTCAATGAAACTGTTTATTGTCAGCAACCCTCTGGTTTTGAGAATCCCTCATCTTCAAATTTTGTTTGTCTCCTCAACAAATCTCTTTATGGCCTTAAACAAGCTCCTCGTGCATGGTTTCAATGCTTTGCTACTTTTATTCAAACCATAGGCTTTATTTCCTCCAAATCCGACTCTTCTCTCTTTGTTTATCAGTCTTCTACTCACACTGCCTACCTCTTGCTTTATGTTGATGATATCATTCTCACGGCTAGTTCTGATTCTTTTCTTCAACATACCATCTCTTCTCTCAATCGGGAGTTTTCCATGACTGATCTTGGTCCTCTTCATCATTTTCTAGGTATTCATGTTTCTCGCACAAAATCTTCCCTCTTTATTTCTCAACGGTCATACATTTTGGACTTGCTTTCTCGCTCGTATGTCTGATTGTCAACCCTCTCGTACTCCGGCCGACGTTGGTGCTAAACTGTCGGTGATGGTGATCCTCTTTCTCGATCCTACTTTATATCATAGCATCACTGGCGCTCTTCAATATGCCACTCTTACTCGTCCTGAAATCTCCTATTCAGTTCTGCAAGCCCGTCTCTTTATGCATGATCCTCGTGCTCCTCATCCGCTCATGTCGACGCATTCTCCGCTATTTAAAAGGCACTCTTGATCACTGTCTCCTTATTAATTCTTCTTCACCTACAAGCTTGACAGTTTATTCTGATGCGATCGGGCAGGTTGTCCAGATACTCGACGATCTACATCCGGATTTTGCGTTTATTTGGGTGATAATCTTGTTTCTTGGTGTTCTAAAAGGCGTAATGCAGTTTCGTGTCTTCTGCTGAGGCTGAGTATAGAGGCGGTTGCTCACGCCTGTGGCCGAGGCGGTGTGGCTACGGCAGCTTCTTGTTGAACTTCATCGTCCGCTCCCACGTGCTACCATTGTTTCTTTGTGATAACATCTCTGTAGTATACATGGCTTCCAATCCAGTTCAACATCGTCGCACAAAGCACATTGAGATTGACATTCACTTTGTTCGTGAAAAGGTGGCTCTTGGCGAGGTTCGCGTTCTTCATGTTCCTACAAGTGCCCAATTTGCTGACATTTTTATCAAAGGACTCCCGACTGCATCGTTCACCGACATACGCTCCATTCTCAACATTGTTTCACCTGACGTTGAGACTGCGGGGGATCTTAGAGTATAAAGTCTATTCGTATTGTAATCTATCTCTATTAGTCTAGTCTTGGAGCCCAAGCTTTGTAATCTATATAAACAGCCCTTGAGGCCCCAATTAATACAACAATTACTTCTCCAATATTGTTAGAATAAATCGGAGGCACTCCGTTGATCATCCGAGAACCAAGCAATCACACAAGCACGACACCAAGATTTGTTAACGAGGTTCACCGATATGGCTACATCCACGGGGCATGACTACGGGCGCTCCTCCCCGTGACACCGTCACAATACCGCACACCGGCCACCCGGGCGCCGGCACGCCACCGGGTTCCCCTTGCGTGCCTGTGCTATTATGTTGGCATAGGTTACATCGTGTGTCTACCCCCGCTATATAAGAGAGGCCTAGGATACAAGTGTCCTACTAGGACACGACACATCCTATGTAAACACGATACAACTACAAGTCCAACTATAACCTACCTTGTACACTATATTCGACACAATTCTAACAAACTCCACCTTGGCGAATATTCTCCACCACCTTGAGTTCGTCCATGCGGCAAACTTCCATGTACATTGGACTTGAGTTTATCCCATGAGCACCGCTGCTACTCCAAAGACTCCATGTGACTCCACCTGCAACTTGTAGTACCTTCTTTTCTTGACCACAGTCAACACTCGAGCGAAATTAAGTTCCACATTACTCTAGTTTGCGCTCCCAACTTCCAGAGTATCAGTCCAACGCCATCACACACTGATCGCTGACCTGCGTGAAAGTGAACAACTCACATATTGGGTGTCACACATAAGAGTTATCCGAACTCAACACCACTGCTCCTTTCTTGACCGCCTGTCTGAAACTTGAAGGAATTTCACCGTTGCTTGTAGTCATCCCGAGTCAAATTCGCAGTTGTCTCACCACATGTATGACCACCAAAGCCCCTGGCCCGTCTCCATGTCCCGTGCGTACCGCACGCCTCGCCGCTATTGCCGCGTCGAGCCTCCGCTGTCCCTGTCAAGTCTCAAGGGTCGCGAAACCACACCACTCAACCCCCACTGCAGAGTACCACCGATCATCACCGACCGATGACGAGTTTCACACTTCCATCAGACCACTGGGCTCCAGTCCGAACTGCGTGTCACTCGCTTTTCCCGCTGAATAGGCTTTGACTCTCTGTCGACTTACGCCGTAGCCCCTCAATCAGCACCCACCTTCAACATGACTCCATGGTAGATGATCCGTCCACCCCTGCGCCCAGTCGACTTCAAGCTCACATGCGTACGCCATCTTGAATCAGCCCCGCGCCATAGTCTCATTGAAGCCACACAAGCCCTCGGGGCCTGCGCCACGTGTTTCCACGCCCCAGAAGTCGGTCACCATCAGCATCACGCTCCTATGTCGTCGTCGCCGATCCCACCATCATCTCCTGTACCAACCGACTTCCGTCGATCCGTCAGACTGCCTAGTCCGACCCAGCCGAACTCGTTCGACTGTATGACATGCTCGAGGCTCCCAAATCGTCTTCTGCGAATCTCCGTCCATCACACGGTAGTTCCATCACTACTGACATGACTTCCCGCAATGCCTTCAAGCATCCTTGTTGTGCCAACAAATCTTTTACCCTCGTCTGCCATAACCCAAGGTCTTCAGTTCCGTGAACTTCTCCACCTCAAACCTGGTACCAGCTGATGCCATGGTTCTTTGTATGACTGACTTAGAGAAAAAATAATCTGAGCTTTCTTACCACGATGCACAAGTACACACAGCATGCACAGTAGCAAATCCAACCAAAAAAAATTGGCCTTCACGTGGTGTCTCCTGGCTCAATCCCCAACGCTGGCTAGTTGCTTCCAATGCCTCCTGATGGACGTACTGCTTGCCGATTCGATCTGGTTACCTTGCGTGGCACATGAGGACTCGGTCCTCTTTTTTTTTTTTTGTCTCAAAACAAATCTTCGGTCTCTAATCTCGCCTGCTGAACGCGACCAGATCCAACACGATCCGCCGCTTCGTCCGTGTCTCGCCGCCTGCAGCTTTGCGTTCCGCCAGCTGGGCCGGTGCCCAGCACACGCCTTTGGGCCTCCGCAGCTAGCGCCCGTCGATCGATCAATCGATTTGCTGCCTCCCTGCCCTGCGCGACGCGTCGCCGCTGCTGCCTGTACGCTCGCCCGATCAAACCAAGATCGCCGTACGTCGAGCCTGCGCACACGTACCTCCCTCTAAATCAACGATCCGCGGCCTTCGGACAACCTAGCTCTGATACCACTTGTTAAAATAAATCCGAGGCATTTCGTTGATCATCCGAGAACCAAGCAATCACACAAGCACGACATCAAGATTTGTTAACGAGGTTCACCGATATGGCTACGTCCCCGGGGCATGACTACGGGCGCTCCTCCCCGTGACACCGTCACAATACCGCACACCGCCACTCCGGCGCTGCACACGCCACGGCTTCCTTGCGTGCCTGAGCTATTATGTTGGCACAGATTACATCGTGTGTCTACCCCTGCTATATAAGAGAGGCCTATGATACAAGTGTCCTACTAGGACACGACACATCCTATGTAAACACGATACAACTACAAGTCCAACTAAAACCTACCTTGTACACTATATTCGACACAACTCTAACAAACTTCTCCAATATCTCAATCTATCATTCAAGAATCGAGGGGAGAGGAGAGGTTGGAGCTTTGAAGAAAGGCGAGCTGGGAGTTAAGGACATTTCCAAACCAAAAGTGTGTTTTGATCCGGTGAATACTAAAAAAATGATCCGCTGAAGAAACTTTGGAAACTATGAAAACATTTGTTAATATTTGTCATAAAAGAATCAGAATTGGGGTCCGTGTGGAGCTCGCTGCTCAAAGGGTGCTCACCACCGCGGATCTCTATCGTGTGGCGCACCAATGCGCCCGATCCTTGGAGGCCGACGTTGTCCCGGGATCCGACTGCTTCCATCGCACGGAGCCGGTCCTTCACGGGATCGCCGTCCTCTGAACGGGCTTGAGCACGTCTAGTCGGCTTTACGGGCCGGGCCCGTCGCTTTCGGCAGCCCGGCTCGTGCCAAGTCGGTGGTTGTGCTGATCACCCCGACGAAGCCAGCTGTCCAGGAATGCAGGGCATCACTCTAGGGCTATGCATTGGCCATGCCCTTAGGATTAAAGTGCGGTAAAAAGAAAAGCCTATGATATCGAATCAGCATTCCACGAGTACCAGGACTGAAGTGAGTTTCTCACAGAAGTACAAAGTACAAACTGTATCAACTTTGATAATCTGAATCACCTTCATTTTTTAAACTACAAACTGATTGTAGTGTGGCACATGCAGGAAGCATACTGTTATTGATGCATCCTCCCAAGCAACCTGACCAGCATATGTATGTGTAGTTCATCATGAGTTTCTCAGTGACTATGGGTCGATCACTACAATTCATAGCCATACCAGATAACCGGTAACGCGATGCAGAGCAAGATTACTATCCTATGATCGAAGCAAATGCCATCCCAGAAAACAATTGAGCACATTGTATGTATATTAGCATGCCCAAATTCCCAATTTTGACAGATAAGAGGCAGATACCACATTACACTACATCACCCCCTACATGTAAGCGATGATGAAGCTAATTAAGAAAGCTACACTTCTTCTCAACACAGATATAGTTGCAGCCGAATAATCTTACCGAACTGAATTGATACGAAACATCTGTTGGATGGATCATCAAACACACTAGAATACAGTTACGCCATGCCGAAGAATACATGGTGGACAAATTGGGGATGCAAGCTAGCATCCATGATTAAATAAAACACATAGAAGTAGCACGTCCAAAATCCCATTCGAGTTGATCGTCCACGAAGATGTACGATATTGCACTACTACATTGTTTACCCCTTGTAATTGATGATGAAGCTAAGATAGATTGCCACCGGCCATAGGTAAATCTGACCAAACTGAGCAGGTAAATCTGTCAACAAAAGAAAGTGTCTTAAACTAGAATAAAAACTTTTGAATTATAGTTAAAAATTGTTATTTCAAACAAAAATATAAAGGATGACTAACATGAATATATGATGTGGTAGCGTTACATGCATAGACTAATGCAAAAATAATTGTAATTTATAAGTTAAATGCATGACTCACTAATGTGGCAGATTTTGCATGGCTTAGTGGGAGAGAAGTCTTAAATGCATTGCTTAGTGGGAGAGAGAATCTCCAGAGTTATGCATGCAAGCGTATTTTCTCTTGCAAACTTTTCTAAAAGAAAATTGAGCGAGTGCAAGCAAAGTCCCACATTGTACTTGCAGTATCCCTAATTTCCAAGGTTGTATTGACAAAAAAGCTGAAAAGGCATTATAGACCTCGACGCAGTAATCAATCACAGATTGTGCTCCACCATATGGCGTTTCCTTTGGAAAATCCGTGTTCTTGGTACCGCAAGATCTCCATCAATCGATGCACACAAACAAAACTTTATTGAAAGTAGTTATCATCCATGAAAAAAGAAGTTGCTTAACACATGTTTAATGTTTCAACTTGCTTTTTAGTAAAATGTTTCAAGTTATTGATCCATAGGTTTCAATAGAAGGAAACCTAACTTTCACTAGTTGAAACACGTGTTTCATATATGGACTTGGAACTTTTGAAGTACACGAAGGCCATAATTAAAACTGTGGCATCCCATCTAAAAAGGAAAGTGATGGGTTCCATCGAGCGTAGCTTAAGCTCGAACACATCAATTTTTGAACTCAACCGGCTCATATCTATACTGCAAAAAAGGACAAAACAGATTTGAGTGTTTTGACGATCCCTCCCTTGGCCTAGACCTCCTATGATGACATCTTACGGTGGTGAATGGCGAGAGGCATCCATGGCATCACACAAAATGTGGGCACTATTAGGTCATGCAGTTGTGATGTGCTTGCGAAGGTGGGAAAAAATGGAGGGTTGGCTTGTTGATGGAGCGAGCCCTAGGAATCTGGCTGACAACATCAAGAAGGGACTATGAGGATAATTGGTTTGATGCCAACATTTGACATTGCCAATACTTGGCAAGCCAACAATTGGTAATATCAAGTTGCCAACAATTGGCAATTTTTTGTGAGGTTGGCAAGTAAACATGGTAGCCAACCAAGCACTAGCCAATATTTAGCCAACCATGGATCAAAGATAGTAGAAAAGAAAAGGAACTTTTCGGAGAAAAGAAGAAGGCTTGGAAAAGAATTTTGCTGGAAATGTGGGTTGATGGGAATGTATGAAGAAAGACGAGTGGATACAACGTGCATCAAGTTGGGAGAAATTCCTTTTTACTATTTTTGCGTGAATAGGCACATGTAAATTTGTAAAGGTGACGATGGTTTATATAATTTATATAAATCGGTCAACGAGGTAATAAAATTAACATGTGGGTCAACTATGGTGATTAGGTCTTGCATGAATATACTCCCTAGTACAAAAATTAAAGCATGGAAAAAAACAATCGTCATTCTTGGACCTTGTGCGGCCGCCTCCTCCTTCCTCCAAAAAAAAGTTAGGGTTTCTGCCTCCCGCCGTCGTCGCTGCAGGTCCGCCTCCTCTCCGGTGGCCCTAGGGCCATGGGGGCGCGGTGGATCTCGGCAAGGGCTGGCGGGAGGGTTCTGTTTTTAGTCGTTTCTTTCAGTTTTGCTAGGATTTGTGTCCTGCTCAGGAAGACGAGACGGCGACGGCTCTCTGAAGATGGAATAAAGGTCTTCCCGCCTAGTCCCTGTTCCGGCGGCGCGTCTAGCACCGTTGGTGGGCGTGTGGAGGTGTGTCTCCGGCGGATCTACCTTTGGTGGATTTGCTCGGATCTCGTCGTTGTTCGTCTACATTGGCGTGTCTTTGGATTGGATCTTTCTGATCTACGTTATTCTTCATCTGCGGCGGTTCTTTGTTACAGTGCGCTGGTCCTATGGGGCCTTAGCACGGCGACTTCCCGACTGTCTAGTACAACAAGTTGTGCCCGACTCCGGCGATGGAGGGGCGATGACGGCGGCGCGCCTTCGGCTCGCTTCAGTGCTGTTAGACGTCGCTAGGTGGTCTATGGATCTGGATGTAATTTTTATTATTTCTGATATTCGTTGTACTGCCATGATTGAAGATGAATAGATCGAAAATTTTCTCGCAAAAAAAAGAAAAAGACAATCGTCTATTTTTTGAATTTTAACATTGATCTTTGAAATGGTAAAGTGCCGAACCACTGTGTTTCATGCAGTGTAGTGTGTAATCGATCTGTACATTCTTGAAACAACCCTGTTGAAGGATGACGAAGCATCCACCTAAACTGGTGAAAAACCATATCCACCATGTTCGACAAAAAAAAGCTCCCAAATAAGAGTTTCTAAACGTTTCACGTGAAACAAACTCTCAAACTAGCTAGTAGTAGTAGAAACTTAAATATGTTCGCCAAAATCTCCAGGAGAGTCACCACCCGTTCCAAGCATCGATCTCATGGAAGGAGACAACTGAACCAGAAGAAGAGGATTGCCGTTTCATCCATCACAAGGAGCGGGTTATGAGACCACGCACGACGACCAGACCCAAGACGAGCAGGTGATCCGCCTCCGGCCCCACCGTCAGCGTCAGCACGTCCTCCCCCAGCACCACCCCCGCCGACGTCTGCTTCCGCGCGACCTCGGCCACGACCGCGCCATCCACGCCGCGAACTCTGTACGCCGGCTTGCGCGCACAGCACCCATCGATCCTATAGCACGTCCCCGCGCCGCCGTTCATCGCGACGGCGGCCCCGCCCTTCTCAGCACGACGCACGCTGAACCACGGCGTCGCCTCCTCCTCCTCGCTGCCGTCGTGGGCGCAGCGGCAGACCTCCCACCTGCTGAACGCCCGGAAGCCCTTGCGTATGATCGTGAAGAGTGCGTTCCCCTGTCGGTCCATGAAGAGGACCTCGCGGCCGCCCCTGCAGCCGTAGTTGTCGATGCGGAAGGCGACGGCGCCGTCGGGGCCGTACACCGCGCAGCCATTGCCGCTGAACACCAGCGACTTCATCCACACCGTGTACGCCTGCCTGCCCTCCTGGTCTCCGGAGAAAGAGGTGGAGCAGGGAGACGAAGAAAGGGGCTGGATCTTGGCCATTGTTGAGAATGATTGCTCTGCTCTGGTGCTGTTACGACGAAGTAGATGAGATGATTGGGATGGTGAGTGTCAATGGCTGGTTCCACCTATTTATACATGCACCTTGTTCGTTATCACGTGGCCCGTCTGAATTAGTCTACTGTACAAATCACGCGTTAGTATTGACAGAATAGTTCTGCAGCACTCGAGTTGTTTGCACCGTACCAGTCAGCATTCAGTTAGCGCCACGTTTACATAGTGTCCGTATGTGGACTTGGCATTTAGCATGACATGTCGTATGTTTGGACTTGGTTTTTAGCATGACATGGCAATCTGGGGCATAGTGGTTAATGAAATTTGCAAGTGCATCAGAGGGGGAAAAAATGGAAGCAGCACACTTAATTTGCAAATGTGGCCAGAAAAGCAAATTAATCTGAAGCAGCACAATGAGAACAAACTCTAGCTGATGCGCCGTATTGCTTGGATCACCATAATAACACCTCATATGGTGTTTGCACCCCAAAAAATCGATCTAGCAGAATCTCTTATTGGTCTTAGCGTCCATAGCATGATTTTGTTGGCCGATCCAAATAGTGGGTCACAACCTTCAAGTTTAGAGACTGGAGGCACTTGTACGAAGCGTGCTGCAAACCCAATCGCTTGTGCAAGTTTCAGCATGTTCGTCCTTTCTCTTGCCCTCTCTTTCGAAACTGTACCAACGCCACAGCCGTGTTTCTCACTGGGAAACACACCCCATAATCCCCGCCCGCTGCATGCCGGCTGCCCAGCTGTCTGTTCCGGCCACCCACCGCTCGGGGCTATAAAAGGCCGGCCCCTCCCCTACACTTCTCCATTCCACTCACCGGCGCCTCCCCCTCCACTACTCCCATCCCCTCAATGGTGCATCATTAGCGAGATAAAGCCAACATTAAGCAAGCTTCCCTTCCCACTCATCAAGGAGGAGGGGGAGGTGTACGGCCTGGATGTCTACCGGGACGCCGTTGATAATGCCTTGGGCGTTAGTCGGAAGATGGATGCCGAGAGGGACCGAAGGATTTGGGATTGTGCGCCCGGCCTGGCTCCGACGCCGACCATGGCGAAGGGTTGGCATGCAATGAGACCAAAGTGGCCCATTTATTCACTATTGCAACTCGAAATGTCTTCGTGCGCCACATGGCCGGCATGGGGTGAGGCCATCCTCGCTCGTTTCCACGATATTGAGGTGTCCAATGCCCACATTCCGCATCGGCACGTCCCACGTCTGGAAGTCTCATCGTGGTCGCTGTCGCAACTAGTTTAGTTGTAGGTTTATTAGTTTAATACTAGTAGCTTTATGAATCTAATTCATGATGTGACTAATTTTCCGCCCCTACCTATGAATGAAATCGGTTGTATGTTAAATTTCTGCTTGCTCTACGTGCGTGGGTGGAGAACGGGGGGAATAGTTATAGTCTCTGACAAATGGGTCCCGCCCACATGGAAATTTTGGAGGCTCTGTTTTAGCTGATTCTGAGTTTGCACCTTGACTTGGCAGCATCCAAACTTACGATAAAAAGTCCTCCATACATGTTCTGGAGGCTGCCGATATGACGATTATGCGAGAGTTACTCCTAATTTGCCAACTTGGATCCAATATGCAAGTCACAACATGTAGCATGTGCTGAGTTATTGGACCAATCACAACGTCGATGATGGGGCTAATTTTTTTAAAATAATACATTTTTTTTATTAATTTGCACAAATATTACGCGTAAAAAATTATTTTCAAAAATAATACCCGTCGGCCCATAGCAAGCCGACTGGTCCTAGTCGGCCCACAATGAGTCGACGGGTTCCTATCGGCTTCTTTGCGAGCCGATTAATTTGTCGACCACCATTTCAAGTGCCGATTGGGCTGTCACCACCATTTCAAGTGCCGATTGGGCTGTCGGCCACCATTAGTTCCAATCGGCCTTACGTGGGCGACAGGACTAATTGGCTCTTTGTAAACCGGCGGGTGCATGTGATTTTTTTTTGCCCGTGCGATTTTTCTTTCAAAACTATGACATATTTTCCGCCAACTCGTTCCCGCCACCCGTTCTCATCCACCCGTTTCCCGCCATATGTTCCCGCCAACTCTTTCCCGCCACTCGTTTCCCGCCATATGTTTCCGCCAACTCTTTCCCGCCACTCGTTTCCCGCCATATGTTCTCGCCACTCGTTTCCCGCCATATGCTGTCGTTCTTTCCGCCATTTTCTCCTCTCTACCTATAAAACCCCCTTGAGACGGAGGTGGATAAGCATTCGATCAAGTTTAGTTGAGATGTCCCATTATCCTTTCGATCGTAGTTTTCACCTCGGGATGAGCAGGACTCTTGAGCCTAGCTACCGATTTCGGGATGGACAATAGGGTAGTTCCATGGGACGAACTCACCGGTAGTGACACCATAATGAATGAGTTGGCTCACCAATTACGTGGGTCCAGGTGGCACGAAAGGACCTATGAAGAGGTACGTAAAGAACTTCTTAGGTTGCATGAAAGGTGGGAGAAGGTAGTAGTGCCGAAGAGTGAAACTTTCAGAAGGATTGCAGCAAATAATCCATGTTTATGGACTGAGGAGAGCGAGGACGAAGATGATATCTTCATGTCGCCGCTTCTGGGTTCTGCATACTCGAAGGGCAAGAGTTCTTCATCATCGAAGGGCAAGGTTTCTGCATCGTCGAAGGGCGAGGTTTCTGCATCGTCGAAGGGCAAGAGTTCTTCATCGTTGAAGGGAAAGAGTTCTTCATCGTCGAAGGGCAAGAGTTCTGCATCCATCGAGGATGACGATGATGACTTCATGTAATTTTTATGCTGTATTTTGCGAGTTCAACAGATGCGTGCGTTTAATTTAGATTAAGTTCTATCTAGTTGTTTGTAATGTCTTGTTGTATGAGCATTATGTTCTATCAAAATATGATCTTGTAGTTCAAATAACATAGTACTAAAATAGAGTAGGCATATGTCTCACACATAAGTACATAGTCATTTGTCTCATACATAGAATAGACATAAGTCTCACACACAAATAGATGGTAATGTCTCTACTGATAGATGGAAGCGTCAGTGATGACGTCTGGCCTGGCGGGGAGGCGGATCTGGAAGCGGCGACCATCCCCAACTGTCTGGTGCCCTAATGTGACGAGGAGGAATCTCAGACTCTTCCTGGTCATGCTGTGTATCCTGTGTGGGGCCTGGTGGAGGAGTCGAAAATATGTTCATCCTTTGGGTGTGCTGCGACATCTGAGCCTGTATGTTCTCCTCGGGATGTTGATCACTCCCCACGTATCATGTGATGCCGACATAGACGCCGATATCCGTAGGCTCCTGCGCGATGAAATGTTTCATCATGAAGAATGAGGTCGCGTCAATTAATATAAAAACAATAAATATGAAGACGCCTACCTGCTGGGCTGTGACGGCTGCTCGACTCAAACACGGCTGGACGAGGGACCATGCTGCTGTGGCTGTGGAGAAAACATGAAGCTCGACGAGGGACCGTGCTGCTGTGGTACGTGGAGCAAACACGAAGCTCGGCGTGGGACCATCTTGTTGTGGTTGCTGCCACGTTGAACTGCCAGTTGGTCGGGACGGGTGGCCTGGTTGATGTCGGTGCTAGACGTGCACGTGGTTGATGTCGGTGCGTGGAGTGACGCTGCTGCTGCTGATGATGAACAACGTCGGTTCTCCGGGTGCACGTGATAGCCTCGTACACGCGGTCAGATCTTGTTCTGAATTCGTTCCAAGAAGGGTTGTAGCCTTTGGGCGGTCTGAAGGAGAGGTCGATGATAGCGGTGACCGTCAAAGGTGGTCACGCGTCGTTGTAGAGGTCGTGTGTCAAGGTAGCCTGCAAATTTCCATGACAATGAATAATGTCTGTCTCTTGCACGTCAAAGTATATGACAACATTACTTAAAGAAAATATATCTTACCGCGTACTGCCTAGAGCCCGAAGTATCATAGCTCGGGTACATATCCCACGGAGTAGGATCCGGTATCTCCTATGGGTGGGAGTGCTCAACGATGCGTAACCGTGTTCCAGTCATGTAGCGCCGCAAATAGAGATTGAATGCATTGAGATCAAAATTTTCATTCACGTGCCATAGATGCGTGTTTGCTGTCTCCCATTCTATAACATACGGCTCTAGTCTAACTAGCCAGTCAGCAGTTGTCCTGGTCATGCCCTTCAACACATATCACCGGTCGGCAATGCCTGAAAGCTTCGATGCATACACCAAAAGAGAAGAAGAGCCGATGCAGCACCCTCACAGTTGGGAACTCTGGCATGAACATGTCTTGGATATCGATATAGGTGCCTGGATTCCGTTGCTGCAGGGTGTGGAGGAGCTGGACAACAGAGTCATATGCATCAAAATAAGAACCAAATCTCCTCTCAAGCGCCGCATGCTTAGCCCTCCAAGCCTTGCCATAAGACATTCTGTACTTGAACTCTGGCGAAGACTTTTATGCGGACTGCCTTCACTTCCATAGCTTTGCCCTGCACTATCTCATCGTAAAACAACCGAGCAATAAGCGTGGATGAAAGGTTGGCATGATCTTGAGGGATGCAGGGAATAAGACAAGTGTGATTAACTAAGTCACTTATCACCCAACTTGTGCCATACTTAGGGAGAAAGCCGTGCACCCTCGCGGGACAATCTGCGTTCTTGCATACCATTGTCAGGAATTTCTTACTGGACACCTGAGCTGTGAAAACCCTTTGCGTGGACATTGCCCAATTAATTATTGCATCCTTCAAGGCTTGTTTGGTCGGATACATAGCACCCGTCGCAATATTGTTACGGTGATATTGCCAGGCTGAATCATGTCCATCATTCACGGTCATTGCGATGAGAAGTCATGATTCCAAGATGCAGGATTCGGGACCTCCACTACATTTTCTTCTTCATCCGACTCGTCAAATCATCGGCATGACCCCTTTCAACATCGGTGTCTTCTTCTTCCATCATGTCCTGCATGTGCCCATCTACCTCGTCGGCGTCCACCTCGCCATTGTAATCACCATCGGCATTTCCTCCTTCTACCGACTGCTCTGTCCTTGTTCGTAACCATAAACATTTCCTCCTTCAACCTGACTGCTCTGTCCTTGTTCGTAACCATCATCTCCAGATTTGACATAGATAACTGCCTCCCTACACTGCTATGACCAGGATCGTAGCCACCCTCGCCTTCATGTGCACTGACCTCCTTCACAACGGGAAGCACTAAAGCAATAGGATTGCATCACCTTCGTTCACAACCTTGTAACCACCGCACCCAATCGGAGTCTTGCTCTATCGGCCTCAAATAAAAGTAAATTATTGTACTTGACCGTGTCCATAATGCATGAACACCGACGGTGTGTGTTTCAAGATCAAGACCTAAACTTGCCGCAATCCATTCTTTCAAGTGACTAATCGACCATGTTTGAGGTGCGCTCATTGGCACCTCTATGTGAGTAAATTCACTCAGATCTGCTCCCATCTCAGTTGTTTGGACAGTATCAGGACCGTAGTAAAATCTGAACTTCACTACATCAGACATCTCGACTCACCTATTTTTTTTTCAACAACGAAATAAAATTCACTAACAAATATTAGACATGTTTATATATATATTACAGAATATTTAGGGCGCAACTAATACAATTCACACACCTATAAGTATATTACAAATATTTGCGAGCAACTACAAATATTTACAGATTTTAATATTTGACTGCCTACAACTACAACTATATTACGGATTTTACCGGAGCTACTCCAAATATATTACGGATTTTACCGGAGCTACTCCAAATACTGACACTAATAAATATGGATTTTACCAGAGCTACTCCAAATACTGACAGTCCTAAATACTTCACATGCACATATAGTACGGAATATCACCGAGCAACTACACATTTTACACAAATAATTAGTTGACATCTAAATATATTTAAGTATACTACGGGCAAATAACAATAATCGCACACCTAATTTATTTCACATCGAAACATATTAACAAATACTACCGGAGCACCTACGAAAAATAAAATGTTTGCTGAAATATACCCTTGAAGCGTCACGAATGAAGAACGACGAGCAGCCCAACGAACTGCCGGTGCTCCGCCTCCAACGACGAGCGACGAGCAGCGAGCTTCACCTCCACCATAATGCCCCAACTTCACCACCACCACCTCCACCAAAATGCTCACCACAACCACCACGAGCTACCCCATCAGTAGATCGACACCTCTTTTGGCTGCCCTAACTAAGTTGAATCCATTCACGGTGCCAAAACCGCAAAATACTGGCTCATTTGGGTGTAGAAATTGGTGCCTTTTTTTTACAGACAAAGGAGAAAGTAAGAAAGAAGAAGAACAGAAGAAGAGCAGCAGCAGGGAGAGGATAAGGGCGAAGGGCCACGCAGGGAGCCGGGCCAGCGCGCGTGAGGTGGGGCCGCACCACAGCCGGCCAGCAAGAAGCCGATCGGCCAGCGGCAGGCTGACAGTGCGCCAGCCGACAGCTCCCTCTCCCCCTCGCGGCGTGGCTTGCCCAATGCGAGGCCGACCGCGCCAAGCGGGCCACGGCTTGCTAGTGGCCGACTGCAGCCTCTCGGCTTCCTGCGGGCCGACTAGGGCCTGTCGGCCACCTGCGGGCCGACGGTGTATTAGTTTTGAAAATATTTTTTTTTCGCGTAATATTTGTGCAAATTAATAAAAAAAAGTATTATTTTAAAAAAATTAGCGATGATGGGAACATCTTACTAATTATTTGTTCTATTTGGTGAGCATATAATATATTTATAAAGCAGGTACGTGTATGCACAACGACCCAACTATATAAGTAGTCTTTGTTGCATTGCACCTAATAAAGCTGCTAGCTAAAAAAGGCTATCTAGGTTTAGCTAAAGGGCGATCTAATCCCCATACTTGTTTACACTGTCGTTTTCTCTGATGTCACTCCACAAAGGCCACGCCATGATTTTTGTTTTCTAAACAGATAGTTATCCACACATGGATGTTGACAAAGTACCAAAAAATTAAGCTCCATTCATACGTTTCCATCATCTACCTAGATTGGTGCACGCATGAGCTTGTTTCCTGCAATGTAGCGGCAGTTTGCGGTGATGACCTAATTTAAATGGATACAGATGCACTACATGGATAATGCGGAAGTGAGAACTCAGATATATCTATTTCAGCAACAACTAATATGAGAGAAAGTCAGATATTTTAATGGGTCAAATGATTAGCCTATCTCCAAATCAGAAGAGCAAGGAACACAAGATGGCCGGAGATGCGGTGTTAAACAAAGCAAGGGCATGCGTACCACGAAATCGGGAGCCTTCTGCGGATTATAGTTTAGCATAAACAAAATTGTTGGGACGGGAGACTTCTGAAATCATTTAGTGATGACAATTAATCATTTTGATAGAGATCACAAGATGCATGCATACGGAACTACTACTGTATTGGAGTACTTTATACGAGACATATGGAATCTTCAGAAGTGAAGCTTGCTGACCGTATCAGTTGCACTTTTTCTACAAGATGTGAGAATAATAGAAATGAAAGTGACACCTCAACGAATGGACCAGACTAATACGAGTCTACAACGGTAGTGACAACCATAGAGCACATGTTTATCATCAAAGACTCCGTGCTTGACATATGGTTGAATGGCTAGGGAGGGTGGTTGTACCCTCAACGCACGAGGTATCAAACTACGTGTCTCATGAAGGAAAATATGCATTCCGTATTAGGTGATATTTTCATTAACCATCCGTCTGTGGTGACTACATCAATCTCATGACCCGCCGGCTCAATCTCTTCGAGGTGCTCATAGGTGTACGTGTATTCATTCATAAGTATAAGTGTAGTGTGTGTATGTTAGTGTCCGCTGCTGTACCGTGTTTCTAAATAAGTGCTTGCATGTAGGATACGAATTCCATGCAAATAAATTGTATTCTAACCGTTTCCGGTGAAGCATGATCAACCTTGGAACTTCATCCCTAATGAAAGTTTGAAACAAGTTAGCAAATTTAAAATAGAGATATTGCTTAGATAGCAGCCACCGGTGGAAATTCGAGGGAAAGTATGCTTAATCACACCGGGTCATGTTGGTCATGAGTTAATTGGTCAGATAGAATATATTTGACCGGGTTGAATGGAAACTGACATATAAGTGGGTAAAAAATATTAGAAATAATATAAATATGACTTGTGCCCCTTTCCCAACGCAAAATGTGGATTCTCCCCACGTGTGTGCGACTTTGTCTCTTGCTAAAAGGCCAAAAGTTGTATATCAATCAGCACAAACCCTTACAGAAATTTTAAAAAATATGAATCAAGATAGCAGATTTAAAAAAAGAGGTCCTTCTAGCAGCCACCCTTGGAAATTCCAAGGAAAGTATGGTTTACCACACACACTTTTTCTTGAGTCAATTGGTCAAATAAGAATGTATTTGACCGGGTTGAAGCTGTCATATAAGTAGGTAACAAACATTAGAATGGATATATGATGTTTGTGCCTCCTTGTATGTAAGTTGTTCCGGGAGGTGATTTACACGATCCTATTCTCTAGTTCAAATTAAAGCATGAACAAAATCATTGATCTTGCTAATGATAAAGTTCAGGAAAATGTACTCGTTAAAAGAACATTTGTAGTTGCTTTAGATGAAAGGTGCCTGAAGGTTCTTGCTTTAAATCAATAACGTTCGAGAAGTGGATAGACCAACATAACATAGTCTTATAGAACAAACCAAAACTACAAAGATACATAAGTACCAAATACTAAAACAAGGCCTCGACATCGAGCACAAAATATAGGAATGGGTTCTAGATAAATGTTGCTAGTGATGATCATGAGATCTGACTCTCTGTTGATTCAGTGCACACTCCCATGGCCTTCATCTTCCCTAGGGACTCCCACAACTAAAGAAAATAGAGATTTTAATATAGTCAGTTGGATGATTTGGGATGCCCCTTCGATAACAAATTTGCTGCGGCAATTACACAACTTCAAGGCTAGCATCGTAAACGCCCTTCAAGCTACGCGTTCGAGATGACCTCTAAGATTCATAAGAATACCAATCACCTCATTCGAAGAGGTTGGGTCCCAAGTGCAACCAAAGCATTCACAAATACATCTCCAAATGATCCGGTCTGTGCATAGTTGAAAATAATATGATTGGTGTTCTCATGTTGCAAGCGTAACACACAAGTGCCACCACCCAGGCCATGATGTTTCAGTGGGTTGATGGCCAAGGCTGGGACATTCCCGCACCATTTTGCACAAGAAGACACACACTTTCAGTGGCACCATTGTAGACCAAAGGCACTTAGCATGGCAGATCGAACCAAACACTTATACAAAGATTTAATAGTGTAGTGACCTTACGCTTCCAACTCCCATGAGGCTGTATCAGTGTTGTCATTGAGGGTAACTCAAACCAACTCCCCACGGAGCGAATCCAAATTTCCTAGCAATAGGTTAATTGAGGTTGCACTTAAAGTTGATGTTGACTCAGTTGTCTTGCAAAAGCTTGGTAACACTAATTATAGGCTCAAAGGCTAGGAATAAGAGGTGAGGGTATTTCTCATGAAGGTGCGTTGTACCAAGCCATTTGGTGAACTAGAAAAAGTGTCCCATCCGCTGCCCACCGCAAATTTAGTATCTAAACTAAAAATCTTCTTGACTCTTCGGCTCCCGTTCCAAGTATGAGATCCTCTAGGGTTATCCAAGAAAGAATTAGGAAAATATTTGGCTTTTAAGATCGTCACCCACAATCCCGTGAGATTATGAGAAAGCTTCCAACACCATTTCATGAGAAGTAATATATTCATCTTCTTACAAGTGAACAGTCCAAGTCCTCCCAGAGCCTTAGGGCATCTCCAACGCGGGAGCTAGTGCCCGACGCTAGGATTGTTTCCCTTGCCGTTATGTTCAATTCTTGGTCGATCCAAGGATTATCTTTGGCACCGATGCCAACTGATGCGCTGGGCGCTACAAGGAATTTTTCACGTATTAGGAGAGGAAAAATCGGCCCAGGCACCTATTGGATCGCTGCTACCGTTGGAGACACGGATTCTTGCATAGGCGCTAGGAATTTAAATTATTTACTTTAGCTAGTTAAGCGCCTAAGCAAGCGCCTTACATTGGAGATGCCCTTAGGGTGCAAAGGTCTATCCATCCAACCATATGGTATTTCCTTTTCATGGCATCCCGTCCCCAAAAGAATCTGGCTCTGACTTTGCCAAATTGTTGTTGTGTTCCATCGAAACAGAAAACATTTGTAATTATGTTACCACATTTATAAGTCTACATGAATTTCTTCTAACAACCCTTGATGAAGGGTGAAAAACCATCCACCAAAAAGGGTTTACATGTCCTCAGATTGGCTAAAAATGTTCCCAAAATGTTTTCTAAATGTTCGTGTGAAACAAACTCTCGGCTACTCTAAACTAGCTATACAAAATTGGAGATTTTCGCCGGAGAACCGGCCGGAGAACGAGCATCCATCAAATGGATCCGTTCATGAGGCCACGCACAACGACCAAACCCAAGACGAGCAGGTGGTCCACCTCCGGCCCCACCGTCAGCGTCAGCACGTCCTCTCCAAGCACCACACCCGCCGCCGTCTGCTTCCGCGCCACCTCCGCCACGACCGTGCCATCCACATCGCGGATTCTGTACTCCGGCTTGCGCGAGCATCCGTCCATCGTGTACCACGTCCCCGCGCCGCCGTGCGTCGCCACTGCGGCCCGCCCTTCTCTGCCCGGCGCACGCTGAACCAAGGAGTCGCCTCCTGCGTCACGGCCGCCCGTCTTGGGCGCAGCGGGAGACCTCCACCTCCTGAACATGCCGAAGCCCTTACGCTGATCACGATGAGGGCGTTGCCGGCGCGGTCCATGAAGAGGACCTCGCGGCCGCCCCTGCAGCCGTAGTTGTCGACGCGGAAGGCGACGGCGCCATCGGGGCCGTACACCGCGTAGCCGTTGCCGTTGAAGACCAGCGACTTCATCCAAACCGTGTACGCCTGTCTGCCCTGCTGGTGATCATCGTAGGAAGAGCTGGAACAGGGAGACGAAGGAAGGGGCTCGATCTTGGCCATCGACGAGAGATAGAAGAAGAAGATAGCTCTGCTGTGTTGCTGCTGTTGCGATGATTGGGATGGTGGGTGCAGTGGTTGGTTTCATCTATTTATAGATGCTTGAACTACTTTTTTTTTCTGGAAATGTTAACGCCCACATGTGTGGGCGTTTGCACATCGCCCACACGCCTCCATCATCACTCATTTTGCCACGTATGAATAGATGACATCAGCAGATTTTTTTTGGTTTTCGGCTTAAAAATGTTGTATCTCCTAAATAAAAAAGCGAACTAAAAATCCGTTTTCACCATTAAATCCGTCTCGGCGAGATCTTCAAAACTAGACCCCATGTTGATATGTTTCGACGAATTTTTTCCCCAGAAGTTGCCACGATGTTTACACTGCAGTTGCCATAGGGCTTAAACTAAAGTTGCCATGTGGCAATTTTAGTTTGTAGATCATGGCAATTTTAGTATTTTGATGATGGCAACTCCAGTATTTTGACCATGAAAATTATTTTTTGTATGAACCATGACAATTTTACGTGCATGTATCATGGCAATTTTAGTTTATGGTTCATGGCAAGTCTAGTTTCTTAATTCCCCGTTTTATAAATGTCAAAATTTACTTTTAAATATAGAAGAAAATAGCTGAAACATATCATGGCAACTTCAGTGTAAACATCATGGCAATTCATATGCAATAGACATGACAACTTTTAATCAAAAAAAAAATTCATCAAAACATATCAACATGTGATCTAGTTTCGAAGATCTCATCGCGAGGGATATAATGGTGAAAACGGATTTTCAATCGGATTTTCGTTTAAGAGATAAAACATTTTAAAAACTGAAAATCCAAAAAGATTCCTGCATGCATGCATGCGATGACGTGGCAATCTGTTTACATTAGACACGTGTGGTGCGTCTCCCTTCCTGCCACACGTTTAGCAGTTAGCGCGATGCTTTTTTTTTTCTGGATGCTTGAATTACTAATGGCAGTCCAGTGTGTGCGTCACGCGTAAGGATAGAATAGTGCTGCACCAAAGTTTTTTATGCTCCATCTACTAGTACTAATGTACTACTCCTAGTCAGCATCCGATTAGCATCACGTTTTGCTAGTGTTTCTAGGGTAGCAGTTCCAACTTGTTTTCCAGAACATCGATCCAATGCATGGGGTTGAAACCTGGAACTAATTAAACTGTGATATAATGCAATGCAGAACATATGTGTACACTTGCATTTTAAAATGATGATCGTTCTATTTGGAACACTTGTCAGAAAATAGATTGTTCTGACAACGTACGCTCAAGGAAGGATAAGTACCTGCGCCAAATTAAACAGCCAGGCCAATTTTTAGTTTCCTCTCGTTTCCCATGGACTGTTCTGGACCGTGGGGCAATATAGTATTCCTGGATTTGTGTAATCAGGTCCCAGCTCTTTGGACAATTGGTTGTTCAGTGGCGATGACAGAAAATGGATATGCACGCTTCTGATCTGAGTATAATTCTTTAGCTTCCAGCTAACAAGGACAAGGGCAATGCAGTACGTATTAATTAAACAAAGCAGATGCCATCCACAAACTGGGAACCATGTGCAGATCAGCGACGACTCTTGGCAATAACAGAGCGTAAAATATGTCGCCGCGACAGGAGGGTTTTGAAGATCACTAATTTGTAATGTCAATTATTCTGCGGAGCGCGTATAAACCCTCCATACATGTTAGGGTACCATATTTTGTACTGGAATAGGAATGGAATCAGCCAGCAGAGACAACGAAACTCGTTGACCACATTCGCCTCTTTTATGAACACGAGACGACGGACACCTCGAAGCATGGACATGAACAGTGGTGCCCCTAGTTTCTTTGGGCATTTACCTCGACGAGAAAGAAGGAGAAGTTCCTTCCGCGTTCATGCTACGGTCGTATGTACGCGTGGAGCAGGCTGAACTTTATATATTTTTTCGATTGAGAATACATACGCGCGCGTGCGTGCGTTCATATGATATACTGTGTGATGTACACATAACATCGTGGATCACGCTTTCTGAAAGTCAGAGAAAAAGGATCGAGCAAGCACAGTTCGGACCTGATCCCCGATTAGCCCCACTTAAACTATTTAGTCTCCAAACATCAACGGATCCCTTTTTGCGGGGACCCCAACTAATCCTTGGTTAAAGAGAATGACCCTGAGAGAATTAGTACCACTTGATGTACGGACTCCCTTACCATGCTCTAGTTCATTCCTCTATGTCTTTATTTCACCAAAATGTTTTGGTATAGTTTTGTTAATAGGGATGGCAACTGTTTGTGATTCATTCCTGTATATGGGTGGAAACACCCCCCCCCCCCCCCCCAAAAACACACACACACACACACACCCCTAGTTTTATTGTTTTTGTATTAATTGTGCCAATAAACCGTACATCTATATTGTCAATCATTTTACCAAATAAAAGCATTTATTACTATTTATATAACAATAATATTCATAATTTGAAGCATGTACACAAAATAAAAACTGGGGCCGAAAAGAATATTGAAAATTGAATAGCGGGGCCAAATTTGTTACTCTTTCACATGGCACACATGCTTTATTTTAAAAAAGAAATGAGATTAAATTCTCGGGCTATCTATCGATCGACGCATACAACCCTAGGATGCACATGTTTGAATTAGGATATGAAATTAATTAGGATCGGTGGCTACGTGTATGTATAGTTTCATTTTTCTCAAATACAGAATTTTTGGGAAGAACATTTCGGTACGATATGTCTATGTACCTTTTTAACCAGTTAGTACTTTAATTCCGTCATTCGGATGTCACTCACAATCCTGTTTTCATCTTGCGACTTCATACAAACCAATTGGGCCTGGAGCTATCTGCTTTGACTCATTTTCCGCCCTCTGGAAGATGGGTTTTCTTTTTTGCGAAACATCTGGAAAACGTGTTAACATATATGGGTGGTAATACTAGTTAGAGAAAATATTTAAGGGGCCATCAACGTAAAGATTGTGAAGCATTGGACTTTTGTATAACATTATTTGCTTACGCAAGTATACACTTCTTTTAATGTGCGAGGACCACCAATAATACAAAATCTATTTGTTGTGTTATTTCCTGGGAAAATAATAAATAACTACACTGTTGAAGGCGCCACTAATAACGATTCGATCAGGACATCTGGATTCTTGCAAGTGCAAAAAAGTAATTCTTAATCAGACAGCTATCTAAAATTAAGTAAAAAAAATACTTATTTCCCTCAAGTGACTCAATTCTCAAGTGAACCATAGGCAAGCACATCATCCATGTGGAAATTTAGAATACACTGACCAAGTTATGATATAGCTAAGCAAAGACTCACCCCTTTTGTTCTTAGTTGGAAAATAAAATATACTTTACTCTCATATTTTAGCAAAATAAAATAATGAGCACTGCACGCAGTATGTTTCTCATTGATAGTTTTATACATGCATGGAGAATTATGGAAACATGTCTGGCCAGCTGCTAGCAATGTGCCTGTGAACTACTCCCTCTGTCCCAAAATAAGTGTCTTAACCTTAGTACAAAGAGACGGATAGAGTATAATACGTGTTAGATATGTGCGTCCACGCTGAGTTCTTCAGGATACATTAGGCGTGCATGCAATGTTCACAAGTGCTAATTCGACTAAACTATACGTATATGTTTGAGTACATGGCTAACCTGCGGGGATCAGAATCAGATACTGTGCAAGCTCCGTCCCTCCCTTTGTTTGTCTTTTGTAAAGTGATGATGCTACACAAGTACATATATTGATTGTACACTCTGTACACGTGTGTCTTGCCGATCGAGCATCTATAAGTATATGATGCTCTTCCATCTGCACGTTCTTGTTGAGGTGAGAATCTGTTCAAACGTGAGCAGTGCTGCGTTCGATGCGCTACAGTTGAGACTTCTCAAAGATAGGAAAGTGCGTCGAGTAAACGGTGTGTGTGTGTGTGTGTGTGTGTGTGTGACTGCTGACTTGCTCCGCGTCTTGTTCCATAGATCAGCTCCTCGCCACTTCACTATATTATTTTTACCAACCTAAGTCCAAAAGAATAATAGATTAAACAATTCTTCCCTTTTACATGTGAATTAGGAGTATATATAGAAGCTTGACGCCCCTTTTTTTTGAGAATATAAACAGCTTTACGCAGTACGTACTACTGTATCAAAATTGAAGTTTTAGTCTCTTTCATGCTTTTACCGCCATTTTTTTTTTCATTTTCATGCTTGCCTGAAACCGGGACAGGTAACATTCTTATTGAAAAATTTGATTCAAAAGCCAACACGCCACCCTTATGGTTAAGCAAAATTTCATGCAAATTATTTCTACTGAGTGCTAGCTGAAGGACCACAGTGTTTAAATCTGCTAGCTTGCTTCAAACGAATTTTGTGTTTTAATTGAGCGCGTTTCATCCAAAAATGTCAACCCAATTTTTTCTGCACGAAATTTGTACTCTGCAGGCAAGCAACTGAAATGTCCGAAGCACACTACTTTTTGATGATAAACGTGCGCTCTCCATGGAAGTCACTACTGTCGTAGACTTGTGCTAGCACTATTCTGATCCAATCGCTGAGGTGTCATTTTTTTATTATTTCCATATCTTGAAAAGAAAGCGCATCGATTCGGTCAGCAATCTCACCTTCTAAAGATTCCCTCTCTCTCTCTCGTGTAAAATAGTGTATCACATACGTATGCACGGTTCTTGTATGCTATCTCCAAATGATTAACAAATGATCTTTAGAAGTCTTCAGTCCGAATGATATAGTTTATGCTCCACTATTATAGCAGAGTTCTGATCTGCACAAGTCTCCCGATTTCATGGGCATGCCCTTGCTTTGATTAACACTGCATCTCCGGCCATCCTTTTTCGTTGTTCTTTTGAGTTGGGCTAATCAACCAATAAATATATTCGGTACCATGCATGCGTGGCATCCGTATCCATTTTATTAGGTCATCAACACAAACTGCCGTTAGCAAGCAGGAAATGAACTCATGCACACTAATCCAATTAGATCATGGGAAACTATGAATTGTTGGGAAACGTAGTAATTTCAAAAAAATTCCTACGCACACGCAAGATCATGGTGATGCATAGCAACGAGAGGGAAGAGTGTTGTCCACGCACTCGTGAACCCGAAAGAGGAAGCGTTATAACAACGCGGTTGATGTAGTCGTACGTCTTCATGATCCGACCGATCCAAGTAGCGAACGTACGGCACCTCCGAGTTCAGCACACGTTCAGCTCGATGACGACCCCCGGACTCCAATCCAGCAAAGTGTCGGGGATGAGTTCCGTCAGCACGACGACGTGGTGACGATGATGATGTTCTACCGGCGCAGGGCTTCGCTTAAACTCTGCGACGATATGACCAAGGTGGAATATGGTGGAGGGGGGCACCGCACACGGCTAAGGAACGATCACGAAGATCAACTTGTGTGTTCTAGGGTGCCCCCCTGCCCCCGTATATAAAGGAGGGAGGGGGGAGGTGCGGCCGGCCCCAAGGGGTGCGCCTGGAGGAGTCCTACTCCCACCGGGAGTAGGACTCCCCCCTCTTGCCTTGGTGGAGAAGGAAAGGGGGGAGGGGAAAGAGGAAAGGAGGGCGCCCCCCCTTCCTTGTCCTATGCGGACTAGGGGCGGGAGGGGGCGCGGCCTGCCTGGCCGGCCCTCCTCTTCTCCCTCATGGCCCACTAAGGCCCATTATCCCCGGGAGGGTTCCGTAACCCGGTGTTCCGGTAAAATCCCGATTTCACCCGGAACCATTCCGATATCCAAATATAGGCTTCCAATATATCAATCTTCATTTCTCGACCATTTCGGGACTCCTCGTCATGTCCGTGATCACATCCGGGACTCCGAACAATCTTCGGTACATCAAAACTTATAAACTCATAATAAAACTGTCATCGTAACGTTAAGCGTGCGGACCCTACGGGTTCGAGAACTATGTAGACATGACCTAGAACTATTCTCGGTCAATAACCAATAGCGGAACCTGGATGCTCATATTGGCTCCTACATATTTTACGAAGATCTTTATCGGTCAAACCGCATAACAACATACGTTGTTCCCTTTGTCATCGGTATGTTACTTGCCCGAGATTTGATCGTCGGTATCCAATACCTAGTTCAATCTCATTCTTGGCAAGTCTCTTTACTCGTTACGTAATGCATCATTCCGTAACTAACTCATTAGCTACATTGCTTGCAAGGCTTATAGTGATGTGCATTACCGAGAGGGCCCAGAGATACCTCTCCGACAATCGGAGTGACAAAACCTAATCTCGAAATCGCCAACCCAACATGTACCTTTGGAGACACCTGTAGTACTCCTTTATAATCACCTAGTTACGTTGTGACGTTTGGTAGCACCAAAGTGTTCCTCCGTAAACGGAGTTGCATAATCTCATAGTTACAGGAACATGCATAAGTCATGAAGAAAGCAATAGCAATATACTAAGCGATCAAGTGCTAGGCTAATCGGTCATGTCAATCACATCATTCTCCTAATGATGTGATCCCATTAATCAAATAACAACACATGTCTATGGTTAGGAAACATAACCATCTTTGATTAATGAGCTAGTCAAGTAGAGGCATACTAGTGCCTATATGTTTGTCTATGTATTCACACATGTATCATGTTTCGGTTAATACAATTCTAGCATGAATAATAAACATTTATCATGATATGAGGAAATAAATAATAACTTTATTATTGCCTCTAGGGCATATTTCCTTCAGTCTCCCACTTGCACTAGAGTCAATAATCTAGATTACACAGTAATGATTCTAACACCCATGGAGTCTTGGTGTTGATCATTTTTTGCTCGTGGAAGAGGCTTAGTCAACGGGTTTGCAACATTCAGATCCGTGTGTATCTTGCAAATCTCTATGTCTCCCACCTGGACTTGGTCCCGGATGGAATTGAAGCGTCTCTTGATGTGCTTGGTCCTCATGTGAAATCTGGATTCCTTTGCCAAGGCAATTGCACCAGTATTGTCACAGAAGATCTTCATTGGTCCCGATGCACTAGGTATGACACCTAGATCAGAAATGAATTCTTTCATCCAGACTCCTTCATTTGCTGCTTCCGAAGCAGCTATGTACTCCGCTTCACATGTAGATCCCGCCACGATGCTTTGTTTAGAACTGCACCAACTTACAGCTCCACCGTTTAATAAAAATACGTATCCGGTTTGCGATTTAGAATCGTCCGGATCAGTGTCAAAGCTTGCATCGATGTAACCATTTACGACTAGCTCTTTGTCACCTCCATATACGAGAAACATATCCTTAGTCCTTTTCGTGTATTTCAGATGTTCTTGACCGCTGTCCAGTGATCCACTCTGGATTACTTTGGTACCTTCCTGCCAAGCTTATTGCTAAGCATACGTCGGTCTGGTACACAGCATCGCATACATGATAGAGCCTATGGCTGAAGCATAGGAATATCTTTCATTTTCTCTCTATCTTCTGCGTGGTCGGGCATTGAGTTTGACTCAATTTCACACCTTGTAATACAGGTAAGAATCCTTTCTGATCCATTTTGAACTTTTTCAAAACTTTATCTAGGTATGTGCTTTGTGGAAGTCCAATCAAGCGTCTTGATCTATCTCTATAGATCTTGATGCCCAATATGTAAGCAGCTTCACCGAGGTCTTTCATTGAAATTTTTTTATTCAAGTATTCTTTTATGCTATCCAGAAATTCTATATCATTTCTAATCAATAATATGTCGTCCACATATAATATCAGAAATGCTACAGAGCTCCCACTCACTTTCTTGTAAATACAGGCTTCTCCAAAAGTCTCAGATAAAACCATATGCTTTGATCACACTATCAAAGCGTTTATTCCAACTCCGAGAGGCTTGCACCAGACCATAAATTGATTGCTGGAGCTTGCACACTTTGTTAGCACCTTTTGGATCAACAAAACCTTCTGGTTCCATCATATACAACTCTTCTTCTAGAAATCCATTCAAGAATGCAGTTTTGACATCCATTTGCCAAATTTCATAATCATAAAATGCGGCAATTGCTAACATGATTCGAACAGACTTAAGCATCGCTACGGGTGAGAAAGTCTCATCGTAGTCAACCCCTTGAGCTTGTCGAAAACCTTTCGCAACAAGTCGAGCTTTATAGACAGTTACATTACCATCAGCGTCAGTCTTCTTCTTAAAGATCCATTTATTCTCAATGGCTTGCCGATCATCGGGCAAGTCAACCAAAGTCCATACTTTGTTCTCATACATGGATCCCATCTCAGATTTCATGGCTTCCAGCCATTTTGCGGAATCTCGGCTCACCATCGCTTCTTCATAGTTCGTAGGTTCTCCATGGTCAAGTAACATGACTTCCAGAATAGGATTACCGTACCACTCTGGTGCAGATCTTACTCTGGTTGACCTACGTAGTTCAGTAGAAAAGTTTCATGATCAATATCATTAGCTTCCTCACTAATTGGTGTAGTTGTCACAGGAACCGGTTCTTGTGATGAACTACTTTCCAATAAGGGAGCAGATACAGTTATCTCATTAAGTTCTACTTTCCTCCCACTCACTTCTTTCGAGAGAAACTCCTTTTCTAGAAAGGATCCGAATTTAGCAACGAAAATCTTGCCTTCAGATCTGTGATAGAAGGTGTACCCAACAGTCTTCTTTGGGTATCCTATGAAGACACATTTCTCCGATTTGGGTTCGAGCTTATCTAGTTGAAGTTTCTTCACATAAGCATCGCAGTCCCAAACTTTAAGAAACGACAACTTTGGTTTCTTGCCAAACCACAGTTCATGAGGCGCCGTCTCAACGGATTTTGATGGTGCCCTATTTAACGTGAATGCGGCCGTCTCTAAAGCATAACCCCAAAACGATAGCGATAAATCAGTAAGAGACATCATAGATCGCACCATATCTAGTAAAGTGCGACACGACGTTCGGACACACCATTTCGTTGTGGTGTTCCGGTGGCGTGAGTTGCTTGAAACTATTCCGCATTGTTTCAAATGTAAACCGAACTCAGAACTCAAATATTCTCCTCCACGATCAGATCGTAGAAATTTTATTTTCTTGTTACGATGATTTTCCACTTCACTCTGAAATTCTTTGAACTTTTCAAATGTTTCAGATTTGTGTTTCATTAAGTAGATATACCCATATCTGCTCAAATCATCTGTGAAGGTGAGAAAATAACGATACCCGCCGCGAGCCTCAACATTCATTGGACCACAAACATCAGTATGTATGATTTCCAACAAATCAGTTGCTCGCTCCATAGTTCCGGAGAACGGCGTTTTAGTCATCTTGCCCATGAGACACGGTTCGCAAGTACCAAGTGATTCATAATCAAGTGATTCCAAAAGCCCATCAATATGGAGTTTCTTCATGCTCTTTACACCGATATGACCTAAACGGCAGTGCCACAAATAAGTTGCACTATCATTATCAACTCTGCATCTTTTGGTTTCAACATTATGAATATGTGTATTACTACTATCGAGATTCAATAAAAATAGACCACTCTTCAAGGGTGCATGACCATAAAAGATATTATTCATATAAATAGAACAACCATTATTCTCGACTTAAATGAATAACCGTCTCGCATCAAACAAGATCCAGATATAATGTTCATGCTTAACGCTGGCACCAAATAACAATTATTTAGGTCTAAAACTAATCCCGATGGTAGATGTAGAGGTAGCGTGCCGACCAGCGATCACATCGACTTTGGAACCATTCCCACGCCGCATCGTCACCTCGTCCTTAGCCGATCTTCGCTTAATCCGCGATTCGCTTCGAGTTGCAAATATTAGCAATGTAACTAGTATCAAATACCCAGGTACTACTGCGAGCATTAGTAAGGTACACATCAATAACATGTATATCACATATACATTTGTTCACTTTGCCATCCTTCTTATCCGCCAAATACTTGGGGCAGTTCCACTTCCGAGGTCGATGCTTGCGGAGAAGCACTCGCCTCGTGCTTAGGTCCAGAGTTGGGTTTCTTCTCTTGAGCAGCAACTTGTTTGCTGTTCTTCTTGAAGTTCCCTTCTTCTTCCCTTTGCCCTTTTTCTTGAAACTGGTGGTCTTATTGACCATCAACACTTGATGCTCCTTTTTGATTTCTACCTCCATGCTTTTAGCATTGCGAAGAGCTCGGGAATAGTCTTGTCCATCCCTTGCATATTATAGTTCATCACGAAGCTCTTGTAGCTTGGTGGCAGTGATTGAAGAATTCTGTCAATGACATTATCATCAGGAAGATTAACTTCCTGTTGAACTAAGTGATTATTATACCCAGACATTTTGAGTATGTGTTCACTGACAGAACTATTCTCCTTCATCTTACAGCTATAGAACTTATTGGAGACTTCATATCTCTCAATCCGGGCATTTGCTTGAAATATTAACTTCAACTCCTGGAACATCTCATATGCTCCATGACATTCAAAACGCGTCGTTGAAGGCCCGGTTCTAAGCCGTAAAGCATGGCACATCGAACTATCGAGTAGTCATCAGCTTTGCTCTGCCGGACATTCTTAACGTCGTCGGTTGCATCAAGAAGCAGGTTCGCACCCAGCGGTGCTTCCGGGGCGTAATTCTTCAGGCAGCAATGAGGATAATCCTCGTGTTACGGACCCAGTCCGTGTAATTGCTACCATCATCTTTCAACTTTGCTTTCTCAAGGAACGCATTAAAATTCAACGGAACAACAAAGACGAGCCATCTATCTACAAGAAACATAGACAACCAAAATACTATCGGTACTAAGTTCATGATAAATTTAAGTTCAATTAATCATATTACTTAAGAACTCCCACTTAGATAGACATCCCTCTAATCTTCTAAGTGATTACGTGATCCATATTAACTACACCATGTCCGATCATCACGTGAGATGGAGTAGTTTCAACGGTGAACATCAATATGTTGATCATATCTACTATATGATTCACGCCGACCTTTAAACTCTCCGTGTTCCGAGGCCATATCTGTTATATGCTAGGCTCATCAAGTTTAACTCGAGTATTCCGGCGTGTGCAACTGTTTTGCACCCGTTGTATATGAACGTAGAGCCTATCACACCCGATCATCACGTGGTGTCTCAAAGACGAAGAACTTTCGCAACGGTGCATACTCAGGGAGAACACTTCTTGATAATTTTAATGAGAGATCATCTTAAAATGCTACCGTCAATCAAAGCAAGATAAGATGCATAAAGGATAAACATCACATGCAATCAATATAAGTGATATGATATGGCCATCATCATCTTGTGCTTGTGATCTCCATCTCCGAAGCACCGTCGTGATCACCATCGTCACCGGCGCGACACCTTGATCTCCATCGTAGCATCATTGTCGTTACGCCATCTATTGCTTCTACGACTATCGCTACCGCTTAGTGATAAAGTAAAGCAATTACAGGGCGTTTGCATTTCATACAATAAAGCGACAACCATATGGCTCCTGCCAGTTGCCGATAACTTCGTTACAAAACATGATCATCTCATACAATAAAATATAGCATCATGTCTTGACCATATCACATCACAACATGCCCTGCAAAAACAAGTTAGACGTCCTCTACTTTGTTGTTGCAAATTTTACGTGGCTGCTACGGGCTGAGCAAGAACCGTTCTTACCTACGCATCAAAACCACAACGATAGTTTGTCAAGTTGGTGCTGTTTTAACCTTCGCAAGGACCGGGCGTAGCCACACTCGATTCAGCTAAAGTGAGAGAGACAGACACCCGCCAGTCACCTTTAAGCACGAGTGCTCGTAACGGTGAAACCAGTCTCGCGTAAGCGTACGCGTAATGTCGGTCCGGGCCGCTTCATCTCACAATACCGTTGAGCCAAAGTATGACATGCTGGTAAGCAGTATGACTTATATCGCCCACAACTCACTTGTGTTCGACTCGTGCATATGACATCTACGCATAAAACCAGGCTCGGATGCCATCGCTTGGGGAACGAGTAATTTCAAAAAATTCCTACGCACACGCAAGATCATGGTGATGCATAGCAACGAGAGGGGAGAGTGTTGTCCACGCACTCGTGAGACCGAAGCGAAGCGTTATAACAACGCTGATTGATGTAGTCGTCGTCTTCACGATCCGACCGATCCAAGTAGCGAACGACGGCACCTCCGAGTTCAGCACACGCTCAGCTCGATGACGCACCCCGGACTCCGATCCAGCAAAGTGTCGAGGATGAGTTCCACAAGACGACGGCGCAGGACGATGATGATGTTCTCATCGCAGGGCTTCGCTTAAACTCCACGACGATATGACCGAGGTGGAATATGGTGGAGGGGGGCACCGCACACGGCTAAGGAACGATCACGAAGATCAACTTGTGTGTTCTAGGGTGCCCCCCTGCCCCCGTATATAAAGGAGGGAGGGGGGAGGTGCGGACGGCCCCCAAGGGGTGCGCCTGGAGGAGTCCTACTCCCACCGGGAGTAGGACTCCCCCCTCTTGTCTTGGTGGAGAAGGAAAGGGGGGAGGGGAAAGAGGAAAGAGGCGCCGCCCTTCCTTGTCCTATTCGGACTAGGGGGAGGCGCGGCCTGCCGTGGCCGGCCCTCCTCTTCTCCCTCATGGCCCACTAAGGCCCATTATCCCCCGGGAGGGTTCCGGTAACCCCCCGGTGTTCCGGTAAAATCCCGATTTCACCCGGAACCATTCCGATATCCAAATATAGGCTTCCAATATATCAATATTTATGTCTCGACAATTTCGGGACTCCTCATCATGTCCGTGATCACATCCGGGACTCCGAACAATCTTCGGTACATAAAAACTTATAAACTCATAATAAAACTGTCATGGTAACGTTAAGCGTGCGGACCCTACGGGTTCGAGAACTATGTAGACATGACCTAGAACTATTCTCGGTCAATAACCAATAGAGGAACCTGGATGCTCATATTGGCTCCTACATATTCTACGAAGATCTTTATCGGTCAAACCGCATAACAACATACGTTGTTCCCTTTGTCATCGGTATGTTACGCCCGAGATTTGATCGTCGATATCCAATACCTAGTTCAATCTCGTTACTGGCAAGTCTCTTTAGTCGTTACATAATGCATCACTCCGTAACTAACTCATTAGCTACATTGCTTGCAAGCCTTATAGTGATGTGCATTACCGTGAGGGCCCAGAGATACCTCTCCGACAATCGGAGTGACAAAACCTAATCTCGAAATACGCCAACCCAACATGTACCTTTGGAGACACCTGTAGTACTCCTTTATAATCACCCGGTTACGTTGTGACATTTTGTAGCACCCAAAGTGTTCCTCCTGTAAACGGGAGTTGCATAATCTCATAGTTACAGGAACATGTATAAGTCATGAAGAAAGCAATAGCAATATACTAAGCGATCAAGTGCTAGGCTAACGGGTCATGTCAATCACATCATTCTCCTAATGATGTGATCCCATTAATCAAATAACAACACATGTCTATGGTTAGGAAACATAACCATCTTTAATTAATGAGCTAGTCAAGTAGAGGCATACTAGTGACTATATGTTTGTCTATGTATTCACACATGTATCATGTTTCCGGTTAATACAATTCTAGCATGAATAATAAACATTTATCATGATATGAGGAAATAAATAATAACTTTATTATTGCCTCTAGGGCATATTTCCTTCATGAATGGACCTTATTTTTCTGTTACTCTGTCAATTGCCATGTGTGGATAACTGTTGTTGTATAACAATTCGTTCATGATGTGGGTCACGGCTCTAGCTGCGTGGAGTGACCTCAGAGAAAACGAAAGGGAACAAACAGAAGAACATGGATTAGATCGATCTTTAGCTAAGCCTAGCTAGCGTTTTTTAGCTAGCAGCTTAATTAGGTGCGATGCAACAGGAGTACTGAAAGGATCGATATGGTTGACTAGAGGGGGGGGGGGGGGGTGAATAGGCAACTAACAATTGTTAAGCTTTTCTTTACCAATTTAAACTTTGCAATAATAAAGGTTGTCTAGATGTGCAACTAGGTGGACAACCTATATGATGCAACAACACAAGCACACGAGCAAGCAAGGATAGGAACACAAATAAGCTTGCACAAGTAAAGGGATAAGATAACCAAGAGTGGAGCCGGTGGAGACGAGGATGTGTTACCAAAGTTCCTTCCTTTTGAGGGGAAGTACATCTCCGTTAGAGCGGTGTGGAGGCACAATGCTCCCCAAGAAGCCACTAGGGCCACCGTAATCTCCTCACGCCCTCGCACAATGTAAGAGCTGTGATTCCACTATTGGTGCCCTTGAAGGCAGCGACCGAACCTTTACAAACAAGGTTGGGGCAATCTCCACAACTTAATTGGAGGCTCCCAACAACACCACGAAGCTTCACCACAATGGAATATGGCTCCACGGTGACCTCAACCGTCTAGGATGCTCAAACACCCAAGAGTAACAAGATCCGCAAGGGATAAGTGGGGGGAATCAAATATCTTATGGTGGAAGTGTAGATCGGGCCCTTGTCACCCAATCCCGAGCAAATCAACAAGTTTGATTGGCTAGGGAGAGAGATCGGGCCAAAATGGAGCTTGGAGCAACAATGGAGCTTAGAGAGGGAAGAGGTAGTCAACTAGAGGTTGAAGAAGCCCCTTATATAGTCGTGGAAAACATACAACCGTTATCCACTTATTCAGCCCGCGACCCGCGGTACTACCGCTCCAGGGGCGCGGTACTACCGCGGGGCAGCGCGGTACTACCATGGCCAACCACGGTACTACCGCGGCAGCAACACAAGCCGGGACTAGCCTGACTAAGGGCAGTACTACCGCTTGCGCGGTACTACCGCTCCCCCTTGCGGTACTACCGCAAGGCAGGGGAGTCACAGCCTGAGAAGGGCGCGGATGAAATAAATTACATCCGTGCCAACTTCCGCTGAAACTGCGGTAGTGCGAAAATCCGACGCGGTACTACCGCTCCTTAGGAGCGGTACTACCGTAGCGCGTGCCTACTACCGTGAATCTACGGTACTTGGTAGGAGGGCCACGGTACTACGGCTCATAGGGAGCAGTACTACCGTGGGCCCCCGCGGTACTACCGCGCTGGACGAGCAGTACTACCGTGGTGGGCGCGGATGTAAAAAATTACATCCGCCCTACTACCGCACCGGAGCGGCACTAGGCCTTGGAGCCGCGGTACTACCGCTCCTGAGGAGCGGTACTACCGTGGCACCCCGCGGTACTACCGCGTCTACCTGCGGTACTACCGCAAGTACAGTGGCAATGTCAGATTTCCGCAACCACGATAACGAAGGGAAGCTCCAAAGTGCAGGGAAAGGAGGGACAAGTGTACGTGTTGATTCCGCCCTAACCTTTCCGATGCGGACCCCCTCTTAATAGTACGGCTCTCCTACGACTCAAATCCACCAAAAAGAAACGTAGGACGACGCCGTCTTCAATAGTCTCCGAGGGGCACCGAATCGTCTCGAGCCTAGAGATGAACCATCTGAGGAACTCAAAGCATACGATTAGTCCGCAAGAGTATCGTCATCAATCACCAAAACACTTACGGGATAAATATTCCCTTACAATCTCCCCCTTTTTGGTGGATTGATGACAATACGGGATTTGCACAAAGATACAATAATATAGAGCAAGAGCAAACCCCTCCTCTCCAAAATATAGACGGCTCCCCTAGATGTGTGCACTCCGGATGAATGCTTTGGACTGCATAGCACACGAACTAGGATCACCACTCCCCTATATTTTAGAGACAAAGGTCCGAAGAATAACATCTAAGCAACATATAGCACGATATAACATAAGCTTGCTAAGATAGATAGAGTGCATATGTCTTACACCATAAGAAGGAAAAGCAACTAAAGCGAGGTTCAAGCGATTCAAACGAGGTTCAACCGAAAACGCAATAAACACACCAAACACGAACACAAGACTCGCAAATCCCTACGCTCTCTCCCCCTTTGGCATCGAGACGCCAAAAAGGCAGAGAGGACACCTACACACAAGCGGTGGCTCAAGTAGAAGGGAACTCGTCCCAACCCTCTCCGTCAGACTCCTCAGCAGGGATGGACTCCTCGGCGTCCTCCTCGTAATCAGTCCACTTGTAGCCTTGCTTCGCCATCCACTCGGCCTCTGAGTGATGTGCTCCTCGCACCCGCCATGGACACATCATCACCATAGAGCTTCAAGATCTTCCTGTCCCGGCGACGACTCTCCTTGGATGCCACATGAGTCTTGTACTGCCCCTTGGCTTGCATGCAGAAAAGAGTCTTCATCTTGTCCTTCAGCTTCGTGGCCCAAGAAGGCATAGAGGAGCTCTGGGAAGGCCTAGCAACATGGCCCTCATCAACATTCTCGGCGCCAAAGATCCTCCTCTCCAACAGCAGCCCTAGTAGCGCACGCCTCAAAGACGAGTAGTAGTGTTGGCCCAGTTGGGTTTGACACGCAGACAGATGGGGTCATGGCGAATCCAGTCAGGGGCAAGGAACTCCTCACCAGGAACATCTTCTCCCAAGTCCTCGAGATCAGCAGAAACAGATCTGCATCAGATATAGGCACCTTGCGGTTGAACACCGCAAATCGAAGCTCACACCACATGATGTGTGAGATATCAAGTGGCCGAGTCTGAGACACACGAGCCTCCTCGCAGATGAGCATCATATCCACCATATAGGCATGAACCTTGTCCTTGTCACCAATGCGGGGGAACAAGGAGTTGCGGAAGATGCGGTACATGATATCCAAAAGGAGTTGAGCACCAAACCTATCTTGCCACTTGGAAGTGTTTTCTCAACATAGAACGGTGCAAGCCTGTCCTTGTTAGCAGAGTCGGGGTTGGCATGGGGACGAACACCCACGGGGAGTCAAGCCCGTCATCGAGGAACTTGGAGCAGATCCATGAACTCCTTCCAGTAGCGATCGACTTACGGCCATTTGTCATCCAGGTCATCATCCTCTCCTCATTGGGGTGAAAGTAGATGAAGCAAAGAACCGACCAATGAGCTCGTGGATCATAGTCAAGGTGAAAAGAGATTATATGCTCAATGCCAAACTGCTCCACCAAGTCCGAGCCTCTCCAAAGTAGGCACGGAACTTCTCCTTCCTCAAGTGATGCATGTCAATCCACTTCACATCCACATAGGTATTCTGCTTGTTCTTGATGACGTCCAGATAGACGTTGGTTTGATGCTTGTTCCAGAACAGCTCACAGCCCCTGACTGAAGAACGAGGGGTCACGTACGGATCAATGTTCCTGAGACGGACGTAGTCAGAATGGGGCATCTCATCCATGCTCTTGGCGGGCTCCTTGAACTTGGTGACAGTTGTCTTGACATGGCGCTTGGGGGCAGAAGAGGAGCCCTGCAGTGCGTCACCGGGTTCTTGCGCAGACGCTTGGAGCCGGTGTCACGGCTGGGATTGGACCGGCGAGAGCCACCACCTGAACCACACACGCAAAGCACCAAAGACGCAAAGAAGATCAATGCAAAGGCCACGAAAAAGCACAAGAAACACATAAGAGACATATGAGAAAGTTGGCATGCGATAGGTGTGAGGCACGGTAGGACTGTCACTGCCTACGGTACTAAAGCAGTAGTACTACTCCAAATGCGGTAGTACCGTGCGAGGTCACGGTAGTACCATGGTTGGAGCGGAAGTAGAGCTGTAGTGCCGCACAGAGCGCGGTAGTACCGCACCCGAGGGGCGGTAGTACCGTGCAAGCGGTAGTACCGCGCCATCAGGGCGGTAGTACCGCGTCGCAGCGGATCCAACTACCGATTTGAATCTAAAAAGAACCGCGAAACAATGGCGGTGCTACAGTGATCAGATCTAGCGCATGACAGCAATACACATATAAATCCTATGCAATACTACACTCCTTCATCCTATTCTTGCGGAGATTAGGCCTATCAATCTCAAGAACACACAAGCCTCCCCAAAACCTAGAAACGCCAAACACCAACAACAAGGAGAGGGAATTGGGGAAAACCTGGGTCCATAGCAAGAGCACGTGGTGAGAACGATCCCACCGGTCGGAATCACGGGAGGGCAGCGGTGGAGGAGATCCGGCGAGACGCCGGCTCCGTTCTTGAGCAAGGGAGAGAAGGAGGCGATGTGGGGAGAAGGCAGCGAATGGGTATGGGGAGTTAGAACTCCCCCTGCCCGTCCTTAACCCCACGTCCGCAAACCGTCGCGGTAGTACCGCGTATCATCGCGGTAGTACCGCTCGGGCGGAAGTTCCGCACCGAGGCGGTAGTACTGCTCAACCGGGCGGCAGTAAAAAAATTACTGCCGTGAGGTTGCGGTAGTACCGTGGCTGGCTGCGGTAGTACCGCAGCTGGCCGCGGTAGTACCGTGAAACTCAAGTTACCGCATGTTTCAAAAACGAAAAGAGGGCCTTTGCAATGAAACTTTTCACACACAAGAAACCACAAACTCTAGCACTAACCAGAGGCAAAAGACAACAAGAAACCACCAAACGACAAGGCCTCTCAAGGAGAGAGGGCGGTGGCCGAAGCCACCTATGTTTGAGTAGGATGGTATGGCACCGCGAAGAATTATCCTTGGGCCCATGACCAAAACTCGTCTTTGGAACACAAGTACCATAAAAATGGCTAATGCGAAAGAGGTGATCGATTTATGCATAATGGGGAGGGAGAGTTCATTGAGAGAACAATACTCCCCTATGTCCATGCCTACACCTAAACTAGACAACAAGTTGAGTGTGGTGGGGAGTGCAGGCTCAAGTCACATTGCTCAAATCAATGATATTTAGCTCATGCCTTAACTCGTGAAATCTTGCTTCATCTAAGGGCTTCGTGAATATATCTGCAAGGTTATCCTGAGTGTTGACATACTTGAGCTCGATCTCTCCTCGCCTAATGTGATCCCAGATGAAATGATACCGAATCTCGATGTGCTTTGTCTTGAAGTGTTGCACCGGGTTGAGAGAAATCTTGATGGCACTTTCATTATCACACCAAAGAGGCACTTTGTCACAAATGACACCGTACTCCTTTAAAGTTTGCCTCATCCATAGGAGTTGAGCACAACAACTACCGCCGCCACATATTCCGCTTGATTGGACGAGAGAGACACACAACTTTGCTTCTTGGAAGACCAACTTACCAAGGAGCAACCAAGAAATTGGCACCCTCCGAAGTGGACTTCCTATCCACTTTGTCTCCCGCCTAATCGAATCAGTAAATCCTTCAAGCTTGAAGTTTGCTCCTCTTGGGTACCATAAGCCAAAGTTTGGGGTATGAGCCAAATATCGAAGATTCGCTTGACCGCCACATAGTGACTTTCCTTCGGTGCGGCTTGAAACCGTGCACACATTCCCACACTCAACATGATATCCGGTCTAGATGCACAAAGGTAAAGCAAGGATCCAATCATGGAGCGATATACCTTTTGATCCACCGCTTTACCATTGAGATCAATGTCAAGTTGGCACTTGGTGGGCATTGGCGTAGTAGCCGGCTTGACATCACTTAGCTTGAATCTTTTGAGCATGTCTTGAGTGTATTTGGCTTGGTTGATGAAGGTTCCTTCTCTTCTTTGTTTGATATCGAAACCAAGGAAGAACTTCAACTCTCCCATCGAAGACATCTTGAACTTGGAGGTCATGAGAGCGGCAAATTCCTCATTGAAAGCTTTGTTAGGAGAACCAAAGATAATATCATCAACATATAGTTGGCATACAAACAACTCCCCATTGACCTTCTTAGTAAAAGAGTGGGATCGATTTGCCCTACTTCAAAACCACGATCTTGTAACAACTCGGTAAGGTGGTCATACCATGCACGTGGGGCTTGTTTAAGGCCATAGAGTGCCTTATCGAGTTGATACACATGATCCGGGAAGTAGGGGCCCTCGAACCCGGGGGGTTGCTTGACATAGACCAACTCATTAATGGGACCATTAAGAAAATCACTTTTTACATCCATTTGTTGCAACTTAAAGTTGTGATGGGAAGCATAAGCAATCAACAAACGAATGGATTCAAGACGAGCAACGTGAGCAAAGGATTCACCTAAGTCGATACCCTCGACTTGGGAGTAGCCTTGTGCTACCAATCTTGCCTTGTTGCGTAATGATGTTCCCATGAGCATCTTGCTTGTTCTTGAAAATCCACTTGGTTCCAATGACGTTGTGGTTCTCCGATGGCCTTGGCACCAATCTCCACACCTTGTTGTACTCAAAGTTGTTGATTTCTTCATGCATGGCATTGAGCCAATCCGAGTCTTCGAGCGCCTCATAGACCTTTTGAGGTTCAACACAAGAGACAAACGCATGATGTTCACAATAGTTTGCCAATTGTCTACGAGTGCTTATCCCTTTTCTTAGGCTTCCAACCACATTCTCCATGAGATGGCCTTTGGTAGTGAGTTTGGAAGCAATCTTGGCGGCACGACGCTCTAATTCCTCCTCGGAGGTAAGATGAGGAGGGGTCACTTGATCATCTTGAGCGCCGTCTTGAACATGATCTTCATCTTGAGCATGCTCGGGGAAGAGAACTTGACCTTGGGCATCATTTAAGGTGATATCACCGTCTTGAGCACGATCTTGCCCTTGGTCTTGTTCTTGAGGTTGAGGGCCTTCACTTTGTTCTTCGAAGCGTGTGGGCCTTGGGTTGGTGATGGCTCCACTTGAGTGGAGCATTGTCCTTCTCCTTCGGCCACAAGGGGTTCCTCAATGGGTAGGATAAAGCCAACTCCCATTCTTCTTATGGCTTGGGGAGGAATTTCATCACCTACATCACAAGTGCCACTTTGCTCCACTTGGGAGCCGTTATTCTCATCAAACTCCACGTTACACGTCTCCTCAATAAGTCCCGTGGATTTATTGAGGACACGGTAAGCATGAGAGTTTGTAGCATAACCAACAAATATGCCCTCAAGAGCTCTAGCTTCAAATTTAGACAAACACACACCTTTCTTGAGAATGAAACACTTACACCCGAACACCCGGAAGTACTTGAGGTTGGGCTTGTTGCCGGTGAGTATCTCATAAGGAGTCTTGTTCAAGCCTTTGCGGAGATAGAGCCGATTGGATGCATGACAAGCGGTGTTGATGGCTTCAGCCCAAAAGTTGTATGGAGACTTGAACTCCGCCATCATGGTCCTTGCCGCATCCATCAACGTCCGGTTCTTTCTCTCCGCAACACCATTTTGTTGAGGGGTATATGGTGTGGAATATTGATGCTTGATTCCCTCATCACTAAGAAACTCATCCAAGGTGTAGTTCTTGAACTCGGTGCCGTTGTCACTTCTTATAGTCAAGATCTTTGCATTATGTTGACGTTGAGCTTCATTTGCAAAGTCGATGACGGTTTGTTGAGTCTCACTCTTCCTCTTGAAGAAATATACCCAAGTGTATGTCGAATAGTCATCCACAATCACCAAGCAATACTTTCTTCCTCCAAGACTATCGAATGATGGTGGCCCAAAAAGATCCATGTGAAGGAGCTCCAAGGGTCTCTTTGAGTATATGATAGTCGTGGGAGGGTGAGCCTTCTCATGAAGCTTTCCTTCAATACAAGCACTGCAAGCACGGTCTTTGGCAAAACTAACATTTGTTAGTCCACGGACATGGTCCCACTTGAGAAGACTTTGCAAAGATCTCATATTGACATGGGCTAAAGGGCGATGCCAAAGCCATCCCACGTCAACTTTAGCCATTAGGCATGTCGCGGTCTTAGTGGGTCGCTCCGAAAAGTTAATCACATAGAGACCGGTTTCGACATGCCCAACGAAGGCTACTTTAAGAGTCTTGCTCCACAAGAGGGCCACGGTATCAATGTCAAAGAAAGTAGCAAAACCCATGGCTGCAAGTTGACGAACGGAAAGCAAATTGTATGCGAGGGACTCAACAAGCATGACTTTCTCGATCGTAAGATCATGAGAAATGACAACCTTGCCGAGACCCAATACCTTAGAATGTGATGCATCACCCCACTCGACATCGGTGGGCATAGATGGAATCTCTTGCACGTCCACCACCATGTCCTTGCTCCCGGTCATATGATTTGTTGCTCCACTATCGAGCAACCATGATCGCCCACCGGAAGCAAACCCCTACAAGAGATCAATGCTTGGTTTTAGGTACCCATTTGGCAATGGGTCCTTTGATGTTAGTAACGAGGGTCTTAGGAACCCAAATAGACCATTCAATGTACTCATAAGAAGAACCAACAAATTTAGCATAAACATGCCCATCACTAGCACGGCACAACACATAAGAGGGGTTAAAGTCACGGCTAAGTTCATGGGGATGACGTTTTCCTTCTTGACATTGCCACCCTTTGCACGGTTCTTCTTCTTTCTTGAAGCACCCTCTCCCTCCCTCACAAAAGTTTGCTTGAGAGGGGAGGTTGCTTGGTCTTGTCATTCTTCTTCTTGCTCTTGGGCTTGGCGCGAACCCAATCCCTCCTTGTCCACAACTTCCTTTTGATTACTCAAAAGGTCGTTAAGGTTCTTCTCACCTTGAATGCATGTGACAAGGCCCTTTTCAAGTTGCTCCTTCAACTTAGCATTCTCCTCAACAAGATGCACATGCTCACAACAAGGGTTAGTAGCATTTGCATTATCAATCAATATCATATGAGGAAAGGTGGCTTTCTCCTTGGTTAGCTTCACTTGGAGTTGATCATGAGACTCTTTGAGACTAGCATGAGCACCCTTCAAGACTTTGTGAGCCTTGTCGAGAGTGTCAAAGTCCTCGTTGAGTCTAGCAAGATCAACTCCAAGCTTTGCCTTCTCGGAACTAAGCACACGAGACACAACAAGAGCATGATCAAGGTCTTTCTTTAATTTAGCGTGATCATCATTGTGTGACTCCTCAAGAGCCAAACGAAGACCACACTCTTCCTCAAGAGCATTGGAAAGATCCGAAATCTCATCGGCATAGTCACGACTATGCCCTTCCATCTTAGAGATGGTTTCTTCACGAGTCTCGATCATGACATTGACTTCACCAAGTTGTTCCAAGAGAGCAACGAAGTGCTTCTTGGATTTCCCCTTGAGTTTGCTCATAAAGATCTCAAATTCATTTTCCTCTACATTAGTCCCCTCATGTTCATCAATGCAATCCGTCAAAGAAGAATGATTGATGATGGTAGTTTTGATGTTGGGGGTTACCTTGTTGGTGGCTTTAGCCATGAGGCACTTGACGGTGATGCTTTCATTGGGTGATCCGAAGAGAGACACCCGAGGAGTCATTGCAATGGCCACGGAGGCCATGGCAACCGATTCACCATCCTCATCATCATCATCATCCTCATTGTACTCTTCTTGAACCACCAAGGCTTTGTGAGGGGTCTTCTTTGGGAAGTTGCTCTTGTTGGGGAAAGACTTGGCCTTGTCCTTACGGATGAGCTTGCCACCATTGTCTTCCCTCTTCTCATATGGACACTCCGCAACAAAGTGACTCACATTGCCACAATTGAAACACGTCCTCACTCGTTGCTTGCCCTTAGAGCCACTTTAATTGCTCTTGTTGAAGTTGGGCCTTGAGTTCTTCTTGCTCCAAAATTGTCTTGAAGCAAGGGCCATGTGTTCATGATAATCATACTTAGTATCTTCGAGGTTGCTCTCTTCTTCTTCCTCCTCTCCATCTTCTTCGACACAGATCTTGGCCTTCAAAGCGAGGTTGGGCTTCTTTGCTCTTTGGGAGCGAAGCACCGCATTGTCGGCGGTCTTGTCCAATATGCTCATAGCCACAAACTCATCCAACACATCACTTGAGGACAAGGTGTGGAAGTACGGTCGTTGACGGATGACGGAGGACATGGCTTTGTGGTAGGGCATCATTGCCTTGAGAAATTTGCGCTTGATCCAGTTGTCATCAGTGTCCTTACTTCCATGATCCCGGAGGGAGAAGGCAAGCTTGGTTACTCTCCGATAGAGCTCACGAGGTTCTTCTTCTTCCTTCATTGCAAACTCATCGGCTTCATCTTGGACCACTTCATAATTGGAACATTGAATGCTTGCGCTTCCTCGATACATGGAAACCACCTTGAGCCAAGCATCTTTGGCACGGGTGTAAGGCCGGAGATGAGGAGGTCTTCGGAAGGATTGCTTCTTGGATGATGAAGAGAGCATTCTCATTGAATTGATGGTCCACGACCTCTCTAGGGGAAAAGTTGCTCGGATCATGCGGATAGAAACCTTCTTCAATGATTCTCCAAAGCTTAGTGTTCACATGATTTAAATGACGCTTAAAACGATAGACCCAAGAATCAAAATCCTCCTTTTTATCAATCTTAGGTGGTGGACCGGCATGATTCAAATGAGTGGAAGGAATCGGTCCACCATAAACGGGAGGTTGCACATGGGCGAAGATGCGGTGCCATTCTTACCACTAGACGAGGGGCTTTCTCACTAGTAGCTTCCCCTTATCGGAGTTAGCATCCGCTCCCGTGTTGGCGGGATCACCCACTTTCACGGGTGCGGTGGAAAGTTTAAGCCCTTCTAGGAATTTCTTAAACATGTCCTTGACCTCGCTCGTCATGGAGTTTTTCAATGTGTCCAACGCCACATTGAATTCCTCACGAGATCGAGGTACTCCCATCTTCCGTAGATGATGTCGGATTCGCACCGGAGTGCTCCCCACATCATCTACGACGTCAACTCATACTCTCACGGACGGTAAAGTCCTTAAAAAGAGACGAGGCTCTGATACCAATTGAAAGGATCGATATGGTTGACTAGAGGGGGGGGGGGTGAATAGGCAACTAACAATTTTTAAGATTTTATTTACCTATTTAAACTTTGCAATAATAAAGGTTGTCTAGATGTGCAACTAGGTGGACAACCTATATGATGCAACAATACAAGCACACGAGCAAGCAAGGATAGGAACACAAATAAGCTTGCACAAGTAAAGGGATAAGATAACCAAGAGTGGAGCCGGTGGAGACGAGGATGTGTTACCAAGTTCCTTCCTTTTGAGGGGAAGTACGTCTCCGTTAGAGCGGTGTGGAGGCACAATGCTCCCCAAGAAGCCACTAGGGCCACCGTAATCTCCTCACGCCCTCGCACGATGCAAGAGCCGTGATTCCACTATTGGTGCCCTTGAAGGCGGCGACCGAACCTTTACAAACAAGGTTGGGGCCATCTCCACAACTTAATTGGAGGCTCCCAACAACACCACGAAGCTTCACCACAATGGAATATGGCTCCACGGTGACCTCAACCGTCTAGGATGCTCAAACACCCAAGAGTAACAAGATCCGCAAGGGATAAGTGGGGGGAATCAAATATCTTGTGGTGGAAGTGTAGATCGGGCCCTTGTCACCCAATCCCGAGCAAATCAACAAGTTTGATTGGCTAGGGAGAGAGATCGGGCCAAAATGGAGCTTGGAGCAACAATGGAGCTTAGAGAGGGAAGAGGTAGTCAACTAGAGGTTGAAGAAGCCCCTTATATAGTCGTGGAAAACATCCAACCGTTATCCACTTATTCAGCCTGCAACCCGCGGTACTACCGCTCCAGGGGTGCGGTACTACCGCGGGGCAGCGCGGTACTACCATGGCCAACCACGGTACTACCGCGGCAGCAGCACAAGCCGGGACTAGCCTGACTAAGGGCAGTACTACCGCTTGCGCGGTACTACCATTTCCTTGCGGTACTACCGCAAGGCGAGGAGTCACGACACGAGAAGGGCGCGGATGAAATAAATTACATCCGTGCCAACTTCCGCTGAAACTGCGGTAGTGCGAAAATCCGACGCGGTACTACCGCTCCTTAGGAGCGGTACTACCGTAGCGCGTGCCTACTACCGTGAATCTACGGTACTTGGTAGGAGGGCCACGGTACTACGGCTCATAGGGAGCAGTACTACCGTGGGCCCCCGCGATACTACCGCGCTGGACGAGCGGTACTACCGTGGTGGGCGCGGATGTAAAAAATTACATCCGCCCTACTACCGCACCGGAGCGGCACTAGGTCTGGGAGCCGCGGTACTACCGCTCCTGAGGAGCGGTACTACCGTGGCACCCCGCGGTACTACCGCGTCTACCTGCGGTACTACCGCAAGCACAGTGGCAATGTCAGATTTCCGCAACCACGATAACGAAGGGAAGCTCCAAAGTGCAGGGAAAGGAGGGACAAGTGTACGTGTTGATTCCGCCCTAACCTTTTCGACGCGGACCCCCTCTTAATAGTACGGCTCTCCTACGACTCAAATCCACCAAAAAGAAACGTAGGACGACGCCGTCTTCAATAGTCTCCGAGGGGCACCGAATCGTATCGAGCCTAGAGATGAACCATCTGAGAAACTCAAAGCATACGATTAGTCCGCAAGAGTATCATCATCAATCACCAAAACACTTACGGGATAAATATGCCCTTACAAGTACCTATCATCGTTTCATTGTGCGTACGTACATGTCAGACCCGCTTTACAGATTAGATGCTCACCAAATAGAAGAATCCGTAGGACACTTCCATCATCGACGTTGAGGTCCGAGTATAATAGCACATGCTACATATTGTGGCTTGGATATTGGATCCAATTGCAGCTTCATGTGGTGGTAAGGAGGAAAGCGAGACGGTTCATGTGTTGTAGTACGTTGCATGTATCAATCACACCAGTCCTCCCTTTTCACATGCATTTGCAAATTAAATGTGATGGTGCTTGGACTGAGTGGATTATTTTGTGTGTTTCTTGGGCAGCACAGACAAGTTACACCTAGGCCTGCTTGGATTGCTTGTTATTTATGGAACCTGGCATTACTGTTTGCCGGTTTTTCCCTCCGAACAAATGCATGTGGTAAGTAGTACAGTAAGAGTAGTAACATTTCTATTCCTATCAACTTTGGAAGCTATATGTTTGTTTCTCTGAAAAGGTGGGTTGGCCCTTAGGGCAAACAATAGTGCCAGGTTCCATTGTGGAACGGTCGTTTGCCGGTGACCTTTGTTCACTATAGTACGAGTGACGGGCGCATCACATCCATGCTCATGTCAATGAGTCAGTTAGAAAACTGCTCCAAATAAATTAGTGATTTCCACTTTATTTCCCTTGAAGCGCAAGAGGAAACAAGATTGAGAATGAATTAAAACACACCAAATGTTTCATTTTTCATCAGTGGCCAGCCACACTTTAAACTATTCCGCCACTTGTATATGCATTCTTCTTCCACATGCACCTGGGTTATAATGTCTACCGTGCAAATGCAATATGTCGTCACATGCATTGTACCATCTATTTACCAGGTACTTGAAAAAACTTATTTTTATCAATTACTTTCGTCAATGGCCATTAGATACTCATCTGGCGGCTAAAAATAGAACGAGCATTGTTCATCTTCAACCTCCACCTTTCTCACGCCACCGCCAGACAACCTAGGCCTAGCCGCCTGCCTCCCCCCCCCCTCCCCCCAATGGCTATTGCCGGCCCACCCTCCCCTCGACCTTCCCACACCGCCGTGTTGGTCGCCACCCCAGCCATGCCTCTAGGCCCCGCCGCACTAGTGTATAACTATGGCGATCCCCTGCACCCCCACCCCTAAGATAGATAATGGGGTTGTAGCTCATCCCTAATTAAGGTAGATAATGAGGCTATGGATTCCCTCTAAGATAGATAGTGGGGTTGGTTCTTCTCCAGCGAGGTCGGACCTCCACATCTCGTGCGCTTGGGAAGGAAAAAAATATCTGAGGCAACAAAAAATTCCAGGTACCCGAGAAATAGCAAACAGTTTTGCTAGAACTCATCTAGATGAGATATAATTTGGTCTCATCCATCTTTCATAGCCATTGGATATGATGCTATAAGATACGTGTGTGTTGGGTTGTTTTTGTTCTTGATTTCCAGATGAATGAGACCAAATTATATCTCATTTAGATGAGTTCTAGGTACTCCCAATAGCAAAACCATACAAAGAAATATTAGGCAGCATTTCTGAAAGTTTCACTAACCTCTATCGCTATGCCGTATTGCCATGTCATCTAAAAAGTTTTAGCCCAAACAAACAACACACTATTTAAACGTAGCGGCAACTGCATGCTGACTAGTGCAGTACTAGATGGAGCATAAATAACTTCGGTGTAGCACTATTCTATCCTGACCTGTGACGCGTACAGCGCCATAAACTAATGATTTAGACACCCTCCCATAGTTTAAGCACCTACAAATAGGCCAAACCAGCCACTGACGCCCACCATCCCAATCATCTCAGCTCATCTCATCGCGACATTAAAGCAGTGCAATCTCTCTCGTCCATGGCCAAGATCCAGCCCCTCGCTGCCGCTGCCTCACCGTCGTCCTCTGATGATCAACGGAGCCAGCAGGCGTACACGGTGTGGATGAAGTCGCTGGTCTACAACGGCAACGGCTGCGCGGTGTACGGCCCCGACGGCGCCGTCGCCTTCCGCGTCGATAACTACGGCTGCAGGGGCGGCCGCGAGGTCTTCTTCATGGACCGTCAGGGGAACGCTCTCATCAGGATCGGGCGCAAGGGCTTTGGAATGTTCAGGAGGTGGGAGGTCTGCCGGTGCGCCCACAACGGCGGCCAGGAGGAGGAGGCCATGTTGTTGCCGCTCTCTTTCTCTCACTCACACAAACGAAGGTGAAAGATGGAGCACACAATATTTTTCAGCGCACAAACGCCTCCGCCGCACGAACGGCGCCTCGGCCGCACGAACAGCCTCACTTTACTGGGCACATACCCGGGCGCGGCAACACACCGCAGCCTATCCAGAGGAGATCTCTCACAACCGACCCGGCACATACCACAGTCCCGGCGGAGACTACCTCATCTCTGGCTCCTAGGCTTGGCTCATACCGGCGCACTTCAATCAGTACATGGGAGGGTATTTATACCCGTGCACACACACCAGGCTAGCTACCACGCACGCACGCACTGACTTGGCTTGCCGCTGCATGCACTCGGCCACACCGGAAGTCACGCACGCACTAGCCTAACAGCCACCACATTAGGCCACTAACCCATGCACTAACTACTCACTGGAATATCTCCACGATCAACAAGATCCAGCTGTGCAGCTAACAACCATGCATGCATCAGCACAACGGCTCGTCTGCCACGGGCCCACTTGTCGCCGCGGCTTACAGCGGCCAACAGGCCACGCCGTGGTTCACCGTGCGCCGGGCCGAGAAGGGCGGGGCCGCCGTGGCGATGCACGGCGGCATGGGGACGTGCTACACGATCGACGGGTGCTCTGCCTGCAAGTCGGAGTACAGCGTACGCGGCATGGATGGCGCGGTGGTGGCACAGGTCGCACGGAAGCACACGCCGGCGGGGGTGGTGCTGGGGGAGGACGTGGTGACGCTGACGGTGGCGCCGGAGGCGGATCACCTGCTCTTCCTGGGTTTGGTCGTCGTGCGTGGCCTCATCAACCGCTCCTTGTGATGGATGCCTGAAATGGCAAACCTCTTCTTCTCTAGCTAGGAACGTAGTACATGATGAGAGTGAGAGTACCTGTAGGCAGTTCATGTGGAAGCTTTTTTTCAGACAAACAATTCAGGAAGTTTTTGCCCGAACTGAAGACATTGTGACTCCTTTTGTGGATGTTTTTTACCCTTTCTCAAAGCGTTTTCAATACCAAAATCTCAACACATTGAATTTATACAAGGTTATTCACTGATTGTATAAATATTTGGATGTGTTTCTTCGACTGCAGCGATAATATTTTTTCTTTTTGAAAATGAGGTTGACCTGGCCTCTGCATCATTGTGATGATATCTACGTATGTACTTCATAATTTATGTCAGAAAGAGATCCAAAAAGTTTTAATAAAAAAGGTCAACAATTCAAGCAGCGACAAACATAGCCAAACTGACAAAATTAGACAAAGTGGCAGTAGGAAGTTTAATTTAGACGTAATGAAATTAGTCATATAAAAACCCATTGGACTTATTTAATACAAAAAAAAACTTCACCTTTTGAAATTCTACTGGATAATATTTTCCTAATGCCCCCTCACTCATCCAGAAGTTCATTGTTTTTTTCTAGGCCAAAAGTCCATGCTTGCATAAACAAACAATACTATAAGAAAGTCCAATCCTCCATGTGAAAAAAAAACTTGATGGACCCATACAAAACAATTTGAAAGACTCAAGGTGTTTCTAGAGTAGTACTACAATTTAGTCCAACCTTTGGCGCAGATGCAGTCATTCGTTGATTTTTTTTCGACAAAGGGTGATTTTTATTGACTAAAATGGAGCATATGTCTATGGGTATGTATGGTTTCAGTCTGCACAAATACAATTCTTTCGGAAAGAACCTTTCGGTAGCATATGTCTATGTACCTTTTTTCCGAGTTAGTATTTTAATTCCGTCATTTGGATGTCACTCACAACCTCGTTTTCATCTTGTAATTTTTATACAAACCAATTGGGCCCGGAGCTATCTGATTTGACTCATTTTTGCCCTTTGGAAGACGTGTTAATATATATGGATGGTAATACTAGTTAGAGAAAACATTTAATGGACGACCAACGTAAAGATTGTGAAGCATTGGACTTTTGGGTAACATTATTTACTTACATAAGTATACACTTCTTTTAATGTGCGAGGACCACCAATAATACAAATTCTATTTGTTGTGTTATTTCCTAGGAAAATAATAAATAACTATCTGTTGAAGTCGCCACTAGTAACGATTCGATCAGACATCTAGATTCTTGCAAGTGCAAAATAATAATTCTTAATCAGATGGCAGTCTAAAATTAACTAAGAAAAAAGTTATTTCTTACTCAACTGACTCGATTCCCAAGTGAACCATAGGCAAGCGCATGGTCCATGTGGAAATTTAGAATATAAACACCGACCAAGTTATGATATAGCTAAGCAAACACTCGCCCTTTTTTTCTTAGTTGGAAAATAAAATATACTCTACTCTCATATTTAGAAAATAAAATAATCAGATCTGCACGCAGTTTGTTTCTCATTTATAGTTCTATACATGCATGGAGGATTATGGAAACACGTCTAGCCAGCTGATAGCAACGTGCTTATGAACTATAATACGTGTTAGATATGTGTGTCAAGGATGAGTTCTTTAGGGATACATTTTCGACAAGTGTTGAACTGTTGATTCGACTAGACTATGTTTAAGTACATGGCTAACCTGCATCGATCAGAATCAGATACTCTACTAGCACCGTCCCTTCCTTAATTTGCTTGTCTTTTATAAAGTGATGATGCTACACAAGTACATTGTACACTCTGTTCACGTGTATCTTGCCGATGGAGCATCTATAAGTGAATGATGCTCTTCCATTTGCACGTTCTTGTTGAGGTGAGAATCTGTTCAAACGTGAGCAGTGCTGCATTCGATACGCTACAGCTGAGACTTCTAGAAGGTAGGAAAGGGCGTCGAATAAACGGTGTGTGTGAATGCTGATTTGCTCCGTGTCTTGTTCCAGAGATCAGCTGCTCGACACTTCACTGTTATATTCTTTTCCCAACCTAAGTCCAAAAGAAGAATAGATTAAGCAATTCTTCCTGTTTACATGTGAGGTATATATAGAAGGTTGACACCCTTTTTGTTAGATTATATGTTAGACTTGTAATACAAGTTGATAAAAGCGGCTCGGTTTAGGAAACCCAGGCTAAGTCGGTTTATGACTTAGGCCTTTATATATCTCTTGTACCCCTAATTATCAATATACACAAGTTTCATTAGTATTCTTCATGGTATCAGATCAGTCGTTCCTAGGGCATGGCTGCGCCTCCCACGCCGCCGCCGCTGCCGCCGCCTGGCTTCTTCGAACGCCAGGCTGCTCTCGCTACCGCCAAAGCAAAGGCCGCCTCTATTGCGACCGATGCCTCCTCTTCCACCCTCTCTCTAGCTCTAACCCTACCCACCACCATGAACTATGCCGACATCATCTCCGATGTTAGCCCGTTCATCCCCATTACTTTAGATCTTCCAAAGCACAACTATTATCATTGGCGTCATCTTTTTGAAGTTCACCTCGGCCGCTGCAATCTTCTGGATCACGTCGCCCCCGGCTCCGTTGCCCGGCCCTTCGATCCTCGATGGGTCAAGGAAGACCTCGCCATCATCCAGTGAATTTATCAGCATGTCTCCATGGAGATCTTCAACCTCGTCTTCCGCGACGCCACCAACGCTGCCACCCTTTGGGTGGCTCTACGTCAACTCTTCCAGTACAACATCGACGCCCGCGTCAACACCCTCCACACCGAGCTCCGCAACACCGTTCAAGGCGATTCTCAGGTCGGCGTCTACTGCCAGCGTCTCAAGTCCATTGTGGATGAACTCCACGAGCTTGGGGACCCCATCAACGATCGGTAGCTCATCAACGTTCTCCTCGTCGGCCTCGGCGAACGCTTTGAAAAACAGGCGTCGTTTATCCCCATGATGCGGCCGACCCCCTCCTTCACCGAGGTGCGCTCCATGCTTCAATGGGCCGATCGCGCCATCACCAACAAGGAGTCGCGTCCTCAAGTCTTCGTCGCCACTCCACGGCCCCCGTCTCCTGCACCTGTCGCGCCGCCGACGCCTCCGATCCAGCCGCCTCCCGGCTGGCGCCCAAGTCCGAACTACCGAGGAAAAAATCCAATCTACAGGCCGACATCACTGTCGCCGTCGCCGTCGCGGCCCCCGACTGCACCAGCGCCTCCTCCCAATGCCGCACCGCCACCAGCGCCCCCAGCATGGCGTCCTCCACATGACCCTTGGACAGGACTCGTCCAGGCCTGGCCGATGCCCTGGACTGCCCCCTCTTTGATCGGCGCCCCTGCTGCGTACTCCAGCTCCTGGATGCCGGGCATGCGCCCACACACGGGATCTGCTGGCCTCCTGGGCTCCCGTCCTCTGACGCAGGCGTATCATGTTGCTCCAACGCACTACTACAGCACCCAGGAGCCCTACTTCATCGACAACAGCAGCCTCTACCATCTGCAGCCTCTTCTGCAGTCGTCCTCGATCACGCCGCACCAGCTGCATGGACTGTCGCCGCCATCGACTGCACCACCCCTACTGGCTTCACCGACCCCTCATTGGGACCAAACTGCTTTTTTGCAAGCCATGAATCACTTCGCTGCTCAAGGAACCTCAGGTATGGACTGTATCTTTGATTCTGGAGCCTCTAGCCACATGTCTAATTCGAGTACTATGCTGTCAAATTGCACCTCCTCTCCTTTTTCTTCTATAACTCTCGGCAATGGCTCCACCATCCCCATCTATAGCACCGGTCACACTGAGTTACCCTCCACTCTAAAACCTCTTTTACTTCGAGATGTGCTTGTTGCTCCTGCTCTCATCAAGAACTTAATATCTGTGCGCTAATTCACTTATGATAATGTTGTATAAATAGAATTTGATCCCTTTGGTTTATCTGTGAAGGATCTTCAAACCAAGGAGGAGATTGCTCGCTTCAATAGTTCGGGAGACCTCTATTCTATCAATGGAGCCCCTGCCGCAAGTCCACCCTCATCCATGACGGCCTCCGTCCACCTTCGGCACCAGCGACCCGGCCACCCCAATGCATCCACCACATCATCTCTACTTAGTGATTTTGCTCTTCCATGTAATAAAGATCATCATGATCCCTCGATGTGTGAGTCATGTCAGGAAGGCAAACATGTGCGCCTTCCCTTTAGTTGCTCTAGTTCTTCTAGCACTTTTCCTTTCGAGCTATTACATTGTGATATATGGACGTCTCCTCATACTAGTATTTCGGGTTTTCAATACTATCTTGTTATATTAGATGATTTTTCTCATTTTGTTTGGACTTTCCCTCTATGCGGCAAATTTGATGTTCATACTATTTTTCTTAACTTTAAACAATATGTTTCTACCCACTTCCTTCTACCGATTCAGTTTCTTCAATGTGATAATGGCCGCGAATTTGGCAATTTTAAAAATAGAAATTTCTTTCTTCAACATGGCATTCTTCTTTGTTTCTCCTGTCCCTACACATCTCCTCAAAATGGCAAGGCCGAACGTTCTCTCCGCACACTCAGTGACATTATTCGCACTCTACTCATACACTCATCAATGCCACCAAAGTTTTGGGCAGAGGCCCTCCGCACAGCCACCTATCTTCTCGACATCCAACCTTCTTCTGTCAGTCCAAAAACCACTCCTTTTTACTCTCTTTTTCTCAGCCATCCAAACTACACCGAGCTCCGCGTGTTTGGTTGTCTCTGTTTTCCAAACATCCACGCCACCTCTCCTCACAAATTGGCCCTCCGATCTATTCCCTGCGTTTTTCTCGGATACTCCGATGAACACAAAGGATATCGTTATCTTGATCTCACTACTGCTCGTGTCCACATCTCCCGTCATGTCACTTCCGACGAAACTGTGTTTCCCTTCTCTTCTAGATCATCTACCCAACCTGCAACACCAGTCACTCCTCCCTCTCCCTCTCGCATGCTAAATCCTCTCCTATACAACCCCATTGTCGTCGTACCTTCCCCTGCCAACGTCGCACCAGCACCCAACCCATCTCCTACCGCGGCACATGAAATAACAAAAAACGCTGCCATGGCAGACTTTCCTGAAAACGCTGCCACGGCAGACTTTCCTGAAAACGCTGCCACGGCAGACTTTCCTGAAAACGCTGCCACGGCAGACTTTTCTGAAAACGCTGCCACGACAGCAAACTTCCCCGTGTGTGATTCTTCCACTGCGCCGGGCACCTCCACACATTGTTTACCCCAACGTACTGTTCCTACTCCACCCCCCACAAACAACCATGTCATGCGTACTTGCGCTAAGTCAAGTTTTCGTCTCCAACCCAAAGATCGTCTTAGTCTTCTTGCTGCATCTCCAATCTCTCCTATTCCCAAATCCTACAAAACCGTCATACTTGATCCTCAATGGGCTGCTGCCATGAAAGATGAATTTACAACTTTACTTCAAAATAACACATGGCAACTTGTTCCTCGTCCCATGGTGCAAACATAGTTTCTGGTAAATGGGTTTTTCGCCAAAAATTTCACTCCGACGGCTCCCTAGCTCGTTACAAAGCAAGGTGGGTTTGTCGTGGTTTTTCTCAGCAACATGGCATCGACTATGATGAAACTTTTTCTCCTATTGTCAAACCTAGCACTATTCGCACCGTTCTTAGCATTGACGTTTCTTCCTCTTGGCCCATTCATCAATTTGATGTAAAAATGCTTTTCTTCATGACAGTCTCAACAAAACCGTTTACTGTCAGCAACCTCTTAGCTTTGAGGATCCTAGTCTTCCCAATCATGTCTGTCTTCTTCAAAAATCCCTGTATGGTATTAAACAAGCCCCTCGGGCATGGTTTCAACGATTCTCAACTTTTATTCAAACCATCGGTTTTGTTCCCTCTCTCACCGATTCCTCTCTCTTTGTCTTTCACCAAAATTCTCACACTTCATATTTACTTTTATATGTTGATGAAATTGTTCTTACAGCCTCTTCAGAGCCTTTTCTCCATCACATCATTACTCTTCTCAACAAAGAATTTTCTATGACTGACCTTGGTCTTCTCCATCATTTTCTTGGCATTTCTGTCACACGTGATTCTAAAGGATTATTTCTCTCTCAACGTTAGTATATTCTTGATCTCCTCTCCAAGGTGGGCACACTAGTAGAAAAAGGGCCTATAGTCCCGGTTCATAAGGGCCTTTAGTCCCGGTTCGTGAACCGGGACTAAAGAGTCGGTACTAATACCCTCACCCTTTAGTCCCGGTTCTATCCAGAACTGGGACAGATCAAACCTCCACGTGGCCTGTCCGCTGAGCCCAGGCAGGAGGGCCTTTGGTCCCGGTTGGTGGCACCAACCGGGACCAATAGCATTTCTTTGGCTCTGGTTTTTGTTTTTTTTTCAAAAGAGGGGGGGGGGGTTGGGGGGTTTTGGGGGGTTAATTTAGGTGTTTCATATATTGTGCTATAGCTAGCTAATTAATAGAGAAAAGTGTCCTTTCTTTTGTCCGCGCTTGGTCGACGCTACGTACTATACATACGTATAGAGAGGACTAACTAGACATGCTAGCTAGCTAGTAATTAAGCAAACAGAAGATCGTCATGAACATATATATGCATACAGAGAGAAGTGATATCGACCACCTCTCCTTCTCCGAGAGATTGGTCGAACAACAAGTTCTCGTGATATCTATCCGACGCTACCGGCTACATATATACAATACTTATCTTTTAAAATACGGACGCGTGGTCCACATGGTATTTCCCGTCTTCAGCGATCACATAGTCAAGAAAGAATGCCGCCAATTCCTCTTGAATTGCTCGCATGCGATCTGGTGCTAGGAGTTCATCCCGCTGCCGAAACATCTAATTTTAAGAAAGGGGTCAATACATATATATACATATATATATATATATATATATATATATATATATATATATATATATATATATATATATGAATGAATGAAACTCAACACAAATGATGGTAATAAAATAAAATTGTGAATATTTTTATTTACGCACTGCAAATTGTTTGTCGGAGTAGCCCCTCTCACAGGGCGTGTGGCGGATGGACTCGCAAAGGTAGTATCCACAGAAATCATTCCTTGTTCCTGCCACAACCACTTTACAAGAAACAGAGGTCAATCAAACTGATAATTATATATAGCAAGCACATGCTAAATGGTATTGATGAAACTAGCGCTTGAATCACTAGGAGATGCGCGTGGAATATGCTACTATATAGTACTTACTTTCGGGTGTCTAAATTGCAGCTTCTTCGGTAGTCCCGGAGCTTTTTGGTGAATTTTCCCAAGCCCTGCCATACAAAGAAAACAATTACTTGATATCAGAAATGAACAAAGTTGCTGATATGGTGGATAATGATCGATTTAACTTACTTCTCGAGCATTTCAGTCATTTCCGCATACTCCTTGGGATCTTTTTCGTCTCGAGTCTAAGACAGTTACTACTCCCTGCTCAAGCTTAATCTCTAGGAGAATATAGTGGAACCTGCACGCATGCATAACTCATCAATATTACATTTCTATAACCTGGACTAAATAAGGGAAACCGAATATGCCACAAGACAGTAACACTCACGTGTAGTTGTAAGGAAAGAGTATTGTATTTTGTGTTCATTTATTTCCAACGATCGTAGCAAGTTGGCCTCGGTTTCCTTGGCACGATATTTAACCTCATTTGCATCGATGAGATATGTGTTAATGAACCCAATATCACCCACTTGTTTTTTCTTCATTTCAGCGATCTTCAATCTGCATAATATAGTGAGGATATTTATAAATACATGCAATGAAAGAGCTGAGTTATATAGAGATACTTAATGACAGAAGTAGTACTACTTACAGACAGTGGCAGGTGACCGTTGCTTTATCGATGGCCAATTGATTGAAAAACTGATAGAACTCCTCAAATGGAATAGGCAACAGTTCAATTCCAAGGAGGTCATGCTCCTTTTTAACTCTCAAATACAAAGTATTCCTCCCGTCGAGACTCTTTGCAGGTTTTCATGTACCAATCATGCAATCTTCGCATCATCGTTGTTAGAGAGCTTTCATCTTTGACGAGAGGCTTCCCGTACTCGTATCTTTGTATCTGCACCTCCAAGAAATCAAATTGTACATCGTCGGGCAAGTAATCTTCAGGATTGCCATAACCGGGCACCATCCTCGGATCGACGATGTCGCTAGCGTGCACCTTGAGCGGGGGCACGATTCGCCGCTTGTTCGCCGAGCTGGGCAATTTGTTTCCCAGCTCGTCGTTCTTTCATCCTTTGATCAAGCGGTATTTCCCGATCTCTCCGCCTCGGCAAATGCCTTTCCAATAATGCGCTCATAGTTGCCTTCGGCGGAGACTTGGGTGGTTTTGTCGGGGCAGCGAGTGCGCTTCGCTTTGACCGGATCTACCTTCTCCTCCGGAGGTGGATGTCTCTTTGCTTTCAACCCTTGAAACCAGTCATCCACTTGATCTGCGCGATCTTCGCTTTCCTCCTCGCTCCTCTCAGACGGTAACTTCTCCGAGTCTTCAGAGAAGGACCGACCAGTATCTCCTCCCGTCTTTGGCAAGATTGCTAGACGCCGACAGAAAGCAGACGGGCGGATGTCTTCTTTCCTTGCTTACGAGGCGGAGGAGAAGGACTACGACGCCACGGAGCAGCCGGAGCGGCGGCGGGTCTCTTCCGCCCTTGCCGACGAGGCAGAAGGAGGAGGCTGGCTGCCCGGACGCCGCCGTGCAAAGGCGGAGAAGGAGACGGAGTGCCGCCACGCCGGAGAAGGAGCCGGCCGAGTGCCTGATCATCACTCAGCCGGAAGAGGAGGCGGTGGAGGAGGCGGAGTGCCTGACTCACGGAGGAGGAGGAGGAGGCGGTGGAGGAGGCGGAGTGCCCTGACTCACGGGAGGAGGAGGAGGAGGCGGAGGCGCCCAGTTCGGAAGGTTGATGAGATCCTTCCGCCATAGGCATGGAGTTTTCAGAGCGTAACCCAGCCGATACTCCCCTTCACCGGTAGGGTGGTCAGCCGGAGCTCCTCAAATCCCTCTCGTTATTTCATCGACCATCACCTTAGCATATCCTTCTCGAATCGGCCGGCGGTGAAAAGTTGAGTCGGGTTTAGTGGGATAAACAGAGCCAACAATCGCCTTGACCTTTAAATTGCTCCATTGCGCCATAAGGTGGCAACTTTCAGCATCCGTGATAGCATCCACGGGATAGCTGGCGAGGAGCCGTCAAGGCATGTTGCTCTGGTGAAGCAGCTCGGTGGAAGCCACGCTGCTTCTCCGCCGAGATGGCGGGGTAGCCGGGGAAGCTTCGCAGGTCGTTTGTTGTGATCGGCTGCTTCGTTCCTCTTCTCGTTCCTCTCGCCCCATTACCCTTTCGTGTAGCGCCTGCATTTGGCTCTGCTCGAGTTTCTTCCTCCTCTCGTGGGTTTTGTAACCCCCTGCGGGCGGAAATCCAGCCTGCCACGAAAGGGCGCGTGGCGGGCCTCGTGTCCGTCCGGTGCTCAGATTCCCGAGGGCCATTGTGAGCTCGTCCTTCTCCCCGTCGAACGAACTTCCCTTGCTGCCTTTGCTTCGATATAATGCTTAAGCCTCTTGACTGGTATGTCCAATTGTTCGTCCGTCCAAATGCACTTCCCGTTATAGGGTCCAAGGATCCGCCGCCCCAAGAACCAAGTCCAAAGAACGGTCTGCCAGTTCATTGTCTCGGGTTCGATCCCTTTATCAAGAAGATCATTCTCAGCCTTGGACCACTTAGGTCGGGCTATGAGGTAGCCACGACCCGTGCGATGGTGAAGCTTCTTCTTCGCAGCATTTCTCTTGTTTGTCGCTGACATCTTTTTACTCTTTTCCGATGTCTTGTAGGCCACAAATGCGGGCCAGTCATCTATGGTCTTCTCATATTTGCCCGTGAATTCTGGTGTCTCATTTTTTTTTACATACGTATTGAGGTCTTTCTTCCAATTCCTGAATAGTTCTGCCATCTTCTTAAGAGCAAAAGACTTGATTAATGGCTCTATTACTGGCTTCTCCGGATCATCCTCCGCGGTAGGGTAAAATTTGACTTCAGCTCGGTCCAAAGATCATTTTTCTGCATATCATTGACATAAGACACCTCGGGGTCTTCGTTCTTAGGCTTATACCATTGGTGGATGCTGATCGGGATCTTGTCCCTAACTGTAACCCCCGTGACCGAGCAACAAATGCCTTCTTTGTCCGGTAGGGTTCAATCGGTTGGCCGTCGCGTGCGATTTGTATGATCTCAAACTTTTCATCCGAGCTCAACTTTTTCTTCGGGCCTCGTCTCTTTACCGAAGTTGTGCTCGATCCGGAGGGCTAGAAAAAAGAACAAAGACGAGAGTTAATTAATATGTGTACATATATATATATATATATATACCAAAACAAAGACGAGAGCTAGTCAGCACAGGCTTAACTAATATATATACCTGGCCGGACTCGGTTTGGTGATCACCGGAGCCGTCCTCACGGTCTACTTCTTGCACCGGCATTGGGTCATCGGAGCCATGTAAATCATAGCCAGCTGCTTCTTCATCCTCTCCTTCTAGACCATCGTTATCGACGTTGAGAAACATCATCGAGGAGACGGCATCACTTCCGTGTGCGATTATGTCCCTCAACAACGCTTCTTGTGCTTCGTCTCGGGGGGTGTCCATAGTTTCTACAAATATTTACAACATGGCAATTATTATTCAAACATGACAGCTATGGATATATTAGTGCCAACGTAGAACTAGCTAGATAATCACAATAAGGAATCATATTAGTGGCCTCGACGCTGCTTCTCTAGGGTTTGGGGTGGCCTCGACAACGCTTCAAGGGTTAGGGGGTGGCCTCGAGAAAGCTTCAAGCTAGGAGGGGTATTTAATGTCTCGACCCCCACGTGTTGAAGCTATCGGGAGGGGTCGGCGTTGAACAGTACATCTATGTCCCACAAGTAGGGTAGAGGGTCGTGGATCACCGAGCGGTCGAGGGTCAAGGGTCGAAGATCGCCGAGGGTCGGGAGGTTGCCTAGTGTCAAAGGATTCAACAAAACCATGTCTTCATCATTAGGCGAAAGTAGCAGTGCATGATGGTGCAAGCTCTCCAAAGTTGTTTTGGAGCGGAGTCCCGGATAGGATAATTCGCTTTTTGGTACAAAGTTCAGCAAAAGGCAAATTATCCTATCCGGGACTCCATTCCGTAACAACTTTGAGGACTTCATACCATCATGCCATGGTTACTCCGGCTAATGATGAAGCGATAATTTCTTCAATACTTTGACACTATCGGTACCCTATCGGAAAAGGAAGAAAAGAGGAAGAAGGAAGAAGAAGAAGAAAAAAGAAGAAAAAAAGGAGAAGAAGAAAAGAATAGAGAAGAAGAAAAATAGAAAAAATTCTATTTTTCTTCTTCTCCTCTATTCCTTTCTTCTTCTCTTCTCTTCTTTTTCCTCTCATTCTTTTCTTCTTCTTCTTCCTTCTTCCTTCGGATCCTAGAACCCTCGAACCCTCGACCCTAGAACCCTCGAACCCTAGAACCTCGAACCCTCGACCCTAGAACCCTCGAACCTCAAACCCTTGTGCCTCGAAACCTCGACCCGGCCTCGTGACCCTTGACCCTCAAAACATTGACCCTCGGACCGGCCTCGGCGACCCTCGACCCCTCTGTGACCCTCTCGACCCTCTAGCCTAGTTCCCGACCGTGGACCCCTCAGCGATCCTCGACACCCTCGTTCCCGATAAAGAAGAAGAAGAAAAAGAAGAAGAAGAAGAAGAAGAAGAAGAAGAAGAAAAAAAAAGACAAGAAGAAGAAGAACAAATAGAAGAAAAAAAAGAGGAGAAGAAGAAGGAAAAGAGGAGAAATTTTTGCTTCTTCTCCTCTATACCTTCTTCTTCTTCTTCTTCTCCTTTTTTTCTTCTACTTCCTCTTCTTATTTTTTTCTCGTCTTCTTCTCCTTCTTCCTTCTTCCTTTTTTATTCTTTTTCCTTATTTTCCTTGTTCCTCGACGACCCTAACTCTAAACAGTACAACTTCCTCGACGTCCCCGCCTCTCTCTAATGAACAAAATAAAATCTATCAATAAAAAAAACATCATATTCTATGAAAAAAAGAACATCATATTCCATCCACATCGATCCATGCATACATCATATATATGATCATATCTATGAACAAAAAAAATTCATATGATCATCTATGAACAAAAAAAATCACATATATCCATACATCAATATATATACATTTATGAAAAAATCATGAACATTTATGAAAAAAAAACATGGCGGCGGCGGCAGGGGGGCAGGGCAGGTGCGCGCGCGGGGGCTCACTGTGGGCGGAGGCGACGGCGAGGTCGGGGAGGCGGAGGCGACGGCGAGGTCGGGAGGCGGAGGCGACGGCGAGGTCGGGAGGCAGGCGGCGACGGCGAGGTCGGCGAGGTCGGCGAGGTCGCGGAGGCAGGCGGCGACGGCGAGGGCGCTGCGACGGGGCGGGACGGCGACGACGAGGCAGGGCGACGGCGTTAGCGAATCTTGGTCTGGCGATGATGACGGCGGGGCAGACGGCGGCGAGGCGGCACGGCGGCGATGACGGCGCGGCGACAATGGCGACAACGGCGAGCGGCGACGGCGATGGTGACGACAGGCGTGGGCGGCATGACGGCGTCCGGGCGGCGTCGGGCAGCTCAAGGCGTCGGGGAGGAAAATCGCGATGAATCTGAAATTTCCCAAGTGCTTTCTTATATAGCAAGGGCATTAGTCCCGGTTGGTGCCATGACCAGGGACTAATGCCCCCCTTTAGTTCCGGTTGGTGCCACCAACCGGGACAAAAGGCCAAATTTCAGCAGCCCAAAGGGCGGGAAGCGGCGGCCTTTGGTCCCGGTTGGTGGCACTGCTTGGGACTAAAGGGCATTAGTCTCGGGTCGTGCCACGAACCGGGACTAAACTCCTTTAGTCTCGGTTGGTGCCACCAACGGGACCAAAGGCCTGTGCTGCCCCGCGCCAAATGTTTAGTCCCACCTCGCTAGTTGAAGGGCGCCGACACTGGTTTATAAGCGCTGGTGTGCGTCCCTTTCGAGCTCCTCTCAAATGCAGGCTTCCGGGCCTAATCATGCTACTCTTGCACTGTGGGCCTATTGGGCCTCTACGGGCCTGAATCACAGCCCATGTAGGGTTTCTAGTCGTATTCAGCCGTGGGGGCCTAGTAGGTGGTAGTTTTTTTGCTTTATATTTTATTTCTTTTGCTTTTAGTTTTAGAAAAAATATAAACTTTCTATTAGTGCCATTAGTTTTAAAATTTGAAAACACTTTTTTGTTTTCTTTGTTGCTTTATTTATTTTATTTTGTTTCTACTTACAACAAAATACTTATTGTTGCTATTTTTATTTTTTCAAGTTTTTTTGTTTTGTTTTCTGCATTATTTATTTTCTTTTGGTTTTTGCTTTATTTTTAATTCTTTTTGCTTTTAGGTCAGCAAAATTATAAACTTTCTGTTAGTGCTTTTAGTTTTAGAAAAATATAAACTTTCTGTTTGTGCCATTAGTTTTAAAATTCAAAAACACTTTTTTGTTTTCTTTGTTGCTTTATTTATTTTATTTTGTTTCTACTTACAACAAAATGCTTATTGTTGCTATTATTATTATTTTTTTCAAGTTTTTTTGTTTTGTTTCCTGCATTATTTATTTTCTTTTGGTTTTTTTCTTTATTTTTTAATTCTTTTTTCTTTTAGGTCAGCAAAATTATAAACTTTCTGTTAGTGCCATTTGTTTTAGAACAATTATAAACTTTCTGTTTGTGCCATTAGTTTTATAAAATTTGAATTCTTTGAAATTTGTGTGAATCACAAGTTTGTGAGCTCAACAAAGGCGTAGAGGGACGGGCTTATAAACCGGTGTGAACGTCCTTGATTAGCGAGGTTCTCAAAGTTGGCATAGTATGTTCATGAACAAAAGCGGACAATGGTATCATACTCGTGTGTTACAAAGTTGGCATGGTATCATCATAATAGTTGCGGAGAAAGTCTTCACTTTTTCTTCGCTTGTGTCGCTTTGCTTATTGCTACCGTAACCATGGATAATCTTCATCATTTATCAGGATGCTTGGGTCAGCCTTGACTTTGAAGGGGGAATTTCATGAAACTTTTCATACTCTTGAGACATGTCATCTTGCCCTCCACTCCCAGGATGTCCCTTTTTCACAGAAAAGAACTATGTGGCGCTTTGGCTCATTGTATGATGTATTCGCTTCCTTATCTTTTGTTTTCCTCGATGCGGTAGACATGTCCTTCACATAGATAACCTGTGCCACATCATTGGCTAGGACGAACGGTTCGTCGGTGTACCCAAGATTTTTCAGATCCATGTTGTCATTCCGTCTTGTGGGTCTACCTGCACCCCGCCTCGACAGATTGACCCACTTGCACTTAAACAAAGGGACCTTAAAATCTACTCCGTAGTCAAGTTCCCATATGTCTACTATGTAACCATAATATGTGTCATTTCCCTTGTCGGTTGCTGCATCAAAGCGGACACCGCTGTTTTGGTTGGTGCTCTTTTCATCTTGGTCAATCGTGTAAAATGTATTCCCATTTATCTCGTATCCTTTCCAAATCATTACAATCGAAGATGGTCCCTGGACAACAAGTACAACTCATCACAAACAATGCTGTCACCTCTGAGACGTGTTTCCAACCAAGCTGCTGAAAGTCCTGATGTGTTCACATGTAATCCGATTAAATCGCCTTTGCTCCGGGTGTTTGGAGCGCAGACTGTTCTTGTGTTCATCGACATACAGGGTCACCAAGGTAGAGTTCTGTAGAACTGTGTAGTGTGCTTGAGACCAAGAATATCCGTCCCTGCATATTATTGAGTCTCTTCCAAGCGTGCCTTTTCCAGTCAGTCTCCCCTCATACCGCGATTTAGGGAGACCTATCTTATTAAGGCCAGGAATGAAGTCAACACAAAACCCGATGACATCCTCTGTTTGATGGCCCATGGAGATGCTTCCTTCTGGCCTAGCACGGTTACAAACATATTTCTTTAGGACTCCCATGAACCTCTCAAAGGGGTACATATTGTGTAGAAATACGGGCCCCAGAATGACAATCTCGTCAACTAGATGAACTAGGACGTGCGTCATGATATTGAAGAAGGATGGTGGGAACACCAGCTCGAAACTGACAAGACATTGCGCCACATCACTCCTTAGCGTTGCCATGATTTCTGGATCGATCACCTTCTGAGATATTGCATTGAGGAATGCACATAGCTTTACAATGGCTAATCGGACATTTTCCGGTAGAAGCCCTCTCAATGCAACCGGAACCAGTTGCATCATAATCACGTGGCAGTCATGAGACTTTAGGTTCTGGAACTTTTTCTCTGACATATTTATTATTCCCTTTATATTCGACGAGAAGCCAGTCGGGACCTTCATACTGAGCAGGCATTGAAAGAATATTTCTTTCTCTTCTTTCGTAAGAGTGTAGCTGGCAGGACCTTCATACTGCTTGGAGGCATGCCCTCTTTTTCGTGCAAGCGTTGCAGGTCCTCTCGTGCCTCGTGTGTATCTTTTGTCTTCCCATACACGCCCAAGAAGCCTAGCAGGTTCACGCAAAGGTTCTTCGTCACGTGCATCACGTCGATCGAAGAGCGGACCTCTAGGTATTTCCGATGGGTAGGTCCCAAAATATAGATTTCTTCTTCCACATGGGTGCGTGATTCTCGGCGTCATTCGGAACAACTAGTCCGCCGGACCCTTTCCAAAGATTACGTGTAAATCATTGACCATAGCAAATACGTGATCACCGATACGCATGGCGGGCTTCTTCCGGTGATCTGCCTCGCTTTGAAATGCTTGCCTTTCTTTCGACATTGATGGTTGGTCGGAAGAAATCGGCGATGGCCGGTACACATTCTTCCTGCAGCTTCCCAGGTATATACTATCGGTGTCAAGTAAACAGTGCGTGCATGCGTGGTATCCCTTGTTTGTCTGTCACGAAAGGTTCTTGAGAGCGGGCCAATCGTTGATTGTCACGAACAAGCAACGCCTTCAGGTCAAATTCCTCCTTTTGTGCTCATCCCACGTCGTACACCGTTTCCATTCCACAGCTGTAAAAGTTCCTCAACTAATGGCCTTAGGTACACATCAATGTCGTTGCCGGGTTGCTTAGGGCCTTGGATGAGAACTGGCATCATAATGAACTTCCGCTTCATACACATCCAAGGAGGAAGGTTATACATACATAGAGTCACGGGCCAGGTGCTGTGATTGCTGCTCTGCTCGCTGAAAGGATTAATGCCATCCGCGCTTAAAGCAAACCATACGTTCCTTGGGTCCTTTGCAAACTCATCCTAGTACTTTCTCTCGATTTTTCTCCACTGCGACCCGTCAGCGGGTGCTCTCAACTTCCCGTCTTTCTTACGGTCCTCACTTGTGCCATCGCATCAACTTGGCATGCTCTCCGTTTACGAGCAGACGTTTCAACCGTGGTATTATAGGAGCATACCACATCACCTTCGCGAGAACCCTCTTCACTGGGAGGCTGCCGTCAACATCACCGGGGTCATCTCGTCTGATCTTATACCGCAATGCACCGCATACCGGGCATGCGTTCAGATCCTTGTAGGCACCACGGTAGAGGATGTAGTCATTAGGGCATGCATGTATCTTCTCCACCTCCAATCCTAGAGGGCATACCACCTTCTTTGCTGCGTATGTATTGTCAGACATTCGTTATCCTTTGGAAGCTTCTTCTTCATTATTTTCAGTAGCTTCTCAAATCCTTTATCAGGCACGCATTCTCTGCCTTCCACTGCAGCAATTCGAGTGCGGCACCGAGCTTTGTGTTGCCATCTTCGCAATTGGGGTACAACCCTTTTTGTGATCCTCTAACATGCGATCGAACTTCAGCTTCTCCTTTTGACTTTCGCATTGTGTCCTTGCATCGACAATGACCGGCGGAGATCATCATCATGGGGCACATCGTCTGGTTCATCTTGATCTTCAGCAGCTTACCCGTTGCAGCACCATCGTGCACATCGTGCAGTGCAACTTGATGTTCAGTAGCATCACCGTATTCAGGGGCACATAGTTGTCATCGTACTCTTCTTCCTCGCCGTCTTCCATCATAACCCCTATTTCTCCGTGCCTCGTCCAAACATTATAGTGTGGCATGAAACCCTTGTAAAGCAGGTGGGTGTGAAGGATTGTCCGGTCAGAGTAAGACTTCGTATTCCCACATATAGGGCATGGACAACACATAAAACCATTCTGCTTGTTTGCCTCAGCCACTTCGAGAAAAGCATGCACGCCCTTAATGTACTCGGAGGTGTGTACATCACCGTACATCCATTGCCGGTTCATCTGCGTGCATTATATATAATTAAGTGTGTCAAAAATCATTACAGAACATCATGAATAGATAATTAAATGACCAAATTAATAGAAGTTCATCATCACATAAAAACCAAAGTACATACATAGTTCTCATCTAACAACATAAAGCTCTGCAGAGCATCTAAATTAATTAAACCATACATTGAAACTATGTAAAACATTTCAATGTGAAAACAAATACGATCATAATCGCAACCAAGGTAACAACTGATCCAACGGCATAATGATACCAAGCCTCGGTATGAATGGCATATTTTCTAATCTTTCTCATCTTCAAGCGCATTGCATCCATCTTGATCTTGTGATCATCGGCGACATCCGCAACATGCAACTCCAATATCATCTTCTCCTCCTCAAGTTTTTTATTTTTTCCTTCAAGAAATTGTTTTCTTCTTCAACTAAATTTAACCTCTCGACAATAGGGTCGGTTGGAATTTCCGTTCAACAACCTCCTAGATAAATAAAATCTATGTCACGTTGGTCGGCTTAATTTTCATAAACAATAAATGAACCAATAGTTATGAAAAGATAATATATACCACATCCGAATCATAGACAGGACGAGGGCCGACGGGGGCGGATACCAAAACCATCGCACTATATAAGATGCAATAATAAAAGTAAGAAAATAATACAAGTAAGAATATTTTCCTTTCAGAAAGAAGATAAGAACAAGAGGCTCACCACGGTGGTGCTTGGCGATGAGATCGCCCTTGGTGATCGGCGGCGGTGAAAGGCAGGGACGGGCGTGACGGACCGCTAAACCTAGACAAATATTGAGGAAAATGGAGGTTAGAGGTCGAGCTTGAGAGGAGAAAGCTTAAGTAGTGTGGCTCGAGCATTCCATCGAACACCTTGTGTGCATAGGAGGTGAGCTAGAGCACCACCAAGCCCCCTCCCCTCGGCCGGAAAAAAGCAGGCGGTGTGCTCTGCTCTTCTTGTGAGGGCTATATATAGGCAGCACCATTAGCCCGGTTGGTGGCATGAGCCGGGACTAAAGGAAGCCTTTGGTCCCGGTTCATGCCACCAACCAGGACCAATAGTGGTGGGCCAGGAGCCAGGACCATTGGTCCCGGTTCGTCCCACCAACCGGGACCAAAAGGTCCGGACGAACCGGGACCAATGGCCCACGTGGCCCGGCCGGCCCCCTGGGCTCACGAACCGGGATAAATGCTCGCAGCGCATGCAAGATTGCCAACCTTCTCGCACACCCGTTGACACCACCTTCAAACTATCTTCTGATGGTGAGCACTTTTCCGATCCCACACTTTATCGCAGTCTCACTGGAGCTCTCCAGTATCTCACCCTCACACGCCCTGAACTTTCCTACGCTGTCCAACAAGCTTGCCTTTACATGCATGATCCTTGTGTTCCTCATCACAATCATATAAAAAAGGATCCTTCGTTATCTTAAAGGTACTCTCGACCATGGTCTTCACATCAATTCTTCCTCTCCTACTACTTTGACAGCATACTCCGATACCGACTGGGCTGGTTGCCCAGACACTCGTCGATCCACGTCCGGATACTGTTATTTTCTTGGTAACATTTTGGTTTCTTGGTCTTCAAAACGACAGGTTACAGTCTCAAGATCGTCTACTGATGCTGAGTATCGGCGGTCGCTCACACCGTTGCTGAAACAGTTTGGCTACGCCAATTGCTCTCGGAGCAGCATCGTCCCATTCATCAAGCAACCATTATTTATTGTGATAATGTTTTGGCTATCTACATGTCCAGCAATCCCGTGCAACACCGGCGTACCAAGCACATTGAGATTGACATCCACTTCGTTCTAGAAATAGTTGCTTTGGGGCAAGTCCATGTTCTCAAGATTCCATCTTTCTCCGTCTCTTGTAAAATATTGTATCACATACTTACGCACAGTTGTTGTATGCTATCTCCAAATTATTAACTGTGTGATTAGCAAATAAAAATGATCCTCAGAAGTCTCCCGTCCAAATGATGTATTTTATGCTCCATTATTAGCAGAGTTGTTGATCTGCACAAGCTCCCTATTTCATGGCATGCCCTTGCTTTGTTTAACACTGCATCTCTGGCCATTTTTTTTCGTTGTTCTTCTGAGTTGGGCTAATCAACCATGCATGTGTGGCATCAGTATCCATTTTAATTAGGTCATCATTACAAACTGCCGTTAGCATGCAGGAAATGAACTCATGCGCACTAACATGGTTAGATCATGGGAAACTATGAATGAAGCTTATTTTTTTGTTACTCTGTCAATTGCCATGTGTGAATAACTATTGTTGTAAAACAATTAGTTCATGATGTGGGTTGCGGCCCTAGCTACCTGGAGTGACATCAGAGAAAACGAAAGGGCACAAACACAAGAACAGGGATTAGATCGATCATTAGCGAAACCTAGCTAGCTTTTTTATCTAGCAGCTTAATTAGGTGCAAAATGCAACAAGGAGTACCTATCATCGTTTTGTTGTGCGTACGTACGTGCCGGACCCACTTTATAGATTAGATGCTCACCAAATAGAAAAATCTGTAGGACACTTCCAACATCGACGTTGAGGTCCAAGTAATCGCACATGCTACACATTGCGGCTTGGATACTGGATCCAAGTTTCAGCTTCATGCAATGGAACCGAGGAAAGCGAGACCGTTCATGTGTTGTACGTTGCAGAGCCAGAGCGTTCAGTGCCATGTTGCATATATTGATCACACCAGTTATCCCTTTCCACATGCATTTGCAAATTAAATGTGATGGTGCTTGGACTGAGTGGATTTTTTGCGTGTGTGTGTGTTTCTTGGGGAGCACACATAATTTACACCTAGGCCTGCTTGGATTGCTTGTTGTTTAGACCTACCCTAATCCTACAGTTCTTTTTCCTCTGAACATATGGATGTGGTAAGTAGGATTGTATGAGTAGTAACATTTCTATTCTTACAAACTTTGGAAGCTATAATATGTGTGCTCGTGAAGAAGCCACACTTTGAACTGTTCCGCCACATGTATATGTGTTCTTCTTTCACATGCACCTAGGTAACGATGTCTGCCGTGCAAATGCAATGTATCATCACATACATGGGACCGTAAGCATGTTTTATCAGTCATTTTCATCAATGGCCATTAGATCTTCATCCAATGACTGAAAATAGATCAAGCACTATTCATTTTCAACCTCTACCCTCTTCTTCCTCACCCAACCACCTGCCAACCCAGGTCTAAACGCCTGCATCCGCCCTGCCCTCCCCTCGATTTCTCTCCACTGCCGTGCTGGCCGCCTCCCCGGCCATCCCTCTATGCCCCGTCGCACTAGTGAACAATTCCGGCGATCCCCTGCACCCCCCCCCCCCCACCACCCAACCCAAAATAGATAATGGGGTTATGGTTATGGCTTCCACCTAACTAAGAAAGATAATGAGGCTATGCCTTCCCTTAATTTTAGATAGTGGGGCTGGTTCTTCTTCAGCGAGGTCGGACCTCCACATCTCGTGCGCTTGGGAAGAAGAAAAAAGGTGACTGACGCTTAAAAAAGCAGGTACATGCGAAATAGTAAAATCATAAATAGAAATATTAGGCAGTACTTCTGAAAGTTTCGTTAACCTCTATCGCTATGTCGTACTGCCATGTCATGCTAAAAAGTTTTAGCCCAAACAAACAACACACTATTTAAACGTGGAGGCAACTGCATGCTGACTAGTGCAGTGCTAGATGGAGCATAAACAACTTCGGTGTAGCACTATTAGGCAGCGCTCCTAACCAGTGACGCGTACAGCGCCATAAACTAATGGTTCAGACACCCTCTCATAGTTTAAGCACCTATATAAATAGGCCAAACCAGCTACTGACGCCCACCATCCCAACCATCTCAGCTCATCTCATCTCAAGGTTAAAGCAGACAAATCTCTCTCGTCCATGGCCAAGATCCAGCCCCTCGCTGCCGCGGCCTCACCGTCGTCCTCCGATGATCACCGGAGCCAGCAGGCATACACGGTGTGGATGAAGTCGCTGGTGTTCAACGGCAACGGCTGCGCGGTGTACGGCCCCGACAGAGCCGTCGCCTTCTGCGTCGACAACTATGGCTGCAGGGGCGGCCGCGAGGTCTTCTTCATGGACCGTCAGGGGAACGCCCTCATCAGGATCAGGCGCAAGGGCTTCGGGTTGTTCAGGAGGTGGGAGGTCTGTCGCTGCGCACACAACGGCGGCCAGGAGGAGGAGGCCACGCCATGGTTCAGCGTGCGGCGGGCCGAGAAGGGCGGAGCCGCTGTGACGATGCACGGCGGCGCAGGGGCATGCTACACGATCGACGGGTGCTCTGCTCGCAAGTCGGAGTACAGAGTACGCGGCGTGGATGGCGCGGTGGTGGCGGAGGTCGCGCGGAAGCAGACGCCAGCGGGGGTGGTGCTGGGGGAGGACGTGCTGACGCTGACGGTTGCGCCGGAGGCGGATCAGCTGCTCGCCCTAGGTTTGGTCGTCGTGCGTGGCCTCATCAACAGCTCCTTGTGATGGATGCCTGAAATGGCAATCCTCTTCTTCTCTAGCTAGGAACGTACATGATGACAGTACCTGTAGACGGTCTGTGTGACTATTGTTTTTCAGACAAAATTTTTAGGAAGTTTTTGCCCAAACAGAGGACATTGTGACTCTTTCTGGTGTAGGTTTTTACCCTTTGAAATTGAAATTTCTAAGGGGTTGGGCCAGAAATGAAAGTGGGATTTACAAACAAGAAAAAAAAAAGACTTATCGACCTTAAGGCAGAATCAAACTTGCTCGATGTGTCAGAGCAGGCTGCAAAAGCTGAAGCCGAGCAAAGCTTGCGTACTTCTAGAGAAGAAGAAATGAAATGGGCCTTACATGCTAAAGTTCTTAAGGTCGTCCACGGGGATGATAATACGCAATTTTTTCACATAATTGCGAATGGTAAACATAGGAAAAAGAAAATAATTCAGCTTGAGCAGGATGAAGGAACCGTGGTAGGTCATGAAAACCTCAAGTTATATGTTTCTAAATACTATAAACAACTATTCAGGTCTCCGGTGGGTAACGCGGTGTCCCTGGATGAGTCTGTTGTAGAGGATATCCCTCAACTTTGGTCAGATGAAAATGAGATTTTATCTGCACCGTTTACTGCGAAGTGGGTTTTCGATGCAATATCACAAATGCAACTGAATAAATCATCAGGACCAGATGGGTTCCCTGCGGAGTTCTATAAGAAATGTCGGCACATTATACAAGATGATCTTATGAGTATGTTTCAAGATTTTTTCAGTGGTCATCTAGAACTATTCCATCTTAACTTTGGTATGATAACGTTGTTGCCAAAGAAAGAGGAAGCAGTTCGCATCGAGCAATTCAGACCGATATGTCTTTTAAATGTGAGTTTTAAAATATTCACGAAAGTGGGAACTAATAGACTGACATGGATCGCACATTCGGTGGTGCAACCGAGCCGGACGGCTTTCATGTCGGGAAGACATATCCTAGAAGGGGTGGTTGTCTTACACGAAACTCTCCACGAAATGCATTCGAAGAAACTAGATGGGGTCATCTTCAAAGTAGATTTCGAAAAGGCATATTGTAAAGTAAAGTGGCCCTTCCTTCAGCAGGCAATGTGCATGAAGGGTTTTAAGGAAACCTGGAGGAATCAGGTTGATTCCCTAGTCCAAAAAGGTAGTGTCGGAGTAAAGGTTAATGATGATATCGGGCATTATTTTCAGACTCATAAGGGCTTGAGACAAGGTGATTCGATGTCTTCGCTCTTATTCAATATAGTAGCCGATATGCTGACCATTCTAATTGGCCGGGCCAAGGAGAACAGACAGGTGGGTGGATTAGTTCCCCATCTCGTTGATGGGGGAGTTTTAATCTTACAGTATGCCGACGACACTATTCTTTTCATGGAGCATGATCTCGCAAAGGCCAGGAATATGAAACTGGTGCTACGTATTTTTGAACAATTGTCGGGATTAAAAATAAATTTTCATAAGAGCGAATTGTTCGGCTTTGGGAGGGCCAAAGAGGAACATGAGGCATATAAACAATTGTTCGGATGCGGATTGGGATCTCTGCCTTTCAATTATTTCGGCATACCCATTCATCATCGAATACTTACTAATAAAGAATGGAAATGCATCGAAGATCGATTTGGAAAAAAAACTTAGCTGCTGGAAGGGCAAGCTAATGTCTTATGGAGGTCGGTTGGTGCTTTTTAATTCAGTACTAACTAGTATGCCGATGTTCCTTTTATCATTCTTTGAAGTACCTAAGGGGGTACGGAAGAGACTTGATTTTTATCGATCTAGATTTTTTGGCAGTCAGATGATTTTAAGACAAAATATCGCCTGGCTAGATGGGATATCATTTGCCGCCCAAGGACCAGGGTGGTCTCGGCATTGAAAACCTAGAGATTAAAAATAAATGCCTAATGAGTAAATATTTATATAGGTTATCAGTAGAAGCTGATAGTATGTGGGCTTTGATACTACGAAACAAATATTTACATTCAAAATCTCTGGCCCAAGTTACCGCAAGATCTACCGATTCGCCTTTCTGGAAGGGACTTATGAGAACGAAAGATATGTTCTTTCGTAGGGCCAAATTCTTTGTTGGCAATGGGATGACAAAAAGATTTTGGGAGGATTCGTAGTTAGGGGAGACGCCTCTAGCCCCACAATACCCCACCTTATACAATATTGTGCAACGTAAGGAGGATTACGCGGCTAATATTCTACAGGAGGTGCCCTTAAATATACAATTTAGGAGATCTTTAGTCGGGGAGCCTTGAGCTCCCTGGCTACACTTGGTGAGGCGGTTGATGGAAGTTCAACTATCCGACCAACTTGATTCCTTTCACTGGAAATTAACCAGAAATAGTGTGTTTACGGTAAAAATCTATGTATGTGGATCTAATTAATTCTGGCCCAATCCCAAGATCACTACATATTTGGAAAGTTAAGGTTCCCTTGCGTATCAAATTTTCATGTGGTTTGTCCACAAGCAAGTGATTCTCACCAAAGATAATTTACTAAAGCGACGGAGGGTAGGTGATGCACGATGTTGTTTTTGTGATCATGATGAAACAATACAACACCTATTCATACAATGCCCTCTCGCGAAATTACTTTGGTGGACGATTCATTTAACCTTTAACATTAATCCTCCAACTAGCATTGAAGCGTTATTTGGGACCTAGCTAGCTGGAGTTGATCTACTTACTGCGTCTCGTATTCGGATTTGAATATGTGCGCTTATTTGGGCTGTATGAAACTACAGAAATGATATGATTTTTAACAGACACCATTTTTTAACATTCTTGCAGGTCATCTTCAGAGCTACGGCGTGGATCTGTACGTGGTCCTTACTCACTCCTATGGACTCCAGGGAGCCTTTGGTTACTGGGTGCACCCAGTGAGAGATGGTAGCATGGGCTATATTCAACCGGTTTGGATGGCGGTCTCATAATAGGATAGGCATTTAGTGTTCTAATCCTATCATCCTGCCGGTTGTGGCATTGAGTTCTCTTTTTTTGTTTTCGCTCATCTTGAAAGCTGTAATGGAGCTAAAATCTTGTTATTTTTTAAACCTTTTATTAATAATATGGTCGCGTGCTTCTTTCAGATGCAGAGGCCGGGGTGATCCTCCTTTAAAAAAGGGGTTTTACCCTTTCTCGAAGGGTTTTCAATACCATAATCTCAACAAAATGAAATTCGACAAGGTTGTTCACTGATTGTATAGTATTTGGATGTGTTCATTTCTTAATATATTAGAACTATTTCATACAAAAAATCTTCACCTTTTGAAACCCTACATGGATAATACTTTCCCAACGCCTCCTCGTGCATGCAGAAGTTCATGTATATATTTTTCCGAGCCAAAAGTGCATGCTTGCATAAGCAAACAATATTATAAGGAATTCCAGTACTCCTATATGTTAAAAAAAGGTCTTGATGGCCCCATACAAAATAATTTGAGAGACACAAGAATTGATTTTAGAGTAGTATACACATTAGTCTAATCTTTGGCGCACACACACATAGAACGTTACTCAGTCATTGGTAGGCACAACAAGCATCTGTCCCAATAAATCTGGTGATGAAGACAAAATCCCGCCAAGCTTTTGACGAGTTTCAAAGTGGGTTGGGTGAAATGGTCTATGAATATCACAACAATTATTTGCCTATAGGGTGGGGGGGAGGGTCGTTGCATGAATAAATTGTGCAAGACTTGTTGCAAATGCCGTCGGAGTACATGTATCCATTCTCTGGTAGTTTCGGAGTTTACCGTGACTGGATAAAATGCAACGTTTCCAATGCAAATAAAAACAAAATCAAATCCCGTCATGTGTCATGTGTGAAGACACTCATGTATTCTAGGTTGCATGTATCTTTTTATTTGCATTTTGATTTTCAATATTTAACAAACCAAAAAATCCTAATAATAATAGTTCTAAAATATTTAAAAATAACAGTAATGTAACTACTTAAAATAGAAAATTCAAACCATAAATATTTGAAAGATAAAATACACAATAATCTTAGATATATGAAGCAATTGAAAACTAAAACCTATGTGAACATTTATGAAATATATTTGCAAAAATGTGAGAGAATGAAATCTTAAAGAAACAAATGAAATTGGTTCAAAATCTATGGGATTTTTTAGTATTTGAACTAATTGAATTGTGGCTAAAATAATTGAAATTTTGTGAGTTTTATGAAACATGTTTGAAACTCGTTTGGAACACTCAACTAATTTGTAAAAATGTTTCTGAACTAGACTAAAATGTGAGTGAAATAATTGGATTAAAAAATCTTGTGAGATGTTGTGAATTTTATTGAAAGGTGACTAAAATAACAGAAATTGATCAGATTATTAAGGCAATAGTTATGTAAAATATTGCCCAAATTGATTTAAATAGAACGAAAATAATTAAAAGTTTTGTTATAATTATATTTAAATGCATTGAAATTATTGAACAAATTCAAATTTTAAAAATCACAAATCTTTTTTGGGGAACACATCATGTGTAACAACAAAGCTATTGGTACGATATCAAATGATTCTAAATTTTATAAAAAAACAAATAAAGAAATATAAACTAGTTGAAATGCATGCAAAGATGACATAGCTCCCAAGTTCTTGTTGCAATGAATGCAAATATGTAATTGTATAAGAAATCAGTCTTTTAGTTTGGAAGTTTTTTTTTGAAACGGAGGCAAAGATTACCTCATCTATTTATTAAGCAGAAGTGAATTTCCCAGTTAATTACGGAAAACCGGGTAAAAACCGAAACAACAAGGACCAAGCCCAATCTCAAAGACTGAAACACGCAGGGAGTTTTTAATAATCTAAATTGCCACAAAGAAATACTCCCTCCATCCCAAAATAAGTGTCTCAGTTTTGTACTAACTTTAGTAGTACAAATTTGTACTACTGTTGTGACACTTATTTTGGGACGGAAGGATTAAAATGCATGGCTTTTGTATGGGAGAGAGAATTTCCAAAGTTATGCATGCAAGCATACTTTCTCTTGCACACTTTTCTGAAAGAAATTTCAGCAAGTGCATGCAAAGGCCCACATTGTACTTAGTATTCCTAATTTCCAAGGTCATATTGACAAAAAATGCTTAAAAGGCAATATATATATATATATATATATATATATATATATATATATATATATATATATATATATATATATAGACCTCGATGCAGTAATCAATCACAGATTGTGCTCCGCCATATGGCATTGCCTTTAGAAAATCCGTGTTCTGGGTAACCCAACATCTACATCAATCGATGCACAGAAACAAGACTTTGTTGAAAGTAGTTATCATCCCTGAAAAAATGAGCTGCTCAACATATGTTTACTGTTTCAACTTGCTTTTTAGTAAAATGTTTCAACTTGTTGATCCATATGTTTCAATAGAAGGAAACCTAACTTTCACTAGTTGAAACACGCATTTCATATATGGACTAGGAACTTTTGAAGTACACGAAGGCCATAATTAAAACCGTGACATTCCATGAAAAGAGGAAAAGTGATGGGTTCAAATTTGGTCTTAGAGCAAAGCTTTCAAGCTCCAACACATCAATTTTCGAATCAACCAACTCATATCTATACTGCAAAAAGGGACAAAATATATTTGAGTGTTTTGGCCATCCCTACCACGGCCTAGACCTCCTATGATGACATCTTACCGTGGTGAATGGCGAGAGGCATCCATGGCATCACACAAAATGTGGGCACTATTAGGTCATGCAGTTGTGATGTGCTGAGAAGGTGGGAAAAATGTGGAGGGTTGGCTCGTTGATGGAGCGAGCCCTAGGAAGCTAGCATACAACATCTAGAAGAGACTATCTCTCATGGAGACCATGGATCAAAGAGAGTAGAAAAGAACAAGCACTTTTCTGGAGAAAAGAAGAAGGCTTGGAAAAGAATTTTGCTGGAAATGTGGATTGATGGGAATGTATGAAGAAAGACGAGTGGATACAGCGTGCATACGGTTGTGAGGAATGCCTTTTTTTTTTACTATTTTTGCGTGAACGGGTGCACGTAAATTTGTCTAGGTGATGATGGTTTATATAATTTATATAAATTGGTCAATGAGGTAATATAACATTTGGGTCAACTGTGGTGATTTAGGTCTTGTATGAAGATATTCCCTAATACCAAAATTAAAGCATGGCAAAAATCAATGGTCTATCTTATATACATAAAACAAGAGGCAAACAAGCCATTACGTTGGTCCACATATGCTAATATTTTTTACGCCGTTTGATTAGAATAACAACGGTTGAGATTTAAAGGTTTTTACGTAGAGCAATAAAATATATGTATAAGTAATATTGAACCATGATGTTGTCACGTCTATAGATGCACAGGAAACAAGCGTGGAAAGACTTGCAGCCATTGCATAAGAGACCGTGTCTTACAAGGCTAGGTAATTGGAAACTGAAACATGGCAACAATAACATGTACAAGTTTTCACATATTGCATGTCTGATGCACCCACGTTAGCGTAACCAGAAAAAGGAATACGCATATATGTATTGTTAGAACTTCAGAGGAAGCTAATCAATCAGCCTCCGGCCAATCACGTCAAAACAGCCTCCGATCAAATTGTATAGGAGTAAATGTCACGCTAATGTAAGGAGAGTCCAATTTGGACACATACAACAAGAGATCACGTACACAATGAGAGAAGGGACTTTTTTTTCCTGGAAAATAAGAAAAGAAAAAAACTTCTGTCTGGTCTTTCCTTATATCATGTCTTATCTTAGAAAAAAAATCATGGACGTGCACACCTATTAGTTCTTGAAAGAAGCTCAATCAGTCCAGCCCCAGCGCTCAGCCCGGACACTCGGCTTGCACACTTCGTCTAGGTAGAGCTCAATCCGACCCTAGGGACTAGGGAGAGGAGCGGAGGAAAAATATATTCTACAGAAGAGAATCAGAAGATTGTCAGATTATGAGTATATTCATCAGGCAACAACAGACTGTCAAGTTTACTTTATTCAAGTCGGCAGCGTTTCTTAAAGAAGGGGATTAATTTGTTGCATGCCCATTGCTTGAACGCCGCATAATACAGCAAAATAATTGCGGCATGCTGATGGCCCACATTGAATTACCTAGGCACGAGTACGAAGAAAGTAAAACACTTCTCTTTGGTTGCACTATCTATTTTCATATATAATACTAGAACATATGATCTCTAAATTTTTATGTCTGTTTATTGATTCCTTTTCCTTAGGTATTGTACACAGGAGATCCGATCTACAACATAAGGCAAATTGCATAAGAAGCAAGCAATTTTGGTATCATGTGAGTATATTGTTTGATAAAAAAAAATTCTCTGCGACACCATATAACTTTTGTAATATTATTCACAGCGCATACCCCTCTGTGATAATCACCACTCAATCTGTATGTGTAACCTCCCTTGCCTTATAGGCTACTACGATGTCAAGTGTAAAATAGATTTCAAACCTTCAAATGTATATGAGAATCATATATGTATATTTGTTTTACACAAGGGCCTTACTAAATCCTACGCTCGAAAAATAATGTGTATTCAATTGTACAAGTTCAAGCTTTGAGTGATATTTAATCCAATAGCATGTGGGATATATTATGGAAAATAAAATCCATATTTTATTCATATTCAAAGAAACTCTCATATGTTTGCTATTTACTAACTATTAAAAATATTTCATGAATTCTTTTGTAATTATAGCACAATATGAGTTTTTAAAACTAAACATGAGTTAGTTCTTAGAACATTCAAGAATTGATTTACATATAATTTAATTATATAGCGTTAAGTAGCACAAAACCACTACCATGGAGTTTCTATTCAAAGAAGGTTCCCAGTTTTTATGATTTTGTTTGGATAGTCATAGTATGTCTTATTGGGGTGTAATATATAGTATTTGGCAGTTATCAATATAGTGTAAGTGTGTAACACAAATTACCTTTTGAAGTGTCGTTTCATATGCACGCAATATCAAAAAACTTGCGGGTGTAGAAATTTTGAGACATGATGTGCGACAGTTGCAAGAGATGTGCTGTTAGATTCGGGCTCGAAGTCAAGGACTTCAGATGTAGGCTACACATCAAACGTTTACTAAAGAATTAATCAAACTATATGAATCATGTATGCCAGTAAAATATGCCTCTTTACCGTGGCTTGCTACTTAAGCATAGTTCAATAGTTGTGGAACTATAGTGTATTGAAATTAATTGTAGTTTTCATATCATTTTTCCATAACACTACATATGGTCTCGGGACTTCATTCTTTATCTTCTGGAGATAGATGAACCACATTTTCCCTATGGTATATATGAAACAGAGAGAGAGAGAGAGAGAGAGAGAGAGAGAGAGAGAGAGAGAGAGAGAGGTCTTACAAATATTTGATGAGTGGTAGAGGTTATTACACAACAGGGCGGTTGGTATGCACAAAATATCTGCAATGTGTGATAGAGGAAGAGATCACACAAGTGTTGCACAAAAGTCACGAGTTTCCAAATTTACCATTTTCTTGAAGATCACATAAAATATTGATATAAAAAAATAAACTCCAAATCTTGCAGGAGGGGGAGCCATGGATCACAATGCATTTGTCTACTCATTTTTACATGGACTCAAATGTGGGTTCCTATATTTTATTGTTGAGACTTTTGTCGAAGATTGTAGGTACTCATGAAAAATATTATGAACTTAAGAAGGATTAGTTTAATCTTGATTCTCAGTAAAGAAGTGAACACAATCCGATACAAAAAACAATGATGCTATAAATCTAGCCGCGCAAATGCGCGGGGCACACTGCTAGTTTTTAGAATTTTAACATTAGTCTTTGAAATGATAAAGTGCTGAACCACTGTGTTTCATCATTGTAAAGTGTGTAATCGATCTGTATATTCTTGAAACAACCCTGTGAAGTGTGAAGAACCATCCACCATGTTCGACAAAAAAATGTTCCCAAATAAGAGTTTCTAAATGTTTCACGTGCAACAAACTCTCAAACTAGCTACAATGGTAGAAACTTCGGTATGTTGGCTAAAATCTCTAGGAGAGTCGCCACCCGTTCCAAGCATCGATCACCTGGAGAGAATTGAACCAGAAGAAGAGGATTGCCGTTTCATGATCATCACAAGGAGCGGTTGATGAGGCCACGCACGACGACCAAACCCAAGACGAGCAGGTGATCCGCAGCACTTCCTCCCCCAGCACCACCCCCGCCGCCGTCTGCTTCCGCGCCACCTCCGCCACCATCGACCCATCCACGTCGCGGACTCTGTACTCGGGCTTGCGCACGCCGGAGCACCCGTCGATCCTGTAGCACGACCTTGCGCCACCGTGCATCGCCAGGACGGCCCCGCCCTTCTTAGCACGACGCACGCTGAACCACGGCGTCGCCTCCTCCTCCTCACCGCTGTCCTGGGCGCAACGGCAGACCTCCCAGCTCCTGAACGTCCCGAAGCCCTTGCATGTGATCGTGAAGAGTGCGTTCCCCGGACGGTCCATGAAGAGGACCTGGCGGCCGCCCCTGCAGCCGTAGTTGTCGACGCGGAAGGCGACGGCGCCGTCGGGGCCGTAGACCGCGCAGCCATTGCCGTTGAACACGAGCGACACCGTGTACGCCTGCTTGCCCTCGTGGTCTCCGGAGGAGGAGGTGGAACAGAGACGAAGAAAGGGGCTGGATTTTGGCCATTATCGAGAAAGATTGCTCTGCACTCTGCTGCTGTTGCGACGAAGTAGACGAGATGATTGGGATGGTGAGCATCAATGGCTGCTTCCACCTATTTATACTCACAGCTCGTTCGTTATCACGTGGTCCGTCTTAATTAGTCTATCGGTGCTGTACACATCACGCGTTAGTATTGAACATATAAACCCTTAAGAAGTCATAGGCACGATGAAGGTGGCCACGTCGTCTTTAATTCGTCATGAACAGTACTCATGCCATCGCCTGTAAATTCCGTGCCCCGTCAGGGGCATTTTAGTCTTTTCACCTTTGGGTATAAAAAGCAGCCCGCCCGTGGAGAAGCCCTAGCCGCCGCCTCCCGTCCCACTCGCCTCCCCTCCTCGTCGCCCCTCCTCCTTCTCCTTCCCCGTCCTCGTCGCCCCTCAAATTCACAACCACTCAACTAGCACGACTTTGATATTATCACCTTCATATCTCAAAACAATTATCAAGCATCAAACTTTTCTTAGTATCCAACACACTCATAAGAAAGTTTTTACTATTTTTGTATACCTAGCATATTAAGATTATTTAAGCAAATTACCATTCTATTTAAGACTCTCAAAATAATCTAAGTAAAGCATGAGAGATCAATAGTTTCTTTAAAAGAAATCCACCACCGTGCTCTAAAAGATATAAGTGAAGCACTTGAGCAAAACTATATAGCTTAAAAGATATAAGTGAAGCACATAGAGTATTCTAACAAATTCCAATTTATGTATGGCTCTCTCAAAAGGTGTGTATAGCAAGGATGATTGTGGTAAACTAAAAAGCAAAGACTCAAATCATACAAGACGCTCCAAGCAAAACATATATCATGTGGTGAATAAAAATATAGCTCCAAGTAAAGTTACCGATGGAAGTAGACAAAAGAGGGGATGCCTTCCGGGGTATCCCCAAGCTTTGACATTTTGGTGTCCTAAGATTATCTTGGGGGTGCCATGCGCATCCCCAAGCTTAGGCTCCGGCCACTCCTTGTTCCATAATTCCTCAAAAGATTTCACCCAAAACTTGAAAACTTCACAACACAAAACTCAACAGAAATCTCGTGAGCCCTGTTAGCGAAAGAAAACAAAAGACCACTTCAAGATACTGTAATGAACTCATTTTTTATTTATATTGGTGTTAAACCTACTGTATTCCAACTTCCCTATAGATTATAAACTATTTTACTAGCCATAGATTCATCAAAATAAGCAAACAACACTCGAAAAACAGAATCTGTCAAAAACAGAACAGTCTGTAGTAATCTGTAACTAACGCAAACTACTGGAACTCCAAAAATTCAGCCAAAATAGGAAGACGTAGGCAATTTGTTTATTGATCAGCAGAAATTGGAATCACTATTTTATCACGTTCTGGTGATTTTTGACAATTGTTTTCGTGAACCGAAAGTTTCTGAAAATTACAGCAAGATCAAATAACTATCATCCAAGAAGATCCTATAGGTTTAACTTGGCACAAACACTAATTAAAACATAAAACCACAGCTAAACAGAAGGTAGATGGATTATTTATTCCTAAACAGAAATAAAAACAAAAAACTAAAAATAAAATTGGATTGCCTCCCAACAAGCGCTATCGTTTAACGCCCCTAGCTAGGCATAAAAGCAAGGATAGATCTAGGTATTGCCATAGTAATAGGATAGATCGGTAAAGCTCATCTCATACTCTCTACGTTCGGCAGCAAGTTTTCTTTGGGGCAAGCAAAAGTAATCAAAAGGGCTAACTTTAATGGGACAGAAGTCCCCAAGATCTATTTTAGGATGTATAGGTTCCTCTTTCGGCCCTTCGTAATGCACAACCAATTCATCATTATAAGCATTCTTTTGGCAGAACTTGGTGAGCCTATACTCAAGAGAATATCCTAGATCATTATTTCGAATAGCCAAATCATCATTAAGTTCAGAAATTCTATCAACTAGAACATTGGTAGGAACCCTTTTCTAAGGTTTTCATTGAAAGCAACATAATCTAGAGATTGAAAACACATTATTTCTTCTTGATCAAAGAGGATAGCTTCTATGGGAGGACGGCCACCGTCAACCCTATAATGCGCAAAAATTTCTTTGACCTCTTTTATTATAAATCTGAACTCATTAGCCAAAAAGATTGTAGCGGCATGCTTAACAGAAGAATGCTCAATATTAGAGAATTCTAGGAAATTTCTTTGTATGCAAGGATGCATGTGCATAAATTGCCTTTCAAGTTCAATGATAAGCATGGCAATAGCGTCCGAAAGACTACTAGTTCTATGGAGAATAGAACCGCCCATAGAAGGCAAAGCACCGGCACAAGTAAAGTAATCTTTAATAACTCCTTTTCCAATAATATTACCACTACCAATTCGAAATCTTTTGTATGCAAGGTAGGGGGTTCTTCAGCAGGAGCATCAGAATTTTCTATGATATTATTATGGTCCATATCGACAATAATTTCCCCAATTTCAGACATAACGACAAACAAGCAAACTAACACACGAGCAAAAAGCGAACGAGAAAAAGGCAAACGGAAAAGAGAGGGCGAATAAAAGGGCAAGGGTGAAGTGGGGGAGAGGAAAACGAGAGGCAAATGGCAAATAATATAATGCGGGAGATAAGGGATTGTGATGGGTACTTGGTATGTTGACTTTTGCATAGACCTCCCCGGCAACGGCGCCAGAAATCTTTCTTGCTACGTATTGAGCTTGCGTTGGTTTTCCCCGAAGAGGAGAGGATGATGTAGCATAGTAGCGTAAGTATTTCCCTCAGTTTTTGAGAACCAAGGTATCAATCCAGTAGGAGGCCACGCGCAAGTCCCTCGTACCTACACAAAACAAATAGCTCAACGCAACCAACGCGATTAGCGGTTGTCAATCCCTTCAAGGTCACTTACGAAAGTGAGATCTGATAGAGATGATAGATAATATTTTTGGTATTTTTGGTATAAAGATGCAAGGTAAAATAAAAGGCAAAGTATAAAGAAAAGATAATAAAGCGTAGGAAGATTAATATGATGAGAATAGACCCGGGGGCCATAGATTTCACTAGTGGCTTCTCTCAAGAGCATAAGTATTTTACGGTGGGTGAACGAATTACTGTTGAGCAATTGACAGAATTGAGCATAGTTATGAGAGTATATACGTATGATCATGTATATAGGCATCACGTCCGAAGCAAGTAGACCGACTCCTGCCTGCATCTACTACTACTACTCCATTCATCGACCGCTATCCAGCATGCATCTAGAGTATTAAGTTAATGAAAACAGAGTAACGCCTTAAGCAAGATGACATGATGTAGAGGGATAAATTCATGCAATATGATAAAAACCCCATCCTGTTATCCTCGATGGCAACAATACAATACGTGCCTTGCTGCCCCTCATCATCCGGGAAAGGACACCGCAAGATTGAACCCAAAGCTAAGCACTTCTCCCATTGCAAGAACTACCAATCTAGTTTGCCAAACCAAACGGATAATTCGAAGAGACTTGCAAAGATAACCAATCATATATAAAAGAATTCAGAGAAGATTCAAATATTGCTCATAGATAATCTTGATCATAAACCGACAATTCATCGGTCTCAACAAATACACCGCAAAAAGAAGATTACATCGAATAGATCTCCACGAGAGGGGAGAACATTGTATTGAGATCCAAAAGAGAGAAGAAGCCATCTAGCTACTAACTATGGACCCGAAGGTCTGAAGTAAACTACTCACACTTCATCGAAGAGGCTATGATGATGAAGTAGAAGCCCTCCATGGTGGATACCACTTCCGGCGGAGCTCCGGAACAGGCCCCAAGATGGGATCTCGTGGATACAGAAAGTTGCGGCGGTGGAATTAGGTTTTTGGCTCCGTATCTGATCTGTTGGGGTACGTAGGTATATATAGGAGGAAGGAGTATGTCGGTGGAGCTTCGGGGGGCCCACGAGGCAGGGGGGCGCGCCCTCCACCCTCGTGGCCGCCTCGTGGCTTTCTTGACGGAGGGTCCAAGTCTCTGGATCATATCGATGAGAAAATCACGTTCTGAAGGTTTCATTCCGTTTGGACTCCGTTTGATATTCCGTTTCTTCGAAACACTGAAATAGGCAAAAAACAGCAATTCTGGGCTGGGCCTCCGGTTAATAGGTTAGTCCCAAAAATAATATAAAAGTGCAAAATAAAGCCCAATATGGTCCAAAATAGTAGATAATATAGCATGGAGCAATAAAAAAATTATAGATACGTTGGAGACGTATCACTCCCCACCCACGGTGAGCACCGACCCCCCTCTCTGTTCTCTTTTTTTTCATGTATTGAACGTATAAACCCTCAAGAAGTCATAGGCAGGATGAAGGTGGCCACGTCGCCTTTAATTCGCCATGAACAGTACTCGTGCCACCACCTGTAAATTCCGTGCCCCGCCGGGGCAATTTAGTCTTTTCACCTTTGGGGTATAAAAAGCAGCCCGCCCGTGGAGAAGCCCTAGCCGCCGCCTCCCGTCCCACTCGCCTCCCCCTCCTCGTCGCCTCTCCTCCTTCTCCTTCCCCGTCCTCGTCGCCCCTCTTCCTTCTCCTCCCATCGTTGCCCCCTCCTACTCCTCCCACCGCCGTCCCCTCCTCCTCCGCCCTCCCCCCTCCCACCCCCTGCATCTCGTTCGCCCCGGGTGTGGAGGCCAGCTGCTGCACCCACTCCCCTCCTCCAACTCCTCCACCCTCCTCCAATGGCGCTACCTCCCCGGCTCGAGCCCTAGGGCCAGTGCCGCCTGGCACCACCTACGACCGCGGTCGCTGTTGGCAGCACCTTCGCCCGTCTCCGCCTACGCTGCCACCGCCTCTGGTGGCCATCGAAGCCAGGCACCAGCTGCAGCTCCAACTCCACCTCTGCCCCTCCTCCCCACCCACGGTCAGCACCGGCCCCCCTCTCTGTTCTTATTTTTTTTCATGTATTGAACATATAAACCCTCAAGAAGTCATAGGCAGGATGAAGGTGGCCACGTCGCCTTTAATTCGCCATCAACAGTACTCGTGCCACCGCCTGTAAATTCTGTGCCCCGCCAGGGGCAATTTAGTGTTTTCACCTTTGGGTATAAAAAGCAGCCCGCCCGTGGAGAAGCCCTAGCCGCCGCCTCCAGTCCCACTCGCCTCCCCACCTCGTCGCCCCTCCTCCTTCTCCTTCCCCGTCCTCGTCGCCCCTCCTCCTTCTCCTCCCATCGTCGCCCCCTCCTCCTCCTCCCACCGCCGTCCCCTCCTCCTCCACCCCTCCCCCTCCCACCCCCCGCATCTTGTCCGCCCCGGGTGCGGAGGCGAGCTGCTGCACCCACTCCCCTCCTCCAACTCCCCACCCCTCCTTCAATGGCGCTCCCTCCCGTTCTCGATCCCTAGGGACGACACCGCCTGGCACCACCAACGGCCGCGGTCACTGTTGGGAGCACCTTCGCCCGTCTCCGCCTACGCTGCCGCCGCCTCTAGTGGCCATCGAAGCCAGGCACCTTCTGCAGCTCCAGCTCCACCTCGGCCCCTCCTCCCCACCCACGGTGAGCATCGCCCCCCCCCCCCCTCTCGGTTCTTATTTTTTTTCATGTATTGAACATATAAATCCTCAAGAAGTCATAGGCAGGATGAAGTTGGCCACATCGCCTTTAATTCGCGATGAACAGTACTCGTGCCACCGCCTGTAAATTCCATGCCCCGCCAGGGGAAAATTAGTCTTTTCACCTTTGGGGTATAAAAAGCAGCCCGCCCGTGGAGAAGCCCTAGCAGCCGCCTCTCGTCCCATTCGTCTCGCCCTCCTTGTCGCCCCTCCTCCTTCTCCTTCCCCGTCCTCGTCGCCCCTCCTCCTCCTCCCATCGTCGCCCCCTCCTCCTCCTCCCACCGTCGTCCCCTCCTCCTCTGCCCCCCCCTCCCACCCCCCGCATCTCGTCCGCCCTGGGTGCGAAGGCGAGCTGCTGCACCCACTCCCCTCCTCCAACTCTCCCGCCCCTCCTCCAATGGCACTCCCTCCCCGGCTCGAGCCCTAGGGCCACCGCCGCCTGGCACCACCTACGGCCGCGGTCGCTGTTGGCAGCACCTTCGCCCATCTCCGCCTACGCTGCCGCCGCCTCTGGTGGCATCGAAGCCAGGCACCAGTGATACGTCCATTTTGCATCATGCTTTTATATCGATATTTATCGCATTTTGGGCTGTTATTTCACGTTATGTCACAATACTTATGGCTATTCTCTCTTATTTTACAAGGTTTACATGAAGAGGGAGAATGCCGGCAATGGAATTCTGGCTGGAAAAGGAGCAAATATTGGAGACCTATTCGCAACTCCAAAAGTCCTGAAACTCCACGGAATGTCTTAAAATAAATAAAGAAAAATCTTCGCCAAAGATGAAGGCCAGGGGGCCCACACCCTGCTCACGAGGGTGGGGGCGCACCCTACTCCCCTGGGCGCGCCCCTCTACCTCGTGGGCCCCCCTGGTGGCTCTCCGATGCCCATCTTCTCCTATATGAAGTCTTTCGATGAGAAAAAAATCATAAGCAACCTTTCGGGACGAGACTCCGCCGCCACGAGGCGGAACCTTGGCGGAATCAATCTAGGGCTCCGGCAGAGCTGTTCTACCGGGGACACTTCCCTCCGGGAGGGGGAAATCATGTCTTGAATTGGTAAAAGTGCCACTTTATGGTTAATGAAGGTATTGTCTTGGGGCACAAAGTTTCTGAAAGCGGTATTGAAGTTGATAAAGCCAAGGTTGATGCTATTGAAAAGATGCCATGTCCCAAGGACATCAAAGGTATAAGAAGTTTCCTTGGTCACGCCGGATTTTATAGGAGGTTCATTAAGGACTTCTCAAAAATTTCTCGGCCTCGACTAATTTATTACAAAAAGATGTACCATTTGTCTTTGATGATGATTGTGTAGAAGCATTTGAAATACTTAAGAATGCATTAGTCTCTTTTTGTTGTTCAGCCACCGATTGGAATTTACCCTTTGAAATTATGTGTGATGCTAGTGATTATGCTGTAGGTGCTGTTCTAGGGCAAAGAGTTGATAAGAAGTTAAATGTTATCCATTATGCTAGTAGACTCTAGACAATGCTCAAATAAATTATGCTACTACCGAAAAGGAACTTTTAGCAGTTGTGTTTGCTTGTGATAAATTCAGACCCTATATTGTTGATTCTAAAGTAACTATTCACACCGATCATGCTGCTATTAAATATCTTATGGAAAAGAAAGATGCTAAACCTAGACTTATTAGATGGGTTCTCTTGCTGCAAGAATTTGATTTGCATATTGTTGATAGAAAAGGAGCTGAGAATCCTGCTATGCATAATTTATCTAGGTTAGAGAATGTTCTTGATGACCCACTACCTATTGATGATAGCTTTCCTGATGAACAATTAAATGTCATAAGCACTTCTCGTAGCACTCCATGGTATTCTGATTATGCTAATTATATTGTTGCTAAATTTATACCACCTAGCTTCACATACCAACAAAAGAAAAAGTTCTTTTATGATTTACGGCATTACTTTTGGGATGACCCACATCTTTATAAAGAAGGAGTAGATGGTGTTATTAGACGTTGTGTGCCTGAGCATGAACAGGAACAGATCCTACGCAAGTGTCACTCCGAAGCTTATGGAGGACACCACGCTGGAGATAGAACTGCACATAAGGTATTGCAGTCCGGTTTTTATTGGCCCACTCTCTTCAAAGATGCCCGTAAGTTTGTTTTATCTTGTGATGAATGTCAAAGAATTGGTAATATTAGTAGACGTCAAGAAATGCCTATGAATTATTCACTTGTTATCGAACCATTTGATGTTTGGGGCTTTGATTATATGGGACCTTTTCCTGCCTCTAATGGATATACACATATTTTAGTTGATGTTGATTATGTTACTAAGTGGGTAGAAGCTATTCCAACTAGTAGTGCTGATCATAACACTTCTATTAAAATGCTTAAGGAAGTTATTTTTCCGAGGTTTGGAGTCCCTAGATATTTAATGACTGATGGTGGTTCACACTTTATTCATGGTGCTTTCCGTAAAATGCTTGCTAAATATGATGTTAATCATAGAATTGCGTCTCCATATCACCCGCAGTCTAGTGGTCAAGTAGAATTGAGCAATAGAGAGCTCAAATTAATTCTGCAAAAGACTGTTAATAGGTCTAGGAAGAATTGGTCCAAGAAAATTGATGATGCATTATGGGCCTATAGAACTGCATATAAGAATCCTATGGGTATGTCTCCGTATAAAATGGTTTATGAAAAAGCATGTCACTTACCTCTCGAACTAGAAGTATAAGGCATATTGGGCTATTAAAGAGCTCAACTATGATTTCAGACTTGCCGGTGAGAAGAGGTTATTTGACATTAGCTCACTTGATGAATGGAGAACCCAAGCCTATGAAAATGCCAAGTTGTTTAAAGAAAAAGTTAAAAGATGGCATGACAAAAGGATACAAAAGCGTGAGTTTAATGTAGGTGATTATGTATTGCTATACAACTCTCGTTTAAGATTTTTTGCAGGAAAAACTTCTCTCCAAATGGGAAGGTCCCTACGTTATCGAAGAGGTCTATCGTTCCGGTGCCATAAAAATCAACAACTTCGCAGGCACAAATCCGAAGGTGGTAAACGGTCAAAGGATCAAACACTATATCTCAGGTAATCCTATAAATGTTGAAACTAATATTATTGAAACCATAACCCCGGAGGAATACATAAGGGACACTTTCCAGAACGTTCCAGACTCCGAAAAGGAATAGGTATGTGTTACGGTAAGTAAACCGACTCCAAAACAAATTCTAAGGCAATATTTCTCCGTTTTGGAATATTTAGAAAAATAGAAAAATAAGTAGCAGTCCGGGGAGGACACGAGGCCTCCACGAGGGTGGAGGGCGCGCCCTACCCCCCTGGGTGTGCCCCCCTACCTCGTGAGCACCTCGTGTGCCCTCCGGACTCCGTTTCCTTGCACGATACATATTTTGGTCTGTAAAAATTCATTATATATACTCCCGAAGGTTTTGACTCCCGTATCACGCAAATATCCTCTGTTTTTGTTTCAAACTGTCCTACTGCAGGTTAGATTAACATGTCGTCTCAAGATTCAGAGGAGGATTGCCCAGTTTCTTATCGGTCTTTATATAAAAACATATTCAAGGATACCTATCCATATATATGGTACCCTGATGAGGAAGATGAAGATGAACCAGTTCCCCCTCGCTTCAAGCAAGAAACCAAAGAGGCATTATGCAAAAGGATAATAAAGCTTGAGATCGAGAATGATGAGTTGAGGATTGATAATTTCACCCTCAGACGCAAGTTGGAGAAAGAGAAGGGCAAGCCTGCATCATCGACAACAACTCCACCTGCATCACCAACAACAAAGGAGACATAATCACATGGGTATGGGCACTCCCCTTGGCAACTGCCAAGCTTGGGGGAGGTGCCCCGGTATCGTATCTCCATCACAAATCCTATCTTTACCATTTTTTCTTAGTTCGATCCTATTAGTAGTATCTTGATTTAGTAGAATAAACTCATGGCATGATCTAGTTTTGAAGTTTTGCTTTATGATCCCTCTATGTAATCGAGTCCGCGAGTTATATATAATAAAGATTAGTGTTGAGTCAAGGGCTTGATTACTTTGCCATGATCTTGGGTGAATAAAAGAAAAGAATAAAAAGAAACAAAGAGTTCATATTGATCTTATTGAACGTAGTGACTTCACATAGAAAGAGTATGATGATTAAAGGTTGTTGGGAGTTGGCAAATATAGCTTTGGTCATTGTTGCAATTAATAGGAAGTAATAAGGAGAGAGAGGTTTCACATATAGATATATTATCATTGACATCTTTTATGATTGGGAGCACTCATTAAAATATGACATGGTAAAGAGTTGAGGTTGGACAAGGAAGACAACATAATGAGTTATGTTTTCTTACAGCTGAGATAAAGTATGTTGTCATGGATCCTCTACCGTGTTGAGCTTGCCCTTCCCCCTCATGCTAGCCAAATTCTCAGCACTAAGTAGAAATACTACTTTTGCTTCCAAACACCCTTAAACCAGTTTTGCCATGAGAGTCCACCATATCTACCTATGGATTAAGTAAGATCCTTCAGGTAAGTTGTCATCGGTGCAAGCAATAAAAATTGCTCTCTATATATGCATGACTTATTAGTGCAGAGAAAATAAACTTTGTACGAACTTGTTGTGGACGCAATAAAAGCGACGAACTGCATAATAAAGGTTCACATACAAGGGGCAATATAAAGTGATGTTCTTTTGCATTAAGATTTTGTGCATCAACCCTAAACGTGCATGACAACCTCTGCCTCCCTCTGCGAAGGGCCTATCTTTTATTTTTATCCTCTACCTTATGCAAGAGTCACGGTGATCTTCACCTTCTCCTTTTTATTTTATCCTTTGGCAAGCTCAGCATGTTGGAAAGAACATGATATATATATCTAATTGGATATGGGGGAGCATGAATTATTATTGTAGACATTACCCTTGAGGTAAAAGGTTGTGGGGCAAAACTACAAGCCCCTATCTTTCTCTGTGTCCGGTTAAAACTCCGTAACCACAAGTATTGCATGAGTGTTAGCAATTATGAAGGACTAAGTGATAGTTGAGTATGTGGACTTGCTTTTAAGCTCTGACATAGACTCTTTCCGATGTTATGATAAATTGCAATTGTTTCAATGACTAAGGGTATAATTTGTTGGTGCTCAATAAGGTTTCTGATTCATACTTTGGCTTTGAAAAGATCATCAATTGAACATGAGTAATCATATGACATAATATATTTATGTTGCTGTTATGAGAATAATCATGATGCCTTCATGTCCGTATTTTATTTTTATCGACGCCTCTACCTCTAAACATGAGGACATATTTATTGTTATCGGCTTTTCACTTGAGGACAAGCGAGGTCTAAGCTTGGGGGAGTTGATACGTCCATTTTGCATCATGCTTTAAATCGATATTTATCACATTTTGGGCTATTATTTCACGTTATGTCACAATACTTATGGCTATTCTCTCTTATTTTACAAGGTTTACATGAAGAGGGCGAATGCCGGCAGCTGGAATTCTGGGCTGGAAAAGGAGCAAATATTGGAGACCTATTCTGCAGAGCTCCACAAGTCCTGAAACTCCACGGAATGTCTTAAAATAAATAAAGAAATATCATCGCCAAAGATGAAGGCCGGGGCCCACACCTGCTCACGAGGGTGGGGCACGCCTAACCCAGCGTGCCCCCTACCTCGTGGGCCCCTGGTGGCTCTCCGATGCCCATCTTCTCCTATATGAAGTCTTTCGATGAGAAAAAATCATAAGCAACCTTTCGGACGAGACTCCACCGCCACGAGGCGGAACCTTGGCGGAACCAATCTAGGGCTCCGTGAGCTGTTCTGAGAGGACACTTCCCTCCGGGAGGGGGAAATCATCGCCATCATCATCACCAACGCTCCTCTCATCGGGAGAGGGCAATCTCCATCAACATATTCACCAACACCATCTCATCTCCAAACCCTAGTTCATCTCTTGTATCCAATTCTTGTCTCTAAGTCCGGGATTGGTGCTAGTAGGTTGCTAGTAGTGTTGATTACTCCTTGTAGTTGATTCTAGTTGGTTTATTTGGTGGAAGATTATATGTTTAGATCCTTTATGCACATTATTACCCCTCTGATTATGAACATGAATATGCTTTGTGAGTAGTTATGTTTGTTCCTGAGGGCAAGGGAGAAGTCTTGCTATTAGTAGTCATGTGAATTTGGTATTCGTTCGATATTTTGATAAGATGTATGTTGTCTAACCTCTAGTGGTGTTATGTGAACGTCGACTACATAACACTTCACCATTATTTGGGCCTAGAGGAAGGCATTGGGAAGTAATAAGTAGATGATGGATTGCTAGAGTGACAGAAGCTTAAACCCTAGTTTATGCATTGCTTCATAAGGGGCTGATTTGGATCCATATGTTTCATGCTATGGTTAGGTTTACCTTAATACTTTTGTTGTAGTTGCGGATGCTTGCAATAGAGGTTAATCATAAGTGGGATGCTTGTCCAAGTAAGGGCAGTACCCAAGCACCGGTCCACCCACATATCAAATTATCAAAGTACCGAACACGAATCATATGAACGTGATGAAAACTAGCTTGACGATATTCCCATGTGTCCTCGGGAGCGCTTTTCCTATTATAAGAGTTTGTTCTGGCTTGTCCTTTGCTACAAAAAGGATTGGGCCACCTTGCTGCACCTTATTTACTTTTGTTACTTGTTGCTCGTTAAAATTTACCTTATCACAAAACTATCTGTTACCACTTATTTCAGTACTTGCAGAGAATACCTTGCTGAAAACCGCTTATCATTTCCTTCTGCTCCTCGTTGGGTTCGACACTTTTACTTATCGAAAGGACTACGATAGATCCCCTATACTTGCGGGTCATCAACCAGCTGCAGCTCCAGCTCTACCTCGTCCCCTCCTCCCCAACCACGGTGAGCACCGCCCCCCCCTCTCCGTTCTTATTTTTTTTTCATGTATTGAACATATAAACCCTCAAGAAGTCATAGGCAGGATGAAGGTGGCCACGTCGCCTTTCATTCGCCATGAACAGTACTCGTGCCACCGCCTGTAAATTCTGTGCCCCGCCAGGGGCATTTTAGTTTTTTCACCTTTGGGTATAAAAAGCAGCCTGCCCGTGCAGAAGCCCTAGCAACTACCTCCCGTCCCACTCGCCTCCCCTCCTCGTCGCCCATCCTCCTTCTCCTTCCCCGTCCTCGTCGCCCCTCCTCCTTCTCCTCCCATCGTCGCCCCCTCCTCCTCATCCCACCACCATCCCCTCCTCCTCCGCCCCTCCGCCTGCCATCCCCCGCATCTTGTCTGCCCCGGGTGCGGAGGCGAGCTGCTGCACCCATTCCCCTCCTCCAACTCCCCCACCCCACCTCCAATGGCTCTCCCTCCTCGGCTCGAGCCCTAGGGCCGCCGCCGCCTGGCACCACCTACAGCCGCGGTCGCTGTTCGCAGCACCTTCGCCCGTCTCCGCCTACGCTGCCGCCGCCTCTAGTGGCCATTGAAGCCAGGCACCAGCTGCAGCTCCAGCTCCACCTCGGCCCCTCCTCTCCACCCACGGTGAGCACCGCCCCCCTCTCTGTTCTTATTTTTTTTTCATGTATTGAACATATAAACCCTCAAGAAGTCATAGGCAGGATGAAGGTTCCCACGTCGCCTTTAATTCGCCATGAACAGTACTCGTGCCACCGCCTGTAAATTCCGTGCCCCGCCAGGGGCCATTTAGTCTTTTCACCACTGGGGCATAAAAAATAGCCCGTGGAGAAGCCCTAGCCGCCGCCTCCCGTCCCACTTGCCTCGCCCTCCTCGTCGCCCCTCCTCCTTCTCTTTCCCCATCCTCGTCGCCCCTCTTCCTTCTCCTTCCATCGTCGCCCCCTCCTCCTCCCACCGACGTCCCCTCCTCCTCCGCCCCTCCCCCCTCCCACCCAACGCATCTCGTCCGCCCCGGGTGCGGAGGCGAGCTACTGCACCCACTCCCCTCCTCCAACTCCCCCACCCCTCCTCCAATGGCGCTCCCTCCCCGGCTCGAACCCTAGGGCCACCACCGCCTGGCACCACCTACGGCCGCGGTCGCTGTTGGCAGCACCTTCGCCCGTCTCCGCCTACGCTGCCGCCGCCTCTGGTGGCCATTGAAGCCAGGCACCAGCTGTAGCTCCAGCTCCAACTAGGCCCCTCCTACCCACCCATGGTGAGCACCGGCCCCCCCTCTCTGTTCTTATTTTTTTCATGTGTTGAACATATAAACCCTCAAGAAGTCATAGGCAGGATTAAGGTTACCACGTCGCCTTTAATTCGCCATGAACAGTCCTCGTGCCACCGCCTGTAAATTTCGTGCCCCGCCAGGGGAATTTTAGTCTTTTCACCTTTGGGTATAAAAAGCAGCCCGCCTGTGGAGAAGCCCTAGCCGCCGCCTACCGTCCCACTCGCCTCCCCTCCTCCTCGCCCCTCCTCCTTCTCCTTCCCCGTCCTCGTCGCCCCTCCTGCTTCTCCTCCCATCGTCGCCCGCTCCACCTCCTCCCACCGCCGTACACTCCCCCTCCGCCCCTCCCCCTCCCATCCCCCGCATCTTGTCCGCCCCGGGTGCGGAGGCGAGCTGCTGCACCCACTCCCCTCCTCCAACTCCCCCACCCCTCCTCCAATGGCGCTCCCTCCCAAGTTTGAGCCCTAGGGCCGCCGCCGCCTGGCACCACCTACGGCCGCGGTCGCTGTTGGCAGCACCTTCGCCCGTCTCCGCCTACGCTGCCGCCGCCTCTGGTGGCCATCGAAGCCAGACACCAGCTGTAGCTCCAGCTCCACCTCGGCCCCTCCTCCCCACCCACGGTGAGCACCGGCCCCCCTCTCTGTTCTTATTTTTTTTCATGTATTGAATATATAAACCCTCAAGAAGTCATAGGCAGGATGAAGGTGGCCACATCGCCTTTAATTGGCCATGAACAGTACTCGTGCCACCGCCTGTAAATTCCGTGCCCCGCCAGGGGCAATTTAGTCTTTTCACCTTTGGGGTATAAAAAGCGAGCCCGCCCGTGGAGAAGCCCTAGCCGCCGCCTCCCGTCCCACTCGCCTCCCCCTCCTCGTCGCCCGTCCTCCTTCTCCTTCCCCGTCCTCGTCGCCCCTCCTCCTTCTCCTCCCGTCGTCGCCCCCTCCTGATACGACCCTATGTAATAATTTAGATACCAAGGCCATTGTTATTTCACTTGAAGCTGATATTGTCCAGAAATACTCTACATATACACTGGAGCACCTGCAGCTAAGTTATGAAGCTGATCAGACAGTAGTAAATGTAACGTGCATGCACGATGTGCTGCAGGCGATGTGCATAGAGAAGGAAGATAAATATGTTCAGGTTTAGATGGTTGATCCTGGATCATACGTGCATGCCTTAGGAGGACATCAACATAAAGAATATTCTAATTACTTTAACAAGCCACGTTTTGAAGCAGACATCAAGGAGTACATGGCCGATTTGCTTGCCAAGAATATTTGTTACGTTAGGATCAAACCAAGAATATTATTTATATTTCTTTTCCTACCCAGCAAGGAAAATATTGGTTTGAGAATTCCACTTAATTGGGAGTTGTTGAGTTTAAAGGATGTTGGATGGGGCCCACCAGCAAAAAAACAGATCAAGCCGTCGGTTGCTCCAAACTAGTAGTTTTGCTTCCTTAAACAGATAATCGGTTTAGCATAGATTACGTGTTAGTACTTAGTACGTATCAAGTAGTACTTGTTTTCCAAGTTAGCTAGGGTGTGCGAGTGGCTATTATATAAAGCCAGTTGACTCTTTGTAAAAGGCAGGTTATATTTTGATAATAAACACGATGTGTTTTTTTGGGTAGACGCCCGTTTCGAGTTTTGGGGAAGCTGTCTAAAAATCCCTAAGTTTTGGAGGAAGCTTTAGAAAACCTCTGTGTTGCAATTTCTCTTTGTGGAAATTGTTTGTGCGTGAGTACCGTCGTCCGGATTGGTTTTCTCGTACTGAGCCACAAGGTTCGAACCCTCTTTTTCGTGTACATCGCGTGCGCGGGCGAGATGCTACTGCTGCTGCTGCTGGTGTGTCGTGAAAGATCGGGCCGCAACAACATTATGGAATCTCACCATCGAGGTTCGGGTCTTATCAGGTGGTATCAGAGCTAAGGTTGTTCACGACACTGCGGAGGAGATGACTGGATTATCATGGAAGCTAAGCTATGGATTTCAACTAGACGAGGAAGGTCGATGGGATGGGCTTTTTCATACTCGTGTTGTGGTACAGGAGAGATCATGTGCCATGAAAATCGACCACATGAGTTTGATCTACGCTGCAAGCATCGAGATGGTGGAGAAGCTAGATCTAACGATGACACCACGTGCACAACCATACTTTTTCCGTTGGGGTCGTGAAGTGCTCACTGGCACACACCAAACCAAGGTACCGTTTTTGTTGGGGAATTATTTTTGCGAGATTTTCTGCGACGTGATTCCGGCACCGATGATTTCGTGTCATTTGTTGAGCCATGGTAAAAAGAGCATGATGTGGCGTATGATTGCAAAACACAGACATATACCATGAAGAGAGGTAAGAAGTACAACCTCGTGCCAATGGGTGAGGAGCGTTTTCTTTCTTGGAGAAAAGAACATCTTTAGAATATAAAAGAGCATGAAGAAGAAGATAAGAAGAAGGCCAAAGTAGCTGAAATTTTTACCGCCGTCGATCAGTCTACAGATCAAAATATTGCAAAAGAGATTGACTCGAAACCGGGGACGGTTTCGCTTCAAAGGGAAGAGGATGATACGACCCTATGTAATAATTTAGATACCAAGGCCATTGTTATTTCGCTTGAAGCCGATATTGTCCAGAAATACTCTACATATACACTGGAGCACCTGCAGCTAAGTTATGAAGCTGATCAGACAGTAGTAAATGTAACGTGCATGCACGATGCGCTGCAGGCGATGTGCATAGAGAAGGAAGATAAATATGTTCAGGTTTAGATGGTTGATCCTGGATCATACGTGCATGCCTCAGGAGGACATCAACAAAGAATATTCTAATTACTTTAACAAGCCACGTTTTGAAGGAGACATCAAGGAGTACATGGCCGATTTTCTTGCCAAGAATATTTGTTACGTTAGGACCAACCAATAATATTATTTATGTTTCTTTTCCTACCCAGTAAGGAAAATATTGGTTTGAGAATTCTACTTAATGGGAAGTTGTTGAGTTTAAAGGATGTTGGATGGGGCCCACCAGCAAAAAAAGATTAAGCCGTCGGTTGCTCCAAACTAGTAGTTTTGCTTCCTTAAACAGATAATCGGTTTAGCATAGATTACGTGTTAGTACTTAGTTCGTATCAAGTAGTATTTGTTTTCCAAGTTAGCTTGGGTGTGCGAGTGGCTATTATATAAAGCCAATTGACTCTTTGTAAAAGGCAGGTTATATTTTGATAATAAACACTATGTGTTTTTTTGGTAGACGCCCGTATCGAGTTTGGGGGGAAGCTGTCTAAAAATCCCTAAGTTTTGGAGGAAGCTTTAGAAAACCTCTGTGTTGCGATTTCTCTTTGTGGAAATTGTTTGTGCGTGAGTACCGTCGTCGGGATTTATTTTCTCGTACTGAGCCACAAGGTTAAAACCCTCTTTTTCGTATACATCGCGTGCGTGGGCGAGAGGCTACTGCTGCTGCTGGTGTGTCATGAAAGATCGGGCCGCAACAACAATATCGAATCTCACCATCGAGGTTCGGGTCTTATCACCTCCTCCTCCTCCCACCACCGTCCCCTCCTCCTCCGCCGCTCCCCCCTCCCACCCCCTGCATCTTGTCCGCCCCGGGTGTGGAGGTGAGCTGCCGCACCCACTCCCCTCCTCCAATGGCGCTCCCTCCCCGGCTCAAGCCGTAGGATCGCCGCCACCTGGCACCACCTACGTCTGCGGTCGCTGTTGGCAGCACCTTCGCCCGTCTCTGCCTACGCTGCCGCCGCCTCTGGTGGCCATCGAAGCCAGGCACCAGCTGCAGCTCCAGCTCCACCTCGGCCCCTCCTCCCCACCCACAGTGAGCACCGGCCCCCCTCTCTGTTCTTATTTTTTTTCATGTATTGAACATATAAACCCTCAAGAAATCATAGGAAGGATGAAGGTGGCCACGTCGCCTTTAATTCGCCATGTACAGTACTCGTGCCACCGCCTCTAAATTCCGTGCCTTGCTAGGGGCATTTTAGTCTTTTCTCCTTTGGGTATAAAAAGCAGCCCGCCTGTGGAGAAGCCATAGCCGTCGCCTCCCGTCCCACTCACCTCCCCCTCCTCCTTCTCCATCCCCGTCCTCGTCACCCCTCCTTCTCCTCCCATCGTCGCCCCCTCCTCCTCCCACTACCGTCCCCTCCTCCTCCGCCCCTCCCCCTCCCACCCCCCGCTTCTCGTCCGCCCCGGGTGCGGAGGCGAGCTGCTGCACCCACTCCCCTCCTCCAACTCCTCCACCCCTTCTCCAATGGCGCCCTCCCCGGTTCGAGCCCTAGGGCCGCTGCCGCCTGGCACCTCCTACGGCCGCGGTCGCTGTTGGCAGCACCTTCGTCTGTCTCCGCCTACTCTGCCGCCGCCTCTGGTGGCCATCGAAGCCAGGCACCAGCTGCAGCTCCAGCGCCACCTCGGGCCCTCCTCCCCACCCACGGCGAGTACCGGCCCCCCTCTCTGTTCTTATTTTTATTTCATGTATAGATTTAGGAATTGATGGATCTGTGGATGGATGGATAGATCGATGGATGTGTGCTTCAGAATCTGGCAAAGCACCTCTTGTTGTATACATATGCAAATAGTAATTCTTGTTACTCACCCATATGAGGTATAGGTTGTTGGAATCCAGAAGTAGAATAAATAGTAAATATTGATCTTATGGAGTGATGATTTACATTCTTTTTGTGATGAGATAAAACACAACGTAGGTGTTAGTTAGCTTGCTGCTGTAGGACAGACGAACAAAACATGGGTCGTTGAGCTCACTGCTTAAGACTGGTTTTCTCATTCGTAGACGAAGAGTTAATGTGTCCAGGTTTTGGTGCATTGACCAGCGAAATTGGGGAAGCTACCGGTCCTTTTAAAGTGCATAAATGCATTATGCATTTAGTTCAGATTGTCATGTTTACGATCATATATGGCAGCCTTTTATTTTTAATATAAAAATCCTTTTATGTACAAGCTTATTTGATCGCTGGAAAGCTAAATGATGTTTGCTCATCTCTATATCATGACAATCCTTGTTAAGATGCAACAATGCCTTGTGCGTGTGTAGGTTTCATTGTTTCTGTATTGGGGCGCATATCAGGATGAGCTTCCCCAGTCTTTCTTTCCCCTCCGCTCATGATCTCTTTCTCTCTCTCCCCTACCCATCTATGCAAGAATTGTGTAGCCTTAATGCCTCTATATACTGTATGTATTATTAGATGTACTTTGATCTATTGTGAATCTTGTGATCACAGAACTTTCTGAATCCGACGCTGTCAATCGGGCCGCAGAGAGGAAGTGTGGAGGAGATGAGATGGGGACAGACGATCCTGCAGCGGGTTGTTTCTTTGTTCTCCTGCTCAAGGTTTTCTCTTTCCTACGTACTGTCATGGTGGTTTAGTTTTTCGTCTCTACATTAGGATTAATCAAAACTATTAATGTTTTCCCTCCTCCAATGGTGCTCCCTCCACGGCTCAAGCCCTAGGGCCGCTGCCGCCTGGCACCACCTACGGCTGCAGTCGCTGTTGGCAGCACCTTCTCCCGTCTCCGCCTACGCTGCCGCCGCCTCTGGTGGCCATCGAAGCCAGGCACCAGCTGCAGCTCCAGCTCCACCTCGGCCCCTCCTCCCCACCCAGGATGAGCATCGGCCCCCTCTCTGTTCTTATTTTTTTCATGTATAGATTTAGGAATTGATGGATCTATGGATGGATGGATAGATCGATGGATGTGTGCGTCAGAATCTGGCAAATCACCTCTTGTTGTATACATATGCAAATAGTAATTCTTGTTACTCAGCCATATGAGGTATAGGTTTTGAGAATCCAGACCTGAAGTTGGGGATTGATGATGTGAAATGGTGGCGTCACGAGCCAGAAGGTCACCACTGAGACCATAAGCAGCCCAACACCCAGCGCCCAACAACAGCAATCCAACATATATGCACATAACAAGTATGAGCGGGCACACGCATTAGCAAGCATGGGAATAGAAATGGATAGCCATGCTGAGATGGTTCTTGGGCGTACCTGTGGTGCGGGGAACGCCGGTCAGCCCGACGGACCTTTGACATAAGCACAACGCTGGATCAGACACACGCACAGTTGTTGGCGTGTGTGCTGGATCGGTAGCCTGTGGCTGGATACAAGCAACCGGCGCGCCTTGGTCGCTTGGCCTATCCATCAGCATTATATCTCCTTCATCAATTATTTTTCTCATATTCTTTATGATGAAGGCTAGGAACTATGCTAAAACATACATATGTCTTAGTTGTTGCTTTCTTAATGCAGATATGGAAGATCTAAAAGCCTCTGTGAAAGATTTTTGGTTCTGCAGAAGCTAGTGACCTGGCACACTGAGACCTTAATTTCTGGAGTGAACGACTGCAGGAATCAAAATACAATGTTGATGAGGTTCTTTCTTTACAGAAGTAGATTACAATATTAATGAAATTAGCTCCTGGCCATTGCATCTTTGCATACTTATTGGAAGTTGATTTGCTTATTAATCATAGCATAGAACTTTTCAGCTATGATGTGTGACAAAAATATTTGCATTTCTCATCTATCATGGACATGTTGATATATCGCTCTACTAAAAGGCATTGTTGGCTTAAGATGACTTGAGAATTGTACACTTTGGTATGTAAAGTTAGTACCTGAGTTTAGTACCAGTTATGAAAGTTAGAGCACATACAAGCTTGATTTTACTTCCTTTAATACGGGCATTCTATAATTACTAAGAACTGATTTGTTGAAGTGTGCCTCCCTATTTTGTCCAGATAACTATTTCTGGTTAGGCAAGGGAAATAAAAAGGGTAACCATAGATATATGGTAGCATCACGAGGTTCAGGTTCCTTCTGTTGATCAACCGTTGCTTCGGTCGAGGTGGGTTATGCTTGATTATGTTCTTCTTTGTATTTTTGTTCATGGCCTACACTGGTGTTATCATTTATTCTGTTTCAAAAATTTCAATGGCTTAGTTTCATGTCCTAGTACCACTTGAAGTACAACTAAGTACCTTCTGACAGGAGGATAATGTATGTATTTACCTATGGTTATTGTTTCCTATAAGAAACATGATCATCTCACCTTGGTTTCCCCTGTATCTGACTTGGGACAGTTTTATGTGAGATTTCTTTTGCATTTTCTATGTGTGTGGATGCTTAAGCTTAAGCTTTTGTTATTTGTTTCAGTTAGAAATTAAAGAAGACTGAACTTGAGTCGATGTTGTACATACTTGATATATATATATATATATATATATATATATATATATATATATATATATATATATATATATATTGGTCAAAATAAGGAAGTGCTTTTTATGAAAGTCAAATATGCAGTTGTCTTCTGTTTGAATCTTCATTGGCGATTCCAAGTTTGCTGCTTCCCAAAAAGTGGAGACAAGTAGTACAGACAGAACTTCAACCTATTCAGTATAGATCTTAAATTGACCAGACAATAGTATACTATTTTTTATTTACGGCCTTAGAATTGTATTGCCACAATAAAAAAACAGATTTGAAATCGCAAAGAAAGAAGGTTCTTATGCTTGATACGTCTCCAACGTATCTATAATTTTTGATTGTTCCATGCTATTATATTATCTGTTTTGGATGTTTAATGGGCTTTATTATATACTTTTATATTATTTTTGGGACTAACCTACTAACCGGAGGTCCATCCCAAATTGCAGTTTTTTTGCCTATTTCAGTGTTTCGCAGAAAAGGAATATCAAACGGATTCCAAATGGAATGAAACCTTCGAGAGAGTTATTTTTGGAACAGACGCAATCCAGGGGACTTGGAGTGGATGTCAAGAAAGAAGCGAGGAGGCCACGAGGCAGGGAGGCGCGCCTGCCCCCCTGGGCGCGCCCCCCACCCTCGTGGCCTCCTCGCTTTATGTTCTGTTAGGAATAAATTTTTGATCTAGCCTCTGGTTAGATGTGGTTTTGTGTTTTAGTTAGTGTTTGTGCCAAGTAAAACCTTTAGGATAACCTACAGTGATAGTTATTTGATCTTGCTGTAAAAAAACAGAAACTTTGCGCGCACGAGATTAGTTTTCATAATTCACAGATACGTGCTTTTCAGTTGATTCTTTTTGCAGTAGATTAATAAACAAATTATCTAGAAGTTCCTAATTTGGTAGAGTTTTTTAGGTTCCAGAAATTTGCGTTTGTTACAGATTGCTACAGATCGTTCTGTTTTTGACAGATTCTGTTTTTCGTGTGTTGTTTGCTTATTTTGATGAATCTATGGCTAGTATCAGAGGTTATGAACCATAGAGAAGTTGCAATACAGTAGGTTTAACACCAATATAAATAAATAATGAGTTCATTATAGTACCTTGAAGTGGTGGTTTCTTTTATTTTGCTAACGGAGCTCATGAGATTTTCTGTTGAGTTTTGTGTTGTGAAGTTTTCAAGTTTTGGGTAAGGATTTGATGGATTATGGAATAAGGAGTGTCAAGAGCCTAAGCTTGGGGATTCCCAAGGCACCCCAAGGTAAAATTCAAGGACAACCAAAAGCCTAAGCTTGGGGATGCCCCGGAAGGCATCCCCTCTTTCATCTTTGTCCATCGGTAACTTTACTTGATGCTATATTTTTATTCACCACATGATATCTGTTTTGCTTGGAGCGTCTTGTATTATTCGAGTCTTTGCTTTTTAGTTTACCCCAATCATCCTTGCGGCACACACCTTTTGAGAGAGACACACATGAATCAGAATTTATTAGAATACTCTATATGCTTCACTTATATCTTTTGAGCTAGATAATTTTGCTCTGGTGCTTCACTTATATCTTTTAGAGCACGGTGGCGCACTACAAAAAAGACACATCCGTGACATTTTGGGCCGAACGAAATTTTTTTCTGTCATACATATGACACTTCTATGACGATAATTGTGACAAAACCCGGTATCATCATAGATGCGGTGGGCTCCTACTTCTATGACAGAAAATCGGCTTTTCGTCCTGGGCGGGCCGGAGACGCAACTGCATGACATTCTTTGGGCCGTCCATGACGGAAAAAACCGTGGTAGACGCGAGGGGGAGGAAAATTTCGGGAGTTCGATTCTGGTGGGAGGTTGGGGTCGAGCGGCTGCTTTCTCTCGTACACGACGCTGCAGCGTGTGTGCGGCGTTGGCTCTAATCAACTCGAAGCGAGGCGTTGGGCTCTAATCAACCCGGGCGACAGACCGCAGGCTACGCGTTATCGAACCCGAAAGCGATCGATCGATGGCTATTAATCGAACCCGATCGGCGATTCGCCGCTACTGCTGCTAACTGAAGCCAATCGATTGGATGAACAGTGAGCGTTGCACGGGGGGAGGGGGGTTGGATGAACAGTGAGCGGTGGCGTTGCCTCTGGATGAACAGGACCCCGTGGTGTGGTGGAGGGCTGGATGAACAGTAGACGGTGGAGGGGTGCCCGTGGAGGGGTGGTTGAACAGGACCCCGTGGTGTGGAGGGCTGGATGAACAGTAGAGGTGGAGGGGTGCCCGTGGAGGGGTGGTTGAACAGGAGCCGGTGGAGTAGCGCGCGGTGGAGGCTGCAGGAACAGGAGCCCGTGGAGGCTGGAGGAGGTCGACGCTGGAGATGAAAAGTATCCCGTGGAGTCCCATTTTGCGGTACGCCACACCCCTCCCGATGAACAGGACCCCCGTTTCGACCGTAGGAGGTCCGTTTCGTTCGTTTTGTGGTACGCCACACCCCTCCCGATCAACAGGACCCCCGTTTCCACCATAGTAGGTCCGTTTCGTCCGTTTTGCGGTACGCTACACCCCTCCCGATCAACAGGACCCCGTTTCGACCGTAGGAGGTCCGTTTCCTCCGTTTTGCGGTATGCCACACCCCTCACGATCAACGGGACCCCGTTTCGAACGTGGCCGGTCGATCACAAGGCCGTTTGCTCCATTGTGCGGTACGCCAGGCCTCGTTTCCATCGCCTGTTCCGTCCAAGCCTTCCCGATTAACACGATGACACATTCCGTTCCGACCCAGCCGGTTGGCTCCCACGCGTTCCGTTGCCTCTCGATGAACACGACGCATTCCGTTGCCTCCCCATGAACACGACGACGACGCTGTTTCTCCGTTCCGACCCAGTCATGTACACGAGGCCTGGCCGTACGTACGCGCGAGTAGGCGTTCGAGACCCCGCCCGTATGTACACATACGTGGCCGTATTTTCTTTCTTGCACCCTGGCCGCTGTACGTACGTGTACATGCTATGTGCGCGTCTCTACTACGACACGTGCGCGCCTCTACTACGACACGTGCGCGCCTCTTCATCGACCAGTATGTACGTACACGTTCGCGACCAGGATGACAACGCTACGTACGCTTCGACCAGGTGGGTCCCGACTGTTAGGCACTTCCTTGCCTGCGAAGATGTAGCTGGTGGGTCCTAGCAAAGTCGGGGCTTAATCGCTTTGTTTTTTTTGCCGGACGCACTTCCTTGCGTGTGAAGGTGTAGCTGGTGGGTCCCAGCAATCGAAGTCGGATCGTTTTTTTGCCCGGACGCACTTCCTTGCGTGCGAAGATGAAGCTGGTGGGTCCCAGCAGTCAGGGGGAAATGTTTTTTCCGCGAAATACAGTGGCCCGTCCGGTGGGTCCCAGCTGTCAGGTGGAGGAATCATTATTTTCCGCGTAATAAGGAGGCACTTCCTTGTTGCGGCCGTGGACCGAACTGTCAGCCTCTCCACGCATACCCACGTCCGATGGAAGTCGCTCTTGACCACGTTGACCAGGCCGCGCCGAGAGCACCATCAAGGTGGACGACGGCGAGGCCTAGGAAGGGACAACACGGAGCCGGGAAAGACGCGGCAAGGAAGCCCGCGGAGAGGAGTACGAGGGATCACTGGTTCGGCTGCGGTGTGAGGCTGCCGTCGCCGCAGGGCCTGGCCAGCGGTGGGAATAGTAGGGGGTGGTGAGGCCTCCGCGGCAGCACAGCCGGCCACGGGAAGCAGGAGCATGCGGAACGACCGGCACTGCTTTGGGCGGCTGGAGCAAGAAGACCAGAGGTTGAAGAAGCACTACGGCCGTTGGATGGACATCGTACGGTCACTGGAGCTAGAATCGTTCATATTCACTAAGTTGACAAAGCCCTCCGTCCCCGTCAACTTAGTTGGCCCACAAGCCGTCCTCCCACTATGGTGGGTCCCAGTTAGCAGGGGGTATTCATTTTTTGTGCGTAATAAGGAGGCACTTCCTTGCGTGCGAAGATATAGCTGGTGGGTCCGACATGTCAGCGGGGGGAACGTTTTTTTCGTGAAATATGGAGGCCCTTCCGGTGGGTCCCAGCTGTCAGGTGGAGGAACCAGGCCGCGCCGAGAGCACCATGGCGGTGGACGACGGCGAGGCCTAGGAAGGGAACGGCGACAGGCCGGGAAGACTCGGCAATGGTTGCCCAGCGGTGGGGAGTCTGAGGGTTCTTGGTCCGGCCGTCGCCGGAAAATAACAGGAGGTGTGGGTGAGTAGAGGAATGGCCTGGCCAACAAGGAAGTAGGGTGGGGCGGTGCGGCCTGTGCGGCAGCACCGCCACGGAGGCGGAGCAGCAGTCCCACCAGAGCTGGTTTGGGCGGCTGGAGCAAGAAGATTAGATATTGAAGAAGCAGCACGGCCGTTGGATTAACATCCAACGGTCACTGTTGTTAGAATCGTTTGGGGACAAAGTTGACAAAGCCAAAGTACACGTCAACCTAGTAGACCCACAAGTCAGCCTCCAAATCTGTCCCAAACAGCATACAGCCCGAAATTTCTAGCCAGATTCAAATTAATTTTAAATCCAAATATACCTTAATTTAAATTCAATGAAATTTTACCCGCACAAAAACAATGAAATTAAAAATATCAAAATCCGAAAGAAAACAATATTTTGAAACTAATTGCCTGTTTGCTGTATTTTTTTCATTTTACAGCCCATTTATTATTACTTATAGCCCATTTCTTATTACTTATAGCCCATTTTCTGGGCAAAATGCATGCCTCCTCGTCTTGAAAGATTTCCGGGCCAGCAGGGCGTATGTCACATCCCAGTTAGACCATGCATTAGTGTGTGCATCATGTTTAAATTTCATTTGAATTTGAAATGGGGAAGACAGAAACCCCCAGAACCCCTCTTGAATCCAACTAGGGTTTGCTAAAAATTATTTCAATGAACCTGAAATGCCTTCTAAAATGCTCATCATTTTTTGCTTTGGTTCAGAGCCTCTGCCAAAAGTGGTGCACAATTTTCTAGGTCATCCTAAGGTCTTTGAATTAAATCATAAGTATTTGAGTTTGGGCATTTAAAATTATATAAAATATTTCAAATACCCAAATATTCCCAAACTAAAATGTTTCATGTTGGAAATATTCCAACAATGGACCAGGAGCAGTTTGGTGATTTTTGGAGCTGTTCTAGTATTTTTAATAACTCCACAAAGTTACAGAATATTAGAAAACTAAAACAAATAAAAAGAGAGGAGAGAAACCCTACCTCGCTCACCTCTCAGCCCACTGCCCAACTCCAGCCGGCCCAGCCCACCGAACCGCCACCGTCTCCCACCTCGCGCCAGAGGGCGCGAGGCGTGTCACTGCCTCGCCGGCACGCGCCGAGCTACCTCCTGCTTGCCGTTCTCCTCCCCCCGACGCTCTGGACGCCTCCCCGAGCGCCACGCACCCCCCCTGACCTCTCTCTCCCTCACCGAGGCCTCGTCCCCTCCTCTTGCTCCCTCCCTCTCCCACCGAGCGGAGCCTGCCGCCGCCGCCACCACCGCGGCCACAGCCCTCCTCGCTTCCCCGACTAGCCCACAAGCTCCGCCACTCCATCCTCGCCCTCCCCGCCGTCACACGCGACCGGAGAAGCCCCGAGGCGCCGCCCCGTTGCTTTTCCCCTCCACGGACCCGCCAGTCGCCGTCGCCCGATTCGTCGGCTCCGGACCGCCCCCCGACCTCGCCGACGACGCCATCGGACGCGCTGTGAGCTGCTGCGTCGATCCCCTCTCTCCGCTGGCTCTTTTCCTCTCGCTAACGCTGTTTCCACCTCACCCGAAAATTCCCCGCCGCCGGCCATGGCACCGTCGTGGCTAGAGCCACAATGGCTCGACGCCAACCCCACCTCTCGGTGCCAACAGAGCACCAGGAGCTCAGAGCCACCACCCGCCTCCTCCTCCGTGCACCGTAGCATCAAACCCGACCCGCCTCGAACTCGGCCGCCGCCTTGGAGCTCGCCGCCGTCGATCCCGGCCACCCCGACCCCGGCTAACTCCACCAAAAGCCTCGGCTCGTCCCCAGCTCCTCCTAGATGCCCTCCGCGGCCCATTTGGTCGCCGAAGTGGCCAAAACCACTCTCGCCGCCGCGTCGGGCTCGCCGGCGGCTAGACGTCGGTAGCCGACTTTGACTTTGACCATGGGTGGGCCCTGGTTGACTCTCCTGAGTCAATGACAGGTGGGGCCCAGCCCTGTTAACTATTTAGGATTAGTCTTAATTAAATTTAGTTAAGCTAATTATACTGACACGCGGGACCCACTGTCAGGTTTGACCCGGACCATGTTCCGTTGACCATCGACGTCCACATCGACGTCAGTCGACGCAGAATACCCTTTTCTGGATTTAATTTAATTCAGGAAATTTCAGAAAATACCCCAAACTTCAAATATTCATAACTTTTAATCAGATCTCCAAATTAAATAATTTATATATGAAAAATGATCGAAAATATGAAGAATCTGTTTATGCCATGATCATGCATGTTTGAACAAGTTAACCTCACTGAATAGGATGAATCATGATTAGGGTAAATTATGAACTAGCATTTGGAGTTGGAGTTTAACCTTGTTTGAATTCCACTTCAATTAACTTGGCTAGATTTTGCATTAGGTGAATTCAGTACCTTAACATGACATGTCATTCATGTGAATGTGCATTGCATTGATTGTGTTCTTTCTCGCTTGCGGTGTTTGTCCCTCTCAAGAGATTTAATGTTTCAACGATGAGTTCGATGACACCGATGAAGAACTATATTATCTTCGTAAGTGCCGGCAAGCAAAACCCCTTGTCCATTCCGATATAATCCCACTCTCTCGCTCCTGCTCTATTTTACTGCATTAGGACAACAACGACTCATGTGTTACTTGCTGCGGTAGCTGAACCCCTTTATCCTCTCGCATGACCTGTCATTCCACAAGAATTAGATGAAACCCACTAGCATGAGTAGGAGTTGTTTGAGCCATGTTGTGCCTACTCATTCATGCTTGTTGTCATGCCTGCCTACTGCTTAGAGTTGAGTCAGGTCCGATTCATCGGGAATGAATTGGAATGGTTGTGTGAACATGTCCCATCGTGTGTGAGCTAAGTGTGTGAACACGATTTGGTAAAGGTAGCGGTGAGAGGCCATGTAGGAGTACATGGTGGGTTGTCTCATTGCAACCGTCCTCAGGAACTGAGTTCTGTGTTTGTGATCCATGAAACAGTTACTACCACGCATTGGGATCCTTAATTGACCCTCTCGGCTTCTTAACCACCCTTGTCCTCAGTCCGGGAGTTTCAAGTAGTTTCGTGTTTGTAGTATCTTTGGGGGCCGCATAACGCTGACCTTAGGGGTGGGTTGTGTTGCGGTAGGCACCGTGGTCCGGTGTACCGATTCGCCCGTTTGGTGTCTCGGGAACCCTGCACGCATCGTTCGGGGCTGTATGGGAAACCTCGGCCGGACTCCCTGCAGATGGAACCCGAATAGGCGATAAACCTGGACTAGGGACTTGTGTGTTTAGGTAGGTCGTGGCCGACACCCACGTTGGGCTTCCGCTTGAAGGTTGCCGAGTACATGTCGTGTAAACGGCGATAAGTGGTGAGAGCGTGTGTGAAGAAGTACACCCCTGCAGGGTTAATATGATCTATTCGAATAGCCGTGTCCACGGAGAAGGACTTCTGAGTTGCCTATATCAGTTCATAGACAAGTGAAAGTGGATACTCTAAAATGCGCAAGATAAGCGTGAGTGCTATGGATGGCGTTCTCGTAGGGAGACGGGAGCGGGTCCATAGTGGTGTATTGATATGGTGAATATGTGGACTCGTGCGCCACCTCAAAAGAGTTACTTGCAAATGTAGTTTAGGATAGCCATCGAGTCAAAGCTGGCTTGCTGCAGTCAAACTCCACCACCCCCTTTGTTGATAATGATGCATATGTAGTTAGTTCTGATGTAAGTCTTGCTGAGTACGTTTGTACTCACGTTTGCTTATTTTATGTTTTGCAGAGAGATTTCAGTCTCGCTAGTAGTTCCGCCTGGACTTCGACGTTTAGCTTGTTACCTCAGCTACGATCTTGTGCCCTCGGCAGGATCTGGTAGATAGTCAGGCTTCTCAGCCTTATTTCATTTATAGTTGTCTGTACTCAGACATGTTTAGCTTCCGCTTGTGCTTTGACTTGTATGCTCTGAGTGTTGGGTCATGAGACCCATGTTTGTAATATCCCGCTCCTCGGAGCCTAATGAATAAATATTTGAGTCGTAGAGTTATGTTGTGATGCCATGTTGTATCTACACATATTGAGCATATTGTGTGTATGTTTGAAATGCTTGGTATGTGTGGGATCCGACAAACTAGTTGTTTATCCTTGGCAGCCTCTCATATGGGGAAATGTAGCCTCGTGCTTCTGAGCGATAGTAGTCCGACATGCCGGTTCACCGGAGTCCTGCTAGCCCAAAGACTACTGCTTGGACACTTGACTGGCCGGCATGTGTTTCACTTTGTTCCTATGTCTGTCCCTTCGGGGAAATGTCACGCGGTGTTATTCGGAGTCCTGCCTAGCCTGCTATAGCCCGGGAAACCGGAGTCCTGTTAGCGCAGTGCTACAGCCCGAATTTATACGTTTATGACCGACATGCTCGATGTGATTCATGTATGCCTGTCCCCATAGGTTAGCGCCGCTTTGGGTTCACGACTAGCCATGTCGGCCCGGGTTCTTTATCATGTGGATACTAGCGACACTGTCATATACGTGAGCCAAAAGACGCAAACGGTCCCGAGCCATGGTAAGGCGACACCCGTGGGAATACCGTGCGTGAGGCCGCAAAGTGATATGAGGTGTTACCGGCTAGGTCAATGTGATTTGGAATCAGGGTCCTGACAAAGATTGGTATCGAGCCCCGATCGCCTCAGAGGATTACCAAGCCAAACTGGTCGATGTTGAGTCTAGAAATGCTTTAGCTATATGTAGGGGAATTGATTGTGGAAGGGAACGTAAGGCTATGTTTACTCCTTATACCTCATGGCCTTCTGATCTGAGTCAACCTCTTCTCTTCTACGGGGTTAAGAACTAGGCTTCTCATCTATCTATCAGGATGACGTGTTACTAATCCATAGACCCTTAAGATTGTTGGTTTTAAGCCCCAGTTCAGTTCCTACTATTTCTGTATGATAATTGCTGATTTCGGAACCTTGATATTGTGATGTTGAGTGGCTATGCCACCATTTTGCAGGATGTCTCCAATCATTTTGAACATTTACAGCCGTTATGCTGTCCGAGTCATCCTGTGTCTCTAAATAGTCCGATGCATTTGCAAATCTTTTTCTTCCGCTTCGATGTCCTTTTGGTCGAATAAGCACACTAATCGGTAAGTTGAGGTACTTTGTTGCCTCGGCATAGATGTTGGAGCTATTATTATGACCCTAGTTGTTTAGGAAGTCACCTAGCAATTTAGCAATGCTTTTGTATCCCCAGTGTGATGATTCTCCCCATTATTCTTGAAAGCATCCCGTGATGTTATTAGTTAGTAGGCATTCCACTTCTGGGTTCTTGAACCCGAGATTCACCTTACTTCATGTTGATAGTGTTTGCTAGTTCCTTTAGGATATTAGTAACTTTGTGATAGTCCTCGAGGTCCGTGGTATTTCCTTCTTCCAAATATCATGAACTGCTTAAGGCAAAAATTCTTTGAATTAAAAGATCACAATCAGAGTACTCTTGAGGAGTTCTCCATTCATAATTGTGACTCTGCCGGTCTTACCTTCTCTGCATGGGTTATCCAGGAGAAATGTTGAGCTTTGCTCGATATACTAATCCATGCCTCCACAACTCGAAAAATTATATGTTCCTTTGAGTTGCTCTCTTTAGTTGTATTCCGACCCTCCTCCATCAATTGATGACCAAGAGTATGTGTGCATTCGCTTATCGATGCCTATTATCCTTGTGGTCCGTCAAGCCATTCTATTCGGAATGACTAGGAGAAACAAACTCCAGAACCTCATCCATATCTAGGATTGGGTCAAAGCAGTTGTATTCCGCAGATCAAAATGCCAATCCAGCTTTTGCTCTGCTGTACCTTGGAGTGTTACCATCTTTATGTCAAGTGTGTCATGAGAATTGCACCACTCTCATGAATTCTTGACGTAGTGATACTTCACACCATCATTGTTCATTCCTCGGTTCCGTGTTGTCGCAACCGGAATGCCGACTAGTGAATTGTGATGTGTGAAATCGATACTCCTAGCAACCTCGTTGCTTGGTAGTTAATGGACAATATTTTCATTCTTAGCGTGTTGGTTATTAAATTATCATCCTAAGATTGATCGTGCTACCTAGTCCTTATTTACGGTGCACACTTCGATTGATGAGTTAGGATTATATCAATCCCTTGCTCATTTGATCATATCGTCTTGCCCTCAAAAGCAAGATTGTTCTCGAGCTTAGTAACATACCGGTGGTCCGTGACTTTCCAAATATCTTCTTGGAAGTGTTACCGGGTTGTCTCCTCGACTGTTATGTTGAGCTCGTGATCAAGTTGGTTTCTGTGAACCATCATTTCTCCAAGAATCTGTGTTGGATATCCCCGAGCTAGTTGGTTAAGCTAGACAACAACTTGGAGAGTTGGAAGATAAAAGCTTGCCTAACTTAGTTCGCTCCAAAAGGATATTTTTGTGTAGTGTGTGTTGAAGAAGGATGACATCTTCATCGATTGGTCCTCGTGATCGCCATCGACCTATTGTCTCATCAATCCTTGGATTTGAGTATGGGCTATCGTCAAATCAAATCAGTACCAACGATGCTCGTAATGTTGTCTTACTCGCGGTTGATCCCTCGAGCATATACCATTACATCTTTTGGTCTGACCAATTCTATCATCGTGTTCACATCATGGTGGAAGTCCAGTGATATGGAAATTTCGATGAGTTGTTGAGCCCATCAGCAGCATGTTGTCTCCCCCATGAGTCATGTTGAACATCAATCTAGTGTTGGAAACTTTATAAGCAATGTCTTCGTGTTTCGTTCATGAAGCATATGTTTGGATGGAAGTAGTGACTTCCTCGAATTCCTGTGCTTTAGGTGTAAGTTGCCGCCATGAATTCGAGAAAGGTTTGTTTTGTTTCCTTTGGAATCATTCCAAGTCAGTCATGCCGGTGCAAAGTATTCTATGGTCTGATAGACTGATCATCTTCATTCCATATGCAATTCCTAGCACCCCAAGCCACTGATTGATTTGTTCCAGGAGAAGAAGTTCCTTCCTAAGAGCTAATCCGGACTTATGTAAGGACTTCGATATCCTCGTTGATGGTTCCCCACCAACTCGGTAGTGTTTCATGATAAGACTACTATGTGGTCATTCTTGTCTTGGACAATATGTTCACATGTTAGTAGCAGAACCAGCTCATGTTTTGGAGCTTGCTATCGTAGTTCATTCCGAGAATCTCGCAACATCTCCTCGTCGATTTGTGTTGCAAACTTTCATTTTTCTTCTAGACTCGATGAGTCTGGAATATCCTAACACCAACCAGATCTGAATCTCAGGCAGATATGATGGTTGGAACATTACAACATTTGCATTTTGTTCCCAGCTTGCATCCCATCATGCCAATTTTCCATGGGCTGCCTTCTCGGCAGCTTGTTGTCCAGGATCATCTTCAAAGTGGTCCTACCAAGGGTCCCCTCCACCTCCAATGATAAGCAAATCATCCATTGCGTTGTCTTCAACAAGGTAGCCCACATCATCCATTCTAGTCCGTGTATGTCATTCTTTCAACTCTTTCAAATGATTGATTGTGATTGCCTTAGGCTGGTATAAAGAGTCTCAATGATCTCTATATCAAAAGTAATTCTTTTGCCACTTAAGGGAATAACTCTTTGCATCACCTCCCTAAGGTGCCCTGCTTTGGAATCATGGCAACTTCCCTCACTATTTTGAAACATTCAGAAATTGTTTCCTCCGTCCTTCATTGATGCATGCCCTACCTCTCCACTCCGTAAATGTTCTATGTCTCATTCCATGAGTTGATCTTGGATCATTAAGATGATCCTAAATTGTTTGAACCTCAAGAAGATCGATTCTTCTAAATTTCCCCTTTCCTTCTCGTAGTCATGTTGGATGTAGTTCTCAAGATAAGACGTCGAGACAAAATGATGATCGTGTCAACGTTCCTATGAAGTGCAACCTGGATCGTGAAGATCGTGTTAGCTTGTACCCCCTCTGTCTTCTTACCTCACGTCTTGAATCTCGGGGCGAGATTCTTGTTTAGTGGGGGTGAGTTGTCACATTCCAGTTAGACCATGCATTAGTGTGTGCATCATGTTTAAATTTCATTTGAATTTGAAATGGGGAAGACAGAAACCCCTAGAACCCCTCTTGAATCCAACTAGGGTTTGCTAAAAAATATTTCAATGAACCTGAAATGCCTTCTAAAATGCTCATCATTTTTGCTTTGGTTCAGAGCCTCTGCCAAAAGTGGTGCACAATTTTCTAGGTCATCCTAAGGTCTTTGAATTAAATCATAAGTATTTGAGTTTGGGCATTTAAAATTATATAAAATATTTCAAATACCCAAATATTCCCAAACTAAAATGTTTCATGTTGGAAATATTCCAACAATGGACCAGAGCAGTTTGGTGATTTTTGGAGTTGTTCTAGTATTTTTAATAACTCCACAAAGTTACGTAAAATTAGAAAACTAACACAAATAAAAAAGAGAGGAGAGAAACCTACACCGCGCCACCTCTCAGCCCACTGGCCCAACTCCAGTGCCCAGCCCACCGAACCGACACTGCCTCCCACCTCGCGCGGACGCGAGGCGTGGGCCACCGTGACGCCAAGACGGGCCGAGCCACCTCCTGCTTGCCGCTCTCCTCCCCGACGCCAGACGCCTCCCGAGCGCCACGCACCCCTCGACCTCTCTCTCCCTCACCGCGGCCTCGTCCCCTCCTCCGCTCCCTCCCTCTCCCACCGAGCGGAGCTGCCGCCGCCGCCAAAGACCACGCCACAGCCCTCCTCGCTTCCCCGACTAGCCCACAAGCTCCGCCACTCCATCCTCGCCCTCCCCGCCGTCACACGCGACCGGAGAAGCCCCGAGGCGCCGCCCCGTTGTTTTTCCCCTCCGCGGACCCGCCGGTCGCCGTCGCCCGATTCGTCGGCTCCGGACCGCCCCGACCTCGCCGACGACGCCATCGGTCGCACTGTGAGCTGCTGCGTCGATCCCCTCTCTCCCTGGCTCTTTTCCTCTCGCTAACGCTGTTTCCACCTCACCCGAAAACTCCCCGCCGCCGGCCATGGCGCCGTCGTGGCTAGAGCCACAATGGCTCGACGCCAACCTCACCTCAGGTTTCGGCCAGCACCAGGAGCTCAGAGCCACCACCCGCCTCCTCCTCCCTGCAATCAGCATCAAACCCGACCCCGCCCAAACTCCGGCCGTCGCCTTGGAGCTCGCCGCCGTCGATCCCGGCCACCCCGACCCCGGCTAACTCCACCAAGAGCCTCGGCTCGTCCCCAGCTCCTCCTAGATGCCCTCCGCGGCCCATTTGGTCGCCGGAGTGGCCAAAACCACTCTCGCCACCGCGTCGGGCTCGCCGGCGGCTAGACGCCGGCAGCCGACATGGACTTTGACCACGGTGGGCCCTGGTTGACTCTCCCGAGTCAATGACAGTGGGGCCCACTCGTTAACTATTTAGGATTAGTCTTAATTAAATTTAGTTAAGCTAATTATATCGACACGCTGACCCATCACAGTTTGACCCGGACCATGTTCCGTTGACCATCGACGCCACATCGACGTCAGTCGACGCAAAGAATACCCTTTTCTCGGATTTAATTTAATTCAGGAAATTTCGTAAAATACCCCAAACTTCAAATATTCATAACTTTTAATCAGATCTCCAAATTAAATAATTTATATATGAAAATGATCAGAAAAATATGAAGAATCTGTTTATGCCATGATCATGCATGTTTGAACAAGTTAACCTCACTGAATAGGATGAATCATGATTAGGGTAAATTATGAACTAGCATTTGGAGTTGGAGTTTAACCTTGTTTGAATTCCACTTCAATTAACTTGGCTAGATTTTGCATTAGGTGAATTCAGTACCTTAACATGACATGTCATTCATGTGAATGTGCATTGCATTGATTGTGTTCTTTCTCAGTTGCCGGTGTTTGTCCCCTCTCATTAGACGATGTTTCAACCATGAGTTCGATGACACCGATGAAGAACTATATTATCTTCAGAAGTGCCAGGCAAGCAAAACCCCCTTGTCCATTCCGATATAATCCCACTCTCTCGCTCCTGCTCTATTTTATCGCATTAGGACAACAACGACTCATGTGTTACTTGCTGCGGTAGCTGAACCCTTTATCCTCTGCATGACCTGTCATTCCACAAGAATTAGATGAAACCCACTAGCATGAGTAGGAGTTGTTTGAGCCATGTTGTGCCTACTCATTCATGCTTGTTGTCATGCCTGCCATCGCTTAGAGTTGAGTCAGGTCTGATTCATCGGGAATGAATTGGAATGGTTGTGTGAACATGTCCTACCGTGTGTGAGCTAAGTGTGTGAACACGATTTGGTAAAGGTAGCGGTGAGTGGCCATGTAGGAGTACATGGTGGGTTGTCTCATTGCAGCCGTCCTTAGGAACTGAGTTCTGTGTTTGTGATCCATGAAACAGTTACTACCACGCATTGGGATCCTCAATTGACCCTCTCGGCTTCTTAACCACCCTTGTCCTCAGTCCGGGAGTTGCAAGTAGTTTCTGGTGTTTGTAGTATGCTGGGGGCCGCACACAACGCTGATCTTAGGGGTGGGTTGTGTTGCGGTAGGCACCGTGTCTGATGTACCGATTCGCCTGCTTGGTGTCTCAGAACCCTGCACACATCGTTCGGGGCTGTATGGGAAACCTCGGCGGACTCCTGCGGATGGAACCCGAATAGGCGATAAACCTGGACTAGGGACTTGTGTGTTTAGGTAGGTCGTGGCCGACACCCACGTTGGGCTTCCGCTTGAAGGTTGCCGAGTACATGTCGTGTAAACGGCGATAAGTGGTGAGAGCGTGTGAAGAAGTACACCCTGCAGGTTAATATGATCTATTCGAATAGCCGTGTCCACGGAGAAGGACTTCTGGGTTGCCTATATCAGTTCATAGACAAGTGAAAGTGGATACTCTAAAATGCGCAAGATAAGCGTGAGTGCTATGGATGGCGTTCTCGTAGGGAGACGGGAGCGGGTCCATAGTGGTTTATTGATATGGTGAATATGTGGACTCGTAGCGCCACCTCAAAAGAGTTACTTGCAAATGTAGTTTAGGATAACCACCGAGTCAAAGCTGGCTTGCTGCAATCAAACTCCACCACCCCTTTGTTGATAATGATGCATATGTAGTTAGTTCTGATGTAAGTCTTGCTGAGTACGTTTGTACTCACGTTTGCTTATTTTATGTTTTGCAGAGAGATTTCAGTCTCGCTAGTAGTTCCGCCTGGACTTCGACGTTTAGCTTGTTACCTCAGCTATGATCTTGTACCCTCGGCAGATCTGGTAGATAGTCGCTTCTCAGCCTTATTTCATTTATAGTTGTCTACTTTCGAGACATGTTTAGCTTCCGCTTGTGCTTTGACTTGTATGCTCACGAGTGTTGGGTCATGAGACCCATGTTTGTAATATCCCGCCTCCTCGGAGCCTAATGAATAAATATTTGAGTCGTAGAGTTATGTTGTGATGCCATGTTGTATCTACACATATTGAGCATATTGTGTGTATGTTTGAAATGCTTGGTATGTGTGGGATCCGACAAACTAGTTGTTTATCCTTGGCAGCCTCTCATATGGGGAAATGTAGTCTCGTGCTTCGAGAGATAGTAGCCCGCCATGCCGGTTCACCGGAGTCCTGCTAGCCCAAAGACTACCGCTTGGACACTTGATCGGCGGCATGTGTTTCACTTCGTTCCTATATGTCCGTCCTTCGGGAAATGTCACGCGGTGTTATTCGGAGTCCTGCATAGCCTGCTACAGCCCGGGATACCGGAGTCCTGTTAGCCCAGTGCTACAGCCCGAATTTATACGTTGATGACCGACATGCTCTATGTGATTCATGTATGCCTGTCCCCATTTGTTAGCGCCGCTTTGGGTTCATGACTAGCCATGTCGGCCCGGGTTCTTTATCATGTGGATACTAGCGACACTGTCATATGCGTGAGCCAAAAGACGCAAACAGTCCCGGGCCATGGTAAGGCGACACCCGTGGGAATACCGTGCGTGAGGCCGCAAAGTGATATGAGTTGTTACCGGCTAGGTTAATGTGATTTGGAATCGGGGTCCTGACAGCGTAGAAAAGCAAGTTGGCCTATGTTGGTTATTCTACAAAAAACAAAATAGCTGGCTAGCCATTTTTCAGAAAGGAAAAAAACAAACTGGGCCTAGGCTAGACAGGCCACGGGACCCGCACAACCCAGTTGCTACCCTTCTCCGTCCCGAAAAAACAAAATTACTGCGCGCTGGTGGGTCCCTACTGTCATCCTCACCATGTACATTCATATCCTTATTCCTCTTGGTTGTTGACCATGTTGACAACACCGGAGGGCGGCGCCGCGACGAGTGAACCAAGGCGGAGGACGATGGTGAGGCATCGAACGGGAACGAACAGGAGCCGGGGAAGATGACAGCCAGCCGTGGGAGGCGGGAGCAGGCGGTCCCGCCGGCGCTGGTTTGGCTTTGGCGGCTCGAGGAAGAAGAGACTGAAGAAACGCGAAAGACGTTGAGTGTCAATCCAACGGTCAAGGTTGGCACAATCGTTTTTTGACTAAGCGGACACCAAGTAGCATACTTTTTTATATATAGGAAGAAAACTGCGAGGAAAATGCGTTCGTCTACCGTCCTCCTCACAGGGAATGTTCGCCACATAAGTGACTAGCACCCTTGGTTTTCAACAGAGAGGTCTCGGGTTCGAGTCCTAGGAACTCTCAATTTTGTCGTCCTTCCTTGCTCGCAAAAAAAGGGAAAGGAAATGAAAGACTTGGGAAGGCGTACAGAACAAGCTAGTGTACCAGTAAAGAGACGTTGCCAAGTTTTAGAAAAAAGAAAGACGTGCTCCTGTAGTTGGTTCGAATCCTAACCTAGACTATGACTATATATGGTGCTATGCTACTCTGTAAGTAATGAAACTGACATATCCAACGTTCGCTTCTCCTATTCTCTACTTACTCTGCCTAGCATCAGAAGCTCTGGCCGCAGCAACCATGTTCGCTGGCTGCTCGTCCACCTGCTCTTCAGCAGGCAACAACCAGATATGCGCCAAGTCGCCACCCGCATTCATCGCTCGTGGGTCTCATCACACCCCCGCCGGCACGCGCACCGCAGCCGATTGCTCATCGCAACCCGCTGTCGTTGGTGTGGTGCCACTACTGCAAATCACGTAGATTCATCCGTCGCGTCTCAACCACAATCCGCATCCCTGGCCGAGTCTTCTACAAATTCCCGAATCATGGGGTAATAATATGTTAAAGTGTTGTTCTGCTGCTTTCAGTTGCTGATTTTTTTAATAGTTTGGTTGATGATCTTCCAATTTGATTCATGCTGAAAAGGGAAGATTCGTGTGATTTGTATTTCTGGGAAGTTGCTGATGTGGGGGAATGCAACTACGCTGATTATTTGGTTAGCCGAGGAATCCCAATACCAGCAGGTTGGGGTGTTGGACAAGTAACTGAAGGAACGACAGAAGAGGAAGATGCACAGGAGAAGGTTAAAGATGCACTTCCTCTGATCATGGCCAAGCAACAACTGCTGAACGACCTTGATAGCAATGAGGAGATGAAAGAGCTTGTGAAGATAATGGGCAAAATCGATGTGCTCTGTAGGATGATTGTCTCTTTATTTGTAGTGTATGTAGCACTCGTGATGTATTCAGTGGCTACGACATGAGCACTTTGCTGAAACTAGTAATGAATGAAACCTGTGTAGCAGGCTGGGCGTAGTGTTGTGAACATCTAATGATTTCTATTAACGGAAATCAGGGGGTATCCCTTTTGCTCATATAAATAAATAAATAGCAGAGGCCCTGTCGGGTCAGCTTTGTTCTCATTCAAGACGCCGAGCAAATTGCAGTCCAACAGCAAACTATGTCATCAAATTCAAGTTTCACAACCAAATATGAGTACAACTAAACAACAATGTCATCATGTTTTAGTTGTCATACAATCACCAAACACAAATCAGCATACATAACAAGTGATGTTCTCACATCAAAATACTAAAAAACATGTTCATCAGGTTTCAGTTGTCATAGCAAACACAATTTGACATAGTAGATAAAAAACGTCTTCTGACAAGCAAATACGACAAAAGCAATGTAATCATCATCCGCAGCAGCAACGTCAACATCTTCTCCATGTGTATCAGTCTCAATCGTAATTCCCCACGGTGTCATCTTCTTCTTCGTCCTCAACGTCCTCGAACGTTGGCTTCTTCTTGATCAACTCTTGTATGTCCACATCACGACATGTAATCTTTTTGCCGGCGTCATTGACGTGATGGTTCTCAAAGATATTAGGAATATTTGTGTTATCTTGTACATCAGGAGCAGTGTAAGCATCATCTTGTTGTGCAACTTCATTAAACGAATTCCTCTGCTCAAACCTTTGCAATACTCTCCAGTCATCACTACGTGGAAATGTGTCTTCCAAGAAAAATATCTGTGTTGCTTGATTTGCCAAAATAAAAGGCTCGTTGGTCTAGTATGCCGCCTTGACATTGATGGATTTGAAATAATCATCAACTCTGGGTTTTGCGATCCTGGAAAACAGGTTATACCAACGACAAAGACAATGTAACCACACACCGATGATCCTCGAAATCGGAGATATATCGCAAATCGAACAATGTCTGTTATGTTAGCATACATTTCAGTTGTCTCTTTGTAATACGTATCCGTGCTCTTGATGGCTCTGTTTTGTGTCTTCCTGCATTCTCCTCGTGCAAGGGTGTTGTAGCGCTCACCCGCAACAACGCAAGATTCATAATGTCTTACCCGAGTATCGGGACCCATTGCTAGTGAGTAAAGGGCATCATCAACTGCCTGCCCATCCTCCCGCATCTTCTTAACCTATGGTTAAAAAATAGACAAGCTGATCATCTTATGTACTCAATATATTAAAAAAACTGACAGTGCACTTCAAAACCTTACATGGTTCTTGAACCATTTCACAAATCCTGTCGTAACCAGTTTGTCAATGTTTTTTGGATTTTGCGGCAGTAACTCCTCTTTGTAGATGCTGCACAACATAGTGATCACGTCAAACATCTAAATATATAAGAATGTGCTGCAAGTTTAGTAGATTACGATGTATAAGCTGCGATCGCACTTACTTGATATAAGGTAGTATCTCAGACAGTTATTCAACACATACCAAACCATTTTGTCCAAATCTTTAGGTTTGTCCTCTTGTCGACTCTTCCCGTAACTCCGAGCAGAATAATTGAAAACATTGAGCCCGGATTGTCTTCACCCACCTCTTTGCTAAGCTGATCACCGTTTCAATGTATTTTGAGCAGAATGTCAACGCTTCTGTAGCAATGTAGGCCTCTGCAATGGAACCCTCGGGTCTAGCTATGTTCCTAACATAGCCCTTGAAAGTGCCTAGCCGCTTTTCAATAGGGTACATACAGCCATACCGTACTGGACCTCTAAGTAGTGCCTCATCAGGCAGATGAACAGCCAAATGCACCATCACATCAAAGAAGGCTGGAGGGTATATCTTCTCAAGGTCGCATAGGATAGTTGGTATCTTGTCTCTAAGACGCTCCAAAGCATCTATCCTGATATTTCTACTGCAGAGTTCCCTGAAGAATTGTCCCAACTCTGCAAGAATCGCTCAGATAAGTCGTATGCCCAATCCTCTAAGGATAACATGTAAAACCCTTTGAAGTAGGACGTGTCAATCATGAGTTTTCAACCCTTGTACATTGTTTCCATCTGCCGACTCTCCTTTCGTGGTTGGAAGCAAATCCATGTGGGAATCTCACACGTGACAGGACCTCGCAGAATTCTTTTGTTTTTACCTTGTCCAAGACGTACACAGCTGGTGCCATATCCCATGGTTTCACCTTCATCTTGCACCTGCAAATCCTTTCTGATACCCAGGTGTGTCAAATCAATCCTAGATTTTAAGGTATCTTTCGTCTTGCCTTCAATGTTAAGAAGTGTGCCGATAATGCTGTCACATATATTTTTCTCGATGTGCATCACATCAAGATTATGCCGCAGATCCAAATTTTTCCAATACTCCAAGTCCCACAAAGTGGACCTGCGGGTAAACAATAATCTCTCTTCTACCGTGCGACACTTCCTTTTCCCGCTACCATTACCAGGATGGTTTCCTGGTGTAATATGCCTGACCTTCTCTAATTCCACTTGCAACTCATTGGCGGTGAGCCTCTTTGGCGCATCACGGTTTTTATGCTTTGCATTGAACACATGTCTTCGGTATTTTCTAGGATGCGGCTTGTCCTTGGCAAGGAAACGGCTGTGTCCAATGTAATGGATCTTGCTAAGTATTGCGTATGACAGCGGATTCCTGTCACAGCGAACACATGCATTGTAACCACATGTCGTTCGCCCTGACATAGTGCCCAAAGCCGGATAATCATGGATGCACCAAATTACAACAGCACACAGAAAGAAATCAGCTGGTGTGCTTCTATATAGGTCTCGAGTGAGAACACCCTTCCATAGCTGTTGAAGTTCCTCCACAAGAGGCTCCATGAACAAATCAAAATCCTTTCCAGGACTTTTTCGACCTGGGATGAGCAAGGCCATCATGTAGTTTGATTATTTGGTGCAGACATTTGGAGGCATGTTGTAAGGGATAACAAGCACTGGCCACGTGCTATATGTGGCGCTCTGGTGGCCAAATGGGTTAAATCCATCTGAATCTAAGCCAAGTCTAATGTTTCTCGGATCATCAGCAAACTCTTTGTTTTTATCATTGAAGCTTTTCCACTCACTACCATGAGATGGATGGCTCATTACATTCGATCCCTCGCATTCTCGGTTCCTAGAATGCCACAAGACATCCTCTCTTGTTTCAAAGATCATGAAACAACCTCTGCAAATCTTGGTGTAATTGGAAAATGTCTCGTAACATTATGAGGAATCCTCTTCACATCATCGCCATCTTTCCATCTTGATGATTTGCATTTCGGGCATTCACTTAAGTTGGCATAATCCTTCCAAATGTAACACAATTATTCTTACAAACATGGATCATATCATATCCAATTCCAACTGCACGAAGGAAATTCTTCATTTTATCAGAGGTGTGTGGCAGCTCGACGATCTGGGAAAGATTTGCGGAAAGCAGCCAACATCGCATCGAATGATTTGTTGGTCATCCGCTCAGATGTCTTCACCTGAAGAAAGATGACCATAGTTGAGAATACTGGCAGCTTATTTCCTGGGGTGACAGCAACGTTGCATTGTTCCAACATGCGGGCCCACCATTTTCTTCTGCAGGTGAAAGTTCACGGAATGCACGAGCATTTGGTAGCATTGTTTCAATGTTGGTCAAACTCACTGGCTCCGCCACCACCACCACCACCTCCTCTTCCACCTGAGCATCAGGCAGATCAAGATGGTGATCTGCTGCTTCCATGTAGTCAATAACATTGAAGTTCACCGCTTCACCATGATGAACCCACCTAGTATATGTGACCGACATCCCATACAAGTGTAGATGATTTTGCACAGTTGACTGGGGTCTTGTAACTGAATTCATACAACTGCTACACGGGCAGAGCACATCTGATTTCGGACCACCGTACTCAGCTCTGATAATGTTCATGAATTTTTCAACCCCCTCGACATATGCAGCAGAGAATCTTCGAGCAGAAGTTATCCAAGTCCTGTCCATCTGTTAGACATACAAATTAGTTCTTCTACTAGAAAAAAATACCTAGGTCGATGTCTAAAGCTATGGCAAGATATTTGGACGAGCAGATCTAAGTAACGAAATATATGTAAAGCTAATTCAGCAAACAGATTTGAGTGCTAAATTATGGCAGGCTGTTTCAGCAGTCAATGAGGCCGAGCACACAACCATCGAACTATCGAAGGCCATCGCAGCAACAAAGATCGAGTATAAAACGGTGTAGAGCTATTTCACCTAACAGATTGGCTACTAGACCATGACAATCTACGTCACAATAAAAATATGGTAGGATATTTTAGCAACTAATCGGCCTTGGCATGCCATCTCAGCTAAGCAGATTGAGTGCAGAACAGGGCAAGGAAGCTTCTTAAGCAGAGCATATTGACAGTAAACTACTTCGGCAAACAATGAGATTAACATCGTCTATCAGCTAACATTCAGCGCTACACCAACATGAACGGGGCCTGAGTCTAGAATGCGCGTACCGTGGGAGAAGCTGAACACCGTGCGTCTCCAGAGGTGGCGGCGCGGCTAGAGGACGACAGTCTACGAGAGCGTACTGTGGGAGCGAGAGGATCGCCGTGCGTCCCCTCGACGAATCGCGGCGCCGATGTATCGGCGCGGCAGGGAGGGCGGCTTTGGCGGAGCGAATGGAGTGGAGGGGGTACGGGGGGGGGGGGCGGGGGGTTTGGGGAATATTATTGGAATACAGTAGGTTTAACACCAATATAAATAAAGAATGAGTTCATTACAGTACCTTGAAGCGGCCTTTTTGTTTTATTTCGCTAACGGAGCTCACGAGATTTCTGTTGAGTTTTGTGTTGTGAAGTTTTCAAGTTTTGGGTAAAATCTTTTGATGGATTATGGAACAAAGAGTGGCAAGAGCCTAAGCTTGGGGATGCCCATGGCACCCCCAAGATAATCTAAGTACACCAAAAGGTCAAAGCTTGGGGATGCCCCGGAAGGCATCCCCTCTTTCGTCCACTTCCATCGGTAACTTTACTTGGAGCTATATTTTTATTCACTACACGATATTTGTTTTCCTTGGAGCGTCTTGTATTATTTGCGTCTTTGGTTGTTAGTTACCACAATCATCCTTGCTGTACACACCTTTTGAGAGAGCCATACATGATTTGGAATTTGATAGAATACTCTATGTGTTTCACTTATATCTTTTGAGCTATATAGTTTTGCTCTAGTGCTTCACTTATGTCTTTTAGAGCACGGTGGTGGATTTGTATTATAGAAACCTTTCATCTCTCATGCTTCACTTAGATCATTTTGAGAGTCTTAAATAGCATGGTAATTTTCTTGATAATAATAATATGCTTGGTATTCAATATTTGTAAAACTTTCTTTTGAGTGCGTTGAATACTAAGAAAAGTTTGATACTAGATAATTGTTTTGAGATATGGAGGTAGTAATATTAGAGTCATGCTAGTTGAGTAGTTGTAGATTTGAGAAATACTTGTGTTAAAGTTTGTGATTCCCGTAGCATGCACGTATAGTGAACCGTTATGTGATGAAGTCGGAGCATGATTTATTTATTGATTGTCTTCCTTATGAGTGGCGGTCAGGGACGAGCGATGGTCTTTTCCTACCAATTTATCCCCTTAGGAGCATGCGCGTAATACTTTGTTTTGATAACTAGTAGATTTTTGCAATAAGTATATGAGTTCTTGTAGGACCTTGAAGTATGTCTAGAGGGGGGGGTGATTAGACTACTTGACCAATAAAAACATAACCTTTTCCCAATTTTATAGTTTGGCAGATTTTAGCTATTTTAGGACAAGTCAAGCAATCATCACACAATTCAAGCAAGCATGCAAAGAGTATATAGGAAGCGGAAATTAAAGCATGCAACTTGCAAGAAAGTAAGGGGAAGGGTTTGGAGAAATCAAACGCAATTGGAGACACGGATGTTTTTGGCGTGGTTCCGATAGGTGGTGCTATCGTACATCCACGTTGATGGAGACTTCAACCCACGAATGGTAACGCCATGCCGAGTCCACGGAGGGCTCCACCCACGAAGGGTCCATGAAGAAGCAACCTTGTCTATCCCACCATGGCCGTCGCCCACGAAGGACTTGCCTCACTAGCGGTAGATCTTCACGAAGTAGGCGATCTCCTTGCCCTTACAAACTCCTTGGTTCAACTCCACAATCTTGTCGGAGGCTCCCAAGTGACACCTTGCCAATCTAGGAGACACCACTCTCCAAGAAGTAACAAATGGTGTGTTGATGATGAACTCCTTGCTCTTCTGCTTCAAATGACAAGCTTCCCCAACACTCAACTCTCTCTCATAGGATTTGGATCTGGTGGAAAGATGATTTGAGTGGAAAGCAACTTGGGGAAGGCTAGAGATCCAGATTCATATAGTAGGAATGGAATATCTTGGCCTCAACACAAAGGTAGGTGGTTCTCTCTCAGAACTGGTAAGTTGGAAGTGTAGGTTTGTTCTGATGGCTCTCTCCACGAATGAAGAGGAGGTGGAGGGGTATATATAGCCTACACACAAAATCTAACCGTTACACACAATTTACCAAACTCGGTGGGACCGAATAGTTAAACTCGGTCGGACCGATTTAGTAAACCTAGTGATCGTTAGTGATTTTCGGTGGGACTGACATGCATCTCGGTGAGACCGACTTGGTTAGGGTTAGGGCATAACATAATATCGATGAGACCGATTACACGAACTCGGTGAGACCGATTTTGGTAATTAGCTAACCAGAGAGTTGGTCAGGTAAACTCGGTGGGACCGATTTGCTCTTTTCGGTGAGACCGAAATGTTACAAAAAGGAAACAGAGAGTTTACATTGCAATCTCAGTGGGACCGATCGCTCACTTCGGTTAGACCGAAACGTTACGAAGGGAAACAGAGAGATTGCAACCCCATCTCGGTGAGACCGAGATCCCTATCGGTCTTACCGATTTGCTTAGGGTTTGTGGCAGTGGCTATGACTTTTGGAATCGGTGGTGCCGGATAGAAAGAATCGGTGTGACCGATTTTGGCTTTAGATTTAGGTCATTTGTGGATGTGGGAAAGTAGTTGAGGGTTTTGGAGCATATCACTAAGCACATGAAGAAAAAGGCTCATTAAGCAACACCTCATCCCTTCTTGATAGTATTGGCTTTTCCTATAGACTCAATGTGATATTGGATCACTAAAATGTAAAATGAAGAGTCTTGAGCTTTTGAGCTTGAGCCAATCCTTGTTCCTTAGTATTTTGAGGGATCCACTTTCATCATCCATGCCATGCCATTCATTGAGCTTTTCTGAAATAATAGTCTTGGAATAGCATTAGCTCAATGAGCTATATGTTGTTATGAATTACCAAAACCACCTAGGGATAGTTGCACTTTCAATCTCCCCCTTTTTGGTAATTGATGACAACATATAGATCAAAGCTTTGACAAATGATAATAAAATTTAAATAACATCGTCGCTTTGAGAAGTATGTGATAAGCAAGAGCTCCCCCTAAATTTGTGCATAGTTTTAGATTTTCTTTGGACTGCAAATGCACAATGAATTAGGCTCATGGGTTACTCTTCCATGTCACATACATCTTGGTGGAGCGCTCAAAATAGTAAACAATGAATACATGCACTCATCACCAAGCATAGTGAGTGATCACATAAGATAGATAGGATAATATCAAGCATGCATAAGTGTAGCTTATGATCAAACACATGATCATCAATGTCTCACAAGCATAGTATCTCAACCAAAAGCAAACAAAGTTTGAAAAACCACCAAATAAAGCAAGAGAGACCAAAAGCAACTCTCTCTCTCTCGAAGCCTATGATCTATACATTTTTCTTCCCCTTTGGCAACAAGTTACCAAAAAGTTTATAGAAAATGCATAGTGCTAGATCGACTCTCAGGCTTGATCTTCTGGTGGTGGTGTAGAGATGGCTCCTTGGATGAAGGCTTCAGTTGAAGTTGATGGAGCTGGAGCTGATGTAGGTGCTGGAGCTGGTGGCACTGAGGTTGTAGCTGGTGCAGACGAAGTTGCTCTTGTGTCAGAAACTGGCACAACAGATGACCTCTGGGCTCTAGGCACTCTGGCAAACACATTTGTGGTAGTCTTGCCCTTCCTCTCCTGCGTGTCATCTTGTAGTTCCTCCACTGCAGTCTGAATCTCAGTTACTTTCACATCTAAGTTATAGAACTTTTGTTCTATGATTCTCTCCAGGCTCTCCTGATTTTGAGTTAGGGTGGCCAATCCCTTCTCAATCCTCGGAGTTGATGCTATTAAGTATCCAAGCTTCTCCTGCTTGTTCTTCAAGAAATACTTAGATGCCTCCTCTTGAGTTGGCATCTTGGCAGCCTTCTCCTCTTTGCCTTCTCCTTCTTCTCTGAGCTTGAACTGATTGTGGATCATCTTCATTCATGACAACCTCATTGTCCTCAAAGTCTGGATAAAGTGGAAAGTGTTCCTTATCCAACTGATATTTTCCTGTGCCCATCTTTGAGTTTATCAATTCTTGAATCTGAGGTGCATATCCACAACTCCTCTTCTGATCTGCTGCAGTCCTCTTGATTGTTTCAATGATCAGGCTCATGAATTTAAACTTTTGTGGCACATCAAACACATGCAACATGTTGATGGCATGCCCTCTGATCATGTTATGGTCACCAGACTTGGGCAACAAAGTGTGCCTCAGAATCCAATTTATGGTTGGCAACCCTGACAGCAGAAAGTGAACTGATCCAAACTTGTGAGTTGCTAATGCCTTGTTTGGAATTTCCTTATACATGTGAGCCATTGAATTGTGATACTTTTTCTTCTTGGCATAGATGTCTAGGTCATCCTCATTCTCCTGTGGGGCATTTATCAGCTTGGCCCACTCCTCAACAGTTGACTGGTACCTTGTACCTTCAGACATCCAAACAATTCTCCCATCTGGGTAAAAGTGTGCTGTGGAGTAGAACTGCATGATAAGCTCATCATTCCAGTTGGTGAGCTTTTGCCCAACAAAATCTGCAACTCCACAACTCACAAAGCTATCATGTACTCCAGGATAGTGCTCTTCATTTTCCTTCATGTAGGTTCAGTCGACCCACCTCATATCACAAACTATGGGCTTCTTGTCCAACAAGATTGTCTCATAGAAGTCCTGCTGTTCCTTTGTATGGAACCTGTAGTCAACAGCAGTTCTTCTTCTTGAAGCATATGGATCTTCCATTCTCCATAGTCTCAGCCCTGAATCCTTTCTGATTCTCATGTTCTCAGCCACAGGATGGGCATCATTGTGGTCTGGTATCTTTGGCTTGAGCTTCCTCAGAACTTGTCCTTCTTCATCTTCCTCATCAACCTCAGGCACTGGGGCCTTGTTCTTCTCAGCAGCTCGAATACTCCTAGTATTCCTCTTTGGTGCAGACTTGGCCTTGGGGGCAGCTTTGGGTGCTTCCTTGGGCTTAGATGTTGTAGCCCCTGATCTAATAGCATCACCCATAAACTTTGGTGCATTTGGTGCTGGTGCAGCATGCTCTTCCTCTTCCATCATGGAAGCTTGCCCAACAACTCTGGCTATGGTCTTCTTGACCCTTTCCTTCCTCTTCTTGCTTTCAAAGAATCGGCTCTTTGGGATCAGGATTTTCAGGCAGTTGAGTTGATGTTCTGGCCTTGGACATTGGTTGTCTTCCTGCAAGCCTTTTGATCTTCATGACCCTTTCCTTCTTGAGCACAACTTTCTTGGAAGTTGCCTCATCTTCCTCAGCTCTGTAATCTTCATCCTCTGAATCTGAATTTCTTTTTCTCCTTTGCCTAGTTGCAGCCTTAGGCAAATTGCTAGGAGTACTTGTGCTCCCTTCATATGAAGTTGAGGGACTAGTGCCCTCACTCAAGTCTATCTGCTCTTCCTCGACCTGCTCGGCTGTCACTTTGATCGGACATACCGCAAAGACTGATCTTGACCACAGTAGAGTTATAGATGAGATAGAAAAGATGAGCATCACAAAATGCAGAGGTTTTTGCAAAAGAAAGACTCAAAAGTTCAGTCTTAGTTTTCCACAGAAAGCATTTCGGATCCACCGATTTTCAAACTCGGTGATACCGAAGCAGTTTTGGAACCTAAATCGATGATCTCGGTTGGACTGAAGTTTCAGTTCGATGATACCGAGACTGCTAGGGTTTCACTGAATCCTCAAATCGGTTGCACCGATTAGTAATTCTCGGTCAGACCGAGAGTCACTAGTGCAATGGCATAAGCCAAATCGGTGAGACCGAGTTTTTCAACTTGTTGGGTCCGAGATGGTTTCGGCGGAAACCTAAACCTAAAAAATTGATTCACATCTAATCTATGAACTACTTTGGCTGGATAGAAGATTTGCAATCGTGGCAAGAATCAATATGTAAACAATGTGCTAGGAATCAGATGTGGATAGCACAAAGATCAAGTCCATACCCTAACTTGGCGGTGGACTTGCTACGACGGCAACGGCGGGGACGAAATCCATGGACGGCGGCGATGACCAGCGACAGGAGACTGCTGGCGACGAGGAGACGATCCGGAGACCACGATGGCAGAGCGAGCTGTTGCGCGGGCGAAGGGTTTCGGAGAAATTTCCAAAATTTTGCCCGTGTCTATATATAGCCCGACCACAGGTGTGACCGAAAGTCGAACAACTCGGTGGCACCGAGATGCATAACTGTGTTCAGTTACAGCAAATCGGTGAGACCGAAAAGTTCAAATCGGTTGCACCGAGATTGAAAACTCAGATCAACTTGATGATCTCGGTAGGACCAAAATGGAAGGATCGGTCAGACCGAGAATCACTAAGAGGCTTTGGAAGCTTAAGTCTATGACGAATCGGGGACTCCGAGTCCTCCTCACACAGAGTGGTTCGAATCTGACTTGATGAAATTTTGTGATGTAGCATGAATAGAGTTTGAGACGAGAAAAGCATAGATACCTAAAGAAGGTTCTTAGGCATTCTTGTCCATCCACTTGGCACAAAGAAAAGAATCCAATCATACAAAACAACAAGTGGATGTCCTTGAATGAGTAAAATATGCACCAACATGCTCACATAATAAGATGGCAATTGAAATATGTGGCAAAGCATGCACAACCAATTCTAGCATCTATCAAACAATTGGCAATGACTAGGTCATCTATATATGAGTATATTGACTTAGGAGTCAAATGAGAACATTTGATCATAGGTCATACTCATCGCTTAAGCTCAAGTGGGGTTACCACTTTTACATAATGCATTAATGTGTTCACACCATTAGAGTTGCTTTGACTCAATTCTTAGAGTTAAGCTCCCCCTAGATGTGAGATCCCCCTTAGAGGGATGAACTAACCTTGGGTTTTGTCGATGATGACTTCGTGTAGGTGTTGAAGATGTAGATGCTCAATGTTGATGTAGATCTTTTGGAGCAATCCTTTGGAGTGAGTTGCACTTTCAACTTGCCTACATCGGTTAGTCCCACAAGGAACAAACAAGAATATCCATAGACATAGAGTGATGCACACACAAGATGATGTCCATGAAAACATTAGGTTACCTTGTCCCTTGCCTTACCAACATGAGGGTTTGTGACTCCTTGAACTAGTGCAAGATGTGAAAGTTGATTGCACTTGTTCTTGCCAAAATGATATGAGTGAAGAATGTTGGCGGAGTCACCCTCAAGAACTCTCTAGTTCTTCTTCTTCTTGGGATCCACATCATCTTGATGGGAATCCTTGGAGTTGTAGTTGTACTTGATGAAGTAGAACTTGACGTAGTCTTGGGGACCCACTTGAACGAGGCATAAGGTGCTTCTTCAAATGCATCAATCTCTTCTTGAAGCTTGTCCTTGCCTTTGTTCTTGTGGTCTTGTGGTGGAAGATCATCTTGAGCTTGTGTCCCTTTGAAGGAAGTAGGATCATACTTCCCTTGTTGAGGAACAAACTTTGTCTTGGAGTATTGATCTTCTTCCCACTCAACTCCATTGGCGTTGAACTTTCGTTCAAAAGCAACACCTTGATTCTTCCGGTGCCTTCCTTGCTTGCGTACAATTTCCTCGAATTGCTTACTCCCGGCAAGGCTCTTGTAAACACCTTTCTCTATAATTCCCTTCAATAAACTATTTTCTTGCTCAAGAGTAACTTGGCTAAGAGAACCATTAGTGGAATCAAGAGAACTACTAGAAGCAACAACATCGGATTTGACATTATTATTGTTACTACTAGAGGAAATATCTTTTCTTGTACTTGTTACTAGACTTGACTTGAGGCATGTAAGTAGATAAGAGTAAACGCTTGGCAATGTAAGAAGAACTCTTCTTGCGGAGATCATCATTGATTGCCTTTAAGAACTCATGCTCTTGCTCAAGATTGAGCTTTTCAAAGCGTAACTTCTCATGAGCCCTTAAAAGTTCTCGATGATCTTCGAAGATAATTTCATGAGCCAACTTAAGAGTGTTTAGTTATTTAGTTAGAAGCTCAATTTTCTCCTTATCATTGTCACTCGTTTGATTAGCCTGATTAATTGATGTTTCATCATAGTATTCATCACTAGAGTTGTCAACAAGTAAATCATCATCCACGAGCAAGTCATCTTCATCACTATTGAAATCAACATACTCGGGATGTGTTACCTTTGGACCTTTGGCCATGAAGCATCTTCCAATTCCTTCATTTGGTGAATCAAATATGTCGTAGGAGTTGGTTGACACAAGTGCTAGACTGGCAACACCTTCATCTTGAGTATGTTCGGAGTCGGAGTGATGGTCGGAGTCGGAGCCGGAAACCCATTCACCAACATGAGCTTGATGTCTTCGTTTTGTGTAGCTCCTTGATGACTTGTCCTTCCTTTCCGAATCCTTGCTTCTCCGTGAGGGTCTTCATTCATAACGATCATCTCTACTCCTTCTCTCTCTCGGTGGTGATTCTTCTCTTTTGCTTCTTCTTCTTGGTGAATCTTCTCTTCTTTTGTAGGGTGCCGTACACTCATAGGAGTAGTGTCCGGGCCTCCCACAATTGTAGCAATTTCGCTCTCGACTAGAAGATCTCTTGTCATGATAAGTCCTTGACTTGGAGCTTCTTTCTTTGCTTCTACTCTTGTAGAATTTGTTGAAGTTCTTCACCATTAAGCTCAATTCTTCATTGAAGGTTGATTTCTCACTTGATGATGTGGGGGCTTCACTTGAGGCTTTGTAAGCACCACTTGACTTGTTGTGAAGTTCCTCCTTGTCCTCGAGTGACATCTCATGAGCAACAATCCTTCCAATGACTTCCGTTGGCTTGAGATATTTGTAGTTTGGCATCATTTGGATCAATGTGCACACGGTATCATACTTTCCATCCAATGCTCTTAGGATTTTCTTGATGATGAATTTGTCGGTCATCTCTTCACTCCCTAAGCCGGCAATCTCATTTGTGATAAGAGCAAGCCTAGAGTACATTTCAGCGACACCTTCACCATCCTTCATTTTGAACTTGTCAAGCTGACTTTGGAGCACATCCAACTTGGATTCCTTGACGGATTCGGTACCTTCGTGCATATCAATCAAAGTATCCCAAATTTCCTTTGCATTCTCAAGACGACTAATTTTGTTGAATTCTTCGGGGCACAATCCATTGAAGATGATGTCACATGCTTGAGCGTTGTATTGCAACATCTTCAATTCTTCCGCATTCGCTTCACGGTTCGATTCTCTCCCATCAAAAAATTCACCTTGCAAGCCAATACAAATAATTTCCCAAACGGCGGGGTTATGTCCAAGAATATGCATTTTCATCTTATGCTTCCAACTAGCAAAATTAGTACCATCAAAGTAAGGACCTCTACGGTGATAATTTCCCTCGCTAGACGCCATACTCTCCTAGGTTGTGAAACCAAGGCTATGACCACCAAAAGCTATGGAAATCAAAGAAAATGGAGACCAATGCTCTAATACCACTTGTAGGACCTTGAAGTATGTCTAGAGGGGGGGGGGGGGGTGATTAGACTACTTGACCAATAAAAACTTAACCTTTTCCCAATTTTGGCAGATTTTAGCTATTTTAGGACAAGTCAAGCAATCATCACACAATTCAAGCAAGCATGCAAAGAGTATATAGGCAGCGTAAATTAAAGCATGCAACTTGCAAGAAAGTAAGGGGAAGGGTTTGGAGAAATCAAACGCAATTGGAGACACGGATGTTTTTGGCGTGGTTCCGATAGGTGGTGCTATCGTACATCCACGTTGATGGAGACTTCAACCCACGAAGGGTAACGGTTGCGCGACTCCACGGAGGGCTCCACCCACGAAGGGTCCACGAAGAAGCAACCTTGTCTATCCCACCATGGCCGTCGCCCACGAAGGACTTGCCTCACTAGCGGTAGATCTTCACGAAGTAGGTGATCTCCTTGCCCTTACAAACTCCTTGGTTCAACTCCACAATCTTGTCGGAGGCTCCCAAGTGACACCTAGCCAATCTAGGAGACGCCACTCTCCAAGAAGTAGCAAATGGTGTGTTGATGATGAACTCCTTGCTCTTGTGCTTCAAATGATAGTCTCCCCAACACTCAACTCTCTCTCATAGGATTTGGATCTGGTGGAAAGATGATTTGAGTCGAAAGCAACTTGGGGAAGGCTAGAGATCAAGATTCATTTGGTAGGAATGGAATATCTTGGCCTCAACACAAGGGTAGGTGGTTCTCTCTCAGAACTGGTAAGTTGGAAGTGTAGGTTTGTTCTGATGGCTCTCTCCACGAATGAAGAGGAGGTGGAGGGGTATATATAGCCTCCACACAAAATCTAACTGTTACACACAAATTACCAAACTCGGTGGGACCGAATAGTTAAACTTGGTCGGACCGATTTAGTAAACCTAGTGACCGTTAGTGATTTTCGGTGGGACTGACATGCATCTCAGTGAGACCGACTTGGTTAGGGTTAGGGCATAACGTAATCTCGGTGAGACCGATTAGACAAACTCGGTGAGACCGATTTTGGTAATTAGCTAACCAGAGAGTTGGTCAGGTAAACTCGGTGGGACTGATTTGCTCTTTTCGGTGAGACCGAAATGTTACAAAAAGGAAACAGAGAGTTTACATTGCAATCTCAGTGGGACCGATCGCTCACTTCGGTTAGACCGAAACGATATGAAGGGAAATAGAGAGATTGCAACCCCATCTCGGTGAGACCGAGATCCCTATCAGTAAGACTGATTTTCTTAGGGTTTGTGGCAGTGGCTATGACTTTTGGAATCGGTGGCGCCGGATAGAAAGAATCGGTGTGACCGATTTTGGCTTTAGGTTTAGGTCATTTGTGGATGTGGGAAAGTAGTTGAGGGTTTTGGAGCATATCACTAAGCACATGAAGCAAAAGGCTGATTAAGCATCACCTCATCCCATCTTGATAGTATTGGCTTTTCCTATAGACTCAATGTGATCTTGGATCACTAAAATGTAAAATGAAGAGTCTTGAGATTTTGAGCTCGAGCCAATCCTTTTTCCTTAGTATTTTGAGGGATCCACTTTCATCATCCATGCCATGCCATTCATTGAGCTTTTCTGAAATAATAGTCTTGGAATAGCATTAGCTCAATGAGCTATATGTTGTTATGAATTACCAAAACCACCTAGGGATAGTTGCACTTTCAGTTCTTTATGACTAATGTTGAGTTCATGGATTATACGCACTTTTCTCACCCTTCCACCATAGCTAGCCTCTCTAATACCACGCACTTTTCGCAGGTATCATACACCCACCATATACCTTCCTCAAAACAGACACCATACCTACCTATTATGGCATTCCCATAGCCATTCCGAGATATATTGCCATGCAACTTTCCACCGTTCCTTTTATTATGGCACGCTCCATCATTGTCATATTACTTAGCATGATCATGTAGTTGACATCGTATTTGTGGCAAAGCCACCGTTGATAATTCTGTCATACATGTCACTCATGAATCGTTGCATATCCCGGTACACCGCCGGAGGCATACACATAGTCATATTTTGTTCTAAGTATTGAGTTGTAATTGTTGAGTTGTAAGTAAATAAAAGTGTGATGATCATCATTTTTAGAGCATTGTCCCAAGTGAGGAATGGATGATGGAGACTATGATTCCCCCATAAGTCGGGATGAGACTCCGCACGAAAAATAAAATAAAATAAAAAAAGAGAAAAGAAAAGAGGCCATAAAAAAGAGAAAAGGCCCAAATAAAAAAATGAGAGAAAAAGAGAGAAGGGACAATGTTACTATCCTTTTACCACACTTGTGCTTCAAAGTAGCACCATGATTTTCATAATAGAGAGTCTCTCGTTTCGTCACTTTCATATACTAGTGGGAATTTTTCATTATAGAACTTGGCTTGTATATTCCAATGATGGGCTTCCTCAAATTGCCCTAGGTCTTCGTGAGCAAGCGAGTTGGATGCACACCCACTTAGTTTCTTTTGTTGAGATTTCATATACTTATAGCTCTAGTGCATCCATTGCACGGCGATCCATACTCACTCACATTGATATCTATTGATGGGCATCTCCATAGCCCGTGGATACGCCTAGTTGATGTGAGACTATCTTCTCCCTTTTTGTCTTCTCCACAACCACCATTCTATTCCACATATAGTGCTATATCCATGGCTCATGCTCATGTATTGCGTGAAGATTGAAAAAGTTTTGAGAATGTCAAAAGTATGAAACAATTGCTTGGCTTGTCATCGGGGTTGTGCATGATTTAAATACTTTGTGTAGTGAAGATAGAGCATAGCCATACTATATGATTTTGTAGGGATAACTTTCTTTGGCCATGTTATTTTGAGAAGAAAAAATTGCTTTGTTATCATGCTTGAAGTATTATTATTTTTATGTCAATATTAAACCATGGTCTTGAATCTTTCGAATCTGAATATTCATACCACAATTAAGAAGAGTTACATTGAAATTATGCCAAGTAGCACTCCGCATCAAAAATTCTTTTTTTATCATTTACCTACTCGAGGACGAGCAAGAATTAAGCTTGGGGATGCCTGATACGTTGCCAACGTATCTATAATTTTTGATTGCTCCATGCTATATTATCTACTGTTTTGGGCAATATTGGGCTTTATTTTCCACTTTTATATTACTTTTGGGACTAACGTATTAACCGGAGGCCCATCCTAGATTTGGTGTTTTTTGATTATTTCAGTATTTCGAAGAAAAGGAATATCAAACGGAGTCGAAACGGAACGAAATCAACTAGAGAAGTTATTTTTGGAACGGAAGCTACCCGATGGACTTTGACCCCACGTCCAGGAAGGAACGAGGAAGCCACGAGGGTGGGGGGCACGCCCGCCCCCCTAGGGCGCGCCCCCCTGCCTCGTGGGGCCCTCGTGGCTCCCCTGACGTGCTTCTTCCGCCTATATAACTCCACGTACCCTAAAACTTCCACAACAGAGAATAGATCGGGAGTTCCGTGGCCGCAAGCCACCAAAAACCAATCTAGAACCGTTCCGGCACCCTGCCGGAGAGGGGGGGGACCCTCACTGGTGGCCATCTTCATCATCCCAGCGCTCTCCATGACGAGGAGGGAGTAGTTCACCCTCGGGGCTGTGGGTATGTACCAGTAGCTATGTGTGTTTGATCTCTCTCTCTCTCTCTCTCTCTCGTGTTCTTGATTTGGCACGATCTTGATGTATCGCGAGCTTTGCTATTATAGTTCGATCTTATGTTTCTTCTCCCCCTCTACTCTCATGTAATGAATTGAGTTTTCCCCTTGAAGTAATCTTATCAGATTGAGTCTTTAAAGATTTGAGAACACTTGATGTATGTCTTGCCGTGCGTATCTGTGGTGACAATGGGATATCACGTGATTCACTTGATGTATGTTTTGGTGATCAACTTGCGGGTTCCGCCCATGAACCTATGCATAGGGTTGGCACACGTTTTCGTCGTGATTCTCCGGTAGAAACTTTGGGGCACTCTTTGAGGTTCTATGTGTTGGTTTGAATAGATGAATTGAGATTGTGTGATGCATATAGTATAATCATACCCACGGATACTTGAGGTGACAATGGAGTAATTTAGGGACCCGACCTCAGATGGTCAAGTCTCTGTGCTTCTGTGTCATCCCTGGATCGGTAATGCTGACACACACAATACTCGAAGGATTTATAACAGAGTAGCAATCACACACTTATTACATCGAATGTCTCAAAAGAGAACTCATTACAAAGATATGGCTTAAGGCCATCTAGTGCGATAACAGCGGAAGGCTTGGAAGGTAAAGTGAGTCCATCAACTCCAACGGCATAACTGAGCTGCACGGCAACGACCTACAATCCTTACTCCTCGTCTGAAAAGTCTGCCACACAAAATGTTGCAGCCTGAGAACGGGTCAGCACATGGAATATGCTGGCAATCTAACACATAAATGGTAATGAAAGAATAAGCTATACTACATGCATATATGGCTGGTGGACAGCTCTACGGTTATAGTTTTGCAAAAAGCCAATTTTTCCCTATGTCAAAGGAACAAATTTTATATTAACTATCATGGTGGTTGAAACATCATTGAGAAGGTATAACCCCAACTCAATCCCAATTAAAGTGATTAACAACCTAGCAGTATTAATTTAGAGTGATGAGATACATGTGAATACTCAAGTACTAGATACTAAGAATTGTCCATAACCGGGGACACGGCTAACCATGATTAGATTGTACACTCTGTAGAGGTTTGCGCACTTTTCCCCACAAGACTCGATCGCCTCCGTTGATTTTTCGTGACCGCATGGTGTTTGAGAAACGGATGACCGAGACACGCCTTTCGTAAACATTAACTCTCTACTCCGGATAGATCATACCAAACCTATTAAACCCACTACCGCTGATCTACCTCTTGAAAGCTTCACGTAAATTACTCAACTATGCTAGAGCCCATAATAGCTTGTGGCTGCACACGGAAGTTTTTAGCATGAATAATCTCAGTTCCTTTGAGCCTGGGTGGCGGTCCATAGGAAGATCACACGGGTACCCCGGGATTTCCAAAATAAAACAGACAACACGGGTTCCCCAGGTGCCTCAATCCACCCAGATGTGTATTTAAGTTGCCACCTTAAAGTAAACCATTAATTTATAATCTCACATCTGTCGTGAATATCTCTCAAACCCAAACCACGTCTAGGAGCATAGCATGGCAATATAAGCAACACGTAGAAGTAACTCCCAAGAGTCTGATAGCAACATGGCAATAGGTTCCTACCTCATCATCTACTTCCCAACCCACAAATTAATGACATCCTAATCATGCAATGTTGGAGGGTTGAGCTAATGCATAAAACTGGCTATGAAAAGGTATGATCAAATGTTACTTGCCTTGCTGACGATCCGTGAATCCTAGAGACTCGTAGTAACACGCTTCGCACTCCGGGAATTCTATCTCAAGCAAACAATACATACATAAGTAACAAACAAAGATGCACAAACGAAACTTCAACTGAAAGAGGTCGACCGGAGAGTTCAACTTAAGAACTCCGGTTTGCAAAAAGAATCAAACCAAACGGAACAACGAAACTCAAACGGCGAGAGAAACAAGGTCCGTTTACTAATCTGAACTAGATTCAAATTTTACAAAGACAAAAACTGGTTTAAGTTGACTATTCGGAAAGAGGGTTTCGAGATGAAACTCCAAGCGCTTAAATCGCCTGATTCCGATAAACGAGCGAAAAGTTATACTAATCTAAACATTGGTTCAGAAATCGAATTCGGAATAACCGCGGAATAAATCCGATCAAGGAAAACGACGAACGGCTAAACGAACGAACGTTCGTTAGCGGAAACTAAACGATGAACAGTTCGTAAAAACGAACGAACGGGTGAACGTTCTCAAAATAAATAAACCGGGAAAATAAACCGATCTAATAATATAAAAAAACGGCTAGGGTTTTCTAAGAAAAACCGAAGGGTTATTTTAAAAAAAACACCGGCGACGGGGCTACCTCCGGCGATCGTCCGGCGGGGCGGGCGGCGGCTCCGGCGGGGTCCGGCGAGGGCGCGAGGGGCGGCTAGGGCGGCGACTCGGCGAGGGGGGGGACGGCAACAGCGCGGAGGCGGCGACGGTGGCCAAGGCGGCGGGCGGCGACTCGGGCTCGGCTCCTCCGGGTCCCAAGTGGGTGGCGCCAAGGTGGTGATGGCTAAGGGGAGAGGGGGCGGTATATAAAGAGGGAGGGAGGTGGCTTGGAGGAGGGGCAAGGCGGCGGGAGGAGTCCCGGCGGCGGCGGCAGACGCTGCTACAGGGGGCGGGCGGCTTGGGCTGCTGGTCATGGGCTGTTAGCCCGGCGCGGTTCCTATTTTTAAAAAAAAAAAACATTCCTCCGAAAATTGTAAAAAAATCCTAGAAATTAAATAAAAATCTAAAAATGCCAAAACAAGATTTCTTTGCCTAAATAAAATATTTAGAACAAGATGAACTTTTCTTGGCCCCTAAAATGCAATTTTTTAAATATATGCAAATTTTTCCCTAGGCAATTAAAATTCCAAATAAGTAAAATAAAATCCCAAAAATGATTTTAACATTTTTCCTCCGGTATTTCAATTATTTTTGGAGAAGTCATATTATCTCCTCTCGTTTATTTTTAAACATGAAATATTTTCCGGAGTGAAAAATTATAAAATCCAAAATCCTCGTCTTTCTTTATTTGATAAATTCAAATAGGAAAAATCGGAAAATCCCCAACTCTCTCCGAGGGTCCTTGAGTTGCTTAGGATTTTGAGGATAGCAAATGAAAATGCAATAAAATATGATATGCATGGATGACCTATGTATAACATGCCAAATTGAAAATTTGGGATGTTACAAACCTACCCCCCTTAAGATGAATCTCGCCCTCGAGATTCGGGTTGGCTAGAAAATAGGTGCGGATGGTCCTTGCGAATATCATCTTCTCGCTCCTCCTCGGTATGGTGGCTCCACTGAACTTTACAAAACTTGATAACTTTGTTGCGGGTGACTCGGCTGTCGAAATCCAAAATCTTTACTGGCTTCTCCTCATAAGTCAAATTACTATCCAATTGTATCGCCTCTAGGGGCACTGTATCCTTTAACTGTATGTCGGCCATCTCAGCGTGGCACTTCTTCAGTTGTGATACGTGAAACACATCGTGAACTCCTGATAGTCCTTCGGGTAACTCCAGCTTGTAGGCAACTTCTCCCATTCGTTCCAAAACACGATACGGTCCTACAAATCTTGGGGCTAACTTTCCCTTTACTCCAAAACGTTTCACTCCCTCGGGGTGATACTGCAGATAGGCTCTGTCTCCAATTTCATAGGTTACTTCCTTGCGTTTTGAATCTGCGTAACTCTTCTGTCTAGACCGAGCAATCTTTAGTCCTGCTCTCGATCGGTTTAACCTTCTCCTCTGAGTCTTTGATCAAATCTGGTCCAAACAACCGACGGTCTCCGACCTCATCCCACATCAAGGGTGTTCTACATCTGCGTCCGTTCTGAGCTTCGAACGGTGCCATCTTCAAACTGGCCTGGTAGCTATTGTTATATGAGAATTCTGCGTACGGCAAATTGTCATCCCAACTAGATCCATAATCTAGCGCAGAGGCTCTTAACATATCCTCCAGAATCTGGTTAACTCTCTCTGTCTGTCCATCCGTCTGTGGGTGGAACGCGGTACTAAACTCCAATCTGGTACCCAAAGTCTGGTGTAGTTGATGCCAAAACTTTGAAGTAAATTGTGTTCCTCTATCTGATACGATGCTCCTCGGAACTCCGTGCAAACATACGATCCTGGTCATATATATCTTGGCCAACTTGGCACTTGTATAAGTTGTTTTCACTGGGATGAAGTGAGCTACTTTGGTCAAATGATCCACAACTACCCATATTGAATCATATCCTGCTTTGGTTCTGGGTAATCCAGTGATAAAATCCATGCCAAGTTTGTCCTACTTCCATTCGGGTATTGGCATAGGCTGCAACAGTCCTGCTGGCTTTTGATGCTCTCCCTTCACTGTCTAACATACATCGCAAATGGCTACATACTCGGCAATATCCTTCTTCATACCCGTCCACCAGAAATGTTCCTTCAAGTCCAAATACATCTTGGTGTTTCCGGGGTGAATTGAGTATGGTGAGTCATGTGCCTCTTGAAGTATTAACTTCCTGATCTCCGAATTGTTGGGCACATAAATCCGACCCTCAAACCACAAGGTATCGTGTCATCCTCGCGAAAACCTTTGGCTTTCCCTTTGCCCATCTTTCCCTTTATCTCAGCAATCTCTTTATCCTCCTTTTGAGCGTCTCGAATCTTGTCTAACAAAGTCGACTGAACCTCCATTGTTGCAAGAAAGCCTCTTGGAATAATCTCCAACTGAAGTTCCATAATATCCTCTACTAACTCCTTTGGCAGTCCTCTACTTTCAAGGATATTGGCATAACTCTTCCGACTCAAGGCGTCTGCTACAACGTTGGCCTTTCCTGGATGATAGTGTAGCTTCATGTCGTAATCCTTTATAAGTTCCAGCCATCTCCTCTGAGGTTTAACTCATACGTGTGAAAATGTACTTTAAACTCTTATGATCCGTGTACACATCACAACGGTTTCCCATGAGATAATGTCTCCGTGTCTTCAACGCATGTACTACAATGCTAACTCCAAATCATGCGTGGCATAGTTCAACTCATGAGGCTTCAGTTGTCGTGAGGCATACGAAACAACTTTTCCGTCCTGCATAAGAACACACCCAAGTCCCAAGCGAGAGGCATCAAAATACACTTGAAACTCCTTATGTATATCTGGCAATGTCAGCACTGGGGCTGTAGTCAACCGTTTCTTCAACTCTTGGAAGCTTGTCTCACAATCCTCTGTCCATTTGAACTTGGTATCCTTCTTTAGCAATTCTGTCATTGGTTTAGCAATCTTGGAAAAATTCTCAATAAATCTCCGATAATATCCTGCCAGTCCAAGGAAACTGCGAATCTCGCTGACTGAAGTGGGTGCCAACCATTCAGTGACTGACTGAACTTTACTGGGGTCTACTGCTATACCATCTCCTGATATAACATGCCCAAGAAATCCAACTTCCTTCAACCAAAACTCGCACTTGCTGAATTTGGCGTATAACTGGTGTTCCCTGAGCTTCTCGAGAACCAAACATAGGTGTTCAAGTGCTCCTCTTCGTTCTTCGAGTAAACCATAATATCATCGATAAACACCACAACAAACTTGTCCAAATACTCCATGAACACTTTGTTCATCATACTCATGAAATAGGCGAGGCGTTAGTCAGTCCAAACGACAAGACCGTATACTAATATAATCCATATCTAGTGGTGAATGCTGACAATGGTGTATCCTTCTCTAGGATATTCAATCGATGGTATCCTGATCGTAGATCAATCTTAGAAAACACCTTAGCTCCTTGCAACTGATCAAACAGGTCATTAATCATTGGTAAGGGATACTTGTTCTTTATCCTTACTTCATTCAGAGCTCGGTAATCAACAACCATCCTTAGGGATTTATCCTTCTTCTCCACCAAAAGTACTTGAGCTCCCAAGGGTGATGAACTTCTACGAATGTAACCTTTCTCCAATAGCTCCTTGATCTGCTTCTTAATTTCCTCCAGATCATTTGCGGGCATCCGATAGGGTCTCTTAGATATTGGTCCTGTACCTGGCATTAGTTCTATCAGAAACTCGATATCTTGATCCGGTGGCATGCCTGGTAACTCTTCTGGAAAAACATCTGGATAATCCTTCACTACAAGTACTTCCTCTTGTACAACTCCCATGAGGGTATTCACTTGGGTCCTTCTAGGCACATGCCTAGATACATACTTAATCCTTTTTCCCTCTGGGGTGGTAAGATAAATTGACTTGCTAGCACAGTCAATACTTCCTCCAAACTTTGACATCCAATCCATACCTAATATCACATCCAATCCTTGCGACTCCAAGATAATTAGGTCGACGGAAAAACATGCGTGCCAATGATTAGGGGTATCTGGGTGCACCACTTGCTAGCCATATACTGCTCCGCATTTGAGCTCACTAAAAGAGGGTCCTAAGGGTCTGGGTTGGTAACTTAATCTTATACACAAATCCCATTGATATGTATGAATGCGATGCACCAGTATCGAAAAGAACAATAGCGGTAAATGACTGAACCAAAAACTTACCTATTACCGCGTCCGGCTGTTCTTCAACTTCCTCCACGTTGACATGGTTCACTTGTCCTTTGTTGAAGGGATTGGGCTTCTTACCAACGCTCCCATTTCCGTTTCCATTCTTTCCTTCAGGGCAGTCGTTGGCATAGTGCCCTGTCTTCCCGCACTTAAAGCAAATAACTTGGATCAAGTCTCTCTTGGCGGGTGTAGCTGGGTTTGAGCGATTCTGATTATTGTTGGCTGCATTTCCATTCCCATTCTTCGCACCATTATGCGATCCTCCTCCAGTATGGTTATGTCCTCCATGGTTATGAACTAGTCCTCCCGAGTTCGGGGTTAAGCGAGGCTTCTGGTGAGCTCCTGAGTTATACTTCCCTTGTCCATACTTCCTCTTACGATTCTCAATTTGCTGCTGCTTTCCTTCAATCATTAGGGCCTTATCTACCAATTCCTGGTAGTTATTGAAAGTTGCCACCATCAGCTGCATACTCATCTCATCATTCAGCCCTTCCATAAACTTCTCTTGCTTCATGCATCTGTGGCCACATCATCGTGGGCATAGCGTGATAACTTGCTAAACTCATCCACGCATCTTGAGCCACAGTCGGTTCCCCCAACATAAGTTGCGGAACTCACGCTTCTTTATCTGCATGGCTCCGGTTGAAACATGGGCTGTCACGAAAGGCTTGTTGAACTGGTCCCAAGTGACATTGGCTATAGGAAAAGTAGCCGTGTAATTCTCCCACCATGCGGCTGCTGGTCCATCCAATTGATGTGCGGCAAAACGCACTCTTTCAGCATCCGTGCATCCTGCGGTGGTTAACTCCCTTCTAATACCGTGTAACCAGCCATCTGCAACTATTGGCTCGGTCCTACTGGAAAACACCGGCAGTTGTAACCTTAGAAAGCGGGCTAAATTGTCCACTGGCGGCGGGTTGTTGTTGTTGTTGTTGTTGTTGTTGGCATTGCCCTGGTTCTGAACTAGCAATTGCATCAAGGCATTCTACTGTTGGATCAATCAAGTGAGCTCCGTGGGAAAACAAAACCGGGTCACGTCTCGGAGGCATCTGAAGGTTTAGATGGGAGAGATTAGAATAGAAAGAGGTCTAGTGAGAAAACACTACCCATATGCACATGAGGCAAACACACATTCATTCAATCAAGCAAGCAAGGGCATACAAAACGATCTAGGACTATCGCATAAGTGCTCAACTACTACTAGTTACATGGGGGTAATACTACTATTATATGGTGGTCATCTAGAAATTTTGATCGGTGGAAGACTCCATGATGTCCGCTCCAGCCTTCGTCTTCATAGTCATCGTCACTTGGATCTGAGTCGGTGTCATCGATGATGATGTAGTTGTCTGGACAAGCGGGATCTTCTTCCTCTTCTTGCTCCTCTTCCTTGGGTGCTGGTCCTCTCATGAAGATTCCGATCTTCTTGACTAGGTCGTCGTTCTTCTCCAGTAGTATTTTGATTTCTTCCTCATATCCATCGCGTGTAGACTTGAGTTCTTCCTCCAGCTCGATGAAAACACATACTATGGGCTCCGTGCTTGGCGCAAATGTCCTTCCGGGAACTAGAGCTTGAATCTTCTAGCATTCTTCTTCTGGTAAGGTGGCGTTGTACGTCCCGGTGAAGCTTGGTATTCCAATATTCAGGTACCTAGTGACTTCCTTCAAGTGGCGTCCGAAGGGTGTGTCTTCATCCGGTTGGGCAAACTTGTACTTCATCTCCGTCATCCTAAAGAGTGGAAAATGGAGAGGGGTCAGAAATGAGTAGAGAAGAGTGACCTATGGTTTTATCTTAGTGGTCATGTCCTACACTCAGCGTGTGCTCGATACCATCTTGTAGCGACCCGACCTCAGATGGTCAAGTCTTCGTGCTTCGTGTCATCCACTGGATCGGTAATGCTTTGACACACCACGGTACTCAAGGATTTATAACAGAGTAGCAATCACACACTTATTACATCGAATGTCTCAAAAGAGAACTTATTACAAAGATATGTCTTACGGCCATCTAGTGCGATAACAGTGGAAGGCTTGGAAGGTAAAGTGAGTCCATCAACTCCAACGGCATAACTGAGCTGCACGGCAACGACCTACAATCCTTACTCCTCGTCTGAAAAGTCTGCAACATAAAATGTTGCAGCCCGACAACGGGTCAGCACATGGAATATGCTGGCAATGTAACACATAAAGAGTAATGAAAGAATAAGCTATACTACGTGCATATATGGCTGGTGGACAGCTCTATGGTTATAGTTTTGCAAAAAGCCAATTTTTCCCTATGTCAAAGGAACAAATTTTATATTAACTATCATGGTGGTTGAAACATCATTGAGAAGGTATAACCCCAACTCAATCCCAATTAAAGTGATTAACAACCCAGCAGTATTAATTTAGAGTGATGAGATACATGTGAATACTCAAGTACTAGATACTCAGAATTGTCCATAACCGGGGACACGGCTAACCATGATTAGATTGTACACTCTGCAGAGGTTTGCGCATTTTTCCCCACAAGACTCGATCGCCTCCGTTGATTTCTCGCACTGCATGGTGTTTGAGAAACGGATGACCGAGACACAGCCTTTCAGAAACATTAACTCTCTACTCCGGATAGATCATACCAAACCTATTAAACCCACTACCTGCTGATCTACCTCTTCGAAAGCTTCACGTAACTTACTCAACTATGCTAGAGCCCTTAATAGCTTGTGGCTGCACACGGAAGTTTCTAGCATGAATAATCTCAGTTCCCTTTGAGCCTGGGTGGCGGTCCATAGGAAGATCACACGGGTACCCCGGGATTTCCAAAATAAAACAGACAACACTGGGTTCCCCAGGTGCCTCAATCCACCCAGATGTGTATTTAAGTTGCCACCTTAAAGTAGACAATTAATTAATAATCTCACATCTGTCGTGAATATCTCTCAAACCCAAACCACATCTACGAGCATAGCATGGCAACATAAGCAACACGTAGAAGTAACTCCCAAGGGTCTGATAGCAACAGGGCAATAGGTTCCTACCTCATCATCTACTTCCCAACCCACAAATTAATGACATCCTAATCATGCAATGTTGGAGGGTTGAGCTAATGCATAAAACTGGGTATGAAAAGGTATGATCAAATGTTACTTGCCTTGCTGACGATCCGTGAATCCTAGAGACTCGTAGTAACACGCTTCGCACTCCGGGAATTCTATCGCAAGCAAACAATACATACATAAGTAACAAACAAAGATGCACAAATGAAACTTCAAGTGAAAGAGGTCGACTGGAGAGTTCAACTTAAGAACTCCGGTTTGCAAAAAGAAGCAAACTAAACGGAAAAAAGAAACTCAAAGGGCGAGAGAAACAAGGTCCGTTAACTAATCTGAACTAGAGTCAAATTTTACAAAGACAAAAACTGGTTTAAGTTGACTATTCGGAAAGAGGGTTTCGAGATGAAACTCCAGGCGCTTGAATCGCCTGATTCCGATAAACGAGCGAAAAGTTATACTAATTTGAACATTGGTTCAGAAATCGAATTCGGAATAACCGCGGAATAAATCCGATAAAAGAAAGCGACGAACGACGTTCGTTAGCGGAAACTAAACGATGAACAGTTCGTAAAAACGAACGAACGGGTGAACGTTCTCAAAATAAATAAACCGGGAAAATAAACCGCTCTAATAATAAAAAAACGGCTAGGGTTTTCCAAGAAAAACCGAAGGGTTATTTTAAAAAAAACGGCGACGGGGCTACATCCGGCGATCATCCGGCGGGGCGGGCGGCGGCTCCGTGGGTCCGGGCGAGGGCGGCGAGGGGCGGCTAGTGCAGCGGCTCGGCGAGGGGGGACGGCGAGGGCGGCCAAGGCGGCGGGCGGCGACTCAGGCTCGGCTCCTCCGGGTCCGGGCGGTGGGTGGCGGCGGCGGTGTTGATGGCTAAGGGGAGAGGGGGGGCGGTATATAAAGAGGGGAGGGGAGGTGGCTTGGAGGAGGGGGTAAGGCGGCGGGGAGGAGTCCGGCTCGGATTCCAAGTCCCCAAGGGCGGCGGCGGGCGGCTTTGGCCTGGGCCGGGTTCCTATTTTTTAAACATTCCGCCGAAATTATAAAAATCCTTGAAAATAAATAAAATCTAAAAATGCCAAAACAAGTTTTCTTTGCCTAAATAAAATATTTAGAACAAGATGAACTTTTCTTGGCCCCTAAAATGCAATTTTAAATATATGCAAATTTTTCCCTAGGCAAATAAAATTCCAAATAAGTAAAATAAAATCCCAAAAATGATTTTAACATTTTTCCTCCGGTATTTCAACTATTTTTGGAGAAGTCATATTATCTCCTCTCGTTTATTTTTAAACATGAAATATTTTCCGGAGTGAAAAATTATAAAATCCAAAATCCTCGTCTTTCTTTATTTGATAAATTCAAATAGGAAAAATAGGAAAATCCCCAACTCTCTCCGAGGGTCCTTGAGTTGCTTAGGATTTCGAGGATAGCAAATGAAAATGCAATAAAATATGATATGCATGGATGACCTGTGTATAACATGCCAAATTGAAAATTTGGGATGTTACAAGTATCTAGGTGACATTTGGGTTTTGGTTGATTTGTGTCTTAAGGTGTTATTCTAGTACGAACTCCAGGGCTGTTTGTGACACTTATAGGAATAGCCCAACGGATTGATTGGAAAGAATAACTTTGAGGTGGTTTCGCATCTCTACCATAATCTCTTCGCTTGTTCTCCACTATTAGTGACTTTGGAGTGACTCTTTGTTGCATGTTGAGGGATAGTTATATGATCCAGTTATGTTATTATTGTTGAGAGAACTTGCACTAGTGAAAGTATGAACCCTAGGCCTTGTTTCCTAGCATTGCTATACCGTTTGTGCTCACTTTTACCATTAGTTACCTTGCTGTTTTTATATTTTATATTACAAAAACCTTTATCTACCATCCATGTTGCACTTGTATCACCATCTCTTCGCCGAACTAGTGCACCTATACAAATTACCATTGTATTGGGTGTGTTGGGGACACAAGAGACTCTTTGTTATTTGGTTGCAGGGTTGCTTGAGAGAGACCATATTCATCCTACGCCTCCTACGGATTGATAAAACTTAGGTCATCCACTTGAGGGAAATTTGCTACTGTCCTACAAACCTGTGCACTTGCATGCCCAAAAACGTCTACAAGGAGAAGGTTGCGTAGTAGACATCAAGCTCTTTTCTGGCGCCGTTGCCGGGGAGGTGAGTGCTTGAAGGTATATCTTTAGATCTTGCAATCGAATCTTTTTGTTTCTTGTTTTAGCACTAGTTTAGTTTATAAAAGAAAATAAAAAAATGGAACTGAGTTTTTCTCATACACTTCATCTTTTTAATATCTTTCGTGAGTATGATGGAAAGGAAAATTGCGCCAAAGTGTTAGAAGAAGAATGCTATAAAATGTTTGGTACTAAATCTTTGAATGGATAGCATGATTGCAGTGTTGTTAGTATGAACTCCTTGAATATCCATAGTACTAATGATGATTGCACTAGTTATGATGAAAATGCCTCCTATAAACATGTCAATTTTTGTGGAGTGCATTGGGTTTGTAAGTACACACCAAATAGGGAAGATAGATATTGCAAGAGGCATAAGTACTTAGAAACCAAATTGTTGCAAGAAGAGCTAGATGAATGTGCTGAAAATTTATCTTTTCTTAGCCCTACTTGTGAACTTTGCAATGAACGTGATCATTTTAGTACCCAATGCAAATTGTTTCATGATCATATCGTGTCCAAAAATTGTGATGACTTGATTTCCCTTGCACATCATAATGAACTTAGTTTGCTCTTGGGTTATGAGGAAATTAAATGTATAACTAAGGATATTCCAAAATTTGTCCTTGATAAAGTTCTTCATTTTGATCTAGAGAAAATTTATATGTATGGTGCGGGGAATTGTATTGAAAATCCTTATATTCCCAATTACATAAAGAAAAGAAAACAAATAGAAGATGAAGAGAATACTAACGAAAGGGAAGAGACTTCCCAATATCCTCCTATTATTTCTTATGATGAATCAGGTAACGAGGAGGAGCCTTCTATCCAACCAATCTCATTAATAAGGAGCTCCAAAAAGAGGATTGAACCCACACATGAGGTGAAGAAAAATAAAATAAAGAGGAAGAGAGTTAAAAAGATATCTCTCACAAATAAAGTTGCTCCTATTATTGTTGTGCCTCATGAAAATGAAGATGATACACTTTATGATGATCTCGTTATGCCTATTGCTTGTTGTGATGATTATGATTGGGAAGATAATGATACTCCTTATGATCTTGAAAATTTTTTTGGCACTTGCTTGGAAGAATATGATAATAATGTTTGCTATACTATTGGTGCTATCTATACTATTAATGATGAGAGTGATTATGCTTATGATATGAAAAGGCGAAAGCTTGGGGAAGCTATGTTTAATAACGATGACATATTTGAGAATATATTTGCTGAAATTAATGTTTGTCCCAAGCTTGCGGATGCTATGCTTAATAATTAAGATATTTTTAGCCTCTCAAGTTTTGATATGCAAAGTTGTTATGATGATAGCATGCCTTCTACCTATGATGGTTATATTTATGAAAGTGGGTTTGGAAGAGTGTCAACTTTAGGAAGTAATGATCCCACAATATTGGAGGATGTTGAATCTTATAATATTTATGAAAGTGGATTTGGAGAGGTCATGACTTTATTTATTGATGTATCCACTATCTTGGAAGAGGTTTAATCGATTATGATGAGAACAAAGTTGCTACTTATGATGATTATTGTGATGAAACCTATGCTATAAAAAGTAGTGATGATTATATTTATAAAACTTGTCATGATTATGATTAACATTTTTCTGAAAATTACTCTTTTAATGTGGAAACAATTTATAGTATTCAAGTCTCTTATGATACTCCCACTATTCCGAATGAGAAGAATTTTGCTTGTGTGGAGAGTAATAAAATTTCTATGCTAGTAGATCATGAAAAGAATGCTTTAGGCGCTGGTTATATTGTTGAATTCATTCATGATGCTACTGAAAATTATTATGAGGGAGGAATATATGCTTGTAGGAATTGCAATAATATCAAGTTTCCTCTCTATGTGCTTAAAATCCTGAAGTTATGCTTGTTTTGCCTTCCTATGCTAGTTGATTATTGTTCCCATAAGTTGTTTGCTCACAAAATCCCTATGCATAGGACGTGGGTTAGACTTAAATGTGCTAGTCATATTCTTCATGATGCTCTCTTTATGTTTCAATTCTTATCTTTTATGTGAGCATCATTGAAATCATGATGCCTAGCTAGGGGCGTTAAACGATAGCGCTTGTTGGGAGGCAACCCAATTTTATTTTAGTTTCTTGCTTTTTGGTTCTGTTTAGGAACAAATAATCCATCTATCTTATGTTTAGATGTGTTTTTGTGTTTTAATTATTGTTTGTGCCAAGTAGAACCTTTGGGAAGACTTGGGTGAAGTCTTTATGATCATGCTGTAAAAAACAGAAACTTTAGCGCTCACGAGACTAGCTAGAACTTTTTACTGGAGAGTGCTATTTAGTTGGTTATTTTCGCAGATGATTACTAGACAAATTCCTCAGGTCCACCAATTTATTTTAGAAGTTTTGGATTTCCAGAAGTTTGCGTTAGTTACAGATTACTACAGACTGTTCTGTTTTTGACAGATTCTGTTTTTCGTGTGGTGTTTGCTTATTTTGATGACTCTATGGCTAGTAAAATAGTTTATAAAGCATAGAGAAGTTGGAATACAGTAGGTTTAACATCAAATTAAATAAAGAATGAGTTCATTACAGTACCTTGAAGTGGTGTTTTGTTTTCTTTCGCTAACGGAGCTTACGAGTTTTCTGTTGAGTTTTGTGTTGTGAAGTTTTCAAGTTTTGGGTAAAGATTCGATGGACTATGGAATAAGGAGTGTCAAGAGCCTAAGATTGGGGATGCCCAAGGCACCCACAAGGTAATATTCAAGGATAACCAAGAGCCTAAGCTTGGGGATGCCCCAGATGGCATCCCCTCTTTCGTCTTCGTTCATTGGTAACTTTACTTGGAGCTATATTTTTATTCACCACATGATATGTGTTTTGCTTGGAGCGTCATTTTACTTTCTTTAGCTTTGCTTGCTGTTTGAATAAAATACTAAGATCTGAAATTATTAAATGGGATAGTCTTCACGTAGTTGTATAATTATTCGACTACTCATTGATCTTAACTTATATCTTTCGGAGTAGTTTGTTGTTTGCTCTAGTGCTTCACTTATATCTTTTAGAGCAAAATGGTGGTAGTTTTATTTTGGAGAAATATATGAACTCTCATGCTTCACTTATATTATTTTGAGAGTCATAAATAGCATGGTAATTTGCTTAAATAATCCTAATATGCTAAGCATACAAGATTTATAAGAATTCTTATGAGTGTGTTGAATACTAAGAGAAGTTTGATGCTTGATGATTGTTTTGAGATATGAAGATGGTGATATTAGAGTGATGCTAGTTGAGTAGTTGTGAATTTGAGAAATACTTGTGTTAAAGTTTGTGATTCCCGTAGCATGCACGTATGGTGAACCGTTATGTGATGAAGTCGGAGCATAATTTATTTATTGATTGTCTTCCTTATGAGCGGCGGTCGGGGACGAGCGATGGTCTTTTCCTACCAGTCTATCCCCCTAGGAGCATGCGCGTAATACTTTGCTTTGATAACTTGTAGATCTTTGCAATAAGTATATGAGTTCTTTATGACTAATGTTGAGTCCATGGATTATACACACTTTTCTCACCCTTCCACCATTGCTAGCCTTTCTAATACCGCGCAATTTTTGCCGGTATCATACACCCACCATATACCTTCCTCAAAACAGCCACCATACCTACCTATCATGGCATTTCCATAGCCATTCCGAGATATATTGCCATGCAACTTACCACCGTTCCGTTTATTATGACACGCTCCATCATTGTCATATTGCTTTCCATGATCATGTAGTTGACATTGTATTTGTGGCAAAGCCACCGTTCATAATTCTTTCATACATGTCACTCATGAGTCATTGCACATCCCAGTACACCGCCAGAGGCATTCATATAGAGTCATATTTTGTTCTAAGTATCGAGTTGTAATTCTTGAGTTGTAAGAAAAATAAAAATGTGATGATCATCATTTTTAGAGCATTGTCCCATGTGAGGAAAGGATGATGGAGACTATGGTTCCCCCACAAGTCGGGATGAGACTCCGGATGAAAAATAAAAAAAAAGAGAAAAAAAGAGGCCATAAAAAAGAGAAAAGGCCCAAAAAAAGAATAAAATAAATAAAAAATGAGATAAAAAGAGAGAAGGGGCAGTGCTACTATCCTTTTACCACACTTGTGCTTCAAAGTAGCATCATGATCTTCATGATAGAGAGTCTCTCATTTTGTCACTTTCATATGCTAGTGGGAATCTTTCATTATAGAACTTGGCTTGTATATTCCAATGATGGGCTTCTTCAAAATGCCCTAGGTCTTCATGAGCAAGCGAGATGGATGCACACCCAGCTAGTTTCTTTTGTTGAGCTTTCATATACTTATAGCTCTAGTGCATCCGTTGCATGGCAATCCCTACTCACTCACATTGATATCTATTGATGGGCATCTCCATAGCCCATTGATACGCCTAGTTTATGTGAGACTATCTTCTCCCTTTTTGTCTTCTCCACAACCACCATTCTATTCCACATATAGTGCTATGTCCATGGCTCATGCTCATGTATTGTGTGAAGATTGAAAAAGTTTTGAGAATGTCAAAAGTATGAGACAATTGCTTGGCTTGTCATCGAGGTTGTGCATGATTTAAATACTTTGTGTGGTGAAGATAGCACATAGCCAGACTATATGATTTTGTAGGGATAACTTTCTTTGGCCATGTTATTTTGAGAAGACATGATTGCTTAGTTAGTATGCTTGAAGTATTATTATTTTTATGTCAATATGAACTTTTATCTTAAATCTTTCGGATCTGAATATTCATAGCACAATTAAGAAGAAATACATTGAAATTATGCCAAGTAGCATTCCACATCAAAAATTATCTTTTTATCATTTACCTACTCGACGACGAGCATGAATTAAGCTTGGGGATGCTTGATACGTCTCCAACGTATCTATAATTTTTTATTGCTCCATGCTATATTATCTACTGTTTTGGGCAATATTGGGCTTTATTTTCCACTTTTATATTACTTTTAGGACTAACCTATTAACCGGAGGCCCATCCCAGATTTGCTGTTTTTTTGCCTATTTCAGTATTTCGAAGAAAAGGAATATCAAACGGAGTCGAAACGTTACGAAATCAACTAGAGAAGTTACTTTTGGAACGGAAGCTACCCGATGGACTTGGACCCCACGTCAAGGTAGGAACAAGGAAGCCACGAGGGTGGGGGGCGCGCCCACCCCCTAGGGCGCACCCCCTGCCTCGTGGGGTCCTCGTGGCTCCCCTGACGTGCTTCTTCCGCCTATATAACTCCACGTACCCTAAAACTTCCAGAACAGAGAATAGATCGGGAGTTCCGCCGCAGCAAACCTCCAGAGCCACCAAAAACCAATCTAGACCTGCTCGGCACCTCACGGAGAGGGGGAACCCTCACCAAGGCCATCTTCATCATCCCGACGCTCTCGATGACGAGGTGGGAGTAGTTCACCCTCGGGCTGAGGGTATGTACCAGTAGCTATGTGTTTGATCTCTCTCTCTCTCTCTCTCTCTCTCTCTCTCTCTCTCTCTCGTGTTCTTGATTTGGCACAATCTTGATGTATCGCGAGCTTTCCTATTATAGTTGGATCTTATGTTTCTTCTCCCCCTCTACTCTCTTGTAATGAATTGAGTTTTGATTCACTTGATGTATGTTTTGCCCAGATTTGCTGTTTTTTGCCTATTTCAGTGTTTCGGAGAAACGGAATATCAAACGGAGTCCAAACAGAATGAAACCTTCGGGAACGTGATTTTCTCATGAGATATGATCCAGGAGACTTGGACCCTCGGTCAAGAAAGGAGGGAGGCGGCCACGAGGGTGGAGGGCGCCTCAGGGCGCCGCCTGCCTCGTGGCCCCCTCAAGCTCCACCGACGCATTCTTCCTCCTATATATACCTCACGCACTTCAACAGATCAGATACGGAGCCAAAAACCTAATTCCACCGCCGCAACTTTCTGTATCCACAAGATCCCGTCTTGGGGCCTGTTCCGGAGCTCCGCCGGAAGGGGAATCCACCACAGAGGGCTTCTACATCATCATCATAGCATCTCCGATGAAGTGTGAGTAGTTTACTTCAGTCCTTCGGGTCCATAGTTAGTGTCTAGATGGCTTCTTCTCTCTTTTTGGATCTCAATACAATGTTCTCCCCCTCTCTCGTGGAGATCTATTCGATGTAATCTTCTTTTTGCGGTGTGTTTGTTGAGATCGATGAATTGTTGGTTTATGATCAAGATTATCTATGAACAATATTTGAATCTTCTCTGAATTCTTTTATGTATGATTGGTTATCTTTGCAAGTCTCTTCAAATTATCCGTTTGGTTTGGCCAACGAGATTGGTAGTTCTTGCAATGGGAGAAGTGCTTAGCTTTGGGTTCAATCTTGCGGTGTCCTTTCCCAAAGTGATGAGGGGCAGCAAGGCACGTATTGTATTGTTGCCATCGAGGATAAAAAGATGGTGTTTATATCATATTGCATGAGTTTATCCCTCTACATCATGTCATCTTTCTTCAAGCGTTACTCTGTTCTTTATGAACTTGATACTCTAGATGCATGCTGGATAGCGGTCGATGTGTGGAGTAATAGTAGTAGATGCAGGCAGGAGTCGGTCTACTTGTCTCAGACGTGATACCTATATACATGGTCATACCTAGATACTCTCATTACTATGCTCAATTCTGTCAATTGCTCAACAGTAATTCGTTCACCCACCGTAAAATACTTATGCTCTTGAGAGAAGCCACTAGTGAAATCTGAGACCCCCGGGTCTATTCTCATCATATTAATCTTCCTACGATTTATTATTGCTTTGCTTTTTTACTTTGCCTTTTATTTTACTTTGCATCTTTATACCAAAAATACCAAAAATATTATTTATCATCTCTATCAGATCTCACTTTCGTAAGTGACCGTGAAGGGATTGACAACCCCTAATCGCGTTGGTTGCGTTGAGCTATTTGTTTTGTGTAGGTACGAGGGACTTGCGCGTGGCTTCCTACTGGATTGATACCTTGGTTCTCAAAAACTGAGGGAAATACTTACGCTACTCTGCTGCATCATCCTCTCCTCTTCGGGGAAAACCAACGCAAGCTCAAGACGTAGCATCATACAAGACAAAGATAGCAGAATTGTGAAGGACTCTGTGTCCACTGACAAAGCCGGCTAGGATTTGTAACCCTAGGTTCTCGGACTAAGGTAACCCCTTTATCTCTGATATTACTATTCATCCAACCTAACTTGAAGAGGCATCCTACAGAATGCTCGCTAGAATCATACTAAATCGATTAGGAAGAGAGGTGTGAGACAATGCGTGAGAGACAAAGCGTAAAGATAATGTGCGTACATGAGACACGTAGGCAGGTCCATGTATATAGAAAGGGTCGATGAGGATTGTGCATGTGTATGTTTGCGAGAGGAAGAGTGCTTGTGATAAAGGTTAGTGAAAACAGTTGTAAATGGTTACGAGAGGGAGGGAGGGTTATATCTAGAGCATGTGTGCGAGAAAGACACCTCGGGAGAGAGTGTGTGAGCATGTGTGAGAGACCACCGATGGAGAGTGAAACTACACGTAAAAGACTGCTCTGCACATTGATTAAAGATATGAATTGTATCCAAATATTAGGATGGGATCATGATATTTGCAATTCGCGTAAGGAGCGGTCATTGATCCATCACACATCTAGATTCTATCGAATTTGAGCATGTCTATGTTATTATTCAACACAATTGATCCACATAGTTAGTATTTTGAACTCCAGACAATGCATCGCTTTAGCAATCGAATATAAACGTGAGTATAGATCATGTTGTGTGTGTAAAGCATATTATACATACGAAAGTTACACAATGGACATTATAAATAGCTACCTATGAACTAGCATACATTTGAATTCAACTTAAGGTGGTTTAAAAGAATTGAATTCAACATGAAGTCCATTCAATTATTTGAATTTGATATCATGTCATTTGTAAACCATGCCTAAATTATGGGGGTACCAATCTTTGCTCTGATTTTTTACATAATAGCATATGTAGTCGTGTACAAAATAGATTCAAATTTACCTCCTCCATTCCAAAATAATCGTAGTTATAGGATTTTCAAGTGTCAAAATTTCAAAAAAATGCAGATAATTGAATGAGGTTTTCAAACATACAAGGTCAAATATAACGTTGTCTATTTAGGTCAATCCTCATAGTACAAGAGTACTCTAAACGTGAATGCTTGTGTTTCAAAATTTTAAACGAAGCGCCAAAAGAGCCTCTACTCACCCAAAACCGCGTGAGACCAATGTTTGGTAGTACAAGGAAATTACTTTTCTAATAACTCCGACCCGTGAAACCTACCGGCCCGACGTTCAAAGGTCTAAATTGGGGTAGGTTTGTAGCTTCATCTAGACGCCACACAACCGCCTACGAAAAACATTCATACACAATGGCCTCCTAAGCACACATGCGCGCGGCCGAAATCGCTCCCGCCCACTATTTGGGACACCTGGGATTACCATCCTACCCCCGACCGTAGTAGGTCCGAAATTTAAGAGGGGGGCAAAGTTTGTACTTTCCCCAAATTTCAAACAAGCGCGTCCCATCTTCTGTTCAAAAAAGCCAAAAACAAGCGCGTCCCAGAATGAAACATGGTTCCCCCCACCCGTCCGATTCCTCATTCGTACTCCGTGGGCGCCAAAACTACCTCTCCACCAGCCGCAAAACCCCGGCGTCCTCCGTCCGCCACCCCATCCCACCCATCAACTGCTGCCCTCCTCCATCACACCGGAGCTGATACCCCGACATCGCCGTCCACCGCAACGCCCTCCACGGCTAGTAGTTGAAGCCGAGGCCGAGCCGTCCGTACCCGAGCCAGTTCAACCACGACGTCCTGCGCCTCACCGCTGCCGCTCCAACTTCGCCACCCTCCACCGCACCGGAGTTATTCCTGATACGTCGTCCTTCCCTGCCTCAGATCTGCTTCCCCTCCGCCGACATACGGCCACGGCAACACAGTCAACAATTTGGCCATGGGTTCGTCCAAGCTTGCACCCTCCAGAACATCGGTTTCCCCGGTAAAAAGAAGAAGATCGGCGCGGCATGTGGATGTGACCACACCGGCAACCGAAAAATGTATTCCTCTTCCCTTAGTCGTGCAAATCTTACGTCTCTGCTTGCACGATATTCATCCCACATAAGACACTAGTTGACCGCTTCTTCTTGATACTAGATGTTCCTAGTAACTCGCGATGCACAAGGTTTCTCCTCATATACTATTTCACCTTAGCTAGAGGTCCGTCGCCCCCCTGAATTTCAATTTCTGGCCAGTTGATTCCCAATTAACGGAAGCATTCCCCGGCGTAACAGGCGCTAGTACGACTATTACGCTGGGGACCTGCGCCTTGGTGTTTATCTTAGGGGCGTGTACGGCCTAGAGCTACTGGCGCCTGATCTGGAGGTCGGCCGGGATTAAAGGGATGGCCTGGGGGCGCTGCCAAGCATGGCGGTGGTGTGACGTCGATGGGAGGGCGGGGTCTGGGCCGATGGTCGCTGGCAGTTCGAGAAAGATCGCCAACAGTGACTGGCGGGAGGTAGACGAAGGCCATCTGCCCGTTCCTTATAGATCGGACGGTTCATTAAAAAAATCGACTAACCTATTTATTTTCAGTCGACTGTTATCTTAGATATGACCACATGTGGTGGTGTGCTGGAGGAGTACCTGCATTCCTGTGCTCATATTTTACAAAATCATACGGACTAGAATCTAATTTTGTTTGCCATGCAATGTTGTAGGGCTATCAGATGTCTCCTGTCATTTATTTTTCAGCCACCTGCTATCTGCTACTTTTACAGTGCACTAGTTCTGCACACATTTCACCCATACTCTCACTATTGTGTTTTTATGCAAGGGTATTTCAGAGTCTGCCTTGAGAGAAGCAAAAAAAGAAAAGAGACAAGTCGTTCCAGCTTTCTACGCGGCTAGGCACGGCACGTTACAGCGCTACAAAGGGTGCAGTGTCAGTAGATGGAGAAGGTAAACGTAGCTCTGGAGTTGATGACCTCGCTCGCAATGAACCACCATCCCAGGTGCTTGCTTTAACTTCGCGGTGTCATATGTGGTTGCATGTTCCATATGGTGTCTAGATTGTATTCGAAAGGCCGAAGTCGATCTTTATTAAGATAAGGAAAGATATTTTTTACATGAACCACCATCCCGTGAGCACCAGAAAACAAATAGTTAGTCAGGGCACTGGCCGAGCCAGTGAAAAGCCCAGCAAAGACATGCATCACCTGGAAGCCAACTAAAAAGCCGCGATGGTGGCGAAGTAGCCCGCCTCCCACCAGGCTCTCAGGTCCTAGATGATCATGTTCACCACTCCAGCCGGATGTCTAGCTTGTATTTCTTCCAATTTGGTTAAATTGCATCTGCTTAGCTTACACATTATACCTTTGAATATGACATGCCTTTCTGTTTTTGGTACATACTAGTACATCTGTGTATTAACCATGTTCTTACATCAAACTAATGTTCTTGTGTATCCCTCATCAATCACTTATGACGAGGCAGGCAGGCAAGGGACTACTCCTCACTTAAAGAATGCAGCGTCGGCCTCCCGACATGATTCTCAAGAAATGTAAATGCTAGATGAAGATAGTGAACGTAGCTCAGAGTTGATTACATGCATTTCCTACACTAGCATAGCCGGTGCTTGCTCTAACTTGGCAGCGTGATATGTGATTGCATGTTGCATATGGTGTCTAGATTGTAATTCTTCCAATCTGGTTAAACTGCATGTGCTAGTCTGCTTAGCTTATACATTATACCTGTTAATGTGACATGCCTTCCTGTATTTAGTACATAGTACATTTGTCTATTAAGCATGTCCTTACATAAAACTATTGTTTTTTTGTAGCCCGCATCAATCAATATGGCGAGACACCTTTAGTATATGCAGTGCGATATTAGTTGCATCTTTCATATGATTTATAGCATGCGCTGCTTCTATTTTGTTGAAATTCCATTTATGATGGGATGCTTTTAACTTGGCAGAGTCATATTGGTTGCATCTTTCATGTGGTGTCTAGCTTGCATTGCTTCTTATTTGCTGGAATGGTTTCTGCTTAGTTTACACAAACAATTGTGAACATGCCATGCCGTCCTGTTTTTCGTACATATTCCATCCTGGTATCATGTGTTTGCCTTACATCAAAGTAGTGATTGTCAGTATCATGCATGAATGAGTTCTGAAGAGGGAATTTTATTGCTTTTTCTTGTCGGTTTTACTTGACAATTCATATTCAATAAAGCGGAAGGAAGTTAGCAAGGCAATGGCTAAAGGTGCTCCTTCCGAACGGAGGGCCTCTACAGTTTCTACTCCTCCACACCCCCAAGATGATTTCCAAGACAACACACGCATAGACACTCAACAAAGCTGTGTTTATGATGAGCACGTCTCCCCTAGTGCAGCATCACCGGTGCTCCCTCTAACTTGGCACTGTTATATGTGGTTGCATGTTATGTGTGATGTCTAGCTTGTATTGCTTCTAATTTTTTTGAATTCCATCTACTTACTTTACACATTATACTTGAATAAGACACGTGTTCCTGTTTCCAGAACATACAATATCTGTCTATCACACCATGTTCTTACATCAAATTACTACTGTTATGTAACCTGCAACAATCACTTATCATAAGACACGTTTGACTTGGGAGTGTGATATAGGTTACATCTCACATTCTTTTCTAGCTTGTACTACTAATTTGTTGAAATGGCACTTATGATGAGACAGTTTTAACTTGGTAGAGTGATATTCGTTGCATCTTTCATATGGTGTCTAGCTTTCATTGCTTCTAATTTGTTGAAATGCCTTCTCCTTAGTTTACACATCATAAGCGTGAATATGCAATGCTGTGAATATGCAATGGCACTAATGACGAGAGACCTCTAACATGGTAGTGTGATGTTGTTTGCATCTTGCATATGATTTATTTCTTGTACTACTTCACATTTGTTTAAACGCCATTTATGATGAGACACTGTTAACTTGGCAGAGCGATATTTGTAGCATCTTTCATATGGTGTCTACCTTCCATTGCATTGCTCCTAATTTGGTGAAATGTCTTCTTCTTAGTTTACACATCATAGTTCTGGTTATCTCTTTCGTCCTATTTTTCATACATATTACATCCTCCTGTCATGTGGTTGTCTAACATCAAAGTTCAGTTAAATGCATCACGCATCAATTTGTTACGAAGAACTAAATTGTTATTCGCTTTTCTTGTCGTCTTGACTTAACATGGCACGAGAAAGAGGAAGAAACACAGTAATGGCGGGGAATGAGAAGCGAGATGAATCCTGCAGATTCTGATGGTACTGATGGTGCAATAGAAGGTCAAAGTCCAGCGGAAAATTCTACAAACACGGCATCCCATGCTACACGAGGTGCAAAAAAAATCCAAACAGAAACAAATAGCTGCCACCAAACAAGCAGAGACAGTCCTAGTTCTTGCAACACCTACCACAAGATTACCAAATGCCACGACTTACACGTCGTCGGCCAACCGAAGCTAGCAAGACGTTCCCAAGCTCCCTTGCCACCGACACTACTTCCCAAGCACTCTTGACACAAGACGAGTTGGCAATATCAGATGAACCTTGTGAGCTTCAACAACAAGAAGGTAGTTCTTTGGAGTCAAGTTACGATTGCATGCTTCTTTATATGCAGTCTCACAGTTTGATGTACACTAACACTTCCTATGTTCGTTGTTGGACTAGCACCTAGGCGCAAGAGGAAACAAACATCAGGGATAATGCTCGATAGGTCAACTAAATCTAGAGGAGGAAGAATGGAGATCCATTTTGAGGCAGGTTTAAAAAGGCCACGTGATGCTACAGAGTCAGCCAAGTTAGTATCAGAGGCAGCGGTTGCCGTTAGGTGTCATGTACGTATCCTCCCAACATGGATTCAGTACAGGAATGACAAAGACGAAACCCAGTTCAACACCTTCCTCGACCATTTATCTGTAAGTATGGTTATGTATGGAAACTAGTAATATCGTCTTGCTCTGTCCCATACTTTCTAGGTTGTTGATAATGAGACTCCCATAATTTTCAACAGATGAGGTTCAAGTTGGATAGCCAAGATGATGCAACCAGACAAGCTTGCACCCATGTTTTCAAGTCTGCTCTCCGACAGTATCAGTATAACTTGAGGACAACTCACTTTGAAGGCAAGGCTAACAGTGAACTTTCCCAAACATCTCCAGTAGAAAATATATCGGATGAAGACTGGAGGGGCCTTGTTAAACACTGCTCTGATCCGAAGTATCAGGTACATTATATATATGTGATCAGATCACATGTTGAAGTCCTATTGACGCATGTGCCACACAAATCTATCTTCTTGTAGGTGAACTGTTCAAAGAACTAGGCCAACCGTCTGAAAGTGAAATTCCAAATGCATTTACGTGATCTCGTAGCTATATTGCACACTGTGAGGCTCTTGTAATTAGCTGCTGTTTCACTCTTTTCGCTGTACAATATTATCATATCTATATTGACTTGTTCGAAATGCAGAGGAAAGCCGCAAGGACCCAAAAAGTATGTGAACCAAATGTTGTGGAAATCTTCAAGGACTGTCACACCAGCAAGAAGAAGGGCATGACTACACCAGTCAAAGCCGCTGTTGTAAGTCCTTAATCCTCATGCCTTTTAACTACTACTTACTCTGACTTGTGCCTTGAACTGCATGGTTTGCAGCCAATGTCTATTACTCTTTTAAATTTTATACACAATTGTCTTAGTGTATCATTGCACCTTACAAGGTTTAAAAGAGAGGAGTGATGTTCCTTTGATCTTGATCTGTAATCTAGTTCCGTGCTGGACTTGCCCACACAACGTTACAATTGCCTGTTTGTTTGTTCTCAGTAGTTTTGTGATATGAATGATGTCATACTGTGCTTACCGTATTATAAACTTCGTCTCTTTATCCTTAGCCCTCAATACAATGTGAAGAAATAGACAATACATTAGCGATGGTACATGGTCATATGTTTGGAACCTGGTTTTATTATGTACTTTGCAATAAAATACAACTAATATTTTACATGGGTTCACCGAATAAGTTACGTATATAGACCAAAGCTATTTTGTTTGGTTTTGCTGCCTCCTTAATATCTTCTGTTCTGGTACTACTAATGTAAAATCTCAACTTTTCAGCGAGCTATGGAAAAAATGGTGGAACCGCCACCTTCTGAAGGAGGCGAGGCAACTATAACCGCAATGTCAGCTCTTGATGCAGTGGGTCAGTACCTATCCACTAACAGTGCCAAAAGCACGTTCCTGCGTAATACTGGGTTGGTTGTTAAGGCAATATCGTCCAAACTGCCTCATGATCAATATATGCAAGCTCAAAGCAATGTTGTATCTGCGCTCCAGACACAAGTCCATTCCCTAACAGAGGCCCTTTGTGAAACAAGGAGAAACATTGCTCAATGTCCTCAAGATATGCATGGTTTTGAAACCAGAGTATCAGACATTTGCTATGTTGTTCAGGAGCCTAGGGGAAATGAAGGCGAGGGTTATGGTGCTCCATCGGACAATACAACATGAAAACGTAACAGTCTTGTCAAATGAACTGAGCTTATGTACTTCTGGTGGTGCATTTATCTGCTAGACTGTTAAGTTTTATGCCAACCTTCCTTTTGTTATATAGTTGTAATTTGTTTTGCTATGATACAAAATTTATTCTTAACGTGCAGCCACCCGTGAAGAAAACAAAGCAAGCCATTTTTGTATAGTGTAGGGTCTTCCCTATATTTGCCTTTGGTGGCGATCTTTGATGCCGAGTGGATGTAATCTGTGCAATCACCTTAATAGCCTAGCGTTAGTTTCGGCCTTATTTATTTCCTAGTCTTCTTTTTCCCTGGTTTGCTAGTGGCCGCAACTACCATGGGTCATATATGGGCCGTAGGATCCATGGGTCTCCTACGGGCCGTCAATAAATGGGCCAGTAATCGTTGGGCCTCGGGCCATTTATAAATGGGCCTGTAATCGGTGGGCCTCGGGCTGTCGGATAAATGGGTCTACATGGGCCGTAATCAGGCTTAATTGTATCAGCCCAGCATGATAACGGGTCGTTAACAGGTCGTAGGACTGCAAAGGCTTAATTCTGTCGCAGGCATAATGGGTCGTTAATGGGCCAGAATATAGGACGGGCTGGAAACGGCGTAACGGGTTAACAGGCCAGAAACGGGCCGACTCTTGCCATGGGCCGAATTTGGCCCATTAGGGTAACAGGCCAAGATGTGGTCGACTCTTGCCATGGGCCGAATTTGGCCCATTAAGGGAACATGCCAGTAACGGGTCGACTCTTGCCATGGGCCAAATTTGGCCCATTAGGGGAACATGCCAGTAACGGGTCGGAAGTAATCGAGGGCCGAAAAGGAGCCCAAGAGCGTATGGGCCATCAATAGGCCGAAAGCTGACACGGGCTGGAAACGGCCCATGTAAATCACGGGCCGCTAACGGGTACAAAGAAAATTACTGTTCATTATGGGCTAGAGTCACCGTGGGCCTGTAAAGGGCGAAGATACGAAAGGCCTCATATGGGCCGAAAGACATCATGGGCCATACATGGGCCGAAAGTGAAATGGGCTGGTGTTATATTCGACGGCCCACATGACGTTGTTGGGCCGATTTCCTTTATTGCCTAACGGGCCGTCAGTTAACGGGCCGTAAAATGGGCTATTTGTGAAGAGACCGTTAACATGCTTTTCATGGGCCAGCCCATTAACTTTTGACCAAGTCAAACGGGCTGGCTTTGTAAGCTAAATGGGCCAATGGTGGGCCGTGGCACGTGTCGACATATCATAGGCGCCTATCTGACCCACTGACGAGCTGACACGTGTTTCGTCCGTCCAATAAGAATTTTACACGTGGAAATTTCCCATTGGTCGGGGCTGTTGACGGGTTATCGGATCCAAAACCCGACCCGATAGCTTAACGGCGTTCCGTTATGGTGGATGCCACGTGTCGGTCACCCTTGACGAAATCACTTCTGTGATGCGTGATTTATCGTCATGGAAGTGGACACTTCCGTGATGATAATTTTGGTAATGTCATGGAACACTTCTACGACAGCACAGGTATGACTATCTTGATTCTGTCATAAAATCGTCATGGATGTACATGCATGACAAAAAACGCGACCTGCTGTTACAAACACGTATCGTCATGGATGTGTATTTTTTTGTAGTGGTGGTTTTATTTTATATAAATTATTGATCTCTCATGCTTCACTTATTTTATTTTGAGAGTCTTTTAGAACAACATGGCATTTTGCTTTGGTTGAAATTAGTCCTAATATAATAGGCATCCAAGGTGGGTATAATAAAAACTATCATATAAAGTGCATTGAATACTATGAGAAGTTTGATACTTGATGATTGTTTTGAGATATGAGGATGGTAATATTAGAGTTATGCTAGTTGAGTAATTATGAATTTGAGAAATAATTGTGTTGAAGTTTATGACTCCCGTAGCATGCACGTATGGTGAACCGTTATGTGATGAAGTTGGAGCATGATTTATTTACCGATTGTCTTCCTTATGTGTGGCGGTCAGGATCGCGCGATGGTTAACTCCTACCAACCCTTCCCCTAGGAGCATGCGTGTAGTACTTTGTTTTGATGACTTATAGATTTTTGCAATAAGTATGTGAGTTCTTTATGACTAATGTTGAGTCCATGGATTATACGCACTCTCACCCTTTCACCATCGCTAGCCTCTCTAATGACGCGCACCTTTCGCCAGTGTCATACACCCACCATATACCTTCCTCAAAACAGCCACCATACCTACCTATTATGGCATTTCCATATCCATTCCGAGATATATTGCCATGCAAGTTTACCACCGTTCCATTTATTATGACACGCTTCATCATTGTCATATTGCTTTGCATGATCATGTAGTTGAAATTGTATTTGTGGGAAAGCCACCATTCATAATTCTTTCATACATGTCACTCTTGATTCTTTGCACATCGCGGTACACCACCGGAGGCATTCATATAGAGTCATATTTTGTTCTAAGTATCGAGTTGTAATTCTTGAGTTGTAAGTAAATAGAAGTGTAATGATCATCATTATTAGAGCATTGTCCCAAGTGAGGAAAGGATGATGGAGACTATGATTCCCCCACAAGTCGGGATGAGACTCCGGATGAAAAAAAGAGGCCATAAAAAAAGAGAAAGGCCTAAACAAAAGAACAATGATATAAAAAGAGAGAAGGGACAATGTTACTATCCTTTTACCACACTTGTGCTTCAAAGTAGCACCATGATCTTCATGATAGAGAGTCTCCTATGTTGTCACTTTGATATACTAGTGGGAATTTTTCATTATAGAACTTGGCTTGTATATTCCAATGATGGGCTTCCTCAAAGTGCCCTAGGTCTTCGTGAGCAAGAAAGTTGGATGCACACCCACTTAGTTTCTTTTTGAGCTTTCATACACTTATAGCTCTAGTGCATCCGTTGCATGGCAATCCCTACTCACTCACATTGATATCTATTGATGGGCATCTCCATAGCCCGTTGATACGCCTAGTTGATGTGAGACTATCTTCTCCTTTTTTGTCTTCTCCACAACCACCATTCTATTCCACATATAGTGCTATGTCCATGGCTCACGCTCATATATTGCGTGAAAGTTGGAAAAGTTTGAAATTACTAAAGTATGAAACAATTGCTTGGCTGAAACCGGGGTTGTGCATGATTTAAACATTTTGTGTGATGAAGATAGAGCATAGCCAGACTATATGATTTTGTAGGGATAGCTTTCTTTAGCCATGCTATTTTGAGAAGACATGATTGCTTAGTTAGTATTCTTGAAGTATTATTATTTTTATGTCAATATTAATCTTTTATCTTGAATCTTTCGGATCTGAATATTCATGCCACAATAAAGAAAATTACATTGAGCAAAATGCTAGGTATCATTCCACATCAAAAGTTCTATTTTTATCATTTACCTACTCGAGGACGAGCAGGAATTAAGCTTGGGGATGCTTGATACGTCTCCAACGTATCAATAATTTTTGATTGTTCCATGCTATCATATTATCTGTTTTGGATGTTTAATGGGCTTTATTATATACTTTAATATTATTTTTGGGACTAACCTACTAACCGGAGGCCCAGCCCAAATTGCTGTATTTTTGCCTATTTCAGTGGTTCGCAGAAAAGGAAAATCAAACGAAATCCAAACGGAATGAAACCTCCGGGAGAGTTATTTTTGGAACAAACGCAATCCAGGGGACTTGGAGTGGACATCAAGAAAGAAGCGAGGAGGCCATGAGGCAGGGAGGCGCGCCCCCTACCCTCATGGGCCCCTCGTAGCCCCACCGACCTACTTCTTCCTCCTATATATATACCTACGTACTCCGAAATCATCCAGGAGCACCACGAAACCCTATTTCCACCGCCGCAACCTTCTGTACCCGTGAGATCCCATCTTGGGGCCTTTTCCGGTGCTCCGCCGGAGGGGGCATTGATCACGGAGGGCTTCTACATCAACACCATAGCCTCTCCGATGATGTGTGAGTAGTTTACCTCAGACCTTCGGGTCCATAGTTATTAGCTAGATGGCTTCTTCTCTCACTTTGATTCTCAATACGAAGTTCACCTCGAATCTCTTGGAGATCTATTCCACGTAACTCTTTTTGCGGTGTGTTTGTCGAGATCCGATGAATTGTGGGTTTATGATCAAGATTATCTATGAAAAATATTTGAATCTCCTCTGAATTCTTTTATGTATGATTTGTTATCTTTGCAAGTCTCTTCAAATTATCAGTTTGGTTTGGCCTACTAGATTGATCTTTCTTGCAATGGGAGAAGTGCTTAGCTTTGGGTTCAATCTTGCGGTGTTCGATCCCAGTGACAGAAGGGGAACCGATACGTATTGTATTGTTGCCATCGAGGATAAAAAGATGGGATTTATATCATATTGCTTGAGTTTATCCCTCTACATCATGTCATCTTGCTTAATGTGTTACTCTGCTCTTATGAACTTAATACTCTAGAAGCATGCTGGATAGCGGTCGATGTGTGGAGTAATAGTAGTAGATGTAGGCAGGAGTCGGTCTACTTGTCACGGACGTGATGCCTATATACATGATCATGCCTAGATATTCTCTTAACTATGCACTTCTATCAATTGCTCGACATTAATTTGTTCACCCACCGTAATACTTATGCTATCTTGAGAGAAGCTATGTAACGCCCCGAATTCGATGCGCCAGGTGTCTTCCGTTATTCGCCGTCGTTGCCATGTCATCTGCTTGCGTGTTGCATTTTGCCATGTCATCATCTGCATTGCATCCTCATATTTTCAAAACTCGCATCCGGTCTTTTTCCCCGTTGTCCGTTTCGCGATCCGACACTCTCACACGCACCCGTTGTACCTCTGAGACCTCCTTTCGTGAGTGGCTTTAAAATGTTCTCGGAATGGTACGAAACTTCGCGTGCGGTGTTGTTATAGAGTTGGTAAACCGCCTGCCAATTTTCGTTCCATTTGTAGGTCGTTTGACGCCCCAACGGTTAACCGCGTAGCCCGAAAGTCCTCTCTCTTTCCTCTACATGTTTTAGGAGCATACTCATGCCATCTTTACATTGGTTCAATCCATGTATTTTTGTGTGCGTTGTGGTGAGTGCAACAAACTTGTGAATTGGGCTACTTATTGTTACTATTTTGCTCGTCTGAATCTGTTATATCATGTTGCTATGTTTACTTGATGCTATCATCGTATCCATGCACAATCTGGAGATGCCTAGTTGACATGTTTTATGTCCATGTTATGCTCTATCCATCCATTCCCTTGGTTGCAATTATGGATTGCTGTAGTTTGTTGTTATCATGCTCCAAACTTGCTAAATAATGTTGATGTCAGCCTGTTATCATTAATTTCAGTTTTGCCATGTGTTTTTCTAGTGATCCATACACCCTATAAACTTTCTCTTGCCATTCTTAGCTTCATATTTATGCAATATGACTGTTGGTTGACTACATATGCCATGAAATGCTTTGTGGTGAGCGGTACAAGCTCACCAACATGCCTACTTATCGTTGTTCCTGCCAAGTACTGTTATTTTCACTAAGTCTGAATCTTTCATATCATTTGCCATGTTTGCATGGATGCTACCATCTTTTTTGTTGATCTTTAGAATAAGTTCAGTAAGGTAATTTATTAATTGCTTTTAGTACTAGCATTCCATGCTCAAGTTTGCCATGATATCTTGCCGTAACATGTTGTTTGTTAGCTCTAAACATTGCAACCTGATGTTATTTCTATCAGGCTCAGTGATTTTCTGCCAAGTCTGTGAATCTGTTATTATTTGCAATATTGCCATGTCCTTTTGAGCATGTTCGAGTGGTTTCTAGAGATAGCTCACTGTTCATGTGTTGTTATGCTTTACCTTTACATCACATCAATGCCATTTGTTTTCCTGTTGGGTGCTGTAGCATATTGTTTTGATGCTTGCAAGATGCCTAGTTGCTGTTTTGGATAGCTTGTCCATTAAACTTGTTTCATGTGTATGTGTTGAACCGTTGCTCCGTTTTGAGTGTGCTCTATATGAAACTTGCTTAGTTTTGCATGTAGTTTCATGTTACCTTGTTGCATCCATCTTTTTGAGTGTGTTTGCTTGATGTTTGAATGCATTTTGCATCAATGCCATGTTCAACTTGTTTTGATCATATCTTCTAGGCCGTAGCTCCGAATTAAATGAACTTTATATGTAACTTGACTAGAAAACCATGTAGATCATCTTGATGCATTTTAAATTGATGTTTAACAACTTCAACATTGTGTTCTAATCAGATCTGGACCAATTTCGAAATTTGCATGTGAGGACTTACCGGAATTGTTATATGTTGTTTCCGACCTCATTTAAACTTCCTTTGATGTGTTGTTCTTATATGCATCATCTCTTGCCATGAGTAGCATCATGTAGCCTTGTCATGCATCGTACTTGGTTGAGCATCATGCCATGTTTATGTGTTGAGTATTTACCATGTTGTTTGCTTCTTTCCGGTTGTTCTTCTTCTCGATAGTTCCTGTTTCGTTGCGTTCGTGAGGATTCGTTCGACTTCGCTTGGTTCGTCTTCGTGGCTTCATCTTCTTCATGGACTCGTTCTTCTTCCTAGCGGTATTGACAGTTCGCTTTGAATAAAACTCTTCCAGCAAGGCCCAACATTGGTTTTACATTTTCCTACCCACTACCTATCTTTTTCCTTAGGGAGTCGCCTGATACGTCTCCGTCGTATCTACTTTTCCAAGCACTTTTTCCCTTGTTTTGGACTCTAACTTGCATGATTTGAATGGAACTAACCCGGACTGACGTTGTTTTCAGCAGACTTTCCATATTGTTATTTATGTGCAGAAACAGAAGTTCTCGGAATGACCAGAAACTCCACGGAACGTCTAGCCACGAGGGTGGGGGCGCGCCCCCCTACCTCGTGGGCCCCCTGGAGCTCCTCCGACCTCAACTCCAACTCTATATATTTGCTTTCGGGGAGAAAAAAACCAGAGAGAAGAATTCATTGCGTTTTACAATAAGGAGTCGCCGCCAAGCCCTAAAACCTCTCGGGAGGGCTGATCTGGAGTCCGTTCGGGGCTCCGGAGAGGGGGATTCGTCGCCGTCGTCATCATCAATCATCCTCCATCACCAATTTCATGATCCTCATCGCTGTGCGAGAGTAATTACATCGTAGGCTTGCTGGACGGTGATGGGTTGGATGAGATCTATCATGTAATCGAGTTAGTTTTGTTAGGGTTTGATCCCTAGCATCCACTATGTTCTAGGATTGATGTTGCTATGACTTTGCTATGCTTAATGCTTGTCACTAGGGCCCGAGTGCCATGATTTCAGTTCTGAACCTATTATGTTTTCATGAATATATGTGAGTTCGTGATCCTATCTTGCAAGTCTATGGTCACCTACCACTAGTAGAAAAAGGGTCAAACGTGAAGCACATTAGTGCCGGTTTGTAAAAAAACCGGCACTAATGTGATCAATAGTGCCGGTTCGAATGGCTATGCATTAGTGCTGGTTCGTAATGAACCTTTAGTACCGGTTCGTGCCACGAACGGTACTAAAGGGTGGTGGCGTCGGGCCGTGGCCCCACGAGCCCCTTTAGTGACGGTTTGTGACACAAACCGGTACTAAAGGTTCTAACCTATAGTACCGGTTTGCGTCACCAACCGGCACTACAGAAGTCTTACCCTTTAGTCCCGGTTGAAGACACACACCCGCAATATAGGGCAATTTCCCCACACAACCCCCCCCCCCCCCCCCCGTGTATCGCCATTTCAGTTTTGAAAAAATCAAAAGAAAATGATAAAAACTTCAGAAAATAAAATCTTTCGAGAGGTAGTTATATTACTACATCTACTAGTTAGGAAAATTCGAAAACTTAAATTTGGACATGTTTTGCAAAAAAGTGTCGGGAAAATGTAAAACGGCTATAACTTTTGCATACGATGTCGGAAAAAACGATAATATATCAAAAATTCAGCACAAAAATCCGCATGCGATGGAGACTGCCTACGGCCTGTTTGGAATTTTTTAGAATCCTCAAATTCCAAAAGGAAAAAAAGATATGGTCAAATTTCAGTTTTTCTAAAAAAATTTGGTTAAATGTGGTCAAACTACTTATTCAAGAAGTATTAATGTTACTACATAATTATTCAAGAATATTTGTGTTACTAAATAATTATTTCAATTTTTTGAATTTTGGTCAAATATGGTCAAACTATGGTCAAAATGTGGTCAAACTATGGTCAAACTTATTCAAGAAATATTAGCGTTACTAAATAATTACTGTTTTTTTAGAATAATAGTTTCAAACTCAAACGGCGAAATGTGTGACTTCATGCTCAAGCTAAACTCCTGAGGGTTAATGGGATTAACATCTTACTATTGTTAGGAAAACAACAAGTGCAGACTTGGAAACGAAGGAGAATAGAACCCGAAAGTTAAGCGTGCTCGGGCTGCAGTAGTGAGAGGGATGGGTGATCGGTCGGGAAGTTAGATGAATTGGAATGAGTGATCCACACTTGAGCAGTTAAGAGAGGTGATTAGAGACTAAATTATCAAATAATTCAGAAAAATTAAAAATCGAAAAAAAATCAATTTTTTTCCAAAATTTTCAAAAGAAAAATAAAAAAAAAACCTTTAGTACCGGTTGGTAACACCAACCGGTACTAAAGGTCCCCCATACCAGGGCGTGAGCTCACGCCACGTGGTGGCACTTTAGCGCCGGTTCGTGCCGAACCGGTACTAAAGGGGGGGGCTTTAGTGCCCACACTTTAGTGCCTGTTCCATAACCGGCACTAAAGGCCCTTACAAACCGGTTTTAAAGCTCCGTTTTCTACTAGTGTACTATGTGTTATGATCCGGCAACCCCGAAGTGACAATAATCGGGACCACTCCAGGTGATGACCGTAGTTTGAGGAGTTCATGTATTCACTATGTGCTAATGCTTTGTTCCGGTACTCTATTAAAAGGAGGCCTTAATATACCTTAGTTTCCATTAGGAACCCGCTGCCACGGGAGGGTAGGACAAAAGATGTCATGCAAGTTCTTTTCCATAAGCATGTATGACTATATTTGGAATACATGCCTACATTACATTGATGAATTGGAGCTAGTTCTGTGTCGCCCTATGTTATGATTGTTACATGATGAACCACATCCGGCATAATTCTCCATCACCGATCCAATGCCTACGAGCTTTTCACATATTGTTCTTCACTTATTTACTTTTCCGTTGCTATTGTTACAATCACTACAAAACCCAAAAATATTACTTTTGCTATCGTTGCCGTTACTTCCATATTACTTTCCTACTAAATACTTTGTTGCAGATACTAAGTTATCCAAGTGTGGTTGAATTGACAACTCAACTGCTAATACTTTAGAATATTCTTTGGCTCCCCTTGTGTCGAATCAATAAATTTGGGTTGAATACTCTACCCTCGAAAACTTTTCCTTTCCATATACTTGTGGGTTATCAAGACTATTTTCTGGCGCCGTTGCCAGGGAGCATAGCTCTATTCTTTGAGTCCCTTGGGATTTATATCAGCTGGTCACTATGAAGAACTTGAAGGATGCTAAGACAACAATTTATCCCTCAACTACGAGGGAGGTAAGGAACTGCCATCTAGCTCAAAGACTTGATTCACCTTCTGCTTTTGAGTAAGCTTGCGACACCTAAACCTGCTTCTCGCTATTCGATTACGATATGTCGCATGTTATTGATGATGCCACTTCGCTATGCATGATAATTATGATTAAACTACTTCTATGCTTGATACTTCTGGGCCACTTTTTGTATTTCTTGATGAACAAATTGCTATGGCTAGAGAGAAAGAAATTATTGAAACTGATTATATTGATGAAAGTGATGATGAAGACTTGCCTGTTATTCCTGAGGGTTATGTTTTTGATAAAGAAGCTTCTTTAGCTATTTTATCTTGCAAAGATAGATACGAACTCAAGAGGTTATTAGCTAAATGGAATCAGCAATCTCTTAATGATAGAATGAAACCTGACCCCACTTTTGCTACTTCACCTATCTGTGTTACCGATATGGATTATGAATTCTCTGTTGATCCTGCTGTAATTACTTTGGTTGAATCTGATCCTTTTCATGGCTATGAATCTGACAATGTTGTGGCACATCTTCCTAAATTAAATGATATAGCCACCCTGTTCACCAATGATGAGAGATCTCGCTACTTTTATATCCTTAAAATATTTCCGTTCTCATTGAAGGGTGATGCTAAGATATGGTTTAATTCTCTTGATCCTGGTTGTGTGCGTAGTCCCCGGGATATGATTTATTACTTCTCTGCTAAATATTTCCGTGCTCATAAGAAACAAGCTGCTCTGAGGGAAATATACAATTTTGTGCAAATTGAAGAAGAGAGTCTCCCACAAGCTTGGGGGAGGCTTCTCCAATTACTTAATGCTTTGCCTGATCATCCTCTCAAGAAAAATGAAATACTTGATATCTTTTATAATGGACTAACCGATGCTTCCAGAGATTACCTGGATAGTTGTGCTGGTTCTGTTTTCAGGGAAAGAACACCGGATGAAGCTGAAATTCTATTGAAATAATATGTTGACAAATGAAAATAAATGTACACTTCCTGAGCCAGCTCCTAAGCCAATTCCTGAGCCAATTCCTAAAACAACTACGAAGAAGAGAGGTGTTCTATTTCTCAGTCCTGAAGATATGCAAGAGGCAAAGAAATCTATGAAAGAAAAAGGTATTAAAGCTGAAGATGTTAAGAATTTACCTCCAATTGAAGAAATACATGGTCTTAATTTACCGCCTGTTGAAGAAACATATGCTCTTAAACCATCACCTATTGAAGAAACTCATGGTCTTGATAACCCGACACAGGTAGTAAAGGTAAATTCTCTCTATAGATATGATAAAGCTGAAATCCCTCCTACTAAAATTGCTAGCCAATGCTTAGTTGAGTTTGATAATTTTATGGTTAAGCAAGAAGATTTCAATGCTTATTTTGGTAGACAGTTAAAACAAAATGCTTATATGATTGAACACTTGGGCGATTATATGTCTAGAGTTAAGGGTGAACTTAAACTCATTACTAAACATGCTTCTATGGTTACCACTCAAGTAGAACAAGTACTTAAAGCTCAAAATGATTTGCTCAATGAAATGAATAGTAACAAAAATGATTATGCTCTTAGAGTGGCTACTAGAACTGGTAGAATGACTCAGGAACCTTTGTATCCTGAAGGCCACCCTAAGAGAATTGAACAAGATTCTCAGAAAAATAATATTGATGCACCTAGTCCTTCTAAAAAGAAGAAAAAGAAAAATGATAGGACTTTGAATGATTCTAGTGAACCTATTGCTGAAACACCTGAGAATCCAAATGATATTTCTATTTCTAATGCTGAAACACAATCTGGTAATGAACATGAGCCTACTGATAACGTTAATGATGATGTTCATGAGGATGCTCAACCTAGTAATGATAATGATGTAGAAATTGAACCTGCTGTTGATCTTGATAACCCACAATCAAAGAATCAACATTATGATAAGAGAGACTTTGTTGCTAGGAAACATGGTAAAGAAAGAGAACCATGGGTTCAGAAACCCATTCCTTTTCCTCCCAAACCATCCAAGAAAAAGGATGATGAGGATTTTGAGGGCTTTGCTGAAATGATTAGACCTGTCTTTTTGCGTATGCGATTAACTGATATGCTCAAAATGAATCCTTGTGCTAGGTATATGAAAGATATTGTTACAAATAAAAGAAAGATACCGGAAGCTGAAATTTTCACCATCCTTGCTAATTATACTTTCAAGGGTGGAATACCAAAGAAACTAGGAGACCCAGGAATACCAACTATACCATGCTCCATTAAAAGAAACTATGTTAAAACTGCTTTATGTGATCTTGGAGCCGGTGTTAGTGTTATGCCTCTCTCTTTATATCGTAGACTTGATTTGAATAAGTTGACACCTACTGAAATGTCTTTGCAAATGGCTGATAAATCAACTGCTATACCTGTCGGTATTTGTGAGGATGTGCATGTTGTGGTTGCAAACGTTACTATTTTAACGGACTTTGTTATTCTTGATATTCCCGAGGACGATAGTATGTCTATTATTCTTGGAAGACCTTTTTTGAATACTGCAGGGGTTGTTATTGATTGCAACAAAGGCAATGTCACTTTTCATGTTAATGGTAATGAGCATACGGTACACTTTCCGAGGAAACAACCTCAAATCCACAGTATCAATTATATTGGAAAAATTCCATCGATTATTTTTGGAGGTTTTGAATTTCCTCTACCTACTGTCAAGAAGCAATATGATATTCTTATTATTGGGGATGTGCATATCCCTGTTGAGGTAACATAGTGTTATTCGAAATTTCTCCGATTCCATGTTATTCAAAATGAGTTTGTTAACAAGACCTGATCAACCTTGTTAGTGGATTCCTTTTGATGAGCATGAGATGGATGAAACTAGAAGGCGCAACCTTCTGTACCCTCTTTTTTCTTTCTGTTATTTAGTTGAAATAAAGTAAAAATAGTATTTTTCTGTCTGTTTTCTGATTTATCCGTGCAATATAAAAATACCCCGAAAATAAAAGTTCTCCAAATGCCCTGAAAATGGAATATGATTTTTTCTAGAATTTTTGAGAATATCTGGCACTGAGAACACATCAGGAGGGGCAAGCACCTGGCCACGAGGGTGGAGGGCGCGCCCTACCCCCCAGGGCGCGCCCCCTGCCTCGTGGGCCCACGGTGGCCCTCCTCCACTTATTCCTGCACCCATACACTCCTTCTTCCTCCCACAAACACCAATATCCAGCTCAAGCACGAGTTCTAGCTCATTTTGCTGCGATTTTTGATCTCCTTGCTCAAAGCACCTCTCACAGAACTGCTTGGGGAGATTGTTCCTTGGTATGTGACTCCTCCATTGGTCCAATTAGTTTTTGTTCTAGTGATTTATTCATTGCAAATTTGCACTGCATAGGTGACCATGTTCTTGAGTTTGCATGTCAAATTTATATGGTTCCAATTAGTTCTAATGCTTGATATAGGCTCTAGGCACTTGTAGGAGTAGTTGCTATCAATTTTATTGAGGTTGGTTCACTATTGTTTGAAGTTACTAAAAATTTCAGAAATTTTTCAGAGGAAGAAATATGCTTAGGAAAATGTTCCAAGGTGGTTCTTCAAGGAAGCAAGGACCCAGGCTTGCAATGTGTGATGCTGGCGAGGAGCCACCAAGGGACGCTCCGGTGCGGCCCTGTGAATTGCCTTCAGAAAATTTTATGGATCGAGTGGGAATCAAGGAAGAATTTAACGCATATTTGCGTGACGCTGATCTTGTGAGCTTCGAGAGGCATGTATGCCGCCAAGACCACTATCTCACTAGTACATTTGTGAGGAGGTTTGAATTTTCATCTTCACGTAATTCTCCAACTGTCCTGTTTGATCTTTATGAAAAATCTTATACCATGGACTTAGAGGATTTTACTTCTGCTTGCAAACTTCCACAATGGGATAGTGTTAGTGAACCCCGTAAATCTGAATTTAGAAACTTTCTTGCTGGTATAACCATGGGGTAATCTAGAGATATAGCACAAGCTACCATAGGGAGTATTCACTTTCCTGCTATACATTATTTTGCTCTCTTCATAGGTAGGTGCATAAATGGTAAAGATGAAGCATGTCATATGTGTGTTCCTGGCCTTAGTATTCTTAGGAGTGTTGTGTTAGGAGACGAATCTTATAATTTGGGAGCCATTGTTGCACGTAGGTTGCATAATAATAGATTTAATGGAGATTTCTTTGGGGGAATTTATGCAACCAGCTTAGTTGATTTCCTTGGTGTGGACGTTCGTGAGGATGATATTGAGTTGCCTCCTACTTATTTACACTATAATTCTATGGTCTACCACCAGTTTGTCGAGAGGAATGAATCACCTCTTCATTATCGCTTAATCTTTGACAGACGTCGTGCTGCCCGTATTACTCTCCCTGCTCCTGGCTTCTTTGATTATCAGGCAAGAGGAAGACATTTCATTACTAGATAGGAGGCAGATCAGTACGAGAGGAGGGCGGAGGCAGCTCGCCGCCACGCTGCAGCTCAGGAGGCGATAGCCGCTGCATCTCAGTACGACCCCGGCTACAATTATGGATATCCGCCAGGCCATCCGTGGCAATAAACCAACTTAGACCAAAACCCTAAGCTTGGGGGAGTACGTATTTCCCACCAACATTACATTTATGTTTACACACTCATTGCTAGATGTCGGTGCTCATACTTTTTCATTGTACTATCCATGCTAGTTTATTTTCTTTTTCTTGCTTTCTTCTTGTGTGTTTGATAAACCTTAAAAAAACCAAAAAAAATAGTGTAGCTTTTAGTTAGTTTACTTTTCTTGTTGTAGTAGTAATAATTAAAAAGAAAACCCAAAAAGATTTCATGTTCTTCTTTTGCTTGTTGGGAGCTTTTCCGTGTAAATAGTTTTTATTTCCTTTCTTTTCTTTGGGGATCGATAGGAGAAGACCATAATTAGATTGTTGAAGTGGCTCTTATATGCATTATTGTTGATTTAACCAAGAGCCCATATTGCCTTGTCTTCTCATGTTTATTGAATGCTCGCATATTCCAGCTTAGTCCAATGCACGTGCACTCTTATTATTATTCACATCGTTCAGTCATGCACGTGAAGGTCAATTATGACGATGATGGACTGACTGAGATGAGAAAAGCTGGTATGAACTCAACCTCTATTGTTTTTGTAAATATGATGAGTTCATCGTTCCTGATTCAGCTTATTATGAATAAACATGTTTGAAATGACAATTAGAGATCATAGTTGCTCGTGCCATGCTTGATTATCTATGAGTTATAATGGTTTACCTTATGCCAACATGCTATTAAAATGGTTGTGATGTGGTATAGTGGGGTGGTATCCTCCTTTGAATGATTTAAGTGACTTGACTTGGCACATGTTAACACATGTAGTTGAAACAAATCAACATAGCCTTCACGATATTTATGTTCATGGTGGATTATATCCTACTCATGCTTGCATCCAATGTTTATTAATTTTAATGCATGTTCATGACTCTTGTCGCTCTCTAGTTGGTCGCTTCCCAGTCTTTTGCTAGCCTTCACTTGTACTAAGCGGGAATACTGCTTGTGCATCAAATCCCTTAAACCCCAAAGTAATTCCAGATGAGTCCACTATACCTTCCTAAATTCGGTATTTACCTGTCGTTCCAAGTAAATTTGTATGTGCCAAACTCCAAACCTTCAAATAAACATTCTGTTTTCTATGCTCGAATAGCTCATGTATCAACTAGGGTTGTCCGTATTGTAACACCCCCAGTGTCATGCTACAGTAATCCCCTGTTAATGGTGCCATGTCATCATGTTACTGTTGCTAGTCTTCACTTGATCCAAATCACATTTCAAATTCAAATCCAATCTAAAGTCAAAAGTTCATATTTTTCAGACATGAAATCTAAAACGTTCATCATGTGCCAAATAATTCATCACAAATATTGGTGGTGAACCAACATTTTTGCAAAATGTCTAAGTGCCCTAAACTGGTTAAACAGTGGCTAAAACAAATAGATTTAATGCCCTTTTAAATTATAAAAGTGGCAAACTATTTCAAAAGCATCACAATCCTTTTTGGCAGTGCCAACTAGTGCAATGTAATTATGTGGCCAAGTCCCACATTTTACAGAATCCTTTTGGACAGCTAAAATGTTGCAACGCATTTTCTGTAAAAAGAGAAAAGAAATCGAAATGCAAAAATAAAAGGAAAAGAAGCCCCCCTTGCCCCTCTGGGCCTTGGCCACCCGGACCAGCCGGCCCAACCAGCCCGACCCCACCCCTTCGGTCGTCTCCCTCTACTGCTCATACGACCGAGGTGCCCCCGCCGAACCACCTTGCCGGCGTCACCGGGGGAGGATAACACCGCCACTCGCGCCTTCTCGGGCTCCTCCCCCTGCCACTCCACTCACCCACTCCCTCTAGATCCCCTCTCTCCGTCTCTCTCTCTCTCTCTCTCTCTCTCTCTCTCTCTCTCTCTCTCTCTCTCTCTCTCGCGCGCGCGCGCGCGCGGGCGCGTCCAGATCCACCTCGTCGTGCGCCCGCATTGCCATGGCCGACCGCACCCGCGCGCCCACTTAGTTTCCCGCTGTCCCTGCTCGTGCCAGAAGAACAACCGCCGGCTACCTCGTCTGCTGGAGCGACTCGTTGGAGCTGGAGCTCTCTGCATCAACCACGACGAAGTCTTCTTCATCCTCGTCACCGACCGCCGCCCCGCTGTGGAATCACCCATCTCCGAACCTCCCCGGAGCCACCCCGGCCTCGTCGAGCTCTCCACCGACCCTCCCCATGGTGAGCCTCCTCCGATTCCCCCGTTTCCCCTTCGAGTCCATTACGGTAGACGCCCTCCCCCCGAACGTAGCCGCCAAGCGCCGGAGCACAACCTCCCTGTCGCGCTCACCGCAGGTGTACCCGCCAGCCCGGACCATGCCCTGGTCGACCCTGCGCGCCCGCCCGTCCTTCTGCTGCCGCTCGTGCGTGCCCGCGCGCGCTCGCCCTCGCATGGACGCTCCGCGCCGCCGCCGCCCCTTTCCGCCCGAGGCCCTGTTTCCCCCGCTGCTGCGTTTTGCTCTTCTCTCGCCCGCGGCCGCTCCGCTACCGATGCAGCCTGACGCCACTGCCGCCTGCTCGCGCCCTCCTTCTCCCCCTAGCGCTCGCCGGGTCCGCTCGCCGCGCCCAGCAAACCCCATGGTCCCGCACGCTGCTCGCCCGCGCCGCCCACGCTGCCCCGCTTAACGCCACGCCGCTTCGCCACCGCCGCCCGGCTGTCGTTGCTGCCGATCGAGCTCGCCATCGCTGTACCGCTCGGCCATGGTCGGCCTCTGCCTGTGCGTGCGCACATGCAAGCAACCCCTCCTGGAGGCTTTGTGCCTCTGCCACTGGGGCTGACCCAATTAAATTAGGCCTAACCCCTAACCCCAATGACATGCGGGCCCTCACTACTAATTAAAATGACTTAGATTAATCTGCTAAGTTAATAGTCACTGACTATCCACTGGTCCCATTTGACCAGTCAAACTCTTGACCGTGGCAGCCCCTGGGCCAAGGATGTGGGACCCTGGGCCCTTTTGACTTTGTTGACTAGTCAACTAGTCAACGGTTGACTAGGCTGACTCATCCCCACTGGGCCCACATGTCACACACAGTGGCTAGCTGCTGCTGTGTATAAATAGTTATTGTGCTGTTTTTAAAAAAAATTATTCCAGAAAAATTTATAAAATGCTTTAAATTTCTATAAATCATAGAAAATAATCTGTAACTCGGATGAAAAAGTTTTATACATGAAAGTTGCTCAGAACGATGAGACGAATCCGAACATGCGCTCCGTTTACCTGTCAGATGCCTCTAACTATATGAACATGGAACTTTCCCCCTCCGATCATCTGTCTGACACAGTCTGGAACCGGGAAAACATTCCTGGTTGACTTCCCCCTTCGTCGGTATCGTGTAGCACCGCGTTAAAACACGTCTAGTTGTGTTTGTTGTCCTGCTATGCACTTGCTTGCTATGTATTTACTGTTCCCCCCCTCTTCTCTTCGGTAAACCCCGTGGCAGCTGCCGATGCCGCTGTGATCGACTACGTCGACGACGACCCCTCCTTGCCAGAGCAACCAGGCAAGCCCCCCCCCCCCCTTGACCATCCCGATATCGCCCATTCCATTCTCTCATGCTTGAATTAGATTATGCTACTGTTATTGTTTGCTCCTATTCTGATGCATAGCCTGCTTTTGGTAACCTCCTCATTGTACCTTACCTGCTTATCCTAAACTGCCTAGTATAGGTTGGTTAGTGATCCATCAGTGACCCCCACCTTGTCCCATTTGCCCCGCTTTATGTTCGAAGACCCGATCAACGGGATCGAAGACCAGGCCCTGGCACCGCACATCACTTTTCCCTTAGTTGCTCGACACTACTAGGTTACTATCGAGTGCCGAGGGTGAGACATCTACAGCACTTCTGATGTTAACCCTGTAGTGTAGCTATTCGGTCGTGGTCATCGAGGGTGATTTCCTCTTTAACCACTTCCGATACGACTGTCAGGTAACCCTTCAAGTGTGAACCTCGAGGGTGGTCCCTCTTACATTCACCTTGATGATTACATTGAGTGGAATTCACCGGGGGTGATTCCTCGGGTTTTCCCCTTGATGTTTAGACACACAGTTACTATGATTACTATGACTTTACACTAAACCATGTTACCAAAAACGGGTTGACCCTGAGGGGTACTCGCGCGAGCATAATTGCGAGTGATGTGGAGACGGGTTGACCTGGAGGGTGCCCGCGAGATAATTACGAGGCGTGGCCGGGCATTCCTAGCCCTTGCCGCAAGTCCTCGAGACGGGGCAACGGGGTCACATCTTTCGTGAGTCTCTGCTTGTTACCGTGTGTTCCTAATCCACTACGATTTGGATATTTGATCCGAGGGGCCTCTGGCCTGATAGAACTAACCATCACGTGGGCATAGTATGCGCGTTCTGCGTCGTATACATCAGCCGAAGCTTAATAGACGCTCGATCGAGCGGCACGCGCCGGGTTGGACTGCGTAAGCACCTGCCTTGTTGAAGGAGGTAGCTAGGTCTGCTCACCGGCCGCGTACGCAACGTGCAGGAGTTCCCGAGGAGATGGCCCATGACCCCTGGGGGCATAGGTTTAGTCCGGCGTGCTGACCTCTCTATTAAGCCTAGGTCGGGTTGCAGCATATTGTTTGGCCGAGGCCGGGCATGACCTAGGAAAGTGTGTCCGGCCGGAGTTAATCGAGCGTGGTCGGTAAGTTGGTGCACCCCTGTAGGGAAGAAAACATCTATCGATAGCCTATCCTACGGTAACAGACACTTGGAGTTGTATCCTGATCGATACAACTAGAACTGGATATTTGTGATGAGAAATGGATTGTGATGATAACTGGATAGTATGGCTCTGGGATTGCTTTCTCGCAGGGAGTGGAGAAAGGATCTCTGGCCGAGGTTGATAACACTACTACTACTTTACTTTATGCTACTCTACTACCTCCTGTTGCTGCAAGATGGTGGTTTCCAGAAGATGCTAGTCTTCGATAGGACTAGGTTCTCCCCTCTATTCTGGCATTTCTGCAGCCTAGTCCACATATACAGCCTTCCTTTGATAATGTTGTATATGTAGTGTAGATCCTTGCTTGCGAGTAATTTGGATGAGTACTCACGGTTGCTTTGCTCCCCCATTTCCCCCTTTCTTCTTCTTTCCGATTGATGCAACCAGATGTCGAAGCCCAGGAGCCAGATGCCACCGTCGATGCCTACTACTACTACGTGGAGACCGCCGACGACCAGGAGTAGTTAGGAGGCTCCCAGGCAGGAGGTCTTGCCTTTTCGATCGTTGCTACTTTTGTGCTAGCCTTCTTAAGGCAAACTTGTCTAACTTATGTGTGTACTCAGATATTGTTGCTTCCGCTGACTCTTATGTTTTTGAGCTTATGTATTCGAGCCCTCGAGGCCCTTGGCTTGTAATATAAAGCTTGTATTTTTTTAATTTGTGTCTAGAGTTGTGTTATGATATCTTCCCGTGAGTCCTTGATCTTGATCGTACACATTTGCGTGTATGATTAGTGTACGGTCGAATTGGGGGCGTCAAAAGTTGGTATCAGAGCCGACTGCCTGTAGGTAGCCCCCTTTCCAACTCCTTGGCCGTAGTTGAGTCTAGTCGATGAAAACTGTTTTACTAACATGGTTGTGCGGCCCATGGGCCCACGTCACCACTGGGTGGTATTAGGACCTTTTATTCCTCGTCTATACTCTGGGACTCTGATCTCTCTTCCTTTCGGGTTAAATGATTTTGCTAACTCTAACATTAGGATCTCGTAACTACTTCCTCCCGGAGAGCCCCTTATTACAGATGATCGCCTGCTGCACCTGAAGATTCCGAAGATACTCTACGTTGTTCTCTTGAGACTTTGTGCCCGTCGCTTTTGCAATTCCCTAGCACCGATACATCCTTATGGATAACTATGTACACTTGCCATTCATACAACCATTCCCTGTTGCTCTTGATATTACAAGATACCCGAAAGTATTCTCCGACTTTCGAGAATCTTTTTCCGCCTGCCTTGCAGCTCTTTTCCTCCTGAATAACGCTACAAAAAATTCCTCACACTTATCGAGGATTCGTTCATCCCCAGTTGATCTTATGTCTCACAAAATTTTTCAAATGCAATTCGATCTCCCAAAGATCCTCTGTAGCCTAGTACTCCCGAAAGTCTTGTCTGCCTGCATTATGGTTAAATCCATATGTCTAGCAATATCCATTTGAAATCCATTGTGGTTGACTTCCTAATCCTATTGATTCAACATGTGTGTGAATGCACACAATCATCGGTTGATCCTTATGAAATTCGTCCTTTTGCTCAGATGTCACTTCAAACATGAGCTGGTTCTCGGCAAATCAAACCTTGATTGATTGCCAATCTATGTCGATTCAACTCAACTGTCTTTTGATCAGAGCCTCTGCTTCTGATCCCCCGATTTGGAAATCATAATTCCTTAGCATTTAAGCTTTGTAATTATCCAGATAATTCTATATTTCGATGCCTTTGCACTATTTCTTCCTCTGGTGAAGTATCGATAACATCAGATTCCTTGTGGTCCGCCATATCCTTTGGCGGATTATTATCTGACCGTCCCTACCTATTCTCGGAGCCTTGAGTTTTTCCCTTGATACGTAATGCCTTTGGTAAATTGCATCCCCTTGCTTTTTGCTAGCCATGCTCTACTTCCGAGCTTGAGTAATTTACTCCTCAAGTTTGTGGAATAGGTTCCTAAAATGCCCTGATGGGTTGAACTTATGGCTTCCATAATCCGTGTGAACCCGAGAGTTCTCACGAGCCTTACTCTTCTGGTACTTCGCCAGATAAATCTTCTGCACTGCAATTTCTTCAAAAACGAGGAGTGAATGAAAGGTTATGCATTGAAGAAGTGGGTGTCGACCTTGAACCTTTGTGTTCATGCCCATGGAACCGATGTAGAACTTATCATGGAAGCTGCTCGTAAAAATAATTACCCCTTGTTATAAGTTCATCTGGTATCGGTGAATTGATCCTTCGCAACTGTGTTCCGACCATGATCATTCTTCTTTGGTCCCATTTCTTGGACAAGTTAAATCACTTGTCTTCTGGAGGTCAATACGCCTGCCCAACCTCTATTATGACCTACCTTCGAGTATTAACCCTGGTATCTCGAGGATATCATGCCATTGCACCAATCTTATGAACTTTTGATGAACACTACCTTTCCCTGTCATTGTCACTTCATGGGTTCTGGGTTGTTTGTCAACCGATCACACTGATAAGTGAATCGATCCCGCACTCTGATTCAATGACTCCTAAGTAAATTTTCGTTGCTTACGAGTTTAATAATACTTCGAGCCATTCCTAGCCTAATCGGCTATATCATTATCGTGGTAAATTTTAACTGTGCTATCTGGTCCTTCCCGGAGCACAATTTTCGACGATGAGCTAAGCTTACGTCGATCTTCCTCGTCATATCATTTCACCTTGTATAGCAAGCCTGATTCCGAGATTGTGTCATATTCGTGGTTCCGATAACCTTCCGCCTCAAAATTCCTTTGACTTGATGTCATCGCCGATCGATTACATCTTCATGAAACCTCTCGACAAATTTGTCATGATCATCATCAACATTCTGAGCTCTTCCAAGATATCAATCGAATTCATGGTGAGAAATGCCATCCTTGCCTCTCGATGATTTGTGTCAACATCGACAACATTCTTGCCTCCCCCCCAACACAATTTTATTCATATCATTTTGGCATTACATCCTTTTGACATGTCGATGGATTGCTGCTGAACCCATCGGCCACATCCTCATCTTTTTCCTGAAAAAAATTTGCATGAGATGTTCTAAAACTTCCTGATGGATCCTTTGTGTTCCCAAGGTCCGATCTTTACCTGATGACCATGTCAATGCTATCCCGAAGCATGGCTGTGGTAGGCCAAACAACAACAAGAACATTGGAAGTGCATTACCAAATGTTTCTTGCTCTATTATCCAAACACCGTTGTATGTATAACATCATGAATTCCCTTGCCCCTTTTATCCAAATGGTGATGTACTTGTTGATCTGACATGTATATCATGCTCTACTTTTCCTTGGGAAAAGTTACACTCCTAAATCTTGTGTATAAACACATTTTCCTTTCCATTGGTTTGATTAACCTTTCTTGCGATCTATATATGCTATAAGCAGAAAGAATTCCCTGCTTATGGAAACACCTCGGTTTACAACTCTGTCAGTACGACCCTGTTACTAATGTTGATGACATTCCGGTAACCACCGATGGATGAGAACTTTGCCTACTGGTCCGCCTCGTTTCAACGAGCAGGAAAATGGTTCTCTTCGTCCCTCGCCCTTGGTACCAGCGTTGTTGCCAACATAACTAAAAGGCTATACTCTGACCTGCCTTGCTATCATGATCGTGCAAATTGATTAGTTCCTTCCTGCTGTTAACCCACATGGTGGGCCCATAACCCACAGTTCCACTGGATCGAAACCTGACTCTCCTATATATCCTTTATTTCGAAGTATCATTTGGTCTTGGCTTTGTGTGTTGTCACGAGCCACCGTCCGAGAGATGATATATTACCGTTGCTCGGAACCCCCCCACCCCGTTCTCACACTCTGTTTAGGTATCGATCGTTTGTCCATTCGCTTGAAACTCCCTATTGTACCTTCATATTTTTCCCTCGATGTTTTCTTAAGTTTCAACTCGAGATATACTTCTGCCACATTCCCTGATTTGTTCACCAGATAATTAACCCTATAAGGGTCAGTTCTCCCGAAGTTACTCTTTACTTCCGCACTTAAATCTCGGGACGAGATTTCTTGTAGTGGAGGAGATTTGTAACACCCCCAGTGTCATTTGATACGTCCATTTTGCATCATGCTTTTATATCGATATTTATCGCATCATGGGATGTTATTTCACGTTATGTCACAATACTTATGCTATTCTCTCTTATTTTACAAGGTTTACATGAAGAGGGAGAATGCCGGCAGATGGAATTCTGGGCTGGAAAATGAGAAAATATTGAAGGCCTATTCTGCGCAACTCCAAAAGTCCTGAAACTCCACGGAATACCTTAAAATAAATAAAGAAAATTCGTCGCCAAAGATGAAGGCTAGGGGGCCCACACCCTGCTCACGAGGGTGGGCGCCTCCCCGGGCGCGCCCTACCTCGTGGGTCCCCCGTGGCTCTCCGACGCCCATCTTCTCCTATATGAAGTCTTTCAATGATAAAAAAGGAAGCAACCTTTCGACGAGACTCACGCCACGAGGCGGAACCTTGGCGGAACTAATCTAGGGCTCACAGAGCTGTTCTGCTGGGACACTTCCCTCCGGAGGGGAAATCATCGTCATCATCATCACCAACGCCTCCTCTCATCGGGAGAGGGCAATCTCCATCAACATCTTCACCAGCACCATCTCATCTCCAAACCCTAGTTCATCTCTTGTATCCAATTCTTGTCTCCAAGTCTGGGATTGGTGCTAGTAGGTTGCTAGTAGTGTTGATTACTCCTTGTAGTTGATGCTAGTTGGTTTACTTGGTGGAAGATCATATGTTCAGATCCTTTATGCATATTATTACCCCTCTGATTATGAACATGAATATGCTTTGTGAGTAGTTACATTTGTTCCTGAGGACACGGAGAAGTCTTGCTATTAGTAGTCATGTGAATTTGGTATTCGTTCGATATTTTGATGAGATGTATGTTGTCTAACCTCTAGTGGTGTTATGTGAAGGTCGACTACATAACACTTCACCATTATTTGGGCCTAGAGGAAGGCATTGGGAAGTAATAAGTAGATGATGTGTTGCTAGAGTGACAGAAGCTTGAACCCTAGTTTATGCGTTGCTTCGTAAGGGGCTGATTTGGATCCATATGTTTCATGCTATGGTTAGGTTTACCTTAATACTTTTGTTGTAGTTGCGGATGCTTGCAATAGAGGTTAATCATAAGTGGGATGCTTGTTCAAGTAAGAATAGTACCCAAGCACTGGTCCACCCACATATCAAATTACCAAAGTACCAAACGCGAATCATATGAGCGTGATGAAAACTAGCTTGACGATATTCCCATGTGTCCTCGGGAGCGCTTTTCCTATTATAAGAGTTTGTCCAGGCTTCTCCTTTGCTACAAAAAGGATTGGGCCACCTTGCTGCACCTTATTTACTTTTGTTACTTGTTGCTCGTTACAATTTACCTTATCACAAAACTATCTGTTACCACTTATTTCAAGATTTGCAGAGAATACCTTGCTGAAAACCGCTTATCATTTCCTTCTCGCTCCTCGTTGGGTTCGACACTCTTACTTATCGAAAGGACTACGATAGATCCCCTATACTTGTGGGTCATCAAGACTCTTTTCTGGCGCCGTTGTCGGGGAGTGTAGCGCCTTTGGTAGGTGGAATTTGGTAAGGAAAAATTTATATAGTGTGCTGAAATTTTCTGTCACTTGTTACTATGGAAAGTAATTCTATGAGGGGCTTGTTCGGGGTATCTTCACCCCTTCCAGTAGAGCAAAGAGTTGCTCCTCAACCTACTGAACCTATTGAAAATGAAACTCCTTTTGAATTTCCCTTCAGGTATCATGGAAAAACTGCTGGCTAATACTTTTACAGGAGATGGAACAAAGCATCCTGACGAGCATCTTCGTGATGTGGATGATATTTGTGGACTATTTAAGCTTGCAGGTATACCCGATGATGTTGTTAAGAAGAAGGCTTTCCCTTTATCTTTGGAGGGAGACGCATTGACATGGTATAGGCTATGTGATGATATGAGATCATGGAACTATAAAAGAATGAAATTGGAATTTCATCAAAAGTATTACCCTATGCATCTTGTTCATCGTGATCGCAATTATATATATAATTTTTGGCCTCGCGAAGGAGAAAGCATCGCTCAAGCTTGGGGGAGGCTTACATCAATGTTATATTCATGCCCCAATCATGAGCTTGCAAGAGAAGTGATTATGCAAAGTTTTTATGCTCGGCTTTCCCATAATAATCAAACCATGCTCGATACTTCTTGTGCTGGCTCTTTTATGATGAAGCCTATTGAATTTAGATGGAATTTATTGGATAGAATTAAACGCAACTCTGAAGATTGGGACATTGACGAAGGTAAGGAGTCAGGTATGACATCTAAGTTTGATTGTGTTAAATCTTTTATGGATACCGATATTTTCCGTAAGTTTAGCACTAAATATGGACTTGACTCTGAGATAGTAGCTTATTTCTGTGAATCTTTCGCTACTTACGTTGATCTCCCTAAGGAGAAGTGGTTTTCCCATACAAGTAAAAGTAGCTGCACCTATTAAAGTTGAAGAAAAGACTGTCACTTATAATGATTCTATTGTTCCTACCTCTTATGTTGAGAAACCACCTTTCCCTGTTAGAGTAAAGGATCATGCTAAAGCTTCAACTGTTGTTCGTAAAAGCAATACTAGAACTCATACACCTCCTGAGCAAGTCAAAGTAGAACCTAATATTGCTATTGTTAAAGATCTCTTGTCTGATAATATTGATGGGCATGTTATTCAATTCTGTGGTGAAACTGCTAGAATTGCTAAACCTTGTGCTAAATATAAACATAGACCTGTGGTAGGCGTGCCTGTTATTTTTGTTAAAATAGGAGATCATTGTTATCATGGCCTATGTGATATGGGTGCTAGTGCTAGTGTTATACCTATTACCTTGTATGAAGAAATTAAGCATGAAATTGCACCTGCTGAGTTAGAAGATATTGATGTTACAATTAAACTTGCCAATAGAGATACTATATCTGCAATGGGAATTGTTAGAGATGTTGAAGTCTTGTGTGGGAAAACCAAATATCCCGCTGATTTCCTTGTTCTTGGTTCTCCACAAGATAGCTTTTGTCCCATTATTTTTGGTAGACCCTTCTTGAATACTGTTAATGCTACGATAGACTGCAAAAAGAATGTTGTTACTATTGGCTTGGATGATATGGTTCATGAGTTTAATTTCTCTAAATTTAGTAAACAACATCGTGAAGAAGAATTGCCTAGCAAGGATGAAATTATTGGTCTTGCTTCTATTGCCGTGCCTCCTAGTGATCCTTTGGAACACTATTTGCTAGACCATGAAAATGATATGTTTATGAATGAAAGAAGGGAAGTAGATGAAGTATTCTTTAAACAAGAACCTATTCTGAAACACAATTTGCCTGTTGAAATCCTAGGGAATCCTCCTCCACCCAATGGTGATCCCGTATTTGAGCTTAAACCGTTGCCTGATAATCTTAAGTATGCTTATCTTGATGAAAGAAAATATATTCTATTATTATTAGTGCTAACCTTTCAGAGCATGAAGAAGAAAGATTATTGAAAACTCTGAAGAAGCACCATGCCGCTATTGGATATACTCTTGATGATCTTAAGGGCATTATTCCCACTCTATGTCAGCATAAAATAAATTTGGAAGCGGATGCCAAACCAGTTTGTGATCCTCAACGATGTTTGAATCCTAAAATGAAAGAAGTGGTAAGAAAGGAAATACTCAAGCTTCTAGAGGCGGGTATAATTTATCCCCTTGCTGATAGTCAGTGGGTAAGTCCTGTCCATTGTGTCCCTAAGAAGGGAGGTATTACTGTTATCCCTAATGATAAAGATGAATTGAGTCCGCAAAGAATTATCACAGGTTATAGGATGGCAATTGATTTCCACAAATTAAATAAAGCTACTAAGAAAGATCATTACCCCTTACCTTTTATTGATCAAATGCTAGAAAGATTATGCAAGCATACACATTATTGCTTTCTAGATGGTTATTCCGGTTTTTCTCAAGTACCTGTGTCGGCTAAAGATCAATCAAAGACTACTTTTACATGCCCTTTTGGTACTTTTGCTTATAGACGTATGCCTTTTGGTTTATGTAATGCACCTGCTACCTTTCAAAGATGCATGATGGCTATATTCTCTGATTTTTGTGAAAAGATTTGTGAGGTTTTCATGGACGACTTTCCCGTCTATGGGTCCTCTTTTGACGATTGCTTAAGCAATCTTGATCGAGTTTTGCAGAGATGTGAAGAAACTAATATTGTCTTGAATTGGGAAAAGTGCCACTTTATGGTCAATGAAGGTATTGTCTTGGGGCACAAAGTTTCTGAAAGAGGTATTGAAGTTGATAAAGCCAAGGTTGATGCTATTGAAAAGATGCCATGTCCCAAGGACATCAAAGGTATAAGAAGTTTCCTTGGTCATGCCGGATTTTATAGGAGGTTCATTAAGGACTTCTCAAAGATTTCTCGGCCTCTGACTAATTTATTACAAAAAGATGTACCATTTGTCTTTGATGATGATTGTGTAGAAGCATTTGAAATACTTAAGAAAGCATTAGTCTCTGCACCTATTGTTCAGCCACCTGATTGGAATTTACCCTTTGAAATTATGTGTGATGCTAGTGATTATGTCTTTGTAGGTGCTGTTCTAGGGCAAAGTGTTGATAAGAAATTAAATGTTATCCATTATGCTAGTAAGACTCTAGAAAATGCTCAAAGAAATTATGCTACTACCAAAAAGGAACTTTTAGCAGTTGTATTTGCTTGTGATAAATTCAGACCCTATATTGTTGATTCTAAAGTAACTATTCACACCGATCATGCTGCTATTAAATATCTTATGGAAAAGAAAGATGCTAAACCTAGACTTATTAGATGGGTTCTATTGCTGCAAGAATTTGATTTGCACATTGTTGATAGAAAAGGAGTTGAGAACCCGTTGCGCATAACTTATCTAGGTTAGAGAATGTTCTTGATGACCCACTACCTATTGATGATAGCTTTCCTGATGAACAATTAAATGTCGTAAGCACTTCTCGTAGCACTCCATGGTATGCTGATTATGCTAATTATATTGTTGCTTAAATTTATACCACCTAGCTTCACATACCAACAAAAGAAAAAGTTCTTTTATGATTTGGGACATTACTTTTGGGATGACCCACATCTTTATAAAGAAGGAGTAGATGGTGTTATTAGACGTTGTGTGCCTGAGCATGAACAGGAAGAGATCCTACGCAAGTGTCTCTCCGAGCTTATGGAGGACACCACGCTGGAGATAGAACTGCACATAAGGTATTGCAATCTGGTTTTTATTGGCCTACTCTCTTCAAGGATGCCCGTAAGTTTGTTTTATCTTGTGATGAATGTCAAAGAATTGTTAATATTAGTAGACGTCAAGAAATGCCTATGAATTATTCACTTGTTATTGAACCATTTGATGTTTGGGGCTTTGATTATATGGGACCTTTTCATGCCTCCAATGGATACACTCATATTTTAGTTGTTGTTGATTATGTTACTAAGTGGGTAGAATCTATTCCAACTAGTAGTGTTGATCATAACACTTCTATTAAAATGCTTAAGGAAGTTATTTTTCCGAGGTTTGGAGTCCCTAGATATTTAATGACTGATGGTGGTTCACACTTTATTCATGGTGATTTCCGTAAAATGCTTGCTAAATATGACGTTAATTGTAGAATTGCATCTCCATATCACTCGCAGTCTAGTGGTCAAGTAGAATTGAGTAATAGAGAGCTCAAATTAATTTTGCAAAAGACTGTTAATAGGTCTAGAAAGAATTGCTCCAAGAAACTTGATGATGCATTATGGGCCTATAGAACAGCATTATAAGAATCCTATGGGTATGTCTCCGTATAAAATGGTTTGTGGAAAAGCATGTCACTTACCTCTCGAACTAGAACATAAGGCATATTGGGCTATTAAAGAGCTCAACTATGATTTCAAACTTGCCGGTGAGAAGAGGTTATTTGATATTAGCTCACTTGATGAATGGAGAACCCAAGCCTGTGAAAATGCCAACTTATTTAAAAAAAAAGTTAAAAGATGGCATGACAAAAGGATACAAAGCGTGAGTTCAATGTAGGTGATTATGTATTGCTATACAACTCTCGTTTAAGATTTTTTGCAGGAAAACTTCTCTCTAAATGGGAAGGTCCCGACGTTATCGAGGAGGTCTATTGTTCCGGTGCCATAAAAATCAACAATTTCGAAGGCACAAATCCGAAGGTGGTAAATGGTCAAAGAATCAAACACTATATCTCAGGTAATCCTATAAATGTTGAAACCAATGTTATTGAAACCGTAACCCCGGAGGAATACATAAGAGACACTTTCCGAGCGTTCTGCATCTCAAAAGGAATAGGTATGTGTTACGGTAAGTAAACAAACTCCAAAACAAATTGTAAGGCAATATTTCTCCGTTTTGGAATATTTAGAAAAATAGAAAAATAAGTAGCAGTCCGAGGAGGACACAAGGCCTCCACGAGGGTGGAGGGCGCGTCCCCTACCTCGTGAGCACCTCGTGTGCCCTCCGGGCTCTGTTTTCTTGCACGATGCGTATTTTGGTCGGTAAAATTTCATAATATATTCTCCCGAAGGTTTTGACGACCGTATCATGCAAATATCCTCTGTTTTCGTTTCGAGCTGTTTCCGTTGCAGATTTGAGGATTTCGGAGACTCGATCATCCTTCTATGAGGTTGAGCCTATGCCATGGAAGGTGGATGACAAGCTTGCATCATCAACATAACCTCCACCGCCAACAACAAAGAAGGAGACATAATCACATGGGTATGGGCACTCCCCTTGGCAACCGCCAGGCTTGGGGGAGGTGCCCGATCGTGATCTCTTCGCCACAACTCCTATCTTTACCGTTTTTCTTAGTTCGATCCTATTAGTAGTATCTTGATTTAGTAGAATAAAGTCATGGCATGATCTAGTTCTGAAGTTTTGCTTTATGATCCCTCTATGCAATCGAGTCCGTGAGCTATATATAATAAAGATTAGTGTTGAGTCAAGGGCTTGATTACTTTGCCATGATCTTGAGTGAATAAAAGAAAAGAATAAAAAGAAACAAAGGGCTCATATTGATCTTATTGAAAGTAATGACTTCACATAGAAAGAGTATGATGATTAAAAGTTGTTGGGAGTTGGCAAATATAGCTTTGGTCATCGTTGCAATTAATAGGAAGTAATAAGGAGAGAGAGGTTTCACATATAGATATATCATCATTGACATCTTTTATGATTGGGAGCACTCATTAAAATATGACATGCTAAAGAGTTGATGTTGGACAAGGAAGACAACGTAATGAGTTATGTTTTCTTATATCTGAGATAAAGTATGTTGTCATGGATCCTCTAACATGTTGAGCTTGCCTTTCCCCTCATGTTAGCCAAATTCTCAGCACCAAGTAGAAATACTACGTGTGCTTCCAAATACCCTTAAACCAGTTTAGCCATGAGACTCCACCATATCTACCTATGGATTGAGTAAGATCCTTCAAGTAAGTTGTCATCGGTGCAAGCAATAAAAATTTCTCTCTAAATATGCATGACTTATTAGTGTAGAGAAATAAGCTTTGTATGAACTTGTTGTGGAAGTAATAAACGCGACGGACTGCATAATAAAGTTCCACATACAAGGGGCAATATAAAGTGACGTTCTTTTGCATTAAGATTTTGTGCATCCAACCATAAAAGCGCATGGCAACCTCTGCTTCCCTCTGCGAAGGGCCTATCTTTTATTATTATCTTCTACCTTATGCAAGAGTCACGGTGATCTTCACCTTCTCCTTTTTATTTTATCCTTTGGCAAGCTCAGCATGTTGGAAAGAACATGATATATATATATATATATATATATATATATATATACATATATATATATATATATATATATCTAATTGGATGTAGGGAGCATGAATTATTATTGTTGACATTACGCTTGAGGTAAAAGGTTGTGGGGCAAAACTATAAGCCCCTATCTTTCTCTGTGTCCGATTAAAACTCCGTAACCACAAGTATTGCGTGAGTGTGTTAGCAATTATGAAGGACTAAGTGATAGTTGAGTATGTGGACTTGCTTTTAAGCTCTGACATAGACTCTTTCCGATGTTATGATAAATTGCAATTGCTTCAATGACTGAGGGTATAATTTGTTGGTGCTCAATAAGGTTTGTGATTCATACTTTGGCTTTGTGAAAAGATCATCACTTGAACATGAGTAATCATATGACAAAATCTATTTATGTTGCTGTTATGAGAATAATCATGATGCCTTCATGTCCGTATTTCATTTTTATCGATGCCTCTACCTCTAAACATGAGGACATATTTATTGTTATCGGCTTCTCGCTTGAGGACAAAGTAGGTCTAAGCTTGGGGAGTTGATACGTCCATTTTGCATCATGATTTTATATCGATATTTATCGCATTATGGGCTGTTATTTCACGTTATGTCACAATACTTATGGCTATTCTCTCTTATTTTACAAGGTTTACATGAAGAGGGAGAATGCCGGCAGATGGAATTCTGGGCTGGAAAAGGAGAAAATATTGAAGGCCTATTCTGTGCAACTCCAAAAGTCCTGAAACTCCACGGAATACCTTAAAATAAATAAAGAAAATTAAATGCCAAGATGAAGGCCAGGGGCCCATACCCTGCTCACGAGGGTGGGCGCGCCCCTCCCCTAAGGCGCGCCCCTACCTCGTGGGCCCCCGGTGGCTCTCCGACGTCCATCTTCTCCTATATGAAGTCTTTCGATGAGAAAAAATAGGAAGCAACCTTTTGGGGACGAGACTCACCGCCACGAGGCGGAACCTTGGCGGAACCAATCTAGGGCTCCGTGAGGCTGTTCTCTGGGGACACTTCCCTCGGGAGGGAAATCATCGTCATCATCATCACCAACGCTCCTCTCATCGGGAGAGGGCAATCTCCATCAACCTCTTCACCAGGACCATCTCATCTCCAAACCCTAGTTCATCTCTTGTATCCAATTCTTGTCTCCAAGTCCGGGATTGGTGCTAGTAGGTTGCTAGTAGTGTTGATTACTCCTTGTAGTTGATGCTAGTTGGTTTACTTGGTGGAAGATCATAAGTTCAGGTCCTTTATGCATATTATTACCCCTCTGAATATGAACATGAATATGCTTTGTGAGTAGTTATGTTTGTTCCTGAGGACATGGGAGAAGTCTTGCTATTAGTAGTCATGTGAATTTGGTATTCGTTTGATAATTTGATGAGATGTATGTTGTCTAACCTCTAGTGGTGTTATGTGAAGGTCGACTACATAACACTTCACCATTATTTGGGCCTAGAGGAAGGCATTGGGAAGTAATAAGTAGATGATGGGTTGCTAGAGTGACAGAAGCTTGAACCCTAGTTTATGTGTTGCTTCGTAAGGGGCTGATTTGGATCCATATGTTTCATGCTATGGTTAGGTTTACCATAATACTTTTGTTGTAGTTGTGGATGCTTGCAATAGAGGTTACTCATAAGTGGGATGCTTGTTCAAGTAAGAACAGTACCCAAGCACCGGTCCACCCACATATCAAATTATCAAAGTACCGAACGCGAATCATATGAGTGTGATGAAAACTAGCTTGACGATATTCCCATGTGTTCTCGGGAGCTCTTTTCCTATTATAAGAGTTCGTCCAGGCTTGTCCTTTGCTACAAAAAGGATTGGGCCACCTTGCTGCACCTTATTTACTTTTGTTACTTGTTGCTCGTTACAATTTGCATTATCACAAAACTATCTGTTACCACTTATTTCAGTACTTGCAGAGAATACCTTGCTGAAAACCGCTTATCATTTCCTTCTGCTCCTCGTTGGGTTCGACACTCTTACTTATCGAAAGGACTACGATAGATCCCTTATACTTGTGGGTCATCATCGTGCAACAGTAATCCCCTGTTAATGGTGCCATGTCATCATGTTACTGTTGCTAATCTTCACTTTATCCAAATCACAGTTCAAATTCAAATCCAATCTAAAGTCAAAAGTTCATATTTGTTAGACATGAAATCTAAAACGTTCATCATGTGCCAAATAATTCATCACAAATATTGGTGGTGAACCAACATTTTTGCAAAATGTCTAAGTGCCCTAAACTGGTTAAACAGTGGCTAAAACAAATAGATTTAATGCCCTTTTAAATAATAAAAGTGGCAAACTATTTCAAAAGCCTCACAATCCTTTTTGGCAGTGCCAACTAGTGCAATGTAATTATGTGGCCAAGTCCCACATTTTACAGAATCCTTTTGGACAGCTCAAATGTTGCAAAGCATTTTCTGTAAAAAGAAAAAATAAATAGAAATGCAAAAATAAAAGGAAAAGAAACCCCCCTTGCCCCTCTGGGCCTTGGCCACCCGGACCAGCCGGCCCAACCAGCCCGACCCCACCCCTTCGGTCGTCTCCCTCTACTGCTCATACGCCCGAGCAGTCCCCGCCGGACCACCTTGCCGGCGTCGCCGCAGGGAGGATAAGGCCGCCACTCGCGCCTCTTCGGGCTCCTCCTCCCTTCCACTCCACTCACCCACTCCCTTTGGATCCCCTCTATCCTCCGTCTCTCTCTCTCTCTTTCTCGTGTGCTACCTCTTGAGCACTGGGTTGGATTTCCCCGAAGAGGAGAGGATGATGCAGCAAAGTAGGAGGCCACACACAAGTCCCTCGTACCTGCATAAAACAATAGCTCCTCGCAACCAACGCAATTAGGGGTTGTCAATCCCTTCACGCTCACTTACGAGAGTGAGATCTGATAGAGATGATAGATAATATTTTTGGTATTTTTCGTATAGAGATGCAAAGTGAAAAGTAAAAGGCAAAGTAAAAAAACAAAGCAAGTATTAAAGTGATGGAGATTGATATGATGAGAATAGACCCGGGGGCCATAGGTTTCACCAGTGGCTTCTCTCAAGAGCATAAGTATTCTACGGTGGGTGAAAAAATTACTGTTGAGCAATTGACAGAATTGAGCATAATTATGAGTATATCTAGGTATGATCATGTATATAGGCATCACGTCTGAGACAAGTAGACCGACTCCTGCATGCATCTACTACTATTACTCCACTCATCGACCGCTATCCAGCATGCATCTAGAGTATTAAGTTAAAAACAGAGTAACGCCTTAAGCAAGATGACATGATGTAGAGGGATAAATTCATGCAATATGATAAAAAACCTATCTTGTTATCTTCGATGGCAACAATACAATACGTGCCTTGCAACCCTTTCTGTCACTGGGTAAGGACACCGCAAGATCGAACCCAAAGCTAAGGACTTCTCCCATTGCAAGAACTACCAATCTAGTTGGCCAAACCAAACGGACAATACGAAGAGACTTGCAAAGATAACCAATCATACATAAAAGAATTCAGAAAAGATTCAAATATTATTCATAGATAATCTGGATCATAAACCCACAATTCATCGGTCTCAACAAACACACCGCAAAAAGAAGATTGCATCGAATAGATCTCCACGAGAGAGGGGGAGAACATTGTATTGAGATCCAAAAAGAGAGAAGAAGCCATCTAGCTACTAACTATGGACCCGAAGGTCTGAAGTAAACTACTAACACTTCATCGGAGGGGCTATGGTGATGATGTAGAAGCCCTCCGTGGTGGATGCCCCCTTCGGCAGAGCTCCGAAACAGGCCCCAAGATGGGATCTCGTGGATATAGGAAGTTGCGGCGATGGAATTAGGTTTTTGGCTCCTGTTCTGATCGTTTGGGGTGCGTAGGTATATATAGGAGGAAGGAGTACGTCGGTGCAGCAATAGGGGGCCCACGAGGCAGGGGGCGCGCCCTAGGGGGTGGGCCCACCCTCGTGACCGCCTCTTTTGTTCCTTGGAGTAGGGTCCAAGTCCTCGGATCACGCTCGTGAGAAAATCACGTTCGAAGGTTTCATTCTGTTTGGACTGCTTGATATTCCGCTTTCTTCAAACACCGAAATAAGCAAAAAAACAGCAATTCCGGGCTAGGCCTCCGGTTAATAGGTTAGTCCCAAAAATAATATAAAAGTGGAAAATAAAGCCCAATATAGTCCAAAACAGTAGATAAAGTAGCATGGAGCACTCAAAAATTATAGATACGTTGGAGACGTATCAGGCATCCCCAAGCTTAATTCCTGCTCGTCCTCGAGTAGGTAAATGATAATAAGAGAATTTTTGATGCGGAGTGATACTTTGGCATAATTTCAATGTAAATCTTCTTAATTGTGGTATGAATATTCAAATCCGGAAGATTCAAAACAAAGGTTCATATTGACATAATATTAATAATACTTCAAGCATACTAATCAAAGTAATCATGTCTTCTCAAAATAGCATGGCAAAAGAAAGTTCATCCCTACAAAATCATATAGTTAGGTTATGCTTCATTTTTGTCACACAAAGATGTTCCCAACTTCTATACCCCCGATGACAAGCCAAGATATTGTTTCATACTTAAATAATCTCAAACTTTTTCAACCTTCATGCAATACATGACCGTGAGCCATGGATATAGCACTATGGTTGGAATAGAATATGATGATGGGGATTGTGTGGAGAAGACAAAAAGGGAGAAAGTCTCACATTGACGAGGATAATCAACGGGCTATGAAGATGCCCATCAATTGATGTCAACAAGAGGAGTAGGGATTGCCATGCAACGTATGCACTAGAGCTATGAATGCTCAACAAAAAGAAAACTAGTGGGTGTGCATCCAACTTGCTTGCTCATGAAGACCTAGGGCATTTGAGGAAGCCCATCGAGGAATATACAAGCCAAGTTCTATAATGAAAAATTCCCACTAGTATAAAAAATACAACTTATGAGACTCACTATATGAAAAACATGGTGCTACTTTGAAGCACAATATATGAGACTCACTACATGAAGAACAAGGTGCTACTTTGAAGCACAAGTGTGGTAAGAGGATAGTAATATTGCCCCTTTTATTTATTTTCTTTTTTTTGGGCCTTTCCTTTTTTTGGCCTTTATCTTTTTTTTTTGATTGGGCAATGCTCTAATAATGATGATCATCACACTTCTATTGATTACAACATAAGTATTACAACTCGAAACTAGCACAAGATATGACTCTATATGAATGCCTCCCGTGATGTACCAGATGGTGCAATGAATCAAGAGTGACATGTATGAAAAATAATGCATGGTGGCTTTGCCATAAATACGATGTCAACTACATGATCATTTAATGGCAATATGACAAAAGTAAAGTATGTCATGATGATGATGAACGGAACGGTGGAAAGTTGCATGGCAATATATCTCGGAATGGCTATGGAAATGCCATAATAGGTAGGTATGGTGGCTGTTTTGAGGAAGATATAATGAGGTTTATGTGTGATAGAGCGTATCATATCACGGGGTTTGGATGCACCGTGAAGTTTGCACCAACTCTCAAGGTGAGAAAGGGCAATGCACGCATCAAGAGGCTAGCAAAGGCGGAAAGGTAAAAGTGCGTATAATCCATGGACTCAACATTAGTCAAAAGAACTCATATACTTATTGCAAAAATTTAGAAGTCATCAAAAATCAAGTACTACGCGCATGCTCCTAGGGGGATAGATTGGTAGGAAAAGACCATAGCTCGTCCCCGACCGCCACTCATAAGGATGCACAAGCCAGGTACACTTCATGTTTCAAATTTGTTACACAACTTTAACCAAACGTGCATGCTACGGGACTTGCAAACTTCAACACAAGCATTTCTCAAATTCACAACTACTCAACTTAGCACGACTTTGATATTATCACCTCCATATCTCAAAACAATTATCAAGCATCAAACTTTTCTTAGTATTCAACTCACTCAAAATAAAGTATCACATATCTTGAATACCAAGTATATTAATATTAAGCAAATTACCATGCTATTAATGACTCTCAACATAATCTAAGTGAAGCATGAGAGATCAATAGTTTCTTTAAAACAAATCCACCATCATGCTCTAAAAAATCTAAGTGAAGCACTAGAGACAAAATCATCACGCTCAAAACATATAAGTGAAGCACTATGAGCAAAACTATCAAGCTCAAAAGATATAAGTGAAGCACATATAATATTCTAGCAAATTCCAATTTATGTATGGCTCTCTCAAAAGGTGTGTACAGCAAGGATGATTTTGGTAGACTAACAAGCAAAGATGCAAATGATACAAGACGCTCCAAGCAAAACACATATCATGTGGTGAATAAAAATATAGCTCCAAGTAAATTACCGATGGAAGTAGATTTAAAGAGGGGATGCCTTCCGGGCATCCCCAAGCTTTGACTTTTTGGTGTCCTTGGATTATCTTGGGGGTGCCATGGGAATCCCCAAGCTTAGGCTCTTGCCACTCCTTGTTCCATAATCCATCAAAAGAATTTACCCAAAACTTGAAAGCTTCACAACACAAAACTCAATAGAAATCTTGTGAGCTCCGTTAGAGAAAGAAAACAAAAGACTACTTTAAGATACTGTAATGAAATCATTCATTATTTATATTGGTGTTAAACCTACTGTATTCCAACTTCTCTATGGAGTATAAACTATTTTATTAGCCATAGTGTCGGTGTACTAGAGTAGGGGTACCCTAGTATCCCGAACTTGTGCACGGGCAGTTGCAGCCCTCCGCGGCAAGGCTTGTCGGGTGACCGCCAAGGTCCTCCGTGGTTCCTTTGGAGCCATTCAAGAACAAAGTATTCAAGCCTAGGAGACAAGGCCCCGGCAAGAGGAGCTTGCCGGGAAGGCCACCCAAGGCACCTAGGAGACAAGGCCCCGGCAAGAGGAGCTTGCCGGGAAGGCCCGGTGAGCGACAAGCTTCCGGACGCGACAAGACAACAACCGCGGCAAGGCGCTTGCCGCGGAAGACCACCACTCTGTACCTGCGCTCCAGCACATCCACTAACGTGTTGCCCTGGGACCTTTCGGTAGCGCGTGGCAAGAGGCCGTCTTGACGGCTGCCAGAGCGCGGCAAGCGGCGCTGACAAGATTGCCATCGTGGCAAGCGGTGGCGCCCCTGGCGGTCCCTTTCTGCACTGTTAGGGCGACGTAGACAGGCATTTAATGCCTTTGTCCCCTGCCGTCAGGGTTAGGTATGGTACACTGTACAAGTAGCTGTACCAACCACTCCTTTTCCATTTTTACCCTTGTCTACGTTGACACCTGTCGGAGACCCCTTTAGCATATAAAAGGAGGCCCATGCGCAACGTAGAGGAGGGAGGAAAGGGGCTCGACCTCACGCTCGGTCTCATTAGCAGCTTGTGTGTACTGTAGCACTCAGCGCTCCCGAACAAGAACTCAAGACACTCAGACATGCAGCAGTAGGAGTGTTATCTCTCCGGAGAGCTCCAAAGCTGGGTAAACCGCTCGTGTTAGCCGCCTCGATCTGCTCTTCGTGCGACCTCCGCCCCCGCCGAACCGAAAGGGGCTCGGTCCGCCGGTCCCATAGGTGTTCGTGGGCCAGATCAGCTTCCCCGACATCTTTGGCGCGCCAGGTAGGGGGCGTCGAGATTGTGTGAACCTGATCTGGCGTCCACACGAGCTAGATCTTCATCATCTTCATCGACATGCCACCGAAGAAGAAGGCTTCGGCGGCAGATGTTCCGTCTTTGTCGAACCCACCACCACCGGAGCAAACGGGTGGTGGGGTAGACGCCGCGCGAAGAATGGACGTCGACGGGAGCCCACGGTGCTGCCAAGTCCAAGGACAAGGCTGCGCAGACCTCGGCGTCAGACATGCACCGCGCCCGTCTCAGAGGCGCGGGACCGACAGCGTCATGGTATTCACAACGCCATACGCTCGTTGGACCAAGATCGAGCTGGTGGATCTCGGGATGCTCAAGACCAGCATGCACGCCAACATGCCGGGCGCGAAGCGAGGCATCGGTCGCCGACGGGATATCGCTCCTTCTAACATAGTTAGAAGTCCGAGCATATCCCGCTCCTCGCGCCGTTCGCCACTGCCACCCACCACTCCAGCAGAAGCTTTGGCGAGAGCTCAACTGCTCCTGGATTACCCTCCAACAGCCGACAAAGTCGATGAATGGAGGGCCACCATTCAGAGTCTCATCGGCTTTGCCAACGACGCTCCGCGGCAGCCGAGTGCATCACCGCCATGTAGGATCGCCGAACACGAGCCGGTGGCGGCGAAACCGGTGGGGTGCAACCACCATGCACTCTCCGCCCGAAGGCCAAGATCGCCGACTCGCCGGATCCACCTCGACAGCGACTCCACCGCATCATCGGATCCACGAGCTCGTCGCGATCAGCGCCAAGTTCTTCACGAACGACAAGAAGAAGACGCCGAACTCGCATCGGCGTCAAGAGAAGCGCGCGTCAATCCGACCAGCGCCAGCTGGGCCCTCTGTCGACATGCATGCGCCAGGGAACCAGGCGATTTGACGTGTCTGTGATAGGTTGCCCTGCGTTCACTCGTGAGCTGCGGCAAGTCCAGTGGCCCAGCACGAAGAATTTCAAGCCAGACGTAACAGAGAAATACGACGGCAAGTAGCATCCGTCGGAGTTCCTCAGCATCTACACCATCGCGGTGCAAGCTGCCGGGGGCGAGACGACAAGATCCTGGCCAACTACTTCCCGCTGGTGCTCAAGCCCAATGTCAAGTCCTGGCTCATGCACTTGCCGGACAACTCCATATCCTCTTGGGCAGATCTATGCCATCAGTTTGTCGGCACCTTTACAGCGCCACAAGCCCCATGGCCAAGAAAGCGACCTTCATCTGCCGCCCGAAGGAAGAAGAGCCCTGCACAAGTACATTCAGAGATTCAGCCACAGACAAAGACAACATCCCAGATGTCCACCCTGCCGCTGATAATCAGCGCGTTCCATCAGAACGTGCGAAACCGCAGGATGCGGGAGGAGATGACGATGTGCAAGATCGGAGACGTCAGTGAGCTATATGCCCTGGCCGACAAGTGTGCACGTGCTGAGGAAGGGAGGATACTGCCCCGGCAAAGAAAAACCGGCGGTGAAGAAGAAGACCAAGCCCGGCAAGAGCTCTTATGCCCACTCCGGCAAGCGCACCTCTTCGGAGTGCTGCGCTACCGTCGAGGACGCACCATCGAGCTCCACCGGCAAGTGCTGGGGAGCAATCTGCTCCGGCAAGCCCTAGGGTTTGTTCCGTTGAAGCAACGCCCAAGTCCGGCAAGAGCTCGATGCCCACTCCGCAAGCGCACCTCTTCAGAGTGCTGCGCTACCGTCGAGGACGCACCATCGAGCTCCACCGGCAAGTGCTGAGGAGCAGTCTGCTCCGGCAAGCCCTAGGGTTTGTTCCGTTGAAGCAGACGCTCCCGACAAGTTTTGCTCCAGCAAGCTTGCCGGGGAACGTCAAGCTCCGGCTGAGCCGCAGGTTCTCGCCGTGGAAGCAGATGTTCCCGCAGCAGCAGATGTGCCTTTAGTCCTTGTTGTCGAGCCGCAAGCTCCAGCATGGGCACAGGCAGTTCTCCCCACGGAACTCGTATACGGATCACCTCGAGTGCTCGCTTATGATGAGCTTGAGCAAGAGCAGCTGCGACAAGATGACGCACTGCTCCTTGAGGAGGATCGTCTTCAGTTGTCAGACGAGCTGCTCGATACCAGCAAGCTTTGCGTCGCTACCATAGCCGCAGTTAATGCGTAAGTCTCGAGGAAGGCGACCTTGTTCTTCGGCGCTGCTCAGTCCGCCAAGAATTCCAACAAGTTGACGCCTTGAAGTGGGAAGGCCCTTACCGGGTGAAACGAGTCACTAGGCCTGGCGCTGTCCGCCTTGAGACCGAAGATGGCATTCCGTGAGCAACTCCTGGAACATTGAGCATCTTTGTAAGTTTTACTCAGAGGGCGGTTGCGGAACCTGTTGCGGCAACCACCTTTTGTACGAAGTCTTGCCGTTGTTGCATGTAATCCTTTGTACATAGCCGGGCTCAGACCACGTGCTTAAGTAAAGCTATGTGATTCGAACATCTTGTCAATTTCATGCTTTCTTCTTATATTTTGCATGCGTTTTCTGACTCTTTGTGCATCATCTACCCCCGATAAGCAATAACGAGCCATAAGGCTCCAAATCTTCATTTTCTCTTATTTCTCTTTCTCAAAGAAAGGAAGGTTCCCTCGCCCACAAGTTTGCCGGGGGGAAAGGAGAAGATAATGGTGTGGACCAAGCGTCGCTCAAGGAAGTCTAGCCTTACCGGGAAGTAAACGACAGAAAAGCTAAGTTACTAAAGTTTGAGCAATCAGTTTTAAAAATTTTAAGTTATCTTCCTCGAACGACCGTGCTTTGTATGGAAAACCCAGCGCGGAGGAACCAACTCGTAGCTAGTTGCGCCTTACTTTGTTTCGAGTCCGCTCAACAACTTAAGTAAGCTGCGATTGCGCCCTTACTTTGTTTCGAGTCCGCTCAACAACTTAAGTGAGCTGCGATTGCGCCCTTACTTTGTTTCGAGTCCGCTCAACAACTTAAGTGAGTTGCGACTAGTTGCGACAAGGTTTCTTGTCGGTAGCGGCACCGCCAAGAAGGCCGACGTCTCAAGACTTCGGCCATGCCTGTGTGCTCATACCGACAAGTTCCCTAAAAGCGTAGGGCAAAACATACAAAGGAATGAATCAAGTAAAGGAAATAACATAGCAATTGCTACCCGAAATAGAGTTATATTACAAGATAGCTTGTCGCAGCTCTAATAGATTGTTCCCATAACATGACCAGCAGCGGCAAGAAAAGGAGAAAGCGGGCGGCCTAATCTACGTCGACCGCCGGGGGCTCTCAAGGAAGCAAAGGATGCTGCCGCAGCTGCCGAGGGATCGGCGGTCGGTGTAGCGCCTGGCGCTCCTGCGGCCTCAGGGCCGTCAGTGCGATCGCCGGACCCCTCGCCAGCTTCTGCGGCGGCAGCTTTGGTGACCTCTTCGCCGGCGGGCCCGTCGGCGCCAGCTTCTTCTCCGATAGCAACGGCATCATCAGTATTGCCGCGCGCGTCCTCCTCGTCGGCGGCCTCGGTCTCCATTGGCTCTGTGGCGGATGGATCTGACGACCGGAAAATGAAGAAAAGTCAAGAAAATATTCAAAAAGAAAATCAGAAGAAGAAGAACACAAGGAAAATTTTCAAGCAGGATTACCTGTGCTAGGGTCTGCAGTCATGGTCTCCGCCACCAGGGGATCGCCGGAGAGCTGTCCCTTGCCAGAGAACTGCCCCTTGCCGGAGAAGTCTCCCTTGCCGGAGAACGCTCCCTTGTCGGGGAATCCTCCCTTGGCGGTGTAGTCGAAGCAGAAGGCATGTCGAGCGGCTTGTGTGGCACTCTGGTAAGGCTGCTCTGCTCCTACACAAATCAGCGGTCGATATCAAGAAGAAAGAGCACCCATGCACGCCGAACAGCAAGAAGTAAACCATATACTTACGCTGGGGCTGCGCTGGGGCTGCTTTGAGGAAGAGTTGCAGCGTCCGGCAAGAAGGTGGTCTCGACGCGCCTCCCGCTGTCAGGTTGGTTCGCCCTCGATGACAATCACCGGGGCCTTGGCTCTCTTTGACGCCTTCGGGCCAGCGTCACGAAAAGGAATGGGTTCAGAGTGAAGCAAATCAGATACAAGACAAAGCAACAAGTCAAGAACTACAAATGCCCATGCCTGTTTTGGGCCTCGCCCAACAAAGACTTCGGCACTGCAGTGTGGCCCAGCCCGGGGGCTCCTGTCGGTGTACTAGAGTAGGGGTACCCTAGTATCCCGAACTTGTGCACGGGCAGTTGCAGCCCTCCGCGGCAAGGCTTACCGGGTGACCGCCAAGGTCCTCTGTGGTTCCTTTGGAGCCATTCAAGAACAAAGTATTCAAGCCTAGGAGACAAGGCCCCGGATGGAGGAGCTTGCCGGGAAGGCCACCCAAGGCACCTAGGAGACAAGGCCCCGGCAAGAGGAGCTTGCCGGGAAGGCCCGGTGAGCGACAAGCTTCCGGACGCGACAAGACAACAACCGCGGCAAAGCGCTTGCCGCGGCAGACCACCACTCAGACTGCGCTCCAAAGACATCCACTAACATGTCGCCACAGGACCTTTCCAGCGCTGGCGTGGCAAGAGGCCGTCTGCGGCCGGAGCGCGATGGCAAACGGCGCTGACAAGATTGCCATCGTGGCAAGCGGTGGCGCCCCTGGCGGTCCCTTTCTGCACTGTTAGGGCGACGTAGACAGGCATTTAATGCCTTTGTCCCCTGCCGTCAGGGTTAGGTATGGTACACTGTACAAGTAGCTGTACCAACCACTCCTTTTCCATTTTTACCCTTGTCTACGTTGCCACCTGTCGGAGACCCCTTTAGCATATAAAAGGAGGCCCATGCGCAACGTAGAGGAGGGAGGAAAGGGGCTCGACCTCACGCTCAGTCTCGTTAGCAGCTTGTGTGTACTGTAGCACTCAGCGCTCCTGAGCAAGAACTCAATACACTCAGACATGCAGCAGTAGGAGTGTTATCTCTCCGGAGAGCTCCGAAGCTGGGTAAACCGCTCGTGTGCTTCGCCTCGATCTTCTCTTCGTGTGACCTCCGCCCCCTGCCGAACCGAAAGGGGCTCAGTCCGCCGGTCCCATAGGTGTTCGTGGGCCAGATCAGCTCTCCCCGACACATAGATTCATCAAAATAAGCAAACAACACACGCAAAACAGAATCTGTCAAAAAACAGAACAGTCTGTAGTAATCTGTAACTAACGCAAACTTCTGTAACTCCAAAAAATCTACCAAAATTAGACGGCCTAGACAATTTGTTTATTGATCAGAAGCAATTTGAATCAGTATTTTATCACGTTCTGGTGATTTTGAATAATTCGGGCACTGAGCGCAAAGTTTCTGGAAATTACAGCAAGATTAAATAACTATCATTCAAGAAGATCCAATAGGTCTAGCTTGGCACAAACACTAATTAAAACATAAAACCTCATCTAAACAGAGGCTAGATGGATTATTTATTCCTAAAAAGAAGCAAAAAGCAAAAAAACTAAAAATAAAATTGGGTTGCCTCCCAACAAGCGCTATCGTTTAATGCCCCTATCTAGGCATAAAAGCAAGGATAGATCTAAGTAGTGCCGTAGTAATAAGATAGATCGGTGAAACTCATTTCATATTCTCTACGTTCGGCAGCAAGTTTTCTTTGAGGCAAGAAAAAGTAATCAAAAGGGCTAAATTTAATAGGACAAAAGTCCCCAAGATCAATTTTAGGAGGTATAGGTTCCTCTTCGCCCTTCAGATTGCACAACCAATTCATCATTATAAGCGTTCTTTTGACAGAACTTGGTGAGCCTATACTCAAGAGAGCATCCTAGCTCATTATTTTGAATAGCCAAATCATCATTAAGCTCAGAGATTCTATCAATTAAAATATTGGTAGGCACCTTTTTCTAAGATTTTCATTGAAAGCAACATAGTTGATAGATTGAAAACGCATTATTTCTTCTTGATCAAAAAAAGGATAGATTTTATGGGAGGACGGCCAGCGTCCACCCTAAAATTGGCAAAGATTTCTTTGGCTTCTTTTATTATAAATCTAAATTCATGAGCCAAAAAGATAGTAGCAGCACGCTTAACAGAGGAGTGTTCAATATTAGAAAATTCTAGGAAAATTCTTTGTATAGAAGGGTGCATATGCATAAATTGCCTTTCAAGTTCAACGATAAGCATGGCAATAGCGTCTGCAAGGCTACTAGTTCTATGGAGAATAGAACCACCCATAGAGGGTAAAGCACCAGCACAAGTAAAGAAATCTTGAATAACTCCTTTTCCAATAATATTACCACTACCGATTCGAATTTTTTTGTATGATAGGTAGGGGATTCTTCAGCAGGAGCTTCTGAATTTTCCATGATATTATTATCGCCCATATCGGCAATAATTTCCCCAATTTCAGACATAACGACAAGCAAGCAAACTAACACACGAGCAAACAAGCGGACGAGGAAAAGGCAACGAGAAAAAGAGGAGGAGATTGGGAAAGAGAGGGCGAATAAAACGGCAAGGGTGAAGTGGGGGAGAGGAAAACGAGAGGAAAATGGCAAATAATGTAATGCGGGAGATAGGGATTGTGATGGGTACTTGGTATGGTGCTTGACTTGCTCTTGCGTGAGCGTCCCCGGCAACGGCGCCAGAAATTCTTCTTGCTACCTCTTGAGCACTGCGTTGGATTTCCCCGAAGAGGAGAGGATGATGCAGCAAAGTAGCGTAAGTATTTCCCTAAGTTTTTGAGAACCAAGGTATCAATCCAAAGAGGAGGCCACGCACAAGTCCCTCGTACCTGCACAAAACAATAGCTCCTCGCAACCAACACAATTAGGGGTTGTCAATCCCTTCGCGGTCACTTACGATAGTGAGATCTGATAGAGATGATAAATAATATTTTTTGGTATTTTTGGTATAGAGATGCAAAGTGAAAAGTAAAAGGCAAAGTAAAAACAAAGCAAGTATTAAAGTGATGGAGATTGATACGATAAGAATAGACCCGGGGGCCATAGGTTTCACTAGTGGCTTCTCTCAAGAGCATAAGTGTTCTATAGTGGGTGAACAAATTACTGTTGAGCAATTGACAGAACTGAGCATAATTATGAGTATATCTAGGTATGATCATGTATATAGGCATCACGTCCGAGAATAGTAGACCGACTCCTGCCTGCATCTACTACTATTACTCCACTCATCGACCGCTATCCAGCATGCATCTAGAGTATTAAGTTAAAAACAGAATAATGCCTTAAGCAAGATGACATGATGTAGAGGGATAAATTCATGCAATATGATAAAAACCCCATCTTGTTATCCTCGATGGCAACAGTACAATACGTGCCTTGCAACCCTTTCTGTCACTGGGTAAGGACACCGCAAGAGCGTACCCAAAGCTAATCACTTCCCCATTACAAGAACTACCAATCTAGTTGGCCAAACCAAACGGATAATTCGAAGAGACTTGCAAAGATAACCAATCATACATAAAAGAATTCAGAGAAGATTCAAATATTATTCATAGATAATCTGGATCATAGACCCACAATTCATCGGTCTCAACAAACACACCGCAAAAAGAAGATTACATCGAATAGATCTCCGCAAGATAGGGGGAGAACATTGTATTGAGATCCAAAAAGAGAGAAGAAGCCATCTAGCTACTAGCTATGGACCCGAAGGTCTGAAGTAAACTACTCACACTTCATCGGAGGGGCTATGGTGATGATGTAGAAGCCCTCCGTGATGGATGCCCCCTCCGGCGGAGCTCCGGAACAGGCCCCAAGATGGGATCTCGTGGATACAGGAAGTTGCGGCGGTGGAATTAGGTTTTTGGCTCCTATTCTGATAGTTTGGGGGTACGTAGGTATATATAGGAGGAAGGAGTACGTCGGTGGAGCAACAGGGGGCCCACTAGGCAGGGGCGTGCCCTAGGGGGGGCGCCCCCCGCCCTCGTGACCGCCTCTTTTGTTCCTTGGAGTAGGGTTCAAGTCCCCTGGATCACGTTTGGTGAGAAAATCACGTTCCCGAAGGTTTCATTCCGTTTGGACTCCGTTTGATATTATGTTTCTTCGAAACACTGAAATAAGCAAAAATCAGCAATTCTGGGCTGGGCCTCCGGTTAATAGGTTAGTCCCAAAAATAATATAAAAGTGGAAAATAAAGCCCAATATAGTCCAAAACAGTAGATAAAGTAGCATGGAGCAATCAAAAATTATAGATACGTTGGAGACGTATCAGCGCGTGTGCGTCTAGATCCACCTCGCTGTGCGCCCGCATTGCCATGGCGGACCTCACCCGCGCGCCCACTTAGTTTCCCGCTGTCCCTGCTCGTGCGAGAAGAACAACCGCCAGCTACCTCGTCTGCTGGAGTGACTCGTTGGAGCTGGAGCTCTCTGCATCAAGCACGACGAGGTCTTCTTCATCCTCGTCACCGACCGCCGCCCCGTTGTGGAATCGCCCATATCCGAACCTCCCCGGAGCCACCCCGGCCTCGTCGAGCTCTCCACCGACCCTCCCCGTGGAGAGCCTCCTCCGATTCCCCCGTTTCCCCTTCGAGTCCATTATGGTAGACGCCCTCTCCCAGAACATAGCCGCCAACCGCCGGAGCACAACCTCCCGGCCGCGCTCACCACAGCCGTACCCGCCAGCCCGGGCCATGCCCTGCTCGACCTGCGCGCCCGCCCGTCCTTCTGCTGCCGCTCGTGCGTGCCACAGCGCCACCCTCGTATGGGCGCTCCAGCGCCGCCGCCCCTTTCCACCCGAGGCCCTGTTTCCCCCGCTCCTGCGTTTTGCCCTTCTTTCGCCCGCGGCCGCTCTGCTGCTACTGCAGCCTGACGCCACTGCTGCCTGCTCTCGCCCTCCTGCTCCCCCTAGCGCTCGCCAGGTCCGCTCGCCGCGCCCGGCCAACCCCTTGTCCCGCATCTCGCTCGGCGCCCGCCCACCACGGCCCTTCGCCTTAACGCCAAAGACGCCCTGGACAGCCGCATCCGACCGCCCCGCCACCGCTTTCGGCCGCGCCGGTCGCCATTGCCGGCCGAGCTCCGGCCACCGCCGCCTACCGCTCGGCCATGGCCGGCCTCTGCCTGTGCGTGCGCACAGGCAAGCAACCCCCACCTGGAGGCTTTGTGCCTCTGCCGCTGGGGCCGACCCAATTAAATTAGGCCTAACCCCTAACCCCAATGACATGCGGGCCCTCACTACTAATTAAAATGACTTAGATTAATCTGCTAAGTTAATAGTCACTGACTACTAGGCCCACTGGTCCCATTTGACCAGTCAAACTCTTGGCTGATCAAGGCAGTCCCGGGCCAAGGATGTGGGACCCCTGGCCCTTTTCACTTCGTTGACTAGTCAACTGGTCAACGGTTGCCTAGGCTGACTCATCCCCACTGGGCCCACATGTCACACACAGTGGCTAGCTGCTGTTGTGTATAAATAGTTATTGCGCTGTTTTAAAAAAATTAATTCCAGAAAATTTATAAAATGCTTTAAATTTTGATAAATCATAGAAAATAATATGTAACTCGGATGAAAAAGTTTTATACATGAAAGTTGCTCAGAACGACGAGACGAGTCCGAACATGCGGTCCGTTTACCTGTCAGATGCCTCTAACTATCTGAACATGGAACTTTCCCCCTCCGGTCATATGTGTGACACAGGTCCAGAACCGGGAAAACATTCCAGGTTGACTTCCCCCTTCGTCGGTATCAAGTAGCACCGCGTTAGAACACGTCTAGCTATGTCTGTTGTCCTGTTATGCACTTGCTTGCTATGTATTTACTGTTCCCCCCCCCCCCTCTTCTCTTCGGTAGACTTCGTGGCGGCTGCCGATGCCGCTGTGATCGACTACGTCGACGACGACCCCTCCTTGCCAGAGCAACCAGGCAAGCCCCCCCTTTGACCATCCCGATATCGCCCATTCCATTCTCTCATGCTTGCATTAGATTTTGCTACTGTTATTGTTTGCTCCTATTCTGATGCATAGCCTGCTTTTGGTAACCTGCTCATTGTACCTTACCTGCTTATCCTAAACTGGTTAGTATAGGTTGCTTAGTGATCCATCAGTGACCCCCACCTTGTCCCAGTTGCCCCGCTTTATGTTCGAAGACACGATCAACGGGATCAAAGACCAGGCCCCAGAACCGCACATCACTTTTCCCTTAGTTGCTCAACACTAATGGGTTACTATCGAGTGCCGAGGGTGAGACCTCTATAGCACTTCTGATGTTAACCCTGTAGTGTAGCTATTCGGTCATGGTCATCGAGGGTGATTTCCTCTTTAACCACTTCCGATATGACTCTGTCGTGCAACCCCTCAAGTGTGAACCTCGAGGGTGGTCCCTCTTACGTTCACCTTGATGATTACATCGAGTGGAATTCACCGGGGGTGATTCATCGGGTTTTCCCCTTGATGTTTAGACACACAGTTACACTGAACCATGTTACTAAAGACGGGTCAACCCTGAGGGGTACCCGCACGAGCATAATTGCTAGTGATGTGGAGATGGGTTGACCTGGAGGGTGCCCGCGAGATAATTATGAGGCGTGGCCGGGCATTCCTAGCCCTTGCCGCAAGTCCTCGAGACGGGGCAACGGGGTCACATCTTTCGTGAGTCTCTGCTTGTTACCGCTGCCCTAATCCACAACGATTTGGATATTTGATCCGAGGGGCCTCTGGCCTGATAGCACTAACCATCACGTGGGCATAGTATGGGTGTTCTGCGTCGTATACATCAGCCGAAGCTTAATAGACGTCAGCGACTGAGCGGCGCGTGCCGGGTTGGACTGCGTAAGCACCTGCCTTTTTGAAGGAGGTAGCTAGGTCTGCTCACCGGCCGCCCACGCAACATGCAGGAGTTCCTGGGGCGATGGCCCATGACCCCTGGGGGCATAGGTTTAGTCCGGCGTGCTGACCTCTCTATTAAGCCTAGGTCGGGTTGTGGCGTATTGTTTGGCCGAGGCCGGGCATGACCCAGGAAAGTGTGTTCGGCCGGAGTTAATCAAGCGTGGTGGGTAAGTTGGTGCACCCCTGCAGGGAAGAAAATATCTATCGATAGCCTGTCCTACGGTAACAGACACTTGGAGTTGTATCCCGATCGATACAACTAGAACTGGATACTTGTGATGAGAAATAGATTGTGATGATAACTGGATAGTATGGCTCTGGGATTGCTTTCTCGCAGGGAGTCGAGAAAGGATCTCTGGCCGAGGTTGATAACACTACTACTACTTTACTTTATGCAACTCTACTCCCTCCTGTTGCTGCAAGATGGTGGTTTCCAGAAGATGCTAGTCTTTGATAGGACTAGGTTCTCCCCTCTATTCTGGCATTTCTGCAGCACAGTCCACATATACAGCCTTCCTTTGATAATGTTGCATATGTAGTGTAGATCCTTGCTTGTGAGTAATTTGGATGAGTACTCACGGTTGCTTTGCTCCTCATTTTCCCCCTTTCTTCTTCTTTCCGGTTGATGCAACCAGATGTCGGAGCCCAGGAGCCAGATGCCACCGTCGATGCCTACTACTACGTGGAGACCGCCGACGACCAGGAGTAGTTAGGAGGCTCCCAGGCAGGAGGCCTTGCCTTTTCGATCGTTGCTACTTTTGTGCTAGCCTTCTTAAGGCAAACTTGTCTAACTTATGTATGTACTCAGATATTGTTGCTTCCGCTGACTCTTATGTTTTCGAGCTTATGTATTAGAGCCCTCGAGGCCCCTGGCTTGTAATATAAAGCTTGTATTTTTTTTAATTTGTGTCTAGAGTTGTGTTGTGATATCTTCCCGTGAGTCCTTGATCTTGATCATACACATTTGCGTGTATGATTAGCGTACGGTCGAATTGGGGGCGTCACACGTATCTTCCATGCTAGGCGGGTTACTCTCAAGAGGAGTGGACTCCGCTCCTCAATCACGAGAAAATGGCTGGTCACCGGGATGCCCCCCATGCTTTATGCAAACTAAATCAAAATAATTGCAGACAAAACTCCCCCTGGGACTGTTGCTAGTTGGAGACACTCGTTGTTTCGATCAAGTCATGGATTGATGCTTGTTGGTGGAGGGGGAGTATAAACTTTACCATTCTGTTTGGGAACCGCCTATAATGTGTGTAGCATGGAAGATATCGCCATCAATTGGTTTTTATGTTGACAATGAAAGTATGCCGCTCAAAATATTATTTATCTCTATTTCAAAACCGAGCTCTGGCACCTCTACAAATCCCTGCTTCCCTCTGCGAAGGGCCTATCTATTTACTTTTGTGTTGAGTCATCACCCTCTTATTAAAAAGCACTAGCTGGAGAGCACAGCTGTCATTTGCATTAATTACTATTAATTTATATTGGGTATGACTATGGTTGGATCTCTTTTACCATGAATTACAATGTCTAGTTAGTCTTTGATCTTTAAAGGTGCTCTGCATTTATGTTTTGCGGTCTCAGAAAGGGCTAGCGAGATACCATCTTGTTATATCATATCATGATTGTTTTGAGAAAGTGTTGTCATCCGAGATTTATTATTATGGCTCGCTAGTTGATTATGCCATTGATATGAGTAAACATGAGACCTAAGAGTTATTTCAAATGTGGTTAGTCATAATCTTTGCAAGAAAACTTGAATGCTGGCTTTACATATTTACAACAACAAGAGCAAACAGAGTTTGTAAAAGTTTTTCTTTATCACTTTCAGTTTATCAACTGAATTGCTTGAGGACAAGCAAAGGTTTAAGCTTGGGGGAGTTGATACATCTCCGTCATATCTACTTATCCAAACACTTTTGCCCTTGTTTTGGACTCTAACTTGCATGATTTGAATGGAACTAACCCGGACTCGCGCTGTTTTCAGTAGACTTTCCATGGTGTTATTTATGTGCAGAAACAAAAGTTTTCGGAATGACCTGAAACTCCACGGAACGTCTATTTGGAATAATAAAAATTCGTGCAAAAGATGAAGACCAGGGGGCCCACACCCTAGCCATAAGGGTGGGAGCACGCCCCCCTAGGGCGTGCCCCCCTACCTCGTGGGTCCCTTGGAGCTCCTCCGAACTCAACTCCAACTCTATATATTTGCTTTCAGGGAGAAAAAAATCAGAGAGAAGAATTCATCGCGTTTTATGATACGGAGCTGCCGCCAAGCCCTAAAACCTCTCGGGAGGGCTGATCTGGAGTCTGTTCGGGGCTCCGGAGAGGGGAATTCGTCGCTGTCGTCATCATCAACCATCCACCATCACCAATTTCATGATGCTCACCGCCGTGCGTGAGTAATTCCATCATAGGCTTGCTGGACGGTGATGGGTTGGATGAGATCTATCATGTAATCGAGTTAGTTTTGTAAGGGTTTGATCCCTAGTATCCACTAAGTTCTGAGGTTGATGTTGCTATGACTTTGCTATGCTTAATGCTTGTCACTAGGGCCCGAGTGCCATGATTTCATATCTGAACCTATTATGTTTCCAAGAATGTATGTGAGTTCGTGATCCTATCTTGCAAGTCTATAGTCACCTACTATGTGTTATGATCCGGCAACCCCGAAGTGACAATAATCGGGACCACTCCCGGTGATGACCATACTTTGAGGAGTTCATGTATTCACTATGTGCTAATGCTTTATTCCGGCTCTGTATTAAAAGGAGGCCTTAATATCCCTTAGTTTCCATTAGGACCCCGCTGCCACGGGAGGGTAGGACAAAAGATGTCATGCAAGTTCTTTTCCATAAGCACGTATGACTATATTCGGAATACATGCCTACATTTCATAGATGAATTGGAGCTAGTTCTGTGTCCCCCTATGTTATGATTGTTACATGATGAACCACATCCGGCATAATTCTCCACCACCGATCCAATGCCTACGAGCTTTTCACATATTGTTCTTCGCTTATTTACTTTTCCGTTGCTATTGTTACAATCACTACAAAACCCAAAAATATTACTTTTGCTATCGTTACCGCTACTTCCATATTACTTGCTACTAAATACTTTGTTGCAGATACTAAGTTATTCAGGTGTGGTTGAATTGACAACTCAACTGCTAATACTTTAGAATATTCTTTGGCTCCCCTTGTGTCGAATCGATAAATTTGGGTTGAATACTCTACCCTCCAAAACTGTTGCGATCCCCTATACTTGTGGGTTATCATCGCCCTCCCGAGGGTCATCTTTATTTTAGCCCCCCCCCCCCCGGGCCAGTGCTCCTCTGAGTGCTGTTTGATACGTCTCCAACGTATCTATAATTTTTGATTGCTCCATGCTATATTATCTACTGTTTTGGACAATATTGGGCTTTATTTTCCACTTTTATATTATTTTTGGGACTAACCTATTAACCGGAGGCCCAGCCTGTAATTCCTGTTTTTGCCTATTTGAGTTTCAAGAAAGCGGAATATCAAACGGAGTCCAAACGGAATGAAACCTTTGGGAATGTGATTTTCTCACGAACGTGATCCAGGAGACTTGGACCCTAAGTCAAGGAAGCATCGAGGAGGGCACGAGGTAGGGGGCGCCCACCCCCTGTATGCTGCCTCCACCCTCGTGGGCCCCATGTTGCTCCACCGACGCATTTCTTCCTCCTATATATACCCTCGTACCCCCAAATGATCGACACGAGCCAAAACCTAATTCCACCGCCGCAACCTTCTGTGCCCATGAGATCCCATCTTGGGGCCTTTTCCGGAGCTCCGCCGGAGGGGGCATCCACCACGGAGGGCTTCTACATCATCACCATAGCCCCTTCGATGAAGTGTGAGTAGTTTACTTCAGACCTTCGGGTCCATAGTTAGTAGCTAGATGGCTTCTTCTCTCTTTTTGGATCTCAATACAATGTTCTCCCCCTCTCTCGTGGAGATCTATTCGATGTAATCTTCTTTTTGAAGTGTGTTTGTTGAGACCGATGAATTGTGGGTTTATGATCAAGATTATCTATGAACAATATTTGAATCTTCTCTGAATTCTTTTATGTATGATTGGTTATCTTTGCAAGTCTCTGCGAATTATCAGTTTGGTTTGGCCTACTAGATTGGTTTTTCTTGCAACGGGAGAAGTGCTTAGCTTTGGGTTCAATCTTGCGGTGTCCTTTCCCAAAGGATGAGGGGCAGCAATGCATGTATTGTATTGTTGCCATCGAGGATAACAAGATGGGTTTTTTTATCATATTGCATGAATTTATCCCTCTACATCATGTCATCTTGCTTAAGGCGTTACTCTATTTTCATGAACTTAATACTCTAGATGCATGTTGGATAGCGGTCGATGAGTGGAGTAATAGTAGTAGATGCAGGCAGGAGTCGGTCTACTTGTCTCGGACGTGATGCTTATATACATGATCATACCTAGATATTCTCATAACTATGCTCAATTCTGTCAATTGCTCAACAGTAATTCGTTCACCCACCATAAAATACTTTGCTCTTGAGAGAAGCCACTAGTGAAATCTATGGCCCCCGGGTCTATCTCCATCATATTAATCTTTCATCACTTTATTTATTGCCTTTGCTTTTACTTTTCTTTTATTTTACTTTGCATCTTTATCATAAAAATACCAAAAATATTATCTATCATCTCTATCAGATCCCACTCTCGTAAGTGACCGTGAAGGGATTGACAACCCCTAATCGCGTTGGTTGCGAGGAGTTATTTTCTTTGTGTAGGTACGAGAGACTTGCGCGTAGCCTCCTACTAGATTGATACCTTGGTTCTCAAAAACTGAGGGAAATACTTACGCTACTTTGCTGCATCATCCTTTCCTCTTCAAGGAAATCCAACGCAGTGCTCAAGAGGTAGCAAGAAGAATTTCTAGCGCCGTTGCCGGGGAGTCTACGCAAAAGTCAACATACCAAGTACCCATCACAATCCCTTATCTCCCGCATTACATTATTTGCCATTTGCCTCTCGTTTTCCTCTCCCCCACTTCACCCTTGCCATTTTATTTGCCCTCTCTTTTCCGTTTGCCTCTTTTTCGCTTGCTTTTTGCTTACTCGTGTGTTGGATTGCTAGTTTGTCGCGATAGCGCTACCTAGATTTGGTGATTTTCACCTTAAAAGATTAGAAGAGATCGAAAGCAACGTCGGGAGTTCTATGGTTCTGCAATTTGAGCATAATAATTTCTTCAGAAACGAGCTTAAGGAACAAAAAAGTTTTATGAATTATATGAATAAGGAGCTCGATGATATGTCTAAAGAATTTTATGGTTTGAGATCCCAAATTGCTCGTCTTGAGAAGTTAACTACTGAAATATCCGATAAGCAGGCTAATTTAGTTAATAAGATGGCCGCTAAACCGGATTTCTATGAAAATAAAGATGAAGATCTAAAATTTATCGATGTGTCCCCTATTAAACCTTTGTTTGGCAATACGAATCTTGATAATTATGGGACTGAATATGATCCACCCTTACCTAGAAGGCGTTCCAAAAGTTCAGAGTTTTTAGATCTTGATGCTAAAATTGATAAAAGTGGGATTGAAGAAATCAAAACCCTAGATGTTGCTAAACCCACTATTTTGGATTTCGAGGAATTTAATTATGAAAGTTGCTCTTTGATTTATTGTATTTCCTTATTACAATCCGTGCTAAATTCTCCTCACGCTTATATTCAAAATAAAGCGTTTACTAAACATATCGTTGATGCCTTGATGCAATCTTATGAAGAAAAACTTGAGTTGGAAGTTTCTATCCCTAGAAAACTTTATGATGAGTGGGAACCAACTATTAAAATTAAGATTAAGGATCATGAATTTCATGCTTTATGTGATTTGGGTGCGAGTGTTTCCACTATTCCCAAAACTTTGCGCGATTTGCTAGATTTCCGCGATTTTGATGATTGCTCTCCAAACTTGCACCTTGCGGATTCCATGATTAAGAAACCTATGGGAAGAATTAATGATGTTCTTATTGTCTCAAATAGGAATTATGTGCCCGTAGATTTTATCGTTCTTGATATAGATTGCAATCCTTCATGTCCTATTATTCTTGGTAGGCCTTTCTTTAGAACGATTGGTGCAATTATTGATATGAAGGAAGGGAATATTAGATTCCAATTTCCATATGAATCTATCATGAGAGCCACTTATGGATTGCCTATCAAAGATGGCAATACCTACATCTATCCTTGCTTTTATGCCTAGCTAGGGGCGTTAAACGATAGCGCTTCTTGGGAGGCAACCCAATTTTATTTTTAGTTTTTTTGCTTTTGCTTCTGTTTAGGAATAAATCTTAGATCTATCCTCTGGTTAGATTTGTTTTTATGTTTTAATTAGTGTTTGTGCCAAGTTAAACCTATAGGATCTTCTTGGATGATAGTTATTTGATCTCGCTGTAATTTCCAGAAATTTCTGTTCATGAAAACAATTGTTAAAAATCCCCAGAACGTGATAAAATACTTATTCCAATTGCTGATGATCAATAAACAAATTTCCTAGGTCTTCCTATTTTGGCTCAATGTTTGGAGCTCCAGAAGTTTGTGTTAGTTACAGATTACTACAGACTGTTCTGTTTTTGACAGATTCTGTTTTTCGTGTGTTGTTTGCTTATTTGGATGAATCTATGGCTAGTAAAATAGTTTATAAACCATAGATAAGTTGGAATACAGTAGGTTTAACACCAATATAAATAAAGAATGAGTTCATTACAGTACCTTGAAGTGGTCTTTTGTTTTCTTTCGCTAACGGAGCTCACGAGATTTCTGAGTTTTGTGTTGTGAAGTTTTCAAGTTTTGGGTGAAATCTTTTGATGGATTATGGAACAAGGTGTGGCAAGAGCCAAAGCTTGGGGATGCCCATGGCACCCCCAAGATAATCTAAGGACACCTAAAAGTCAAAGCTTGGGGATGCCCCGGAAGGCATCCCCTCTTTCGTCTACTTCCATCGGTAACTTTACTTGGAGCTATATTTTTATTCACCACATGATATGTGTTTTTCTTGGAGTGTCTTGTATGGTTTGAGTCTTTGTTTCTTAGTTTACCACAATCATACTTGCTGTACACACCTTCTGAGAAAGCCATACATGACTTGGAAATTGTTAGAATACTCTTTGTGCTTCACTTATATCTTTTGAGTTATATAGTTTTGCTCTAGTACTTCACTTATATCTTTTATAGCACGGTGGTGGATTTGTTTTAAAGAAACTATTGATCTCTCATGCTTCACTTAGATTATTTTGAGAGTCTTAAATAGCATGGTAATTTGCTTAAATAATCCTAATATGCTAGGTATACAAAAATAGTAAAAACTTTCTTATGAGTGTGTTGAATGCTAAGAGAAGTTTGATGCTTGATGATTGTGTTGAGATATGGAGGTAATAATATTAAAGTCGTGCTAGTTGAGTAGTTCTGAATTTGAGAAATGCTTGTGTTGAAGTTTGCAAGTCCCGTAGCATGCACGTATGGTAAACGTTATGTAACAAATTTGAAACATGAGGTGTTCGTTGATTGTCCTCCTTATGAGTGGCGGTCGGGGACGGCGATGGTCTTTTCCTACCAATCTATCCCCCTAGGAGCATGCGCGTAGTGCTTTGGTTTTTGATGGCTTGTAGATTTTTTGCAATAAGTATGTGAGTTCTTTATGACTAATGTTGAGTCCATGGATTATATGCACTCTCTCCCTTCCATCATTGCTAGCCTCTTCGGTACCGTGCATTGCCCTTTCTCACATTGGGAGTTGGTGCAAACTTCGCTGGTGCATCCAAACCCCGTGATATGATACGCTCTTTCACACATAAACCTCCCTATATCTTCCTCAAAACAGCCACTATACCTACCTATTATGGCATTTCCATAGCCATTCCGAGATATATTGCCATGCAACTTTCCACCATTCCGTTTATCGTGACACATTCATCATCGTCATATTGCTTAGCATGATCATGTAGTTGACATAGTATTTGTGGCAAAGCCACCATTCATAATTCTTTCATATATGTCACTCTTGGTTCATTGCATATCCCGGAACACCGCCGGAGGCATTCATATAGAGTCAACTTTGTTCTAGTATCGAGTTGTAATCATTGAGTTGTAAATAAATAGAAGTGTGATGATCATAATTTTCTAGAGCATTGTCCCAAGTGAGGAATAAAAAAAAGAGAAAGGCCATAAAAAAGAGACGGCCCAAAAAAATGAGAGAAAAAGAGAGAAGGGACAATGTTACTATCCTTTGCCACACTTGTGCTTCAAAGTAGCACCAAAATCTTCATGATAGAGAGTCTCTTGTTTTGTCACTTTCATTTACTAGTGGGAATTTTTCATTATAGAACTTGGCTTGTATATTCCAACAATGGGCCTCCTCAAGTGCCCTAGGTCTTCGTGAGCAAGCAAGTTGGATGCACACCCACTTAGTTTTCTTTTGTTGGGCTTTCATATATTTATAGCTCTAGTGCATCTGTTGCATGGATCTCCCTACTCCTTGCATTAACATCAATCGATGGGCATCTCCATAGCCCGTTAATTAGCCTCGTTGATGTGAGACCTTCTCCTTTTTTGTCTTCTCCACATAACCCCCATCATCATATTCTATTCCACCCATAGTGCTATGTCCATGGCTCGCGCTCATATATTGCGTGAAAGTTTATAGGTTTGAGATTACTAAAGTATGAAACAATTGCTTGGCTGTCATCGGGGTTGTGCATTATGAGAGCATTCTTGTGTGATGAAAATGGAGCATGACTAAACTATATGATTTTGTAGGGATGAACTTTCTTTAGCCATGTTATTTTGAGAAGACATAATTGCTTAGTTAGTATGCTTGAAGTATTATTATTTTCATGTCAATATGAACTTTTCTCTTGAATCTTTCGGATCTGAATATTCATGCCACAATTAAGAAGAATTACATTGAAATTATGCCAAGTAGCACTCTGCATCAAAAATTCTGTTTTTATCATTTACCTACTCGAGGACGAACATGGATTAAGCTTGGAGATGCCTGATACGTCTCCAACGTATCTATAATTTTTGATTGCTCCATGCTATATTATCTACTGTTTTGGACAATATTGAGCTTTATTTTCCACTTTTATATTATTTTTGGGACTAACCTATTAACCGGAGGCCCAGCCCAGAATTGCTGTTTTTGCCTATTTCGAGTTTCAAGAAACGGAATATCAAACGGAGTCCAAATGGAATGAAACCTCCGGGAACGTGATTTTCTCACCGAACGTGATCCAGGAGACTTGGAACCTAAGTCAAGGAAGCTTCGAGGAGGGCACGAGGTAGGGGGCGCACCCTCCAAAATCGTGGGCCCCATGTTGCTCCACCGACGTACTTCTTCCTCCTATATATACCTACGTACCCCCAAACGATCAGATACGGAGCCAAAAACATAATTCCACCGCCGCAACCTTCTGTACCCACGAGATCCCATCTTGGGGCCTGTTAGGAGCTTCACGGAGGGGCATCCACCACGGAGGGCTTCTACATCATCACCATAGCCCCTCCGATGAAGTGTGAGTAGTTTACTTCAGACCTTCGGGTCCATAGTTAGTAGCTAGATGGCTTCTTCTCTCTTTTTGGATCTCAACACAATGTTATCCCCCTCTCTCGTGGAGATCTATTCGATGTAATCTTCTTTTTACGGTGTGTTTGTTGAGACCGATGAATTGTGGGTTTATGATCAAGATTATCTATGAACAATATTTGAATCTTCTCTAAATTATTTTATGTATGATTGGTTATCTTTGCAAGTCTCTTGAATTATCAGTTTGGTTTGGCCTACTAGATTGGTTTTTCTTGCAATGGGAGAAGTGCTTAGCTTTGGGTTCAATCTTGCGGTGTCCTTTCCCAAAGGATGAGGGGCAGCAAGGCACGTATTGTATTGTTGCCATCGAGGATAACAAGATGGGGTTTTTATCATATTGCATGAATTTATCCCTCTACATCATGTCATCTTGCTTAAGGCGCTACTCTATTTTCATGAACTTAATACTCTAGCTGCATGCTGGATAGCGGTCGATGAGTGGAGTAATAGTAGTAGATGCAGGAAGGAGTCGGTCTACTTGTCTCGGACGTGATGCCTATATACATGATCATACCTAGATATTCTCATAACTATGCTCAATTCTGTGAATTGCTCAACAGTAATTTGTTCACCCATCGTAAAATACTTATGCTCTTGAGAGAAGCCACTAGTGAAATCTATGGCCCCCGGGTCTATCTCCATCATATTAATCTTCCATCACTTTATTTATTGCCTTTTCTTTTACTTTTCTTTTATTTTACTTTGCATCTTTATCATAAAAATACCAAAAATATTATCTATCATCTTTATCAGATCTCACTCTCGTAAGTGACCGTGAAGGGATTGACAACCCCTAATCGTGTTGGTTGCGAGGAGTTATTTTCTTTGTGTAGGTACGAGGGACTTGCGCGTAGCCTCCTACTGGATTGATACCTTGGTTCTCAAAAACTGAGGGAAATACTTACACTACTTTGCTGCATCATCCTTTCCTCTTCAAGGAAATCCAACGCAGTGCTCAAGAGCTAGCACTGGTCCAAACCGAGCGATGTCCGGCGCCCCCTGGGCAACCAGGGTCTATGCCAACCTGACATCTGGCTCATCTGGTGTGCCCTGAGAACGAGATATGTGCAGCTCCTATCGGGATTTTTCGACACATTCGGGTGGTCTTGCTGGTTTTGTTTTACCATTGTCGAAATGTCTTGTGCACCGGGATTTCGAGTCTGATCGGGTGTCCCGCGATGGAGGATTGTCTCCGCGGATCCTGAGCTTATAATGGGCTAAGTTGGGACACCCCTGCAGGGTATAAACTTTCGAGAGCTGTGCCCGCGGTTATGTGGCAGATGGGAATTTGTTAATATCCGGTTGTAGAGAACTTGACAGTTGACTTAATTAAAATATACCAACCGCGTTGCGTAACCGTGATGGTCTCTTTTTGGCGGAGTCCGGGAAGTGAACACGGTTTGGGTTATGGTTGAACGTAAGTAGCTCAGGATCACTTCTTATCATTACTAGTTGGCGACCGTTTGCGCATCTTACTCTTGTACTCGTATGCTAGCCACCATAAATTTCTTAGTTGCTGCTGCAACCTCACCACTTTACCCCTTCCTTACCCATTAAGCTTTGCTAGTCTTGATACCCATGGTAATGGGATTACTGAGTCCTCGTGGCTCATAGATTACTACAACACCAGTTGCAGGTGGAGGTTATGCGATGATCATGACGCGGGAGCTATGTTTATAGTTTTGGAGCTCTTGTTCCGCTTCTTCTTGTTCGAGGGATAGGTTCCTGGTCGGCAGCCTGGGCTAGCAGGGTGGATGTCGTTTGAGCTTCTGTTTGTGTTTCATCCGTAGTCAGATGTTGATCTTATGTATGATGTATTGATGTATTTTTGCGGCATTTGTATGCCTTGTATGTATCCCCATCTATTATGTAATGTTGTTGTAATGATATCCACCTTGTAAAAGCGTATCAATATGCGGTTCTATCGTTGGTGGGACCTTCCAGTCTCTTTAGGATAGTATCGCATATTGGGCGTGACAAGCCACTAGTGAAACCTATGGCCCCTGGGTCTATTTTCTATCATATTAATCTTCCGTCAACTAGCTATTTCTGTCGCCATTTATTTTGCAATCTTTACTTTTCAATCTATACAACAAAAATACAAAAAATATTTATCTTTTTATCTCTATCAGATCTCACTTTTGCAAGTGGCCGTGAAGGGATTGACAACCCCTTTATCACGTTGGTTGCAAGGTTCTTATTTGTTTGTGTATAGGTACGAGGGACTTGCGCGTGGCCTCCTACTGGATTGATACCTTGTTTCTCAAAAACTAAGGAAAATACTTACACTACTTTGCTGCATCACCCTTTCCTCTTCAAGGGAAAACCAACGTTGTGCTCAAGAGGTAGCAATGCTCATAACAATCCAGGAGACGATTCTGTAGCTTAATGTCTGCTTAGTCTTTTCCATCCTTAGCTAAAGGTATTAATTTGGTGATAATTTAAGATTTTGGGTAGTAGAGAGATCATGTAGGCCATTTAGTCTTGGCTATCAACTAAAATGTCAATTGCTACTCGATAGACTTATAGTTAACCTCTCTCTTTTGTTGTCTCTAACAGCCAAGATGAGTGCTCTACACTTACGTGTCATGCTAACTGAACTGGTGATGTTTATTTCTTCACCTCGATTGACGCCGCATGTTCCCCCTGGTTAGTCTTGAATCTTGACACCATGTTTATACAATTAAAATCGCCCTCTGGTTGGTTGACCACATTTTGATTTATTGCAAATTTTGGTACACTATTTTGTTAAGAGTGTTCTTTGTTTACTTACGGCTCTAGCAACTGTGATCATTTTTCTTGGTACGAGTTTGCAGCTTCTTGGCGGGCACATCTGAATCGTGGAGCGTGAACTAGTCATAGCGAAATGGCCTGTTCGGCAGAAAAGACATTTTTTTTGTGGCTACCAGTTACAGGTTATATATACTCTTGCAATCTTCGAAGTTGTTTTCAGCTCATGTACACATCTATTGCTGATAAAATGTACTAATCATATGTATACTATGTATCAGGTGCACACAAGATGCTTACGATTGAGCGGTCTACACTACACAAACCATCATTTTGGTCCTTTATACATACAAGAGGCGAGCGAGGACACATACATACATTCGAGCGCCAATAATTCAACTGTCGGTTATCAATCGGCTGTGTGTATCTTGTTTCAATTGGCAATGGTGCATATACATTTCAGTGAGCACACATACATGCTTGATTTTACTTCAGTTAATATAGGGCATTCTATAATTACTAAGAACTGTTTGTGAAGGTGTGCCACCCTATTTTGTCCAGATAACCACTTTTGTCTACATATTGTGACCAGATTATGATGCATGGTCTCTTTCCAGCTATGGAAAATGGTGTACTGCATACTGCATACACTGAAGATAGGATAGATGGTTTGTGACGTACAACCTCTGTACCAAAATGTAGGATCTTTGGACAGGAACTTTGTGGTAGAATGTGTCGAACATAGGTCTGTTTGCTAGAATATGTGTTGTGTCGATGTTGCAACTAGCATACACAAAAATGACTTTCCTATATATTTTCACAATGATATGTTCTGCCAGTTAAATGACTTCTTATTGTTTTAAATCTAATACAAAAGTGTTTAAAGATTTACTTTGTCCCAGCGCCTACTTTGGATCAAAAGAAAGTAAAAAAGCTAGAAGATACTCCCAATGGAACAATTTATCCTATATCGAGTGGTAATTGTGTTATGTATCAGATAACTTCTCATATTAGTAGTTCCCACTAAGAATTCTTAGTTTTCATTCTTTTCTTTTAAGAAAAAAATCTGAGTATTGGTGTATCCAGAAAGGATCTGGAGGTCAGCTTGTTAGTAATCCCAATATGTGTGCCAAATAATGTTGTTGTGGATCTCAAGGAATGAATGACAGCAATCTTATGGTTCTGCGCGATGGATCTGTGTATGTTCCGATATATGAGAACAAGGGCAGCAATAGGATGCTCATCAGCAACATCCTGTGAAACTGACTGCTGCATGCTAACTATCCATATGCATAATCCTATATTTGTGTAGATAGTTTCTATCACCTGAAGTATCAAAATCTTGTTAAGCGTTGGCCTGATGTTTTATATATTTTCAGCACCAAGGGCGATGTTGAAATGCAAGAATACAAGCTTTGCGAGGTAATTCAGTCAGCTATATGCATGTATATTTTCTGCTATAGAGAGATCATTTATTTTATTTAGAAAATAGAACATGAAGTGTGATTACAAGAATCTACTACTGTTAGCATGAACATGCTTTGTAATGTACCTACTGAACAATAGCATAATTGAATCCTTCCTAAGCAGCGTCCGTCAATCGAGACTTTACATGCCTGGTTTTACTTTACGAAGGGTAGTATGTGGTGCTCCAATATTCAACTGTGTTCTTGAATTAGGAATTATGTTTTTTTATAGTTAAAGTGCTTGTCTATTGGTCTGGTGTATATAAGTGAAAGAAAACAAAAATAGATGGGGGAAGGGAGCTTCTTGCTTTTCTTTTCCTTTTGTTTCTATTTGATAATTACTCCCTACTCTGATGCTTCAGTGTTTTTTTAATCTCCCGTGTAATATTTTTTTGGTGCTACTTGGGCTTTCTGAGGTCCTTTTTGTTTTCATTAAGAACAAAATAGAGTTACTTAATTTTAGATTTGAATGTTAGACACGGAGATATGAGTCAATGTGCTGGTTTGACAAGCTGTATTGTCATATTCACCTGTGCTTTGGAAATTAAAAAGAATTACTTTGTATTATGTTTGAATGTCAAGAAAAAATAGAATGGGGGAAGGGAGCTCGCAATAGATTCTAATTGTTACTTGGTGTTCGATCCTTGTGTCTGCTCTTGTAATAATCTTGTGTGGGTGCCTTCACATGTAATCTATTGCCTCTCTGACATGTTTTGCTACAAAATTATGTCTCGACCATATGTATTTACATTACTGTTGTCAGCTTCTGATATTTAAATTATGATAGGACAATGCCTCTTTAGCTGTAACTGTGATACTCCTGATGTGCAAGTAAACACTACTAGGATAACTAAAAAAATCATGAAATGCGAGCAATTCTCGATTTAAATAGTGTGACCTTACATAATAGGAGCTAATCATTGTGCTGTGTTCAAAATGGGTACTAGAAAAGATAATTGAATAGCAAGTCCTGTAGAGTTACTACCATACAGTTTATTTCTAACTGCATGATCTGAACTGCACATTCTGAAAGTATATTAGACTCCTGCCCTTGGGAAAATAGACTGCCATAGCAATACTTTTGTAAAAAAATGTCGTGCTAACTTGATGGTTCAGTTTAAAGCTGTAGGCAGAGGCTTGCGGTAGGGAGGAAATCATTACGCCAGTTGAAAATCAAGCCGTTTATTTGTGGGTGTATGATCTGGACTGTGCTTCTCTGAAAGTATGCTCTTGGGAGATTTAGCTATTGTGGTTTTGCTTGGTAAACAAATGCCATGCTAAAATGTTGGTTGTTAGAGCCTCCCTGTTCTTCTAAAATGTTTGGTTGTTAGTACAGAGGTGGTGACACTATTTGGTCCTCTAGTATTGATTCATGATTTGTGCTTAATACATGATGTTGGTATCTGATCACTTTATTGCTCATGCCTCACTTGATGTTGCATGGTGTACAGGCAAAGTGCCAATGGAGTGGCAGATATTGTACTTCGCTACTACCTACATGCGATTCCATTTGATTTCACTCTGATTTTGTTTTTCTGCTGATCATTTCTAGGTGGTTGTTGATGAATCATGTAAGGATGGTGCAGAACTCACAAGAGGGAAAAGACCGAACTGCGGTAACCAAATCAACTAGCTGATAAGGTACAAATTTTTGAAGATATATGGTTTACCCTAAACAAGCATATACATCATAGTACAAAGGGGAATTACATCTCTATTTTATGTTATGTTTTCTGCTTGCTATCTTGTTCTTTCTATTAGCAACCTTAGTGCCAATGACTCAACAGTCAGCTATCAACAAGAATAGTAGGGCATTGAGCTTGTTTAAACTGTAGAGTACACATGCATATACTGTTACTCATACATCAAGAAAACAGGAGATAAACATGTATGACGATCTACCATGTTATTACTCGGGTGTTGATTAGGAAGTAGACATAGGTTTAGCAGAGAAGAAGTTTCAATGATTTATCAGTTCAGGCTATGGAAGTAAACATGAGGCATTGAAGCTAATTTGAATTAGGCATGATGAACCAAACATTTTTTAATTGCCATTAGTGGGTCAACAGGGTAGGCATTTTCATGAGACAATATTGATTTTAATGACGGCTAATAATTACACTGCTGCCTTTGTTTCAAAAGCAAAACTTTGCTATCTTTGACCTTGCCTCTAGGAAAAAAACATCAGCTCAAAACTGAAATACTCTGGATTTACTTGCTATCTTTTAGAAGTAATAATGTGTTGTTTGTGAAGGTTCACTTGGAAGTGGTTGAGGTAGCCTGGCCTGGTGAGACCTGGTGACGTGATGCGTACATCGGAGGAAGTAGATCTTCTGAGTGCGGGAGTGGATCTTGCAATTGAAGTCGTGTCTCCGATGCAGAGGAGCAGCAGCGATGCGGTGGAAACTACAAGGTGAGTGAGAGATTGGAGAAGGAGGGGATGGTTATGAAGTGAGTAAGTGGATTAACATCGTCTAGTTAAGTAACTTGGGCCAGCCCATTATTGTGAATCTGTCATTTGTCTTCTTGTAAGCCCACAAGACGGTTTAAATATGTATTGGGAGTTTGGGACAACTAAATCAGATAAATGAAAGAAATTATAACGGTTTATAAAATGAAGTAACAAAGTGCATATCCAAGTTTAGTAATTTTTAGAATGTGGTTGTTTGTTGTTATTCATTGTTAGGCTTGGCATTTGAATCTTTGTTAGATCTAAGTGCCTTTGATAGCATGGAATATTTGTACAACGCACTGTGGAGGCATGGTCTTTCTCAGGATGACTAACAAGGATGATCGGTAGGTGTTTGTTTGCCAAAGTTATGGCGGTTTGAAAAAAGTCGTTGGTGCATTGCGGTGGATCTCAAGATGGCTATGTGTTTATATTTTTGCATAGTCACTCTGAAGGCCATGCTTTATAGTTTCTATAAAATTTGCTCTTCAAGAATCATGTATCTATGTTAGATCCGGTGAGAAAAGGCGGCTTCCAACCAGAGGTTGCGGGAGTGTTGGCCATATTTGGTTTTCGACTTGCGTGTCTAAATATTCTCATAATACTTGGCTCCCTCTCGCTCTTTGCGCCATTTGACGCAACGAGTCATCTAGTTGATAGAATAGTTCTGCAGCACTTGAGTTGTTTGCACCGTACCAGTCAGCATTCAGTTCGCGCCACGTTTACATAGTGCCTGTATGTGGACTTGGCATTTAGCATGACATGTCGTTTGTTTGGACTTGGTTTTTAGTATGGCATGGTAATCTGGGGCATAGTGGTTAATGAAATTTGCAAGTGCATCAGAGAAAAAAGGGAAGCAGCACACTTAATTTGCAAAATGTGGCCAGAAGAGCAAATTAATCTGAAGCAGCACAATGAGAACAAACTCTAACATATGCTTCATATCGCTCCGATCACCATAATAACAACTCATACGGTGTTTTTTTTAGAGAAAAGGCATCAGCCAAGCCTGAGATGGGGCTCGAGCCTAGCCCGGCTTTGAATTAACGAAGCTTTTTTACGAAAACAATTAACAAAGCCATCAACCGGCCAGGATTACAAACACACGCCCTCAGGCAAAGAAAAGAAAATACACGGCGAAAGGTACAAGAATGAAGAACATCATGAGACTAAGCCTCACACACTACGACAACTAAGCCTCATATGGTGTTTGCAGCCCGAAAAATGGATCTTGCAGAATCGTCTTATTGGCCTTAGTGTCTGTTAGAAGGGAGAGAGAGGTTTGGTGAAATTGTTGTTGTATTGCTTGAGCCTCGTGGGCATATATATAAGAGTACATGGTCATCTTGGAATACAAGGCAAGGTAGAATAATATCAGACGTTATCCTAGCTTTACTAATAATCACAATACTCAACATCCCCCCGCAGTCATAACGGTAGCGACGCTGACGGTGAGACTGGAGAAGAATCCGAAGGTAAGCCGACGGACACCCCCCACAGTCGTAACGGTCGAGGCATCGCGGAAGTCGTGGCTGGAGTGGAAACCGACGAGGTTGCTCAAGCAAGGCGGTAGCCCTTTGTGCCGTTTGTCGAGGTAGCCAAGAGCGTAGATGGTGTAGCCGTAGTCGAGGTAGCCGTGTGAAGAACGCCGGGGTCTTTGTCGAGTCGGGGGTCGCCGGTGTCGAGGTACTCGCCGTGGAGCCGCGGAAGAAGAGCAGCGGCGGCGGCGGCGGCTAGAGAAGGAGCGCGGCGGCGGTGCTCGATGTAGGCGATAATGGACCCGACAGCGTGACGAAGACCGACGTGGACGGTGACGTTCCCACGCCGAGGAAGGCGGTGCGGCGCATATTACGTGGAAGTCAACACGCGTGGACGGCGGTGGACCGCGGGCCGCAGCATTACGGCCCGAAGAGGCAACGCAACGGCGGCGGGCAGGTCGGGCGACGGCGGGGAAGATATCAGGGCGGTTGCAGGGATCACGTGCCACGCTTGCTATGGCCCAACGGGGCGACGCAGCGGCAGCGCGAGGGTCGATGCAGCCTCAGGGACGGCCTGGAACGGACGACCTCGGTGCGACGGTTGACCGCGAGCTGCGGCACTACGGCCCGAAAGGGCGACGTAGCGGCAACGCGCGAGTTGGGGCAACCACATGGCGGCGACGAGGACCGCGTGCCACGCTCGCTACGGCCCGGGGCGACGCAGCGGCAGCACGAGGGTCAGTGCAGTCACGGGGACGCCCTGGAGCGGACGTCCTCGGGACGGCGGTGACCGCGGGCCGCGGCTCTACTGCCCGAAGGGGCGACACAGTGGCAGCGCACGGGTCGATATAGCCGCGGAAAGAACTATGAGGCGTCGATGCTGCGGTTCGAAGGAACGACGCAGCTGTAGCCCGCTGCTCGATCGGCGGAGATGTGCGGGTACTCGATTGAAATCTTCACAGGAATTTGCGGAGCTGCACGTGTACAATCGATCAGACCCGTTGATCAGATCAGACACACGTTGGGCAACCATGCAGATTCATACACACACGTTTATGCAGGGAGAATCCATGCACATGCATGCCACGAATCAGGCATCAAGTGTAGCACCACGTCGGGCCACTGCGGCGCCGGACAAGGGCCAGCGCGCTGCCACCAACGCACGCGGACGGGACGCGAGGCACATCCGGGTCAACGCAAGTATACGCGAGTGGCCGCCGCGCTAGCACTAACCGGTTGAAGAAGATGAAGACGCCTGCGGAGTACGCGTCGTTGACGACGGCGGCGGACGATTCAAACCGATCTAAGATCAGAAAACCAAAGAAAAAATTACACCGATTAATCGATCGATGAGAAAGAAAAAACCCCAATTAACGGATCGAGAAAAAGACTTTTTAGGGCAGCTGATCAACACGATCAGCGGATGAACCCTAGGTACGGGTCGCGCGGCCCCCGGCGGCGGTCATGAAGGCTGACCGTCCCGGGGGTGGCGCGCGGGTGCGGAAGCGGCGGCGGTTAGGGTTTAGAACCCGGAAACTGATACCATGTTAGAAGGGAGAGAGGTTTGATGAAATTGTTGTTGTATTGCTTGAGCCTCGTGGGCATATATATAAGAGTACATGATCATCTTAGAATACAATGCAAGATAGAATAATATAATACGATATCCTAGCTTTCCTAATAATCACAATACTCAACAGCGTTCATAGCATAATTTTGTTGGCCGATCCAAATAGTGGGTCACAACCTTCAAATTTAGAGGCTGGAGACACTGATATGAAGCGAGCTGCAAACCCAATCGCTTGTGCAAGTTTCAGCATGTTCGTCCTTCCTCTTGCCCTCTCTTTCGAAACTGTACCGACACCACAGCCGTGTTTCTCACTAGGAAACACAACCCATAATCCCCGCCCGCTGCATGCCGGCTGCCCAACTGCTCATTAATGGTGTCTGTTCCGGTCACCCACCGCTGGCGGCTACAAAAGGCCGCCCCCTCCCCTACACTTCTTCATTCCACTCACCGGCGCCTCCCCCTCCACTACTCCCATCCCCTCAATGGTGCATCATAAGCGAGATAAAGCCAACATCAAGCAAGCTCCCCTTCCCACTCATCAAGGAGGAGGGGGAGGTGTACGGCCTGGATGTCTACCGGGACGCCGTTGATAATGCTTTGGGCGTTAGTCAAAGGATGGATGCCGAGAGGGACCGAAGGATTTGGGACCGTGCACCCGCCCTGGCTCTGACGCCAACCATGGCAAAGGGTTGGCCTCGGATGAGGACAAACTGACCCGTTTATTCGCTATTGCGGCCCGAAATGTCGTTTGTGCGCACATATCCCGCATGGGGCGAGGCTCAGGCTGCAGGTGGGACTATAGTTGGGAGTCCCACCACCAATCCTCCAAGTCCCAACACAGTTTGATAATGAGAAAGTGGGCATCCCACCAAAACTGCTAAGGATTAAGTGGGATAAGTGGGATTCCCACTTGACAAGCACGCACGCACCGGGACTTTGCTAGCCACTGCATGCATCTGCCAGCTGAAGCACAGGGACCCGGCCCTCCTTTACCCAGCCTCGCCTCGTTGCTTATCTTCGAAGATCCATAGTTAGTTGCATTACACAAGAAGAATCAACCAAAGCTTCGCCCCGACTTAATCGCCATCCCTTGTTGTTGCTGTTGTTGCGCCTCGGTCGATCTTGGCGCGGTGGTACCTACTAATGGCGCACTGCGGCGGCGGTCAGGCGGCGTCCGTGGAGAGCCATTTCCAGGGCCTGCTCGACAACGACGACGACAAGTACCGCGCATTGTGTTGTGCGGCGCGTTCGGGTACCTGCAGCAGCAGGAGTGGCCGGGCCTGAGCGGCGCGTGCTACGCGGCGTTCGGTGCGCCACCGCCGGGTGCGGCGGCGGCGCAGGAGGCCGGCAACTCCTTCTCCTGCAGCGGTAGCGCCAGCAGCGGCGGCGGTTCCACGAAGAGAAAACCTGACGTGTATGTGGAAGAAAAGGTGAGAATGAGATGGTTATGCATGCACGCACGAGAGCTCCATGGTGAGCGCGCTCTCAGCGTGCGCGCACCTGGACGCCTACGACGTCGGCCGGAGCGTCCACTGCACGCTGCTGAGGAATACCGTGACGCTGAATACGCTCATGGAGACGTCCCTGGACATACAACCCAATAAGAGTAGCGCAAGGAGCAATCGCTGGCGATGTCCATGTAGGATTAGCTACGTGGACAAACAGGTTCGCTTCATCTATATCTATATATCTATATATCTATATACTAATTAAAAGAGCAAACATAGTTTTGCGTAAAGCCACACAACAAATTGTACACGGGGTAACCTGGACCCTCCGATTAAATCAACTTAAACACATCCTACTGACCATCTTACATCAATAATCTGCCATCTTAATCGATGTCTGAGATCAAATGTTCTGCCTGGCAGACGCCGTCGTCTGCTAATCGTCCGAGCTCAGTGTCTACAGATCCCTGCAACTCCCTAATTTCCGGATCGATTCCACGAATCAGCAGCAAACCTCGCGTCGCTGCTCCTCTCTTCCCCTCCTCCCTTGCGCTTCCCCCACATTCACCCCACCTCCGGTCGCCGCCTGCACTCCTGCAAGCCGCCGCCGACCTCCTCTGTCGGTCAGCCGTGCCCAGCGCGGCAGCGCCCTCCTCGTCCTTTATCTCTCCCTCTCCGTTCCTGTGCAGGACGCCATGGCCATGGACCACAGCTCCGCCGGACCTTCCATCGCGACTACCAACCTTCCTCCCGACCAGATCGCCGTCGCGGCTGCTGCTGTCCAGGCTGGCTGCCGTCCAATTTTGCGGGTTCGAGGCCATGTTTTCCTACTAGACCGTGGCCGCCACTTCCTGCTAGATTAGCGAACAGGGAGAAGAAGGAAGAAGTTGCAGTAATCAGAAGTGGCGAACCAGGGAGGAGACACAAGATGATGAGTATGAATCATGGGATAAACTTCGACTGAAAAAACAGGATTCTAAGGTTAGCCCCTGTTGTTCGCTAATGTCTGATCCTTTCTCCTCTGCCTCCAGATTTTTTTTCAGCTAGGTTATGTACTCTAGAACACCTATGGTAGGCTACGTATGTTTTTCTGCGGCGGTGTTGGTGGAGGCCGAGTTGGCGGAGCGGGAGTTGTGATCCTGATCATAGCGGTTGCGGCAGTTGTTGGCTTAATGGCCCCAGTTCTTGCAAACTTGGCACCGGGGACGCCAGCGGTTGCGACGCCCACCTCCTCCGCCGTTGTTGCCGGCGTTGCCCCCTCCACCTTGCCGGCCATTGCCGGCATAACCAGCATTGCGGACACGGCCGCCGGTGTTGCCGCCATTACCGCCCAGGCGGCTCTGCCTGGCTGGCCATGTCCATCAGCCGGGCGCCCTCCCTCGTGGGAGGGATAGGGATTGGAGTACGGCGCGCGTCCGCCCGCGCCGTACGAACCCGAACGGTTCACGGCGTTCCCGGAGGGAGACCACCCCTCCACCGCACTCTGTTGTGCCTGCAGCGCCTCGAAGGATATAACCAATGAGTAAAAACTGGAGTAGGGCATGGGTGCATTACTCACGCCCTAGGAGGCGGCGATGGAGTTGTAGGCGGATCGGAGAGCCGGCGGCGGCCATAGTGTCGGCCAGGGCTTTCATCTTGTGCATGTATTCCGCGGCGGACAGATCGTCCTTCCTCAGCGACTGAAGTTGCCGCCGGATGTGGCGGACATTGGCGCGGCTCTGGGCGCCAAACATGGCGGCGACGGCTGTCCACACCGCATGCGCCGACTCGCAGCCAATGAGTTGGCATGCAGTATCCTCATCCATGGAGGTGAGAAGAAGCCCCGTGACGCGCTGATCTTGAACCCGCCATTAGTGGTACTCCGGGTTGGTGACGGTGGTAGCAGCGTCACCGGTGCCGACAACGAGTGTTTTGGCCGGTGCCGCCTTGGTGCCATCGTGGTGTCCGTGGAGGTCGGCACCGGCAAGAACGGTGCTGGTGATGCCCCCCCCCCCCCCCCGCGCAGAGCATGAAGCTGTTGTTTGGGAACGTTGCATAAAATAAATTTTTTTCTACGTTCACCAAAATCCATCTATGAGTTCATCTAGCAACGAGAGAGGGGAGTGCATCTACATACCTTTGTAGATCGCGAGCGGAAGCGTTCAAAAGAATGGGGTTGAGGGAGTCGTACTCGTCGTGATCCAAATCACCGATGACCAAGTGTCGAACGGACATCACCTCCGCGTTCAACACACGTACGGAGCGGATGACGTCTCCCGCACCTTGATCCAGCAAGGAGGAGGGAGAGGTTGAGGAAGATCCAGCAGCACGACGGCGTGATGGTGGATGCAGCAGAGTTCCAGGGGCGCCAAGCGACTCACGGGAGAAGGAGGTGTAGCAAGGGGAAGGGAGGCGCCAGTGCAAGGGTGCTGCCCTCCCTCCCTCTATATATAGGGTCCCTGTGGGGGCGCCCGGCCCTAGGAAATTGAATCTCCAAGGGGCGGCGGGGGGTGGAGTGCCCCCAAGGCAGTGGAGGCGCCTCCCTAGGGTTCCCAACCCTAGGCGCAGAGGGGGCCCAAGGGGCGCACCAGCCCACCAGGGGCTGGTTCCCCTCCCACTTCAGCCCATGGGGCCCTCCGGTATGGGTGGCCCCACCCGGTGGACCCCTGGGACCCTTCCGGTGGTCCCGGTACAATACCGGTGAACCCCGAAACTTTCCCGATGGCCGAAACTGCACTTCCTATATATAATTCTTCACCACCGGACCATTCCTGAACTCCTCGTGACGTCCGGGATCTCATCCGGGACTCCGAACAACTTTCGGTTTGCTGCATACTCATATCTCTACAACCCTAGCGTCACCGAACCTTAAGTGTGTAGACCCTACGGGTTCAGGAGACACGTAGACATGACCGAGACGGCTCTCCGGTCAATAACCAACAGCGGGATCTGGATACCCATGTTGGCTCCCACATGCTCCTCGATGATCTCATCGGATGAACCACAATGTCGAGGATTCAAGCAACCCCGTATACAATTCCCTTTGTCAATCGGTACGTTACTTGCCCGAGATTCGATCGTCGGTATCCCAATACCACGTTAAATCTTGTTACCGGCAAGTCACTTTACTCGTACCGTAATGCATGATCCCGTGACCAGACACTTGGTCACCTTGAGCTCATTATGATGATGCATTACCGAGTGGGCCCAGAGATACCTCTCCGTCATACGGAGAGACAAATCCCAGTCTCAATCTGTGTCAACCCAATAGACACTTTCGGAGATACCTGTAGTGCACCTTTATAGTCACCCGATTCGCCAGACGTTTGGTACATCCAAAGCACTCCTACGGTATCCGGGAGTTACACGATCTCATGGTCTAAGGAAAAGATACTTGACATTGGAAAAGCTCTAGCAAAACGAACTACACGATCTTGTGCTATGCTTAGGATTGGGTCTTGTCCATCACATCATTCTCCTAATGATGTGATCCCGTTATCAATGACATCCAATATCCATAGTCAAGAAACCATGACTATCTGTTGATCAACGAGCTAGTCAATTAGAGGCTCACTAGGGACATATTGTGGTCTATGTATTCACACATGTATTACGATTTCCGGATAATACAATTATAGCATGAATAAAAGACAATTATCATGAACAAGGAAATATAATAATAATCCTTTTATTATTGCCTCTAGGACATATTTCCAACAGTCTCCCTCTTGCACTAGAGTCAATAATCTAGTTACATTGTGATGAATCGAACACCCATAGAGTTCTGGTGTTGATCATGTTTTGCTCGCGGAAGAGGTTTAGTCAACGGATCTGCGACATTCAGATCCGTATGTACTTTGCAAATTTCTATGTCTCCATCTTGAACATTTTCACGACTGGAGTTGAAGCGACGCTTGATGTGCCTAGTCTTCTTGTGAAACCTGGGCTCCTTGTTAAGTGCAATAGCTCCAGTGTTGTCACAGAAGAGTTTGATTGGCCCCGACACATTGGGTATGACTCCTAGGTCGGTGATGAACTCCTTCACCCAAATTGCTTCATGCGCTGCCTCCAAGGCTGCCATGTACTCCGCTTCACATGTAGATCCCGCACCAGCTTACTGCTCCACCATTCAACATATCACGTATTCGGTTTGTGACTTCGAGTCATCCAGATCTGTGTCGAAGCTAGCGTCGACGTAACCCTTTACGACGAGCTCTTCGTCACCTCCATAAACGAGAAACATGTCCTTAGTCCTTCTGTGTACTTCAGGGTATTCTTGATCATTGTCTAGTGTTCCTTGCCAGGATTACTTTGGTACCTTCCTACCAAACTTACGGCAAGGTTTACATCAGGTCTGGTACACAGCATGGCATACATAATAGACCCTATGGCTGAGGCATAGGGGATGACACTCATCTCTTCTATATCTTCTGCCGTGGTCGGACACTGAGCCGAGCTCAATTTCACACCTTGTAATACAGGCAAGAACCCTTTCTTAGACTGATCCATTTTGAACTTCTTCAATATCTTATCAAGGTATGTGCTTTGTGAAACACCTATGAGGTGTCTCGATCTATCCCTATAGATGTTGATGCCTAATATGTAAGCAGCTTCTCCAAGGTCCTTCATTGAAAAACTCTTATTCAAGTAGGCCTTAATGCTGTCCAAAAGTTCTATATCATTTCCCATCAAAAGTATGTCATCTACATATAATATGATAAATGCTATAGAGCTCCCACTCACTTTCTTGTAAACGCAGGCTTCTCCATAAGTCTGCAAGATAAACCCAAACGCTTTGATCATCTCATCAAAGCGAATGTTCCAACTCCGAGATGCTTGCACCAGCCCATAAATGGATCGCTGGAGCTTGCATACCTTGTTAGCATTCTTAGGGTCGACAAAACCTTCCGGCTGCATCATATACAGTTCTTCCTTAAGATAACCGTTAAGGAATGCCGTTTTGACGTCCATTTGCCATATCTCATAATCATAGTATGCGGCAATTGCTAACATGATTCGGACGGACTTCAGCTTCGCCACGGGAGAGAAAGTCTCATCGTAGTCAACCCCTTGAACTTGCCGATAACCCTTAGCGACAAGTCGAGCTTTATAGATGGTAACATTACCATCCGCGTCCGTCTTCTTCTTAAAGATCCATTTGTTTTCTATCGCTCGCCGATCATCGGGCAAGTCTGTCAAAGTCCATACTTTGTTTTCATACATGGATTCTATCTCGGATTGCATGGCTTCAAGCCATTTGTTGGAATCCGGGCCCGCCGTCGCTTCTTCATAGTTCGAAGGTTCACCGTTGTCTAACAACATGATTTTCAGGACAGGGTTGCCATACCACTCTGGTGTGGAACGTGTCCTTGTGGACCCACGGGTTCAGTAGCAACTTGATCCGAAGTACCTTGATCATCATCATTAATTTCCTCTCCGATCGGTGTAGGCACCACAGGAACACTTTCCTGAGCTGCACTACTTTCTGGTTCAAGAGGTAGTACTTCATCGAGTTCTACTTTCCTCCCACTTACTCCTTTCGAGAGAAACTCTTTTTCCAAAAAGGATCCGTTCTTGGCAACAAAGATCTTGCCTTCGGATCTAAGGTAGAAGGTATACCCAATGGTTTCCTTAGGGTATCCTATGAAGACGCATTTTTCCGATTTGTGTTCGAGCTTTTCAGGTTGAAGTTTCTTGACATAAGCATCACATCCCCAAACTTTTAGAAACGACAGCTTAGGTTTCTTCCCAAACCATAATTCATACGTTGTCGTCTCAACGGATTTAGACGGTGCCCTATTTAAAGTGAATGTAGCTGTCTCTAGAGCGTATCCCCAAAATGATAGCGGTAAATCAGTAAGAGACATCATAGATCGCACCATATCCAATAGAGCGCGATTATGATGTTCGGACACACCATTACGCTGAGGTGTTCCAGGCGGCGTGAGTTGTGAAACGATTCCACATTTTCTTAAGTGTGTACCAAATTCGTGACTTAAATATTCTCCTCCACGATCTGATCGTAAAAATTTTATCTTTCGGTCACGTTGATTCTCTACTTCATTCTGAAATTCCTTGAACTTTTCAAAGGTCTCAGACTTGTGTTTCATCAAGTAGACATACCCATATCTACTTAAGTCGTCTGCGAGAGTGAGAACATAACGATATCCTCCGCGAGCCTCAACGCTCATTGGACCGCACACATCAGTATGTATGATTTCCAATAAGTTGGTTGCTCGCTCCATTGTTCCGGAGAACGGAGACTTGGTCATTTTGCCCATGAGGCATGGTTCGCATGTGTCAAATGATTCATAATCGAGAGACTCTAAAAGTCCATCAACATGGAGCTTCTTCATGCGCTTGACACCAATGTGACCAAAGGCGGCAAAGTGCCACAAGTATGTGGGACTATCGTTATCAACTTTACATCTTTTGGTATTCACACTATGAATATGTGTAACATCACGTTCGAGATTCATTAAGAATAAACCATTGACCATCGGGGCATGACCATAAAACATATCTCTCACATAAATAGAACAACCATTATTCTCGGATTTAAATGAGTAGCCATCTCGTATTAAACGAGATCATGATACAATGGTCATGCTCAAACTTGGCACTAAATAACAATTATTGAGGTTTAAAACTAATCCCGTAGGTAAATGTAGAGGTAGCGTGCCGACGGTGATCACATCGACCTTGGAACCATTCCCAACGCGCATCGTCACCTCGTCCTTCGCCAGTCTCCGCTTATTCCGCAGCTCCTGCTGTGAGTTACAAATATGAGCAACGGCACCTGTATCAAATACCCAGGAGTTACTACGAGTACTGGTAAGGTACACATCAATTACATGTATATCACATATATCTTTAGTGTTGCCGGCCTTCTTGTCCGCTAAGTATTTGGGGCAGTTCCGCTTCGGTGACCCTTCCCTTTGCAATAAAAGCACTCAGTCTCGTGCTTGGGTCCATTCTTTGACTTCTTCCCAAAGAATCGGATTACGGGCGGCAACATCCTTGTCGTCCTTCTTGAAGTTCTTCTTACCCTTGCCCTTCTTGAACTTAGTGGTTTTATTGACCATCAACACTTGATGTTCTTTCTTGATTTCTACCTCTCACGACTTCAGCATTGAAAATACTTCAGGAATAGTTTTCACCATCCCCTGCATATTGTAGTTCATCACAAAGCTCTTGTAGCTCGGTGGGAGTGATCAAGGATTCTGTCAATGACCGCCTCGTCCGGGAGGTTAATGTCCACCGGGACAGGCGGTTGTGCAACCCAGACATTTTGAGTATGTGCTCACTGACAGAACTATTTTCCTCCATCTTACAACTATAGAACTTGTCGGAGACTTCATATCTCACGACCCGAGCATGAGCTTGGAAAACCATTTTTAGCTCCTCGAACATCTCATATGCTCCGTGTTGCTCAAAACGCTTTTGGAGCCCCGGTTCTAAGCTGTAAAGCATGCCGCACTGAACGAGGGAGTAATCATCAAGACGTGATCGCCAAGCGTTCATAACGCCTTGGTTCTCTGGGATGGGTGCTTCACCTAGCGGTCCTTCTAGGACATATGCTTTCTTGGCAGCTATGAGGATGATCCTCAGGTTCCGGACCCAGTCCGTATAGTTGCTGCCATCATCTTTCAGCTTGGTTTTCTCTAGGAACGCGTTGAAGTTCATGTTGACATGAGCGTTGGCCATTTGATCTACAAGACATTTTTGCAAATATTTTTAGACTAAGTTCATGATAATTAAGTTCATCTAATCAAATTATTTAATGAACTCCCACTCAGATTTGACATCTCTCTAGTCATCTAAGTGTTACATGATCCGAGTCGACTAGGCTGTGTCCGATCATCACGTGAGACGGACTAGTCATCATCGGTGAACATCTTCATGTTGATCGTATCTTTCATACGACTCATGTTCGACCTTTCGGTCTCTGTGTTCCGAGCCCATGTCTGTACATGCTAGGCTCATCAAGTTAACCTAAGTGTTTTGCATGTGTAAAACTGTCTTACACCCGTTGTATGTGAACGTAGGAATCTATCACACCCGATCATCACGTGGTGCTTGAAACGCATTTAATTTTAGCAACGGCGCACAGTTAGGGGGAACACTTTCTTGAAATTATTATAAGGGATCATCTTATTTACTACCGTCGTTCTAAGTAAACAAGATGCATAAATATAATAAACATCACATGCAATTAAATAGTAGTGACATGATATGGCCAATATCATATAGCTCCTTTGATCTCCATCTTGGGGCTCCATGATCATCTTGTCACCGCATGACACCATGATCTCCATCATCATGATCTCCATCATCGTGTCTCCATGAAGTTGCTCGCCAACTATTACTTCTACTACTATGGCTAACGGTTTAGCAATAAAGTAAAGTAATTACATGGCGTTAAATCATTGACACGCAGGTCATACAATAATTAAGACAACTCCTATGGCTCCTGCCGGTTGTCATACTCATCGACATGCAAGTCGTGATTCCTATTACAAGAACATGATCTCATACATCACAATATATCACTACTAGAAAAAGGGCTATAGATGGGATTGACACTAATGGCGCACCAGAAAGATGGTGCGCCATTAGTATATTCTAATGGCGCACCACCATCCGATGCGCCATTAGAGTTTAAACTACTAATGGCGGACCTTGCAATGGGTGCGCCATTAGTATCAAATTTTTTTTAACTAGTGCGCCTGTCCAAACATACTAATGGCGCATCCTGCCAAAGTGCGCCATTAGTAGTTGTAACTACTAATGGCGCACTGCAGTGGGTGCGCCATTAGTATAGATTTTTTTTGAACTAGTGCGCCTATCCAAACATACTAATGGCGCATCCTGCCCAAGTGCGCCATTAGTAATTGTAACTACTAATGGCGCGCCAGCAAAGGTGCGCCATTAGTATAGAATTTTTTTTTGAACCAGTGCGCCTATCCAAACATACTAATGGTGCATCCTGCTTAAGTGCGCCATTAGTAGTTGTAACTACTAATGGCGCACCATGCAAGAGGTGCGCCATTAGTAAGTGGGCAGCAACAAGATATTTGGGACAGCCTCTCCTACCCACACACTCACTTTCTCCCCACTTCATTCTCTCCACCTCCTCCTTGTCTCGGGTGCCTCCTCTTTTTCACCTCATTTCCACCATAGATTCATTCAAATTAAGTGGTTAAATTACCTTGTTTTAATAGGTAAGTAAGGGGAAGCTATATTTAGGTTGTTCTCCCTACAACAATGTGCACATGCACTTTTTACGGCCTAGCTAGATCTATGTATGTTCGTGGTGTTGCATATGTTTGTGGTGTTGCATATGTGTTTGTGTTTGGAGGTGTACCGGTATTTGAAATGCGATAGCTGCCAATATTTTGCCGGAATGTTGATTCATTTCCGTTTCAAGTAGAATTTTGGCATTAAGCATTCTTTTGGTCCTATTTTTAGGAAAGTCATGCCAAATTTTTGTTTGGTTCTAAAATATCATTTTGCTCTACCCGCAGGCGACCATGGTCCGCATACGATGACCGAAGGCATCATGAATAGGTTTTTGAGGTCCGCGAAGGCCGAGATGCTTCAAAAGAACGAGACGGAGATAAGATGTCCGTGTCGAAGATGCAAGTGAAGAGCCTTATTGCGGACCCGGATTCCGGCAGGTGCGGGACCACCTGCTGTTGCGTGGTTCCATGGATGGCTATCGGTGGCAAGGTGATGAAGATGACTACGAAGTCGTCCATGCGGGCCGGGCAAGAAATGAGGAAGGGCAGCAAGACAACCACCGCGGCTCGGGCGGCGAGAAGACGAAGAATCCCGAGGAGATGATCACGGCGTGATGCTGTACACAGTCATCATGTAGAAGATGCAGGACATGATGATGAGGAAGATGCCGGAGCAGGCGACGGGCATGATCATGAAGATGATGATGCCGGCGGAGTAGACGACGCTGGACCATCGATGGGCTGGGTGCAGGACCCTCATATTCAAGAGCTGCTTCTCAAGCAGACGGATAACGCAAGAGCTGCCGCCCGAGAGAAAGCCAAGATGGATCAACTTGAGTTAGACGCGGTTACTCCATTGTATGAAGGATGCAGGCCGAGGATACCCGCTGAAAGTAACGCTCATGGCTCGAGATGAAGGTAAAACACAAAATGACCGACGCGTATGCTTCGGCGAGAACATGTCATTACAGCACGAACGTCTTCCCAAGGGGAACAAGTGCCCGACCAGTTTGGAGGAGGCAAAGAAAATCGTGTGTCCTCTCGATTTACCGCACGTGAAATACCACGTGTGCATGAACAATTGCATCATTTATCGGGACGAGCACGCGGAGTCTACCATATGTCCGGTGTGCGGCGTCACTCGATACAAGAAGAGGAAGAAAGCTCCTCGAAAAGTGGTGTGGTACTTTCCGATCACTCCTCGTCTGCAGCGCTATTTCGCGGACCCTAAGGTAGCAAAGCTCCTGTGTTGGCACGCGGATAGGGAGGAGAAGAAGCGGGAAGATGACGCAAATGATCCGGAGATAGATAAAAAAGACAAGATGATGAGTCACCCTAAGGATGCGAGCCAGTGGCACGCGTTGAACTTCGAAGACTCGGAATTTGGGAACGATCCAAGGAACATCGTGCTGGGCGCGAGCACCGATGGAGTCAATCCGTTTGGCAGCCAGAGAAGCACACATAGCACCTGGCCTGTGTTTGTGTGGATGTACAACCTTCCCCTGGTTGTGCATGAAGAGGAAGTACATTCACATGAGTATGCTAATTGAAGGGCCGAAACAACCGAGGAACGACATCAATCAGATCTGGGGCTGCTGAAAGAGTAGCTAGACAAGCTGTGGAAAACGCCAGCCAATACGTGGTACGCCGCAGAGATAGAATATTTCCCTATGAGAGCCGCACTGCTCACGACGGTGCCACGACTATCTCGATTCACGGATATCTCATGGCAGGTAGTCCACGGATTTTCCGGATGCGTAAGGTGCATGGATGACACAACGTATCGCCAGCTAGATAGAGATCCCGGTCTTGAAAACCGTGTTCATGGGACATCAAGGTGGCTTCGGCGATGACCCGTGGAGGAAACGCAAGGATCTGTTCGATGGTGAAACCGAACCCGAAAACGCCTGTCACGAGGAGCGGCGAGGAAATAGACAAGCTGTTGAAAAATTGGAAAGACTGCCCACTGGCGGGAAAGAACCAAAAGGCGCCAGAGCCGGGAAAGAAGCGAAAGGCGCGAGAGCCGCTGCTGAAGGTATGGAAAACGAGGTCTGTTTTCTGGGACAAGCCGTACTGGAAGATCCACCGTGTGCCTCACAGCCTTGATGTCAAGCATATCACGAAGAACGTGTGCGAGAGTCTGCTTGGTACCCTGCTCAACATGCCAGAGAGGACCAAAGATGGGCCGAAAGCAAGGGCAGACTTGAAATCAATGGGCATCAGGTAGGAGCTTCACGCTATATATGATGATGATGATGATGATGATGATGATGATGATGATGATGAGGCGAAGCAGGACACAGAAAGTCGTCGCAAAGGCAAAAAGGCCAAGAAGACCGGAAATGACTACCCTCCCGTGCTTCACTCTAAGTCGAGGAGATCGAGCAGTTTTTCACCTGCCTCCTAGGAGTAAAACTTCCTTACGGTTACGCTGGGAAGATAAGCAGATACCTAGACCCAGTGAGCGAAGTTCAGCGGGATGAAGTCTCACGACCGCCACGCGGTCGATGACGCAGATACTTCCGATTGCAATCCGTGGGATCATGGACGCGCACGTCTGCGGAAACGCTATTTGGCCTATGCAACTTCTTCGACGTCATCTCTCGGAAGTCGATTGGCGTGAGGCAACTCAGAAGGCTACAGGAAGAGATCGTGGTGATACTATGCGAGCTTGAGATGTACTTCCCGCCCGCATTCTTCAACGTTATGGTGCATCTGCTGGTCCATATAGTGGAGGATATCATCCAACTCGGGCCGACGTTCCTGCACAGCATGATGCCGTTCGAAAGGTTGAATGGTGTCATCAAAGGATACGTTCGCAACATGTCACATCCATAGGGAAGCATAGCCAAGGGCTTTCTGACCGAAGAGTGCATCTCCTACTGCATGAATTATCTAGGCATCGAGAACCCCGTTGGTCTGCCTGTCAACAGGCACCTCGGCAGGCTCGCTGGATGGGGTCACCATGAGGGTCGCCCTTGAAATGCATGTCGACTTTCGAGGGTCGACTCGCCGACTTTGAAAGAGCAAACCTAGTCGCGCTACAAGACATAGACGTGGTCGATCCTTGGGTGGTAGAGCACAAAACCTTTATTAAAAAGACGTACAATGACCGAGGCCAACAGAGGACGGACGGAGATACACTCAAAGAGCACAACTCATGTTTCACGCGTTGGTTCAAGCATAAGCTTCGCCGTACCCTTTACATGAGGATTCTTCCGTGGAAGAACAACTCATATTCGCCTTGTCACAGGGCGCGGAGCACAACCTGATGACCTATGAGGCGTACGATATCAACGGCTACACATTCTACACCGAGGCCAAGGACATGAAGAGCGATGGTTATCAGAACTCCGGGGTAACGATGGAATCCTACACCACGGTAGTACATAACCTTTTGGCTCGAGTTGAAATAAAAAAAATACTAATGGCGCACCACGGTGAGGTGCGCCATTAGTATGGACAGGCTAATGGCGCACCACGGTGAGGTGCGCCATTAGTATTGTGCCCGATCCCCCCTGCCCTCTCCCCCTTCGCCCGATCCCCCCTTCCCTCTCCCCCTCGCCAGTTCCCTCTCCCTCTTGATCCACTGCCGCCGCCGCCGCTGCCCTGACCCTCGCCCTCGCCCTCACCCTCCTCGCCTCTCTCGCCTTCCCTCTCCCTCGCCCGCCTCCCTCGACGCCACCGTCCCGCCCCCTCGCCGCTGCCCCGCCGCCTCGACGCGACCCCGCCGCCCGGACGCCGCCCCGATGCCGCCTCGACCACGACCCGCCGCCCAGCGCCGCCTCGGCTGACCCGCCGCCCGGACGCCGCCCAGCGCCGCCTCGGCGCGACCCGCCGCCCGGCGCCGCCTCGGCCGCGACCCGCCGCCCGGACGCCGCCCGACTCCGCCTCGGCGCTGCCCCGCCGCCCAGCGCCGCCTCGACCCGCCCGCGCGCTGCCCCACCTCGACCCGCCTGGCCCACACCACCGTCGCCGAGCACCACCACCCCGTGAGCTCCCTCTCCTCCTCCCTCCTCCTCCCCTCCTCCTCCCCTGCATTTGAATGAAAATAACATTGTCCGATGATGTCCTATACATGTGAATTGCAGTTTGTAAACATTCATTTGCGAAGAGATCATGGGATTTAGTTATATCTATTTTCTCATATTGATTCTTCATGCTATAAATCCATAGAAGAAACAAAGCAGATTGATTAAATACCACTATAAGCAGTTTTTACCAAATCCTGTTACAACTAAGTGAGCCTGACATATTGCAGCAAAGAATAATCAAGAAATTTGCAGCATGATATATCAAAAAAAAATTAGAGAGGAGGGAAAAATGGAAAGAACTTTCTCAAAAAATATATGTAGGTGAACCCAATAGGAGAAATTCAATTCTGAACCATAGCTTGATGTTGCTTTCAACCTATACAAGGCTATCTGTTGAAAGTATGTAGAGATTGAAATGGAATTCTTGACACTATGTAGCTTTGGTTTCTCAAGTAATTAAAGAAATGCTCCAAGAATAAGGCCACCATCGATATATTTGTTCTTTTATGGACAAAAGAGTTTACATGCGAATTATCACTTTTTATTTCTTGACAAGTTTCTTACCTTTGTGCTGGTCAATTCTTTTTATGTAGATTTTGATAATATATATTTAGCTAAGATGCATTAGATCATTGTAGTATAGTCGAAGGGATGTTATAGATGAACATTTGTGTACTATTTGTAGCGAACATATCTCCAATTGTATTATTGGAAATTAAGGAAAATTTTGGCATTTGCTCGATTGATTTGTTCACTCATGGAGGCTATAACTTTTAACTTTTCGCTTTAAGCTGTATCTTTGAGGCTCTGCCAGATCTGATATATAATACACATAGAGTATTCGACATTTGGATCTGTGTATGTATGATTGGTGCTTTACGAGATGTTGAAATGATGCATGGTCTGAACATGCATATATTCTCTCTTGAGAATATTATTACCAAAGTCTTGGCAGCATGTTGGACACTAGTACTATCATCTTGTACTCTTGTCGAGGGCAATGGCCAAACAGTCTTTCGTGAGCACAAGCCCATGCTTGGTCAGTTCTTGGGGTCTAGGTGCCCGATTCATTCATTTATAACTGAAAAATAATCTGGAGGGTCTTAACAAAAACAAAAGTAATCAAGAATAAGAAAATCAATACTGAACCTACGGTTACTAGTAAGTATCTGTGAATCAGATTGCACATTTTCAGGTTCTCAAGAAACATGCAATCATTGCTGGAAAAATGAATAGGCACATCACTTGCACTTACAGTAGTTAATGTAAATGTTTTGCACAATAACGTAGCATGTATCTTCAGTTTTGCACTTAAAAAGCCAATCTTCAGTTTGTCCACTTCAAAATATTATAAACTCTGTTTCTGCATGAATATGATCAAATGTTTAGTTTCTTCAATTAAAAGAGTGCAAGGGTTTGACAGAGTGCAAGAGTGCAAGGGTTTGACAGAGTGCAAGAGTGCAAGGGTTTGACAGAGGGCATATATTTAGTTTTTGCACTGTATAGGAATATATGTTCATTTTCTTCTAGTTTTGACAGAGTGCAAGGGTTTAGTTTTTGCACTGTGTTTGATGTGTTCTTCCACCTGTAGAGAAGATTTTCACACGTGTAAAAGTTTTTTTTTCAAATATATTTTCAGTTAAAACAGAGTGAAGGTTCAGTTATTTGCTGCCATGGTGGTTTCTTCAATCAAATAATCTTTTCATTCCTGCTTGGCGATTTATTATTTCTAAGAAAAGAGAGAGCTAGGATCTTACTAACAACTCTACTAGATTGTTAAGTTGGGTGGGATGTAAAAGCAAGTCTTCTTCTAAGTGCAATATACTTAGTGCTGCTATATGAGTGTATAAATATTTGTTGCTATATAAATGTGAACAAAATTCGTGCTTGTATATGATATTCTGCCATGAAGCTTCACCGGCTCCTGTGGGTGTGGGATCCATGTGACATGTGACATTGCATCCATGTCCACCTGGGATAATGATTTTGCAGGTACCCCGAGAGGCCCTTGAGTTTGCCGGAATGTCGATTAACTTCCGTTCCGGCAATTGAAGTACTCCATATGTCCTATTTTCAGCAAAGGTCATGCTGAAATTTTCCGTGAATTTTAGCATGACTTTGCTAAAAATAGGACATATGGGGTACTTGTGACTAATGCATTGGCCGGGGTATCTTAGTAGTTAATTAAGTAGGATCAAGTGCCCCGGCGTACTTGTGACTAATGCATGTCTTTTAGGGTGCCTCGGTGTCGATAAAAACCGAAATGATGAAAGGTTAGGCTTTTAGGGTGCCTTGGCGTCGAAAAACCCTCAATGATAAAAGCTTAGATTTTAGGATGCCTCGATGTCGACAAACCCTAAATGATGAGACCATGATCTTGTTCCTTGACAATAACCAACTTTTGACCAAACTTTGTTTCTATTTAGAGAGAAACATGGCCCACAACGATGAGGCCGGGGGTTCGGGCGGCAAGGCATTCTGGGAGCTGTCCCAGGAGATGGAGGAACAACCTCACTTGTATGAGGCCGCCGCCTTCCCCACCGATCCTGAGACCACGGATGGTGCCGCCGAGGATGACCACACTGATGCCACCACTGATGGTGCCGCCGAGGATGCCACCACTGATGATGGCGGCGCACGCACAGATGGCAGCCACCCGAAGAGCCAACGGATTGGTACTAACGTTTCGTTTGGCTAGTGCATAGCGATGCCGACGTATGTCGTGTACAAGGGTAAGGTTCCCGGAGTCTACGATGACTGGGAGGAGTGTCGGAGACAGGTTCACCGATTCAGCGGTAACAGTTACAAAGGGTACACCACTAGGGCCGAGGCCGAATCTAGATACGCCCGCTATCTAGCGGGAGAGGGAGGGAGCGTTGGAGGAACCGGATGAAGACGAAGTTTCATCGTGATGATGCTCATCGTGATGACCGCAGCTCTCTTCTATGTGATGGTAGTTTAGATGATCGATATCGACTTGTAATGTGAAGACAAACTCGCTACTCGCGGTCTCGAGACTTGTAATATAATGTTCTATCTTTGTTCGGTCTTTTCAATTCAGAGACTAATATGATGAATTGTATTCGGAGACTAATATGATGAATTGTATTCAAAGACTAATCTTCTATTGTATCTGATGAATCTATTGTTGATGTGTGATGTCTATATTTTGTCAAATTATACATTTTGTAACCTGTGCAAAAAACAGCAAAAAACAGAAAATAAAAAAATAAAAAAACCTAATATTCATACTAATGGCGCATCACATGACAGTGCGCCATTAGTATGACAGTGCATACTAATGGCGCATCACTGGGTAGTGCGCCATTAGTATGCCGCGGTTACTAATGGCGCATCCAGAGGTGGTGCGCCATTAGTATGCCAAAGCACTTGGGTATACATGCCCCCTGGGAGGCATACTAATGACGCACCCTCGCATATACTAATGGCGCACCAGGTGGTGCGCCATTAGTATACGAATACTAATGGCGCACCAGGTGGTGCGCCATTAGTAAAAATTACTAATGGCGTGCTATTAATGGCGCACCAGTGATGCGCCATTAATGGCCAAATTAGGTGCGCCATTAGTAGTGGTTTTTCTAGTAGTGTATCATTCATCATTCATCACAACTTTTGGCCATATCACATCACAAGGCAATTGCTGCAAAAACAAGTTAGACGTCCTCTAATTGTTGTTGCATCTTTTACGTGGCTGCAATAGGGTTCTAGCAAGAACGTTTTCTTACCTCTGAAAAAAGCCACAACGTGATTTATCAACTTCTATTTACCCTTCATAAGGACCCTTTTCATCGAATCCGCTCCAACTAAAGTGGGAGAGACAGACACCCGCTAGCCACCTTATGCAACTAGTGCATGTTAGTCGGTGGAACCTGTCTCACGTAAGTGTACATGTAAGGTCGGTCCGGGCCGCTTCATCCCAAAATACCGCTAAAGCAAAATAAGACTAGTAGTGGCAAGAAAGTTGACAACATCTACGCCCACAACAAATTGTGTTCTACTCGTGCAAAGAGAACTACGCATAGACCTAGCTCATGATGCCACTGTTGGGGAACGTTGCATAAAATAAAAATTTTCCTACGTTCACCAAAATCCATCTATGAGTTCATCTAGCAATGAGAGAGGGGAGTGCATCTACATACCCTTGTAGATCGCGAGCGGAAGCGTTCAAAAGAACGGGGTTGAGGGAGTCGTACTCGTCGTGATCCAAATCACCGATGACCAAGTGCCGAACGGACAGCACCTCCGCGTTCAACACACGTACGGAGCGGATGACGTCTCCCGCACCTTGATCCAGCAAGGAGGAGGGAGAGGTTGAGGAAGATCCAGCAGCACGACGGCGTGGTGGTGGATGCAGCAGAGTTCCGGCAGGGCTTCGCCAAGCGACTACGGGAGAAGGAGGTGTAGCAAGGGGGAAGGGAGGCGCCAGGTGCAAGGGTGCGGCTGCCCTCCCTCCCCCCCCCCCCTCTATATATAGGGTCCCCAGGGGGGGCGCCAGCCCTAAGAGATTGAATCTCCAAGGGGGGGCGGCGGCCAGGGGGGTGGAGTGGCCCCCAAGGCAAGTGGAGGCGACCCCCTCCCCTAGGGTTCCCAACCCTAGGCGCAGAGGGGGGCCCAAGGGGGGGCGCACCAGCCCACCAAAGGCTGGTTCCCCTCCCACTTCAGCCCATGGGGCCCTCCAGGATGGGTGGCCCCACCTGGTGGACCCCCGGGACCCTTCCGGTGGTCCCGGTACAATACCGGTGAACCCCGAAACTTTCCCGATGGCCGAAACTGCACTTCCTATATAAAATTCTTCACCTCTGGACCATTCCGGAACTCCTCGTGACGTCCGGGATCTCATCCGGGACTCCGAACAACTTTCGGTTTGCTGCATATTCATATCTCTACAACCCTAGCATCACCGAACCTTAAGTGTGTAGACCCTACGGGTTCGGGAGACACGTAGACATGACCGAGACGGCTCTCCGGTCAATAACCAACAGCGGATGATCTCATCGGATGAACCATGATGTCGAGGATTCAAGCAACCCCGTATACAATTCCCTTTGTCAATCGGTACGTTACTTGCCCGAGATTCGATCGTCGGTATCCCAATACCTCGTTCAATCTCGTTACCGGCAAGTCACTTTACTCGTACCATAATGCATGATCTCGTGACCAGACACTTGGTCACCTTGAGCTCATTATGATGATGCATTACCGAGTGGGCCCAGAGATACCTCTCCGTCATACAGAGTGACAAATCCTGCCTCGATCCGTGTCAACCCAATGAGACACTTTCGGAGATACTTGTAGTGCACCTTTATAGTCACCCGATTACGTTGTGACGTTTGGTACACCCAAAGCACTCCTACGGTATCCGGGAGTTACACGATCTCATGGTCTAAGGAAAAGATACTTGACATTGGAAAAGCTCTAGCAAAACGAACTACACGATCTTGTGCTATGTTTAGGATTGGGTCTTGTCCATCACATCATTCTCCTAATGATGTGATCCTGTTATCAATGACATCCAATGTCCATAGTCAGGAAACCATGACTATCTGTTGATCAACGAGCTAGTCAACTAGAGGCTCACTAGGGACATATTGTGGTCTATGTATTCACACATGTATTACGATTTCCGGATAATACAATTATAGCATGAATAAAAGACAATTATCATGAACAAGGAAATATAATAATAATCCTTTTATTATTGCCTCTAGGGCATATTTCCAACAGTTGTGGCAACCGAGGCGGGCGGAGATCGTCGGGACGGCGAGTGCGGCGGGGATCGAGGCGACGGGGGAAGAGACAATGGCGCCGACGGTTTTGTTGCCTCCAGATCAGATGCATCTCTGTTCATCTTCTCCCAGGGTACTATACAAATATACATGCTGGTGTATGTTGATGATATTGTGATTGCTGGCTCTACCCCCGCCGAGGTGGATCGTCTTGTGCGCCGTTGTTCCGCTAGCTTTCCCATCAAAGATTTGGGTCGCCTCGAGTACTTTCTTGGTTTGGAAGCGTCCTTTCATTCAGGGGGCATGACCTTGACGCAGAAAAAGTATGCTTTGGATCTTCTTCATCGCGTCAACGTGGAGAACTGCAAGGCCACTTCCACTCCGCTTGCTACATCCAAGAGTCTCTCGCGTCATAGTGGTGCACTACTGGGTAGAGATGACTCCTTCCGGTATCACAGTATGGTTCGAGCGCTTCAGTATTTGACCCTCACTCGTCCTGATATCTCCTTTGCAGTGAACAAAGTGTGTCAGTTCTTGTCTCAGCCAACGGAGGATCATTGGGAAGCAGTCAAGCGTATTATGAGATATGTCAAAGGTATGCTAGACATGGGACTACAGATTCGTAAGTCCAGATTTACTGGAGTGAGTATATTCACCGATGCAGACTAGGCAGGCTGTGTTGATGATAGGCGCCCAATCGGTGGTTTTGCTATATTTGTTGGACCTAACCTTGTATCTTGGAGCTCGAAGAAGCAACCCACAGTCTCGAGATCAAGTACCGAGGCAGAGTATAAGGCATTGGCCAATGGCACGGCTGAAGCCATTTGGATAGACTCAGTTCTCACAGAACTTGGAGTCCCACGGTAGTGCACTCCTATATTGTGGTGTGATAACTTAGGGGCAATTTATCTGACGGCGAATCCAGTGTTTCATGCTCGGACTAAATACATTGAGATTGATTTCCACTTTGTGAGAGAACGAGTAGCTGCCAGAACTGGAAGTCGTGTTTATTTCTCACAGATGATCGGTTAGCGGATGTATTTACTAAACCCGCTACTAGGCAGATGCTAGACCATTTTAGAACCAATCAATCTTGTATGTAGTTCAGATTGAGGGCATGTAAAGTAGGGTCTAGTATATTGTCCTTGTACACGTATTTCTATACGTATGTAATTGTAATTGTGATCATCTATATATTAAGACGTGAGGCTGGATGTCAACTAACCACACGCAAAACCCTAAACCTGTGTTTTCAACTGCCTCTGGTCTCAAGCAAACTTCCCCTCCTCCTCTCGTCGCGCCACTCCACGCATCCTGCAGCGCCGAGGAAGGTGGACCAGCGACGGCCAGATCCCGGAGGAAAATTTGCCAGTGGGATGCAAGACGAAGCTAATCGGCGGCGGTGGGTGAGGCGGCGGGAGGCGACGGCGACGGGCAAATCGGTCAACGCTAGATACAGTTCGGGTCCGTCCGGCCTGCCGCGCCAAGGCCCGCGGCGAGGAGTTCTCCTGCAAGACGCAAAAACATCAAGGACACGGTCCACCGGGAGGTCGAGGTCATGCAACACCTCTCGGGCCACCACGGCCTCGTCACGCTCAAGGCCGTCTGTGGCGGCTGCATATCGAGGCGGCGGCTGCAGATACAAGGTGAGTTCTTGAAAATCAAGCAAGATTTGAGAGAATAGTTTTAGGGATTGGAAGAACCATGGAGAGGATTTGGGGAAATTTCTGGACCATTCTCCTCGGTCCCTCTCTCTGTATACATCTATAGTATGTGTACATTTTACATTTTAGTCCCTAAGGAACTAGGTAAATATAGTCATACACCAACACTCCCCCTCAAGATGGGGCAAATACATCATACAAACCCATCTTGCTACAAAACATGGAGAATGTTTTTTCAGGGAGTCCTTTTGTAAGGACATCTGCTACCTGACTAGCTGAGGTTACATACGGTAGGCAAACTATCCCTCTATCAAGCTTCTCCTTAATAAAATGACGATCAATTTCTATGTGCTTGGTCTGATCATGTGAACAGGGTTATTTGCAATGTCAATGGCAACTTTGTTGTCACAAGATACAACATCGAGGCTTGCACTGACAAACAAGAGCTCTGCTAGGAGGATATGTATCCATAGTAACTCACATATGTCGTGATCCATAGATCTAAACTCAGCCTCTGCAGTAGATCGAGCCACTACACCTTGCTTTTTACTTCGCCAAGAAACTAGGTTTCCTCCTAGAAATGCACAATAACCAGATGTTGAGCGTCAGTCATCTAGGGAACCAGCCCAATCAGCGTCAGTATATCACTCAACTTGTAAGTTTCCTTGTCTGGTATATAAAAGGCCTCTTCCTGGGCATCCTTTAAGATACCTTAGGATCCTGTTTACAACTTCCATATGAGCTGATTTTGGGTCATGCATATACTGGCTAACTACACTCACAGCAAAAGCAATATCTGGACGGGTATGAGATACATATATTAACCTTCCAACAAGTCTCTGATAGCGCTCTCGATCCATGGGTGTACCTGCATCACTACTTAAACGATGATTTTGCTCAATAGGTGTAGCTGCAGGTCGACAACCAAGCATACATGTTTCCTTGAGCAAATCCAAGATATATTTCCGCTGTGAGAGAAAAATGCCCTTTGACCCCCGTGAGACCTCTATACCAAGAAAATATCTCAGTTTTCCCAAGTCCTTCACTTCAAACTCCTGTGCAAGATGATGCTTCAGATTTGCAACTTCAGTGGAATCATCTCCGGTAATCACAATGTCATCGACATACACTATTAGTATTGCAACCTTGCTATTACTATGCTTGTAGAATAGTGTATGGTCAGCATTGCTTTGAACATAGCCCCTTTTCAGCATGGATTGTCTGAACCGGTCAAACCAAGCTCGTGGTGACTGCTTTAAGCCGTATAGAGAACGATGTAGGCGCAACACCTTTCCACCGGTTTGACTTGACTCAAACCCAGGAGGCATATGCATGTATACTTCTTCTTGGAGATCACCATGAAGGAAAGCATTCTTCACATCCATCTGGTAAATATCCCAATCAAGGTTTACAGCACATGACATAAGTGTCCTTAACGAATTCATCTTTGCCACCGGGGCAAAGGTCTCTTCATAGTCGATTCCATATGTTTGTGTGTAGCCCTTCGCCACAAGACGGGCTTTATACCTCTCCACCTTTCCCTCGGGGGTGTGCTTAATAGTGAAAACCCACTTACAACCTACAGGTTGCTTACCTGGTGGTAGATCCACGAGCTCCCAAGTCTTATTCTTCTCCAAGGCTTTCATCTCATCAAGCATTGCTTCCTTCCATTTTGGATCCTCTATAGCTATTTTCCAATTAGATGGTATGGTCATAGAGTCTAAAGAGGCAATAAAGCTTTTGAAGGGTGGATTACAATATTCATAGGAAATGTAATTGGCAATATCATGTTTATAATCTTTGAGGTGTCCTGGAATGTTTCGATTTCTAGTAGGTTTTCGCAAAGCAATCGGTGGATTATTTTTAGGAGCAAGGGTAGATAATTGATTCTCACTCTGCCCCGCGGTGCTAATAGGAGTGGCGGAACTACATGGGTTAGTGTTAGTACCTGGGTCCTCATGCATGTGAAGCTCACCGTCTTGTGAAGGAAATGAAGAATTTTCTATTGCATTTTGTGTGTCTCCATGACCAGAACCATTATTGCACCCATCATTATTTGTCTCCTCCCCCTGATTTTGAGCATTATCTAGAATGGGTAAACCACCTGAAGTGGAAACAAGAATTGGGCTTAATGGAGAGTCTCCATTACTACTCTCCCCTTCTTGTTGCACTTCACGTGGGGATAAGGCAATGCCGGTGTCACCTTTTGAGCCATAATATGATTCATGCTCACGGAACGTCACATCCATGCTCACAAAAAACCGGCGCTCCGAAGGGCACCAACATCTATAACCCTTTTGAGAGGGGGAATAACCCATGAAAACACATTTGAGAGCACGGGGATCTAATTTTCCAACAGAGTTCCTATAATCATGCACAAAGCTCACACACCCAAAGACCTTTGGAGGAACTACAAAGTCATTAGAATTCAAGAGACACTCATTGGAGTCTTGTGACCAAGAACCCGAAGAGGCATACGGTTTATCAAATATGCTGCAGTTTTTATTGCTTCCCCCCAAAGAAATTTAGGCACATTCATTGTAAACATAAGTGAGCGTGCAACCTCAAGCAAATGTCTATTTTTACGCTCTGCAACACCATTTTGTTCCGGAGTGTCAACACAGGTAGTTTGATGTTCAATGCCATTTGAGGCAAGGAACTGTCCAAACTCGTTGTTGATATATTCGGTACCATTGTCTGAACGCAAGGTTTTAATAGTTGCCCAATGTTGATTTTTAATGAGAGCACATAAATCCTTAAAACCAAGAACACATCACTCTTATGCTTCAAGAGATAAAGCCAAGTGTAACGACTAAAGCAATCAATAAAAGTCACAAACCATCGGTGCCCAGAAATGGAACGAACCTCACAGGGTCCCCAAACATCCGAGTGAATCATTTCAAATGGTTTGGCACTTCTTAAACCTATACTAGGATAGGAACCCCTTGTATGTTTAGCTAACTCACAAGCATCACATACAAGGAGCTCCTTGGGACACAACTTGAAAAGAGGGGGGTAAATACGTAATAATGCAGCAAAAGATAGATGGCCAAGCCTGCGATGATGGAGTAGCAGTTCTTGGCTAGGAGACAAGCATGATGCAAAAGCAACTTCATCACTTCCTTCATCAAGATAGTAGAGTCCATCATGCACGGTCCCAGTCCCCAACAGTCTCCCTGTCGCTAGCTCCTGAAAAGCACAACAGGTAGGATGAAACCAACCTCTACAGTTAAGGAATTTAGTAATAGAGCTGACAGATAGGAGGTTGATTGGAAATTTAGGAACATGTAGGACCGGAGATAAGGACAATGACTTAGTGCACCTAACGGATCCATGTCCTACAATAGGTGCCATGGATCCATCAGCTACACGTACCTTGTCCTTACCTGAACAAGGTGTGTAAGAAGTGAACAAATTTGAGGCTCTGTCATGTGGTTAGTAGCTCCTGTATCAATAACCCAAGGGTTTGATTGTGTTGTAGAAGTGTGGAGTGCAGTGAGGTTTCATACCTTGGTGTGAATTGATATAGAAACTAGATTCAGCTTTAGAGGAATCCTGGGAAGTAGACGAGCCTTCTGAGAGTCTAAGCTTGGAAGTAAAATCCTTAAGAGCTCGCACATCGACCACTTGTAGCTCCCCCTTGGATGTAGTGAGGTTAGCTTGTTTTTTGTTTGCTCCATGAACTCCCCCTAGCCGAGACTTTCCTTTTCCCCACCAAGTTGGAAAGCCGTGCAGCTCAAAGCATGCATCCTTTATGTGTCCAGTCCTTTTACAATGGTTGCAAAATTTTTTGTTTTTATCTGATTTGCCAACAAACTTTGGGGCACGTCGAGCTTGCATGGATAAGGCGGCACGAGCATCTGTATACTTTAGGCCATTCTCAGGCTGAGCCAACCGAGTCTCCTCCTCTATCACACTTGAGATAACATCATCAAGACTAAGCCACTCGGTTTTTGAGAATATAAGTTGGCGTCGAAGGTCAAATTCCTCATTTAAGCCATCAAGAAAGAGCTTGCTCACAAATGGCTCAAACCAGGTATGATGAATAGCCAAGTCTTGTTTGTCAACGGGCTCAAAGGGATGATAATAATGCAGTTCTCTGTCACAGTCTTTTGGTCTCACCAAAGATACTCATCACAGACTTTGTGCCTTGCTTCAGTTTGTCAATTCATGCATAATACGATTACCTTGCATTTTATTGGATTTCCTTGCAAACTACTTCTCCAAAGCTGCCCATACTTGAATCTGATGAGTCATAGTCTCAACTTGTTCTCGAATTGGTGGTTCCATGCTTCCTAATAACCAGACCAACACTCTGTCATTAACCTGTTTTGCGCTAGTGTCACTTAGCTGTTTTCCTTCATCGGCACTAAGCAAGTCATCATAACCATGAGAACTCAGGATTAACTGGGCATGTCGTGCCCAGCTGATGTAATTGCCCGGTCCAGCCAGCTTTACTAGATTAGACTCAAGTGCATATTTGACTCCTTCAGGAACCACTCCGAGTTGTTGCTGCTGCTCAAACATTTTGCTGAAAATTTCATATAGCTTATCCACACTAGAATCCCCTGCGTTATCCTTGCTTGGATCTGCCATAGTTCACCACGACAAAACAAACACCCAGTCACAGGACTTGTTTTTAGCACTCCACCAAGAACACACTCGTGCACAATGGCAAGTAGATGTATTAGTATGAGTTGCTCTTAGATGCACACACGCATGCACAAGCGTAATATTTTAATCCGCCACCAAGCAAAGATAAGCTTGACTTGACGAGCTCATAGGCAGTCGAGACTAATGGCAATAATCCAAAGGGAATCACAGTGCTATTATCACCTTCTCATACAGATGATGGTCGATGCAGGAGGTAGTGGCCGTATATTGGCGGATGACAAGAAGAAGCTCGCCTCAGATTAACAAATCTGTATACCGGTGACGATCTTGACTAGATGCGGCAAGACATTACTAGCTTCTCCTTTCCTTATCAACTAACACAGGGGCGACCTGATGATTCAAAGCTTACCGCCTAGCCGCCGTAGCCAAGCTGGCGAATCTGGACGGCAACACAGCACCGCCAACCTCAAATCACAGAAGAAATGCAGTGGATTTCAACCTGCTCTGATGCCATCTTGAAAATCAAGCAAGATTTGAGATAATAGTTTTAGGGATTGGAAGAACCATGGAGAGGATTTGGGGAAATTTCTGGACCATTCTCCTCGGTCCCTCTCTCTGTATACATCTATAGTATGTGTACATTTTACATTTTAGTCCCTAAGGAACTAGGTAAATATAGTCATACACCAACATGAGTGCGTGCCGGCCCTCTCTCCTTCCCATCCTCTCTCTCGCTCGAGCAAAAGTAGCGAAGATCTTGGCGGCGGCGGCAGTCGCAGCTGGGCGCAGTGCGGAGTGGGCGTGCGTCTGTGTTGTGCATCCTGCCGGTTGCCTGCGTGTGTGCTAGATGCTGTGGTGTGCCCATGTTGTTCTTGCACTGGTGTGCGTGATTGAGTGCTTGAGGTGGTGTGTGTGCTGATCTTTTGAAAGATTTTTTCCTGCAGAAATTTGAAAGGGATGAGATGACTCGAGTCGTGGGCTACATATCCCTGCTATCCTTGATTTTGTGTCCAATATTTGAGGTGATTTGCTTACTAAATCCCATATGTGCTAAATTATAATGCTTCTAAACATTTGTTCGTCTTACGTGCCTGCTAGCTTTTACTGGAAATCATATCATACGTTCTGTATTTGCCTTCAAATTGATGTATCTCACAGGCTAGCTTATATCATGGTCATATCACTCATCAATACTACTGCATAAACAACTTGTTAGAGTAGCTTTTTATTAATCTACTTTTCAGCCCAAATTTACAAAGCTTCTGAGGTTTTTAAGGTAATTTTATTTAGCAACTCTCAGGTTCTAGATCAGCACATGATTTGTGGGTGCCAGGTGATGTGCCAGGTTTGTACAATTGGAACAGTTGTACAATGCACTGTTGACTGTTCTTGCCAATGTTGGCACCCACTTTCTAGTGTTTATCCATAATCCGACTCTTTCCGATGTTTAAACTTTAGCTTGGAGAAACGATGGTAAACACAAAACACAAATGTTCCCTAGGGTTTTCATATGTTCATAGTATCATGCTTTTGTTTTTCCTATTTATCTCTCAGGTTGGTACCCACTCTGCACTTACTTGAACGAGCCATTTATGTCTTTCTCCTTTGTGTGGCTCCTCGAGCTTGGATCGGCTAGATCTTCCCAAGTGAAAATCAGAACAATTTTGGCATACACGGCCTGGTGCCTGCTGTCCTAATGTCGCTGACGCCGAACAGGGCACAATGCTGCCACCACCTAGCTCTCCCTCCTCTTCCTTCATCCACCAATTCAATGTTGAGGACACTAAGAAAATAGGTATGGTGGTTCCTGTGTATCATCCTTCCATCGTGGAAGCAGGGAATTAAGGAACAGGTCAATGCATTAATACAAATGATAAAAGCTGCTGCCTTGTGACTATAAGGTCACGGGTTCAAGTCCTGGAAACAGCCTCTTACAGAAATGTAGGGAAAGGCTGTGTACAATAGACCGAAAGTGGTTGGACCCTTCCGCACCCGCGCAAGCAGGAGCTACATGCACCGGGCTGCCATTTTTTTAGCAATGCACAGAAGCCTTATTTAGAACCAAGAACAATATTTATTTTCTTGATTTCATTTTGCTGTGAATGTTACCACCTTATATATGGTTGATGAAGTTCTTTTATTCATTGGATAATGTTTACAGATGAGGCATGAGTGACTTTGAGGAGATGTACAATGCAAAGTTCAGAGATCAACACTATAATGATGTGTGTGGCCGAACATTTATATATCAAGGTCTGTACTTCCAAAGTTTCTGATCTAGAAATTTACCTAAGGTTGTACTGAACAAATACAAAGTTTCTGATCATATACATATCTTAGGTAACTATAATGATGTGTGGTTGTGCCCTTGAACGTTCATATATCAAGGTCTATACTTCCAAAGTCGACCTAGAGCCCCGTAAAAAGGATTTACATAGAGCCTCATAAAAGGGATTTAGTTAAGAGGGATTCTGTTGTTTTTGTTAGAAAGCTCAGAGGTGTAATAATTCGTTGTCCTCTGTTCAATAACTTGTCATCCACTTCCTACCACGTAATACCTGAGAATATAGTTTTAATCTTCTCCAGTATGAACGATTTTTCTTTCTTTTAAATTCCACACAATGGAACAACGATGGTTTCCACTTTTTGTTTTATGAAATTCATCTTCTTGCAAATTTATAGCTCACTACCTCATGTTTTTATGTTCCAATTGTTATGAAGTGAGCCTATATTCCATCGGGCCAATAGGCCAGCACATATAAATGAAGGGAAATAAGCAAAGAAGCCCCTATACAATATGATAACTACACACACAGCACAACCCTATTCTAACACCCCCCCTCAAACTCAAGGGGGATCTTGGACACCGAGTTTGGACAGGAAAAAGCTGTGTTGGGACCGTGTCTGAGCTTTTCGTCAGAAAATCAGCAAGCTGAAGCTCAGGGGCACATCTTGAGGGGCCACAATTACATCTTGCACCGAGAACGCGTGTAGGAGGCATCAACACCGATGTGCTTGGTGAGCTCATGCTTAACAGGATCACGGGCAATGCTGAGTGCCCCAGTCTTTGTCGGAGAAGCGAGAGGGTCGGTGTAGCAGTGGAAACACCAAAATCTGAAGAAGCCATCGTAGCCAAGTAATTTCTGCGATCCACGGACGCCATAGCTCATGACTCAGCCTCGGCCTTTGGAGCGAGATACATCGAGTCTGCTTCTTGGTCTTCTAGGCAATCGTGGAGGAGCCAAGAAAAACACAATAGGCAGAGAGAGAGCGGCGATCGGTGGGATCGCTGGCCTGTAGCATCACAAGAGGCTGAAGTGAAGAGAGCCGGAGCGAGGGAAGAATAAGCGACGAGTCACGGTACCACGAAGGTAACGAAGAACACGAAGAAGAAGGTGACTGTAGTGAAGTTGAGTGGAGCAGAGACAAACTGACTTAGAATGTGCACAGCATAAGAAATGTCAGACGAGTGATGCCTAGATAGACAAGGCTCCCAACAAGATGGCGATGGCGTGTGGGATCTGCAAGGGGTTCACCCTCACCAGGGCGAAGATGGAGACCAAACTCCATAGGAGTGTCAACCGTCTGGTCAAGGAGGCGGAACCACGAGTGAGAAGATCTTGGATGTACTTCTCTTGAGAGAGATAAATACCCTCGGGGAAGAAATGATCTCAAGTCCAAGAAAGTAGCGAAGAGAACCCAAATCAGTCATCAAGAATTGCTCATGTAGACGTTTCTTCACAAAATCAATGAATTGGTGGTCAGCCCCTGTGATAATCATGTCATCAACATAGAGTAGTAAAAGGGTGCGACCGCGAGGAGAAGTGTGAATAAACAGAGCAGGATCATGAACACTAGCAGAGAACCCGATCCTTGTGATGACGGCGGAGAAACGCTCAAACCAGGTACGAGGAGCTTGTTTCAGCCCGTAAAGAGCGCGCCGAAGGCGACAGACAGTGCCATCAGAGACAGTATAGCCAGGAGGCGGCTGCATATAGACCACTTCCGCAGCTCACCATTCAAGAAGGCATTCTTGACATCTAATTGAGAGATGGACCATCGCTGAACAGCAATGACAGCCAAAAAGTGCGAGCAGTGGTCATGTGAGCAACAGGAGCAAAAGTCTCATCATAGTCACGACCATACTCCTGCTTTGGAAATACGCGCAACAAGACGAGCTTTGTAGCGCACGAGAGAACCATATGAATGTGTCTTAACCTTGTAGACCCATTTGCAAGTGATGGGTCTAACGCCTATAGGCACGGGTACAAGGTCCCAAGTGCCTGTGCGCTCAAGAGCATGAATTTCCTCTGCCATAGCATGCTGCCATTCAGAATGAGCAGCAGCCTCACGAAACGTAGACGACTCAACAAGAGTGGTAGCAGCAGCAACATAGTACGCAGGAGGCTGGAGAGTGTGGCGATCACGCAGATTATACCGAGGAGCAGGAGGGGTAGGTGGTGCCGAAGGAATGGGACCCAACAGGAAGGAGTGGAAGTGGAAGTGGGCATCCGAGGGAGAAGGGTGCCGAGCACGACGGGAGTAGAAAAAGGAAGCGGAGAGAGGGAAGTGGAAGGTGGCGCATCGGAGGGAGAAGGGTGTTGAGCACGACGGGAGTAGATAAAAGGAAAAGGAGAGAGAGTGGATGGCTCAACCCGAGTAGGAGAGTCGAGAATGTAAACCTCATCCTGTGTAAGTGAAGCTCATGAGCGTACATAGGTGAAAGGCTAGGAGTGGACCTACCAGTGACGATAAAGGTGAAGAATCGTAGAGTCAAAAAGAGAGAGGCTCGACTAACGACTCGGTTGTGGCAGTAGAATAATGATGAGGGTAGAAGGAGCGGGACTCATCAAAAGTGACATCTTTGGAGATTCTCGGTCTTGAGCAATAGGGTCCCAAAGAACGGTAACCTTTGTGCTCCAAACTATAGCCAAGGAAAACACATTCAATAGATTGAGCAGTCAATTTGGTGCATTCATGAGGGTGGAGAAGAACAAAACAGGCACAACCAAACAGGCGTAGACCACTATAATCAGCTGGACCATCACCTAGATGATCAACTGGTATCCCTCCCTGAAGAGCAATGTATAGGCTGAATATTAATGAGATAAACAGCGGTAGAGACAGCCTCAGCCCAAAAGTGCGGGGGAACAACAGAAGATAAAAGAAGAGCCCGATCAGTCTCAAGGACGTGACAATGTTTGCGTTCAGCCACCCCATTTTGAGCATGTGCACCAGGATAGGAATACTGAGGAAGGGTACCCTGTTCAGCAAGGAAACCACGAAGCGCACAAGATAGGTACTCGCCAAATTAATCAGCACGAAAAACTTCGAGCAGAGGAATCATCTTGAGTCACGAACCATAGTAGCAAACGACTTGTAAATTTGAAGCACTTGACTACGAGATGACATAAAGTAGATCCAAGTGTGGCGAGAAAAATCATCAATGAAAATTATATAATATTTGTGACCCCCTTTCGAAACAAAGGGGGCAGGACCCCATACATCAGAGTGAACAAGTTCAAAAGGTCGTTGAGAAACAGAATTACTAGAGGGATATGGAAGTTGTATCTGCTTGCCAAGCTTACAACCCATACAAGTTAGTGAACTATCACCAGACATGCACCCTAGAACACCACTCTTAACCAAAGAAGACAAGCGGGAGCCACAAATGTGACCCAATCGATGATGCCACCGAGCGAAGGATGTGGTGGAGGTGGCAGCTGAAGCAAAAGGGTGGTGATGTCCATTGGCTAGAGGACGCAGCGGAAGGAAGGCGCAGCCAATCGAGCTCCCAAAGGCGCCGAGTGTCATGGCGCCGAGGACCGATCCCAACCAGAGTCCCGTCTGACGATCTTGAACACAACAAGAGTCGTAATCCGAATAACACGACAACCCAAGTCGATAAGTTGACCAGCGGATAGAAGTTGCATAGTCAGTTTAGGAACATGAGAAACGGCAGGACATGAAAAGAAGACGTGGAAAGAGGCCCTCTTGCGGCAATAGAAAGAGAAGTGCCATCTGCGGTCTGAATCAGAAGAGGAGAAGGCACAGACTGACAAAGACAAAGATGATCTTTGTGTGGTGTCATGTGGAAGGAGGCCCCAGAATCAAGAATCCAGGGCAAAGATGTACCTAACGAAGAGTGCGGTGGTGGACCAGACGTCTGACCAGCAGAACCTGAGGATGGTGCATAGGTAGTAAGGCGGCGCAGCAAGGTGAGCATCTCCTGGTGAACCTTCTCAAGGGAGCCCTCACGAGAATTAGTGGAGCCTCCCGAGTCCTTTTGAGGACGGCCACCACGGCGACCCTGTTTCCTCCTCTTGATGCACTCCGTGATCATGTGACCATCCTGCTTGCATGTTGCGAGAAAGCACTAGTGGAGGTTGCTGCCACTGTAGAAGAGGACACACCAGGCAGCGGTGATGGAACGCGGGCAGCCAGGACTGCTGAAGAGGATGGCAATAAACCCGTGCTCAGAGGGCGCACCTCCTCGAATCGCACCTCAGCAAGGGCCTCCAGTAGAGAGCCGAGGATGGGCGTGCCAATAGCTGAGCACAACTCTGCTCGAACTCGGCCGGAGGCGAGTGAGGAAGTCGAGAGGCGACGAACCTCCAAATTTTAGCTTGTTACCGCACACAACACCGACATCTGCGACAAACATCAGCTCCCAGAGAGTCCAATTGGCGCCACACCGCCGACATCTCCTTGTAGAAATCATCCACAGTAGCATCTCCCTGTTGTAGTTGTTGCTCTTGACGAACAACGAGAGAGATACATGGCATCCTCAGCAGACTCATAGCGATGGCGAAGGTGCTCCCACATCTGATATGTCAAGTGGTAAGGGCCACCACATCCATGGTGAGATCAACATCCATGCTTTGTTCACCAAGATAGAAGAGGCTCGAGCATCATCATTTGTCCATTGCTTGTATAAGTGGAGTTGATTCTGATACTCTTGGTGGCCTCTTCAAAAGCATCTAGCATCTCACGTTGCTTGGTTTCATCGGCATCAATTGGAAGGCCAACTCAGCCGGAGGAGTGGGCAGCGGGGACAACGCAGAGCACCAGAGAGGTGCTCCCAGACCAGCTGGCCCCTCATGTGCAGCTTCATGTGCTGCACCCAGTCCTCGTAGTTTTGTCCGCTGAAGATAACAGGACATCATGGGATCGGGACAGCACCGTGGTGGTGGAGGGCGCCATTGCAGCAGAAAGCAGAGCAAAGCAGCTCGTTGAAGACCAGCAGCGGAGGCACAACTTGATGGCAGCAGCATCAGAGGAGGAGAAGAGCAGCAGGCGCACTTTGAAGAGCAGCAGCGGCCTGGAACGGCGGGCGGCCTGGACCAGCAAAGTGACATCGGCTAACAAGAAGAAGAGGAGAGGGCTCGATGAAGAGAGGAGCGGGCCGGCGGCGGCTGGCGGCAAGCGGCGGCGATCAGAGGCGGCGGCGGCCGGGGAACCTAACCCTAGCTCTTATACCATGTTATGAAGTGAGCCTATATTCCATCGGGCCAACAGGCCAGCACATATACATGAAGGGAAATAAGCAAAGAAGCCCCTATACAATATGATAACTACACACACAACACAACCCTGTTCTAACACCAATATGTTCAGATAATTCATCGACATTTGACTTTTTGCACCCGCAAGGTAAATCAAAAGTTCAGAACTTAAAAGGCTTCGTTAACTTTAAGAGAGTGGAAGGGGCGCCTCCAACTTGGCACTACCCAAACTTCCTCTTATATGTGATGCTTTCAGATGCATGTATGCTTGCTTGCTAAATGAACTATGCATGCTTTCTTCTTAAAAAGTTCAGATCTGGGCACCAAGGGGCAGTATCCATCAGCTAAAGATGCAGTACGAAGATGACCCAGTAAAAAGTATTTAGTTCTTCATGCTGATTTTAAAAAATACAATTAACCAGTTCCTCCTTTTAAATTTGATATTGCTATAGTTATCATTTTGATGCTTAGAGCTCATCATTTTGTAGGAAGATGTCCGGGTTCTCGTCAAATGAAAGCTGCACTACTATAAAAAGATGTAATATATTTTGCAGTGTATTATAACTTCTAAGTAAATGACGTTTGGTAACCCTTCCTCTAGATTTCTTTAGTATGTTGGGACCATTTCTACATTACTTTTCACTTCCCTTTTTAGGAAAACAAAAGAACCCCGGGCAGTCTCATTCTGCACTGCATTTGCATAGGTATAATTCATTTTGTTTGTAAATTGTATGTGTAACTTGCACAAACCCTATCTAACATAAAATGGATGCTGATTGGCGTTTTCATTTATTGCAGTCTGTCTTACCAGTGGACTGTAAAGCAAGAAAAAAGCATGATAAAGGCGAACGACATCTTTCTTCTTGGCCGGATGACATTTATTTACAATATGGTATTGTCTTTAGAATTTCTCGTGTTGGTGTTTTCGTGTACTTAATTATGTGATGGTGATGATTATACACTCCTCACTTATAGGAATAGTGACCATGATGTGTACATTGTAATCTCTTTCCTGTTTTCCTTTATAGGAATGATAAGACTTCCTACAGTAGGCTTAATGAGAATTTCTTGTTTATGGAAGTGTTCGGTACTTTAATACAGTTCAGTATACGCATGTGTGGATAGAGTTAACAGTGATATTGCGACATCTCTTCACAGGAGAAAAGTTGATTGCCCAGACGGGTCATATAGTTTCTACAAGCAATGATCACTATTAGCGTGGATGGCTCTATACTTGACAGGATTGCCAAAATCATGCCATACCTTAGATTTGGATCATCAGGGAAGGTCTTGAAGAACAAGAAAAAGAAGAGGGATACAAAAGGTATATGCTTCAAAATGGAAGTGGTTGTTCTATCAATCTATCATAGTAGAGGATGTTAGAGTGAGACCTAAGAACAGGATTACAGGAAAGCTTTCTTTATCAAGGCGTGAGAAAACATGCTAGAGTAATTTTCTTAGATGAAGGAGAAATGTTGGATGAGTGTGTATATTTTTACGGACATCGAAAAGTCTGGCCTTTGTTTAGAAAGTTTAGTCATGTTACAAAGCTCAAATTTATTATTATTTTCTTAGTCAAATTGACCTAGGAAGTGAAGATTGAACTATGTCAAGGGGCCATGGCATGGATTTCTTAGTTATCATTTCTGGACCACCATGCCACTGCATTCTCTAAATCAAATTTTGCTTGGTTGCTCCCCTGGTGATCCTGTTTGTTATGGTTGGTGCTTCAGGTTTGCTCCTCCTCCCCTCTTTCGCCAGATTTTCTCAATATGGCCATTAACACACAATCAAGATGTGTACAACTACAAGAAGGTGTGATTGGCTATGTTGATGTGCTTGTTTTTCCTATATGCAGGTTTGCCTAATTTATTTGATCTATTATTTCTTTGCATTTTGCAGATCCAGGTTTAAATATAACATGTCATACCATATGATAATGCTACTCCGTCTACTCTAGGATCACGCTAATTAGTTGATGAATAAATAAATTCCTATATCAAATATGTCAACTGATGCTTGATGTTCTTGCTGTATTAATTAGTATTTTATGAATAGATAAATTCATATATCATGCTAATTCCTAACTACTCCCTCTTTAAAGTAGTGATCTAAACGCTCTTATATTTCTTTACGGAGGGAGTAGTTGATAAATATATAAATTCATATATCTAATATGTCATCAGCTGCGTGATGTTCTTGATGTACTCATTAGTATTTTATGGATAGATAAATTCCTATATCATGCTAATTGCTAATTAATTGATAAATAGGTAAACTCCTATATCTAATATGTCATCTGCTACTTGATACTGTTGCAGTACTAATCAGTATCTGATGTGCCTTCAAGTTCTGATGCAATTTAGAGCATCCCTCTTTAAGCAAAAGTCTGGTTGACAGTCAAAAAAAATTGTAGCTCTCAATCTAGGAATCACTTGCCCTTACTAGCGTGTTGATAGATTGACAAAATGTCTAGCTACCTGAAGTATATTGCTTTCCTTTTTATATCCTCAAAGTTGTTGGTCATAATGTTTTATTGATTAGAAGCAATAATAAAAATTACTGATACACTTGCCTGGTAAAATGATTTGATATTCTGATACACGGTGTCGCCTGTCACAGAATTGATACATATAGTTAGAACTCACTGAACATATTCTGCTGCTTATCCTTTTTCGTGTGCGTCTGATATTGTAGCTTGTTCATTTCTATTAGTAAGATACACATTAACTCTTTCCTTCTCTGTAATATGTAATTCCGAGTGTGTTACTTTGACTTTTCCAATTGCAATACAAAAGCACTATGACTTAATTGATTTCCATTTTACATGATAGCATTTTTTAAAGGATTCAAAGATGATTAGTATTGGCTTGTCATGGTCATTCAAGTTGAGTGCTGAGTGGATTCTATGCTGAACTTAATAAATAATCAGGACTAATTTACATAGCAGTGACTATTGTGCAAATTGTAGTTCAACGAATACTTAGTCACTACTAAGTAAATTGTAGTTCAACAGATACTCCATCTGTAAATGTGCGCACATGTGCAACACTCCAGAGTCATTGTTAATTTGCTATTGGTTACATTTTTAACAACTGATACATCCAACAGCAGAAAAATTATGCAGTCCCTGCGAGGAAGAAATCACGATTGACACTCATTTGGACTGTACAATCACGTTAACAAATCCAACAACATGAAAAGTGCGCAGAGTCACACCTCAGGAGGCGCGCCAAGGGCGCGCCCCAACCACTAGTGTACGCCAAGTGCGGCTGCATCGAGAAGGCAACGGCGGTGTTCGACGGCATGGACGGCAAGAAGAACGAGTGGACGTACAACGCCATGTTCTGGCTTGGCATTGCACGGGTATGGGCGTAAGGCACTGTAGGTGTTCGACGCGATGATCAGAGAGGGACACCAACCCGACGACGCCCTTGGCGTGCACGACGAGCTTCCACGCCCCGACCTGCTTCGGCGCCCAGATCCCCGGCATTCGTGAACGACGACGGTTGCTCGTCCTGCCGCGCCGGCATGAGGCGAGTGGCCTCGGTGATGGGGAGGCCGCCGGGGTGGCGCCGTGTGAGGAGGAAGAAGCAGGGACACGATGGCGGACTGGCGGCGGCGGGAGTACGCGGCGGCACTGCCCTCGCTCGCTCGCTCTAACATGTTCGGACAGGACGTTATCTAAGTGGGCTTCCAACAGGATCCAATGGGATAAGTGGGGTAGCACGATTATGTAATTACATCACTAGTGCTTAAACTTGCCACAAGTGTGCACTTTAGTGCCTGAACTTGTAAAATACATCGAACTGGTTCTACAACTTGGCATGAATATGCAAATACGGTTCAAACTCATCTTTATATGTCCATGATGCTGACGAGGCATGTCAGCGTGGCATGTGGCCCGCTGTCAGCGATCGGCAGATGTGCGTGTGCGTGTGGTCTGATTTTGCAAATAAAACCCTGAAATTCTTTTCTTATTAAAAAGTCCCCCTAAAATTATTTTCTTCTTAAAAAGCCCTTGGAGATAAACAACAGTACGTACAACACAAAATATAAACGGTGAGGGTTCGAACCTGCGGCCAATATTTCGCATGTAGGTGTGGCTAGCCAGTAGACCCAATCACTTTACTGTCACGTTATATTCACATTCTTTATATATCGACGGCTGACCAATATAAACCAAGAAATTTATTCTAGCAAAAATAGTGTGAGGTCAATTATTCAAACCTGCACCGTAAGGCCATATAGCGGCCACACATACCACTCAAACACACGAGATGTAATACCACAAAGGATAAATTTACCTTTATAACATAATGCACTTGTGTGGGTAATTGGACCACGTTTCAGCCCATTTTCAATGTGTTAGTTTATTCATTTTAAAATTTGTAAAAAAAACTACGTAAATGATAACCATGTTTAATAAATACTAATCCATAATTAACATAAAATATATTTACAAAGTTAATTTAATTTCACAGAATATCTAGGCAATAATTTTAAAGAAACAACATTGTTAAATTACTAATTCTGAAAATATTTGTATATTTTCAAAACATGCTCGATTTTAAATAAAAATTAAAGTGATTTTTTAAAATTTTCTATATTTAACTAAATTCTCATATAAGTTAATAAAATTCCATGTTTTTTATAAAATATTCATGTAGTACATGAAAGTTTCATGCTTTATGAATTATTTTGGTTGTTTAAAAAAATATATAATTCGTAAAAGTTTGTGTGTTTTGAAATAAATTCTTAGATTGCAGATCCTCACATGAACAATATTTAAATCTAATAACATTTTTATAATTCTATAAATATTTAATTTTTTATGAATAAGTTATAAAATAACACATGAATTCTTTTTAAAAATCACATGTAAATTTTTAAATCCTTTTAAATTATATTTGTTTTACAGTCATATATACTTATTATACTATAGAAACATGAGATCTTTTTGGTTGGAGTGGTATCCGAGCATGCTATATAACCTCGGATGTTTGAATCACAGACGCGACACTATTTATTGCTGGAAATTCTGTTAATTTATTCTGTTCCGCCTAGTGTATATAAATCATATGAATCCATTCACTACAGTAAGTTTGAAGCGGTGGACTGGCTGGTCACGCCTGCATGCTAAAAGCAGGCCACGGGTTTAAAATGTAAATCCCCGGCAGAACAGTTTTATTTTCATTTTACAAATGTGTGATGTTTCTACTTGAGGACCTATTTGTAAGAAAAAATGTTAGGTGGCTTTCCAAGAAAAATCACATGCTGGAAAGCTTCATCAGCACTGTGGACGTATACATATGAGATCTGAACCGTATTTGCACCTCCTTGTCAAGTTATAGAACCAGTTTAATATATTTTTCAAGTTCAGGCATTAAAGTGAACATCCGTGGCAACTTTAAGAACCATCCGTGTATTTATTATCCAATGGGAGCCCACTAACGAAGATTAAGTGGGGTGGGCTAATTAGTCCCACTTAATCCCATCTTACTTGCAGCCTGAGGCGAGGCCATCCTCGCTCGTTTCCATGATATTGATGTGTCCAATACCGCAGCCCGTGTCGGGAAGTCTCGTCGTGGTCGCTGCCGCAACTAGTTTAGTTGTAGTTTTAGTAGTTTAATATTAGTAGTTTTATGAATCTAGGTCGTGATGTGACTAATTTTCTGCCCCTACCTTCAAGATGGCAATGGGGCCTCGAAACCCACGTCCCCGCGGATTTTTACCTTATTCGGGGATGGGGATGGGCGACTTTCTATCCCCACGGGGCTGCTAGTGAGTGCATTATAAAACCCGGCATGTTTCACGGGCTTAAACCCATTTAAGTACTACCTGAACCCGAAACCCGACTATACCCGTCTGTGTAAAATTTCTGCTTGCTCTGCATGCGTGGGTGGAGAATCAGGGAAGAAATAGTTATAGTCTACTATAAACGGGTCCCACCCACATGAAAATTTTGGAGGATCTGTTTTAACTAATTCTGAGTTTGCACGTTGGCTTGGCAGCATCCAAACTTATGATGAAAAGTCCTCCATACATCTTTTGGAGGCAGCCGATATCACGATTCTGCTAGAGTTGCTCCTAATTTGCAAACTTGGAGCCCTCCCGGTCGCTCCCACAAGCAACGCAGAGGGGAAACCCTAGCCGTCGGCCGCCGGCCTCCGAAACCCTCCCCTCACCTCCCCCCTCGTCGCCGCCGGCTTGCTTGGAGGGGAGAAGCCCGGTCGGCGTCGGCGGCGGCAGGGCGTCTCTTCCCCTACTCTGACGGTAACTAGCATGAGCCGGCGAGGTCGAGTGCCGGTGCAACGATAGCAGAGGGCGCGACGGTGGGCGGCGGCGGTGTGAAGGCCCCTATGGTGGTGGTTCTTGCACGTGCAGCGGGCGGTGGTGCATGCTCGTGTTGTGCCGGATCTGTAGCGGCGGCCACTGCCGGGAGGCGCATCGGCTCCCCTACGGTGGGTGGCCGGTGCTGATGCGGAAGGTCGCCACGTCTGGCCGCGTGGACGGCGGGCTGGCGGTGGGCACAGAGCTAGCTCCATGGCTCTCCCCGTTGGCCCCTTGGAGCGGATCTGACGGCGATGGCCCCCTCCCTTGCACCTCTCCGGCCTCGCCGGTCTGCAAGGCGGACATCCGTGTGCCCGGTGCCGAAGGCCGGTTGGGCACGGAGGGTTTGGTGGGTATGGACCGAGGGAAACCCTTGGTCGGTTGTTGTGACCACGATGCCGACGGAGCTCCGGCATCTCCACTGGAGCGGCATCGAGGTCCTTCCCCCACCCTCTTCCTCCACGACCTGGGTGAAAGCCCAAACTCTCCGGCTAGGTGGTGATGGCGCACCGGCATCGTTGTCCTTTTGAAGGCGCCACCTTTGGTCGGCGGAGGGATGGTCGAGGCTTCGCATGAGGTGGGTTGTCTTCTTCCGTGATGTTCCTGCTCGGCTGCTTTCGTTCGACGTTGATCCGGGCTACGAAAGTGGCGATGTATGGGCTGGGGCGGTGTGATGTGAGGTGGTCGTGCTTGTAGTCCTCTCCCCGGCATCCTGTTGGTTCCGGCCTTCCGCTCGGGTGTGAGCGGCTTTACCTGCCGACGGTGTGGCTCCCTATGGTCCGAGGCGAGAGGGCATGGGCCTTCTTCGAAGGTAGAGAAGGTTTGTGGATCGACGTTGGTTGGCCTCGACGGAGTTGACGGAGCGTGGCCTCCTTCGGCTGTGGGTTATTACCCTATCTTCGATGTGTCGTATGCAGGATCGTGTTAGCCGAGTTAGTGGATCTTCCGATGTCTTGTATCTTTACCGTTCGTGCTCTTTTCTTTTCTTTTGTTGTATGGATTGGTGTATGCTGGATGTGATGATTTATAATATAAAGCGGAGGAAGCCCTTTATCGTCAATTTACAAACTTGGATCCAATATGCAAGTCACAACATGTAGCATGTGTGAGTTATTGGACCAATCACAACGTCGATAATGGGAACGTCTTACTGATTATTTGTTCTATTTGGTGAGCATATATATCTATAAAGCAGGTACGTGTACGCACAGCGACCTAACGATATAAGTACTCCTTGTTGTATTACACCTGATCTAGGTTTAGCTAAAGGTTGATCTAATCCCCATACTTTGTTTTCACTGTCGTTTTCTCTGAATTCACTCTACAGAGGCCACACCATGATTTTTTTTCTTCTAAACAGAAAGTTATCCACACATGGCAGTTGACAGAGTACCAAAAAAATTAAGCTGCATTCATACTTTTTCATCATCTACCTAGATGGCTAGATTAGTGCACGCTTGAGCTTGTTTCCTGCAATGTAGACGCAGTTTGCGGTGATGACCTAATTTAACAGATACAAATGCACTACATGGATAATGCCGAGTAGTGAGTACTCCCTCTATCCCATATTAATTGTTGCTGATTAGCCTATCTCCCAAATCAGAAGAGCAAGGACCACAAGGATGGCCGGAGATGCGGTGTTAAACAAAGCAAGGGCACGTGCGCCACGAAATCGGGAGCCTTTTGCAGATTATAATTTAGGATAAACAAAATTGTTCGGGCGGGAGACTTCGAAAAATCATTTAGTAATGACAATTAATCATTTTGATAGAGATCGCAAGATGCATGCATACGGTACTACTACTGTACTGGAGTACTTTATACGAGACAGATGGAATCTTCAGAAGTGAAGCTTTGCTGACGGTATCAGTTGCACTCTTTCTGCAAGATGTGAGAACAATAAAAATGAAAGTGACACCTCAACGAATGGATCAGACTAATACAAGTCTACAACGGTAGTGACACCGATAGAGCACATGTTTCTGATCAAAGACTCCGTGCTTGACATATGGTTGAATGGTTAAGAGGGTGGTTGTACCCTCAACGCACGAGGTATCAAATTGCGTGTCTCATAAAGGCAAATATTCATTCCGTGTGAGGTGCAAAGGTGCTTAATTCAAGTCACCAATACGTAGGTGCATTAAATAGTTTAGCAACTCAAATCATCAATATGTAGGTGCTTAACTTGTTGTACTAAGCTCATTTCATTTAATGATTTAACACCTAAACTGTTCCATCCATTGGTGAGTTTTGGCGTAGGTTGGTGTGCTTCATATAGGTTCTTCCTTGGGTCATCAAAGTGCTCTCTCTCCTTCTTAACTGCCATGTCATGTCATTTTTTCGCTTATGTGGCAAGCATCTGTACACCATGGAGCACTAGAAATGGCCTTAATAACCAGCCGTTTGTGGTGACTACATCAATCTCATGACCCACCGGCTCACTCTCTCCGAGGTGTTCACAGGTGTACGTGTGCTCATTCATAATTATAAGTGTAGCGTGTGTTCATTCATAAGTATAAGTATAGTGTGTGTATGTTAGTGTCTCTGCCTGTACCGTGTTTCTAAAAAAAGTGCTTGCCTGTAGGATACGAGTTCCATGCAAAGAAATTGTATTCTAACCATTTCCGATGAAGCATGATCAACCTTGGAACTTTGTCCCTATTGAAAGTTTGAAACAAGTTAGAATTTAAAATAGAGATATTCTTCAGATAGCATCCACTGGTGGAAATTCCCAGGAAAGTATGCTTAATCATACGGGGTCATGTTGGCTCTTGAGTTAATTAGTCATATAAGAATGCATTTGAACGGGTTGATTGGAAACTGACATATAAGTAGGTAAAAAACAATAGAAATAATATAAATTTGACTTGTGCCCCTTTCCAAATGCAAATGTGGATTCTCCCCACGTGTGTGTGACTTTTTCTCTCGCTAAAAGGCCAAAAGTCGTATATCAAGTAGCACAAACCCTTACAATTTTTTTAAAAAATATGAATCAAGATAGTAGATTTAAAAAACAGAGGTCCTTCTAGCAGCCACCAGTGGAAATTCCAAGGAAAGTATGGTTAACCACACACACTTTTTCTTGAGTCAATTAGTCAAATAAGAATGTATTTGACCAGGTTGAAGCTGTCATATAAAAGTTCGCTCGGGCAGTTTGGGCCATAGTTCAAGTAGCTTCGAATCTATACCCACCACGTAGTGCACGGAACATGTTCGGCAACTGGTTGTGGGGTATTGATAAACAATTTTCTGCACATATTCTTGTGAGAGCGGCGGCCTTATGCTGGGCACCGTGGCTTACCAGGAATGATGTGATTTTTAATAACAAATATGTCTCATCTCCTATGCAGGTTATTCATGTGTGTACACGATGGCTCCGTACTTGGTCTATCCTGCAGAGGCCGGAGGACAGAGACCTTTTAATGATGGCGTCTACACGGCTGGAGCATACGGCCAGGGAGGTTTTCTACCCTCATGGATGGCGGTGTGACCTACGGATAGGATCGGCCACTCCTTAGGCTGGACATGTTTTTTTGATTTGCGTTGTATCGAATTATTTTTTGCTTTTAGGGTACTCTGGACTTTTTTGGATGTGTGCATCTAGCTATGCAGAGGCCGGGCTTTCTTTCGATGCGATTGTATCACCTCGATATATCTATTCAATGAAATGTCCTTTATCGAAAAAAAAGGTAACAAACATTAAAATGGATATATGTTGTTTGTGCCTCCTTTTATGTAAGTTGATCAGGGAGGTGATTTAGGCATTGCACGATCCTATTCTCCATCTCAAATTAAAGCATGACCAAAATCATCGATCTTGCTAATGATAAAGTTCAGGAAAATGTACTCGCTAAGAGAACATTTGTAGTTGTTTTAGACGAAATGTGCATGAAGCTTCTGACTTTAAATCAATAAAGCTCGAGAAGTGGATAGACCAACGTGACATAGTCTTATAGAACATACCAAAAGTACAAAGATACATATGTACCAAATACTAAAACAAGGCCTCGACATCGAGTACAAAACATAGGAATTGGTTCTAGATAAACGATGCTAGTGATGATCATGGCATCTGAATTTCTCTGTTGATTCAGTGCACATTCCCATGGCCTTCATCTTCCCTAGGGACTCCCAAAACTGAAGAAAATAGCGATTTTAATATAGTCAGTTGGATGATTTGGGATGACCCCCTCAATAGAAAATTTGTTGCGGAAATTGCACAACACTGAGGCTAGCATCGCAAACACCCTTCACGCTACGCGTCCGAGATGACCTCTAATATTCATAAGAATATCAATCACCTCATTAGAAGAGGTTGGGTCCCAAGTGCAACCAAATCATTAGCAAATACATCTCCAAATGATCCGGTCGGTACATGGTTGAAAATAATGTGATTGATGGCTCAGGTTCCAGGCATAACACACAAGTGCCACTACCCAGGCCATGATGTTTCAGTGGGTTGATGGCCAAGGCCGAGACAGTCCCGCTCCATTTTGCGCAAGAAGACACACACTTTCAACGGCATCATTGTAGACCAAAGGCACTTGGCATGGCAGATAGGGGGGCCACGAACCAAACACTCATACATAGATTTAACAGAGTAATGGCACTTGGCATGTGGCCGTATCGTGTTGTCATTGAGGGTAACTCAAACCAACTCCTCACGGAGCGAATCCCAATTTCCTAGCACTCGGTTAATTGAGGTTGCACTTAAATTTGATGTTGGCTTGGTTATCTTGCAAAACCTCGGTAACACTAATTGTAGGCTCAGAGGCTAGGATAAACTGGTGAGGGTATTTTTCATGAAGGGGCGTTGTACTAAGCCATATGGCGAACCAGAATAAAGCACCCCATCCGTTGCCCACAACAAATTCAGTATATAAACTAAACATCTCCTTGACTCTTCGGATCTTGTTCCAAATACGAAATGATCTGCCAAAAAAGAGATTAGGAAAATATTTGGCAGTTAAGATCCTCGCCCACAACCTTGTGGGACTCTGAGAAAGCTTGCAACACCATTTCATGAGAAGTGTTATATACATCTTGCAAGTGAATAACCCAAGGCCTCCCCGAGTCTTATGGTGCGAAGGGTCTATATCCATACAACAATGCATAGTTTTCTTAAAAAAAGAAAAACCATGCATATGGCATTTCCTTTTTCATCGCATCCCGTTCCCCAAATAATCTGGCTCTGACTTTGTTAAATCGTGGTTGCGTTCCCATCCCAAACAAAGACATTTGTAGTTATGTTACTACATGTATACGTCTACAACAGTACTCATGCCAAATCTATTCCACCAACGGAGGTGTCTTGTGATTATCTATGCAGCTATCTTAACTTTTTGCTACAATTAGGCTGTATGGGTGTAGAAGAGGTGATTAAAGGTAAAGCTCCAATGTTGATGGAACCAGTGATTGAGAAAACTCGGTCATCATTGCCATGCCTTCCTTGGCCAGCTCCTCCGCCGGGCTGGGTAGCTCTCTCTGTTGATGGTTCTTATTGTGGAGAAGACGGAGCTGCAGGATCAGGTATGGTTTTACGTGATGACAAGGGTGGTGTTATTTTTGCGGCTTACCGACGCATTTATCACTGTAATGAGGCGCTGGAAGCGGAGTTACATGCGATTATGGAAGGAGTAAGTCTCGCAATTGAACGGTCGAATCGACCAGTTCAGCTACAATCTGATTGTTTGACAGCTTTGTCAGCACTGTCTAATGATTCACTGGACAGATCAGCATATGGGCATCTCTTGGCAGAAATCAAAGGTTTACTGGAGAATAGGGTGTTTGTTCGTGTTAAAGTTTCTCGTGATCAAAACAAAGTTGCACATTGCTTAGCAAATTATGGTAGATCTGGGGATAGCACTGCGTGCTGGCTTAACCAATCCCCTCCTTTTATTTCTAAACTTGTTGCTAAGGATTGTAATTCTGTGAGTTTGGAATAAAATACCCTATTTCCATCGAAAAAAAAAAAACAGTACTTCCTTCGAACAACCCTTGATGAAGGGTGACAAACCATCCACCAAAAAGAGTATACATGTCCACAATTTGTCGAAAAATGTTCCAAAAAGGTTTCTAAATGTTTCTTATGAAACAAACTCTCGGCTACTGTAAACTAGCTGTACAATTTTCGCTAGGAGAAACCAGCGCCCGTTGGATGCATCCATCACAAGGAACGGTTCATGAGGCCACGCACGACAACCAAACGCAAGACGAGTAGGTGGTCCACCTCCGGCCCCACCATCAGCGTCAGCACGTCCTCTCCGAGCGCCACACCCGCCGCCGACTGCTTCCGCGCCACCTCGGCCACGACCGTGCCATCCACGTTGCGGATTCTGTACTCCGGCTTGCGCCCGCAGCATCCGTCCATCGTGTAGCTCGTCCCGGCGCCGTGCATCGCCACGGCTGCCACGCCCTTCTCGGCCCGGCGCACGCTGAACCAAGGAGTTGCCTCCTCGTCCTGGCCGCCGTTGTCGGCGCACCGGCAGACCTCCCACCTCCTAAACATGCCGAAACCCTTGCGGCTGATCCTGAGGAGGGCGTTGCCGGCGCGGTCCATGAAGAGGACCTCGCGGCCGCCCCTGCAGCCATAGTTGTCGACGCGGAAGGCGACGGCTCCGTCTGGGCCGTACACCGCGCAGCCGTTGCCATTGAAGACCAATGACTTCATCCAGACCGTGTACGCCCGCATGCTCTGGTGGTGATCATTGGAGGAAGAGTTGGAGCAGTGAGAAGGCCAGGCGGCGGCGGGGAGGGGCTGGATCTTGGCCATTGACGAGCTATCGAAGAAGATACCTCTGCTCGGCTGCTGCTGTTGCGATGATTGGGATGGTGGGTGCAGTGGTCAGAGCATTTCCAATAGACGGTTTAAATATAAAAATACCTAACTTTTGAGCCGTCCGGGACAAAAAACGCTGCTTCAATAGACGGTTCATATGTAAAAAAAATTGGACCGCGGCCTTCTCTTGATGTAAAATGCAACACCCTGCGATGCAAATATACATCACGAGATGCATCTGGTCCAAAACTAGCCGCCACCCGCGAACGCCCAACCACCATTTCATTTCGGTTCCCGCCCACCGGCGCCCGTCCGCCGCCGCGACCCTCCGGCCGCCGCCGCTTTCGCCGTCCGGCGCCGCCATGGCCGATGCCGGCGACCCGCCGCCTTCTCCGCGCTGCTGCCGCCGCTGCCATCTCGCCCGCAACCGCGGCCATGCCGCCGTCCCCCGAACGCCGGCCCGGATTGGCGTCGCCGCGGCCGGTGGCCACCTCGCAAGCGGTGAAGTCGGTGAAGGGACGAGGAGGCAGCGTCAAACGGTCGGCCAACCGCAGCCGCAACCCGGCCGACAGTTCTACGCGGCCTGTGAAGGTCTCAAAGACGGCCGCGGCGGCTTGGGGCGACGAGCAGACGGTGCGGCCGGCGGCCTCCTCCAGCAGCCACGCATCCATTCCTCCACCTCCCCCGCCGCCATCGCCGGCCGTGGAGGAAGATGTGGCCATGCCGACGGCCACCGCCTCCAACATTCGACGAAATGTCGCAAAGGTATAAATTTTGCGGTTGTGCTCTCGTTTGTTGTTTCGATTTTTTTTGTGTCCTTGATTGCTTGTGCGTGCAATTGTAGTATTGATGATGAAGCTTTCATGCACGCAACAAATGTGGCAAATGATGATTGCATATATGAGTCACAAGATTATGAAACCCATTATGATGATGACAATCTTGATGTGGATGATGAGGGCTTCATTGTCAACGGAAGAAGTGGCAATTATAGCACCGCGGAGGATGTGTTGATATGCACCGCTTGGAAGAAAATCTCTCAAGATGCAAGCGTTGGAAGCGACCAAACGGTGAGCACCTATTGGAAACGCATCAAGGAGTATTTCGACGAGCGCAACACAAGTGGTATCTTCCGTTCGAGCGACTCTCTACGCCAACGTTGGTCCACCATCAACGCCGAATGCTCAAAGTGGGCCGGTTGCTTGGCAAACGTTGCTCGCATGAACCCAAGTGGTTGCGGTGATAGTGATTTGGTAAATATTTCCTCTTTGTCCATGCTTTGTCAAATATTTCCTCTTTGTTCAACATGTTGATGATGATGTGTTGCTTGTTTTATTGTAGAAAATGATTGCACAAGGATTGTTTCGGGAGAGGAACATGAAAGGTGAGAAGAAGACAAGGAAAGGAAAAGCTTTCACTTTTCATCATTGCTACAAAGAGCTCAAGGATGTGGAGAAGTGGAAAACTAGAGAGACTTTTGAATCGTCGAAGAAGAAGAGTGTGTTGGTTGAGCATGAAGAAGATGACGCCATTGAAGAGACGACCCCCACTCCTAACTCCGCGACAAAATCTTATAGGACCGATGGAACCAAGAAAGTGAAGGGAACCAAGGCTGGAGACAATGATCTCAAAGAAGGATTTGATGCCATTGTCATGGCAAGGAAAGAGTATGCCGAAGAGAAAAGAATCTTGAAGCTCAAGGAAATAGAGGAGAGGAGTGAGGCCGAGCGGCGAAGGGCGGCGGCCGAGGAGAAGAGGGCGGCAGCCGAGGAGAGGTTGGCCGAGGCCGAGGAGAGGAAGGTGGAACTAGAGGAGAAGAAGGCTGCGGCCGACGAGAGGAAGATGGTAGAAGATAGTACACTCAAGTTTATGTTCATGGACACATCAACTCCTGATGCCAAGGCAAAGGCATATGTTGAACTTTGTCGCGATGAAATGCTCATGAAGAAGCAAATGCTCATGAGGCAAATGATGATGGGAGGAGGCATGGGAGGAGGCATGGGAGATGCCATGGGTGGAGCCATGGGTGGTGCCATGGGTGGTGCCATGGGAGGTGCCATGGGTGGTTACATAAACATGATTGGAGGTTCCATGAGTGGTGCATTTGGCGGAAACATGGGAGGTGGCTTCGGTGGCAACATGGAAGGTGGCTTTGGCAGCATGGGAGGTGGCTTTGGCGGCATGGGAGGTTCTTTTGGCGGCAACATGATGGGTGGCTTGGGAGGTGGCTATGGCGGCAACATGAGTGGCGTTGGAGGTGGATATGGCGGCAACATGGCACGCAATGAAGATGGTTCCGGTGGTGCTCACGGCAACGAGAGTTCACCGCTTGTTGAGAACGTCGACAAAGACGGTGGTGGAGAAGATGATCATACCACGGTCACAACACCGGTGGAGTTGATGACCAATGAGTAATATTCATGTGCATTTGAATTTCTAGGCGAAAAACTTTGATTGAGACGATGCTCTTTTGGTAGACGAATTTGATACTATGATGGTGATGCACTTTTGATTAAAACTATGATGATGATGCACTTTATTTCCAAATTTTAGTTGCTATTTCAATGCAAAACCGCGGCTGAACAGTGACTGGCAACAGCCGCGCGGCCGTTCTACATCTTCATTTTAGACCATCTATTGGAGTTGCCAATTTGGACCATCATTTTGGACCATCTGTTGGAGTTGGGCTTTTTTTCGGAGCTCCAAAACGTATTTTTTGACGGTCCAAATTTTACATCTTCAGTTTTGAACCGCCAAATTTTGGACCATCTGTTGAAGATGCTCTTAGTTTCAACTATATATAGATGCTTGAACTAGTGGACTCTGGGCTGTATTAGTTAATGGCAGTGTGTGCATCACGCGTAAAGATAGAATAGTTCTGCACCAAAGTTGTTTATGCTTCATCTAGTAGTACTAATGTACCGCTCCTAGTCAGCATCCGATTAGCATCACGTTTTGCTAGTGCTTGTATGGTAGATGTTTCAAAACAGTTTTGGAGAACATCAATCCAATGCAATACAGAACATCAATCCAATCCAACTAACAAGGACGATGCAAAGCAGATGACTACCACAAATTGGGAACCTTGTGCAGATCAGCAGTGACTCTGTCAATAATAAAGCGTAAACTACTTAGTCGAAGGGCAGGGTTCTCAACATCACTAACTATTCATGTCAATTATTCTGCCGAGCGCGCATAAACCCTGCATACATGTTAGTACCATAGTTTGTAGTGGAATGGGAACGGAATCAGCAAAACTCTTTTTTCTCTCGAATATGCACGAGTGTGCATATCATATATTAAAGAAGAAAGGCAAAGAATGCCTCCATCAAAGTCTACAGTTATATCAATACACACGCTACTCCTCACTACTCTCCCACGTCGCTACCGTACTGAAAAATGGGTCTACATTTCCTTTCAGTAGGCCGGCCGACGACCATACCAAACCCTCTAACCTCACTCGACGTAGTAACTGCTCGATTGACGGCCGTGCTCCCTCGAAGACGACGGCATTTCTGTGCTTCCACAACTCCCGCCATGTTAACACGAAGATGGTGTGTAGATCCTTTCGGCTCATGTTGTTTGGTCCTCGCTTCTCGCAAACCCATGAAAGCAAGTGAGTCTTGCAGGGATGGTGTCCACTCTGGCCGGCCCAAGGCCTCACAAATCGCAGCCCAAGCCGTCCTGGCAAACACGCATGTGAGTAGTAGATGATTAATCGTTGCATCCTCCTGGTCGTAAAAGGGGCACGTGTCCTAGTGAGGTAGTCCTCTCCGCGCTAGACGATCTGAAGTCTAGCATCTATCTCTCAGGGTCAGCCAAGCAAAAAATCTCAAAGTGTGACCACATCATTTGCTTCTTTTTTTCTCAACAGCGGATGGCCGACATGAACAATGGTGCCCCAAGTTTTCTTTGGGCATTTACCTCAACAAGGAAAAAAAGAGATTATTTGCACCTTTATGCTACGAGTCGTATTTACGCGTGGAGCAGGCTGACCCTTTTAACTTTTGTTGAGAATATACACCATGCGTCCACGCACGTGCATAGATATACTAGTACTGTACCGCATCGTGGATCACTTTCAAGAAAGTCAGAAGAAAATGATCGAGCAAGTACAGTTCGGATCTGATCCCCGATTAGCCCCATTTAAACAATTTTGGCTCAAAACATCAACGAATCCCTTTTTTGCGGGGACCCCACCTAATCCTTGGTTAAAGAGAAAAACCTTGAGAATTAGTACTACCGCCACTTGGTGTACGGACACCGTATCATTCTCTAATTCATTCCTATGTCTTTATTTGATGTTTTTCAATCAACTAATGGTCCTAATTTGCCCAGGTTACTAAACTTTCTAAGGTAGAGTTTAGTTTGTTTACAAGGGGTGTCAACTCTGTGGCCCATTGCTTACCCACCAAAAACAACATAAAAAACTGTGTGGGCCGCTGCTTAGCCAGGGAGTCTGTGCTTGATTCTCGTATATGGTGGCTAGATGAACTCTCCCTGCCCCCTCCCCCACCCCACCCCTAGACACGAAATTAACCATAACCTTTTTTTCCTCCCTGTCCAGTGAACAAACACTTGAAAAAACCAATGTAAAACCACTTGTGAAACTGAAGCCTCTAGGTCCCCTTCATCAATCAATCAGATACAGCGGAGCAGGCCACACACGACCACGAGCCCAACGACGAGCAGGTGATCCATCGCGGGGCACATCATCAGTGTCAGGATGTCCTCCCCCAGGGCCACACCGGACGCCGTATGCTTCCTCCGAACACTGAACCATGGCTCCGATCGAAAGCTTGAGGTGGCGTCGTCATCATCGTTGCATCATAAGTAGCCTTGCCATGTCTCGAAGAAACCAAAATTCTGCAATAAAATCGATCACAGATCATACCCGTATGTCTCGAGTAAGTTATTTGTAAGGTGGACTATACATCTTCATGTAGGTACCTAAAGCATCTTATATTTATTTACAGAGAAAGCACCTTCTTGAGGTGTAGCTTGATGAATGATTTGTCGGTGGTGTCCATGACGAACACCTTACGACTACAGGTGGAGGCGTAGTTGTCAACACGGTAGGCCACGCGCCCGTTCTGGCCGTAGATGGTGCAGCCGTTGCCGTTGAACACCAGCAATTTCATCCACACCGTGTAGATCACCATCTTCTTCTGATCCTGGTCACCACCAGCAAATTCATGCAGCTGGCCAGCTCGGATGTGTTGAAGTATAAATGCATAACTTGGCTCTTCCAACCAGCTTGACCTTTTGGTGAACTGACTGGTGTGTGCACTTCTACATGATATCTGAGACAGGAGGTCTTGAATTCAAGACTCTGCCAACGATGTACTAAAAAAGTATTTTGTGGCTTACTTAAATCCCACATCTAAGGACTAAATAAGCCACTTCGTACTTTTGGATGGACTAGCTGGTGTGTGCAGTTCTACAGGCTGGATCCTAGTAGTGGTCATGTTTCCTGATGAGCTAGTATATATTTGATCAATATGAGATAATGAGCACTGTACACAGTATGTTTCTCATTTATAGTTTTATACTCTCTCCGTCCCATAATATAAGAGTGTTGGAGTACATGCATGGAGACTTATGGAACAGTTCGCCGGCTGTAGCAACATGCTCGTGAATGAGTTATAATACGGGTTAGATATGTGTGTCAACGACGAGTTCTTTAGGGACACATTAGGCGTGCATGCAATTTTCACAAGTGTTAATTTGACTAAACTATACGTGCATGCAATGTTCTTTAAGTACATGGCTAACCTGCAGGGATGAGAATCAGATACTCTACGAGCTCCGTCCGTCCCTTTGTTTGTCTTTTGCAAAGTGATGATTCTACACAAGTACATTGATTGTACACTCTGTACACGTGTATTTGCCGATCGAGCATCTTTAAGTATATGGCAAATGGTGCTCTTTCATTTGCACGTTCTTGTTGAGGTGAGAATCTGTTCAAACGTGAGCAGTGCTGCATTGGATACGCTACAATTGAGGCTTCTCAAAGATAGGAAAGTGCGTCGAATAAACGGTGTGTGTGTATGACTGCTGACTTGCTCCGCGTCTTGTTTCAGAGATCAGCTGCTCGACACTTCACTGTATTCTTTTTCCAACCCAAGTCCAAAGGAATAATATATTAAACAATCCTTCCATTTTACATGTGAGGTATATATAGAAGCTTGACGTTTTTTTTTGCTTCTTCTAGAGAATATAACCAGCTTTAAACGGTATGTAGTACTATATCAAAATTGAAGTTTTTATTATTTTTTATGCTAGCATTGCATGACAGTTTCCAAGAATCCGGGACAAATAACATTCTTATCATCGTCGACAAAATTGACTCAAGAGCCAACACTGAGTGCTACTGAAGGACCACAGTATTTAAATCTGCTAGTTTGTTTCAAACCAATTCTGTGTTTTAGTTGGGCATGTTTAATCCTAAACTGTTAACAACAAAAATTGTTTGCACGAAATTCGTACTCTGCAGGCAAGCAACGGAAGGCTCCGAAGCACAATGCTTTTTGATGATAAACGTGCGCTCTCCGTGGACGTCACTACCGACATAGACTTGTGCTAGAACTATTCTGACCCAATCGATGAGGTGTCATGTTCTGTTTTTTATTTCCATATATCTTGCAGAGAAAGCGCATCAATTCGGTCAGCAAGCTCACCTTCTCAAGATTCTCTCTCTCTCTCTCTCTCTCTCTCTCTCTCTCTCTCTCTCTCTCTCTCTCTCTCTTAAAATAGTGTATCACATACGTACGCACCGTGTGCTATCTCCAACTAATTAGCTCTCTGATTAACAAATGAAAATGATATTCAGAAGTCTCCTGTCCAAATGATATAGTTTATGCTCCATTATTAGCAGAGTTGCTGATCTGCACAAGGCTCCCGATTTCGTGGCATGCCCTTGCTTTGTTTAACACTGCATCTCGTTGCTCTTCTGAGTTGGGCTAATCAACCATATAAATATATTCAGCACTGCATGTAAAAGGCATCCACATCCATTTTAATTAGGTCATCAGCACAAACCGCCATTAGCATGCAGGAAACAAACTCATGCGCACTAATCTAGTTAGATCATGGAAAACTATGAATTTTTTTTTAGAAAACGAGGATGACCCTCGGCCTCTGCATCTGAGAGATGCATACGGCCACTTTATTGATTATTCTCGAGAACCTTACAAAATGTTACAACAATAAGACTGAATCCACCATCTAGGCAACATATGCTGCTACTCCTATCCATATGATGAAGGGGTGCTAGCTGGACCACTACCCAGACCACTCACCTAGTCCTATCATCGAAAGCCGGAATCCCCAGCCTAGCCACATACCGGGTCTGGGGCATAAACCGGTCTGACGCACTCACAGGTGTCGTCTCCACCATATTCCACTGGTCCATCTCCAAGCAGATTGAGGTGCCAACCTTGGCAGGCTCCTCCGCCATCAACGCCACCATGACGCCAAAAGACGAACACCACCTACGCTAGAACAACTCCAAGCAAACAAGAAAACAAGGAAAGCCCAAAAGATACAAGGGGCACTGTGAACTTACAACACATCGGAGAGCTAGTTACAAGAGGTACTAAGAAAGGGCACTACTAGCATAAACCGATGACCGCAACCCTCAGGCGCCAAAGACACAGGAGGAATGCCGCTGGGACAAACACCAAGCCGGCCACACCATCACGCGCCAAGAACGTCTGAAGGCTGCAGGAAAGCCGCCGAGCAACAACAGAGAGGCGGACAGCGGGACAACGAGAGGCACTGCACCTGCTGCCGGCCAAAACCCCACCTTCAAGAACCCCTCGCTCAAACCACACTCCCTGCATAACGCCTCCATGGAGGGAACGACACACATGGCGCCGCCCGCTGCCCAATCCTGCCGGATTTTGGGTTTTCACCGGGAGAGGAACGGAGGTGGGGAGAAGGAGACCACGACATCGCCTCCAAGAAAGAAAGCGTCGCCCAAGGCCGACGTCGATGCCGGGCCGAACCAGCCCGGCCAGGGTTTCCCCGGTCCTGATCGCAACACCAGCCCCAAACTCCACCGGATGCAGCGACCAGCCGCTGGAAACCAAGCGCAGAGGGGAGGGAGCGAATTAGCGGCAAACCTCCAGATCTGGCGAGGAAGAGGAGGCCTCACGCTGTAGCCACCGGCCGACGCCCCGCCCTGCAATCGAAGACACTGCCGAGCCCTCCGCAGCGCCGTTCAGGCAAGAACGGCGACGCCACGCCGGCAGGGGCCGCCGCCTCGGGATCCGAGATCCTCCACCGCAGGAGCAGCGAAGGCCTCGCCCGCCACCGTCCGGCGGCAGCGCGGGCTTGCCTGGCGACCACCTCAGGTGGCGACGAGGAGGGAGAGGAGGGGTGGGGGAGGCGGCGCTCGGGAACCCTAGCCGCCGCCCGAGTCGCCCGGTCAGGTGACGCGGGGGCCGAGAGTTGATGAGAATGTGTTTCCATTTCGTGAGGAAAACTATGAATGGAGCCTATTTTCTGTTACACTCTCAATTGCCATGTGTGGATAACTATTGCCGTAAAACAATTAGTTAATGATGTGGGTCGCGGCCCTAGCTGCATGCGTGGAGTGATATGAGAGAAAACGAAAGGTAACAAACACAAGAACGGGAATTAGATCGATCTTTAGCTAAACCTTTTAGCTAGTAGCTTAATTAGGTGCAATGCAACAAGGAGTACCTATCATTGGCTTATTGTGCATACGATACGTGTCGGGCCTGCTTTACAGATAAAGAAGACATGGCCACCAAATAGAAGAATCCATAGGACGCTTCCATCATCGACGTTAAGATCCAAGTAATCACACATGCTACACATTGCGGGTTGCACATTGGATCAAAGTTTCAGCTTCATGCGTTGGAATGGAGGAAAGTGGGACAGTTCATGTATTGATCACACCGGTCTTTCCTCTTCACACCAATTTCCAAATTAAATGTGATGGTGCATTGACTGAGTGAATTTTGTGTGTGTTTCCTGGTATTTAGCTCAAGTTTGAACTAAACAACAGGGAGCACACAAATTTTACACCTAGGCCTTCTTGGATTGCTTCTAATTTACACCCAATCCAAGTTGACCCTAGTCCTACAATGTTTTTTTTTAACCTCCAAACTATGCTTATGGTAAGTAGCAGTAGTAACATTTCTATTCGTACTTACTCCCTCCGTAGCGGTCCAAAATGTCTTATATTAGTTTAAAGAGAAGTACTTTGGAAACTTATAGCATATGTGCGGGTGAAGAAGCCACACTTTGAACTGTTTTGTCGCATGTACAAGCATTCTTTCACATGCACTTAGCTAATGGCCCTGTTTGTTTCGGATTCTGGGACCAGATTCAGCTTTGCCAGTGAAGCTGAATCTGAAATCTGAAACAAACAGCTATTCGAAATCAGCTTTGCCAGTAAAGCTGAATCTAGATTTGGGCCATTTTTAATGCAATTTCCTGAAGCACCTCAAAGTGTACTTCGGTGACGAAGCTGATTCCCAGAATCAGCTTCGGCACTGAAGCGAATTCATGGGTGATTAAAATCCAAGCGAAGTTGAAACAAACAGGGCCATTATGATGTCTGCCGGGCAATGCAATGGGGGAGAAATATTAGGCAGTATTTCTGAAAGTTTCTAAACCTTCATTGTCCTTTTAATGCTAAAAATTATAGTCCAAACAAACAAGCAAACACCAGGTAAACGTGGCGCCAACTGCATGCTGACTAGTGCATTGCTAGGTCGAGCTTAAACAACTTCGGTGCTGCACTGTTCTATCCTTACGAGTGACGCGTACAGCGCCATAAACTAGTTCAGATACCGCCCCGGACAGTTCACAGAGTAGAAGCACGCACCTATAAATATGCCGAAGCAGCCACTGACGCCCACCATCCCCATCATCTCATCGCGACACTAAAGCAGAGCAATCTCTCTCGTCGTCAATGGCCAAGATCCTGCCTCTCGCTGCCGCCGCCTCGCCGTGTTCCTCCGAGGATTACCGGAGCCAGCGGGGCAGGCAGCTGGCGTACACGGTGTGGATGAAGTCGCTGGTGTTCAACGGCAACTGCTGCGCGGTGTACGGCCCCGACGGCGCCGTCGCCTTCCGCGTCGACAACTACGGCTGCAAGGGCGGCCGCCAGGTCTTCTTCATGGGCCGTGCCGGCAACGCCCTCATCAGGATCAGACGCAAGGGATTTGGCGTGTTCAGGAGGTGGGAGGTCTGTCGCTGCGCCCACAACGGCGGCCAGGAGGAGGAGGCCACGCCGTGGTTCAGCGTGCGGCAGGCCGAGAAGGGCGGAGCCGCCATGGCGATGCACGGCGGCGCGGGGACGTGCTACACTATCGACGGGTGCTCTGCCAGTAAGTCGGAGTACAGAGTGCGCGGCGTGGATGGCGCGGTGGTGGCGGAGGTCGCATGGAAGCAGACGCCGGCGGGGGTGGTGCTCGGGGAGGACGTGCTCACGCTGACGGTGGGGCCGGAGGTGGAGCACCTGCTAGCTTTGGGTTTGGTCGTGGTGCGTGGCCTCATGATGTGGAGGAGGGGGGAGCACGGCTGACGATGTTGTTCCCTCGCGTGTTGCAAGCCAGTCTCGGGGCGGACGCGGATTTTTAGAGCTTAGGTTCATGGACACCTTCTATTTATACCCTCCAATATAATTTTGAGATCCGTGCTAGACAACTAACTTACAGTGTATAATATTTTTTTATTGCTTTTAAATAAAACAACATATGAACTTCTAACTTTGCAAGATAGCAAAACATTCTTAATACAATGAGAGAAAAAACTTATAGATTTTTTTGACGGATATTAATATACAAAATGAGATTTTCTTTATTAAAAAATATTATTTTTAATACTTATGATGGAGGAAAAAATCTGAAAGTTTTTCTCTCATTGTAATAAGAATGTTTTGCTATCTTGCAAAAGTTTTAAGTTCATATGTTGTTTTATTTGCGACGAGGATTTTTGGGACATGGTGCCACGCGAGGATGAAATCTGGGCAGTCCATGCATGCTGCAAGATTAGCATTTAATATAGCGAATTAATGAGTACCGAAATGATGCAATGAGTTAATTTGATGAATACGCGTATGTGATAGGCATCTTAAATGGACCGGTGGTCTAGGCACTGGTTGGCATTTAAACGTGTCTGACTCACCTGTTGTACGTCTTGAATGGCACTTAATAAGTGTGGGCCTGCCGTTTTTGCTGTGATTTGTTTTGCCTAAGCTCATTTTGTGTCCGTATAACAAGAGGAGATAGCTCCAGCGGAAAGAGATGTTAACAGGTTAGCCTATCGAGACTCTACTTGATTCTTCTTTTGTTTATTCGCTTCAAGCTGTGCCCTATTCTGCTTCTTTTGTTTATTTGGTTACCGCTTGATCCTTCTTCATCTTGTGCTTCCTGGAACATTTTTGAGTAGTGAGTACTGTGTGGCTTATGTGTTTCCTTAGCTACCCTGCGCAAGTCTCATTGACGCTTATGTTTTGTTTCGATTATAAACTTGTTTTCTCCACACAAATGCAGCAATTAATACTTCCTGGGTATCCTGATGGGCTGCAGGACAATCATGGGTGGATTGATGGGGGTGCAGGCTGGTATTAATTTTCCTTTGTGATTAATTAAATGGCTGTTGGTAGTAGGATATTTATTCCGGGTTAAAAAAATCCATTTGGAGAATAATAATAAAGGAAACCATGGCACTTTCTGGAAATCCTGATCCCTGTTAGCTGCACATCGTTATCTTCTGCATGGCAAGTGCATGCAAGAATTTGTCACTACGTGCAAATTCTGTTCGTTAGTTGGTATCTTGCTCCTCACATGCAAGACTGCAGTGTAGACCCATCGTCAACCTACCATGGCATCAAGCTTTCCCGACAGCCATTCATAATATTGGTGTTGGAGGAGTCAGGGCATCTTCAGTCGTTGGCCCCCCAGGACGCATACAAATCGCTCCCTGAGGGCGAGCCGGCGATACACTTTCGGCTGAGGCGGTTTTGCGATCGTCGCTTCCCAGCTTCAGCGCCAAATTGACCCACTTTGCAGCCCAATTTCGGCGAATAAACGGCTCATATGGGCGAGAATAGGCCCATATTCGGCGTGGTTTCGCCGTGTCTCGGCGTTCAATTATCAACACAATTATTCCTTATCACATCATCACAGAAAAATCAAATACTTCAACAAAATACTACAGCAACAAATAGTTCAATACAAATTATATTGTTCAACAAATAAAAACTCGTATTTCATCACGCGGTGTCCTCCTCCAGCAGCGCTGCGAGCTCTTCCTCCTCATCCGAGTCCATCGCCGAGACAGTCAAAACGCCGAACACCTTGCGCTCGGTGGGCGTGTACCCGCCGTTAAACCGCGCCTCCGTGGCCGGAAACGCCCAAATTCTTGCGGGAGGGCTGCCGCGCGGCCGCTATTTTCCGGCGGGAATGGCTATCTAGCGGAGTAGGCGGCGGCGTCGCCGCCAGATATAGCTAGTGGTGGCCGAGGGCGCTGGGGTGCGAGGCGAGCCTGGGAAGAAAACCTTGACTTTTCCCCGCTGTGTGTGCCAGCGTGCTTTTCCTAGCGCCGAGCCCTAACGGCTCCCAAAGACGCGGAGTTCGGCTGTGACCGCCGGGCGGAAAAAAGGTCCGTCTAGCGATTTTCGCGCGTCTGGCGCGATCGGCCTTTTTTTGCGCCGCCAAAAAGTAACTGGGGGGGGCTGTTGGAGGCGCGGCTGGAGATGCCCTCAGTGAACTATTCTACATCTCTATGTTTTTTCAAAAGAAGCTACATATCTCCATGGTTGGGTTCAACTAGCTATGCAGACGAACAAAGTCGCAAGAATTAGAGCTGCGGGGTGGATAAAGGATGGTCTGCATGTTGCATTTAAAAGATGATGGGTGCCTTCACGTCCTGTCAGCCATTTACAGTAAACGAATGGAGCCAGGCTAAAAAAGTTTATGTTGGTCCCGTCGTTTAAAAACTGACATGCTGTCGTGCCAGAACCCAGTCCACACCGTGTGCTACCTCGCGGGTGGCCGTTGGGGCTAAGATGCTGGCCACGAGCGAGTTCAATGCGTGTGTTGCGTCGCAGGGCACGACTGCATGTGTCAGCTGGGAATACGCGTCTATACCTTTTGCTATACGCAGAGCGGAGATCATTATATGACGGAAGTGTATTTAATTAGCACGAATCGCGCGGCAGCGTGCGGCGTGGATACCGACCGCGCGTGATGGCATGTCCACTCACCATTATTCGGTTTTATTTGAAAGAAACAAAAAAGAAAAAAGTTCTTGCATGAATCGTGATGCAGAGATGGATGGCTAGATAAAAGGGTGCACCTAAGCCTAAGCTTCACAGGATATTTTCCGTCACGGGGCTGCTGCGAGGAGGAACACACATTCTGTGAGTCGGCGGTGCGGCTGCAAACCAACCACCACTGCCTCAATGAGGCTTTTCCATGGCGACACGACTCACGGCGTTCCGAGTGGGAGACATGGGTTTGTGCTGACGTTGCGGGGTCTATGTTGACGTTGTGAGCAAGAGATGCGACACTGATCTTTCCCATGCACATATGGTGGAAACTAGCGAGAAGGGAATTTTATGTAGTGGGTGAGGTGGCCGATAGTACATTTGTGTGTTTATGCAAGCATGCACTTTTGAATTGTAAAAGGAAAGTGCGTGCACTTTTCGGTGTATGAGGGGGCAACCAGGAATATATTACCCAAGTAAGGTAGCCATCTCGTGTAATAAGTCTAATGCAGATTATATGATTAATTTATTTGTGTCTAAAGTAGGTATCTGCCTCACTTCGTCAGTTTAGCTCCGTTGGTCATTGTGCTCGATCATGATAATTATTTTTGTTTGTCCATTGTTAACCTTTTTTTTTTTGTGTTTCCATGGCAAATTATAAAATAAGTTTATCACACTGTATGTAACTAAATACCGCAAACTGAGCACTACCTTTCCTACAGTATCATCAACGTAGTAGAGTTTATGTCACGAACAAAGAGTCAAATTACCAGTACAATATATAATCTAGAAAACCAAACACATATAAAGATTGTACAATCAATGAACAACCATGTTTACTTTCTTTTTTTTATGACTATGGTAAAACCCTCTGAGAAAGGGTAAAAACATACACCAAAAAGAGTCCCAACGTCCTCAGTTTGGGCAAAAACTTTCCAGCTCAGCTAAAAAGGAACTTCCTAGTTTGGAGATGAAACCGCATGAAAACGGAAGAGGTTGCCGTTCGCATGCACGCATCCATCACATGGAGCGGTTCATCTGCATCATACGTTTCTTGATCTTGCAGCAGCACACTATCGGTTATTTTAATAGTCAGAGTCGTTGCGACCAAGTTCTTTTAAGCTCTGGCCGGTTATTTTAGTGCTATCTCAAGAAGCTCTATGTAGGCCAAAAAGGTTGTGCCCAAGTTATTTAAATTAACTTTATAGTTTATGGTATTCTATATGTGTTGTGATGTTTTTGTACAAGTGTACCTTTCCTAAACTTTCTTTTTTCAAAAAGGAGCCAAATCTATTATAAAGGTTCATCTGAAGTACAAAGCACACCACACATAATAATAATTACATCGATGTCCGTAGACCACCAAACGACCAATACCATCGCCTACTCGTGTTAAATACTCCATATTTAATTTTTGATAATCAACTAAGAACTGATAACTTTGTTTTGTGAATATTAAGAACTGATAATCAACTAAGAACTAAGAACAATAATCAACACTTAATAAGGAATTATAAGCAATTGACCAAAAATTATGAGTTGGCTAGTAATCAAGACTTAGCTAGTGAGTTCATATATGGAGGCACGCCAACTATTACTGTGGCATCAATGACTTGGAGTCGTACTTTCATAGGACGCTTGAATCGATGGCTCCAGACCCGGAACAAATGTGATGGATGGCTCTTAGTTGGTGTTGGACGATGTACTAAAACCATCATATGTGCAGCAGTGTTCTTTTGCAAATAAAAACACTAATAATTGTAATAAATTGTGCTGAGGTGATCAAGTTTGCGCCAAAGCTGGAGGGCTAAAACTTGGTTAGCTCTGCCTCACTCTGTTGTTGAGCTCTACTGTTGCGCCATGCCGTATATCCTTCCGCATGCTCTGCTATGAGGGTGGGTCTTTACCTCTCCTACTGCGAGTTGTATGATCGCGGTCGCCTATAGCAAACATGTATTAGCAATGTAAATGTATAGCGTGCCACGTGCTGCATACTTTCATTCTTTTTTTTTAACTTGTGAATATTTTTTTAAACCTTAAAAATATTTTTGAGATACATTAACATTACATATACGATATTTTTCTATAAAACAATTCTGGAAGAAACATAAATCTAATTTATTTTACTCATTTTAGAGATATTTTTTTACAAAAATTGGTCAGAATAGAAAAATGTTAGTCATATATGAAAAAAAATGCTTGACAGCGAATTACAAAATGTACACCATGTAATAAATAATGCACATCATGTAGTAAAAAAGTGTTAATTGTGTATTTCGGAATAACTCATAGTGCAATTCAAAAAGAGTTTTTCATGTAATAAATATTGCTCATGTAGTTAAAAAATCCATGTATTTAAAAACTATCTGTGCAAGTTAGAAATACTTGTGCATTTAATGTTATTCATATATTTTTAAAAAGTGTTCACAAAATTTTTATAAAATGTTCACGTGTTTTGGAGAAGTGTTTTCATATTTTATAAAAATAGTTCGTATTTTCAACAAGAATTAAATGTTCACGCTTTAAAAAAATAAATTTCACATGGCTTCAAAATATCTTAACACTGTTACACAACAATGTTTCATGTACTTTTTTAAAATGTTACCAAACTTTCAGGAAATGTCTAAAATATTTTTCATGCAGCTCTAAAACAATTGCTGTATTTTAACCTCAAAGAATGAAAAAATATAAGTGAAATTAAGATAAATAGGAATAACTGGAAAAAACCACAACATAAAAGGAAGAAAAAAAACAGAATAAAAATAGAAACAAGGACAAAGTGAAACCGAAAAAAAAAGAAAAGCTAAAGGGAAGACATAAACAAAAACACCAAAAACTGGACCCAAGCGAACCTGCCACACACAAACGGCATGCCAAAATACCAAAATCCATAGTCATGGGTATATCTTGGATCACTCCCACTTTCTCAGGTACTAACAACTGGCACACTGCATGCGAGATACTTGTGGCAACCTGGAAGTTTTTCAAAACATAATCTGTCTTTAAAAAGAGAACACTTTTGAAACATAAACATTAAAAAAAAGGGTTACAATTTTTGAATCCTGAACAAATTTTGCACAAACTTTCAAAAAACTTGTTTTTTAAAAAATTGGACATAAATTCAGAAAATGTTCCAGAATTATATAAAATTTTGAGCATTTGAAAATTTTTTCATAAGTTAAAAACTCCTGTTTTCTATTTTGGTCACAAATTGAAAAAAAAATCTTTTTTTTGAAAATGTGTTTGGAACTTTCACCTTCTGTTTACATTTTTTAAATATATTCGCGATTTCAAAAATTGTTCACATTTGTCGAAAGATGTTCGGAATTCCAAAAGTTCTTCACATGTTTAAAAAAATGATTGGATTTTCAAAAATTATCCACATTTTCCAAAAAAAGTATTTTCGGAATTTCATAAATTTTTTTGCTTTCAAAAATATTTGGCGTTTCCAAATTGTTCACTTTTCTTTTTCAAGAAATGTTTCATTTTTTAAAATGTTCAGATATGAAAGATCATGTCTGTTCTTATTGATGTCGTGTTGATTATCATCATGAGCAGCCTTTAGGTGAGTGGCTATCCCGAGTTCGAGTATTGTTAAGCACTCTTGTTAGCGTAATTTTTCGTCTCTAGTTATAGAAGACAATTGGCTTTGTGTAGTTTACAAACTGTTTATTGTCATTATGAAAATATTAAAGAACTATTGTCATTATGAAAATGAAAAAATAAAGAAAAAAAGAGAATGCAAGCGACTGTGCAAATGGACCAACCCAATTTGTCCTAATGTCCAGCCAGTCGGTCAGCGATCCTAGGATTTGACATGCCACATCAGCAAATACCAGCCAAACACCCTCAAGATTTAGAATAGACCGGGATAAGAAAGTTGGTGTGCTGATTTCATGGATCATAAGTTCAGGGATTGATTTAGCTTTCGTCTAGTTCAAGGTTTGTTTTTGACTTTTTCCTAAAGTTTTCAATAAATGCCGTCCTGGTCATGGGCGGATTTAGGCCCTAGGCAGCCCAGGCCATTGCCTGGGGCGTGGGGAATTTCCTCAGCCTATATTTTAAAAAATATACAGTTCGGCCTGGGGTGCAGCCCAGTTCAAAGCCCAGGCAGCCCAGGCCAACTGGCCCAGCCGCCCTGGTCGACTCCCTCGCACGGCAGACGCGCAAGACGCAACCCCATCCGTAGCAGCCTGTTCTTCCCTCGATCCCCGATTTGGCCGTCTCGAGCCTGGACGAACCCTAGGCGCCTGCCGCCGCCACTCGGCTCCCCACTTCCCCCCGTCCGGCAGCGCCCCACGTCTCCGCCCTTCCCGCCTTCTTCGTGCGGCAGCGCCCCACGTCTTCGCCCTTCCCGCCTTCTTCGTGCGGCAGCGCCCCCGGCTCCCCCCTTCCAGCCTTCCATCTAGGTTGCGCCGCTACCGGGCTGCTATCCTGCCTGCTGTCCGACGAGGTGGTCCTAAAAAATCAGCCGTGCTACCCTGCACAAATGTACTGGTTTGATATTGATGGCTTGATGCCCATGTGATGCCACTATTTTTGTTTCCAGATGCCACATTGCCACTGTTTGATGATGATTTTAGTTGCTAGATGCCATAGTTTGTTAGATGTGGAAACCGATTTAGACATTGAGTAACTTTTGTTTCTATAAGATTTTACAGGAAGACAAGATCAGCATGATAGTGCTTATAATAAATCTAGGCAACATTATGAGGATTTAAAAAATCAAAGACAAAGTCGGTGACATGTGTTTGATAGGGGTTCTCAGAAGCAAGAAGACGAATACAAAGCTGGTCTCTTGATTATATTGGGTATTTTCAAATTGTTGATACTACAAGCTATTGTTTTTCATGGTCATGATAAGTCTACTAGCTCAATGAATAAGGGTAACTTTAAAGAGTTGATGGATTTGTTCACAAAGAAAGACCCGAAGATGGAAAAAATATTTGGCGATGCAAGAGATAACCATAAACTGACTTCACATAAGATACAATTGGATTTATGCAAGGCTTGTGCACAAGAGACCATCAAAGTCATCGAGGAGATTGTAATTTGCACTACTTGTTGATGAGTCGAGAGATGCTTCTATGAAGGAGAAAATGGCTATGTGTTTGAGGTCAGTACCTTTGCTCGTATTGTATGTAGGTATCTTGCTCATTTGTCTTATGTACCACCATAGTTTTATATATTAATCATGCTCATTTGTCTTATGTAAGTATCTTAGCAAACGAGGGGAGGTGATTGAGAGACTCATGACAGTTGAGCATGTTCCCGACACGAGAGCAACTTCACTGAAGGTAGCTTTGGATGGTATGTTTGGTATCAATCTTTGTATCATCTATATATATGGTATATATATTGTCCTTTGATTTGTCTTGCTTTATTAGTTGACACATCATGAAACAAATGATGTCACTGAATATTATGTTTGGTTTCTTATTAGTTATGCAACATAGATTGACTTTTGTATGCCTTGAAACTGGAGTTTTTTGGGGTGTACTTTTTAGCCCTTAGTTTCTCGCCTGGGGCGTCAGCCAATCCTGGGTCCGCCACTGGTCCTGGTGGAGGAAGCGAGCAATGAGAGACCAATGCAGTGTTTGTGTGGGATCACATAGAGGAGGGCCATTGCCACAATGGGGGGAATATTTAGTGCACCCAGCCATCTTGTGCTACCTATACACCTAGTTAATAAAACCCAGTTTATGAATGTCAAAAAATTCCGAACAAAAAGTAAGCTGTACTAGCAACAAGAGTCCGTCATACTACAAAATTTGAGATCCAAATTGTAAACGTAGCATTAGAAAAAAAGAGAGAGAAATTCACCGATGATATAGAAAATGGGCAGAATTCAAGGCCCTGTTGCACTAGCTACTATTCATGGCGTGATTTGTCTTTTCTGTTTCTACTTCATCCGTCTGAAAAAGCTTGTCCCTCAAATGGATGTATCTAGCACTAACTTTGTGCTAGATACATCCATTTGAGGGACAAACTTGGGACAAGCTCTTTCTGACGGAGGGAGTACCTATCTATTTTGAATTTAATTCTAAAAGTTTATACTACGGTAGATATGTGTCATACTAATGATGTATACTACGCAACCTTCTTCTTGTAGACTCGTATTGGGCCTCCAAGCGCAGTGTTTTGGAGGGCAGTAGCAAATTTCCCTCAAGTGGAGGACCTAAGGTTTATCAATCCGTGGGAGGCGTAGGATGAAGATGGTCTCTCTCAAACAACCCTGTAACCAAATAACAAAGAGTCTCTTGTGTCCTCAGCATACCCAATACAACGGTAAATTGTATAGGTGCACTTGTTTGGCGAGAGATGGTGATACAAGTGTAATATGAATAGTAGATATAGGTTTTTGTAATATGAAAATATAAAAACAGCAAGGAAGCAAGTAACAAAAGTGAGCAAAAATGGTATTGCAATGCTTGGAAACAAGGCATAGGGTTCATACTTTCACTAGTGCAAATTCTCTCAACAATGATAACATAATTAAATCATATGAAAATCCCTCAACGTGCAACAAAGAATCACTCCAAATTTCTATCGAAGAACGTAGGACGAAAACATGCATCAACCCCTATGCAAAGATTACCTCAGTGTCACCTCGGGAATCTGCCAGTTAAGTGCCAAAACATACATGAAGTGAATCAATAGAACATCCCATTGTCACCACAGATATCCCATCGCAAGACATACATCAAGCGTTCACAAATCCAACATAACAAAACCTCAAAGAGCAAGATTCAATTCATCACAAGAAGGTAGAGGGGGAGAAACACCATATGATTCAACTATAGTAACAATGCTCGCGGTACAAAAAGATCGTGCCAAATCAAAAACATGAGAGAGAGAGAGATCAAACACATAGTTACTGGTACATACCCTCAGCCCCGAGGATGAACTACTCCCTCCTCGTCATGGACACCGCCGGGATGATGAAGATGGCCTCTAGTGATGGTTTCCCCCTCCGGCAGGGTGCCGGAACGGGCTCCCGATTAGTTTTTCATGGTTACAGAGGCTTGCTACGGTGGAACTTCCGATTTAGGTTTCCTTTCGGGGGTTTCTATATTTCTAGGAATTTTTGGCGTCGGAAACAAGTCAGGGGGGGGGGGTCCTGAGGAGCCCACAAGCTAGGGGACGCGCCCTAGGGGGGGTGCCCCTAGGCTTGTGGTCACCTCGGTGAAGGAAATATGCCCTAGAGGCAATAATAAAGTTTTTATTTATATTTCCTTATATCATGATAAATGTTTATTATTCATGCTAGAATTGTATTAACCGAAAACTTAGTACATGTGTGAATACATAGACAAACAGACTGTCCCTAGTATGCCTTTACTTGACTAGCTCGTTAATCAAAGATGGTTAAGTTTCCTAGCCATAGACATGCGTTGTCATTTGATGAACGGGGTCACATCATTAGAGAATGATGTGATGGACAAGACCCATCCGTTAGCTTAGCACTATGATCGTTTAGTTTATTGCTATTGCTTTCTTCATGACTTATACATGTTCCTATGACTATGAGATTATGCAACTCCCGAATACCGGAGGAACACTTAGTGTGCTATCAAACGTCACAACGTAATTGGGTGATTATAAAGATGCTCTACAGGTGTCTCCGATGGTGTTTGTTGAGTTGGCATATATCGAGATTAGGATTTGTCACTCCATGTTTCGGAGAGGTATCTCTAGGCCCTCTTGGTAATGCTCATCACTATAAGTCTTGCAAGCAATGTGACTAATGAGTTAGTTGCAGGATGATGCATTACGGAACGAGTAAAGAGACTTGCTGGTAACGAGATTGAACTAGGTATGATGATACCGAAGATCGAATCTCGGGCAAGTAACATACCGATGACAAAGGGAACAATGTATGTTGTTATGCGGTTTGACCAATAAAGATCTTCGTAGAATATGTAGGAGCCAATATGAGCATCCAGGTTCCGCTATTGGTTATTGACCGAAGATGTGTCTCGGTCATGTCTACATAGTTCTCGAACCCGTAGGGTCCGCACGCTTAACGTTCGATGACGATTTGTAGTATGAGTTATGTGATTTGATGACCGAAGTTTGTTTGGAGTCCCGGATGAGATCACGGATATGACGAGGAGTCTTGAAATGGTCAAGACGTAAAGATCGATATATTCGAAGGCTATATTCTGACATCGGAAAGGTTCCGAGTGATTCGGGTATTTTCCGGAGTACCGGAGAGTTACGGGAATTCACCGGGGGAAGTAGTGGGCCTTAATGGGCCATACGGGAAAGGAGAAAAAGGCCTCAAGGGTTCCCCCCCCCCCCATGGCAAGTCCGAATTGGACTAGGGAGGGGGCGGCGCCTGAGGGAGTCCTGGATTAGGGGGTATCTGGGCAGCCGGACTGTATACGTCGTCCGGACTATGAAAGCGTGAAGATACAAGACTCAAGACTTCGACCTGTGTCCGGATGGGACTTTCCTTGGAGTGGAAGGCAAGCTTGGCGATCCGGATATTATATTTCCTTCCTTGTAACCGACTCCATGTAAACCCTAGCCCTCTCCGGTGCCTATATAAACCGAGAGGTTGGTCCTTAGTAGGCCGATCACAATTACAATCATACCATCATAGGCTAGCTTCTAGGGTTTAGCCTCTACAATATCGTGGTAGATCTACTCTTGTACTACCCATATCTTCAATATTAATCAAGCAAGAAGTAGGGTTTTACTTCCGTCGAGAGGGCCTGAACCTGGGTAAACATCTGTGTCCCTTGCTTCCTGTTACCATAAGCCTTGACGCACAGATCGGGACCCCCTACCCGAGATCCGCCGGTTTTGACACCGACATTGGTGCTTTCATTGAGAGTTCCTCTGTGCCGTCGCTACAGGGCTCGATGGCTCCTCCAGTCATCGTCAACAACACGATCCCGGGTGAGACCTTTCTCCCCGGACAGATCTTCGTGTTCGGCGGCTTCGCTCTGCGGGCCAACTCGCTTGGCCATCTGGAGCAGATCGACAGCTATGCCCCTGGCCACCAGATCAGGTTCGGAAACCTGAACTACACGGCGGACATCCGCGGAGACTTGATCTTCGATGGATTTGGGCCTATGCCAGGAGCACCGAACATTCACGACGAGCACGGCTTAGACCTGCCGTCAGACGAAGCTCGGGGTATCACCCCCGTAGTATCCCCGGACCTAAATCCGGAGCAGGCTCCGATGCCTAAGGACGGAGGGATGGACCCCGCCCCGTAGGTCGCGCACTCATCGGCGATGGAGCCAAACACGGGTCTTACCTCTGTGGTGACCTGTGACTCCGGACCCTTGGATTCGTATCCGGACGAGAGTTCCAGTCCGCGCACTCCCGAGCCAGCCGAGCCAGGTTGGGCTCCGGTAATGGAGTTCACCGCTGCGGATATCTTCCAGCACTCGCCCTTTGGCGACATGCTGGACTCATTAAAGTCTCTCTCTTTGTCAGGAGGCTCGGGGCCGAACTATGTCCGGCTCGAGTGGAAGCAGGCGATGAAGGAATTCGTTGCCCACCCACCACCCACTTCATTGCCACGGTCGATGATTTAACCGAGGTACTGGATTTCGACTCCGAAGACATCGACGGTATGGACGACGATGCAGGAGAAGAACACGAACCACCGCTCACTGGGCGGTGGACGGCCACCTCTTCCTGGACACTCCGAACGAAACAAATGGCGATGAGACAACGGAGGATAAAACCTCAGGGAAAAAAGCAAAGAATGGGCGTCGTCAGCGCCACTCCAAACCCCGCCATAGTAATACCGGCCCAGGAGACAAAAACAATCTGAATGGTGCCGAAGAAGAATATAACCCTGATCAGCCCGCCTTCGAGCAGGCCGAACAGGAGGATGAGCAGGTCAGCCCAGAAGAATAGGCGACAGACGAATACCCAGAGGAGGACAGCTGCATCCCCCCCTCCGAAGACGAGATTAGCCTCGGCGACGACGAGTTCAACGTGCATGAGGATCCCGTAGAGCAGGAGCGTTTCAAGCGTCGGCTTATAGCCACTGCGAGGAGCCTGAAAAAGAAGCAGCAGCAACTCCAAGCTGATCAAGACCTGCTCACAGATAGATGGATCGAAGTCCTGGCAGCCGAGGAATACGGACTCGAGCACCATATGGCTGACTGGCCACCTCGTGGCCGGGATAAAACGGCATATCAGTCCGCATACCAGCCAACACCCCCACGCGAACATACTATGGCTCGGGGCAACAAAACAGAACAGTCAAGATCGATCTACGGATCGCGGGGGCGCGCCTCGGCACGCGACGACGACCGTCAGGCCGGATACACCTTCAGCAAGTCCGGCCAGGCCGAATATAGCCACCCAGAGCAATTCGACCTACGTAGCCACATAGCCCGGCACAGAGGCGCCGCACACCCCATGTGCTTCACTGACGAAGTAATGGATCATGAATTCCCAGAAGGGTTTAAACCCGTAAACATCGAATCATACGATGGCACGACAGACCCCGCGGTATGGATCGAAGATTTCCTTCTCCACATTCACATGGCCCACGGAGACGATTTACATGCCATCAATTATCTTCCCATTAAGCTCAAAGGACCAGCCCGACACTGGCTAAACAGCCTGCTAGCAAATTCCATTGGCAGTTGGGAAACCTGGAAGACGCATTCCTCGACAACTTCCAGGGCACATATGTGTGACCACCAGACGCTGATGACCTGAGCCACATTACTCAACAACCCGGAGAGTCAGCTAGGAAATTCTGGACTCGGTTCCTAACCAAAGAGAACCAAATAGTCGACTGTCCGGACGCCGAAGCCCTGGCGGATTTTAAGCATAATATCTGTGACGAGTGGCTCGCTCGACACCTCAGCCAGGAAAAACCCAAGTCCATGGCAGCTCTCACAACACTAATGACCCGCTTTTGCGCGGGCGAGGACAGCTGGTTGGCTCGTAGCAGCACTACGCCACATTCTGGCACTTCGGATGGCCGCGACAATAACGGCAAGCCACAGCGTAACAGACATAAGCGACGAAACAATGAAGACAGCACTGAAGACACGGCAGTCAATGCTGGATTCAGCGGATCCAAGCCCGGTCAGCGGAAGAAGCCGTTCAAAAGAAATAATCAGGGACCGTCCAGTCTGGACCGCATACTGGAGCGCTCGTGCCAAATTCATGGCACCCCGGACAAGCCAGCCAACCACACCAATAGAGATTGCTGGGTATTCAAACAGGCCGGCAAAATAAATGCTGGAGACAAGGACAAGGGGCTGCACAGCGACGATGACGAGGAGCCCCGATGTCCGAACACGGGGGGACAGAAGAAATTTCCCCCCCAGGTGAAAACGGTAAACATGATCTATGCCACGCACATCCCCAAGCGGGAACGGAAGCGGGCACTAAGGGACGTCTATGCGATGGAGCCAGTCGCCCCCAAATTCAACCCATGGTCAGCTTGCACGATCACCTTTGATCGTAGGGATCACCCTACCAGCATCCGTCACGGCGGCTCGGCCGCATTGGTCCTAGACCCAATCATTGACGGATTCCACCTCATGCGCGTCCTTATGCACGGTGGCAGCAGCCTGAACCTGCTATATCAGGACACAGTGCGCAAAATGGGCATTGACCCTTGAAGGATCAAGGCCACCAAAACCACCTTTAAAGGTGTGATTCCTGGAGTAGAGGCCCGTTGCACGGGCTCTCTAACATTGGAAGTGGTCTTCGGATCTCCAGATAACTTCCGAAGTGAAGAGTTAATCTTCGACATCGTCCCTTTCCGTAGTGGTTACCATGCACTGCTCGGACGAACCACATTCGCTAGATTCAATGCGGTACCACACTACGCATACCTCAAGCTCAAGACGTCAGGACCAGGCGGGGTCATTATAGTGAACGGAAACACGGACCGCTCTCTCCGAACAGAAGAACATACTGCAGCCCTCGCGGCGGAAGTACAATGCGGCCTTCTTCGACAAACCAATCCGGGCACCGTCAAGAGAGTCCAGAACACCCCGCAACAGGATCATCAAGCACGCCAAGAGCGCGACTAGCAGTTCGGCCTCCACTTAAGCCCCATCCAAGCAGCATTCGTGCCACGCGTACACAATTACGCACTCAAGATACCATGGGCGTAGGCGGAGGCGCAACAACGACTCAGTCAAAAAAGCGGGATAACCGCCACATACCTTCATAACCTGTCCTTCTTCTTTTTCAGGACAGTGCTTTAGAGCAGCCTCTTCAGAAGAGCCGGATTGTCGGACTTACATAGGAGAGAAAACCAAGGAGGCAACATGCTTCGCGCACATAAGGAAACCCAGGTGGAATCTATTTACGATCGTTATACCTGTTTTATATATCCATACGCGGCCTACCTCCGGATAGGAAAAGTTAAATAGTCCTATTTATCTCCGCTTAATGCATTCATTGTAAACATACGCTTAAACGTATTTTCATCAATGGGAGATTATATATAGCGTCAGCTCATTATTGTTATTTGAACATTTTTCTTATAAATGTTTCTTTGATATTGCACCCGTACACTTCGGTACGGTCCGTTTGCCAGGGGGCTTCCTATGGTGCCCCATTCTACGGCAGCTAAAGTCCGAACACTTTATACAGTGCGGCACCCCGAACTTATAGCACTCTATGCATCAGCTCCGAATCATGTCTTGGTTCAACAGTTGGGTTAGCCCGGCTCCCTTGTTTTGGTACCTTACGTTCTGTTATATCGGCTAAGGTAGCGCAGGGAGAACTACTGCGATTGTGTCCCGGTTCTTCCGAACGAGCACCTCAGTAGAGAAAGCAGAAAACTGACTGGCATGATGTGGCGAGAGCTGGTCGCTGTTCGAGAGGTCTTAAAATCCTTAAAGATTTTCCGCTTTAAGCGATAAATCGGCTTCGTCCGATCTAGGTGTATATAGCGCCCCAATTCGGCCTTCCAGATTCTAGGGGCTTCGCCGAAATTTAAAATTGTATACTTCTATGGCTAAGTGAAAGTTATAAAGCCGAATAGTCCGATTGCCTTGTTCGCTGCGCCGGATACCTCCTTAAGGGACCAAACATTTGGATAAAGAGGATCCGGTTTTTTCCGGGAACACCCCGGCACTAGTTGCGTGGGGGCGGAAGCCGACGACTGGCCTACTTTCAGTATTCTATAAACAGCCGCACAGAAGGTAATATTTTAAATCAAACAGTGCTGCATAGCACAATTAACTTCATCTTTAAATTACAACAGCGGCAGAGGTACATTTAGTCAAAGATCTTGTCCTTGGAACACTCATCGGCCACGAGACGAGATACTTTCATAACGCCATCATAATACTTCTCGGGACGGCGATGCTCCTTGCCCTCTGGTGGACCGTCCTTCACCAGCTTCTCCGCGTCCAGCTTGCCCCTATGCACCTTCGCGCGGGCAAAGGCCCGGCGGGCACCCTCGATGCAAACGGATCGCTTGATTACTTCAAGCCGCGGACAGGCATTCACCATCCGCTTGATCATGCCGAAGTAGCTAGTGGGCAGGGGCTCACCAGGCCACATCCGGACTATGAAATCTTTCATAGCCACTTTGGCCGACACAGGAGTTCGACCAACTGCTTTAGTTGATCACTCAGAGGCGTTGGGTGTTCGGCCCCAACATATTGGGACCAGAACAGCTTCTCCGTTGAGCTCCCCTCTTGGGCATGGTAGAACTCCGCGGCATCTGATACGCTGCATGGCAGATCTGCGGATGCCCCTGGAGAGCTCCGAATTCGAGTAAGTAAAATAAACGCCTCCTCCACATGTTTGCTTTGCACAAAGAATTTCTTACCCGCTGCTATCTTTTTGGCCTCCTGGATCTCCTGTTGTGCCTCCTCGGCTTCGGCCTTGGCGTCTCTCATATTCACAAGGGCCTTTGCAAGCTCGGCCTCTTTCGTCTTCAGATCATGCTCCACAGACTCGAACTTCTTGCCGAGGTCCTGGAGCTCTTGATGTACCTCGTCCACTCTAGCACTTTGCTTCTCGCGCTCTCTGCATTCCAAGGCCGCCTTGTCTTCGGCCTCGGATAGCGCTTTCTTCAGGGACGCCACTGCGGCGGTAGACCCTGTCACACAGTCACGACGCTTTGCCGTTAGACTAAACAATTTTATCTATCTTTATATACTTTCGAGCGGAGAATTACTCACCTTTGCTCTCTTCGAGTTGCCTCTTCATGAGGTCGAGCTCTCCCTGCGCCTGCTCCAGGTGCCGCTTTAGTTCGGCAACCTCGGCTGTACGGGCAGCAGCGGCAAGCAACACGGCTTGCTTAGTCACATAAACACTTATTAGACTCCTGCGGATTGTAATTGACCCTCCGTTTGGCTTTTCTTTCCGAACACCAAACAGAGTATCAGGGGCTACTACCTATCGGGTGGTAATTTCACACATTTTTATTACTTACCTCGAAGCCCGTTAGGAGGCTTGTGCAGGCTTCGGTTAGTCCGCTTTTGGCGGACATAACCTTTTGAATCACCACACTCATAAGAGTACGGTGCTCTTCATCTATGGAAGCGCCTCGAAGCGCTCCCACCAGACTGTCCGGCTCCGCTGGCGCGACGGAAGTCCTCGGCACGGACGGCTCGCCCTCCCTAACGAGGGGCTGCCCGCCTAAGTCTGGAACCGTCGAAGGTTCCAGAGCAGTGTTCGGTCGAGAGTCCGCCTTGTTGCGGCTCTCATCGACGCGATCCGCGGGGATCTTGAAACCCGCATGTCCGACATTTGGAATTCCGCCTTGGGGCGTCTCCAGGGTCAGCTCCCCCTGCTCGGGGAACCTTCGGGACAACACCTCTGTGTCATCCACAGGCTGAGGAGTGGTGGCCGTCGGGGGCGAGTTCATATCTGAAGCGCTCAGAGACCCATCCAAAGACGACACCTCCGGATGAGCCCGGGCCGGACTGCATAAATGATCGGTGTTATTAAAAAATTATGAAGTGAAATCACGGTAGAGTGTGGACACTTACGATCGCGCCAGGGGCTTCCCCCTGGGCAGCCACCCTTCCTCGCTATGAGCGGCCGTGGTGGAGTAGTCCGGAAGGGACATCTTTCCCTTCTTGGGCTTCCTAGCCTCCCCCTCCGGGGCGACTTTCCTCTTTTTCTCCTCCCCAGTACGGGGAGGTAGAGTTTCTTCTTGCTTCCCCCCGCCTCCACGGGAGGAATCTATTTCGTCGTCATCGGACGATGTGGGTATGACGGCCTTGCGTCGAGGGCCTCTCCCGGCCCCACGGCCCGTCTCCTCGGGCCTCTCATCCTTTCCGGATGGGGCAGCTTCTTCTTCTTCTTATTCCTCCTCTTCGGGGGAGGAGTGTGCCTCGTCGTCTTCGGACGAGGCTTCCGGCACAACCTTACGCCGGAGACCCTTCCTGGTCCCCGGGGCCTTCTTTTCGGCCTTCTTCTCCGGTGCCTTGTAGGGCGCCGGGATCAGCATCTCTGTCAAGAGATCATTAGTTGGATCTTCTGGCAACGGAGCCGGACAGTCAATCTGCTCCGCTGTCTCCACGTAGTCCTGATCAAATATATACAAATACTTAAGGCTCCCCCATGGATGTATTAAGAAAAACCGAATCCGGTGGCAGTCCTAAAACTCATCGGACGCGGGGGCCGCGCTGCATGAAGTCCACAGTCCTCGGATGTGGGAGGAGGTACTTCGGAGGCCTTAAACAACTCCTTCCACGCGTCTTTGTGCTTCATGCCATAGAGCCTCTGAAGCGTCTGGTGTTCGGCCGGGACGAACTCCCACAGATTGAATGCCCGCCTTTGGCACGGCAGAATCCGGCGAACGAGCATGACCTGGATCACGTTGACAAACTTAATGTTCTTGTCTTTCATGCTCTTGATGCAGGTTTGGAGTCCGGTCAGCTCTGTAGGTTCACCCCAAGTCAGGCCCCTCCTCTCCCAGGAGGTGAGCCGCATGGGGGCTCCGGATCGAAACTCGGGGGCCGCTGCCCAGTTGGCGCCGCGCGGCTCGGTGATGTAGAACCACCCCGATTTCCACCCTTTTACGGTCTCCGCAAAGGAGACGTCCAGCCATGTGACGTTAGGCATCTTGCCCACCATGGCCCCTCCGCACTCCGCTTGCTGGCCGGGTATAATCTTCGGCTTCACGCAGAAGATTTGAGGCCACAAGCCGAAGTGAGGCCGGATGCGGAGGAAAGCCTCGCATACGACGATGAACGCCGAGATGTTGAGGACGAAATTCAGGGCTAGATCATGGAAATCTAGCCCGTAGTAGAACATGAGCCCGCGGACAAAGGGGTGAAGTGGAAACCCCAGTCCACGGACGAAGTGGGCGACGAACACGACCCTCTCATGAGGTCCCGGGGTCGGAATGACCTGCCCAACGTCTGGTAGCCGGTGCGCTATGTCTGCGGCCAAGTATCCGGCCGCCTGAAGATTTGTGATGTGCTTCTCCTTGACGGTGGATGCCACCCACTTGCCTCCTGCTCCGGACATGTTTAGCTGTGCGGAGAAGACTTGGGCTTGGGTGCTGGAGCTCGAGGGGGCAAGAGTGGGAAAAGGAGGAAGAAGGCGTGGGTAAAAATGGGGAAATCTTATCCCTTTATAGAGGCGACGAAAGCGGTGCGCCTCCCCACTTGCCCGTTGAGAATCGCTTGCTTCCCAAGCGCCACGATTGATGATGTGGTGGGATTACCCGTACCCGTATTGATGAGAATCCCGTGATAAGGGGACACGATCTCTGCTTTGACAAGACGTGTCAAGGAAACCGCCTCGCAATATGCGCTGTGGCTGGTTGTGGGAAAACGGTTCGAATAATGACCCGGCCGTAATGACACGTTGCGTTGCCTAAAAAGTTGTTAGCAGATTGCATTTGTGAAATACCATTCTCTCTACGGTGGCATATGAAGATCATTTTGTGGATCCGGACACGGTTAAAGTGTTCGATAACTACTTTCGAGTATTCGGAGGAGGAACCCGCCCTGCAATGCCGAAGACAAGATCGCGCTACCGGACTCATCGTCATTGAAGCCTGGTTCAGGAGACTCTTGAGGAGTCCTGGATTAGGGGGTATCCGGGCAGCTGGACTGTATACATCGTCCGGACTATGGAAGCTTGAAGATACAAGACTCAAGACTTCGACCCGTGTCTGGACGGGACTTTCCTTGGCTTGGAAGGCAAGCTTGGCGATCCGGATATTATATTTCCTTCCTTGTAACCGACTCCATGTAAACCCTAGCCCTCTCCTGTGTCTATATAAACCGGAGAGGTTGGTCCTTAGAAGGCCGATCACAATTACAATCATACCATCATAGGCTAGCTTCTAGGGTTTAGCCTCTACGATCTTGTGGTAGATCTACTCTTGTATTGCCCATATCTTCAATATTAATCAAGCAGGAAGTAGGGTTTTACCTCCATCGAGAGGGCCTGAACCTGGGTAAACATCTGTGTCCCTTGCTTCCTGTTACCATCAGCCTTGATGCACAGATCGGGACCCCCTACCCGAGATCCGCCGGTTTTGACACCGACAGCGCCCCCCTCTCTTTCCTTCTCCCTCTCCTACTCCTTCCCTCTCTCCCCTCTTAGAAAAGGAAGGGGACTCCAACTAGGATTGGGAATCCTAGTCGGACTCCCTCTATAGGCGCGCCCCTCCTAGGCCGGCCTCCTCTTCCCCCCTCATTTATGTACGTGGGCAGGGGCACCTCAAAGGCACTCGAAGATTTGTCTTAGCCGTGTGTGGTGCCCCCCTCCACAGTTACACACCTCGGTCATATCGTCGTAGTTCTTAGGCGAAGCCCTGCGCCGGTAACTTCGTCATCACGCGATCGTGCTTACGAAACTCTCCCTCGTCCTCAACTGGATCACGAGCTCGAGGGACGTCATCGAGCTGAACGTGTGCTGAACGCAGAGGTGCCGTACGTTGGGTGCTTGGATCGGTTGGATCGCGAAGACGTTTGACTACATCAACCGCATTACTAAACGCTTCCGCTTTCGGTCTACGAGGGTACGTGAACACACTCTCCCCACTCGTTGCTATGCTTCTCCTAGATAGATCTTGCGTGATCATAGGAATTTTTTTGAAATACTACGTTCCCCAACAGTGGCATCCGAGCCAGGTCTATGCGTAGATGTTATATGCACGAGTAGAACACAAAGGAGTTGTGGGCGTGAGTATATACATATTGCTTGCCGTCACTAGTTGTTTCTTGATTCGGCGGTATTGTTGGATGAAGCGGCCTGGACCGACATTACATGACTGCGTTCATGAGACTGGTTCTACCGACGTGCTTTGCACACAGGTGGCTGGCGGGTGTCTGTTTCTCCAACTTTAGTTGAATCGGATTCAATCAACAGGGTTCTTTCTGAAGATCAAAAAGCAATCACTATACCACGTTGTGGTTTTGATGCGTAGGTAAGAACGGTTCTTGCTAGAAGCCAGTAGCAACCACGTAAAACTTGCAACAACAAAGTAGAGGACGTCTAACTTGTTTTTGCAGGGCTTGCTGTGATGTGATATGGTCAAGGCGTGATGATATATAAATTGTTGTATGAGATGATCATGTTTTGTAATAGTTATCGGCAACTGGCAGGAGCCATATGGTTGTCGCTTTATTGTATGAAATGCAATCACCATGTAATTTCTTTACTTTATCACTAAGCGGTAGCGATAGTCGTAGAAGCAATAGTTGGCGAGACGACAACGATTCTTCGATGGAGATCAAGGTGTCAAGCCGGTGACGATGATGATCATGACGGTGCTTTGGAGATGGAGATCAAAGGCACAATATGATGATGGCCATATCATATCACTTATTTGATTGCATGTGATGTTTATCTTTTTATGCATCTTATTTTTCTTAGTACGACGGTAGCATTATAAGATGATCTTTCACTAAATTTTAAGGTATAAGTGTTCTCCCTGAGTATGCACCGTTGCGACAGTTCGTCGTGCCGAGACACCACGTGATGATCGAGTGTGATAAGCTCTACGTTCACATACAACGGGTGCAAGCCAGTTTTGCACACGCAGAATACTCGGGTTAAACTTGACGAGCCTAGCATATGCAGATATGGCCTCGGAACACTGAGACCGAAAGTTGAGCGTGAATCATATTGTAGATATGCTCAACATAGTGATGTTCACCATTGGAAACTACTCCATCTCACGTGATGATCGGACATGGTTTAGTTGATATGGATCACGTGATCACTTAGATGATTAGAGGGATGTATATCTAAGTGGGAGTTCTTAAGTAATATGATTAATTGAACTTTAATTTATCATGAACTTAGTACCTGATAGTATTTTACATATATATGTTGTAGATCAATAGCTCGTGATGTAGCTCCCCGTTTATTTTTGATATGTTCCTAGAGAAAAACTATGTTGAAAGATGATAGTAGCAATGATGGGACTAGGTCTGTGATCTGAGGATTATCCTCATTGCTGCACAGAAGAATTATGTCCTTAATGCACCGCTAGGTGACAGACCTATTGCAGGAGCAGATGCACACATTATGAACGTTTAACAAAGCTCGGTATGATGACTACTTAATAGTTTAGTGCACCATGCTTTACGGCTTAGAACCGGGAATTCAAAAACGTTTTGAACTTCACGGAGCATATAAGATGTTTTAAGAGTTGAAATTGGTATTTCATACGCATGCCCGTGTCGAGAGGTAGGAGACCTCTGACAGTACTTTGCCTACAAGATGGAGGATAATAGCTCAGCCAGTGAGCATGTGCTCAGATTTTCTAGGTACCACAATTGCTTGAATCAAGTGGGAGTTAGAGCGTGTTTGGTTGTTGTCCTCACAAAAAGTTGCCTGGCCTGGAGGGGTCCCTGAAGTCTGCCTGGACCTTGTTTGGTTGTTGCCTGGTATTTTCTCTGCTAGCCTGGCCTGGACGGATGATTAGCCTGGCCAACATGCAGGCATACAATTAGCCTGACCCAGGCGACCGGGAAGGTAAGCCTAGACACAAAAATCAAGGTGCCTGGCGAATGCAAACAAGGGACTGGAGTAATTAAAGAACTCTGACGCAGCATAGTACTATTTTAATAATCCTTCACGTGCAGGGAGGAAACCAAACGCCTTCAGCTCAGGCAGCCTGGTCAGGCCAAAATCGTTCGCTTTTCAGGCGCAAGTCAGGCAACTATTTTTGCCTGGCGCCGAGACCAGGTCACGAACCAAACGCACTCTTAATCTTCCAGATAAGATAGTAATTGACAAAATTCTCTAGTCACTATCACCAAGTTACTAGAACTTAGTGATGAACTATAATATGCAAGGGATGATGAAAGTAATTCCCAAGCTCTTCGCAATGCTGAAATCGGTGAAGGTAGAAATCAAGAAAAGCATCAAGTGTTGATGGTTTAAAAAAACCACTAGTTTCAAGTAAAAGGGCATGGGAAAGAAAGGGAACTTCAAGAAGAATGGCAAGCAAGCTGCCACTCCCATGAAGAAGCCCAAAGCTAGACCCAAGCCTGAAACTGAGTGCTTCTACTGCAAAGGAAATGGTCACCGAAAGTGGAATTACCCTAGATACTTGGCGGATAAGAAGGATGGCAAAGTGAACAAAGGTATTTTTAATATACATGTTATTGATGTGTACTTTACTAGTGTTTATAGCGACCCCTCGGTATTTGATACTGGTTCAGTTGCTAAGAGTAGTAACTCGAAATGGGTGTTGCAAAAATAAACAGAGACTAGTTAAGGGTGTGGTGTTGATGTGAGTTGGAAGTGATTCCAAGGTTGATAAGATCACCATCGCACACTCCATTTACCTTCGGGATTAGTGTTGAACCTAAAATAAATGTTATTTGGTGTTTGCGTTGAGCATGAATATGATTGGATCATGTTTATTGCAATACTTTTATTCATTTAAGTCAAAGAATAATTGTTATTCTGTTTACATGAATAAAACCTTCTATGTTCATACACTCAATATAAATGATTTATTGAATCTCGATCGTAGTGATACACATATTCATAATATTGATGCCAAAAGATACAGATTTAATAATGATAGTGCAACTTATTTGTGGCACTGCCGTTTAGGTCATATTGGTGTAAAGCGCATGAAGAAACTCCATGTTGATGGACTTTTGGAATCACTTGATGCTTGTGAACCATGACTCATGGGCAAGATGACTAAGACTCCGTTCGCCGGAACAATGGAGCGACCAACAGACTTGTTGGAAATAATACATACTAATGTATGTGGTCTAATGAGTGTTGATGCTCGCGTCGGGTATCATTATTTTCTGACATTCACAGATGATTTGAGCAGATATGGGTATATCTACCTTATGAAACATAAGTCGGAAACATTTGAAAAGTTCAATGAATTTCAGAGTAAAATAGAAAATCATCGTAACAAGAAAATAATGTTTCTACGATCTGATCATGGAGGTGAATATTTGAGTTACGAGTTTGGTCTTCATTTGAAACAATGCGGAATAGTTTCGCAGCTCATGACACCCGGAACACCACAACGTAATGGTGTATCCGAACGTCGTAACCGCGCTTTATTAGATATGGTGCGATCTATGATGTCTCTTACTGATTTGCCGCTATCTTGGGGTTATGCTTTATAGACGGCTGCATTCATGTTAAATAGGGCACCATCTAAATCCGTTGAGACGACGCCATATGAACCGTGGTTTGGCAAGAAACCCAAGTTTTCGTTTCTTAAAGTTTGGGGTTGCGATGCTTATGTGAAAAAGCTTCAACCTGATAAGCTCGAACCCAAATCGGAGAAATTTGTCTTCATAGAATACCTAAAGGAGACTGTTGGGTACACCTTCTATCACAGATCCGAAGGCAAGATATTCATTACTAAGAATGGATCCTTTCTAGAGAAGGAGTTTCTCTTGAAAGAAGTGAGTGGGAGGAAAGTAGAACTTGATGAGGTAATTGTACCTTCTCCCGAATGGGAAAGTAGTTTATCACATAAATCAGTTCCAGTGATTCCTACACCAATTAGTGAGGAAGCTAATGATGATGATCATGAAACTTTAGATCAAGATTACTTCCTAACCTCGTAGGTCAACCAGAGTACGGTACACACCAGAGTGGTACGGTAATCCTGTTCTGGAAGTCATGTTACTAGACCATGACGAACCTACGAACTATGAGGAAGCGATGATGAGCCCAGATTCCACGAAATGGCTTGAGGCCATGAAATCTGAGATGGGATCCATGTATGAGAACAAAGTATGGACTTTGATTGACTTGCCCGATGATCGGCAAGCCATTGAGAATAAATGGATCTTCAAGAGGAAGACGGACGCTGATAGTAGTGTTACTATCTACAAAACTCGAATTGTGACAAAAGGTTTTCTACAAGTTCAAGGTGTTGACTACGATGAGAGTTTCTCACTCGTATCTATGCTTAACGTCTGTCCGAATCATGTTAGCAATTGCCACATTTTATGAAATCTGACAAATGGATGTCAAAACTGCATTCCTTAATGGATTTCTTGTATATGATACAACCAGGAGGTTTTGTCGATACTAAAGGTGCTAACATCTATGGACTGGTGTAAGCATCTCAGAGTTGGAATATACGCTTTGATGAATTGATTAAAGCGTATAGTTTTATACAGACATGTGGTGAAACCTGTATTTACAAGAAAGTGAGTGGGAGCACTACGGCCTTTCTGATAAGTATATGTGAATGACATATTGTTGATCGGAAATGATGTAGAATTTTCTGGAAAGCATAAAGGAGTGTTTGAAAGGAGTTTTTCAAAGAAAGACCTCGGTGAAGCTTCTTACTTAATGAACATCAAGATCTATAGAGATAGATCAAGACGCTTGATAAGATTTTTCAATGAGTACATACCTTAACAAGATTTTTGAAGTAGTTCAAAATGGAACAGTCAAAGAAGGAGTTCTTGCTTGTATTGCAAGGTGTAAAGTTGAGTAAGACTCAAAACACGACCACGATAGAAAATAGAAAGAGAATGAAAGTCATTCCCTATGCCTCAGCTATAGGTTCTGTAAAGTATGCTATGTTGTGTACCAAACCCATTGTGTACCTTGCCATGAGTTTGGCAAGGGGGTACGATATTGATCCAGGAGTGGATCACTTGACAACGTCAAAATTATCCTTAGAAGACTAAGGAGATATTTCTCGGTTATGGAGGTGATAAAGAGTTTGTCGTAAAGAGTTACACCGATGCAAGCTTTTACATCGATCCGGATGACTCTGAGTCTCGATCTGGATACATATTGAAAGTGGGAGCAATTAGTTAGAGTAGCTCCATGCAGAGCATTGTAGACATATAAAATTTGCAAAAAAATATACGGCTTTGAATGTGACAGACCCATTGACTAAGCTTCTCTCACAAGCAAAACATGATCACACATTGTACTCTTTGGGTGTTAATCACATAGCGATGTGAACTAGATTATTGACTCTAGTAAACCCTTTGGGTGTTAGTCACATGGCGATGTGAACAAATCACATAAAAATGTGAACTATTGGTGTTAAATCACATGGCGATGTGAACTAGATTATTGACTCTAGTGCAAGTGGGAGACTGAAGGAAATATGCCCTAGGGGCAATAATAAAGTTGTTATTTATATTTCCTTATATCATGGTAAATGTTTATTATTCATGCTAGAATTGTATTAACCGGAAACTTAGTACATGTGTGAATACATGGACAAACAGAATGTCCCTAGTATGCCTCTACTTGACTAGCTCATTAATTAAAGATGGTTAAGTTTCCTAGCCATAGACATGTGTTGTCATTTGATGAACGGGATCACATCATTAGAGAATGATGTGATGGACAAGACCCATCCGTTAGCTTAGCACTATGATCGTTTATTTTATTGATATTGCTTTCTTCATGACTTATGCATGTTCTTATGACTATCAGATTATGCAACTCCCGAATACTGGAGGAATACTTAGTGTGCTATCAAACGTCACAATGTAACTGCGTGATTGTAAAGATGCTCTACAGGTGTCTCCGATGGTGTTTGTTGAGTTGGCATATATCGAGATTAGGATTTGTCACTCCATGTTTCGGAGAGGTATCTCTGGGCCCTCTCGGTAATGCTCATCACTATAAGCCTTGCAAACAATGTGACTAATGAGTTAGTTGCGAGATGATGCATTACGTAACGAGTAAAGAGACTTGCCGGTAACGAGATTTAACTAGGTATGATGATACCGACGATCGAATCACCGGGCAAGTAACATATCGATGACAAAGGGAACAACGTATGTTGTTATGCGGTTTGACCGATAAGGATCTTCGTAGAATATGTAGGTGCCAATATGAGCATCCAGGTTCCGCTATTGGTTATTGACCGGAGATGTGTCTCGGTCATGTCTACATAGTTCTTGAACCCGTAGGGTCCGCACACTTAACGTTCGATGACGATTTGTATTATGAGTTATGTGATTTGATGACCGAAGTTTGTCCAGAGTCTCGGATGACATCACGGACATGACGAGGTGTCTCGAAATGGTCGAGACGTAAAGATAGATATATTGGAAGGCTACATTCGGACATCGGAAAGGTTCCGAATGATTCGGGTATTTTTCGGAGTACCGGAGAGTTACGGGAATTCGACGTGGGAAGTAGTGGGCCTTAATGGGCCTGCTACCTCTTGAGCACTGCGTTGGTTTTCCCTTGAAGAGTAAAGGGTGATGCAGCAAAGTAGCGTAAGTATTTCCCTCAGTTTTTGAGAACCAAGGTATCAATCCAGTAGGAGGCTACGCGCTAGTCCCTTGTACCTACACAAAACAAATAAATCCTCGCAACCAACGCGATAAGGGGTTGTCAATCCCTTCACGTCACTTCCGAGAGTGAGATCTGATAGATATGATAGGATAATATTTTTGGTATTTTTATGATAAAAATGCAAAGTAAAATAAAAGCAAGGTAAAAAATAAAGGAAATAACTAATTATTGGAACATTAATATGATGAAGATAGACCCGGGGGCCATAGGTTTCACCACTGGCTTATCTCAAGAGCATAAGTATTTTACGGTGGGTGAATGAATTACTGTTGAGCAATTGACAGAATTGAGCATAGTTATGAGAATATCTAGGTATGATCATGTATATAGGCATCACGTCAGAGACAAGTAGACCGACTCCTGCCTGCATCTACTACTATTACTCCACTCATCGACCGCTATCCAACACGCATCTAGAGTATTAAGTTCATAAAAATAGAGTAACGCCTTAAGCAAGATGACATGATGTAGAGGGATAAATTCATGCAATATGATAAAACCCCCATCTTGTTATCCTCGATGGCAACAATACAATACGTGCCTTGCTGCCCTCATCATCCTTTGGAAAAGTACACCGCAAGATTGAACCCAAAGCTAAGCACTTCTCCCATTGCAAGAAAGATCAATCTAGTAGGCCAAACCAAACTGATAATTCGACGAGACATGCAAAGATAACCAAACATACATAAAAGATTTCAGAGAAGATTCAAATATTGTTCCTAGATAATCTTGATCATAAACCCACAATTCATCGGTATCAACAAACACACCGCAAAAAGAAGATTACATCGAATAGATCTCCACGAGAGAGGGGGAGAACATTGTATTGAGATCCAAAAAGAGAGAAGAAACCATCTAGCTAATAACTATGGACCCGAAGGTCTGAAGTAAACTACTCACACTTCATCGGAGAGGCTATGGTGTTGATGTAGAAGCCCTCCGTGATGGATGCCCCATCCGGCGGAGCTCCGGAACAGGCCCCAAGATGGGATCTCGTGGGTACAGAAGGTTGCGGCGGTGGAATTAGGTTTTTGGCTCCGTGTCGATCGTTTGAAGTGCGTAGGTATATATCGGCGTATGGAGTACGTCGGTGGAGCACCCGGGGGCCCACGAGGGTGGAGGGCGCGCCCTGGGGGGGTGGGCGCGCCCCCTACCTCGTGGCCTCCTCTTTTGTTTCTTGACGTAGGGTCCAAGTCTCCCGGATCATATTCTTCCTAAAAATCACGTTCCCGAAGGTTTTATTCCGTTTGGACTCCGTTTGATATTCCTTTTCTACGAAACTCTGAAATAGGCAAAAACAGCAATTCTGGGTTGGGCCTCCGGTTAATAGGTTAGTCCCAAAAATAATATAAAAGTGAATAATAAAGCCCAATAATGTCCAAAACAGTAGATAATATAGCATGGAGCAATAAAAAATTATAGATACATTGGAGACGTATCAAGCATCCCCAAGCTTAATTCCTGCTCGTCCCCGAGTTGGTAAATGATAAAAACTGAATTTTTGATGCGGAGTGCTACTTGGCATAATTTCAATGTAATTCTTCTAAATTGTGGTGTGAATATTCAGATCCGAAAGATTCAAGACAAAAGTTTAATATTGACATAAAAATAATAATACTTCAAGCACACTAACAAAGCAATTATGTCTTCTCAAAATAACATGGCCAAAGAAAGTTATCCCTACAAAATCATATAGTCTGGCTATGCTCTATCTTCACCGCACTAAGTATTTAAATCATGCTCATACCAGATGACAAGCCAAGCAATTGTTTCATACTTTTGACATTCTCAAACTTTTTCAATCTTCACGCAATACATGAGCGTGAGCCATGGATATAGCACTATATGTGGAATAGAATGGTGGTTGTGGAGAAGACAAAAAGGGAGAAGATAGTCTCACATCAACTAGGCATATCAACGAGCTATGGAGATGCCCATCAATAGATATCAATGTGAGTGAGTAGGGATTTCCATGCAACGGATGCACTAGAGCTATAAGTATATGAAAGCTCAATAAAAGAAACTAAGTGGGTGTGCATCCAACTCGCTTGTTCACGAAGACCCTAGGGCATTTTGAGGAAGCCCATCATTGGAATATACAAGCCAAGTTCTATAATGAAAAATTCCCACTAGTATATGAAAGTGACAAAATGAGAGACTCTCTATCATGAAGATTGTGGTGCTACTTTCAAGCACAAGTGTGGTAAAAGGATAGTAACATTGTCCCTTCTCTCTTTTTCTCTCATTTTTTTATTTGGGCCTTTTCTCTTTTTTTTATGGCCCCTTTTTTTCGTCCGGAGTCTCATCCCGACTTTTGGGGGAATCATAGTCTTCATCATCCTTTCCTCACTTGGGACAATGCTCTAAAAATGATGATCATCACACTTTTATTTTCTTACAACTCAACACATTACAATTCGATACTTAGAACAAAATATGACTCTATATGGATACCTCCGGCGGTGTACCGGGATATGCAATGAATCAAGAGTGACATGTATGAAAGAATTATGAACGGTGGCTTTGCCACAAATACAATGTCAACTACATGGTCATGCAAAGCAATATGACAATGATGGAGCGTGTCATAATAAACGGAGCGGTGAAAAGTTGCATGGCAATATATCTTGGAATGGCTATGGAAATGCCATGATAGGTAGGTATGGTGGCTGTTTTGAGGAAGATTTATGGTGGGTGTATGATACCGGCGAAAAATGCGCGGTATTAGAGAGGCTAGCAATGGTGGAAGGAAGAAGAGTGTGTATAATCCATGGACTCAACATTAGTCATAAAGAACTCATATACTTATTGCAAAAATCTATAAGTTATCAAAGCAAAGTACTACGCGCATGCTCCTAGGGGGATAGATTGGTAGGAAAAGATCATCGCTCGTCCCCGACCGCCACTCATAAGGAAGACAATCAATAAATAAATTATGCTCCGACTTCATCACATAACGGTTCACCATACGTGCATGCTACGGGAATCACAAACTTTAACACAAGTATCTCTCAATTTCACAACTAATCAACTAGCATGACTCTAATATCACCATCTTTATATCTCAAAACAATTATCAAGCATCCAACTTCTCATAGTATTCAACACACTCATAAGATTTTTTTTACTAATCTTGGATGCCTAGCATATTAGGATTATTTAGGAAAATTACCATGATATTTAAGACTCTCAAAATAATCTAAGTGAAGCATGAGAGATCAATAGTTTCCATAAAACAAATCCACCACCGTGCTCTAAAAGATATAAGTGAAGAACTAGAGCAAAACTATATAACTCAAAAGATATAAGCGAAGCGCATAGAGTATTCTAACAAATTCCAAACCATGTATGGCTCTCTCAAAAGGTGTGTACATCAAGGATGATTGTGGTAAACTAAAAAGCAAATACTCAAATCATACAAGACGCTCCAAGCAAAACACATATCATGTGGTGAATAAAAATATAGCTCCAAGTAAAGTTACTGATGGAAGTATACGAAAGAGGGGATGCCTTCCGGGGCATCCCCAAGCTTTGGCTTTTTTGTGTCCTTACATTATCTTGGGGGTGCCATGGTCATCCCCAAGCTTAGGCTCTTGCCACTCCTTATTCCATAATCCATCAAAATCTTTCACCCAAAACTTGAAAATTTCACAACACAAAACTCAACAGAAAATCTCGTGAGCTCTGTTAGCGAAAGAAAACAAAAGACCACTTCAAGGTACTGTAATGAACTAATTCTTTATTTATATTGGTGTTAAACCTACTGTATTCCAACTTCTCTATGGTTTATAAACTATTTTACTAGTCATAGATTCATCAAAATAAGCAAACAACACACGAAAAAAGAATCTGTCAAAAACAGAACAGTCTGTAGTAATCTGTAACTAACGCAAACTTCTGGAACTCCAAAAATTCAGCAAAAATAGGATGACCTAGGAAATTTGTTTATTGATCAGAAGCAATTGGAATCAGTATTTTATCACGTTCTGGTGATTTTTAACTATTGTTTTCGTGAACGTAAAGTTTCTGGAAATTTCTGCAAGATCAAATAACTATCATCCAAGAAGATCCTATAGGTTTAACTTGGCGCAAACACTAAATAGAACATAAAAACACATCCAACCAGAGGCTAGATCAAATATTCATTCCTCAACATAAGTAAAAAAGCAAAAAACTAAAAATAAAATTGGGTTGCCTCCTAACAAGCGCTATCGTTTAACGCCCCTAGCTAGGCATAAAAGCAAGGATAGATCTAGGTATTGCCATCTTTGGTAGGAAATTCTTCAATGAGACATCTATCATCCTTAGAAATTTATTTTTTTTAGTAATTATCAAACTTTTAGGCACAAGATCAAAAAATTCATTTGTAGCAAATGGTTCCTTAATGATAGCAACAAGATTGGGATGAATACTTATAGATTTGAGATCCGCAGTTTCCTTACTAGAGGATTCACCCTTATTTTTAGGAACATACATAAGCTTGGCAATTTTAGTAGGAGTACTTGGAGTATTATTTACGGAAGAAAAAGCGGTTCCCAAGTTGGTAATGATATCTTCAAGTTTATCGATCCTAGTGGAATCCTGATTTATTTTCTCATTAACTATGGGTTCCTTCTCTTTAATATTTTTCAAAGTGACTCCTACTTTAGATCCATATTGAGAGATTCGGTTGTGGATCCTTTTATCCAAATTTTCAATTAACTCTATGGTAGCAACCTTATTTTTAATAATTTCAAGCCTTTGCATTACATGCTCCAAAGTTAACGTAGTTCCATTAACCAAAAGAGGGGGTGAGCCAAACAAATCTATCATAGCATTATAAGAATCAAAAGGGTGGCTACCTAAGAAATTCCCTCCGGTAATGGTATCAAGGATATATCCATACCAAGGATTAGCACCTACATAAAAATTGCGGAGAAGAACGGAAGTAGATTGCTTCCTGGTAGATCTATTTTGAGCATTGCAAATTATATACCAAGCATCTTTTAGATTTTCTCCCTCCCTTTGCTTAAAATTTAGAACTTCATTCTCGGGAGACAACGGAGAAGAAAGAGGACTAGCCATAACGATAAGCAAGCGAAAAAGAGGCGAACAAAAAAGAGAGGGCAAATAAAACGGCAAGGGTGAAGTGGGGGAGAGGAAAACGAGAGGCAAATGGCAAATAATGTAATGTGGGAGATAAGGGATTGTGATGGGTACTTGGTATGTTGACTTTTGCGTAGACCTCCCCGGCAACGGTGCCAGAAATCCTTCTTGCTACCTCTTGAGCACTGCGTTGGTTTTCCCTTGAAGAGGAAAGGGTGATGCAGCAAAGTAGCGTAAGTAATTCCCTCGGTTTTTGAGAACCAAGGTATCAATCCAGTAGGAGGCTATGCGCGAGTCCCTCGTACCTACACAAAACAAATAAATCCTCGCAATCAACGCGATAAGGGGTTGTCAATCCCTTCACGGTCACTTACGAGAGTGAGATCTGATAGATATGATAGGATAATATTTTTGGTATTTTTATGATAAAGATGCAAAGTAAAATAAAAGCAAAGTAAAAAGTAAATAAAATAACTAAGTATTGGAAGATTAATATGATGAAGATAGACCCGGGGGCCATATGTTTCACTAGTGGCTTCTCTCAAGAGCATAAGTATTTTACGGTGGGTGAACAAATTACTGTTGAGCAATTGACAGAATTGAGCATAGTTATGAGAATATCTAGGTATGATCATGTATATAGGCATCACGTCCGAGAGAAGTAGACCGACTCCTGGCTGCATCTACTACTATTACTCCACTCATCGAACACTATCCAGCATGCATCTAGAGTATTAAGTTCATAAAAAACGAGTAACGCCTTAAGCAAGATGTCATGATGTAGAGGGATAAATTCATGCAATATGATAAAAACCCCATCTTGTTATCCTCGATGGCAACAATACAATGCGTGCCTTGCTGCCCCTACTGTCACTAGGAAAGGACACCGCAAGATTGAACCCAAAGCTAAGCACTTCTCACATTGCAAGAAAGATCAATCTAGTAAGCCAAACCAAACTGATAATTCGAAGAGACTTGCAAAGATAACCAATCATACATAAAAGAATTCAGAGAAGATTCAAATATTGTTCATAGATAATCTTGATCATAAACCCACAATTCATCGGTCTCAACAAACACACCGCAAAAAGAAGATTACATCGAATAGATCTCCACGAGAGGGGGAGAACATTGTATTGAGATCCAAAAAGAGAGAAGAAGCCATCTAGCTAATAACTATGGACCCGAAGGTCTGAAGTAAACTACTCACACTTCATCGGAGAGGCTATGGTGTTGATGTAGAAGCCCTCCGTGATGGATGCCCCCTCGGCGGAGCTCCGGAACAGGCCCCAAGATGGGATCTCATGGGTACAGAAGGTTGCGGCGGTGGAATTAGGTTTTTGGCTCCGTCTCTGATCGTTTGGGAGGAAGGAGTACGTTGGTGGAGCAACAGGGGGCCCACGAGGGTGGAGGGCGCACCCTGGGGGGATGGGCGCGCCCCCCTACCTCGTGGCCTCCTATTTTGTTTCTTGACATAGGGTCAAAGTCTCCCGAATGATATTCTTCCTAAAAATCACGTTCTCGAAGGTTTCATTCCGTTTGGACTCCGTTTGATATTCATTTTCTACGAAACTCTGAAATAGCCAAAATCGGCAATTCTGGGCTGGGCCTCCGGTTAATAGGTTAGTCCCAAAAATAATATAGAAGTGAATAATAAAGCCCAATAATGTCCAAAACAGTAAACAATATAGCATGGAGCAATCAAAAATTATAGATACATTGGAGACGTATCAGGGCCATACGAGAAAGGAGAAAAAGGCCTCAAGGGTTGGCCGCGCGCCCCCCATGGCAAGTCCGAATTGGACTAGGGAGGGGGCGGCGCCCCCCTCTCTTTCCTTCTCCCTCTCCTACTCCTTCCCTCTCTCCCCTCTTAGAAAAGGAAGGGGACTCCAACTAGCATTGGGAATCCTAGTTGGACTCCCCCTATAGGCGCGCCCCTCCTAGGCCGGCCTCCTCTTCCCCCCTCCTTTATATACGTGGGCAGGGGGGCACCCAAAGGCACTCGAAGATTTGTCTAAGCCGTGTGCGGTGCCGCCCTCCACAGTTACACACCTCGGTCATATCATTGTAGTGCTTAGGCGAAGCCCTGTGCCGGTAACTTCATCATCACCGTCACCATGCCGTTGTGCTGACGGAGTTGTCCCTCGTCCTCAACTGGATCAAGAGCTCGAGGGACGTCATCGAGCTGAACGTGTGCTGAATGCGGAGGTGCCGTACGTTCGGTGCTTGGATCGGTTGGATCGCGAAGATGTTCGACTACATCAACCGTGTTACTAAACGCTTCCGCTTTCGGTCTACGAGGGTATGTGGACACTCTCCCCGCTCGTTGCTATGCTTCTCCTAGATAGATCTTGCGTGATCGTAGGAGTTTTTTTTTAAATACTACGTTCCCCAACACTCGGGACTCTTCTGGCCCATCTCCGATGCTCCGTGGGTCTCTTCTGGACCGTAAAAAATCACCGTAAATTTTCAGCTCGTTTGGACTCTGTTTGATATTCATTTTCTGCAAAACTCAAAAAGAAAAAGAAAAACAGAAACTGGCACTAGTCTCTAGGTTAATAGGTTAGTCCCAAAAATAATATAAAATAGCATATTAATGCATACAAAACATCCAAAACAAATAATATAATAGCATGTAACAATCACAAATTATAGATACGTTGGAGACCTATCACTTACACTCTCACAAAAGTTCCTAACTTTTCAATGTTTATAAAGTGAGATACGGAGATCGAGTAATGCATAGATGCGCTGACAAGGGCTTGGTCTAGTTTTATAGCCGTGCTAGCAAATATGATAAACAAATATGCATTGTATCTAGTATTAAATTTGATAAAATTCAAAGCTCACTGAATGAGAAAGGGTCGATTTAAGGTTGGTTTAGTGGAGCTGGATTTTTTTCCATGGCTATTAGTTTGCGGCCCATATTCTTTTTTTGTGTGATATTGTGTCACATATTCTCTTTCATATAAAACCCAATTGTGAAGAAAATAAGAATTATTCCCAGTTTATCATGAAAAGCATAGTGGGGTCCTAGATGACCTTTTGACTCCCATTTCTGTTGATAAGGGTGAAGAGAGTACAGAAGGAAAACATGTAAGGTCGAGGAGAAAGAAAGAAATTGCGACAACAAGAGAGAATATGTCATGGGGAGCAGTTCTCTCGTTAGGGTTGTCTGTAATGGAAGTATTATAGTTAGGATCATGCAGCTAACAAGGAAATTTTGATAAGGTAACATAGAATTAAATGAAGAAAGAGAGACTTGAGTATCATATCATGATACTGTATCATAATAAATCAGACCAATGATACAGAGCACCCCACACAAAGGAAGAATTACAAATGGGTCCCTGGGGAGCTGAACCACCCCACACAACGCCGTGAGCCGCCGCTCCCACAGGAAGCCACCATAACCTTGTAATCTGCGGTCGGACAATCCGTCGACGGGGAGTCTTCAGCTTCAGCCCATCTGGACTAGCATGATGGAGAAAGGGAGATCCAACATCGCTCGACCACTAGAACCGGCGAGACCTTGTCTTGATCTAGCCAAGACGCAGCCATTGTCGCTAACAAAAAGAACCGAAGTCAACAACACATACCCTCGCCAGATTTGAAGACAACTAAGAAGATATGGCCACATGCTCCTCGACACCGCCGGTTGGAGCATTGTTGCTGTGGAAGGAGAGCAGAGGCAATTCATTCCAAAGATGCGGCGCCGCCCTCCCCACATAAATAACGCCCCTGAGACAAACTCGACCAACCATTACAACGAGCCGGAGCGGAATAGCCGGTGTACGCACCCCCATCCATCGCCGAATCAGTGGACGAAGGAGGCAGGGACCCGCAGCCTCGCCGATGGAGAAAGGGGGCAGAACCGTCGCCTTGTAATTATATCGCTTCTGGGAACGCTCAGGAGCGAAAACTGCACATTCTCGATGTGGGGGGCTATATATTAGTGAAAAGTAGGGCGCTACATCCTAATAGTTCCGCACTTAAAATACGCTATTAGCAATTATTGTACACCGATTTATTTAGTAAAACATTGTTCAAAATGCTATTAGGTACTATTAGCGGCGCTATAGTGCATTATTCTTTTCTTTGCTATATTTTTTCGCAAAAACATTGCTATATTTTTTTCGCAAAAACATTGCTATATTCTTTGGACGCTCACAACTGGTGAACATTTGCCAGGGAGTGTGGCACACACGAATGACCGAGACACCTCTCCGGTCAATAACCAACAGCGGAACCTGGATGCTCATATTGGTTCTCACATATTCTACGAAGATCTTTATCGATCGTACCGTAATGACAACATACGTTATTCCCTTTGTCATCGGTATGTTACTTGTCGGAGATTCGATCGTCGGTATCTTCATACCTAGTTCAATCTCGTTACCGACAAGTCTCCTTATTCGTTCCGTAATACATCATCACGCAACTAACTCATTAGTCACATTGCTTGCAAGGCTTCTTATGATGTGTACCCAGAGATACCTCTCTGATACTCGGAGTGACAAATCCTAATCTTGATCAATTCCAACCCAACAAACACCTTCGGAGATAGCTGTAGATCATCTTTATAATCACCCAGTTACGTTGTGACGTTTGATAGCACACAAGTTTTTCCTCCGGTATCCGGGAGTTGCATAACCTCATAGTGAAAGAAATATGTATATGACATGAACAAAGCAATAGCAATAAAATTGAACGATCAATAGCAATAAAACTAAACGATCATGGTATTCTCTCCCTAAGGTTGCTTGTAATGGAAGTATCATAGCTAGTATCATGCAGCTAACTAGGTAATTTTGACAAGGTAACATAGAATTAAATGAAGAAAGAGAGAGTTGAGTATCATATCATGATGCTATATTATAATAAATCAGACCAATGATACAGAACACCCCACGCAAAAAAAGAAAGGAGTGGGGTCTTCAGCTTCAGCACCGCCCTCCCCATAGAAATAACGCCCCTGATACAAACTCGGCCAACCCTTACAACGATCCGGAGCAGAATCGCCGGTGTACCCACCCCATCCATCGCCGGATCAGTGGACGGAGGAGGCAGGGACCTGCAGCCTCGTCGATGGAGAAAGGGGGCAGAACCGTCGCCTTCTAATTACATCGCTTCTGGAACCGCTCAGGAGCAAAAACTGCACGTCCTCGATGTGGGGGACTATATATTAGTGAAAAGTAGCACGCTACATCATAATAGTTTCACACTTAAAATATGCTATTAGCAAGTTATTGTGCACCGATTTATTTAGCAAGACATTGTTCAAAATGCTATTAGCGGCGCTATAATGCACTATTCTTTTCATTGCTATATTTTTTTGGACGCTCACAACTGGCGAACATTTGCCAGGGAGTGTGGCACACGCGGATGTGTCAGGTGAAGGCATTTTTTGTTTAAACACTGTCATCGTTTGAATTTTCTTCACAATTAAAACTGCCATCAAATGGTGTTCGCTTGCCAACCGCTCGCAGCGAAAGTTAGCCGGGTAACAATACCGTATATTTTTTTGCGGGGATTTTTCACTGCTATATTTGCCGAAACTTTAGCTACTAGTTTGGTCTTTGGCTCAAAATCGGTTTGGTTATCAAAAATGCAAATTGCTTGTCCCCTACGCGCATGAGTCCGAGTCCAGCTACAAATCGGTTTGGTTGTCAATGCCCATTGCTTGTTCCGTACGCGTCTCGAGTCCGAGTCCAGCCGGAATCCCAAGCCTATTTATACGTACCTAACATGCCCATCGTCACAAGCGACGGCGGCTACGGGAACAAGGAAGACGAGAGGAACGCCGAAGACATCGTCGCCGACGACACCGTCGTACCAGGGCCCACAGATGGCACAGGCGCAAGCTCCTGACGACGGCGGCGACGACGCGGCCGTGGAGCAGTGCTCGATCTGCATGGAGGAGCTGGTGGCCAACAACCGTGGATCCGTCAAGAGATTGCCCGGCTGCTTGCACTCCTTCCACGAAAGCTGCATCCTACAGTGGTTCTGCAGGGCGACGACGTGCCCGTGCTGCCGGCACGACCTGGCAACGTACATCCGCCGCGTGTACGGGGTGATCACGCCGCCAGCGTCCTCCTCGGAGACAGCGGTTGCGCAGCCCATCCGGCGCCGTCGTTCGCGGCACCGGGCGGCTCCGTTCAACACGCGGCAGCGACAGATGCCGGCAGGGGTTTCTTACAGCCTCGTAGGACCATTGACGCCGGTGCATGATGGACCCTTGTTCCAGCGTGTGGGCTCTGTCTAGTTTGGTACGGTCGTGCCCTGTACTGCACCTAGCTAGATGTTCCAGTAGATGCCGGAGGAAGATGATGTCAGGTTTCCATCCATAATGCAATGTAATACTATGAGTGTGCTATTTACTGAATCAAACTGAATTCAGTGATATGTCACCTGGGGGCTGTTTGATTTGAACGTTCTATCATATATTCGTCCACAATGAAGAGGTGACTGAATGTGTAAAGCTGTTTTGTTCAGAGGAATCGCTACAACAAATGTGAAAGAGCCAACTTTTTTTTTGTAAGCAACAAGATTTTATTTTTAAAAGGTCATGTACAAGGGAATGAGAAATAAAATCTGGGAACATGTTTGGTTGTTTAAACAAGACAAGTACAAAGATAAATCCCGCACGAAAATCATGGCATTCACATGAATATCGCCTCATATTAACTCTTTTATTTCTGAATGATGAAACAAGGGGCACATATACATTCTTTTAAAGGAGCTCCACCAAAAAAAAACTAAAAGGACCAAAGAGCCAGATTTACATGCCAAGGGTCTGGGGTACAGAAAAACAGAAAGATGCGGAAAGGAGAAAGGAAAAACAAGCAAAAAGAAAAACCGAAGAAAAGACCTTACAAACCAACTTCCTCTGTAAACAAATATAAGAGCGTAGTAATGCCTACGCAACATCAAGCCTGGAAAAGGAGTGCATTGGCGTCCTGTGGCCCTCGAGCGCAACACCTCCACAACATGATCTAGTCACTGATCTTCGTCTCGAGGAGGCTGAACTAAAGTACTCTTTGAGTTGCAGGTCCTGTCGTTGCGGCACCCTGACAGCACAGGCAGAAGGCAACGGGCCGGTTATCACTTATCAGTGTGTTGTTCCTTTTATGGTCTGGACTCTGTACAAAGCAGAGAAATGGAGGTGGCACTTGCGGCCTGTTGATGTAGATTCAGATACCTTCACACCTGCTGTTGTGCCAGCCGACAGTGCAGGATAACGTGTTCTATGGACTCGGCGGCGGCGCACATATCGCTCCATGGATCTTCACTCCACCCCCTTTATGCCCCTGCAAGTGACTAGCTTGTAGGAATAACTGGAGCATGCCGTCGTCTGAAATGGTCCGCCAGTCATATCTCATATCCTTCAACATGGCTGCATGTTTTCTAGGACCTCAAGGTCAAGGAGTCGGTAACGCCAACTGAAAGCAGTGGCAGAAAGAACATGCCTAGCGTCTGAACCAAGCAAGCAACAATATGCAGAGAGAACAATTGTTACCGTACAATAAGTGTGAAAAGCCCCTCAAGGCAAGTGGAGGTAATAGAGGGGAGCTTAAGGGCACATAATGGGATTGCAGCAACTGTATCTACCACGAATACCCTATCACATCTTTATAGTAGTATAATCATAGCAACAATTACGAAGTGCTATGAACAGAATGCCTGAGTGCAATTAACTAGAAATCCTTGTGAGTTTGTTTGAATCAATGACCTTAATGCCGTGATATAGACAGAATAGTAGTGATTTATTCCTATGAAATCAGTAGCACCTTTAACAAATTCAGATTGTGATTTTGTGAAGGATGGAAGGCAAGAACCAACATTCATCTTCATCACTTGCGGGTAATCTTCAAACATCAAGAGTTCTACTCCCTCCATTCCTAAATATTTGTCTTTTAGAGATTTCAAATGGACTACCACATACGAATGTATATAGACATATTTTAGAGTGTAGATTCACTTATTTTGCTCTGTATGCAGTCACTTGTTGAAATCTCTAGAAAGACAAATATTTAGGAACGGAGGGAGTAGTATCCTACAGAACAACACAAGTTGATTGGTTAGCTCCATGTTTGCTGTAAATTCAATTGCAGAATCTTTCGGCCATGTTTGCTCTAAGGAACAAAGAAAATAAAAAGGTAGAAGCATTTCAGCCATGTTTCTTTCTTTTTGCGAGGGAACCAATGTAAATTTTAACCGTGATTACCTTGTACTTGTGGTATCCGTCAAAAGCGATGTCGCATGTGCTTTGTTCTGCCATTTGAAGAAAAAAAGCTTCCAGGCAAGGATTTAGTGACCAATGCCTTATCAGCGTGAGTGAAGTTTTTTTTTTTCTTTTTGGCGGGAGAAGGATCTTTCATTAATCAAGAGAGATGCTTACATTCAGACTTGACTATGCTAGCTATCTCATCAGGGAAGTTTCGAAGCCAACAAGTTGTTCGTTGTTGCACCCGTCCCACACAAGCAAGGGTGTGGCTAGCAGCATTAGCATGCCGACTAATCTTAGCTAGACTAATGTTCCTCTCATGAGCCAGAATCATTCTGATCTCACTAACTCGATACACGTACCGCGATCTATCAACATCCCTAGACTGAATTAGCGTGAGTGAAGTTTATGCTCAATTATTAGCAGGGTTGCTTTGTGGTATTCCCTTGATTTGTTTAGCACTACATCTCCGATCATCTTGTTTTGTTGCTATTGTAAGTTGGGAGCTAAGCTAATCGTTCAGAGCCAATAAAATATATTCAGCACCAAGCATGCATGGCATTCTTGTCTATTCAAATTACTTAATTAGATCATCCCCCACAATGTGATGTTAGCATGCAGTGCAGGAAATGGACTCGTCTTTATATCAAAAAGAGAATGAAGTCATGGGCACTAATCTTGTTAGATGATGGAAAACTACTAATGAAGCTTATTTTTCTGTTACTCTGTCAATTGTCATGTGTGGATATATGACTGTTATTGTAAAGCAACAAATTGGGCCGTTCTAGCTGCGTGGAGTGACATCAGAGAAAACGAAAGGGAACAAACACAAGAACGGGGATCAGATCGATCTTCAGCTAAACCTAGCTAGCTTTTTTAATCTTGCAGCTTATTTAGGTGCGACAAAGAGTAATCATCCGTCCGCGTATGTAGTACCAGGCCCTGCCTTTTCACAAACTATTAGATGCTCACAACACAAGATACAAAACAGAACAATCCGCGGCACGTTTCCATGACCGAAGTTGAGAGTTGTCCAATTAATCGCACATGTTTCGCGTTGCGCCAGGGATTTGGATCCAAGTTTCAGCTTCATGCACCCGGACAACGGAGTAAAGCGATGGGATGGTCCATGTGTTGTAAGTACGTTGCAGAGACAGAGCATTCAGGCCAACCTGCCAGTACTAGAAAAAACTTTATACACAGAAGTTTATTCGTAGCGCGGTTTAAAAATGAACACTACTGTTAATTAGAGAGGTATAAAAACCACACTACTACTAAATTGATAGTAGTAGCGAGGGGTATAAACCCGCGCTGCTACTAAATGGTCTCCAACAATGCCTCCGAGATAGGCCATAGTAGTAGCGAGGGGTATAAAACCGGCGCTACTACTAGCGCAGGTAAGACCCCCACGCTACTACTAAGCGTGTCCATCCCGGCCCGATCCATACTCACACCCCACCACCACCTCCTACCCCACCAACCGTCCCACACCACCCACCCCCCGTCCGTCTCAAAAAAAAAACCACGCAGCCCGATCCAGATCCCCAACCTCCTCTCCTCTCCCAACCCACTCGCCGCCGGCCTCCCTTCCACCTCCTCTCCTCCGTCCGTCCGCCTCCATGCCCCCCCCAGGCGCCACGCCTTGGCCGCCGCCTTCGCCGCTCCCCATCTCGCACTACTGCCCGTCCCCACCCCCCTCCGCCGCGCACGTGCCCGCCCGCCGCGGCGCCAGCTCCCCCTCCGCTACGGCATGCCGCTGCACCGTGACCTCCTCCCTCACGGCATCGGCGTCGGCGTGGGACTGGACCCGCTGGAGCCGGCACTTCGTGGAGGTGGACCAGGCCGAGAGCTACGCGTCCGTCCCCGCAGGCGGACGCCCCATCCCCGCAGGGCCGAGATCCCCGCCCCACTCCTCCGAACAACCGACGCCGACTCGCCGGCCCCTCGCCTCCTTCCCCGTCGCCGGCGCCGCCGCCGTAGTACGGTTCATCGGTTCGTCCTCTGTCTCCCCCGCTACTCGGTGGTCTCCGCGTCTGTGATGCGTCTCCTCGATTAGGCGCCATCTGTGGCTGCGGGGTGGTGGCGATCTACGATTCGGCACGCGGCGGGGTCATCTGGGGGCTGTTCGTGTTTAGGTCTGGATTTGCCTGGCGAAATTTTGAGAGCTCGTCGGCTCGATTTGAATTGGACCGGCGTTTTGCCTGAGACTAGTTCATCTTAGTTTATCACATACTACCCTTAGAAGTGTTCTCTGATGCCATCTTCTGGCGCAAATTTCCATGCTGTTCCCTGTATCGAGTTAGGCAATTCATGCTCATCGGGTTGCTGATCTGCACCGAGCCACCGAGATGCCATGCCGTCTCTAGATTTGAAACTTATGGCGATTGCTGATCCTGTTGACTTAGGGTTCGGTGCTCTTCGGGAGCTCTGTTAAGTCTTGTTGACGGTCCTGTTTATCTTGCACAATTTTTTGTCTAATATTTACATGTTTGCAATTGCAGGACTTCGTGTGCTCTTCTTCACCAGTGCCGTCTAAGATGGTGTCCTTTGAGATGAATGACGTTAAGAGTACGTACCTGGCACAATTCTTGTCAACTTGTCTTGTATGTTTCATTTATCTGGAACAATAATAACTTGCGCTAGGCACTAGAAGTTGAACTGGTCTAGGTTTGCTTATCCCAATCGGCTATGATACATTAGAGGTTTATTATGTTTGTTTCTACAACTGTGTATGTACGATATTAGATTGTGCATTACCCTGACCCTACCCTGGCAGTTTAGCACCATATAGCTATTTGCTATTGAGCTGGACCAGTATATGCATTCTTATATAACTATTCTCTGCACTTTTCACTATTAGGAAATAGCTTATAGCTTCAAGTGTGCATTACAGCTTAAATAAGAATCTCTGGAAAAAAAGTTGCACATTGGCATCTACATGTACCTTGTGCCATTCTTCTGAAGAATCTGAAGTTTCTGAACCTTTGTTTGTAATGCTGCAGGGTTTTGGTAGCGACGATGACGGTCGTCGAGAGGTTCGTGGACTGGACGGTGTCGTGCTGCCGATGTACAGAGAAGCGAAGCTGCTGCTCGTTCTTTACCTCTGTCACCCCAGCACACAGGTAAGCAGTCGACCAGACACCCCGAGCCCGAGAGATGATCAACATTCAGATATACATATCGATATGTGGCCAATTTTGAATCTGAATCTTAATGATGTTTGGGTTTCAGAGTGCGGGGAGCGGGGCACGTGTACGATGGCTTCCTCCGTCCGCTGGTGGCGAGGCACAAGGACGACATCGCCGGTCCAGTTGGAGCTGAGGGCCAGAGCGAGGGACGTGACTGCGTCGCAACTCAAGGCGGCGGCTACTGTCAGTCAGGTGTGACTCTTCGAGGCTATCCAATGTGTTCCGTCGCAGCTGCAGGCCGCGAGATCAGGCCGGGCAGGCGCCGCACATTGACGAGTGGTCCAATTTTCGGATCGGGCCATAACAACTTACGCAGGTAGTTGCTTATGTAACTGTGCGATAGAATGGAATTATACATGAGTTGCTGCTACAAGGAGGAACGTAGTTGCTTATGTAACTGTGCGATAGAATAAAATTATACATGAGTTGCTGCTACAACGAGGAACTGGAGAAGACACGACAACTGTGTGATAGAATGAATTTAGTTGATTTTTTTAATTCCTAATAAGTTAGTAGTGGCGTGGAGATAAAATGGCGCGCTACTAGTATTTAGGATACTAGTAGCGTTGGGACAATAGACACGCTACTACTATTTTATTAGTAGTAGCGCGGTTCATAATAGCAGTAGCGCGGATTGAACCCTAGCTGCTACTAACAAAGTTAGTAGTAGCGCGGGTTTGACCTATGCTACTACTAACTTTTAGCTGTAGCGTGATACTAGTAGCGCGTAGTAGCCATTTTGCCCGCGCTGCTTGTAGCCTTTTCCCTAGCAGTGTGCATGTATCTATCACACCAGACCAGAGATGTTTTCTCTTCGTATCTATTCATAAATTAAATGTGATAATGCTTGGACTAAGTGATTTTTCTTGGTATTTAGCTCAAGTATGAACTAAGCGTGTGACTAAGAACTAACAGACGATTCCATATTTTTGTGAGTAAATAGCATAAAACTACTACAACTCGAGTTAGGATTCTGAAAAACTACCGTTTTTGGAAAGTTCCTAAACCCTACCACTTTTGTGGTTAGTTGTTTAAAAAAATATTAGTCACTAAATCACTAAGTTTTAAACAGGTTTATGACAGGGAGGGCCCACTTGTAACTGTTGACTGTTAGCATAAAAGTGCTTTGACCATTTTGACGGATGTGTCCCACATGTCAGTCTTTTTATAGAACAGCCCTGAAAACATTTTCATGCAAATTCGATGCTAACAATTCAGGATGAAACATAATCTCAACCCAGCCAATTAACAAGATAACGAAAATTCCAAGGAAAGCACGTACCTTCAGCCACTGGTCAAATAAGAGTGCTCCTTGACTGTTTTTTAAGGGAAATTGTTAGATAAGAAATGAAATATTTTAAGTTTTCTAACGTTCATATTTGTGGCCGGTGCCTCTTTCCAAAAGCAAAATATGCGAAGTCTCACCATGCATACGTGCTGCAAGAGTTTTTGAACAGCAACTCTGCATGCTAAACTCAAGTGTAAAAGCTACATATATTCTCAAAAAAAAGAAGAATCCTAAAGCTACCCTAGAAATACAGTACGTATAAGATAAGGAGCTCACATGTGAAAATGAAAAGTTGATTTAGCTTTTCCTCTCTTGAATCTAAGTTGGAAAACGAACAGAGTGAGGTGTCGAGCATGCAACTAGCTGAACAAGAGAATATGATACGGAGCAAGTCAGCGATCACACCGTTTATTCGACGTACTTTCCTAGCTTTTGAGAGGTCACAACTCTCAAGTGTAGGTGTAGCGTATCGAATGTAGCACTGCTCGCCTTTGAACAGATTCTCACCACACCAAAAACGCATGCAAATGAAAGAGAGGTAAGATACACGTGTGTGATATATATTTGCCATCGTGTACAGAGTGTACAATGTATTCGTAGCATTAGCATCATCACTTTACAAACGACAAACGATGGGAAGGGCCGAGATCGTACAGTATCTGATCCCTCCTCGTTGGCTAGCTATGTACTTGGAGCATCTCCGACCATAATAAACTAATTCAAGTTCCTATACATCCGTGGTGGAGCCTCTATTTGTGCATGTATGCAACAATGTCCCCTACATTCTTTTAAAATTATCTGATCAAATGCATGTGATTGATGAGAATGAATAGAGAAAAAAAAGAGTAAAGAAAGAGAAAATATGGTCTGGATGGGCCACATCCTACATGAAGGGCTGCCCGGACATCCCCACATCCTTCCCATATTTGGAGCGTGTTTGGATGGCATACATGCGACTACACACCTGGCCTAGACAGGTCTGTGGATTCTGCCTGGTGGTTGTTTTGTTCGTGTTCACGAGTAGAAAATGCATGCCTGGCATGGCTAGCCCAGCGGTGTGATTAGCCTAGTCAAGTTTTTAAAAAACACAAAAGGAAAACAAGATCGTTTCCCCAGGCAGTGAGCTTAGCCTGGACCATGCATCCAGTTCCTACGCATGGACATGCCTGGAGTGTAATTAACATTTTTTATTCCCTACCGGACACAACACCAAGCAACATTGACTCCAAACAAGTCACTGTCAGGCTAGTCTGGACAGGCACAAAAAGGTCATCTTATCAAGCCCAGACCAGGCACCTGATTTTTCCTTGCACGGACCCCATGGTGCCATCCAAACTAGCCCTTAGTACGAACATGAAGATTTGCGAACAGCCAGGTCAAAATGAGAGCAAGAGGGGGGGATCCAGTTGGGTGCCTTTTTTCCTTTTCTCTTCTGTCCGGACAGTGACCGGGCTGTCCTCTCAGGTGTATGGGGAGGATTTGGGTGGTTTGGTTGTAAATGCTCTTACTAATTAACATGTTTTAGTCGAATGAACACTTGTGAACATTGCATGTACAAAGGAACTCATCGTTGACACATATCTAAACCGTATATATAATCAATGGGCACATACTAGTATTCACCACATATATTAACACATGTGCAAAGAGGAAGAAAATGAGTCGCAGCAGATAGCTCCATGCCCAACTTGGTCTGTATGCAAACTTTTGTGGCGAGAAAGAGCTTGGGGTCACAGTTGAGCTAAGAAATTCAAACATGTATGACATGCGCAAAAGGAAAAAAAAAAAACTCCTGCCCTGCTACCATAAATGCAGAAAGAAAGAATTTAGTTAGTTCTCCATCGTCCACACTTGGACTTGGAGGCTCGATCAGTTTCACAGAAGAAAATACGGTATCATCTTCAACCCATCGCGACAATATAGTATGCGCTCCGTTATTGCCAGAGTCGTCGTTGCTGATCTGCACAAACCTCCTTCCCTCCCCGTTTTACGGTAGGACTTGCTTTGTTTAACACTGCGTCACCGTTCTCCTGTGGGCTGGTGTGCGGGATGCTACTGATCAATTAGTGGTAGTTGATTCAGCTATGTATACACTCAGAAGAACGTACATACATTAAGTCATCGTTCACTACGAACTACCGGTCGTCCAAAGATCGAGCTGGAACCTGATTCCTTAATCCAGGAGGATTGTGAGTAAAACGGCACTAGCTTATTGTTTATGAACTTGTGCGGTTGTGCCATGTGTGGATATAATGTGATGTTGTTAAACAAAGTTGAGGGTCGCCGGCAGCCCGAGTAAGTAGAAAATGGGGAAGGACAACTGAAGATCATTGTCCCATTGTCCAGGACTATCCATGGAAAACGAGACATAACTAAACGACTGCTTAATTATATTAGGTGCAGGTACCTATCTTGCGTACGTGCCTGCTTTCTTTCTGCTTGCCCAAATAGTAGTACGTTTCGATCATCCATTTTCAAATGAGATATCACACATGTTCAGCATTGCAATACATATTTACATTACATTGCGGTTTCAACTGTCGGATGAATCACTAAACGTGATGCTGATCACATGCTGACTGGCATACAGTACAAGACGGAGCATAAACAACTAGTAATCCAGTACAGCACTATTCTATCCATCCTAAGCGCGTGAGCGTGATGCACACACCGCCTTTTAACTAATCCGGCCACGGAATAAATAAAAAGTAGTTCAAGCATCCCTCTATAAATAGGTGAAGCCAACCACTGCTCCCACCGTCCAAATCATCGCAGCATCATCAGCAGAGCAGAGGAGAGCAATCTTTCTTCTTCTCCTTCGATCTCTCGCCGATGGCCAAGATCCAGCCCCTCCCCCCGGCCCCCTCGCCGTCGTCCTCCGATGATCACCGCCAGGGCCACCAGGCTTACACGGTGTGGATGAAGTCGCTGGTGTTCAACGGCAACGGCTGCGCGGTGTACGGCCCCGACGGCGCCGTCGCCTTCCGCGTCGACAACTACGGCTGCAGGGGCGGCCGCGAGGTCTTCTTCATGGACCGCGCCGGCAACGCCCTCATCAGGATCAGGCGCAAGGGCTTCGGCATGTTCAGGAGGTGGGAGGTCTGCCCGTGCGAGGACGAGGAGGCGACGCCGTGGTTCACCGTGCGCCGAGCTGGCAAGGGCGGGGCCGCCGTTGCGATGCACGGCGGCGCGGGGACATGCTACAAGATCGACGGGTGCTCTGCCAGCAAGACGGAGTACAAAGTCCGCGGCGTGGACGGAGCGGCCGTGGCGGAGGTGGCGCGGAAGCAGACGGCGGCCGGGGTGGTGCTGGGAGAGGACGTGCTGACCCTGACTGTGGCGCCGGAGATGGATCACCTGCTCGCCCTAGGTTTGGTCGTCGTGCGTGGCCTCATCAACCGCTCCTTGTGACACTCTTCTTCTAGTTCAGGTTCAGGTCTCTCTAGTTAACAACGTAGATGATGAGAGTAGGAACGCTGTAGGTGGTTCATGTGACCATTTTTTCTGACGAACAATTCAGCAAGTTTTTTCACATGCAGACTGGCATGGTGACTCTTTTTGGTGTATGACTTTTTTCCCCCTTTCTCAAAGGGTTTCTCACGTCCATAGTTTCAACACAATGAAACAACGTTATACAGTGAGTGCATAAATCTTTGGATGTGTTCGACTTCCAGGTTGTCTGTGTGTTATCCTCACTTTGTGGGAGTACTTAGTTTAGTTGTACAACGAAACACAAATGTTAGCATATGAAACTCGAATATGAGACTTTATGGTCTCACACGGAATAAATTCAGAGGCACCAAAAATGTTTCTAGAATACTGAGTTAGTCGTCGGCCTCTTGGAGAAGAGGCTGACACACACAAAAAGGTTAGCCAGTCACTACTCACTGGGAGGCGCAGCAAGCAGCTGTTGCAATGAAAATGCCTTTGTGCGAAAAGAAAGTTCAATAGGGCACACCACAACTTCAACGCAAAGAAGAAAAAAAGAGCCCACATCAACATCAGCCTACCAAAACGACGTTCGTGCCACTGCCAGCCTTATTAAACTCAGTCGATTTATCAAGGAAACGGGAGTACAAAGTGTGTACAACAAGCGGAAGACAAATACGCAGAGACGGCGACGGAGATAGCTGCCGGCTTGAAAAAGCGCAAGGGAGCATCAGACCGTCTCTCTCCCTCCCTCCCAAAAGGTTGGAATAATTCACCGGCTGAGATGTACAATACATGACAAGTGGTGGCCAATATGAACTTGAGTCTATAACCGAAGAAAAAAAAGTGAGCCCATTTGCCCATGGCGGTGCCTGGCCACATGATCTCGCTCACGCCATGTCCACGCAATTCGCGACAGCACACTCGTCTGCCAGTGGACCTGAAATACAACTCCACGTCTAGTTTGACCTTCTCAAAACACCAATCCGGCCCGTCCATTTCATCAGGATATTAGCTGATATTCTTTTTTATAAACAAAAATAGACCTGATCGATTATGCATCATCTTCATTTTGTAGCAGCTCACATTTTCCATAACATACCTGACGGTTGCATCCAGAATTTGTTGGGTTTCCCTCTGTCAAAAAAGCTTGCTATGCTCGCATCACTTTCTTTCACATTTCATCTATTGAATCTCAAACAGAAAATATGGTTCACCATGGATATCTTATCTTGCACCATGATTTTTTTTTATTCTTACACTATGAGCAGCTACAGACGTATCAACATCAGTAGTAGCAGTAGCAAGGATTCATTCATTTCAGGTCTCGACATGGCTCAAAGATTAAAATATGGTTCTCACGCACATCACTTTGTCCTCCGTCGCTACCAGGAAACACGGACCTTCAGACAGCCACCCAAAAGCTTAGGATAAACCACTTATGTATCTAAGAAAGCCATCATATATTCACATAAGAGACACAACACTCTCCTCGGATCACCATCTCCTGATGCCTCGCGAGTGGCGGGAGCACATTTGTCAAGCTAGCGGTCTCCGAAGTAAACCGTATGCACTTGGACTCTTGGTCGATGATGCCATAAGCCACTAACTCCACCTCCAGTTCGCCTAATTCGTCGGGTACTAGCAACCTGAGGACAAACTTAAGTGCGCAAAATATGAGCAAAAATGCTACCAAAATTACATCGTCATCTAATAAAGTACTCAAAACTCAAATATACCAATAGCTGGAATGATGAAAATACTGCAATTGGCCTGGGACTGAAAATAAATGGCCCGGTCACAACTCACAAGCAAATTATAACTTGTTTTAAGTTCCAATGGAGATAGGATCCTTGGCCTTACAATTTTTGTTCATAGTTTGACATGCATGTTTTTCCATCATACAAACTTACAAAGTATGCTAACATCAATAGACAACTAAACGAACACAATTTAACATGTTGAACTCAATGGAAAGGACATTTGACGCTCATAAGTGGAAGATGAAGATCCATTGGTCTGCTGGGTTGAGAAACTATATGGGAGTTCTCATGAATCTCATTGTCTTCTGTGTCGCCTTTTCTCCTAAGCTGGTAGAACCTGAGATGTCCACTTCAGGCTCTAAAGCATAGACATTACTACATTGTTTATGATGGAGTTCCCCACTAGGCCCCCATGGACCCTCTTTGCTTGTATTTAGAATATATTTAGAGGGTCGTCAAGGCAAGAGCATGAAATGTGCCAATAGCTGACTCTATTTCCAAGCAACTTTTGTTTTGTCAAGAAAGGTTAAATTTCACAACCAACTAGTTTCACTTGAAGAATCCATGGAAGAAATTAACTACATTGGAAAGACAATGGTAGCACATTCCACTCTAAAATCATCTAGGTATTTAACCAATTGCAAATCCCCATGCTTGACTGCATGAACTACACTTCTTTATGTATGCTACTTTTAGAGATAACTTTTATTTCCTTCATCCTATCATGAGCATGTTCAGAAGTTATTACAGAGGTTGCCAAATCTAATATTGTACTACGCTGTTCAAGTTGCAATGGTAAAATGAAACCCTGTTATGCGCAGTTGTAACCAAAAGGCTATAATTATGTAAAAGATTAGTCTATAAGAATTGCATGATTAACTATTCCTCCAAAATTACATGATCAATTGGAATGCAGGACACAAGGACTTCACCATGTTAGGTGTGTGGTGTAACAAATTAGTCGGTTGTATTGTACCTAGTGAAAGAACATGCGGTGCCCCCATGTTTGGTTTTGGTAATTGGTGATAATCTCTATGGACTAATGGTTGCCTTGAGTTATATTTGAAGGTTTTGTCCATAGGCTTTTCTTGGAGTACATGTGTTGGTTTCAAGGAGAGCGTGTGTCGACCAATGTGCTATTAAGGAATTGTCCAAAGATTGGTCATGTGAGAGTTGATCTTATTGCAAGCATGTCTTGAAGAAGAAGATTGTGTGATCATTCATGCTTACCTTCAAGGCATCATCCAAATGAAGAGAGTTGGAAAGGTTCAAGGTTGATCAATACTAAGTCAAGAGTGAATCAAGTTGATCAACTCACAAAGCGTAGAAGATGTACCGAGAGGGATCAAGTGATCCCATGGTATGGTAAGCATTGTCAATTACGCTTTGTGTACTAACCCATGGTCTTCGTGAGAGTTCTTTGTGGGGTTAGGTTGCGGTGTGCATGTTCAAGTGATGCATCACGAAGAGATCAAGTGCTTGAAGCTTTCCGTCCATTGTGGTGACAATGGACTTGTGAAGATGTGCCGAAGAGTGGCTCACCCATAGTGGAGTATGGGGGAGCAATCTACTAGTCTTCACCAAGCCAACGCAATCAAGAAAGGTGGTCCAACTTGAGGAAGTCAAGATCGTCTCCATCTAGCTCAAGTGGACTTTGTGCAAGGCAAATGTTTGCCCTTGATAGGTTTCTATTTTACCGGTCTCATGGTAGTAGTTGGGAGACCAGGTTATAGGATCGATTGCCGTACTATCAAGGGGGGCTCTTGATGAGTAGCTTGATCATATGGTTCGCAGAGAGCTCAAACCATTGCATCCTTGCATCATCTTTATTGGTTCTTGTTTGGTTCTTTTTTGGTTCTCTTTGTGAGTCTTAGAGCTTATGGTCATCTTCTTGACAAGCTCAAGTTCATCGAAAACGGATTTCACATGCCTCTTCTATTGCGTTTTCGGTGTTGTAGTTTTTACCGGTCTTATTCGAGGAAGGGTTCTCACCATTTTCACTTGGGCCTTTTCTAATTTGCTTCTTATTGTTATTTCAATCAATATTGTGTTAGCCCTTGTCGCTAGCTTTCCAACAAACTTGGTTTCGTCGAATTCGGAGTCCGTTTGCAGAAGTTGTGGTAGTTTTGGTGTTCTGAAAAGGCTGCAGCGGTACTACCGCAGACAGGAGCGGATGTAATTTTTTACTACCGCTCTTGGGAGCGGTACTATCGCTTGGAGCGGTACTACCGCGGCTACTTCCGTGGCTACTTCCGCTTCGGACCAAAAACTCGTCAAAAGTCCAGCGGTGGTAGGCACGGATGTATTTTTTTAGTACCGCTCGCAAGCAGTAGTACTGCTACCCTTAGCAGTAGTACCGCTACCCCTAGCGGTAGTACCGCTCTGTGCGGGCTGTGAGCATAACGGTTGGATTTTTCCCCACCTATAAAAAGGGGTCTTCTTCCCCAATGAACTTTATCCTTTGAGCTCGTGTTCTTCCCCAATTGTTGACCTTCTTCGAGCTTGCTAACTCTCAATCCCTCCATGGATTCTTGCTAGTTTTTGGGGGAAAAGAGAGAGGAGATCTAGATCCACATTTCCACCAATCACTTTCTCCTCTATGTGAGGGGAACCCTTTGGATCTAGATCTTGGAGTTCTTGGTGTTCTCCTTCTTGTTCTTCCTCTCATTTTCCTCCCTAGCATTAGTTGCTTCGGTGGGATTTGAGAGAGAAGGACTTGGCACTCCGTGTGCCCTTGCCATTGCATTTGGTGCATTAGTTTGAGTTCTCCACAGTGATACGTGGAAGTTACAAGTTGAGAAGCTTATTACTCTTGGGTGCTTGGTACCCTTGAGCTTGTTCCTCTTGGGTGCTTGGGCGCCCTAGACGGTTGGTGGTGTTCGGAGCTCAATCATTGTGATGTAAAGCTCCAGGCAAGCGTCGGGGTCTCCAATTAGGTTGCGGAGATCGCCCCGAGCAATTTGACGGGTACCGGTGACCGCCCCCAAGGGTTGCCAAAGTGTACGGGTTCGGTGACCGCCCCCAAGGGTTGCTGTCGGTGTCAAAACCGGCGGATCTCGGGTAGGGGGTCCCGAACTGTGCGTCTAGGCAGATGGTAACAGGAGACAAGGGACACGATGTTTTTATCCAGGTTCGGGCCCTCTCGATGGAGGTAATACCCTACTCCTGCTTGATTAATATTGATGATATGGGTAGTACAAGAGTAGATCTACCACGAGATCAAGGAGGCTAAACCCTAGAAGCTAGCCTATGGTATGATTGTTGTTCGTCCTACGGACTAAAACCCTCCGGTTTATATAGACACCGGATAGGTTAGGGTTACACGGAGTCGGTTACAATGGTATGAGATCTACATATCCGTATCGCCAAGCTTGCCTTCCACGCCAAGGAAAGTCCCATCCGGACACGGGACGAAGTCTTCAATCTTGTATCTTCATAGTCTTGGAGTCCGGCCGTGATGATAGTTCGGCTATCCGGACACCCCCTAGTCCAGACTCCTCGGTAGCCCTGAACCAGGCTTCAATGACGACGAGTCCGGCGCATATTGTCTTCCCCATTGCACGGCGGGTTCCTCTTCCGAATACTACAAAGAAGAATTTGAACACAAGGACACAGTCCGGCTCTGCACAACAAGATCCACAAACCACCGTAGAGAGACAAACATATGCACAGATCTGCTGACGTATTCCGTGCGTGACATCACACCACGGCCAGGCCTGTATATGAATCGATTTTTACCCTTCCACCTAAACGCCTTTAGCGAGGCAGTTTCAAAGGCACGTCATATCAAAGCATAGATCGTGCCCCCTTATTCCGGGATTCTCATCAATACAGACGTGGGTAACCCAACGTGCCCGTTAGCACGCCTCCTCTATCAAAGGCGAGTCCTAATCGACCACGGGTGGGCTCTTGGTATTCAACCTCTTTATAACGAGACCAAGGCCCTCTTTCTTTTACACCCTCCATCGAAGTTCGCCTCGCGCCGAGTTCCAACACCCAAAGCTTCAGATCTAGGCGCGGACCTTGAAAATGTCCGGCTCCGACCAACGTGGCCGGTGGATGGCTTCTTCCGTCACAGAAGAAGACGTACTAAAGCTGCGAGATGCCCGGTATCTAACCGGCGAGATTTCGCATAGGCTGCCTGCTCCAGGGCAGGTCATTCCCACTCCAGAGCCCGGCGAGAACGTGGTGTTCATGTCCCACTTCCTTCGGGGTTTAGGCTTCCCGACGGATCCCTTTGTGCGGGGGCTCATGTTTTATTATGGGCTTGATTTCTATGACCTAAATCCGGAGTCCATCCACCATATCTCGTCATTTATCGTCGTATGTGAGGCCTTCCTCCATGTTACCCCTCACTTTGGATTGTGGCTCAAGACCTTCAAGGTGGAGCCAAAGATGATCAAGGGGCAGCAAGCAGAGTGCGGAGGGGCGGCCATAAGCAAATGTGCTGACGCTCCGTGGCCCGAGGGCTCTTTTCAAAAGGAGCTTGGTTTGTGTAGCAGGAGTGGTTTTATATCACCGCTCCCAGGGGCACCAAATGGGCGGCGCTCCCTGCCTTCCGCTCAGGTCCACCACAGCGGCTGGCATCATGGGTCAACAAGGGGCTCGACTGGGGGCCGTCCAAGGACGTTCCTTTGCTGCAGGGCCGTATTCGAGACCTCCAAGAAAGAGAGATCAACCTAGTTGCAGTGGCACAGGTTATGTTGATCCGGCGCCTTCAGCCCTGCAAACGTCGCCCCTTCACCTGTGGGAATTTAATTCGGAGGGACCACGAGCTCTCCAAAATTTTATGGGCACGACGCCCGTGGAGATGTATAATCTGTTCTTCGGATCACGAGAGAAGTGTCCGGACCTGATTGAGGATGCAGGACTAAGCTGCAATCGCCCAGATACTCAAGTAAGTAGTCCTGTAACCGGACAAGCTGTTCATTCATTTATTATATACATGCCTTTTAAAGGAGCCATTTCTTGAACGAGAGTGGATAGCCAAAGCGAAGTTGATAAGGTGTCCGGCTCCCCTCCCAGAGACCACGCCGGATCCCATGCTGACCAAGATGTTGAAGGCCGCGCCTTTTGAAGAAGGCGAAGGGGGGAGCGGAGAAGCAACTGCCTATACGAAGGAGGCTATAAAGGAAGGAGGGATTAAAAGCCCTGCCTTCCGAGGAGAGAAGAGGACCGCTTCAGAAGATCCGGAGGTCAAGGCCTCAAAGAAGGGAAAAGGATCTTCGTCAGGGAGTCCGGTGCTGGGAAGTAACCCAGCCGCACTATTTCCCCAAGGGGATCAGCCCTCCAGCGAGCCGTAAGTAAAAAAGAAGGGGTCTTGTAAATAAGGAATATCCCTGCATTTATTTAGGAAGATAACCGAAATTGTACCTTGTAGTTCGGACCTCAGCCCTTCTCAGCAGAGCTCATCTTCAGGGGATCTTCTTCCGGAGATGATGGAGAGCGAAACGCCCCCACCTGTCGCACCCTCATGCGAGGCGGATGACCCTGAGGTGTCGTCGCGGAGGGTTCCCACAAGTCCGGTGGGGCCAGAAGGCCCGGCGCCAAGTGGTGTGCGGTCGGAGGAGCTGAAGGATCTGCTCGGGCGAGCGGCTATCTCAGAAGATAACCGTGTTCTAATGGGTACGGTGATTGAAAGAATTGCATCCGCGGAGAGCGGATTGCATGAAGCCGTCAGAAGCTTCTTGTGAAGGGGTTCGAGGTACGCAAAAAATGATGTACCTTCTGACAGTTATGCATATAAAATGCGCCCTGTATAGATAGTAGCCCCTGAGACTCGGTATGTTGTCAAAATTGACAGCGTGCCGAGGATCAAAATCTCAGTTATAACATATCACCGCTCCTAAACAGGTGGCGGGGCGTCCGGTGGCCAGCCGGACTGATGAATATGCCGAACTAAAGCGGCAACTTGACGAGGCGGATGCGGACATCGCGCTGGTCAATAAACGGTTCGATGAGTCACAAGGTATGCGACTTCTCTGGCGGACACCTGGTAAGGGAGCTTGACGCCCATGTCTTACTATTTGTATGCTTAATGCAGATGGTGCCGCTGCTGTGGAGGAGCTTGGTGAACTTCGCCCGAGCGAAAGAGCAAGCCAGAAATAGTAATGTTGCCGCTTTAAGGGCGGCGAAGAGCTAAAAAGCGAACAGGCTGCTCCTTTGCCAAGCGAGGAGGAAATGGCCGATATGGCGTAAAGTTGAAGAATATTACCGACCACTGCGAGGTTCTTGAAAAAGAACGTCAAGCGGAGCAAGAGGGCCTGAAAAAGGCCACCGCCGAATTCAAGGATGCCTGTTCCGCTTTGAGAGCTGCCAAGGAGGAGCTGAGTTAGGCCGGGGCTGTTACGGCTGGAAAACCGTTTTTGCTGCGGAGAAAATATACGGATCCAAAGTATGCTCAGTTGGACAAGTTGTGGAGTTCGGAAGATGCTTATCTGGACTTGGCGGCGAGCGCTGCGGACGCAGTTGAGCACTTCCGGGGCCAGAAGGGGCACAGAAGGGAAGAGCTATTTTGGTCGCAATTCCATAGTCCGGAGCGTCCTCTTCTGTTGACCGATCGGTTGGCCGAATGGGCCGAGCTGAATCGATTATCCAGACTTGCCATGAAGCATGTCATGACTCATTTGTGGCCGGGCGTACCCCAGTCGAAGAGTTATTTAGGTTTAGTGCAGCAGTTCCTTGGTGCGGTACGGCGTATCGACGCAATAAAGCGGTCGGCGTGTATTGAGGGAGCGCGGATGGCTCTGGCCCGTGTCAAGACATACTGGGCAGAGATGAAGGCCACCGATGTTGCATCCCGAGATTCGGACAGAAGCCGAGTACCTGCCGAGCACTACTTTGAAGAAGTCTGCAGCAGGCGTTTAATAGAGACGCAGTGCTCAAGGATATTATGTTTAAATGATATGTATGATTTGTGAAAACAATGTTTCAATATAATATAAGAGCTTTTTATACTTGTGCGTTCAAGTAGTAAACTACTCCCTGTGCGGCCGTTTATGTATATGTATATATAACCTGAAAGATGGCAGTCCTTGACTTCAGCCCCCACGCACATACTGCGGGGGTGTTTGCAAAAAAAAAGCGCTTTGTCACACTTAATCCAACGTCTTGGTCCTATTTAAGGAGGTGATAGCGTAGCAAACTAGGCAACCGGACTATAATGCTTTATCACTTTCACTTAGCCATAGGAGTTCGAGGGTGGGGCTACTATATAGCCCACAGGGCACCGCACTCCCGAATTCGGGGTGCGTATGTGCCTGACCGAAAACCGGTCCTTCGTTAATGCGGAGGAATCCTAAACATTTTCATGAGTCATCGAGTGGTTGACCAGTCTCTCGCTATATCATGACAGTCAGTTTTCGGCTTTCTCTACTGAGGTGCTCGCCCGACCGAACCGGGGCACAATCGCAGTAGTTCTCCTGGTGCCGCGTTAGCCGATAAAACGGAACGTAAGGCAGCAAAACACAGGAGCCGGGCAAACCCAACATTTGACCAAATACACTCCCGAATTCGGGGTGCATATGTGCCTGACCGAAAACCGGTCCTTCGTTAATGCGGAGGAATCCTAAACATTCCCATGAGTCATCGAGTGGTTGACCAGTCTCTCGCTATATCATGACAGTCAGTTTTCGGCTTTCTCTCGAGGTGCTCGCCCGACCGAACCGGGCACAATCGCAGTAGTTCTCCTGGTGCCGCGTTAGCCGATAAAAGCGGGCGTAAGGCAGCAAAAGACAGAGCCGGGCAAACCCAACATTTGACCAAAGACATGATTCGGAGCTGATGCATATAAGGCCTAACTTTCGAGACGTCGAACACTCCCTAAGGTATTCGGTCTTTATAAAAACGGGCACAATAATGCCCTAAGCCCCTGGTGTCCAGGTACGTGCAAAAATTCTGGTGCGGCCAATGCCAAAACGCCAGCCTCCTCCTCGGTTATAGTAAGAAACCGGGTGATGTATATCAACAAGAGACAGTGAAAAAGGTTTACGCAGGGTCTTAATCTGAAAAGAATCCTTGCAACGGGTCCCTACTGCACGTCTGCGCCTGTGTCTCCGTTGTGCCGTATCCTGGATGGGTGTCACACGTTGTTCATCTGTAAAAGAGAGGAACTTAGTTTTAAAAAGAAAAAAGAAAAGGGTTGTGCGAATGATGTACTTTATATTAAATAAACAGAGTACGAGTCGAAGAAGTGGATAAGATTGAGCTTTATTGTCTCTTGTGATACATGCGTGCAGCCCCTTGTATGGGGGTACGCTGCTAGTAGGCGCCGAACTCGTCTAGCCGTGTCCGGGGTTTGAATGACCAATTCAGGTTCTTTGACTAGCGGAGCCGGATAGGTGTGGGGCTGTCAAGGCAGTCTCACGTTCCTCCGTACTCAAGTAACACTTAATACTCCCTTTTAATGAGATGATGCCGCGTGGACCGGGCATTTTAAGTGTGAGAGATGCATAATGCGGTATTGCGTTAAAGCGGGCGAAAGCTTAGCGTCCCAATAGTGCTTGATGGCTACTTTTGAACGGGGCGACGTGGAAGATTAACCTTTCGCGGCGGAAGTTGTCGGATGAACCGAACACAACTTCTAGCAGTGTGGAGCCCGTACAATGGGAATATGGGCCTGGCATTACTCCTTTAAAGGAGGTGTTGCTATGGCAAATTTTGGTTGGGTTTATCCCCATCTTGCGGATCGTGTCCTGATATATCAGGTTTATGTCACTGCCGCCATCCATGAGGACTTGTGTAAATTGGAATCCGTTGATTATAGGATCCAATATCAAGGCAGTCCATCCTGCGTTCCGGATACTTTCGGAATAGTCCTGATGGTCGAAGGTGATTGGTTTTGACAACCAGTGTGCGGCGCGCATTTTAGTGGGCGCCGCTCTGTTTTCCCGTTGATCACATGAAGTGAGTTTACTGTTTTAACCTCTTGTGGGAAATTCTTACATTTTTCCGGGCTCTGCTTGTGGTGCTCGTCATCATCTTCACTTGGTGTGTCGAGCCCCTTGTGTTCGGCGTTGAGTCTGCCGGACGGTTTGAAGACCCAACAATTTCTGTAGGTATGGTTTGCAGGCCTCCCAGGGGTACTGTGGATTTGACATATCTTGTCCAAGATTTTATTGAAGTTGGATAGCTCATCGCTATTGTCCCTAAGGGGCAGTTTTTTGTTGTTCTGACGTGAGCTTTTGAATCCGGCGTTGCCGCCGTGCTCTTTGGACCATTCCCTTTAATCCGGCGTTGGTCCTTGTTGCGCCGTGGTTTCCTGTTTCCATCCCTGACTTCGGATGTACTCTGGTCGCTGGTGCTGCATCTTGCTAGCCAGCTATCCTCTCCCGCGCAAAAGCGGGTCATGAGGCTTGTTAATGCGGCCATTGTTCTTGGCTTTTCTTGGCCGAGGTGTCTGGCGAGCCATTAGTCTCGGACGTTGTGTTTGAAGGCTGCTAAGGCTTCGGCGTCCGGACAGTCGACTATTTGGTTCTTTTTAGTAAGGAACCTGTTCCAGAATTTCTGGGCTGACTCTCCGGGCTGTTGAGTTATGTGACTTAAATCGTCTGCATCCGGAGGGCGGACATAGGTCCCCTGAAAATTTGCCCGAAACGCGTCCTCGAGCTCTTCCCAGCTTCCAATGGTATTTTCTGGGAGTCTTTTGAGCCAGTGTCGAGCTGGCCCTTTGAGTTTGAGGGGTAAGTATTTTATGGCGTGGAGATCATCTCCTCTAGCCATGTGTATGTGGAGGATGTAATCCTCAATCCAGACTCCAGGGTCTGTTGTTCCGTCGTATGCCTCTATGTTTACGGGTTTGAATCCCGTTGGAAATTCATGGTCCAGCACCTCATCGGTGAAACACAGGGGATGTGCGGCGCCCCTATATTTGGGTGTGCCGTGATGTTCGGGTTTTTGGCCTGTTGCATTGCTTTGAAGAGCTTGCTTTCTTGGCCTATAGATGGACCTAACTGGGCCATCCTTTTGTTGTGAATCCTTATGCGGATCGCATACCAGCTTGTGTGCGGCGCCATTTGCCGCTCTCTTTTTGCCCTGGGGTCGTCCATCCGACCGGGTGGCCTTCTTATTTTTTGATTGTGGGGGCTCTAAGGCCTCCTCGTCAAATTCAGGCAGTAGCTTTCTTTTAGGGTAGCTCTTTGTTCGTATTTGTCGCCGTATTTGTCTCTTGATGTTGAATACTTTGCTCCATCAGATCCACAGGTGCATCTTCCGCTGTTTTGAGCTTCCGCTTACGCTTTTTCAGGCTACATACGATGGCGTGAGCCTTTTCTGGAGGTTATCTTGCTCCAACAATTTGTTCGGCGTGAGATCGTCCGGACTGTTGTCTTCGCCGGGGAGGGGTTGTTTATCCAAGTTATCTTGTTCGGACGATTGCTCGATAGCATGTTCGTCGTCCACCGATTCGCCCTGCTCTATGGCTGGGTCTCGGTTGAGGCGAGACTTGGTCCGGCGTTTACATTGCCGTTTTGACTGCTGTAGCGACCCGACCTCAGATGGTCAAGTGTCTGTGTTTCCGTGTCATCCCTGGATCGGTAATGCTGACACACACATTACTCGAAGGATTTATAACAGAGTAGCAATCACACACTTATTACATCGAATGTCTCAAAAGAGAACTTATTACAATAATATGGCTTAAGGCCATCTAATGCGATAACAGCGGAAGGCTTGGAAGATAAAGTGAGTCCATCAACTCCAACGGCATAGCTGAGTTGCACGGCAACGACCTATCGAACCTTACTCCTCGTCTGAAAAGTCTGCAACATAATATGTTGCAGCCCGAGAACGGGTCAACACATGGAATATGCTGGCAATGTAACACAATAGAGCAATAACAGAATAATGCTAACACTACATGCATATTTAGCTGGTGGAAAGCTCTACGGTTACAGTTTTGCGAAAAGCCAATTTTTCCCTACATCAAAGGAATAAATTTTATTTTAACTATCATGGTGGTTGAAACATCATTGAGAAGGTATAACCCCAACTCAATCCCAATTAAAGTAATTAACAACCCAACAATATTAATTAAGAGTGATGAGATACATGCAATTACTCAAGTTCTAGATACTCAGAATTGTCCATAACCGGGGACACGGCTAACCATGATTAGATTGTACACTCTGCAGAGGTTTGCGCACTTTTCCCCACAAGACTCGATCGCCTCCGTTGATTTCTCGCACTACATGGTGTTTGAGAAAGCGGATGACCGAGACACAGATCTTTCGTAAACATTAACTCTCTATTCCGGATAGATCATACCAAACCTACAAAACCCACTACCTGCTGATCTACCTCTTCAAGAGCTTCACATAACTTACTCAACTATGCTAGAGCCCATAATAGCTTGTGGCTGCACACGGAAGTTTCTAGCATGAATAATCTCAGTTCCTTTGAGCACAGGTGGCGGTCCATAGGAAGATCACACGGGTACCCCGGGATTTCCAAAAATAAAACAGACAACACTGGGTTCCCCAGGTGCCTCAATCCACCAGATGTGTATTTAAGTTGCCACCTTAAAGTAAACCATTAATTTACAATCTCACATCTGTCATGAATATCTCTCAAACCCAATCCACGTCTACGAGCATAGCATAGCAATATAAGCAATACGTAGAAGTAACTCCCAAGGGTTTGATAGTAACAGGCAATAGGTTCCTACCTCATCATCTACTTCCCAACCCACAAATTAATGACATCCTAACCATGCAATGTTTGAGGGTTGAACTAATGCATTAAAACTGGGTAGGAAAGGAATATGATCAAGTGTTACTTGCCTTGCTGACAATCCGTGAATCCTAGAGACTCGTAGTAACACGCTTCGCACTCTGGGAATTCTATCGCAAGCAAACAATACATACATAAGCAGCAAGCAAAGATGCACAAACGAAACTTCAACTGAAAGAGGTTGACCGGAGAGTTCAACTTAAGAACTCCGGTTCTCAAGAAAAATCAAACCAAACGGAGCAACGAAACTCAAACGGCGAAAGAAACAAGATCCGTTTACTAATCTGAACTAGGGTCAAATTTTATAGAGACAAAAACTTGTTTGAGTTGACTATTCGGAAAGAGGGTTTCGAGATGAAACTCCAGGCGCTTGAATCGCCTGATTCCGATAAACGAGCAAAAAGTTATACTAATTCGAACATCGGATCAGAAATCGCGATCGGAAAAACCGCGGAATAAATCAGATAAAAGAAAACGACGAACGGCTAAACGAACGAACGTTCGTTAGCAGAAACTAAACGACGAACACGTTCGCAAAAACGAACGAACGAGCGAACGCTCGCAAAATAAATAAACCGAAGAAATAAAACTGATCTAAAAAAATACGGGCTAGGGTTTTTCTTAAAAAAACGAAGTGGTTTTTCTAAAAAAAAAACGACGACGAGGGGCTACCTCCGGCGAGGTCGTCCGGCGGGGCGGGCGGCTCCGGCTGGGCTCGGCGAGGGGTGGCGAGGGCGGCTAGAGGCGGCGGCGACTGAGGGGCGGGCGGCGCGGAGGCGGCGGCGGCGACTTGGCGGGCGGGCGGCGGCTCGGCCTGTGTCCGGGTGGGCGGCGGTGGTGGCTAGAGGGGTGGCGGCTATTTAAAAGTGGGCGGTGGCTTGGAGGAGGGGCAAGGCGGCGAGGAGGAGGAGTCCGGCTCGGACTCCGGTCCGGGCCAAGCGGCGGCGCACAAGACGCAGAGGCGGCGGCTGGTCGGGCCGGCCTGCTCAGTGGGCCTTTGGCCCGATCGAGGCTGGTCTTTTTTTTAAACGTTCACTTGAAACTTATAAAAAATCCTAGAAAAATAAATAAAAATCTAAAAATGCCAATACAAGTTTTCTTTGCCTAAATAAAATATTTAGAACAAGATGAACTTTTCTTGGCCCCTAAAATGCAATTATTAAATTATGCAAATTTTTCTCTAGGGCAAATAAAATTCCAAATAAATAAAATAAAATCCAAATAATGATTTTAACATTTTTCCTCCGATATTTCAATTATTTTTGGAGAAGTCATATTATCTCCTCTCATTTATTTTGAAATATTTTCCGGAAAGAAAAATAATAAAATCCAAAATCCTCGTCTTCATTATTTGATAAAATTCAAATATGAAGATCGGAAAATCCTCAACTCTCTCCAGGGTCCTTGAGTTGCTTAGGATTTCGAGGATTGCAAGCGAGAATGCAATAAAATATGATATGCATGGATGACCTATGTATAACATGCCAAATTGAAAATTTGGGATGTTACAAACCTACCCTTCATATGAATCTCGCCCTCGAGATTCGGGTTGGCTAGAAAATAGGTGCGGATGGTCCTTGCGAATATCATCTTCTCGCTCCCAGGTGGCTTCCTCCTCGGTATGGTGGCTCCACTGAACTTTGCAAAACTTGATAACCTTGCTGCGGGTGACTCGGCTGTCGAAATCCAGAATCTTTACTGGCTTCTCCTCATAAGTCAAATTACTATCCAACTTTATCGCCTCTAGGGGCACTGTATCATTTAACTGTATATCGGCCATCTCAGTGTGGCACTTCTTCAGCTGTGATACGTGAAACACATCGTGCACTCCTGACAATCCTTCCGGTAACTCCAGCTTGTAGGCAACTTCTCCCATCCGTTCCAAAACACGATACGGTCCTACAAATCTTGGGGCTAGCTTTCCCTTAACTCCAAAACGTTTCACTCCCCTCAAGGGTGATACTTGCAGATAGGCTCTGTCTCCAATTTCATAGGTTACTTCCTTGTGTTTTGAATCTGCGTAACTCTTCTGTCTAGACTGAGCAATCTTTAGTCTGTCTCTGATTAGTTTAACCTTCTCCTCTGAGTCCTTGATCAAATCTGGTCCAAACAACTGACGGTCTCCAACCTCATCCCACATCAATGGTGTTCTACATCTGCGTCCATACAGAGCTTCGAACGGTGCCATCTTCAAACTGGCCTGATAGCTGTTGTTGTACGAGAACTCTGCGTACGGCAAATTGTCATCCCAACTAGATCCATAATCTAGCGCACAGGCTCTCAACATGTCCTCCAGAATCTGGTTAACTCTCTCTGTCTGTCCATCCGTCTGTGGGTGGAACGCGGTACTAAACTCCAATCTGGTACCCAAAGTCTGGTGTAGCTGATGCCAAAACTTTGAAGTAAACTGTGTTCCTCTATCTGATACGATGCTCCTCGGAACTCCGTGCAAACATACGATCCTGGTCATATATATTTTGGCCAACTTGGCACTTGTATAAGTTGTTTTCACTGGGATGAAGTGAGCTACTTTGGTCAAACGATCCACAACTACCCATATTGAATCATAACCTGCCTTGGTTCTGGGTAATCCGGTAATAAAGTCCATGCCAAGTTTGTCCCACTTCCATTCGGGTATTGGCATAGGCTGCAACAGTCCTGCTGGCTTTTGATGCTCTGCCTTCACTCTCTGACATACATCACAAACGGCTACATACTCGGCAATATCCTTCTTCATACCAGTCCACCAGAAATGTTCCTTCAAGTCCATATACATCTTGGTGTTTCCGGGGTGAATCGAGTATGGTGAGTCATGGGCCTCTTGAAGTATTAACTTCCTGATCTCCGAATTGTTGGGCACATAAATCCGGTCCTCAAACCACAAGGTATCGTGCTCATCCTCGCGAAAACCTTTGGCTTTTCCTTCGCCCATCTTCTCTCTTATCTCAGCAATCTCTTTGTCCTCCTTCTGAGCTTCTCGAATCTTGTTTAATAACGTCGACTGAACCTCCATGGTTATGAACAAGTCCTCCCGAGTTCGGGGTTATGCGAGGTTTCTGGTGAGCTCCTGAGTTATACTTCCCTTGTCCACACTTCCTTTTACGGCTCTCAATCTGCTGTTGCTTTCCTTCAATCATCAGGGCCTTATCTACCAACTCCTGGTAGTTGTTGAAAGTTGCCACCATCAACTGCATACTCATCTCATCATTCAGCCCTTCCATAAACTTCTCACCTTGGCGGCATCGGTGGCCACATCATCGGGGCATAAGCGCGATAACTTGCTAAACTCATCCACGTCTTTGGGCCACAAGATGCGGCTCCTGGCGTAAGTTGTGAAACTCACGCTTCTTTATCTGCATGGCTCCAGTTGAAACATGGGCCGTGCGAAAAGCTTGTTGGAACTGGTCTCAAGTGACATTGGCTATAGGAAAAGTAGCTGTGTAATTCTCCCACCATGCGGCTGCTGGTCCATCCAATTGATGTGCGGCAAAGCGCACCTTCTCAGCATCCGTGCATCCTGCGGTGGTTAACTCCCTTCCAATACGGCGTAGCCAATCATCAGCAACTATTGGCTCGGTGCTACTGGAAAACACCGGCGGTTGTAACCTCAGAAAGCGGGCTAAATTGTCCACTGGCGGCGGGTTGTTGTTGTTGTTGGCATTGCCCTGGTTCTGAACTAGCAATTGCATCAAGGCATTTTGCTGCTGGATCAACTGGGTGAGCTCCGGTGGGAAAACAAAACCGGGGTCACATCTTGGAGGCATCTGAGGTTTTAGATGGAAGAGATTAGAATAGAGAGAGGTCTAGCGAGAAAACACTACCCATATGCACATGAGGCAAACACACACATTCATTCAATCAAGCAAGGGCATACAAAACGGTCTAGGACTATCGCATAAGTGCTCAACTACTACTAGTTACATGGGGGAATACTACTATTATATGGTGCTCATCTAGAAACTTTGATCGGTGGAAGACTACATGATGTCTGCTCCAGCTTCGTCTTCATAGTCATCATCACTTGGATCAGAGTCGGTGTCGTCGATGATGATGTAGTTGTCCGGACAAGTGGAATCTTCTTCCTCTTCTTTCGGTGCTGGTCCTCCCATGAAGACTCTGATCTTCTTGACTAGGTCGTCATTCTTCTCCAGTAGGGTCTTGATTTCTTCCTCATATCAATCACGTGTAAATTTGAGTTCTTCCTCCAGCTCGATGATCCTAGTTTTCGCCTTCTTCAAATCCATCATGTCCGCGCACATCTTGTTCTCATGACGTCGAATGTGCTGGTTTAGCTCCTGGATGTAAGCTGCAATGGATCTATCCTTCTTGGTGCTGATTACTTCTCATTGCTCGTCTCGGCGCCCACATATTTGATATATGGTGTCTTTAAGCTCCCTATTGTAGACTTCTCCAATGCGTCCCATGGTAATGTGAGCTGCCATACTCTTTCCCAAACTCCATGTTGGTGCATTGAAAACACACACTATGGGCTCCGTGCTTGGCGCGGACGTCCATCCGGTAACTAGAGCTTGAATCTTCCAGCACTCTTCTTCTGGTAAGGTGGCGTTATGCGTCCGGTGAAGCTTGGTATTCAATGTTCGGTACCTAGTGACTTCCTTCAGGTGGCGTCCAAAAGGTGTGTCTTCATCCGATTGTGCAAACTTGTACTTCATCTCCGTCATCCTAAAGAGTGGAAAAATGGAGAGGAGTCAGAAATGAGTAGAGAAGAGTGACCTATGGTTTTATCTTAGTGGTCGTGTCCTACACTCAGCGTGTGCTCTGATACCATCTTGTAGCGACCCGACCTCAGATGGTCAAGTCTCTGTGTTTCCGTGTCATCCCTGGATCGGTAATGCTGACACACACAGTACTCGAAGGATTTATAACAGAGTAGCAATCACACACTTATTACATCGAATGTCTCAAATGAGAACTTATTACAATAATATGGCTTAAGGCCATCTAATGCGATAACAATGGAAGGCTTGGAAGATAAAGTGAGTCCATCAACTCCAACGGCATAGCTGAGCTGCACGGCAACGACCTATCGAACCTTACTCCTCGTCTGAAAAGTCTGCAACATAATACGTTGCTGCCCGAGAACGGGTCAGCACATGGAATATGCTGGCAATGTAACACAATAGAGCAATAACAGGATAATGCTAACACTACATGCATATTTAGCTGGTGGAAAGCTCTCTGATTCTGATTTTGAAAAGCCAATTTTTCCCTACATCAAAGGAATAAATTTTAGTTTAACTATCATGGTGGTTGAAACATCATTGAGAAGGTATAACCCCAACTCAATCCCAATTAAAGTAATTAACAACCCAACAATATTAATTAAGAGTGATGAGATACATGCAATTACTCAAGTTCTAGATACTCAAAATTGTCCATAACCGGGGACACGGCTAACCATGATTAGATTGTACACTCTGCAGAGGTTTGCGCACTTTTCCCCACAAGACTCGATCGCCTCCGTTGATTTCTCGCACTACATGGTGTTTGAGAAAGCGGATGACCGAGACACAGTCTTTCGAAACATTAACTCTCTACTCCGGATAGATCATACCAAACCTACAAAACTCACTACCTTTGATCTACCTCTTCAAGAGCTTCACGTAACTTACTCAACTATGCTAGAGCCCATAATAGCTTGTGGCTGCACACGGAAGTTTCTAGCATGAATAATCTCAGTTCCCTTTGAGCCTGGGTGGCGGTCCATAGGAAGATCACACGAGTACCCCGGGATTTCCAAAAATAAAACAGACAACACTGGGTTTCCCAGGTGCCTCAATCCACCCAGATGTGTATTTAAGTTGCCGCCTTAAAGTAAACCATTAATTAACAATCTCACATCTGTCGTGAATATCTCTCAAACCCAAACCACGTCTACGAGCATAGCATAGCAATATAAGCAATACGTAGAAGTAACTCCCAAGGGTTTGATAGTAACAGGGCAATAGGTTCCTACCTCATCATCTACTTCCCGACCCACAAATTAATGACATCCTAACCATGCAATGTTTGAGGGTTGAACTAATGCATTAAAACTGGGTAGGAAAGGAATATGATCAAGTGTTACTTGCGTTCTATTGACGATCCGTGAATCCTAGAGACTCGTAGTAACACGCTTCACACTCAGGAATTCTATCGCAAGCAAACAATACATACATAAGCAACAAGCAAAGATGCACAAACGAAACTTCAACTGAAAGAGGTTGACCGCAGAGTTCAACTTAAGAACTCCGGTTCTCAAGAAAAATCAAACCAAAGCGAACAGCGAAACTCAAACGGCGAAAGAAACAAGATCCGTTTACTAATCTGAACTAGGGTCAAATTTTATAGAGACAAAAACTTGTTTGAGTTGACTATTCGGAAAGAGGGTTTCGAGATGAAACTCCAGGCGCTTGAATCGCCTGATTCCGATAAACGAGCAAAAAGTTATACTAATTCGAACATCGGATCAGAAATCGCGATCGGAAAAACCGCGGAATAAATCCGATAAAAGAAAACGATGAACGGCTAAACGAACGAACGTTCGTTAGCAGAAACTAAACGACGAACATGTTCGAAAAAACGAACGAACGAGCGAACGCTCGCAAAATAAATAAACCGGAGAAATAAAACCGATCTAAAAAAATACGGGCTAGGGTTTTTCTTAAAAAAACCGAAGTGGTTTTTCTAAAAAAAACCGACGACGAGGGGCTACCTCCAGCGAGGTCGTCCGTGAGGCAAAGGCTTGGCGGGCCTCGGCCAGGCGGATAGAGGCGGCGACTTGGCGAGGGGCGGCGCGGGAGGCGGCGACGGCGGCTCGAACTCGAGGTCCGGGGTGGCGGTGGTGGCTAGAGGTGGCGGCTATTTAAAGGGGCGGTGGCTTGGAGGAGGGCAAGGCGGCGGGAAGGAGGAGTCCGGCTCGGACTCCGGTCCGGCATCGGCGGGCGGAGTGTGTGCAGAGGCGGCGTCTGGTGGCTGCTGAGCCTTTGGCCCGATCGAGTATGAGTCTTTTCTTTAAGCGTTCATGAAACTTATAAAAATCCTAGAAAAATAAATAAAATCTAAAAATGCCAAAACAAGTTTTCTTTGCCTAAATAAAATATTTAGAACAAGATGAACTTTTCTTGGCCCCTAAAATGCAATTTTTAAATTATGCAAATTTTTCTCTAGGGCAAATAAAATTCAAAATAAATAAAATAAAATCCAAATAATGATTTTAACATTTTTCCTCCGATATTTCAATTATTTTTGGAGAAGTCATATTATCTCCTCTCATTTATTATTACTTGAAATATTTTCCGGAAAGAAAAATAATAAAATCCAAAATCCTCGTCTTCATTATTTGATAAAATTCAAATATGAAGATCGAAAAATCCTCAACTCTCTCCGAGGGTCCTTGAGTTGCTTAGGATTTCGAGGATTGCAAACGAGAATGCAATAAAATATGATATGCATGGATGACCTATGTATAACATGCCAAATTGAAAATTTGGGATGTTACAAACCTATCCCCCTTAAGATGAATCTCGCCCTCGAGATTCGGGTTGGCTAGAAAATAGGTGTGGATGGTCCTTGTGAATATCATCTTCTCGCTCCCAGGTGGCTTCCTCCTCGGTATGGTGGCTCCACTGAACTTCGCAAAACTTGATAACCTTGTTGCGGGTGACTCGGCTGTCGAAATCCAGAATCTTTACTGGCTTCTCCTCATAAGTCAAATTACTATCCAACTGTATCGCCTCTAGGGGCACTGTATCATTTAACGGTATATCGGCCATCTCAGCGTGGCACTTCTTCAGCTGTGATACGTGAAACACATCGTGCACTCCTGATAATCCTTCCGGTAACTCCAGCTTGTAGGCAACTTCTCCCGTCCGTTCCAAAACACGATACGGTCCTACAAATCTTGGGGCTGGCTTTCCCTTAACTCCAAAACATTTCACTCCCCTCAAGGGTGATACTTGCAGATAGGCTCTGTCTCCAATTTCATAGGTTACTTCCTTGCGTTTTGAATCTGCGTAACTCTTCTGTCTAGACTGAGCAATCTTTAGTCTGTCTCTGATTAGTTTAACCTTCTCCTCTGAGTCCTTGATCAAATCTGGTCCAAACAACTGACGGTATCCAACCTCATCCCACATCAATGGTGTTCTACATCTGCGTCCATACAGAGCTTCGAACGGTGCCATCTTCAAAGCGGCACGATAGCTGTTGTTGTCACGAGAACTCTGCGTCTGACAAATTGTCATCCCAACTAGATCCATAATCTAGCGCATGTGCTCTCAACATGTCCTCCGTAATCTGGTTAACTCTCTCTGTCATCCATCCGTGCATGGGTGGAACGCGGTACTAAACTCCAATCTGGTACCCAAAGTCCGTGTAGCTGATGCCAAAACTTTGAAGTAAATTGTGTTCCTCTATCGTCTGATGCTCCTCGGAACTCCGTGCAATACGATCCTGGTCATATATATTTTGTCCAACTTGGCACTTGTATAAGTTGTTTTCACTGGGATGAAGTGAGCTACTTTGGTCAAACGATCCACAACTACCCATATTGAATCATAACCTGCCTTGGTTACAGGTAATCCGGTAATAAAGTCCATGCCAAGTTTGTCCCACTTCCATTCGGGTATTGGCATAGGCTGCAACAGTCCTGCTGGCTTTTGATGCTCTCGCCTTCACTCTCTGACATACATCACAAACGGCTACATACTCGGAAATATCCTTCTTCATACCAGTCCACCAGAAATGTTCCTTCAAGTCCATATACATCTTGGTGTTTCCGGGGTGAATCGAGTATGGTGAGTCATGGGCCTCTTGAAGTATTAACTTCCTGATCTCCGAATTGTTGGGCACATAAATCCGGTCCTCAAACCACAAGGTATCGTGCTCATCCTCGCGAAAACCTTTGGCTTTTCCTTCGCCCATCTTCTCTCTTATCTCAGCAATCTCTTTGTCCTCCTTCTGAGCTTCTCGAATCTTGTTTAATAACGTCGACTGAACCTCCATGGTTATGAACAAGTCCTCCCGAGTTCGGGGTTATGCGAGGTTTCTGGTGAGCTCCTGATTTATACTTCCATTGTCCATACTTCCTTTTACGGCTCTCAATCTGCTGTTGCTTTCCTTCAATCATCAGGGCCTTATCTACCAACTCCTGGTAGTTGTTGAAAGTTGCCACCATCAACTGCATACTCATCTCATCATTCAGCCCTTCCATAAACTTCTCCTGCTTCGCGGCATCAGTGGCCACATCATCAGGGGCATAGCGTGATAACTTGCTAAACTCATCCACGTACTGGGCCACAGTACGGCTCCCCTGGCGTAAGTTGTGAAACTCACGCTTCTTTATCACATGGCTCCAGTTGAAACATGGCCCGTGCGAAAAGCTTGTTGGAACTGGTCCCAAGTGACATTGGCTATAGGAAAAGTAGCCGTGTAATTCTCCCACCATGCGACTGCTGGTCCATCCAATTGATGTGCGGCAAAGCGCACCTTCTCAACATCCATGCATCCTGCGGTGGTTAACTCCCTTCCAATACGGCGTAGCCAATCATCAGCAACTATTGGCTCGGTGCTACTGGAAAACACTGGCGGTTGTAACCTCAGAAAGCGGGCTAAATTGTCCATTGGCGGCGGGTTGTTGTTGTTGTTGTTGGCATTGCCCTGGTTCTGAACTAGCAATTGCATCAATGCATTCTGCTGCTGGATCAACTGGGTGAGCTCCGATGGGAAAACAAAACCGGGGTCACGTCTCGGAGGCATCTGAGGTTTTAGATGGAAGAAATTAGAATAGAGAGAGGTCTAGCGAGAAGACACTACCCATATACACATGAGGCAAACACACACATTCATTCAATCAAACAAGGGCATACACAACGGTCTAGGACTATCGCATAACTGCTCAACTACTACTAGTTACATGGGGGAATACTATTATTATTTGGTGGTCATCTAGAAAATTTGATCGGTGGAAGACTCCATGAGGTCTCCTCCAGCTTCGTCTTCAAAGTCATCATCACTTGAATCAGAGTCGGTGTCGTCGATGATGATGTAGTTGTCCGGACAAGTGGAATCTTCTTCCTCTTCTTTCGGTGCTGGTCCTCCCATGAAGACTCCGATCTTCTTGACTAGGTCGTCATTCTTCTCAAGTAGGGTCTTGATTTCTTCCTCATATCCATCGCGTGTAAATTTGAGTTCTTCCTCCAGCTCGATGATCCTAGTTTTCGCCTTCTTCAAATCCATCATGTCCGCGCACATCTGGTTCTCATGACGTCGAATGTGCTGGTTTAGCTCCTGGATGTAAGCTGCAATGGATCTATCCTTCTTGGTGCTGATTACTTACCATTGCTCGTCTGGGCGCCCACATATTTGATATATGGTGTCTTTAAGCTCCCTATTGTAGACTTCTCCAATGCGTCCCATGGTAATGTGAGCTGCCATACTCTTTCCCAAACTCCATGTTGGTGCATTGAAAACACACACTATGGGCTCCGTGCTTGGCGCAAACGTCCTTCCGGAACTAGAGCTTGAATCTTCCAAAGACTCTTCTTACGGTAAGGTGGCGTTATGCGTCCCGGTGAAGCTTGGTATTTCAATGTTCAGGTACCTAGTGACTTCCTTCAGGTGGCGTCCAAAAGGTGTGTCTTCATCTGGTTGTGCAAACTTGTACTTCATCTCCGTCATCCTAAAGAGTGGAAAAATGGAGAGGAATCAGAAATGAGTAGAGAAGAGTGACCTATGGTTTTATCTTAGTGGTCGTGTCCTACACTCAGATGGTCAAGTCTCTGTGTTTCCGTGTCATCCCTGGATCGGTAATGCTGACACACACAGTACTCGAAGGATTTATAACAGAGTAGCAATCACACACTTATTACATCGAATGTCTCAAAAGAGAACTTATTACAATAATATGGCTTAAGGCCATCTAATGCGATAACAGCGGAAGGCTTGGAAGATAAAGTGAGTCCATCAACTCCAACGGCATAGCTGAGCTGCACGGCAATGACCTATCGAACCTTACTCCTCGTCTGAAAAGTCTGCAACATAATACGTTGCAGCCCGAGAACGGGTCAGCACATGGAATATGCTGGCAATGTAACACAATAGAGCAATAACAGAATAATGCTAACACTACATGCATATTTAGCTGGTGGAAAGCTCTACGGTTACAGTTTTGCGAAAAGCCAATTTTCCCCTACATCAAAGGAATAAATTTTAATTTAACTATCATGGTGGTTGAAACATCATTGAGAAGGTATAACCCCAACTCAATCCCAATTAAAGTAATTAACAACCCAACAATATTAATTAAGAGTGATGAGATACATGCAATTACTCAAGTTCTAGATACTCAGAATTGTCCATAACCGGGGACACGGCTAACCATGATTAGATTGTACACTCTGCAGAGGTTTGCGCACTTTTCCCCACAAGACTCGATCGCCTCCGTTGATTTCTCGCACTACATGGTGTTTGAGAAACGGATGACCGAGACACAGTCTTTCAGAAACATTAACTCTCTACTCCGGATAGATCATACCAAACCTACAAAACTCACTACCTGCTGATCTACCTCTTCAAGAGCTTCACGTAACTTACTCAACTATGCTAGAGCCCATAATAGCTTGTGGCTGCACACGAAAGTTTCTAGCATGAATAATCTCAGTTCCCTTTGAGCCTGGGTGGCGGTCCATAGGAAGATCACACTGGTACCCCGGGATTTCCAAAAATAAAACAGACAACACTGGGTTCCCCAGGTGCCTCAATCCACCCAGATGTGTATTTAAGTTGCCACCTTAAAGTAAACCATTAATTAACAATCTCACATCTGTCGTGAATATCTCTCAAACCCAAACCACGTCTACGAGCATAGCATAGCAATATAAGCAATACGTAGAAGTAACTCCCAAGGGTTTGATAGTAACAGGGCAATAGGTTCCTACCTCATCATCTACTTCCCAACCCACAAATTAATGACATCCTAACCATGCAATGTTTGAGGGTTGAACTAATGCATTAAAACTGGGTAGGAAAGGAATATGATCAAGTGTTACTTGCCTTGCTGACGATCCGTGAATCCTAGAGACTCGTAGTAACACGCTTCGCACTCCGGGAATTCTATCGCAAGCAAACAATACATACATAAGCAACAAGCAAAGATGCACAAACGAAACTTCAACTGAAAGAGGTTGACCGCAGAGTTCAACTTAAGAACTCCGGTTCTCAAGAAAAATCAAACCAAAGCGAGCAACGAAACTCAAACGGCGAAAGAAACAAGATCCGTTTACTAATCTGAACTAGGGTCAAATTTTATAGAGTCAAAAACTTGTTTGAGTTGACTATTCGGAAAGAGGGTTTCGAGATGAAACTCCAGGCGCTTGAATCGCCTGATTCCGATAAACGAGCGAAAAGTTATACTAATTCGAACATCGGATCAGAAATCGCGATCGGAAAAATCGCGGAATAAATCCGATAAAAGAAAACGACGAACGGCTAAACGAACGAACGTTCGTTAGCAGAAACTAAACGACGAACACGCTCGGTGAGCGAACGAACGAGCTTAACGCCAGAAATAAATAAACCGGAGAAATAAAACCGATCTATATAAAAAAATACGGGCTAGGGTTTTTCTTAAAAAAACCGAAGTGGTTTTTCTAAAAAAAACCGACGACGAGGGGCTACCTCCGGCGAGGTCGTCCGGCGGGGCGGGCGGCTCCGGCGGGGCTCGGCGAGGGGCGGCGAGGGCGGCTAGAGGCAGCGGCGACTCGGCGAGGGGCGGGCAGCGGAGGCGGGCGGCGACGACTTGGCGGGCGGCGGCGACTCAATGAGGGGCGGGCAGCGCGAGGCGGCGGTAACTTGGCGGGCGGGCGGCGGCGGCTCGGGCTCGGGGCTCGGCTCCGGGTCCGGGGTGGGCGGCGGCGGTGGTGGCTTGAGAGGGGTGGGGGCTATTTAAACGGGCGGGCGGTGGCTTGGAGGAGGGGCAAGGCGGGGAGGAGGAGTCGGCTCGGACTCGGTCCCAAGAGCGGCGGCGGGCGCTACAAGAGAGGCGACGGCTGGCTGGGCCGGCCTGGCTGGGCATTTGGCCCAAGGCTGGTCTTTTTTTTAAACGTCTACCAAACTTATAAAAAATCCTAGAAAAATAAATAAAAATCTAAAAATGCCAAACAAGTTTTCTTTGCCTAAACAAAATATTTAGAATAAGATGAACTTTTCTTGGCCCCTAAAATGCAATTTTTAAATTATGCAAATTTTTCTCTAGGGCAAATAAAATTCCAAATAAATAAAATAAAATCCAAATAATGATTTTAACATTTTTCCTCCGATATTTCAATTATTTTTGGAGAAGTGATATTATCTCCTCTCATTTATTATTACTTGAAATATTTTCCGGAAAGAAAAATAATAAAATCCAAAATCCTCGTCTTCATTATTTGATAAAATTCAAATATGAAGATCGGAAAATCCTCAACTCTCTCCGAGGGTCCTTGAGTTGCTTAGGATTTCGAGGATTGCAAACGAGAATGCAATAAAATATGATATGCATGGATGACCTATGTATAACATGCCAAATTGAAAATTTGGGATGTTACAACTGCTTTTCGAGGGATTTATCCTTCGTAGCGTCCCGTTGTTCCTCGTCTTCATTTCCTTTAGGTGTATCCACCATGTATACATCATGGGATGAGGTCGTTGTCCAGCATCCTATAGGTGCTGGTTCATTGTTGTCTCTCGCATCGTCCGCCCATACCGTCGATGTCTTGAGTCGAAATCGAGCACGCCGTGTAAGCTTTCGGACGGTGGCTATGAAGTGGGTGGTGGGTGGGCGTTGAATTTCTTCGTCGTCGCATCCCAACCCTTCTGACCGTAGTCCGGCCAGGGCTCTCCGGATAAAGAGAGAGATTTTAGTGAATTCAGGATGTCGCCAAAGGGCGAGTGCTGAAAGATGTCCGCGGCAGTGAACTCCATAACCGGCGCCCAATCGGATTCGATTGGCGGGGGCGCGGAGGGTTCGAAGTCCGGAAAGGAGTCCAGCACCCTGGAGTCGAGGTCTTCGCAAAGGACAGGGATAGAGTTCGGCTCAATCGCCGTAAAGATCGTAGCCCCCGAGGCGGTGTCTAACCACCCGTCCTCGATCGGGGAATCCGGCTCCGAATTAAAGGTCGGAGCGGATGCTGGTGCGGCCCCCAGGGCACTGTTCGGCTGCAGAGCTAGATCATGCCCATCGGGACAGTGCGGCACGCTTGGCTGCGGCTCGAATCCGTCGAAGATCAAGTCTCCGTGGATATCGGCCGTATAGTTCAAACTTCCAAATCTGACCTGGTGGCGGTAGCGTAGCTTTCGATCTGCTCCAGATGGCCAAGCGAATTGGCCCGCAGTGCAAAGCCGCCGAATACGAAGATCTGTCCGGGGAGAAAGGTCTCACCCTGGACTGTGTCGTTGTTGATGATCGAAGGAGCCATCGGGCCTATCAGTGACAACACAGAGGAACTCTCGATGAAAGCACCAATGCCAGTGTCAAAACTGGCGGATCTCGGGTAGGAGGTCCCGAACTGTGCGTCTAGGCGGATGGTAACAGGAGACAAGGGACACGATGTTTTTACCCAGGTTCGGGCCCTTTCGATGGAGGTAATACCCTACTCCTGCTTGATTAATATTGATGATATGGGTAGTACAAGAGTAGATCTACCACGAGATCAAGGAGGCTAAACCCTAGAAGCTAGCCTATGGTATGATTGTTGTTCGTCTCTGGACTAAAACCCTCCGGTTTATATAGACACCGGATAGGTTAGGGTTACACAGTCGGTTACAATGGTAGGAGATCTACATATCCAGATCGCCAAGCTTGCCTTCCACGCCAAGGAAAGTCCCATCCAGACACGGGACGAAGTCTTCAATCTTGTATCTTCATAGTCTTGGAGTCCGGTCGTGATGATAGTTCGGCTATCCGGACACCCCCTAGTCCAGGACTCCCTCAGTTTCCATTTGTACGGGTTCGGTGACCGCCCTCAAGGGCCCCTTAGTGGAATCACGGCATCTTGCATTGTGCGAGGGCGTGAGGAGATTACGGTGGCCCTATTGGCTTCTTGGGGAGCATTGTGCCTCCACACCGCTCCAAATGGAGATTAGCATCCGCGAGGGTGTGAACTTCGGGATACATCGTCGTCTCCGTGTGCCTCGGTTATCTCTTACCCGAGCTCTTTACTTATGCACTTTAATTTGTGATAGCCATATTGTTTCTTGTCATATATCTTGCTTTCACCTAGTAGTTTATCTTGCTTAGCATAAGTAGTTGGTGCACATAGGTGAGCCTAGTTGTTGTAGGTTTTGTGCTTGGCGAATTAACCGCTAGGTTTATTCCGTATTTGTTCAAGCCTTAACCGTAATTATTTTAAAGCGCCTATTCACCCACCCCCTCTAGGCGACATCCACGATCTTTCAATTGGTATCAGAGCCTCGTCTCTCTTTATTGGGCTTTACCGCCTAGAGAGTAAGGATGTCGACTAGGGGTTTAGGATTCTCTGACACGCTTAGTTTCGATGGCACACATTTTGATGTTTGGGTAATTTGCATGCTTAATCTCTTTAGGGTCATGGACCCAAATTTAGAGCGAATTGTAGATTTGGGTTTTTCTCCTTCAAAGGATCCTCAACGATTATCTTTAGAGGATGAGAAAAACTCTTATCTCAATGCTCAAGCTTCTAATGTGCTTTTTTATGCTTTGATCAATGTAGTTATATTTCAACTCATGCCATTTCGGGATGCTCATGAGTTGTGGACAAAGCTTCAAGATAAATATGGCGTGTCCAATATTTGTAAGGATGATTGTTCTCCCTCCACCTCCGGCCGTGTTGCGTTCTCAACTTCTTCTACTTCACCTACATGTGGTTTGCCACAAGGTAATTACATGGTGAGTAGTGGTGTTCATTGCAATGATGATAGTGGGCTTATTGTTGATAATCCTTCATCACTTTCTTATTGCAATGCTTCATCTTTGGACTTTTGCACAGCACTGCAAATGTTTCACATGCTTGTGTTAATAGTCCTTGCATATCATGTAGAAATTGCTTGACTAAATATTATGATGATATGCTTGCTATATCTTGTTGCCATGATAAAAATGCATGTATTTCCTCGAGTTGTTGTGCTAACAATGTAGAGGAAACCCAACACTCCATGGAACAAGATGTGGTCTTGAATGGTGCTTCAAGGGATCCTACATCATCATCTATTGCTTTTTGCCTTATGGACAAGGCTTCAAAGGTATCTCCCACCTTGAATCCCAATATATCTTGTGATGATGATGTCGATTATGATGAAGAGAATGATGATGTTGCCTCCTTAAAAGTTAAGGGGGGAAATGATTTTTAAAGCTCTTCTTAAGAATAAAATTGCTCGCTCCAACTTCATGGAAATCATGTCTATTGCTATTGAGGGCAAGAAATATATTGATGAGTTGGAATCTCGTCTTGAGGAGCATGAGGTCACCATTGATAAAATGGAAAGTCATGAGTGTGATTACGCTAATGAGATTGCGGACCTCTCTCAAGCTCTTGAACTTGAACAAACCACCAAGGAATCTCTTGAGGAGACTTTTGCTCTAGAATTATCTAGAGTGAAGGAATCTCATGATAGAGCTCTTGAGGTGGCCAATGTTTTTGAAACTAAAAATGCTAAGCTTGAAGTTGCTCATGCTAGACTTCTTGAGGACTTTGAGCACCTCAAAAATGGCTCAAGAGTCATTAAGAGTGAGCTCATCAAACTCACCGAGTCTCATGCGCAACTTAAAGCTTCATATTCAAAAGAGCTTGTAAAATTGCCTTCTCCTCTTGCTATTATTGATGATGCTTGTGCTACTAACTCTATTACTTTTGAGGCATCCATTTTGAAGGAGAATGTTGAGCTTCGGGCTCAACTTGAGTTGCTATCTAGCAATTATGAGAAATTGGAGGAAAGCCATGAAAAGCTCTCAAGCTCTCATGATGATCTTCTAGTATCTCGTAATGTGCTAAAGATATCTCATGAGGCCATGATTTCTAAGGTAACATCTAGTGAGCCTCATGTGGATACTAGCACTACTTCTAGTCAAAATGCTATATTGCCATGTGCTAGTCCTTGTAATTCATCTACTCAAAATGTTGGTACATCTTGTGATGTGCTTTCCTTGCCTTGTTGATCTAACGGTGAAGCTTATACTTCCTCTAGTGCTTGTGTTGAGACTAACCATGTAGAGGAAATCAAAGAGCTCAAGGCCCAAGTCACTTCTTTGAAGAAAGACTTGGAAAAGAGTCATGAAGGAAAATCCACACTCAACAATATCTTGAGTGTGCAAAAATCCCCCAATGACAAAGGTGGACTTGGATTCAACTCCAATAAGAAGAAGAAGTCCAAGATGAACAAAAAGAAGGGCCAAGAACAAGTCAAGAATTCGGCTAAGATTGTTTGCTTCAAGTGCAAAGTAGAAGGGCATCATGTTAGATCTTGCCCATTGAATAAAAAGCCCATTAGTGACAAGCAACAAGGGAAGTGGCCACAAGTTCACTCTCTTGCTCAACCTCAAGTTGAAGAAAGGCTTCTTCCCAAGAAAATTCAAGCTAATGCTTCTTAAGTTGAGAAATCAAGTGAGAAGAAAGTGAAGAGTAGACGTTGCTACCTATGTCGTGAGAAAGGTCACCTCGCTTCTTCATGCACTAGTGGTAACTTATCCAACCCAATTATTATTGATGATATCTATTCTCTTGGGAAGGATAAGGTTGGCAATGTGTTTGCCAAAATTGTTGGTACTCAAAGTGGCATCAAGAAAAGAACCATTTGGGTAGCCAAGCCTATTATGACTAACCTCTTAGGACCCAACTTGGTTGGGGACCAACTAGCTCAAACTTGATCAATAGGTGTTGATGGAGGGCATTGGAGACTTGGCTACATCATGAAAAATTAAGGGATCTTCATCATTCATATTTTCTCAAACCAAGTCAATTGGGTTATCAAGTTTCTATCTTATATCCAATGTGCCTCCTTGTGGTAACTTGTACTTAAATTATTTACATTGAAAGTTACTTGCCCCTTTGCATGCTTTGGTTTTGTTCCTTGCATGTGGTTGTATATGTTGTGCCTCCAATTTGCTTATCTTGAGTAATCAAGTGTGTGTGTGTGTGTGTGTGTGTGTGTGTGTGTGTTGGTTTGCACATCATGTACGTGTGTGTAGTGCGTTGAGCCTTTGCGCATCTTGTTTGTATGTTAGTTGGCTCTTGTGAGAGATTAATGGAACATCCCATTTTGGGGGAGTGATGTGCTTTGTGCACCTCACGGTCCCATAAATGTGTTTACATGAGGAATACCACCTAGTATTGATATTGCAAGATTATCTAGTCGCTATGTGGTATGTCTTCTCAAGAGAAATTCAAATTCTAAATTGTCCATTAATTATCTCTTGTTGGATCGTTATTTTGCCTCTTGTTTATCTTTAATTGGTATCACATTATGGGGGAGTAATATGCTATGTGTATATTAATAGCCTAGAAAATGTGTACATTTGAGATATTGTCACCTAGAATTGATATTGTAAATTATCTTGTTCCTAGGTGGCATGTTAGCTCTACAAGTTGCAATTTGCTTGTGTTTGATGTGAAGATGATGTCGGATATTGATACGTCTCCAACGTATCTATAATTTTTGATTGCTCCATGCTATATTATCTACTGTTTTGGGCAATATTGGGCTTTATTTTCCACTTTTATATTACTTTTGGGACTAACCTATTAACCGAAGGCCCAACCCAGATTTGCAGTTTTTTGCCTATTTCAGTATTTCGAAGAAAAGGACTATCAAACGGAGTCAAAACGGAACGAAATCAACTGGAGAAGTTATTTTTGGAAGGAAAGCTACCGGATGGACTTGGACCCCACGTCAAGGAAGGAATGAGGAAGCCACGAGGGTGGGGGGGGCGCCCACCCCCCTAGGGCGTGCCCCCTGCCTTGTGGGGCCCTCGTGGCTCCCCTAACGTGCTTCTTCCGCCTATATAACTCCACGTACCCTAAAACTTCCAGAAAAGAGAATAGATCGGGAGTTCCGACGCTGCAAAACCTCCAGAGCCACCAAAAAACCAATCGGGACCCTGTTCCGGCACCCTGCCGGAGGGGGGAACCCGCACCTGTGGCCATCTTCATCATCCCGGCGCTCTCCATGACGAGGAGGGAGTAGTTCACCCTCGGGGCTGAGGGTATGTACCAGTAGCTATGTGTTTGATCTCTCTCTCTCTCGTGTTCTTGATTTGGCACGATCTTGATGTATCGCGAGCTTTGCTATTATAGTTGGATCTTATGTTTCTTCTCCCCTCTACTCTCTTGTAATAGATTGAGTTTTCCTTTGAGGCTATCTTATCGGATTGAGTCTTTAAAGATTTGAGAACACTTGATGTATGTCTTGTCGTGCGTATCTGTGGTGACAATGGGATATCACGTGATTCACTTGATGTATGTTTTGGTGATCAACTTGCGGGTTCCGCCCATGAACCTATGCATAGGGGTTGGCACACATTTTCGTCGTGATTCTCCGGTAGAAACTTTGGGGCACTCTTTGAGGTTCTATGTGTTGGTTGAATAGATGAATTTGAGATTGTGTGATGCATATCGTATAATCATACCCACGGATACTTGAGGTGACATTGGAGTATCTAGGTGACATTAGGGTTTTGGTTGATTTGTGTCTTAAGGTGTTATTCTAGTACAAACTCTAAGGCTGTTTGTGACACTTATAGGAATAGCCCAACGGATTGATTGGAAAGAATAACTTTGAGGTGGTTTCGTACCCTACCATAATCTCTTCGTTTGTTCTCCGCTATTAGTGACTTTGGAGTGACTCTTTGTTGCATTTTGAGGGATAGTTATACGATCCAATTATGTTATTATTGTTGAGAGAACTTGCACTAGCGAAAGTATGAACCCTAGGCCTTGTTTCCTATCATTGCCATACCGTTTACGCTCACTTTTATCATTAGTTACCTTGCTGTTTTTATATTTTCAGATTACAAAAACCTATATCTACCATCCATATTGCACTTGTATCACCATCTCTTCATTAACTAGTGCACCTATACAATTTACCATTGTATTGGTGTGTTGGGGACGCAAGAGACTCTTTGCTATTTGGTTGCAGGGTTGTTTGAGAGAGACCATCTTCATCCCACGCCTCCCAGATTGATAAACCTTAGGTCATCCACTTGAGGGAAGTTTGCTACTGTCCTACAAACCTCTCAAGATTTGGAGGCCCAACAACGTCTACAAGAAGAAGGTTGTGTAGTAGACATCAAGCTCTTTTTCCGGCGCCGTTGCCGGGAGGTTAGGTGGCGGCACTCACACCCCGTCAACTAAGCTCTTTTCTGGCGCCGTTGCCGGCAAGGTGAGTGCTTGAAGGTATATCTTTAGATCTTGCAATCGAATCTTTTAGTTTCTTGTTTTAGCACTAGTTAGTTTATAAAAGAAAACTACAAAAAAATGGAATTAAGGGTGCCTCATATGCTTCATCTTTTTAATGTCTTTCGTGAAAATAAGGATTCCGATAATTGTGCTCAAGTGCTAGAAGAAGAATGCATTAGAATGTTTGGCACTAAATATTTGAATGATAAGCATGATTGCAATGTTGTTAGTACAAATTCTTTGAATATCCATGATGCTAATGATATGCAAAGCCACAAGCTTGGGGAAGCTATGTTTGATGAACATGATATTTTTTGTCCCCCAAGCTTTGATGAGCAAATTTACTATGATGAAAGCATGCCTCCTATCAATGATGATTATTGTGATGACACGTATGCTTTAAAGAATAATGATAACCATGAAACTTGTCATCTTGATCTTAATTTTCAATCATATGATAGTTATTTTGTTGAGTTTGCTCCCACTACTATTCATGAGAAGAAATTTGCTTATGTGGAGAGTAGTAAACATTATATGCTTGTAGATCATGAAAAGAATGCTTTAGGTGCTGATTATATTGTTGAATTCATTCATGATGCTACTGAAAATTATTATGAGGGAGGAACATATGCTTCTACATATTGCAATAATATCAAGTTTCCTCTCTATGTGCTTAAAGTTTTGAAGTTATGCTTGTTTTACCTTCCAATGCAAGTTGATTCTTGTTCCCATAATTTGTTTGCTCACAAAATCCCTATGCATAGGAGGTGGGTTAGACTTAAATGTGCTAGTCATATTCTTCTTGATGCTCTCTTTATGTTTCAATTCTTATCTTTTATGTGAGCATCATTGAAATCATCATGCCTAGTTAGGCGTTAAACGATAGCGCTTGTTGGGAGGCAACCCAATTTTATTTTAGTTTCTTGCTTTTTGGTTCTGTTTAGGAATAAATAATCCATCTAGCTTCTGTTTAGATGTGGTTTTGTGTTTTAATTAGTGTTTGTGCCAAGTAGAACCTTTGGGAAGACTTGGGTGAAGTCTTTATGATCATGCTGTAAAAAACAGAAACTTTAGCGCTCACGACATTAGATTCAAATTTTTACTGGAGAGTGCTATTTAGTTGATTCTTTTTTCAGATGATTACTAGACAAATTCCTCAGGTCCACCAATTTATTTTAGAATTTTTGGAGTTCCAGAAGTTTGCGTTAGTTACAGATTACTACAGACTGTTCTGTTTTTGACAGATTCTGTTTTTCGTGTGTTGTTTGCTTATTTTTATGACTCTATGGCTAGTAAAATAGTTTACAAACCATAGAGAAGTTGGAATAAAGTAGGTTTAACACCAATATAAATAAAGAATGGGTTCATTACAGTACCTTGAAGTGGTGTTTTGTTTTCTTTCGCTAACGGAGCTCACGAGTTTTCTGTTAAGTTTTGTGTTGTGAAGTTTTCAAGTTTTGGGTAAAGATTCGATGGATGATACGTCTCCAACGCATCTATAATTTTTGATTGCTCCATGCTACTTTATCTACTGTTTTGGACTATAGTGGGCTTTATATTCCACTTTTATATTACTTTTGGGACTAACCTACTAACCGGAGGCCCAGCCCAGAATTGTTGTTTTTTGCCTTTTTCAGTATTTCGAAGAAACAGAATATCAAATGGAGTCCAAAAGGAATGAAACCTTCGGGAACGTGATTTTCCAACCGAACGTGATCCAGGAGACTTGGACCCTACTCCAAGAAGTGCCAGAGGCAGGCACGAGGGTGGAGGGCGCCCCCCCCCCCCTGGGCGTGCCCCCCTACCTCGTGGGCCCCCTGACGCTCCGCCGACGTACTCCTTACTCCTATATATACCTACGCACTTCAAACGATCGTAACAGGAGCCAAAACCTAATTCCACCGCCGCAACCTTCTCAGATCCACGAGATCCCATCTTGGGGCCTGTTAGGAGCTCACGGAGGAGGCATCCACCATGGAGGGCTTCTACATCAACACCATAGCCCCTCCGATGAAGTGTGAGTAGTTCACTTCAGACCTTCGGGTCCATAGCTAGTAGCTAGATGGCTTCTTCTCTCTTTTTGGATCTCAATACAATGTTCTCCCCCTCTCTCGTGGAGATATATTCGATGTAATCTTCTTTTTGCGGTGTGTTTGTTGAGACCGATGAATTGTGGGTTTATGATCCAGCTTATCTATGAATAATATTTGAATCTTCTCTGAATTCTTTTATGTGTGATTGAGTTATCTTTGCAAGTCTCTTCGAATTATCCATTTGGTTTGGCCAACTAGATTGGTAGTTCTTGCAATGGGAGAAGTGCTTAGCTTTGGGTTCAATCTTGCGGTGTCCTTACCCAAAGGATGTAAAGGGTTGCAAGGCACGTATTGTATTGTTGCCATCGAGGATAACAAGATGGGGTATTTATCATATTGCATGAATTTATTCCTCTACATCATGTCATCTTGCTTAAGGCGTTACTCTGTTTTTAACTTAATACTCTAGATGCATGCTTTGGATAGCGGTCGATGAGTGGAGTAATAGTAGTAGATGCAGAATCGTTTGATCTACTTGTCACGGACGTGATGCCTATATACATGATCATACCTAGATAACCTCATAACTATGCTCAATTCTGTCAATTGCTCAACAGTAATTTGTTCACCCACCGTAGAATACTTATGCTCTTGAGAGAAGTCACTAGTGAAACCTATGGCCCCCGGGTCTATTCTCATCATATCAATCTCTATCACTTTATTTACTTGCTTTGTTTTTACTTTGCTTTTAATTTTTACTTTGCATCTTTATACCAAAAAATATCAAAAATATTATCTCTATCAGATCTCACTCTCGTAAGTGACCGTGAAGGGATTGACAACCCCTAATCGCGTTGGTTGCGAGTAGCTATCGTTTTGTGCAGGTACGAGGGACTTGCGCATGGCCTCCTACTGGATTGATACCTTGGTTCTCAAAAGCTGAGGGAAATACTTACGCTATTGTGCTACATCATCCTCTCCTCTTCGGGGAAAACCAACGCAAGCTCAAGACGTAGCAAGAAGGATTTCTGGCACCATTGCCGGGGAGTCTACGCAAAAGTCAACGTACCAAGTACCCATCACAATCCCTATCTCTCGCATTACATTATTTTCCATTTGCCTCTCGTTTTCCTCTCCCCCACTTCACCCTTGCCGTTTTACTCGCCCTCTCTTTCCCAATCTCCTCCTCTTTTTCCCTTTGTTGTTTGTTTGCTCGTGTGTTAGTTTACTTTCTTGTCGCTATGTCTGAAACTGGGGAAATTATCGCTGATATGGGTGATAATAATATGAAAAATTATGAAGCTCCTGCTGAAGAATCCCCTACTTATCACACAAAAAGATTTCGAATCGGTAGTGGTAATATTATTGGAAAAGGAGTTATTCAAGATTTCTTTACTTGTGTCGGTGCTTTACCCTCTATGGGTGGTTCTATTCTCCATAGAACTAGTAGTCTTGCGGACGCTATTGCCATGCTCATCGTTGAACTTGAAAGGCAATTTATGCATGTGCACCCTTCTATACAAAGAATTTTCCAAGAATTTTCTAATATTGAACACTCCTCTGTTAAGCGTGCCGCTACTATCTTTTTGGCTCATGAATTTAGATTTATAATAAAAGAAGCTAAAGAAATCTTTGTGCATTATAGGGTGGACGCTGGCCGTCCTCCCATAGAATCTATCCTTTTTGATCAAGAAGAAATAATGCGTTTTCAATCTATCGACTATGTTGCTTTCAATGAAAATCTTAGAAAAAAGTGCCCACCAATATTTTAATTGATAGAATCTCTGAGCTTAATGATGATTTGGCTATTCGAAATAATGATCTAGGATGCTCTCTTGAGTATAGGCTCACAAAGTTCTGTCAAAAGAATGCTTACAATGATGAATTGGTTGTGCAATATGAAGGGCCGAAAGAGGAACCTATACCTCCTAAAATTGATCTTGGGGACTTTTGTCCTATTAAATTTAGCCCTTTTGATTACTTTTGCTTGCCTCAAATAAAACTTGCTGCCAAACGTAGAGAATATGAAATGAGTTTCACCGAGCTATCTTATTACTACGGCACTACCTAGATCTATCCTCGCTTTTATGCCTAGCTAGGGGCGTTAAACGATAGCGCTTGTTGGGAGGCAACCCAATTTTATTTTTAGTTTTTTGTTTTTGCTTCTGTTTAGGAACAAATAATCCATCTAGACTCTGTTTAGATGTGGTTTTATCTTTTAATTAGTGTTTGTGCCAAGTTAAACCTATTAGATCTTCTTGGGTGATAGTTATTTGATCTTGCTGTAATTTCCAGAAACTTTGCTCTCAGTGCCCGAATTGTTAAAAATCACCAGAACGTGATAAAATACTGATTCTAATTGCTGCTGATCAATAAACAAATTTTCCAGGTCTTCTAATTTTGGTAGAATATTCTGGGTTCGAGAAAGTTGCGTTAGTTACAGAGTACTACAGACTGTTCTGTTCTTGACAGATTCTGTTTTGCGTGTGTTGTTTGCTTATTTTGATGAATCTATGGCTAGTAAAATAGTTTATAATCCATAGAGAAGTTGGAATACAGTAGGTTTAACACCCATATAAATAAATAATGAGTTCATTACAGTACCTTGAAGTAGTCTTTTGTCTTCTTTCTCTAACGGAGCTCACGAGATTTCTATTGAGTTTTGTGTTGTGAAGTTTTCAAGTTTTGGGTGAATTCTTTTGATGGATTATGGAACAAGGAGTTGCAAGAGCCTAAGCTTGGGGATGCCCATGGCACCCCCAATATAATCCAAGGACACCAAAAATTCAAAGCTTGGGGATGCCCCGGAAGGCATCCCCTCTTTCGTCTACTTCCATCAGTAATTTACTTGGAGCTATATTTTTATTCACCACATGATATGTGTTCTGCTTGGAGCGTCTTGTATTATTTGCGTCTTTTCTTGTTAGTTTACCACAATCATCCTTGCTGTACATACCCTTTGAGAGAGCCATACATGAATTGGAATTTGTTAGAATACTCTATGTGCTTCACTTATATCTTTTGAGCTTGATAGTTTTGCTCATAGTGCTTCACTTATATCTTTTGAGCATGATAATTTTTGCTCTAGTGCTTCACTTAGATCTTTTAGAGCACGGTGGTGAATTTGTTTTAAAGAAACTTGATCTCTCATGCTCACTTAGATTATTTTGAAAGTCATTAATAGCATGGTAATTTGCTTAATGTTAATATACTTAGTGTTCAAGATATGTGAAACTTTCTTTTGAATGAATTAAATACTAAGATAAGTTTGATGCTTGATAATTGTTTTGAGATATGGAGGTAATAATATCAAAGTCGTGCTAGTTGATAATTGTGAATTTGAGAAATACTTGTGTTGAAGTTTGCAAGTCCCGTAGCATGCACGCATGGTTAAAGTTGTGTAACAAATTTTAAACATGAAGTGTACCCGCTTGTGCATCCTTATGAGTGGCGGTCGGGGACGAGCGATGGTCTTTTCCTACCAATCTATCCCCTAGGAGCATGCGCGTAGTACTTGATTTTTGATGGCTTCTAAATTTTTGCAATAAGTATATGAGTTCTTTTGACTAATGTTGAGTCCACGGATTATACGCACTTTTACCTTTCCGCCTTTGCTAGCCTCTTGATTACCATGCATTTCCCTTTCTCACCTTGAGAGTTGGTGCAAACTTCGCGGTGCATCCAAACCCCGTGATATGATACGCTCTTTCACACATAAACCTCCTTATATCTTCCTCAAAACAGCCACCATACCTACCTATCATGGCATTTCCATAGCCATTCCGAGATATATTGCCATGCAACTTTCCACCGTTCCGTTCATCATTATTATGACATACATTACTTTTGTCATATTGCTATTGCATGATCATGTAGTTGACATCGTATTTGTGGCAAAGCCACCATGCATTATTTTCCATACATGTCACTCTTGATTCATTGCACCATCCCGGAACACCGCCGGAGGCATTCATATAGAGTCATATTTTGTTCTAAGTTTCGAGTTGTAATTGTTGAGTTGTAAGAGAAATAAAAGTGTGATGATCATCATTATTAGAGCATTGTCCCAAGTGAGGAAAGGATGATGGAGACTATGATTCCCCCATAAGTCGGGATGAGACTCGGACGAAAAAAAAGAGCAAGGCCAAAAAAAATAGAAAGGCCCAAAAAAATGAGAGAAAAAGAGAAGGGACAATGCTACTATCCTTTTACCACACTTGTGCTTCAAAGTAGCACCTTGTTCTTCATATAGTGAGTCTCATATATTGTGCTTCAAAGTAGCACTAAGATCTTCATGATAGAGAGTCTCTCATTTTGTCATTTTCATATACTAGTGGGAATTTTTCATTATAGAACTTGGCTTGTATATTCCAATGATGGGCTTCCTAAAAGTGCCCTAGGTCTTCGTCGACAAGCAAGTTGGATGCACACCCACTTAGTTTCTTTTGTAGAGCTTTCATATACTTATAGCTCTAGTGCATCTGTTGCATGGCAATCCCTACTCCTCATGTTGACATCAATTGATGGGCATCTCCATAGCCCGTTGATTATCCTCGTCAATATGAGATTTTCTCCTTTTTTTGTCTTCTCCACACAATCCCCATTATCATATTCTATTCCAACCATAGTGCTATGTCCATGGCTCGCGCACATGTATTGCGTGAAGGTTGAAAAAGTTTGAGATTATTTAAGTATGAAACAATTGCTTGGCTTGTCATCGGGGGTATAGAAGTTGGGAACATCTTTGTGTGACGAAAATGAAGAATAGCCTAACTATATGATTTTGTAGGATGAACTTTCTTTTGCCATGTTATTTTGAGAAGACATGATTGCTTTGATTAGTATGCTTCAAGTATTATTATTTTTGTGTCGATATGAACTTTTGTCTTAAATCTTTGGATCTGAATATTCATATCACAAGTAAGAAGATTTACATTGAAATTATGCCAAAGTATCACTCCGCATCAAAATTCTCTTTTATCATTTACCTACTCGAGGACGAAAGGTGAATTAAGCTTGGGATGCCTGATACGTCTCCAACGTATCTATAATTTTTTATTGCTCCATGATACTTTATCTACTGTTTTGGACTATATTGGGCTTTATTTTCCACTTTTATATTACTTTTGGGACTAACCTACTAACCGGAGGCCCAGCCCAGAATTGTTGTTTTTGCCTTTTTCAGTATTTCGAAGAAACAGAATATCAAACGGATTTCAAACGGAATGAAACCTTCGGGAACGTGATTTTCCAACCGAACGTGATCCAGGAGACTTGGACCCTACTCCAAGAAGTGCCAGAGGCGGTCACGACGGTGGAGGGCGCCCCCCCCTACCTCGTGGGCCCCCTGACACTCCACCGACGTACTCCTTCCTCCTATATATACCTACGTACCCCCAAACGATCAGAACAGGAGCCAAAAACCTAATTCCACCGCCGCAACCTTCTCAGATCCACGAGATCCCATCTTGGGGCCTGTTAGGAGTTCACGAGGAGGCATCCACCACGGAGGGCTTCTACATCAACACCATAGCCCCTCCGATGAAGTGTGAGTAGTTTACTTCAGACCTTCGGGTCCATAGCTAGTAGCTAGATGGCTTCTTCTCCCTTTTTGGATCTCAATACAATGTTCTCCCAATCTCTCGTGGAGATCTATTCGATGTAATCTTCTTTTTGCGGTGTGTTTGTTGAGATCGATGAATTGTGGGTTTATGATCCAGCTTATCTATGAATAATATTTGAATCTTCTCTGAATTCTTTTATGTGTGCTTGAGTTATCTTTGCAAGTCTCTTTGAATTATCCGTTTGGTTTGGCTAACTAGATTGGTAGTTCTTGCAATGGGAGAAGTGCTTAGCTTTGGGTTCAATCTTGCGGTGTCCTTACCCAGTGATAGAAAGGGTTGCAAGGCACGTATTGTATTGTTGCCATCGAGGATAACAAGATGGGGTATTTATCATATTGCATGAATTTATTCCACTACATCATGTCATCTTGCTTAAGGCGTTACTCTGTTTTTTAACTTAATACTCTAGATGCATGCTAGATAGCGGTCGATGAGTGGAGTAATAGTAGTAGATGCAGAATCGCTTCGATCTACTTGTCACGGACGTGATGCCTATATACATGATCATACCTAGATAACCTCATAACTATGATCAATTCATCAATTGCTCAACAGTAATTTGTTCACCCAATCGTAGAATACTTATTCTCTTGAGAGAAGTCACTAGTGAAACCTATGGCCCCCGGGTCTATTCTCATCATATCAATCTCTATCACTTTATTTACTTGCTTTGTTTTTACTTTGCTTTTACTTTTTACTTTGCATCTTTGTACCAAAAATATCAAAATATTATCTCTATCAGATCTCACTCTCGTAAGTGACCGTGAAGGGATGGACAACCCCTAATCGCGTTGGTTGCGAGTAGCTATTTTGTGCAGGTACGAGGGACTTGCTGCGTGGCCTCCTCTTGGATTGATACCTTGGTTCTCAAAAACTGAGGGAAATACTTACGCCATCTTGTGCTGCATCATCCTCTCCTCTTCGGGGAAAACCAACGCAAGCTCAAGACGTAGCAATGGACTATGGAATAAGGAGTGGAAAGAGCCTAAGCTTGGCGATGCCCAAGGCACCCCAAGGTAATATTCAAGGATAACCAAGCGTCTAAGCTTGGGGATGCCCGGAAGGCATCCCCTCTTTCGTCTTCGTTCATCGGTAACTTTACTTGGAGCTATATTTTTATTCACCACATGATATGTGTTTTGCTTGGAGCGTCATGTTATTTTTTTAGCTTTGCTTGCTGTTTGAATAAAGTACCAAGATCTGAAATTCTTAAATATTAGAGAGTCTTCACATAGTTGTATAATTATTCGACTAATCATTGATCTTCACTTATATCTTTCGGAGTAGTTTGTCGTTTGCTCTAGTGCTTCACTTATATCTTTTAGAGCATGTGGTAGTTTTATTTTGAAGAAATAGATGAACTCTCATGCTTCACTTAGATTATTTTGAGAGTCTTAAATAGCATGGTAATTCTCTTAAATAATCCTAATATTCTAGGTATACAAAAATAATAAAAACTTTCTTATGAGTGTGTTGAATACTAAGAAAAGTTTGATGCTTGATAATTGTTTTGAGATATGGAGGTGATAATATCAAAGTCGTGCTAGTTGAGTAGTTGTGAATTTGAGAAATGCTTGTGTTGAAGTTTGCAAGTCCCGTAGCATGCACGTATGGTAAACGTTATGTAAAAAATTTGAAACATGAGGTGTTATTTGATTGTCCTCCTTATGAGTGGCAGTCGGCATTTGACGGCGATGGTCTTTTTCCTACCAATCTATCCCCCTAGGAGCATGCGCGTAGTGCTTTGGTTTTTGATGGCTTGTAGACTTTTGCAATAAGTATGTGAGTTCTTTATGACTAATGTTGAGTCCATGGATTATACGCACTCTCGCCCTTCCATCATTGCTAGCCTCTTCAAGACCGCATTGCCCTTTCTCACCTCGAGAGTTGGTGCAAACTTCACGGTGCATCCAAACCCCGTGATACGATACGCTCTGTCACACATAAACCTCCTTATATCTTCCTCAAAACAGCCACCATACCTACCTATTATGGCATTTCCATAGCTATTCCGATATATATTGCCATGCAACTTTCCACCATTCTGTTTATTATGACACGCTTCATCATTGTCATATTGCTTAGCATGATCATGTAGTGGACATAGTATTTGTGGCAAAGCCACCATTCATAATTCTTTCATACATGTCACTCTTGATTCATTGCATATCCTGCACATCACGGAGTATGCTCATATAGAGTCATACTTTGTTCTAGTATCGAGTTGTAATCATTGAGTTGTAAATAAATAGAAGTGTGATGATCATCACATTAATGGAACATTGTCCCAAAAAAAGAGAAAGGCCAAAAAAAAGGAAGGCCCAAAAAAAGAGAAATAAAAAGGGGCAATGTTACTATCTCTTTTTCCACACTTGTGCTTCAAAGTAGCACCATGTTCTTCATATAGCGAGTCTCATATATTGTGCTTCAAAGTAGCACCATGGTTTTCATATAGAGAGTTTCATATGTTGTCACTTTCATATACTAGTGGGAATTTTTCATTATAGAACTTGGCTTGTATATTCCAACGATGGGCTTCCTCAAATGCCCTAGGTCTTCGTGAGCAAGCAAGTTGGATGCACACCCACTTAGTTTCTTTTGTTGACCTTTCATACATTTATAGCTCTAGTGCATCCGTTGCATGGCAATCCCTACTCCTTGCATTAACATCAATTGATGGGCATCTCCATAGCCCGTTGATTAGCCTCGTTGATGTAAGACCTTCTCCTTTTTTGTCTTCTCCACATAACCCCCATCATCATATTCTATTCCACCCATAGTGCTATGTCCATGGCTCGCGCTCATATATTGCGTGAAAGTTTATAAGTTTGAGATTACTAGAGTATGAAACAATTGCTTGGCTTGTCATCGGGGTTGTGCATGATAATAGCATTCTTGTGTGACGAAAATGGAGCATGACTAAACTATATGATTTTGTAGGGATGAACTTTCTTTGTCCATGTTATTTTGAGAAGACATAATTGTTTAGTTAGTATGCTTGAAGTATTATTATTTTTATGTCAATATGAACTTTTGTCTTGAATCTTTCGGATCTGAATATTCATAGCACAATTAAGAAGAATTACAATGAAATTATGCCAATTAGCACTCCGCATCAAAAATTATCTTTTTATCATTTACCTACTCGAGGACGAGCAGGAATTAAGATTGGGGATGCTTGATACGTCTCCAACGTATCTATAATTTTTGATTGCTCCATGCTATATTATCTACTGTTTTGGGCAATATTGGGCTTTATTTTCCACTTTTATATTACTTTTGGGACTAAACTATTAACCGGAGGCCCAGCCCAGATTTGTTGTTTTTTGCCTATTTCAGTATTTCGAAGAAAAGGAATATCAAACGGAGTCAAAACGGAACGAAATCAACTTGAGAAGTTATTTTTGGAAGGAAAGCTACCGGATGGACTTGGACCCCACGTCAAGGAAGGAACGAGGAATCTACGAGGGTGGGGGGGGGGCACCCCCTGCCTCGTGGGGCCCTCGTGGCACCCCTGACGTGCTTCTTCCGCCTATATAACTCCACGTACCCTAAAACTTTCAGAAAATAGAATAGATCGGGAGTTCCGCCGCCGCAAAACCTCCAGAGCCACCAAAACCAATCGGGCCCTGTTCTCGCACCCTGCCGAGGAGGGAACCTCACCGTGGCCATCTTCATCATCCCGGCGCTCTCCATGACGAGGAGGGAGTAGTTCACCCTCGGGGCTGAGGGTATGTACCAAGAGCTATGTGTTTGATCTCTCTCTCGTGTTCTTGATTTGGCACGATCTTGATGTATCGCGAGCTTTGCTATTATAGTTGGATCTTATGTTTCTTCTCCCCTCTACTCTCTTGTAATAGATTGAGTTTTCCTTTGAGGCTATCTTATCGGATTGAGTCTTTAAAGATTTGAGAACACTTGATGTATGTCTTGTCGTGCGTATCTGTGGTGACAATGGGATATCACGTGATTCACTTGATGTATGTTTTGGTGATCAACTTGCGGGTTCCGCCCATGAACCTATGCATAGGGGTTGGCACACGTTTTCGTCGTGATTCTCCGGTAGAAACTTTGGGGCGCTCTTTGAGGTTCTATGTGTTGGTTGAATAGATGAATTTGAGATTGTGTGATGCATATCGTATAATCATACCCACGGATACTTGAGGTGACATTGGAGTATCTAGGTGACATTAGGGTTTTGGTTGATTTGTGTCTTAAGGTGTTATTCTAGTACGAACTCTAGGGCTGTTTGTGACACTTATAGGAATAGCCCAACGGATTGATTGGAAAGAATAACTTTGAGGTGGTTTCGTACACTACCATAATCTCTTCGTTTGTTCTCCGCTATTAGTGACTTTGGAGTGACTCGTTGTTGCATGTTGAGGGATAGTTATACGATCCAATTATGTTATTATTGTTGAGAGAACTTGCACTAGCAAAAGTATGAACCCTAGGCCTTGTTTCCTATCATTGCAATACCGTTTACGCTCACTTTTATCATTAGTTACCTTGCTGTTTTTATATTTTCAGATTACAAAAACCTATATCTACCATCCATATTGCACTTGTATCACCATCTCTTCACCGAACTAGTGCACCTATACAATTTACCATTGTATTGGGTGTGTTGGGGACACAAGAGACTCTTTGCTATTTGGTTGCAGGGTTGTTTGAGAGACACCATCTTCATCCCTCGCCTCCATGGATTGATAAACCTTAGGTCATCCACTTGAGGGAAATTTGCTACTGTCCTACAAACCTCTGCACTTGGAGGCCCAACAACGTCTACAAGAAGAAGGTTGTGTAGTAGACATCAAGCTCTTTTTTGGCGCCGTTGCCGGGGAGGCTAGGTAAGCGGCACTCACACCCCGTCAACTAAGCTCTTTTCTGGCGCCGTTGCCGGGGAGGTGAGTGCTTGAAGGTATATCTTTAGATCTTGCAATCGAATCTTTTAGTTTCTTGTTTTAGCACTAGTTAGTTTATAAAAGAAAACTACAAAAAAATGGAATTAAGGGTGCCTCATATGCTTTCATCTTTTTAATGTCTTTCGTGAAAATAAGGATTCCAATAATTGTGCTCAAGTGCTAGAAGAAGAATGCATTAGAATGTTTGGCACTAAATATTTGAATGATGAGCATGATTGCAATGTTGTTAGTACAAATTCTTTGAATATCCATGATGCTAATGATATGCAAAGCCACAAGCTTGGGGAAGCTATGTTTGATGAAGATGATATTTTTTGTCCCCCAAGCTTTGATTAGCAAATTTACTATGATGAAAGCATGCCTCCTATCTATGATGATTATTGTGATGACATGTATGCTTTAAAGAATAATGATAACCACAAAACTTGTCATCTTGATCTTAATTTTCAATCATATGATAGTTATTTTGTTGAGTTTGCTCCCACTACTATTCATGAGAAGAAATTTGCTTATGTGGAGAGTAATAAACATTATATGCTTGTAGATCATGAAAAGAATGCTTTAGGTGCTGATTATATTGTTGAATTCATTCATGATGCTACTGAAAATTATTATGAGGGAGGAACATATGCTTCTACATATTGCAATAATATCAAGTTTCCTCTCTATGTGCTTAAAGTTTTGAAGTTATGCTTGTTTTACCTTCCAATGCAAGTTGATTCTTGTTCCCATAAGTTGTTTGCTCACAAAATCCCTATGCATAGGAGGTGGGTTAGACTTAAATGTGCTAGTCATATTCTTCTTGATGCTCTCTTTATGTTTCAATTCTTATCTTTTATGTGAGCATCATTGAAATCATCATGCCTAGTTAGGGGCGTTAAACGATAGCGCTTGTTGGGAGGCAACCCAATTTTATTTTAGTTTCTTGCTTTTTGGTTCTGTTTAGGAATAAATAATCCATCTAGCTTCTGTTTAGATGTGGTTTTGTGTTTTAGTTAGTGTTTGTGCCAAGTAGAACCTTTGGGAAGACTTGGGTGAAGTCTTTATGATCATGATGTAAAAAACAAAAACTTTAGCGCTCACGAGATTAGCTTCAACTTTTTACTGGAGATTGCTATTTACTTGATTCTTTTGCAGATGATTACTAGACAAATTCCTAAGGTCCACGTGGAGTTCCAGAAGTTTTCGTTAGTTACAGATTACTACAGACTGTTCTGTTTTTGACAGATTCTGTTTTTCGTGTGTTGTTTGCTTATTTTGATGACTCTATGGCTAGTAAAATAGTTTACAAACCATATAGAAGTTGGAATACAGTAGGTTTAACACCAATATAAATAAAGAATGAGTTCACTACAGTACCTTGAAGTGGTGTTTTGTTTTCTTTCGCTAACGGAGCTCACGAGTTTTCTGTTAATTTTTGTGTTGTGAAGTTTTCAAGTTTTGGGTAAAGATTCGATGGGCTATGGAATAAGGAGTGGCAAGAGCCTAAGCTTGGGGATGTATGACTTCCTTTTGGATATCTTGTTCCTTCATGTTGTAACTATTTCGTGTACATCCTTCTTTGTAGATATATATCATCATGATTTCGTCTACCTAGAACCTTATACACTTGAGAGAAATTACATATCTAGATGATATCCTTTCTTTCACGTCCACCTTGTCTTTCTTATGTTATTTCTTTGGTGGCTCCGTGAAAGTGTGTGCCATGAGTGCGGGTCATATCTCGGTGCATCTTGATGTACTCTTGTGTGGTGAAGATTATTTTCCTCGTGCTTATATTATGAGGATTTTGCCATCTTAATTGGTATCCCTCGTCTTGATGAGGCCTTCATCTTCTATCTTTACCATGGGTTGTCGCAAGCTTTGTTGTTATCATTTTAGTGAGCTTGTAAACCCATTTGCTAGTTGGGTGTGTGTGGGGAGGACATGTCATGCACCGTGTACTCATTTATCCAAGACTATGTTGATGCTTAAAGCTCATCCTTATTTTAGTCTTCTCAAGTGCTTTGCCATGACTCACACACATCTTTTTGTTTGAACCTATTTCCAAGTTGCCTCTTTTATATGTTGCTCAACCATTTGTTTATTGGAAGTGTTGGGCTTTGTTTCCTTCATGCTCACTTGCACTTGTTATGAGTTTCTATTGATTTTGGGGGAGTGATTATCCTATTTTGTGCACTTGGTATCCTAATGCAAATATTCTAAGGAGTGCATAAATCATGGGGAGCTTCACTAGTGTCTTTTAGAACGCTTCGTTGGTCTCTTGCACTTGTCGTGAGGTTCTATTGATCTTGGGGGAGTGACAATCCTATTTTGTGCTCGTTGTATCCAATTGCAAAACTAAATTGTGCACAAAACAAGGGGAGCTTCTCTAGTTTCTCTAGAACACTTCTTTGCTCATATCATAATATCTTTTATTCATGTTGCACGTAGGATCATTGGTCTAGTTGGTTCAATTGGTATCTTTTGATAGCTTGCTTCAATTGGTATCTTATGATTGCTTGATTGCTTGTTTCTCTCTTTGTTATGTCTTTGCGGCATATCTTTCTTTTGTAATCTTTGGGCCTAAATATAGTTTATTTTCCTCCTAGTATTTACCGTCAAACATGTGTATTGCATTCCACTCTCTTGTTGAGAAATACACAAATTATGGAGGAACACAATTTATATTGGCCTTCTAAGCTTTTCTCCCATTTTGGCAATCGATGCCAATGGGGGAGAAGTTTCAGAGAGTTTTGTGGAGAAGTTTAGATAATTCTCTCCTCTTGCTTTGGTTTTGTTCCTAAGCATTTGCATCTCTTATTCATGCATCATTGGTTGTTGCATTGCATGGTGATGCATAATTCCTTATATAAACCCTCTTGAAAGTGATTGTCATCAATTACCAAAATGGGGGAGATTGAAAGAACATGCGGTGCCCCCATGTTTGGTTTTGGTAATTGATGACAATCTCTATGGACTAACGGTTGCCTTGAGTTATATTTGAAGGTTTTGTCCATAGGCTTTTCTTGGATTACATGTGTTGGTTTCAAGGAGAGTGTGTGTCGACCAATGTGCTATTAAGGAATTATCCAAAGATTGGTCATGTGAGAGTTGGGCTTATTGCAAGCATGTCTTGAAGAAGAAGATTGTGTGATCATTCATGCTTACCTTCAAGGCATCATCCAAATGAAGAGAGTTGGAAAGGTTCATGGTTGATCAAGACTAAGTCAAGAGTGAATCAAGTTGATCAACTCACAAAGCGTAGAAGATGTACCGAGAGGGATCAAGTGATCCCATGGTATGGTGAGCATTGTCAATTACGCTTTGTGTACTAACCAATGGTCTTCGTGAGAGTTCTTTGTGGGTTTAGGTTGCGGTGTGCACGTTCAAGTGATGCATCACGAAGAGATCAAGTGCTTGAAGCTTGTCGTCCATTGTGGTGACAATGGACTTGTGAAGATGTGCCGAAGAGTGGCTCACCCATAGTGGAGTATGGGGGAGCAATCTACTAGTCTTCACCAAGCCAATGCAATCAAGAAAGGAGGTCCAACTTGAGGAAGTCAAGATCGTCTACATCTAACTCAAGTGGACTTTGTGCAAGGCAAAGGTTTGCCCTTGATAGGTTTTCTATTTTACCGATCTCATGGTAGTAGTTGGGAGACCGGGTTATAGGATCGATTGCCGTACTATCAAGGGGGGCTCTTGATGAGTAGCTTGATCGTATCGTTCGCAGAGGGCTCAAACCATTGCATCCTTGCATCATCTTTCTTGGTTCTTGTTTGGTTCTCTTTGTGAGCCTTAGAGCTTATGGTCATCTTCTTGACAAGCTCAAGTTCATCGAAAACGGATTTCACATGCCTCTTCTATTGCGTTTTCGGTGTTGTAGTTTTTACCGGTCTTATTTGAGGAAGGGTTCTCACCATTTTCTCTTGGTACTTTTCTAATTTGCTTCTTATTGTTATTTCTATCAAGATTGTGTTAGCCCTTGTTGCTAGCTTTCCAACAAACTTGGTTTCGTCGAATTCGGAGTCCGTTTGCAAAAGTTGTGGTAGTTTTGATGTTCTGAAAAGGCTGAAGCGGTACTACCGCGGACAGGAGCGGATATAATTTTTTACTACCGCTCTTGGGAGCGGTACTACCGCGGCTACTTACATGGCTACTTCCGCTCCGGACCAAAAACTTGTCAAAAGTCCAGCCGTGGTAGGCATGGATGTATTTTTTTAGTACCGCTCGCAAGCAGTAGTACCGCTACCCTTAGCGGTAGTACCGCTACCCCTAGCGGTAGTACCACTCTGTGCGGGCTGTGAGCATAACGGTTGGATTTTTTCCCACCTATAAAAGGGGGTCTTCTTCCCCAATGAACTTTATCCTTTGAGCTCGTGTTCTTCCCCCATTGTTGACCTTCTTCGAGCTTGCTAACTCTCAATACCTTCATGGATTCTTGCTAGTTTTTGGGGGGAAAGAGAGAGGAGATATAGATCCATATTTTCACCAATCACTTTCTCCTCTATGTGAGGGGAACCCTTTGGATCTAGATCTTGGAGTTCTTGGTGTTCTCCTTCTTGTTCTTCCTCTCATTTTCCTCCCTAGCATTAGTTGCTTCGGTGGGATTTGAGAGAGAAGGACTTGGCACCCCGTGTGCCCTTGCCATTGCATTTGGTGCATTAGTTTGAGTTCTCCACAGTGATATGTGGAAGTTACAAGTTGAGAAGCTTATTACTCTTGGGTGCTTGGTACCCTTGAGGTTGTTCCTCTTGGGTGCTTGGGCGCCCTAGACGGTTGGTGGTGTTCGGAGCTCAATCATTATGGTGTAAAGCTCCGGGCAAGCGTCGGGGTCCCCAATTAGGTTGCGGAGATCGCCTCGAGCAATTTGACGGGTACCGATGACCGCCCCCAAGGGTTGCCAAAGTGTACGGGTTCGGTGACCGCCCCCAAGGGTTGCCATTTGTACGGGTTGGGTGACCGCCCTCAAGGGTCCCTTAGTGGAATCACAGCATCTTGCATTGTGTGAGGACGTGAGGAGATTATGGTGGCCCTAGTGGCTTCTTGGGGAGCATTGTGCCTCCACACCGCTCCAAACGGAGATTAGCATCCGCAAGGGTGTGAACTTCAGGATACATCGTCGTCTCCGCGTGCCTCGGTTATCTCTTACCCGAGCTCTTTACTTATGCACTTTACTTTATGATAGCCATATTGTTTCTTTTCATATATCTTGCTTTCACCTAGTAGTTTATCTTGCTTAGCATAAGTTGTTGGTGCAAATAGGTGAGCCTCCTTGTTGTAGGTTTTGTGCTTAGCGAATTAACCGCTAGGTTTATACCGCATTTGTTCAAGCTTTAACCGTAATTATTTTAAAGTGCCTATTCACCCACCCCCTCTAGGCGACATCCACGATCTTTCACCTAGCTCAGCCTATGTTAGCACTATCACTAAATTTTGACATAATTACGAGCCTTGGTGTAAATACACAGGGAAAGGTCTGCTTGAAAAAAGTGTGTGTACTCATGTAAACAGCAATGTTGCATAAAAGTCCAATGCTTTACTGCTTTACAATCTCGATGGTCCCATGGAAATTCTTGTTAGAATTAATGGGCTAGGCCCATAGCAATTTCTGAAATCTCAAAGCCCATGTGTAAAATGGCAAGTGGTGGTGCTAAGTTTAGTCCCACCTTGGAAGTTGAAGAAGAGTTGGACCTCTTTATATAGTGGGTTCTCTCCACCACTCTAAGTGGTGTGTGAGAAGAAAGGGAAAACCACGCCTTGGCTCGCTTCCTCGCCTCGCCTTTGGCGGGCAGGCGGGCGGGGCGGGCGGCGTACATCACATGATGTGAATGGTCCGCCGAAATCCGGTCCGTCTCCTTGCAGGAGCGCAGCTTCCTTTTGCCGTTTTATTTTTATGTCTTGGCAGACAAGTTTTTGATTTCTTGTCCGGTAAGTATATGAATTAGAAACCGAGTCGGTTTGGGATTGTGGTCGCGACACAATACCGCCTCTGGTCCTAATATATATACAGCTACCGGCTGCGCCGAAGATACACCGAAAAACACCTAGGGTTTTGCCTCATCTCACAACTTGCGCCGCCATCCTAGTCTACTCCATCCCAAACGCCGGCGTGCATCGGCGCGTGGGGAGAGCAGGTCTCCGGAACCGTTCGTCTTTGCGATCCTGCACCGGAGAGGACGAATTAGGTTTTTGCGGCGCCAGCGCGACTGCTCAAATTCGTCATCACGGGTCGCCTTCCGTCCAAGTCGGCGGTGCTACTCATCGTCGTATTCATCGCCGTCGCCAGCAGATCGTCACCAAGATCGTCATCAACACTGCCGCACCCATAATAGCTAACGATCGCGACGTCCAACATCCTCTGTTCATGTCTGCTTCTACAGCTATTGTTACGTGTTTGCTGCTGTTATGCATGTCTTGTTGTTCTTCTAGTTTGCTAGATTATTGCATGCTAGTATCTCTTCTAGTCATGAATTATTTATCGAATTAATCATGAACTTGCCTAATATTCCAACAATCCAAAAACCTAATTATAGGCAATTTCCTGAGTTAACTATGGCTGGATTCGCTGATGCACCGAGGCCGGATAAGTTTACCGGTGTGCACTTTAAGAGGTGGCGGTGAAGACCACGCTCTGGCTTACTTCTCGAAAGTTTTCCACGCTAGTGTTGGTGCTCCAGAGGGAATGACCGACGAAGATCGGAGAAAATTCCAGGAAGCCAATACTATGTTTGTGGGATGCATTCTGAGTGTTCTTGCTGACCGTCTGTGTGATGTGTACATGCACATAAGCAGCGGAAAAATTCTGTGGGATGCACTGAATGCAAAATTGATTGCAACAGATGCGGCGATGAACTGTACATCATGGAGAGTTTTCATGACTACAAGATGGTGAATAACCGTTACGTGGTTGAACAAGCTCATGAGATACAAAGGCATTGTGAAGGAACTTGAACTCCTTAAATGTGTTCTACCCGACAAATTCGTGGCTGGGTGCATGATTGCAAAGTTGCCTCCTTCATGGAGGAATTTCGCCACAACTCGAAGCATAAGAGACAGGAGATATCAGTTGAAAATCTGATTGCATCTCTTGATGTTGAAGAAAAAGCTCGGGCTAAAGATACCACCTTTGAAAAAGGAGGTGAGGTTCAGCCTCATCGCTAACATGGTGCAGAGGTACCCACAGAATAAGAACAAAGGGAAGAACAAACCTGTTTTCAACAAGCCTAACAAGACTACTACCTTCAAGAAGAAGAAGTTCAACAAGGCTGAGCTAGAGTGCTACGCCTGTGGGAAACCTGGACACTTTTCCAAGGAATGCCATGAACGCGTGCAGACCCTTGAGAGGAAAACAAGCTCCAAGACTGTCAACATGGTGACCGCTAGCAATCTTGATGGGTATGGTAATTTATCTATTGTGCTTTCAGTATTTCAATCATCTTCGTGGTGGATTGATTCGGTGCTAACGCTCATGTGTGTGCTGACATCTCCCTGTTTACTTCTTATCGTGTCGCAAGGGATTCTTCCGTACTAATGGGGAATGGGTCACATGCTTCGCTCGTGGCATTGGCACGGTGGATCTGAAGTTTACTTCGGGAAAGATCGTGCAACTAAGGAACGTGCAGCACGTCCCTACTATGAACAAGAATCTAGTTAGCGGCTCCCTTCTATGTCGAGATGGATTTAAGGTAGTTTTAGAGTCCAATAAAGTAATCGTGTCAAGATTTGGACAATTTATAGGAAAAGGCTATGAGTGCGGAGGCTTGTTCCGCTTTTGCTTCAGATTTTTGCAATAAGTCAATAAACCAAATTTGTGCTAGTGTTAATGATGATGCAAGTATTTGGCACTCTCGTTTATTTCATATTAATTTTGGTTTAATGTCTCGGCTATCCAAAGCATGAGTTTAATTCCGAACTTCACGGTTGCCAAAGGTTCTAAGTGCCATAGTTGTGTGCAATCTAAGCAACCTCGAAAGCCTCATAAGGCTGCCGAGGAGAGAAACTTGGCACCTCTAGAACTCATACATTCTCGATCTTTGTGAGATGAATGGTGTGTTGACAAAAGGTGGAAAGAGATATTTCATGACTTTGATTGATGATGCGACTAGATTTTGCTATGTTTATTTGTTGCAAACTAAAAGATGAAGCATTAGACTACTTTAAAATCTATAAAGCTGAAGTTGAAAATCAACTAGAGAGAAAGATCAAGCGTCTTAGGTCCGATCGTGATGGAGAGTATTTTCCAAAAGTTTTTGATGAATTTTGTGAGGAACATGGTATTATTCATGAGAGGACGCCTCCCTATTCACCTCAATCAAATGGAGTGGCCGAGAGGAAAAACCGCACATTGATCGACTTGTTGAATGCCATGTTAGAACCTTTGTTGGTTTATCTAAGGCATGGTGGGGGGAGGCTCTATTGACTTCATGTCATGTCCTGAATAGAGTTCCCAACAATAATAAAGAGAAAACCCCTTATGAGGAGTGGGTTGGGAGAAAACCATCACTTTCTTATTTGCGCACTTGGGGATGTTTGGCAAAGGTCAATATTCCTATTCCTAAGAAACGCAAACTTGGACCAAGGACAAGTGGATTGTGTCTTTCTAGGGTATGCTCAACGGAGCATTGCTCATAGGTTTTAGTGGTAAAATCTGAAGTACCTGATATGCATGTTGATACTATAATGGAATCTCGTGATGCAACATTTTTTGAGAACATATTTCCTATGAAAGATATGCATAGCATTGCTAGATTTTCTTCTGAGATAATTCCTGAATCTAGTACAACTGATGAATATTTCGAACAATCACATGAGGAAGTCCTTGAGAAGGATAACAATGAAGTTCCTAGAAGGAACAAGAGACAAAGGATTGCAAAATCCTTTGGTGATGATTTCATTGTATACCTTGTGGACGACACACCCAAGACGATTGCAGAAGCATATGCATCTTCGGATGTAGATGATTGGAAAGAAGCTGTTCGTAATGAGATGGACTCAATTCTTTCTAATGGAACTTGGGAACTAACTGATAGACCATATGGTTGTAAACCTGTGGTCTGTAAATGGGTGTTCAAAAAGAAGCTAAAGCCTGATGGTACTATTGATAAGTACAAGGCGCGGCTAGTGGCCAAGGGCTACACTCAGAAAGAAGGCGAAGATTACTTTGACACCTATTCACCCGTTGCTAGAATGACCACCATTCGAAAGTGTTACTTTCCTTGGCTGCCTCTTATGGTCTTATCATTCATCAAATGGATGTAAAGACAACTTTTTCAATGGAGAGTTGGAAGAGGAGATCTATATGGATCAGCCTGACGGGTTTGTGGTAAAGGGTGAAGAGAGAAAGGTGTGCAAGTTGTTAAAATCCTTGTATGGTCTGAAACAGGCACCTAAGCAATGGCATGAGAAGTTTGAAAGAACTTTGACTTATGCAGGATTTGTCATTAACGAGGCTAATAGGTGTGTTTACTATCGCCATGGTGGGGGCAATAGTGTCATATTATGTTTGTATGTGGACGACATACTGATCTTTGGTACAAACATTAATGCAATTAATGAGGTCAAGTCTTTTCTATCAAAAAGTTTTGACATGAAAGATCTGGGAGAAGCCGATGTAATTCTAAACATCAAACTTATTAAGGATGAGAGTGGGATTACATTAACGCAATCTCACTATGTTGAGAAGTTCTTGAATCGATTCGGTTTTATGGATAGCAAGCCTTCTCCAACACCTTATGATCCCAGCGTGACACTCAGAAAAAACAAGAAAGAAACGAGAGATCAATTAAGATACTCTCAAATTGTCGGTTCACTCATGTACTTAGCTAGCGCTACAAGACCAGATATCTCTTTTCCTGTGAGCAAACTGAGTAGGTTCATGTCCAACCCGGGTGATGATCATTGGCATGCACTAGAAAGGGTCTTGCGCTATCTGAGAGGTACTATGAGTTACGAAATTACTTATTCAGGGCATCCTGCTGTGCTAGAAGGATATAGTGATTTAAATTGGATCTCCGATGTTGATGTACTTTACGCAACAAGTGGGTATGTATTTACTCATGGTGGTGGCGCAGTGTCATGGAGGTCTTGCAAGCAAACCATATTGACGAGGTCAACTATGGAAGCAGAATTAACTGCTTTGGACACAGCCATCGTTGAGGCAGAATGGCTGCGTGAGCTCTTGATGGACTTGCCGGTTGTTGAAAAACCTGTATCGGCTATTCTTATGAATTGTGATAACCAAAGGTTATCGCTAAAGTGAACAATTCTAAAGATAATGCAAAGTCATCAAGACACGTGAAAAGACGTTTGAAGTCTGTCAGGAAGTTAAGAAACTCCGGAGTAATAAGCATTACGTATATACAAACAGACAAAAAACCTGGCAGATCCCTTTACAAAGGGACTATCACGAAATGTGATAGATATTGCATCGAGGAGATGGGTATGAGACCCATAGATGTTACACCATAGTAGTAACCTAACCTTTGTGATCGGAGATCCCGTGAATTAGGATCTGGGAAGAACAAGCTATTGGTTAACCGAGGAGAGTAATAACTTATGATCGTCTCCAAGTGAAGATGCAAAACTCTCAGAGCTGTAAGGCTCAGATCTGTAAGGCAGGTCGGCAACATGCCTTAATGTGGTTCTATTGGCTATAATTAGCAAAGATGTTGTCCTACAGAGCAGTCTTGAAAGAACACACCTATATGAGTTATGACTGTAAACGTCGCAGTCTATGAGATTTGGGTGATCTCTAGTAAACTCACGAAGAGACCAGGGAGTATGACGTATAAGCTCCAAACCGCGGGGTAGCCTACTGGCGGTCAAGTACTGGTTAAGACTTTGAGTGAAACCTGTTCACACAAAACTAGCAATTCAAGGCATAGTCCATTGTCAAGTTGTGAATGGATGTAGCTTAAAGTTCTAGGCAGAAGTTCAACTTAACAGTCTCTGCTGAAACACTGGTATATTAAACAAGTGGTGAGAGAAGACAAATCTCTAAATGGGTATTTGAGATCTGGTGGGGGATTGTTAGAATTAATGGGCTAGGCCCATAACAATTTCTGAAATCTCAAAGCCCATGTGTAAAATGGCAAGTGGTCGTGCTAAGTTTAGTCCCACCTTGGAAGTTGAAGAAGAGTTGGACCTCTTTATATAGTGGGTTCTCTCCACCACTCTAAGTGGTGTGTGAGAAGAGAAAGAAAACCACACGCTCGCTTCTCGCCTCGCCTCGCCCGGGCCGGGCCGGGCAGGCCGACCAGCGAGGAGGCGGGGCGGGGCGGGGCGTACATGCGACATGCGCGTGAATGGTCCGCCGAAATCCGGTCCGTCTCCTTGCAGGAGCGCAGCTTCCTTTTGCCGTTTTATTTTTATGTCTTGGCAGACAAGTTTTTGATTTCTTGTCCGGTAAGTATACGAATTAGAAACCGAGTCGGTTTGGGATTGTGGTCGCGACACAATACCGCCTCTGGTCCTAATATATATACAGCTACCGGCTGCGGCCAGAGATACACCGAAAAAAACACCTAGGGTTTTGCCTCATCTCACAACTTGCGCCGCCATCCTAGTCTACTCCATCCCAAACGCCGGCGTGCATCGGCGCATGGGAGAGCAGGTCTCCGGAACCGTTCGTCTTTGCGATCCTGCACCGGGAGAGGACGAATTAGGTTTTGGGAAGCGCTGTCTTGTGACTGCTCAAATTCGTCATCACGGGTCGCCTTCCGTCCAAGTCGGCGGTGCTACTCATCGTCGTATTCATCGCCCGTCAGCAGCAGATCGTCGCCAACATCGCTCATCAACACTGTCGCACCCATAATAGCTAACGATCAATACGTCCAACATCCTCTGTTCATGTCTGTTTCTACAGCTATTGTTACGTGTTTGCTGTTGTTATGCATGTCTTGCTGTTCTTCTAGTTTGCTAGATTATTGCATGCTAGTATCTCTTCTAGTCATGAATTATTTACTGGAATTAATCATGAACTTGCCTAATATTCCAACAATTTTGCTTGGTACTAGCATCCCCATATATGTACACATGGGCAAAGAGGATGGAAATGAGTGGGAACATGTGGCTCCAAGCCCAACTTGTCTGTATGAAAACTTTTGTGGCGAAAAGGACTTGAGTGAGGAAATTCAGTACTCCCTTTGGCTCTCGAGCACCACGTATCTTATTGGCAATAAAAAGGAACTTTTCCAAAAAAAAAAAGTGTATATACACGAAAACAAACGAATTCTTCAAAGTATCCATAGATGAGTTTAACTATTAAATTCCCAAATCCAAACTCAAACATGCATGACATGCAAAAATAGCAACTCCGGACCTGCTATTCAAATTTTGAATCTGCCATTATTTATCTATCTATTTTGCGGGGAGAATCAAAATATTATTTGTACAAGGGGTCAGTGTACAGATTAAATGTGGTCCTTGACTAAAATAGGCAGCCATTAAAATGTATTTTTCCTCTTTTTTTTTACCTGGCTTTCCCCAATGTGACTAGGGTTCAGAGTATCTATTAAGCACCCGGAGCTTTTTTTTTTATGAGAATCATCAGATGTCTTATAAAAGTTCATTGGAAGTACAAAGCATCTCAAACATAATGCAAATTACATCAAGATTCCGAGACTACCAAACGACCACTATTGCCGGCAGAACAAGCCGTCGATGCGCTGTTGTCGCCGCTCCTCTACCGAAGCCTAGTTTGCTTGCTTTCTACCTAGTTCAGCTGCTCCACACGTAGACAACTCGTACCATACCATAAACGCGCAAAGAAAGAAAGAACTGAGTTATCCATCGTCCACACCTCGAGGCTCGATCAGTTTTACAATATATGGTAGGTATCAATTGTACACTCGGATTTTGCGCACTCGGAAGAATAATATGCCGTTGCGACGACATAGTTTATGCTGCATTATTAGCAGAGTTGCAGTTGCTGGTCTGCAGAAGCTTCCCTCCCAACCTTCGGGCTTTATGGTAGGCCTTGCTTTGTTTAACACAGCAGCATTGTCTTGTGAGTTCGAAGCTAATTAATTAGTGATAGCTGATCTCTCAGTTTTATACTCGAAGTCGGAGGCTTGCATATCCATTTTCTGTCAGAGCTGGATCCGGATTTCACTAATCCAGCAAGAGCATGAGTAAAATCAAAAATCACAGCTTCTTATCCTTATGCAGTTCTGCTTTCCGCAAAAAAATAAAGAAAATTAAAGAAAATTATGCAGTTCTGCAATGTGCGTATATAAAGTGATGTTGTCGTAAACAAAACAAAGTTGAGGGCCTGACATGAGAGACGAGGGAGACACAATGACTCAAGTTTTCATGGAAAACGAGAGAAACCCGAACTGGCCTGACTGCTTGATTAATTGATTATTAGGTGCAAGTACTTATCCTTCCTTCAGGCAGCTAACGTGTATACATGGCTGCATGCCTGCTTTCTTTCTACTCGCCAAAACAGAACAATCTATTTTCTGACATAGATGGGTCGAACTAGTACGTTTCGATCATCCATTTTTAAACTTGATCTCACACACACACACATGTTCAGCGTTGCATTACATTTAGGTTTAGTTATATCCATGTTTCAACTCTTGGATGAATCACTAAACGTGGTGCTAATCGCATGCTGACTGGTACTACAGTACAAGACAGAGCATAAACAACTCTGCCATTAACTAAAGGACTGTGCTAACGTCCAGTCGACTGGACGTTTAGCTACATATCCGCACGATCGTAACCCACCCTCCACTGGCGGAGCTAGACAAGATGTGTTGGGGGGGCCAAACAAGAAATGAGGATGTTTGCAGGGGGCAGAAGCCATTATTTTTCTTAATCTAATCTTCCCTTAAAAAATCTCATGTAGTTTAACCAAAGCTGGGGGGGCCACGGCACCTGCAGTAACCAACGTAGCTCCGCCGCTGCCACCCTCCTCTCGCAACCCGCACGCTTGATTTCATCGGTTTTTTTTTCTTCTCTCGAAAACCGTATATGTCAATAGTAAACCGTTAGTGGTTTTTCTGGTTTTTGACTACACAATATAAAAAGAAAATAAAAGTGGTAGAAAGGGACTTGAACCCAGGTCCATTCATTAGACTTTGAGCCCAATAACCAACTAAGCCACCTTTGATTGTTGTCTATTGTATATAAACAAGGTTATTTGAACCTTTCTTTTTTCTGTCATATCAGTGATAATAATATTTTTTGCTTGATAACTTTGGCATGACCAGCGTGATAACTATGACTTGAGCAACATGATAACTATACTATGATAAGCCTGATAACTATAATATGAGAAGGTTAATGACTATACCATGAGAAGCATGCTAACTTTAGCATGGGTTAGTGGTAAGTTCACACTGGGGTATGTTTCGACAAAAAAAAGTTGTCGGGGCATGTTTCAGTAATGTTTTTCACATGGGTAAAAAGTTATCAATGTGTTGTATGTAAGTTATTGGGTGTCTGGTACGTAAACTACCATGCTAGTTGCACTAGGTTATCTCAAGCACATTTCAAGAACTTTTCGCCCAAGTTGAAAAGTTATCAATGCGTTTATATGTAAGTTATCAGGTTAATTATACGCAAGTTATCATCTTATTTACACAAAAGTTACCAGAGGTATATTTTAACAACTTTTTCACCTCAGATGGTCAAAAAAGTGGTATTTTATTTGAATTTGTTAGGAGCCAAGTAGTGGGTGAGTTGGCTAGTGTGTTAAGATCTCAATATGGAAGTCTTGAGTTCAATTCTCAGTATTAGCATGATTTTTAGGCTATAATGGAAACTACTAGCATCAAGATTTGTTTCCAACATTTTTTTGCCCCAAAAATTATCAGGCCTGCGATGTGTGAGTTATCAAGCCATTCGCACAAAAAAACGAGGGTATTTCATCAACGTGCCTTCCTCCACCTGGTCGCCAAATTTACCAAGACCTAGGTACATAAGTTATCAGATCAGCGACGTGTGAGTTACCGTGATATTCACAAAAAAGTTACCGGGGGTATATTTCATCACCTCTATTCGCCAAAGTTATCAGGACTAGGTTGCGTAAGTTATCATGTCTCCGATGTATGAGTTACCATGATATTCGCACCAAAGTTATCGGGGCATATTTCATCAACATCCACCCTTACATCAAAGTTATCGGGACTGAATTATACAAGTTATCAGGTCTGTGATATGCGAGCTACCTAATATTCACACAAAAGTGACAGGGAGTATCCCCCCTGGTCGGCAAAATTACCACGGTGTCATCAACTCTAGATGAGTTGGTAAAATAGTCTACTTAAGTGCAGAAAAGATTGGACATTGCATTAACTATCATGTGGTTAGCATTGTCCGTATTGACGGGAGCGGTATTGGGCCGTGAATCTCTTTCTCGATCAGTTAAACTTCTTGTAGGTTAAAATAGTTTTGTTTTCATCCTTTGGAAAGTAATGATGGTTGGATTAGTTGGTTATATCATGGCATGCACACGTTGCTGCAGTCAGGAGACCACAGTTCGAATCTTTGTGCTGGAGTTTTTTTAATGCAGGCAAAACGTCAACTAGCAGATGCATGCGGCGTGGTTCAGTTCTCACAAAAAAAATCAACCGGTTTACGTCACGAGAGGAGAGAGCGGACGAGAGAAAATCGGGAGAAGGGAATCGTGGGAAGTGCGGCCTCGAGAGAAAATCGGAAGAAGCGAAACCGTGCGATGCAAAACCAACATCGATGGAGTCGTGCGGATGTGTTGCAAACGTCCAGTCGGCAGGAAAATAGTTTTACCGTTAACTAAACTAATCCGGAGAAGGCTTAACGAACAAATTGGTTTAAGCATCTATAAATGGGTGAAACCAACCACTGCACCCACCAGCCCAATCACCACAACAGCAGCGGCAGAGCAGAGCTTCTTCTTCTTCGCTCTCGTCAATGGCCAAGATCCAGCCCTCCCTGCGGCCACCTCGCCGTCGTCCTCACATGATCACCGCCAGGGCCAGCAGGCGTACACGGTGTGGATGAAGTCGCTGGTCTTCAACGGCAACGGTTGCGCGGTGTACGGCCCCGACGGGCCGCCGCCTTCGAGTCGACAACTACGGCTGCAGAGGCGGCTGCGAGGTCCTCTTCATGGACCGCGCTGGTAACGCCCTCGTCGAATCAGGCGCAAGGGCTTCGGCATCTTCAGGAGGTGGGGCGTCTGCGGTGCGAAGAGGAGGAGGCGACGCCGTGGTTCACCGTCGCCCGTGCCGACAAGGCGGTGCCGCCCGTGGCGATACTGCAGCGGCGCAAAAAGGCGTGCTACAGGATCGACGGGTGCTCTGGCGCAAGCGGAGTGCAGAGTCAGCGCCGCCGTAGATGGCACGGTCGTGGCGGAGGTGGCGCGGAAGCAGACGGCGGCGGGGGTGGTACTCGGGGAGGACGTGCTGACGCTGACGGTGGCACCGGAGGTGGATCACCTGCTCGTCCTGGTTCATGAACCGCTCCATGTGATCCACGCATAAACGGCAATCCTCTTCTTCTGGTTCAATTCTCAGTTAGGAACGTAGATGGTGAGAGTACGCTCTACGGCCTCATGGGACTATTTTTTCGGACGAACAATTTAGGAAGTTTTCGCCCAAACTGAGTACGTGATGACTCTTTTTGGTGTGTGATTTTTTTTCCCTTTCACAAAGGGTTTTTCAAACCATGGTTGTAACGGGAAGCAAAGTTCCTCGTTGATTGTACTAGTGTCAAAAACGCTCTTATATTATAGGACGACAGGAGTATAAATCTTACGATGTGTTTGGTTACTAGTAATAGATTGCATTGTGGTGTTTATTTTGGTCTCCGTTTATATGACTTAAAATGCACAAGCAAGATAAGTTTCCCCCCTAAAAACGCAATATGAGAGTACTTAGTTGTACTCGAAATCCAAAAATTAAGAAATGTTAAGCAATGAGAAGCCCACACAATTACCTTAACGAGCACGGTCACAAAAGGAGCCAAAATGGCAAAGTGAGACAAAGCGACTCATAGGAGGCCTAATTTAGAGACGAACAAATTAGTCATATTTTTTTATTAGAATTAATTTTTCACCAAGGTGTGCGGAACATGGCCTGAGAGGCACAAAGGCAGCGAAGGAACAAACCGAGTAATACCAAGCGCCTATCTGGCAGTCAGATGCGGGCTCAAGCGCTGTTCTCCAGCCGCGATGCACCAAGGAGAAGCAAATCTTAGGAGCTTAGGGTTATCGGAGATACGTCAAATCCTAGTTGAAAGTCCTAGTTGGATAATATATCAGTGGTTGCCCCCTCTCGCACCCAAAAGGGCATGCACTTTTTTTTCTCTTGAGACCAAAAATTAAAGGCGACTTGAAAGGAGCAGTCCATCTCTCTCCCTCCCTCCCAGGGTTGGAATGATTAACCGGCTGGTCAGGATCAGGTGTATGTGACAACTTGAGCCTATCACCGAAGAAGAAGAAGAAGAAGAAGAAGAAGAAGAAGAAGAAGAAGAAGAAGAAGAAGAAGAAGAAGAACTCGAGCCCACGTCGAACTAGTTTGACGTTCTCAAACCATCAAATCAGGCATGTCCATTTCATCAAGATCTTTGAACCTGTTCGATTCAGCGTCGTCTTCATTTCATAGCAGCTCGCATTTTCCACAACACACCTGAAACTTGTGTCCAAAATTTTGTTAGGTTTCTCTCTGTCAAAGGCTTGCTTAGCTCACGTTTTTTCACATTACATTCATTGAATTTCAAACAGGAAAACTAATTCACCATGGATATATTATCTAGACCGTATGAGCAGCCTTTAGCCATATCAACAATAGCAGCGAGGATTCATTAATTTCAAGCCTCGGCGTGGCTCAAAGATTACAATATGGTCTCACGCCATCAGTTTAGAATAAACGGGGAAACACGGAACCCATTGGATTCACATAAAGGACTATATTGTCCTCATATCATCATATCTCCTCAGATCATCCAAAAGCTTACATATTTTAGAGTGTAGATTTCACTCATTTTGCTTCATATGTAGTCCATATTAGAATCTCTAAAAGGTCTTATATTAGTCGTCGCTAAGCGGTCTATAGATCTGAATGTAATTTTTTATGGTATTCGTTGTACTATCATGATAGATGATGAATAGATTGAAAGTTTTCTCGGAAAAAAATTGCATAGTAGTTTAACTTTTGTTCATCAAATGATTAAATTTCACATGATCAAACGTGCTATGTCGACATCCCTAAACCCTAAACCTTGACCACTCACCGTTGATCAATGCACCGTTGACTTTTCAAAATTTTGAAAGAAGTTTATGAATATGAAAAAGAAATCGCGAATAAAAAAAAGTTCACAAATTTGGAAAAAATTGTGCATTAGGAAAATTCATGAATTTAAAAATATTCGTGAATCTAAAAAATTCATCGATTTAAAAAAAAAGTTCATGAATGAAGAAAAGTTCACCAATTTAGAAAATAGTTCACAAATTTTAAAATAGTTCATCGATTCTAAAAAAACACCTATTTTAGAAAAAATTCTTCAAATTTGAAAAGTAAGTTCATCGATTTTGGAAAAAAGTACGTTGATTTTGAAAAGAAGTTCTTCAAATTTGAAAAAAAATCATCGTTTTGAAAAGAAATTTAAAAAAAGCTCACGGATTTTTAAAACAAGCTCACAGGTTTTGAATAAATTTCAATCTATCGACTATGTTGCTTTCAATGAAAATCTTAGAAAAAAGTGCCCACCAATATTTTAATTGATAGAATCTCTGAGCTTAATGATGATTTGGCTATTCGAAATAATGATCTAGGACGCTCTCTTGAGTATAGGCTCACAAAGTTCTGTCAAAAGAATGCTTACAATGATGAATTGGTTGTGCAATATGAAGGGCCGAAAGAGGAACCTATACCTCCTAAAATTGATCTTGGGGACTTTTGTCCTATTAAATTTAGCCCTTTTGATTACTTTTTGCTTGCCTCAAATAAAACTTGCTGCCGAACGTAGAGAATATGAAATGAGTTTCACCGATCTATCTTATTACTACGGCACTACCTAGATCTATCCTCGCTTTTATGCCTAGCTAGGGGCGTTAAACGATAGCGCTTGTTGGGAGGCAACCCAATTTTATTTTTAGTTTTTGTTTTTGTTTCTGTTTAGGAATAAATAATCCATCTAGACTCTGTTTAGATGTGGTTTTATCTTTTAATTAGTGTTTGTGCCAAGTTAAACCTATTAGATCTTCTTGGGTGATAGTTATTTGATCTTGCTGTAATTTCCAGAAACTTTGCTCTCAGTGCCCGAATTGTTAAAATCACCAGAACGTGATAAAATACTGATTCTAATTGCTGCTGATCAATAAACAAATTTTCCAGGTCTTCTAATTTTGGTAGAATATTCTGGGTTCGAGAAAGTTGCGTTAGTTACAGAGTACTACAGACTGTTCTGTTCTTGACAGATTCTGTTTTATGTGTTGTTTGCTTATTTTGATGAATCTATGGCTAGTAAAATAGTTTATAATCCATAGAGAAGTTGGAATACAGTAGGTTTAACACCCATATAAATAAATAATGAGTTCATTACAGTACCTTGAAGTAGTCTTTTGTCTTCTTTCTCTAACGGAGCTCACGAGATTTCTATTGAGTTTTGTGTTGTGAAGTTTTCAAGTTTTGGGTGAATTCTTTTGATGGATTATGGAACAAGGAGTTGCAAGAGCCTAAGCTTGGGGATGCCCATGGCACCCCCAATATAATCCAAGGACACCAAAATTCAAAGCTTGGGGATGCCCCGAAGGCATCCCTCTTTCGTCTACTTCCATCAGTAATTTACTTGGAGCTATATTTTTATTCACCACATGATATGTGTTCTGCTTGGAGCGTCTTGTATTATTTGCGTCTTTTCTTGTTAGTTTACCACAATCATCCTTGCTGTACATACCCTTTGAGAGAGCCATACATGAATTGGAATTTGTTAGAATACTCTATGTGCTTCACTTATATCTTTTGAGCTTGATAGTTTTGCTCATAGTGCTTCACTTATATCTTTTGAGCATGATAATTTTTGCTCTAGTGCTTCACTTAGATCTTTTAAAGCACGGTGGTGGATTTGTTTTAAAGAAACTTGATCTCTCATGCTTCACTTAGATTATTTTGAAAGTCATTAATAGCATGGTAATTTGCTTAATGTTAATATACTTAGTGTTCAAGATATGTGAAACTTTCTTTTTGAATGAATTAAATACTAAGATAAGTTTGATGCTTGATAATTGTTTTGAGATATGGAGGTAATAATATCAAAGTCGTGCTAGTTGATAATTGTGAATTTGAGAAATACTTGTGTTGAAGTTTGCAAGTCCCGTAGCATGCACGTATGGTTAAAGTTGTGTAACAAATTTTAAACATGAAGTGTACCTGGCTTGTGCATCCTTATGAGTGGCGGTCGGGGACGAGCGATGGTCTTTTCCTACCAATCTATCCCCCTAGGAGCATGCGCGTAGTACTTGATTTTTGATGGCTTCTAAATTTTTGCAATAAGTATATGAGTTCTTTTGACTAATGTTGAGTCCACGGATTATACGCACTTTTACCTTTCCGCCTTTGCTAGCCTCTTCGGTACCATGCATTTCCCTTTCTCACCTTGAGAGTTGGTGCAAACTTCGCCGGTGCATCCAAACCCCGTGATATGATACGCTCTTTCACACATAAACCTCCTTATATCTTCCTCAAAACAGCCACCATACCTACCTATCATGGCATTTCCATAGCCATTCCGAGATATATTGCCATGCAACTTTCCACCGTTCCGTTCATCATTATTATGACATACATTACTTTTGTCATATTGCTATTGCATGATCATGTAGTTGACATCGTATTTGTGGCAAAGCCACCATGCATTATTTTCCATACATGTCACTCTTGATTCATTGCACCATCCCGGAACACCGCCGGAGGCATTCATATAGAGTCATATTTTGTTCTAAGTTTCAAGTTGTAATTGTTGAGTTGTAAGAGAAATAAAAGTGTGATGATCATCATTATTAGAGCATTGTCCCAAGTGAGGAAAGGATGATGGAGACTATGATTCCCCCATAAGTCGGGATGAGACTCGGACGAAAAAAAAGAGCAAGGCCAAAAAAATAGAAAGGCCCAAAAAATGAGAGAAAAAGAGAAGGGACAATGCTACTATCCTTTTACCACACTTGTGCTTCAAAGTAGCACCTTGTTCTTCATATAGTGAGTCTCATATATTGTGCTTCAAAGTAGCACTAAGATCTTCATGATAGAGAGTCTCTCATTTTGTCATTTTCATATACTAGTGGGAATTTTTCATTATAGAACTTGGCTTGTATATTCCAATGATGGGCTTCCGAAAAGTGCCCTAGGTCTTCGTCAGCAAGCAAGTTGGATGCACACCCACTTAGTTTCTTTTGTAGAGCTTTCATATACTTATAGCTCTAGTGCATCTGTTGCATGGCAATCCCTACTCCTCATGTTGACATCAATTGATGGGCATCTCCATAGCCCGTTGATTATCCTCGTCAATATGAGATTTTCTCCTTTTTTTGTCTTCTCCACACAATCCCCATTAACATATTCTATTCCAACCATAGTGCTATGTCCATGGCTCGCGCTCATGTATTGCGTGAAGGTTAAAAAAGTTTGAGATTATTTAAGCATGAAACAATTGCTTGGCTTGTCATCGGGGGTATAGAAGTTGGGAACATCTTTGTGTGACGAAAATGAAGCATAGCCTAACTATATGATTTTGTAGGGATGAACTTTCTTTTGCCATGTTATTTTGAGAAGACATGATTGCTTTGATTAGTATGCTTCAAGTATTATTATTTTTGTGTCGATATGAACTTTTGTCTTAAATCTTTCGGATCTGAATATTCATATCACAAGTAAGAAGATTTACATTGAAATTATGCCAAAGTATCACTCCGCATCAAAAATTCTCTTTTTATCATTTACCTACTCGAGGACGAGCAGGAATTAAGCTTAGATGCCTCGATACGTCTCCAACGTATCTATAATTTTTATTGCTCCATGCTACTTTATCTACTGTTTTGGACTATATTGGGCTTTATTTTCCACTTTTATATTACTTTTGGGACTAACCTACTAACGAGAGGCCCAAATTAATTGTTGTTTTTGCCTTTTTCAGTATTTCGAAGAAACAGAATATTAAACGGAGTCCAAACGGAATGAAACCTTCGGGAACGTGATTTTCCAACCAAACGTGATCCAGGAGACTTGGACCCTACTCCAAGAAGTGCCAGAGGCGGTCACGAGGGTGGAGGGCGCCCCCTACCTCGTGGGCCCCCTAACGCTCCACCGACGTACTCCTTCCTCCTACATATACCTACGTATCCCCAAACGATCAGAACGGGAGCCAAAAACCTAATTCCACCGCCAAGCAACCTTCTCAGATCCACGAGATCCCATCTTGGGGCCTGTTCCGAGTTCACGGAGGAGGCATCCACCACGGAGGGCTTCTACATCAACACCATAGCCCCTCCGATGAAGTGTGAGTAGTTTACTTGAGACCTTGGGTCCATAGCTAGTAGCTAGATGGCTTCTTCTCCCTTTTGGATCTCAATACAATGTTCTCCCCTCTCGTGGAGATCTATTCGATGTAATCTTCTTTGCGGTGTGTTTGTTGAGATCGATGAATTGTGGGTTTATGATCCAGCTTATCTATGAATAATATTTGAATCTTCTCTGAATTCTTTTATGTGTGATTGAGTTATCTTTGCAAGTCTCTTTGAATTATCCGTTTGGTTTGGCTAACTAGATTGGTAGTTCTTGCAATGGGAGAAGTGCTTAGCTTTGGGTTCAATCTTGTGGTGTCCTTACCCGGATGTAAAGGGTTGCAAGGCACGTATTGTATTGTTGCCATCGAGGATAACAAGATGGGGTATTTATCATATTGCATGAATTTATTCCTCTACATCATGTCATCTTGCTTAAGGCGTTACTCTGTTTTTAACTTAATACTCTAGATGCATGCTGGATAGCGGTCGATGAGTGGAGTAATAGTAGTAGATGCAGAATCATTTCGATCTACTTGTCACGGACGTGATGCCTATATACATGATCATACCTAGATAACCTCATAACTATGATCAATTCTGTCAATTGCTCAACAGTAATTTGTTCACCCACCGTAGAATACTTATTCTCTTGAGAGAAGTCACTAGTGAAACCTATGGCCCCCGGGTCTATTCTCATCATATCAATCTCTATCACTTTATTTACTTGCTTTGTTTTTACTTTGCTTTTACTTTTTACTTTGCATCTTTGTACCAAAAATATCAAAAATATTATCTCTATCAGATCTCACTCTCGTAAGTGACCGTGAAGGGATGGACAACCCCTAATCGCGTTGGTTGCGAGTAGCTATTTTGTGCAGGTACGAGGGACTTGCGCGTGGCCTCCTACTGGATTGATACCTTGGTTCTCAAAAACTGAGGGAAATACTTACGCTACTGTGCTGCATCATCCTCTCCTCTTCGGGGAAAACCAACGCAAGCTCAAGACGTAGCAATGGACTATGGAATAAGGAGTGGAAAGAGCCTAAGCTTGGGGATGCCCAAGGCACCCCAAGGTAATATTCAAGGATAACCAAGCGTCTAAGCTTGGGGATGCCCCGGAAGGCATCCCCTCTTTCGTCTTCGTTCATCGGTAACTTTACTTGGAGCTATATTTTTATTCACCACATGATATGTGTTTTGCTTGGAGCGTCATGTTATTTTTTTAGCTTTGCTTGCTGTTTGAATAAAGTACCAAGATCTAAAATTCTTAAATATTAGAGAGTCTTCACATAGTTGTATAATTATTCGACATTTATCTTCACTTATATCTTTCGGAGTAGTTTGTCGTTTGCTCTAGTGCTTCACTTATATCTTTTAGAGCATGTGGTAGTTTTATTTTGAAGAAATAGATGAACTCTCATGCTTCACTTAGATTATTTTGAGAGTCTTAAATAGCATGGTAATTCTCTTAAATAATCCTAATATTCTAGGTATACAAAAATAATAAAAACTTTCTTATGAGTGTGTTGAATACTAAGAAAAGTTTGATGCTTGATAATTGTTTTGAGATATGGAGGTGATAATATCAAAGTCGTGCTAGTTGAGTAGTTGTAAATTTGAGAAATGCTTGTGTTGAAGTTTGCAAGTCCCGTAGCATGCACGTATGGTAAACATTATGTAAAAAATTTGAAACATGAGGTGTTATTTGATTGTCCTCCTTATGAGTGGCGGTCATGACGGCGATGGTCTTTTCCTACCAATCTATCCCCTAGGAGCATGCGCGTAGTGCTTTGGTTTTTGATGGCTTGTAGATTTTGCAATAAGTATGTGAGTTCTTTATGACTAATGTTGAGTCCATGGATTATACGCACTCTCGCCTTCCATCATTGCTAGCCTCTTGATGCCGTGCATTGCCCTTTCTCACCTCGAGAGTTGGTGCAAACTTCACGGTGCATCCAAACCCCGTGATACGATACGCTCTGTCACACATAAACCTCCTTATATCTTCCTCAAAACAGCCACCATACCTACCTATTATGGCATTTCCATAGCTATTCCGAGATATATTGCCATGCAACTTTCCACCATTCTGTTTATTATGACACGCTTCATCATTGTCATATTGCTTAGCATGATCATGTAGTGGACATAGTATTTGTGGCAAAGCCACCATTCATAATTCTTTCATACATGTCACTCTTGATTCATTGCATATCCCGGTACACCGCCGGAGGCGTGCATATAGAGTCATACTTTGTTCTAGTATCGAGTTGTAATCATTGAGTTGTAAATAAATAGAAGTGTGATGATCATCACATTAATGGAACATTGTCCCAAAAAAAGAGAAAGGCCAAAAAAAAGGAAGGCCCAAAAAGAGAAATAAAAAGGGCAATGTTACTATCTCTTTTTCCACACTTGTGCTTCAAAGTAGCACCATGTTCTTCATATAGCGAGTCTCATATATTGTGCTTCAAAGTAGCACCATGGTTTTCATATAGAGAGTTTCATATGTTGTCACTTTCATATACTAGTGGGAATTTTTCATTATAGAACTTGGCTTGTATATTCCAACGATGGGCTTCCTCAAATGCCCTAGGTCTTCGTGAGCAAGCAAGTTGGATGCACACCCACTTAGTTTCTTTTGTTGACCTTTCATACATTTATAGCTCTAGTGCATCCGTTGCATGGCAATCCCTACTCCTTGCATTAACATCAATTGATGGGCATCTCCATAGCCCGTTGATTAGCCTCGTTGATGTAAGACCTTCTCCTTTTGTCTTCTCCACATAACCCCCATCATCATATTCTATTCCACCCATAGTGCTATGTCCATGGCTCGCGCTCATATATTGCGTGAAAGTTTATAAGTTTGAGATTACTAGAGTATGAAACAATTGCTTGGCTTGTCATCGGGGTTGTGCATGATAATAGCATTCTTGTGTGACGAAAATGGAGCATGACTAAACTATATGATTTCGTAGGGATGAACTTTCTTTGGCCATGTTATTTTGAGAAGACATAATTGCTTAGTTAGTATGCTTGAAGTATTATTATTTTTATGTCAATATGAACTTTTGTCTTGAATCTTTCGGATCTGAATATTCATAGCACAATTAAGAAGAATTACAATGAAATTATGCCAATTAGCACTCCGCATCAAAATTATCTTTTTATCATTTACCTACTCGAGGACGAGCAGGAATTAAGATTGGGATGCTTGATACGTCTCCAACGTATCTATAATTTTTGATTGCTCCATGCTATATTATCTACTGTTTTGGGAAATATTGGGCTTTATTTTCCACTTTTATATTACTTTTGGGACTAAACTATTAACCGGAGGCCCAGCCTGATTTGTTGTTTTTGCCTATTTCAAGATTTCGAAGAAAAGGTATATCAAACGGAGTCAAAACGGAACGAAATCAACTTGAGAAGTTATTTTTGGAAGGAAAGATACCGGATGGACTTGGACCCCACGTCAAGGAAGGAACGAGGAATCTACGAGGGTGGGGGGGGCACCCCCCTGCCTCGTGGGCCCCTCGTGGCACCCCTGACGTGCTTCTTCCGCCTATATAACTCCACGTACCCTAAAACTTTCAGAAAAGAGAATAGATCGGGAGTTCCGCCGCCGCAAAACCTCCAGAGCCACCAAAAACCAATCGGGGCCCTGTTCTGGCACCCTGCCGGAGGAGGGAACCCTCACCTGTGGCCATCTTCATCATCCCGGCGCTCTCCATGACGAGGAGGGAGTAGTTCACCCTCGGGGCTGAGGGTATGTACCAAAGAGCTATGTGTTTGATCTCTCTCTCTCGTGTTCTTGATTTGGCACGATCTTGATGTATCGCGAGCTTTGCTATTATAGTTGGATCTTATGTTTCTTCTCCCCCTCTACTCTCTTGTAATAGATTGAGTTTTCCCTTTGAGGCTATCTTATCGGATTGAGTCTTTAAAGATTTGAGAACACTTGATGTATGTCTTGTCGTGCGTATCTGTGGTGACAATGGGATATCACGTGATTCACTTGATGTATGTTTTGGTGATCAACTTGCGGGTTCCGCCCATGAACCTATGCATAGGGGTTGGCACACGTTTTCGTCGTGATTCTCCGGTAGAAACTTTGGGGCGCTTCTTTGAGGTTCTATGTGTTGGTTGAATAGATGAATTTGAGATTGTGTGATGCATATCGTATAATCATACCCACGGATACTTGAGGTGACATTGGAGTATCTAGGTGACATTAGGGTTTTGGTTGATTTGTGTCTTAAGGTGTTATTCTAGTACGAACTCTAGGGCTGTTTGTGACACTTATAGGAATAGCCCAACGGATTGATTGGAAAGAATAACTTTGAGGTGGTTTCGTACCCTACCATAATCTCTTCGTTTGTTCTCCGCTATTAGTGACTTTGGAGTGACTCTTTGTTGCATGTTGAGGGATAGTTATACGATCCAATTATGTTATTATTGTTGAGAGAACTTGCACTAGCAAAAGTATGAACCCTAGGCCTTGTTTCCTATCATTGCAATACCGTTTACGCTCACTTTTATCATTAGTTACCTTGCTGTTTTTATATTTTCAGATTACAAAAACCTATATCTACCATCCATATTGCACTTGTATCACCATCTCTTCGCTGAACTAGTGCACCTATACAATTTACCATTGTATTGGGTGTGTTGGGGACACAAGAGACTCTTTGCTATTTGGTTGCAGGGTTGTTTGAGAGACACCATCTTCATCCTACGCCTCCCGCGGATTGATAAACCTTAGGTCATCCAATTGAGGGAAATTTGCTACTGTCCTACAAACCTCTGCACTTGGAGGCCCAACAACGTCTACAAGAAGAAGGTTGTGTAGTAGACATCAAGCTCTTTTCTGGCGCCGTTGCCGGGGAGGCTAGGTAAGCGGCACTCACACCCCGTCAACTAAGCTCTTTTCTGGCGCCGTTGCCGGGGAGGTGAGTGCTTGAAGGTATATCTTTAGATCTTGCAATCGAATCTTTTAGTTTCTTGTTTTAGCACTAGTTAGTTTATAAAAGAAAACTACAAAAAAATGGAATTAAGGGTGCCTCATATGCTTCATCTTTTTAATGTCTTTCGTGAAAATAAGGATTCCAATAATTGTGCTCAAGTGCTAGAAGAAGAATGCATTAGAATGTTTGGCACTAAATATTTGAATGATGAGCATGATTGCAATGTTGTTAGTACAAATTCTTTGAATATCCATGATGCTAATGATATGCAAAGCCACAAGCTTGGGGAAGCTATGTTTGATGAAGATGATATTTTTGTCCCCAAGCTTTGATTAGCAAATTTACTATGATGAAAGCATGCCTCCTATCTATGATGATTATTGTGATGACATGTATGCTTTAAAGAATAATGATAACCACAAAACTTGTCATCTTGATCTTAATTTTCAATCATATGATAGTTATTTTGTTGAGTTTGCTCCCACTACTATTCATGAGAAGAAATTTGCTTATGTGGAGAGTAATAAACATTATATGCTTGTAGATCATGAAAAGAATGCTTTAGGTGCTGATTATATTGTTGAATTCATTCATGATGCTACTGAAAATTATTATGAGGGAGGAACATATGCTTCTACATATTGCAATAATATCAAGTTTCCTCTCTATGTGCTTAAAGTTTTGAAGTTATGCTTGTTTTACCTTCCAATGCAAGTTGATTCTTGTTCCCATAAGTTGTTTGCTCACAAAATCCCTATGCATAGGAGGTGGGTTAGACTTAAATGTGCTAGTCATATTCTTCTTGATGCTCTCTTTATGTTTCAATTCTTATCTTTTATGTGAGCATCATTGAAATCATCATGCCTAGTTAGGGGCGTTAAACGATAGCGCTTGTTGGGAGGCAACCCAATTTTATTTTAGTTTATTGCTTTTTGTTCTGTTTAGGAATAAATAATCCATCTAGATTCTGTTTAGATGTGGTTTTGTGTTTTAGTTAGTGTTTGTGCCAAGTAGAACCTTTGGGAAGACTTGGGTGAAGTCTTTATGATCATGATGTAAAAAACAAAAACTTTAGCGCTCACGAGATTAGCTTCAACTTTTTACTGGAGATTGCTATTTAGTTGATTCTTTTTGCAGATGATTACTAGACAAATTCCTAAGGTCCACGTGGAGTTCCAGAAGTTTTCGTTAGTTACAGATTACTACAGACTGTTCTGTTTTTGACAGATTCTGTTTTTCGTGTGTTGTTTGCTTATTTTGATGACTCTATGGCTAGTAAAATAGTTTACAAACCATATAGAAGTTGGAATTTAGTAGGTTTAACACCAATATAAATAAAGAATGAGTTCACTACAGTACCTTGAAGTGGTGTTTTGTTTTCTTTCGCTAACGGAGCTCACGAGTTTTCTGTTAATTTTTGTGTTGTGAAGTTTTCAAGTTTTGGGTAAAGATTCGATGGGCTATGGAATAAGGAGTGGCAAGAGCCTAAGCTTGGGGATGTATGACTTCCTTTTGGATATCTTGTTCCTTCATGTTGTAACTATTTCGGGTGTACATCCTTCTTTGTAGATATATATCATCATGATTTCGTCTACCTAGAACCTTATACACTTGAGAGAAATTACATATCTAGATGATATCCTTTCTTTCACGTCCACCTTGTCTTTCTTATGTTATTTCTTTGGTGGCTCCGTGAAAGTGTGTGCCATGAGTGCGGGTCATATCTCGGTGCATCTTGATGTACTCTTGTGTGGTGAAGATTATTTTCCTCGTGCTTATATTATGAGGATTTTGCCATCTTAATTGGTATCCCTCGTCTTGATGAGGCCTTCATCTTCTATCTTTACCATGGGTTGTCGCAAGCTTTGTTGTTATCATTTTAGTGAGCTTGTGAACCCATTTGCTAGTTGGGTGTGTGTGGGGAGGACATGTCATGCACCGTGTACTCATTTATCCAAGACTATGTTGATGCTTAAATCTCATCCTTATTTTAGTCTTCTCAAGTGCTTTGCCATGACTCACACACATCTTTTGTTTGAACCTATTTCCAAGTTGCCTCTTTTATATGTTGCTCAACCATTTGTTTATTGGAAGTGTTGGGCTTTGTTTCCTTCATGCTCACTTGCACTTGTTATGAGTTTCTATTGATTTTGGGGGAGTGATTATCCTATTTTGTGCACTTGGTATCCTAATGCAAATATTCTAAGGAGTGCATAAATCATGGGGAGCTTCACTAGTGTCTTTTAGAACGCTTCGTTGGTCTCTTGCACTTGTCGTGAGGTTCTATTGATCTTGGGGGAGTGACAATCCTATTTTGTGCTCGTTGTATCCAATTGCAAAACTAAATTGTGCACAAAACAAGGGGAGCTTCTCTAGTTTCTCTAGAACACTTCTTTGCTCATATCATAATATCTTTTATTCATGTTGCACGTAGGATCATTGGTCTAGTTGGTTCAATTGGTATCTTTTGATAGCTTGCTTCAATTGGTATCTTATGATTGCTTGATTGCTTGTTTCTCTCTTTGTTATGTCTTTGCGGCATATCTTTCTTTTGTAATCTTTGGGCCTAAATATAGTTTATTTTCCTCCTAGTATTTACCGTCAAACATGTGTATTGCATTCCACTCTCTTGTTGAGAAATACACAAATTATGGAGGAACACAATTTATATTGGCCTTCTAAGCTTTTCTCCCATTTTGGCAATCGATGCCAATGGGGAGAAGTTTCAGAGAGTTTTGTGGAGAAGTTTAGATAATTCTCTCCTCTTGCTTTGGTTTTGTTCCTAAGCATTTGCATCTCTTATTCATGCATCATTGGTTGTTGCATTGCATGGTGATGCATAATTCCCTATATAAACCCTCTTGAAAGTGATTGTCATCAATTACCAAAATGGGGGAGATTGAAAGAACATGCGGTGCCCCCATGTTTGGTTTTGGTAATTGATGACAATCTCTATGGACTAACGGTTGCCTTGAGTTATATTTGAAGGTTTTGTCCATAGGCTTTTCTTGGAGTACATGTGTTGGTTTCAAGGAGAGTGTGTGTCGACCAATGTGCTATTAAGGAATTATCCAAAGATTGGTCATGTGAGAGTTGGGCTTATTGCAAGCATGTCTTGAAGAAGAAGATTGTGTGATCATTCATGCTTACCTTCAAGGCATCATCCAAATGAAGAGAGTTGGAAAGGTTCAAGGTTGATCAAGACTAAGTCAAGAGTGAATCAAGTTGATCAACTCACAAAGCGTAGAAGATGTACCGAGAGGGATCAAGTGATCCCATGGTATGGTGAGCATTGTCAATTACGCTTTGTGTACTAACCAATTGTCTTCGTGAGAGTTCTTTGTGGGTTTAGGTTGCGGTGTGCACGTTCAAGTGATGCATCACGAAGAGATCAAGTGCTTGAAGCTTGTCGTCCATTGTGGTGACAATGGACTTGTGAAGATAATGTCAAGAGTGGCTCACCCATAGTGGAGTATGGGGAGCAATCTACTAGTCTTCACCAAGCCAATGCAATCAAGAAAGGTGGTCCAACTTGAGGAAGTCAAGATCGTCTACATCTAACTCAAGTGGACTTTGTGCAAGGCAAAGGTTTGCCCTTGATAGGTTTTCTATTTTACCGATCTCATGGTAGTAGTTGGGAGACCGGGTTATAGGATCGATTGCCGTACTATCAAGGGGGCTCTTGATGAGTAGCTTGATCGTATCGTTCGCAGAGGGCTCAAACCATTGCATCCTTGCATCATCTTTCTTGGTTCTTGTTTGGTTCTCTTTGTGAGCCTTAGAGCTTATGGTCATCTTCTTGACAAGCTCAAGTTCATCGAAAACGGATTTCACATGCCTCTTCTATTGCGTTTTCGGTGTTGTAGTTTTTACCGGTCTTATTTGAGGAAGGGTTCTCACCATTTTCTCTTGGGACTTTTCTAATTTGCTTCTTATTGTTATTTCTATCAAGATTGTGTTAGCCCTTGTTGCTAGCTTTCCAACAAACTTGGTTTCATTAATTCGAGTCCGTTTGCAAAAGTTGTGGTAGTTTTGATGTTCGAAAAGGTGAGCGGTACTACCGCGGACAGAGCGGATATAATTTTTTACTACCGCTCTTGGGAGCGGTACTACCGTGGCTACTTCCATGGCTACTTCCGCTCCGGACCAAAAACTTGTCAAAAGTCCAACCGTGGTAGGCATGGATGTATTTTTTTAGTACCGCTCGCAAGCAGTAGTACCGCTACCCTTAGCGGTAGTACCGCTACCCCTAGCGGTAGTACCGCTACCCCTAGCGGTAGTACCGCTCTGTGCGGGCTGTGAGCATAACGGTTGGATTTTTTCCCACCTATAAAAGGGGGTCTTCTTCCCCAATGAACTTTATCCTTTGAGCTCGTGTTCTTCCCCCATTGTTGACCTTCTTCGAGCTTGCTAACTCTCAATACCTTCATGGATTCTTGCTAGTTTTGGGGGAAAGAGAGAGGAGATATAGATCCATATTTTCACCAATCACTTTCTCCTCTATGTGAGGGAACCCTTTGGATCTAGATCTTGGAGTTTTGGTGTTCTCCTTCTTGTTCTTCCTCTCATTTTCCTCCCTAGCATTAGTTGCTTCGTGGGATTTGAGAGAGAAGGACTTGGCACTCCGTGTGCCCTTGCCATTGCATTTGGTGCATTAGTTTGAGTTCTCCACAGTGATACGTGGAAGTTACAAGTTGAGAAGCTTATTACTCTTGGGTGCTTGGTACCCTTGAGCTTGTTCCTCTTGGGTGCTTGGGCGCCCTAGACGGTTGGTGGTGTTCGGAGCTCAATCATTATGGTGTAAAGCTCCGGGCAAGCGTCGGGGTCTCCAATTAGGTTGTGGAGATCGCCTCGAGCAATTTGACGGGTACCGGTGACCGCCCCCAAGGGTTGCCAAAGTGTACGGGTTCGGTGACCGCCCCCAAGGGTTGCCATTTGTACGGGTTCGGTGACCGCCCTCAAGGGTCCCTTAGTGGAATCACAGCATCTTGCATTGTGCGAGGACGTGAGGAGATTATGGTGGCCCTAGTGGCTTCTTGGGGAGCATTGTGCCTCCACACCGCTCCAAACGGAGATTAGCATCCGCAAGGGTGTGAACTTCAGGATACATCGTCGTCTCCGCGTGCCTCGGTTATCTCTTACCCGAGCTCTTTACTTATGCACTTTACTTTATGATAGCCATATTGTTTCTTGTCATATATCTTGCTTTCACCTAGTAGTTTATCTTGCTTAGCATAAGTTGTTGGTGCAAATAGGTGAGCCTACTTGTTGTAGGTTTTGTGCTTAGCGAATTAACCGCTAAGTTTATTCCGCATTTGTTCAAGCTTTAACAGTAATTATTTTAAAGTGCCTATTCACCCACCCCCTCTAGGCGACATCCACGATCTTTCACCTAGCTCAGCCTATGTTAGCACTATCACTAACTTTTGACATAATTACGAGCCTTGGTGTAAATACACAGGGAAAGGTCTGCTTGAAAATGAAAAGACTGCTCCCTAACACATTGAAAAGTGTGTGTACTCATGTAAACAGCAACGTTGCATAAAAGTCCAATGCTTTACTGCTTTACAATCTCGATGGTCCCATGGAAATTCTTGTTAGAATTAATGGGCTAGGCCCATAGCAATTTCTGAAATCTCAAAGCCCATGTGTAAAATGGCAAGTGGTGGTGCTAAGTTTAGTCCCACCTTGGAAGTTGAAGAAGAGTTGGACCTCTTTATATAGTGGGTTCTCTCCACCACTCTAAGTGGTGTGTGAGAAGAGAAGGGAAAACCACTGCAGCAGCTCGCTCACCTCGCCTCGCCTGGCCGGGCAGGCGGGCGTACATCTTGCGCATGCGCGTGAATGGTCCACCGAAATCCGGTCCGTCTCCTTGCAGGAGCGCAGCTTCCTTTTGCCGTTTTATTTTTATGTCTTGGCAGACAAGTTTTTGATTTCTTGTCCGGTAAGTATACGAATTAGAAATCAAGTCGGTTTGGGCTTGTGGTCGCGACACAATACCGCCTCTGGTCCTAATATATATACAGCTACCGCCGCGCCGAGATACACCGAAAAACACCTAGGGTTTTGCCTCATCTCACAACTTGCGCCGCCATCCTAGTCTACTCCATCCCAAACGCCGGGCGTGCATCGGCGCGCTGGGAGAGCAGGTCTCCGGAACCGTTCGTCTTTGCGATCCTGCACCGGAGAGGACGAATTAGGTTTTTGCGGTTACCAGGCGCGATCGCTCAAATTCGTCATCACGGGTCGCCTTCCGTCCAAGTCGGGCGGTGCTACTCATCGTCGTATTCATCGCCACAAGAGCAGATCGTCACCAACATCGTCATCAACACCGCCGCACCCATAATAGCTAACGATCAAGACGTCCAACATCCTCTGTTCATGTCTGCTTTCTACAGCTATTGTTACGTGTTTGCTGCTGTTATGCATGTCTTGTTGTTCTTCTAGTTTGCTAGATTATTGCATGCTAGTATCTCTTCTAGTCATGAATTATTTACTGGAATTAATCATGAACTTGCCTAATATTCCAACAATCCAAAAACCTAATTATAGGCAATTTCCTGAGTTAACTATGGCTGGATTCGCTGATGCACTGAGGCCGGATAAGTTTACCGGTGTGCACTTTAAGAGGTGGCAGGTGAAGACCACGCTCTGGCTTACTTCTCCGAAAGTTTTTCACGCTAGTGTTGGTGCTCCAGAGGGAATGACCGACGAAAATCGGAGAAAAATCCAGGAAGCCAATACTATGTTTGTGGGATGCATTCTGAGTGTTCTTGCTGACCGTCTGTGTGATGTGTACATGCACATAAACGACGGAAAAATTCTGTGGGATGCACTGAATGCAAAATTCGGTGCAACAGATGCGAGCAAAGTGAACTGTACATCATGGAGAGTTTTCATGACTACAAGATGGTGAATAACCGTTACGTGGTTGAACAAGCTCATGAGATACAAAGGCATTGTGAAGGAACTTGAACTCCTTAAATGTGTTCTACCCGACAAATTCGTGGTTGGGTGCATGATTGCAAAGTTGCCTCCTTCATGGAGGAATTTCGCCACAACTCTGAAGCATAAGAGACAGGAGATATCAGTTGAAAATCTGATTGCATCTCTTGATGTTGAAGAAAAAGCTCGGGCTAAAGATACCACTGAAAAAGGAGGTGAGGTTCAGCCCATCGCTAACATGGTGCAGAGGTACCCACGAATAAGAACAAAGGGAAGAACAAACCTGTTTTCAACAAGCCTAACAAGACTACTACCTTCAAGAAGAAGAAGTTCAACAAGGCTGAGCTAGAGTGCTACGCCTGTGGGAAACCTGGACACTTTTCCAAGGAATGCCATGAACGTGCAGACCGCAGAGGGAAAACAAGCTCCAAGACTGTCAACATGGTGACCGCTAGCAATACTGATGGGTATGGTAATTTATCTATTGTGCTTTCAGTATTTCAATCATCTTCGTGGTGGATTGATTCGGTGCTAACGTTCATGTGTGTGCCGACATCTCCCTGTTTACTTCTTATCAGGTCGCAAGGGATTCTTCCGTACTAATGGGGAATGGGTCACATGCTTCGCTCGTGGCATTGGCACGGTGGATCTGAAGTTTACTTGAAAGATCGTGCAACTAAGGAACGTGCAAAGACGTCCCTACTATGAACAAGAATCTAGTTAGCGGCTCCCTTCTATGTCGAGATGGATTTAAGGTAGTTTTAGAGTCCAATAAAGTAATCGTGTCAAGATTTGGACAATTTATAGGAAAAGGCTATGAGTGCGGAGGCTTGTTCCGCTTTTCTGTTTCAGATTTTTGCAATAAGTCAATAAACCAAATTTGTGCTAGTGTTAATGATGATGCAAGTATTTGGCACTCTCGTTTATTTCATATTAATTTTGGTTTAATGTCTCGGCTATCCAGCATGAGTTTAATTCCGAACTTCACAGTTGCCAAAGGTTCTAAGTGCCATAGTTGTGTGCAATCTAAGCAACCTCGAAAGCCTCATAAGGCTGCCGAGGAGAGAAACTTGGCACCTCTAGAACTCATACATTACGATCTTTGTGAGATGAATGGTGTGTTGACAAAAGGTGGAAAGAGATATTTCATGACTTTGATTGATGATGCGACTAGATTTTGCTATGTTTATTTGTTGCAAACTAAAGATGAAGCATTAGACTACTTTAAAATCTATAAAGCTGAAGTTGAAAATCAACTAGAGAGAAAGATCAAGTGTCTTAGGTCCGATCGTGGTGGAGAGTATTTTCCAAAAGTTTTTGATGAATTTTGTGAGGAACATTGTATTATTCATGATAGGACGCCTCCTATTCACCTCAATCAAATGGAGTGGCGAGAGGAAAAACCGCACATTGATCGACTTGTTGAATGCCATGTTAGACACTGCTGGTTTATCTAAGGCATGGTGGGGAGGCTCTATTGACTTCATGTCATGTCCCTGAATAGAGTTCCCAACAATAATAAAGAGAAAACCCCTTATGAGGAGTGGGTTGGGAGAAAACCATCACTTTCTTATTTGCGCACTTGGGGATGTTTGGCAAAGGTCAATATTCCTATTCCTAAGAAACGCATAAACTTGGACCAAAGACAATGGATTGTGTCTTTCTAGGGTATGCTCAACGGAGCATTGCTTATAGGTTTTAGTGGTAAAATCTGAAGTACGATATGCATGTTGATACTATAATGGAATCTCGTGATGCAACATTTTTTGAGAACATATTTCCTATGAAAGATATGCATAGCATTGCTAGATTTTCTTACGAGATAATTCCTGAATCTAGTACAACCGATGAATATTTCGAACAATCACATGAGGAAGTCCTTGAGAAGGATAACAATGAAGTTCCTAGAAGGAACAAGAGACAAAGGATTGCAAAATCCTTTGGTGATGATTTTATTGTATACCTTGTGGACGACACACCCAAGACGATTGCAGAAGCATATGCATCTTCGGATGTAGATGATTGGAAAGAAGCTGTTCGTAATGAGATGGACTCAATTCTTTCTAATGGAACTTGGGAACTAACTGATAGACCATATGGTTGTAAACCGGTGGGATGGAAGTGGGTGTTCAAAAGAAGCTAAAGCCTGATGGTACTATTGATAAGTACAAAGGCGCGGCTAGTGGCCAAGGGCTACACTCGTAAAGAAAGCGAAGATTACTTTGACACCTATTCACCCGTTGCTAGAATGACCACCATTCGAGTGTTACTTTCCTTGGCTGCCTCTTATGGTCTTATCATTCATCAAATGGATGTAAAGACAGCTTTTTCAATGGAGAGTTGGAAGAGGAGATCTATATGGATCAACTGACGGGTTTGTGGTAAAGGGTGAAGAGAGAAAGGTGTGCAAGTTGTTAAAATCCTTGTATGGTCTGAAACAGGCACCTAAGCAATGGCATGAGAAGTTTGAAAGAACTTTGACTTATGCAGGATTTGTCATTAACGAGGCTAATAGGTGTGTTTACTATCGCCATGGTGGGGGCAATAGTGTCATATTATGTTTGTATGTGGACGACATCTTGATCTTTGGTACAAACATTAATGCAATTAATGAGGTCAAGTCTTTTCTATCAAAAAGTTTTGACATGAAAGATCTGGGAGAAGCCGATGTAATTCTAAACATCAAACTTATTAAGGATGAGAGTGGGATTACATTAACGCAATCTCACTATGTTGAGAAGTTCTTGAACCGATTCGGTTTTATGGATAGCAAGCCTACTCAAACACCTTATGATCACAGTATGACACTCAGAAAGAAAAAGAAAGAAACGATAGATCAATTAAGATACACTCAAATTTTCGGTTCACTCATGTACTTAGCTAAGCGCTACAAGACCAGATATCTCTTTCCCTGTGAGCAAACTGAGTAGGTTCATGTCCAACCCGGTGATGATCATTGGCATGCACTAGAAAGGGTCTTGCGCTATCTCGAGAGGTACTATGAGTTACGGAATTACTTATTCAGGGCATCCTGCTGTGCTAGAAGGATATAGTGATTCAAATTGGATCTCCGATGTTGATGTACTTTACGCAACAAGTGGGTATGTATTTACTCATGGTGGTGGCGCAGTGTCATGGAGGTCTTGCAAGCAAACCATATTGACGAGGTCAACTATGGAAGCAGAATTAATCGCTTTGGACACGCCATCGTTGAGGCAGAATGGCTGCGTGAGCTCTTGATGGACTTGCCGGTTGTTGAAAAACCTGCATCGCTATTCTTATGAATTGTGATAACCAAGCGGTTATCGCTAAAGTGAACAATTCTAAAGATAATGCAAAGTCATCAAGACACGTGAAAAAGACGTTTGAAGTCTGTCGAAGTTAAGAAACTCCGGAGTAATAAGCATTACGTATATACAAGCAGACAAAAACCTGGCAGATCCCTTTACAAAGGGACTATCACGAAATGTGATAGATATTGGAGATGGGTATGAGACCCATAGATGTTACACCATAGTAGTAACCCAACCTTTGTGATCGGAGATCCCGTGAATTAGGATCTGGGAAGAACAAGCTATTGGTTAACCGAGGAGAGTAATAACTTATGATCGTCTCCAAGTGAAGATGCAAAACTCTCGAGTCTGTAAGGCTCAGATCTCAGAAGGCAGGTCGGCAACATGCCTTAATGTGGTTCTATTGGCTATAATTAGCAAAGATGTTGTCCTCTGAGCAGTCTTGAAAGAACACACCTATATGAGTTATGATTGTAAACGCCGCATCTATGAGATTTGGGTGATCTCTAGTAAACTCACGAAGAGACCAGGGAGTATGACGATAAGCTCCAAACCGCTGGGTAGCCTCATGGCGGTCAGGTCTGGTTAAGACTTTGAGTGAAACCTGTTCACACAAAACTAGCAATTCAAGGCATAGTCCATTGTCAAGTTGTGAATGGATGTAGCTTAAAGTTCTAGGCAGAAGTTCAACTTAACAGTCTCTGCTGAAACACTGGTATATTAAACAAGTGGTGAGAGAAGACAAATCTCTAAATGGGTATTTGAGATCTGGTGGAGGATTGTTAGAATTAATGGGCTAGCCCATAGCAATTTCTGAAATCTCAAAGCCCATGTGTAAAATGGCAAGTGGTCGTGCTAAGTTTAGTCCCACCTTGGAAGTTGAAGAAGAGTTGGACCTCTTTATATAGTGGGTTCTCTCCACCACTCTAAGTGGTGTGTGAGAAGAGAAAGAGAAAACCACACGCGCGCGCTCGCTCGCCTGGCCTGGCCTACTTGGGCGGGCGGGCGGGCGAAGCGTACATCATTATCTTGGCGTGAATGGTCCGCCGAAATCCGGTCCGTCTCCTTGCAGGAGCGCAGCTTCCTTTGCCGTTTATTTTTATGTCTTGGCAGACAAGTTTTTGTTTTCTTGTCCGGTAAGTATACGAATTAGAAACCGAGTCGGTTTGGGATTGTGGTCGCGACACAATACCGCCTCTGGTCCTAATATATATACAGCTACCGGCTGCGGCCAGAGATACACCAAAAAACACCTAGGGTTTTGCCTCATCTCACAACTTGCGCCGCCATCCTAGTCTACTCCATCCCAAACGCCCGCGTGCATCGGCGCGTGGGAGAGCAGGTCTCCGGAACCGTTCGTCTTTGCGATCCTGCACCGGGAGAGGACGAATTAGGTTTTGGGAAGCGTTGTCTTGCGACTGCTCAAATTCGTCATCACGGGTCGTCTTCCGTCCAAGTCGGCGGTGCTACTCATCGTCGTATTCATCGCCGTCAGCAGCAGATCGTCGCCAACATCGTCATCAACACTGTCGCACCCATAATAGCTAACGATCAGTACGTCCAACATCCTCTATTCATGTCTGTTTCTACAGCTATTGTTACGTGTTTGTTGTTGTTATGCATGTCTTGCTGTTCTTCTAGTTTGCTAGATTATTGCATGCTAGTATCTCTTCTAGTCATGAATTATTTACTGGAATTAATCATGAATTTGCCTAATATTCCAACAATTTTGCTTGGTACTAGCATCCCCATATATGTACACATGGGCAAAGAGGATGGAAATGAGTGGGAACATGTGGCTCCAAGCCCAACTTGTCTGTATGAAAACTTTTGTGGCGAAAAGGACTTGAGTGAGGAAATTCAGTACTCCCTTTGGCTCTCGAGCACCACGTATCTTATTGGCGATAAAAAGGAACTTTTCCAAAAAAAAGTGTATATACACGAAAACAAACGAATTCTTCAAAGTATCCATAGATGAGTTTAACTATTAAATTCCCAAATCCAAACTCAAACATGCATGACATGCAAAAATAGCAACTCCGGACCTGCTATTCAAATTTTGAATCTGCCATTATTTATCTATCTATTTTGCGGGGAGAATCAAAATATTATTTGTACTAGGGGTCAGTGTACAGATTAAATGTGGTCCTTGACTAAAATAGGCAGCCACTAAAATGTATTTTTCCTCTTTTTTTTTTACCTGGCTTTCCCCAATGTGACTAGGGTTCAGAGTATCTATTAAGCACCCGGAGCTTTTTTTTGAGTGAAGTGCATCCTAGGTCCTCGAACTATTTCAAATGTGTCATGTAGGTCCTCAAACTAAGAAAAGTGTCATTCAGGTCCTCAAAAATCCTTGAAGTGTAATAAGTGTGTATATATGTGACACCTCTGAAATAGTTCAAGGACCTATGTGACACCTTTGAAATAGTTTGAGGATCAGGATGACTTACATATTGCACTTTGAGGACCTAGATGACGATTTTCATAGTTCGAGGACTTATGTGACACCACTGAAATAGTTCGAGGACCTATGATGCACTTCACTTCTTTTTTTTTATGAGAATCATCAGATGTCTTATAAAAGTTTATTGGAAGTACAAAGCATCTCAAACATAATGCAAATTACATCAAGATTCCGAGACTACCAAACGACCACTATTGCCGGCAGAACAAGCCGTCGATGCGCTGTTGTCGCCGCTCCTCTACCGAAGCCCTAGTTTGCTTGCTTTCTACCTAGTTCAGCTGCTCCACACGTAGACAACTCGTACCATACCATAAACGCGCAAAGAAAGAAAGAACTGAGTTATCCATCGTCCACACCTCGAGGCTCGATCAGTTTTACAATATATGGTAGGTATCAATTGTACACTCGGATTTTGCGCACTCGGAAGAATAATATGCCGTTGCGACGACATAGTTTATGCTGCATTATTAGCAGAGTTGCAGTTGCTGGTCTGCAGAAGCTTCCCTCCCAACCTTCGGGCTTTATGGTAGGCCTTGCTTTGTTTAACACAGCAGCATTGTCTTGTGAGTTCGAAGCTAATTAATTAGTGATAGCTGATCTCTCAGTTTTATACTCGAAGTCGGAGGCTTGCATATCCATTTTCTGTCAGAGCTGGATCCGGATTTCACTAATCCAGCAAGAGCATGAGTAAAATCAAAAATCACAGCTTCTTATCCTTATGCAGTTCTGCTTTCCGCAAAAAAATAAAGAAAATTAAAGAAAATTATGCAGTTCTGCAATGTGCGTATATAAAGTGATGTTGTCGTAAACAAAACAAAGTTGAGGGCCTGACATGAGAGACGAGGGAGACACAATGACTCAAGTTTTCATGGAAAACGAGAGAAACCCGAACTGGCCCGACTGCTTGATTAATTGATTATTAGGTGCAAGTACTTATCCTTCCTTCAGGCAGCTAACGTGTATACATGGCTGCATGCCTGCTTTCTTTCTACTCGCCAAAACAGAACAATCTATTTTCTGACATAGATGGGTCGAACTAGTACGTTTCGATCATCCATTTTTAAACTTGATCTCACACACACACACACACATGTTCAGCGTTGCATTACATTTAGGTTTAGTTATATCCATGTTTCAACTCTTGGATGAATCACTAAACGTGGTGCTAATCGCATGCTGACTGGTACTACAGTACAAGACAGAGCATAAACAACTCTGCCATTAACTAAAGGACTGTGCTAACGTCCAGTCGACTGGACGTTTAGCTACATATCCGCACGATCGTAACCCACCCTCCTCTCGCAACCCGCACGCTTGATTTCATCGGTTTTTTTTTCTTCTCTCGAAAACCGTATATGTCAATAGTAAACCGTTAGTGGTTTTTCTGGTTTTTGACTACACAATATAAAAAGAAAATAAAAGTGGTAGAAAGGGGACTTGAACCCAGGTCCATTCATTAGACTTTGAGCCCAATAACCAACTAAGCCACCTTTGATTGTTGTCTATTGTATATAAACAAGGTTATTTGAACCTTTCTTTTTTCTGTCATATCAGTGATAATAATATTTTTTGCTTGATAACTTTGGCATGACCAGCGTGATAACTATGACTTGAGCAACATGATAACTATACTATGATAAGCCTGATAACTATAATATGAGAAGGTTAATGACTATACCATGAGAAGCATGCTAACTTTAGCATGGGTTAGTGGTAAGTTCACACTGGGGTATGTTTCGACAAAAAAAAGTTGTCGGGGCATGTTTCAGTAATGTTTTTCACATGGGTAAAAAGTTATCAATGTGTTGTATGTAAGTTATTGGGTGTCTGGTACGTAAACTACCATGCTAGTTGCACTAGGTTATCTGGGCACATTTCAAGAACTTTTCGCCCAAGTTGAAAAGTTATCAATGCGTTTATATGTAAGTTATCAGGTTAATTATACGCAAGTTATCATCTTATTTACACAAAAGTTACCAGAGGTATATTTTAACAACTTTTTCACCTCAGATGGTCAAAAAAGTGGTATTTTATTTGAATTTGTTAGGAGCCAAGTAGTGGGTGAGTTGGCTAGTGTGTTAAGATCTCAATATGGAAGTCTTGAGTTCAATTCTCAGTATTAGCATGATTTTTTAGGCTATAATGGAAACTACTAGCATCAAGATTTGTGTCCAACATCTTTTTCTCACCAAATTATCAGGCCTGAGATGTGAGAGTTATCAAGACATTCGCACAAAAAAACGAGGGTATTTCATCAACGTGCCTTCCTCCACCTGGTCGCCAAATTTACCAAGACCTAGGTACATAAGTTATCAGGTCAGCGACGTGTGAGTTACCGTGATATTCACAAAAAAGTTACCGGGGGTATATTTCATCACCTCTATTCGCCAAAGTTATCAGAACTAGGTTGCGTAAGTTATCATGTCTCCGATGTATGAGTTACCATGATATTCGCACCAAAGTTATCGGGCATATTTCATCAACATCCACCCTTACATCAAAGTTATCGGGACTGAATTATACAAGTTATCGTGTCTGTGATATGCGAAGCTACCCTAATATTCACACAAAAGTGACAGGGAGTATCCCCCTGGTCGGCAAAATTACCACGGTGTCATCAACTCTAGATGAGTTGGTAAAATAGTCTACTTAAGTGCAGAAAAGATTGGACATTGCATTAACTATCATATGGTTAGCATTGTCTGTATTGACAGGAGCGGTATTGGGCCGTGAATCTCTTTCTCGATCAGTTAAACTTCTTGTAGGTTAAAATAGTTTTGTTTTCATCCTTTGGAAAGTAATGATGGTTGGATTAGTTGGTTATATCATGGCATGCACACGTTGCTGCAGTCGAGAGACCACAGTTCGAATCTTTGTGCTGGAGTTTTTAATGCAGCAAACGTCAACTAGCGCATGCATGCGGCGTGGTTCAGTTCTCACAAAAAATCAACCGGTGTACGTCACGAGAGGAGAGAGCGGACGAGAGAAAATCGGGAGAAGGGAATCGCGGGAAGTGCGGCCTCGAGAGAAAATCGGAAGAAGCGAAACCGTGCGATGCAAAACCAACATCGATGGAGTCGTGCGGATGTGTTGCAAACGTCCAGTCGGCAGAAAAATAGTTTTACCGTTAACTAAACTAATCCGGAGAAGGCTTAACGAACAAATTGGTTTAAGCATCTATAAATGGGTGAAACCAACCACTGCACCCACCAGCCCAATCACCACAACAGCAGCGGCGAGCAGAGCTTCTTCTTCTTCGCCTCTCTCACAATGGCCAAGATCCAGCCCCTCCCTGCGCCACCTCGCCGTCGTCCTCACATGATCACCGCCAGGCCAGCAGGCGTACACGGTGTGGATGAAGTCGCTGGTCTTCAACGGCAACGGCTGTAAAGGTACGGCCTCGACGGGCCGTCGCCTTCCGAGTCGACAACTATGGCTGCAGAGGCGGCCGCGAGGTCCTCTTCATGGACCGCTGGTAACGCCCTCGTCGAGAATCGGCGCCCGCAGAGGCTTCGGCATGTTCGGGAGGTGGGGCGTCTGCCGGTGCGAAGAGGAAGAGGCGACGCCGTGGTTCACCGTCTGCCGTGCCGACAAAGGCGGTGCCGCCCGTGGCGATGCAATGGCGCAAAGACGTCCTACAGGATCGACGGGTGCTCTGAGCGCAAGCCGGAGTATAGAGTCAGCGCCGCCGTAGATGGCACGGTCGTGGCGGAGGTGGCGCGGAAGCAGACGGCGGCGGGGGTGGTACTCGGGGAGGACGTGCTGACGCTGACGGTGGGGGCGGAGGTGGATCACCTGCTCGTCCTGGGCTTGGTCGTCGTGCGCGGAGGTGGCTCAATTCTCAGTTAGGAACGTAGATGGTGAGAGTACGCTCTACGGCCTCATGGGACAATTTTTTCGGACGAACAATTTAGGAAGTTTTCGCCCAAACTGAGTACGTGATGACTCTTTTTGGTGTGTGATTTTTTTCCCCTTTCACAAAGGGTTTTTCAAACCATGGTTGTAAAGGGAAGCAAAGTTCCTCATTGATTGTACTAGTGTCAAAAACGCTCTTATATTATAGGACGACAGGAGTATAAATCTTACGATGTGTTTGGTTACTAGTAATAGATTGCATTGTGGTGTTTATTTTGGTCTCCGTTTATATGACTTAAAATGCACAAGCAAGATAAGTTTCCCCCCTAAAAACGCAATATGGGAGTACTTAGTTGTACTCGAAATCCAAAAATTAAGAAATGTTAAGCAATGAGAAGCCCACACAATTACCATAACGAGCACGGTCACAAAAGGAGCCAAAATGGCAAAGTGAGACAAAGCGACTCATAGGAGGCCTAATTTAGAGACGAACAAATTAGTCATATTTTTTTATTAGAATTTATTTTTCACCAAGGTGTGCGGAACATGGCCTGAGAGGCACAAAGGCAGCGAAGGAACAAACCGAGTAATACCAAGCGCCTATCTGGCAGTCAGATGCGGGCTCAAGCGCTGTTCTCCAGCCGCGATGCACCAAGGAGAAGCATTTCTTAGGAGCTTAGGGTTATAGGAGATACGTCAAATCCTAGTTGAAAGTCCTAGTTGGATAATATATCAGTGGTTGCCCCCTCTCGCACCCAAAAGGGCATGCACTTTTTTTTCTCTTGAGACCAAAAATTAAAGGCGACTTGAAAGGAGCAGTCCATCTCTCTCCCTCCCTCCCAAGGTTGGAATGATTAACCGGCTGGTCAGGATCAGATGTATGTGACAACTTGAGCCTATCACCGAAGAAGAAGAAGAAAAAGAAGAAGAAGAAGAAGAAGAAGAAGAAGAAGAAGAAGAAGAAGAAGAAGAAGAAGAAGAAGAAGAAGAAGAACTCGAGCCCACGTCGAACTAGTTTGACGTTCTCAAACCATCAAATCAGGCATGTCCATTTCATCAAGATCTTTGAACCTGTTCGATTCAGCGTCGTCTTTATTTCGTAGCGGCTCGCATTTTCCACAACACACCTGAAACTTGTGTCCAAAATTTTGTTAGGTTTCTCTCTGTCAAAGGCTTGCTTAGCTCACGTTTTTTCACATTACATTCATTGAATTTCAAACAGGAAAACTAATTCACCATGGATATATTATCTAGACCGTATGAGCAGCCTTTAGCCATATCAACAATAGCAGCGAGGATTCATTAATTTCAAGCCTCGGCGTGGCTCAAAGATTACAATATGGTCTCACGCCATCAGTTTAGAATAAACGGGGAAACACGGAACCCATTGGATTCACATAAAGGACTATATTGTCCTCATATCATCATATCTCCTCAGATTATCCAAAAGCTTACATATTTTAGAGTGTAGATTTCACTCATTCTGCTTCGTATATAGTCCATATTAGAATCTCTAAAAGGTCTTATATTAGTCGTCGCTAAGTGGTCTATAGATCTGAATGTAATTTTTTATGGTATTCGTTGTACTATCATGATAGATGATGAATAGATTAAAAGTTTTCTCGGAAAAAAATTGCATAGTAGTTTAACTTTTGTTCATCAAATGATTAAATTTCACATGATCAAACGTGCTATGTCGACATCCAATAGGAAATTGGTACATTTTGGGGGAAAGAGAATTGTGTATGTGCCTGTGCAGTAGATAGTAGAACCCGTTCTCTGGGTCATCACTCGCGCGTTGTCGGCTCTGTTAGATGGCCGGATCTCATAGTCCGTGCCCGTACGAAAAGCACACACTGACGATGAGTCAACAAAGGAGGGAGGAGGACTGGTTGTGGGTGCGAGACGATGGCGTGCAGTGGTTGTTCCCTGCCCTACCAACTACTGGTGCTAACCCTAGCGGCACTGCTCATGCGAAGACTTCAGGATTGAATCGTTGGGAGCTCCTAAAGGGCGCCTTAAGCGCTAGTTGACCAGCGAGCGCTCACGCGCCTGGTGTATTGGGCCGGCCCACCAAGAACCAGCGACCACTCGATCGATCGTTCTACACGCAGCTCGCTCGAGAGGCCTTGATCGATGGTTGGACTTGGTTGTTCATGTGACCTTGACCACTCACCGTTGATCAATGCACCGTTGACTTTTCAAAATTTTGAAAGAAGTTTATGAATATGAAAAAGAAATCATGAATAAAAAAAGTTAAAAAATTTGGAAAAAATTGTGCATTAGAAAAATTCATGAATTTAAAAATATTCATGAATCTAAAAAATTCATCGATTTCAAAAAAAGTTCATGAATGAAGAAAAGTTCATCAATTTAGAAAATAGTTCACAAATTTTAAAATAGTTCATCGATTCTAAAAAACACCTATTTTAGAAAAAGTTCTTCAAATTTGAAAAGTAAGTTCATCGATTTTGGAAAAAAATTCGTTGATTTTGAAAAGAAGTTCTTCAAATTTGAAAAAAAAATCATCATTTTGAAAAGAAATTTAAAAAAAGATCACGGATTTTTAAAACAAGCTCACAGGTTTTGAATAAATTTCATGAATTTAAAAAAAAATCATCGATTTTGAAAAAGTTCATAAAAAATTGAAAAAAATCATCGATTTTGAAAAACAATCATTGGTTTGGAAAAATCATGGATTTTGGAAAAAGTTATCTCTTTAAAGAAAAAATTCACGAATTTGAAAGAAAAACAGGGAAAACGAAAATGAGGAAAGAAGAAAAGAAGTAAAAACTTGAAGGTAATCACACGTGCGAAGTGGTAGGGTGGCGGTCGCGTTGATCAGAATCTCATGCGGGCACAAGTTCGAATCCAGCTCTCGCACGTGTTTTGCAGTTTAGAAACAGAAAAAAAAAGTGAGACTGGGCCGGCCCAACATGACAAGGGAGTGTGCGCTATTTTGTAAATAATGAAGAAACGGGCGCTACGGGCGCCGTTTAGGAAACGCCTGAATCATTTGTAAATAATGCAGCCTCCAGGTGGTGGACTGGGCTGGGGTCCGAAACATTTGTAATTCCTTTTGCAAAAACCTGGACAGGCCACAGCCCAGTTCAGCTCTTTTTTTTTTTAGGTTCTCTCCACATTTGGAAATCTTCAGGAACTTGAAACCTGGAAGAGAAAAACTGATTCATTAGCTTTAGCCCCGATGATTTCAAACGCTATAGAGTAGAGAGGCCAGTATGAGCACCCTGCGAATCCAAGAAACAAGTAGCGCAGAAACAACAGACCAACGCAGGTCTCCTCCTCCACCTCCTCCTCCTCCTTCAAGAAAGAAAGTTAGGGTTTGTGCCTCTCGCCGGCGCCGGCGCAGGTCCGCCTCGTCTCCGGTGGCCCTAGGGCCATGGAGGCGCGGTGGATCCTGGCAAGGGCAGCCGGGAGGCTCCGTTTTAATCGTTTTTCAATCTTGTTAGGGTTTGTGTCCTACTCGGGAAGGCGAGGCGTCGGCTCCACGGAGATGGAATAAAGGTCTCTCGCCTAGCCCCGTTCGCGGCGTCTAGCATCATTGGTGGGCGTGTGGAGGTGTGTCTCCGGCAGATCTATCTTTGGTGGATTTGCTCGGATCTCGTCGTTGTTCGTCTACGTTCGTGTGTCTTCGGTTTGGATCCTTCCGATCTACGTTATTTTTCATCGGCGGCGGTTGCTGTCACTGGCGGAGCTTAAGCAAGGCCGAATGGGCCATGGCCCGCCCAGCTCTGGACCTCCTCCTCACATTTATAGCCAGACATCCAGCCCACTCAGGCAGCTAGTAACAATCCCCTTGCAAGAAGGCCCATCCAGCCACCAGCCTTTATGGATCAAGCTCCACCATCGTTGCTTTGGGTGCTGGTCCTATGGGGTCTTAGCACGACGACTTTCATTCCGACCGCCTACTACAACAAGTTGTGCCCGGCTCCGGCGATGGAGGGCGATGACGGCGGCGCGCCTTCGGCTCGCTTCGGTGCTTGTAGTCGTCGCTAGGTGGTCTACGAATCTGGATGTAATTTTTATTTCTGGTATTCGTTGTACTGCCATGATTGAAGATGAATAGATTGGAAGTTTTTTCGCAAAAAAAAAGTTCCACGATACGACGAAATCACTAATTAAGGAGTATTTTTTCAAATCACTCTCAACTCTCTAGGTTGCAACAAGTGGCGCACTCCATGCTCGCCACTTATCGCAACCTGTGAGTTTCCCTTTTTCATAGATTCGTTTATTCAAAACGTTTTATCTCTCAAACCACGCGTCGAAATCTCGAATCGTTTTCACTATTGGATTTCTCGCGTCGAGATCTTCAAAACTAGATCCTATGTTGATAGGCTTTGACAAACTTCTTTTTCATGAGAGGCACGGGAAGGAAAAAACATTTTTTTTGTTTCTCCGAGTTTATTTTTGTCCAAAACCTAAGAAAAATCAGGGAACCGAAAAGCCAAAAAACAAAAATAAAATATAACTAAATCCGGAGGAAGCATCCAGAGCGCGACACGTGGCAGCGGCTGAGAGCGCACCAAGTGGTGCGCTCCCAGCGCACCCAAACTGACCCTTGCGGGGGATCCCGAAGGAGTACTACTTGATTAGTTGCTCTCAGGGTACAGTGAGCGAGTTTATATGAGTGAGTTTTCTTAAAAACTTTTAATCTATTAATCTTCAATCATGACAGTATAGAGAACACCAGTGGTAATAAAATTACAACAAGGTATGTGCCTTGTTGGAATAGACAGTCCAAAAGTTGTTGTGCAAAGGCATCATTGGACCAGCGCATCCAGAGCAGCAACCATCACCGAGAAGAAAGTCATAGATCAAAAGGATCAAACATATAAACACCAAAACGAATAAGATAGAAAACTGGATCCAAACAGATCCATCTAAGACAAGTACCGACTAAATGTCGCGAGATCCGACGGAGACACATCTCCACGCGCTCTCTGATGACGCTAGAGACACCATCGCGATGGGGGTAGAACGTGGGAGACATTATTCCTACCGAGGGACATTACCACTGCCACATAGCCCCAACGAAGACGTTAAATTTAATAAGAACGAGAACGGGGGTCCCTCCCGTCGGCTGGGGCGGGGGCGAGATCCTCCGCACCTCCATGGCCCAATGGCCATCGCAAATGGGGCGGACCAGCGGCGCCGCCAACAAAAGGAGAAGGAAAAGTGTGGGATCTTTTCTTGTGAAGAAGGAAAGAGAAGGCATTTGCCACACAATTGTCCCCTTAAAACTTAGCTGGATTTTGGAATTTGGGTAAATTGATTTTTGAAATAAGAAATGGTAAGTTGTGGGGGGTGGGGGTGGGGGGGGGGGGGGATGACACTAGTTGGATCTTAATCTAATAAGTCAGAACATCAATTTATCTAAAATAAATTTTCCAGACGACTTGCATATAACTGTTGTACTGAGTATATTCATTTTTTTTAGGATTACCAAGCATATTCATTGTTAACCTTACGGAAATGGTAAATCCCGAATGTTTGAATTTTAAGCATTGCAACCCGAACATTTTCCATGACAATTGTAGTTCACGCAAGGTTGGTAAACATGGCAATTTTCTAACAAAAAACGAACATGAACAAAATTAGCATGTTTTAACAACTAAAGTTGTCACCTCGTGTCAACTAGAGTTGCCAAAAAAAACGTTTGGATGACACGGTTAAATCCGAACGTTCGGGATTTATCGAGGTCCTAACCTTAACCTGGAACTATATTGAGGTAGAGTTGCTACGAATGTGTGTTGGCCTGATCATTTCAGTGGAGGGGAAAGTGCTTTTGAACATGATGAGTCTATGCACACTCTGGGCAAAAGAACGGAACAGGTTGGTGGACGAGAGGAGCAAAGCAGAAGGAACACTCTTCCTCAACATCCAGCAGATTTCCCCACCGGCCGCCGGACGCCACCGGAACAAGATACACCGCAGCCTCCGGGGAGGCGCATCTGGCTCGCCGCCGCCTATCACTGACTGACCCCCTTTACAAACCTCCGTGAGCCAGCAGACCCACACCCAACCACTCGGAGTTGGATCAGAGAACCCATCCCCACACCACCACCACAGATGGCGTCCGACTCCGCCGCGAGGGTCGACGGCAGCGCCCTCGCAGGTCGCGCCCTGGCGGCCGCCGGGGCGCGGCACATGTTCGGGGTGGTGGGCATCCCGGTGACCTCCCTGGCGTCCCGCGCCGCCGCCGCCGGGTGCCGCTTCCTCGCCTTCCGCAACGAGCAGTCCGCGGGGTACGCCGCCGCCGCCTACGGCTTCCTCACGGGCACGCCCGGCCTGCTCCTCACCGTCTCCGGTCCCGGCTGCGTCCACGGCCTCGCCGGCCTCTCCCACGCCACCGCCAACGCCTGGCCGCTCCTCATGGTCTCCGGCTCCTGCGACCAGCGCGACGCCGGCCGGGGCGACTTCCAGGAGCTCGACCAGATCGCCGCCACCAGGCCCTTCGCCAAGCTCGCCGTCAAGGCCGCCGGCATCGCCGACATCCCCCGCCTCGTCTTCCAGGCCCTCGCCGCCACCGTCGCCGGCCGCCCCGGCGGCTGCTACCTCGACATCCCCTCCGACGTCCTCCACCAAACCCTCGCCGAATCTGAGGCGGCCTCCCTCATAGCGGAGGCCGCGGCCGCCGCCGGTTCCGCCGATCCGTCCCCGCCGAAACACAAGTCCCTGGACCAGGGCATCGTGGAGGCGGCCGAGCTGCTCCGGCGCGCGGAGCGGCCGCTGATCGTGGTCGGCAAGGGCGCGGCGTACGCCCGTGCCGAGGGGGCGATCCAGAAGCTGGTGGACACCACCGGCATCCCCTTTCTCCCGACTCCCATGGGGAAGGGGGTCGTGCCAGATGTGCACCCACTCTCCTCCACGGCCGCACGTTCCCTCGCCATTGGGCAGTGCGATGTGGCGCTCGTCGTCGGCGCCAGGCTGAATTGGTTGCTTCACTTCGGTGAGCCGCCCAAGTGGTCCAAGGATGTCAAGTTCATACTTGTGGACGTTTCTGAAGATGAAATTGAGCTTCGGAAGCCCCAGGTTGGTTTGGTTGGGGATGCGAAGAAAGTCATTGAGCTTCTCAACAGGGAGATCAAGGATCAGCCATTCTGCTTGGCGCGGTCGCACCCATGGGTTGAAGCAATCACCAAGAAGAGCAAGGATAATGTGCTTAAGATGGAGGCACAGCTTGTGAAGGATGTTGTGCCGTTCAATTTCATGACACCCATGCGGATCATTCGCGATGCGATCCTTGCTGAGGGGAGCCCTGCTCCAGTAGTGGTCTCAGAAGGGCCAACACCATGGATGTTGGCAGGGCTGTGCTTGTGCAGAATGAGCCAAGGACAAGACTGGATGCAGGGACATGGGGGACGATGGGTGTCGGGTTGGGGTACTGTGTTGCAGCAGCAGTGGCTGAGCCAGAACGGCTCGTAGTTGCTGTGGAGGGCGACTCTGGATTCGGTTTCAGTGCAATGGAGGTTGAGGTACGTGTGATGACATTCACTACTTGGTTTAATTGTGCAAAAGTATTATTGGAGTTTCATGTTGTTATGCTATTATCATGTTGTTGTGAGCTGAAATTCACATTTTTTGGGTGAGGCAAGCAAGGGTAGTAGATTGGTCACTTCATGCCATTGTCAATGAGCATTTCTACCGTGCTTGGAAGGTACTGGTACCTCCTAAGCAGAACTGAACACTGAAAAGTAGATGCAACTTCTTACTGGGTTACAGATGCCAAAAGAGAAGATCAAAGACATCAAACACACATCTCACGCAGCAACATAAATTAATATTCAGAAGACATCTTTAACTCACTGACACAGAAACACAGACACTAAACCCCAGCACGTGCATGAAGTTGTTGCAAGCAGCCAATGAGGGATAGGGTTGTCCCTGGCGTAGTCTCTGTGAGGGATAGGGTTGTCCCTGGTGTAGTCTCTGTGATCAGAAAATGCCACGAAACATTGCTATTCTGCCTTGTGACTTGGTACCTCCACCTTCACAGCTTCTCGGCATGAAGTAGTACCAGAAGGCACCAAGCAATTATAGCCATTAGATGGGGTCCATGGGGACACGATATGAACCGCTGAGGTGTCTTTCCAGGACAGTGGAAATGCTCATTGTCAATAATTCAGACAATACTAGACAGTAGACACATCATCCAAGTACACTGACTCTCACAAGTATTATTATGAACTATGATTTTTCGAACACATTATGATCTATGACATCACAGCAAAAAAGGCTGAATTGATATACGAAGATGACCTGTTATTTAAAGAGTATATTTCACACATTAATTTCACAGTTTGACATGTCTCTGGCAAACTGTTGCACAAACTACACTTTTAGCATTTCCGTAGTCTGACGTTTTTCCAAAAAGAACTATGGTCCTTGAAATTGATTCTTAAAGGTGTGGTTTGGTATATTTGACCAAAAATAGGGTGCCCGAGGATTGTTCATGCTGGTTCATTTGTAAATACATGTCCTGAATGTAGAAACCCAGTTTTGTCAACTTACAGATATCACCACCATTGTAAACACCACTGCGCTGTTGGGGTTGGGGCAGGAAAAAACAAGCATCGAACATGCCTAAAAAGCACTAACCAACGCCAGCATCACCTAGATTCGCGAAATACCAGTAGAACAGAACTCCATCCCGGCAGTCTCCAGAAGTTTCAAGAATAGTTCCCATGACCATAGCAATCTTGCACACGAGAATAACCTGGTTTGGATGCCGGAAAGCTTTCTTATAAAAATAACATCATTGTGGCACAACCAAATAACCCAACAAACCACCACAGATCCACACATGATAGTAGAGAACCCATCCTAGACCGTCTAACCATTGCCCAAACAATGTGTGATGCTAGTAAGGATTTAAATTAAAATCTATGTGCACTAACCCCCACATGAAGCGAGCAATGTGACAATCAAAGGAGGTGCTGGATAGCCTCATCATGTCCGCAAAAGAAACACGACTTACTTTGTTGCCGGTTTCTTTTGAGCAAATTATCTTTGGTGAGAATTACTCCTTGACCCAACTCCACAGCTGAGTGAGTGTATATTACAGAAGAATTCACAAGTGCATCGAAGGACGGAAAATTGTCCTTTCTGACGCAGAGCCCAGCTAAAGCGATCAGGCTCATCAGATAATTGAACCTATGTAACCAATTCATTCCATGTAATACCAGTTAGTGATTCATTATAGTAACTTATACATCATCAATTTTTTGTCTGTTAGTTATCGATTATATGTTTTTTGTTTGTTTGCCAGCTTCATCCAGGTGGCCTTTGTTGTTACTAACAGCTTTGGTTTAGGTATCCTTCATGTTGGCCTTACTCATGTTGTTTGTTGTGTGTGTTTCTACCTGATAATTAGTCTCACATTGAAGAAACAGTTTCCGTTCTAAAATAGTTGTATGACATATCAAGCATTTACTTTGACTACGTTGGACCAAATACAGATCTCCTAACTATCTACATTCTGCTGTTTCACTTCGCAGACTTTAGTGAGGTACCAGCTGCCTGTCGTCGTGATTGTTTTCAACAACAACGGTGTCTACGGTGGTGACAGAAGAGGCCCAGATGAACTAACGGGGCCCTACAAAGATGACCCCGCCCCGACCTCCTTCGTTCCTGGCGCAGGTTACCACAAGATGATGGAAGCCTTCGGAGGAAAGGGTTATCTCGTCGAGACACCGGACGAGCTAAGATCCGCCCTCTCAGAGTCGTTCCGCGCCAGGAAACCGGCAGTGATCAACGTTACCATAGATCCCTACGCTGGCGCGGAGAGTGGCAGGATGCAGCACAAGAACTGAGTGCCTGTTGAACCATGTATATCCTAGCACTAGCAGGGGGTGCAGGTGCGATGTTGAAAGGGTCTTTGTTCTGTATTGCAGCTGGCCTGTTGAAATCGAAATGGACACTCGGGGAACTAAGATCTGAACCTAGTTCTCGCTGCCCCTGTAATAAGGAAGCCCTTCTTCTCTTCTGGTCCTGGATGGATGGTCTCGCCTTCACTTGTAGCACGTGACTTTGTGTAATGTGTATTGTGTTTGTGGACACTAAGCAATTGTATACTTGTATAATTCAAGTGTTGGCGGCAGAGCGCAACTGGGGCTATTGCGGTTAAGCTTTTTTGGAAGGCACCCATTTAGGGGCTGGAGTTTATGTACCCGAGCTCAAATGCACACTTGTGAACGATAAAATCAGAAAAATAGTAATACTAATAAGTTCAACAAATTTCGATTTTTTTTGGCAACAGACATTGTTGATCGTAGTGCAACGTGTAAATTTTGTGAAGAAAAAACATTCCCGATGCACTCATTGACAAATGTTGAGTGCTCACAAATTTTCATCGTGAAATAAATGACATTCGGAGAAGTCATAGCAAAAAAAATTGATGCTCCAAAAATGCTATTTTCAAAAGCATTTTGGAGTGTTGTTTTTTTTTTTGCCATGAATTTCCCAAATGTCATTCCATGATGAAACTTTGCAACCACTGAAAATATTTGTCAAAGTCCGTCACAAAAGTTCAGAGTTTTTTGCTTTGTTTTCTACAGTTCTTTTTTATTTTACTGTTCATTGCAAGCTCACAAGCAGAAGATTACTTTCAATTTTGTAAAGTATTTTGGAGTGATGATTTTGTCAAAAAAAATTGCACACCTTCAAGAATATGATTTCGTAACAAAAATTTGCACGCAGAAAGAAAACTACTAGGTAATGTTTATTGTAAAAAAAATCATTTTGATTTTGTTGTTCATAGAGGCTGGGATTAGAAGGGCACTTCCTCCCATTTAGCTGCTATAAAAGTGAAGTAAGACCTGCTGCCCATTTGCTATGCTCGTTGATTGAACAACTGCCAAATATCTGAAACTAAACGTGTATGTGTTTTGTTTGTCCAAAATATGTAGGCGAACAAGTGGCAACCGAGCACATACAGGTGATCGTAGGTGTGCAAATGGGTATATTTAGGGTATTTCTGACCCTTAATTTTTAAAATTTTAGTTCACTTGCTTGACTAAAGCGCGCTGGATGTTACACTGAAGTGCGTCCCTAACTGCTCGCATTTTTTAGATTTATCTTAGGTTTTTTTATGAAGTTAGTTTGGTTAGAGAAGATGCTTCGGGTTTTTCTTTCCAATTTTTCTTTCCAACATAGTACATACGCAAGCGCTCATATAAATACGGATACATCCATCCTTATGAACGCACACACGCACACCCTATCTTTAGGAGCACCTTTTTAGATTTTACCAAGATAAATACGAGCAACAGGACTTAACTCTGATGGGCTGGGATACCCCTGTCCACCTAACCATCTCAACCACAAGTTGGTTCAGTTAACGAGGTGTATGTAATGACCTTGTTGATTTTAATATTTACCAACTCCATCCTCTGAAAATGTTTATAAAATAAAGTGTTTGTACGTACGCAGTGGCGGATCTAGGATTTGACAATGTGAGGGAAGCAATGAACAACATTACAATGGCTAGAAAAAATAATACTACACGACACCAAAATTAGTATGATGGACAAACATTGCACTAGTAAAATAGAATTTGTAATTTGTGTATGGGGGCCATGACCCCAGCCCTAGATCCGCCAATGCTGGCACCTCCTCAAGATCGAGGGCTACTCCGGCACATTGAGTGGGCAGCATATCGAGTCTCTCCCGTTCGCCGTCGGTGGCCATCGCTGGAGCCTCTGGCACTACCCCAACTGCTTGTTCGATAGGCGCTACATCTGCTCTACCTTGTCCTCAAGGAGTACGTGGCCAAGACGGTCTGGGCGTGTGTCCGGTTTTGTTTTGTGGCTGACGCGGTGGAGGAACGGAGCCCCCGCTGCCTGCCGTGCTTCCCCAAGGAGAAGAGCCAGCCCTCGCCGTTATTGAAGTCCAGAGACCTGCAATTCCAGAGCTATGGCGTACAAGGATGACGAAAGCTCATCAAGAGGAAGGATATGGGAAATTGAGGCATTTCAGGGGCGGTTCCTTCACGATTAGGTGTGACATCGTTGTCATCAACGGGTGCCGCTACCAGGAGGTCGTGCCGGCCGCCAAGACCCTCCGCGCCGAGGGCATTCGTAGCTGTGCCCCTCGATCGCCGGTGTGTTACAGCAATGCCGACGACTGCCTCCAAGATCATCACCAACACACAATGGCGGATCTAGGATTTGACAATGTGGGGGGAGCAATGAACAACATTACAATGGCTAGAAAAAAATACTACACTACACCAAAATTAGTATGATGGACAAACATTGCACTAGTAAAATAGAATTTGTAATTTGTGTATGGGGGCCATGGCCCCCATGACCCCAACCCTAGAACCGACAATGTCGACACCTCCTCAAGATCGAGGGCTACTCCGGCACATTGAGTGCGAAGCATATCGAGTCTCTCCCGTTCGCCGTCGATGGCCACCGCTGGAGCCTCTTGCACTAACCCAACTGCTTGTTCGATAGGCGCTACGTCTCCTCTACCCTGTCCTCAAGAAGTACATGGCCAAGAAGGTCTGGGCGCGTGTTCGGTTTTGTTTCGCGGCCGACGCGGCGGAGGAACGGAGCCCACGCTGCCTGCCGTGCTTCCCCAAGGAGAAGTGCCATCCCTCGTTGTTGTTCAAGTCCAGAGGCCTGCAATTCCAGAGCTATGGCGTACAGGGATGCCGAAAGCTCATCAAGAGGATGGATATGGAAAATCGAGGCATTTCAGGGGCGGTTCCTTCACGATTAGGTGTGACATCGTTGTCATCAACGGGTGCCGCTACCAGGAGGTCATGCCGGCCGCCAAGACCTCCGTGCCGAGTGCGTTCATAGCCGTGCACCGCCCCATGGAGAGAAAGGGGGGGCGGGGGGGGGGGGGGTGGATTAAGGAACGGGCCCATAAAGGCCCGTTATGATCCATGCATTTAGCATTTTTGGCGGCAGACCTTTCACCCTTCCGTTCGCTTCCTCGACTGCAATATATTATCTCTTGCTCGCGTAGATACGCCAGCGACGAGCCTAATGGCTATTGTAGACCAAATTTGAGGTATTGAGTCACATTGTCAAATTTCCTCTCTCTTCTGCAAGGCGTAGTTTTCTAACTACTGTCTGATCTAGATGGATGAATATTTATCAAAGATAAAACTGAAAGGATCGAGAAGAGGTGTCTAGAGGGGGGTGAATAGACCCTTAGCAAGAAAAGTGGCAGTTTTTAATTTCTTTAAGTTGAAGTGGAGTTTTAGAACATGTTTAAACATTCACAATACATATCAAGCAAGCATGATAAGAGTATATGAGCAGCGGAAAGTAAAGCATGCAAATTGCAAGAATGTAAAGGGATGGGATTGGAGTGTGCAAACGCAATTCGAGACTCGGAGATTTTTTTATCCGTGGTTCCGATAGGTGGTGCTATCGTACATCCACGTTGATGGAGACTTCAACCCACGAAGGAGTAGCAGTTCTTGTGAGTCCACGGAGGGCTCCACCCACGAAGGGTCCACGAAGAAGCAACCTTGTCCATCCCACCATGGCCATCGCTCACGAAGGACTTGCCTCACTAGGGTAGATCTTCACGAAGTAGGCGATCTCCTTGCCCTTACAAACTACTTGGTTCAACTCCACAATTTTGACGGAGGCTCCCAAGTGACACCTAACCAATCTAGGAGACACCACTCTCCAAAAGGTAATAGATGGTGTGTTGATGATGAACTCCTTGCTCTTGTGCTTCAAATGATAGTCTCCCCAACACTCAACTCTCTCTCATAGGATTGGATTTGGTGAAAAGATGATTTGAGTGGAAAGCAACTTGGGGAAGGCTAGAGATCAAGATTTATGTGGTTGGAATGGAATATATTGACCTCAACACAAGTGTAGGTGGTTCTCTCTCAGGAAATGTATGTTTAGAAGTGTAGGCATGTTCTGAAGAGTGGGTGGAGGGGTATATATAGCCTCCACACAAAATCTAACCATTACACACAAATCACCAAACTCGGTGGGACCGAACTATAAAACTCGGCCAGACCGATTTGGTTCATAATGTGACCGTTAGGATTTTCGGTGGGACCAACATGATCAACTCGGTGGGACCGATTTCATTAGGGTTAGGGCATAACGTAATCTCGGTGAGACCGATTACACAAACTCGATGGGACCGATTTTGGTAATAAGCTAACCAGAGAGTTGGTCAGGCAAACTCGGTGGGACCGATTCGCTCATCTCGGTTGGACCGAAACGTTACGAAAGGGAGACAGAGAGTTTGCATTGCGAACTCGGTGGGACCGATCGCATATCTCGGTGAGACCGAGATTATTGCAATAGGCAACAGAGAGTTTGCAATCCCATCTCGGTGATACCGAGATCCCTATCGGTGAGACCGAATTGATTAGGGTTTACAGCGGTGGCTATGTCAAGAGAACTCGGTGGCGCCGGATAGAAAATTTGGGTGGGGCCGAGTTTGACTTTTGGTTTGGGACATATGTGGATGTGAGAAGATGGTTGAGGGCTTTGGAGCATATCACTAAGCACTTTGAGCAAGCAAGCCATTAAGCAACACCTCATCCCCTCTTAATAATATTGGCTTTCCTATGGACTCAATGTGATTTTGGATCACTAAAAAGAGAAATATAGAGTCCTGAGATTTGAGCTTGAGCCAATCCTTTGTCCTTATCATCTCGAAGGGATTCCACATCCTCTAGTCCATGCCACTCCATTGTTGAACTTATCCGAAGCATACTAAATGAAAGCATTAGTCCAACAAGAGATATGTTGACATTAATTACCAAAATCACCCAGGGAGCACTTGTGCTTTCAAAAACCATCACTAGATTTTGACAATAATGCTGACACGTCAAGGTTACCCATTAAACATAGGCAAAATGCCTCGTATGCCTTCTATTCTCGGAAAGGTTAATTAGTGATTTGCCTTATAATAAAACCGGTACGTCATCAACTCTTCAGTTTTTAAAATAGCGCAACATCGGTTAAGTGATATAATATCAAAATCGCTATTGGTGTTTGAGCTCATCTACTCCCGAATGAACAATAAATTTGAAACGAAGGAAAAAAGTGAAAATTCTGCATCAAATGGTCAAGTGTTCTATGTGCATGCAGAATTTCTATCCAAGATGCCTATTGTTGTGCTCTGTTAAAAAAATGTTCTAAAATCATTTTGAGAGGTCAAATTTTTGTTTATTTTGTCCAGAGCTCCCCCCCCCCCCCATCCCACCAAGATTTTTTTCAAGATTTTAGAACACTTGAGGATCTTTGATGCAAAAAAACTACATCAAATTTCCTAGAAAAAAAACCAGCAGTTGTTTCTAAAATTTACTATTCACAGTTGGTTAGATGAGCTCGATCTTGAAAACACTATCTTCGTATCATATTTCTATATGTTATATTGTTTTTAGTGTCATACTCTTGTTGTAAGATGGTGCAGAGTCTACGCACATGTATAAACCGTGACTTGATTAATTTGCTGTATAGCCATTTACTCCGAGCTACAAGAGGCATTTACTCTGAGATATATACTGTTTTTTCGAAGACGTAATGAAACTACAATGTTGTTTGTTTGACTATTTTACATATTCATTCAACCGGTATTTATTCACGCTATAGTTTTATGTAGCTATTGGTATGATATCTAGGTTTCTTATTATTGTCTTTTGAGTGTTATATTTGCGAGATAGTATGAGATTCTATAAACAATCAGACGTAAAGCTATGCACATACCGGGGGGAGGAGGGGAGGCATTGGCCCCAGCTTTGGATCAGGTTGTGAAGGATATTTTTGGGCGAGCCTAGATTGAATTTTTTTTAGCAAGCTCTGCCACTACATACAATAGTTAGTTCATATCTAAATCCTTAATGAACCCATTGGCAAAAATATTCCTGGCTCCACCCCTGCCGGAGACGACGACCAAGCAGGAGGAAGCCGCCTTCTCACAGAATCTGCTGGTGGCGGTGCACCGGTATGGCAGGCAGTGGTGGAGCTAGACAGAATATCGTGGGGGAAAGACAGAATATGACTGTTTAAGGGTCAAAAGCTAATTTCACATCTAGGCCATCCAACAATATATTCTCCAGAAATTAGTTTATAGCCGGGGGCAATGCCCCCCCCCCCCCCAGTCTAACACATAGTTCCGATGAAGCCGAGAAACAACTTCATAGTTTTTTTAATGGAAGTGTCGCCATTTGTTTAGACATGGAATATAGTATTTATGGGGAGGAGAGATGGGTTGTATTAGGCTTTGAGCTGAGTCTGAATTATAGTTGTTCGGGTGAAACCTAGTAATCTATTTCTATGGGCTTCAGTATTGAAGTATTTAGGCCGCGCCAAATTAATTTAATACTACCTTTGTCCCATATAATATAGTGCACAATGATTTTGAAAGTAAAACGTTGCAATGTTTGACCAAGTCTATAGAGAAATTTGTCTATTTCTATAATACTCCATCCATTCACAAATATAAAATGTTCTAACTTTTTTCATAATCGGATTACATAAACATGTTTTAGTGTGATTGCTCACTTATTTCAGTTTGTAACTACTCCATATTGAAATATCTCAAACATGTTATACTCTCTCTGTTTTTGTATACAATGTCACTCTGTTTTTCGTGTCAAACTTTGACTTGTACTTTAGTCAACAAAATATGGGTTCTATATCATTAGAAAATATATCATCACAAAGTTGCTTGAAATGTGCATCCGATGATATACTTCTTGTGGCATATAACTCATATTTTGTTGGTAAATTAATGACCGAAGTTAGACATAAAAATATGAAGCGGTGTTGTATAAAAAGACGGAGAGGGTAATTGTGAACGGAGGTAGTACCAAGCATACATTGTATGGAAATATATTTCGTGATGAATCTAATGATGAAGATTTAGCATTTTAAAATTTCACAATTTTTTTCTGAAAACTTGGTCAAAGTTTATATAGTTTGACTTTAAAATGGCCTACGACTATTGTGGGATGGAGGAAATATACTATAAGCATTCACTAGTAAAAAAATGTTTTGCAAAATGTTTATGGGGTCCAACAGTGATTATGCTTTCTTTTATTTTTTTTGCGGAAGAACAGTGATTACGCTGCTGACACTGAACATTTTCACCAAGTGAGTAACGGGTACTCATTTCGGAGCAAATTATAACAAGTTTGTCATCATGGAAATTTAGACCAGGAGCAGAGAACGGGACCGGGTCACCAGACCAGAACCCGCTTCCCTCCCAATTGGGCCACCGCTGCGTCGCGCGGAGAGAGCACACGCGTCGGTCGTACGTGCGTCGAACCAGTCAATACCCTCTTTCTTTCATCATTAACAAATCGCGGATTAGATTAACAACCAGCCCTCGCATGTGGGATTAATTTACTCGCCGCCGGGGTGGAGATGCCGGGCGACGCCGAGACAAATTGGCCAACGGACGATGATTAACTAGTTGGGATTAGTTTAATCGCGGCCCGGCCGGCTGCCGCGGCGATGGGAACGGGGGACAGTCGGACACCCCGTCGTCCGATGCCGCGACCGCGCCACCCCCGCCCGTATCCGGTCCGGTATCCGGCATCCCTCCCTCCGTCGTGCCGCTGCCGCTGATATTCTCTGTCTCTTCCCGCCGCTTGGCACCGCCGTTCATCACAACTTGTCGTCACAAATCTTTCCGAGGATAGGTTCGAATCTGGAGGCAGCGGGGCTGCGTTTCGTCCAGGTTCGAATCCAACCCAACACATGAGACCGGATCGGTCGGCTTGCTCACGGCGTCGTCTCTTTCGTCCTTGTGCGGAAAGGTGCGCGCGGGTGCGGTGTATCGTTTTTCTTTTTGGCATCTTGGCTCCTTCGTGTCGCCGTAAATGTTCGTGCACACACAATTCATACGATATGATATGAACATTCGTGCATATTTGAGAAAAAAAAGCGGATTTGTGCTTGATTTACTGTCACTGTCACAAGCTTAAAAATTTCTCTTTTTACAGCAACACATTTCCAAGCTTTGCTTCTTCTTTTCCTTGAAAAAAAAGGCAGACATGTTTACATGGCCACCACCCTATCCCCATCCCTCTCACCTCGCCGCTTGCCCTTCTCTCCCCTCGCATAGTTCTTGGGTCCTGAGCCTATTGTCCAACCAGGACCCTTTTCTTCGCGCGGGGTTATTCCGATTATAAAGGATTTCTTCAGACCAACGTATTGAACATTTAATGACTGCACTTCATGGTCCCTAGGCAATTGCTTTTGCCTATCGTACTAATCATTATTGTCACCGGCGTTGGATGAAGCCTTCCACGCGTCCCTGCACTACAACTCCCCCTGGATCAATCTATGGGATTCCAGGGAGTAAATAGCATAAAACTGCCACAACTCGGACCAAGGTTTTAAAAACCAACACTTTTTCAATTTTTCCAAAAACCTACCACAACATTGGCTTTTTATTTCAAAAAACTATCATGTTGCACTCATGATCGTGTCGATTAACTATAAACGTGATTATGGCAGATTGAACCACTCGTAAGGTCTTGCATGGCAGCCAAGTCAACACTGATATATTGGATCTTTAGGTTGATCGTTGTGATAGGTGAAACTCATATGCCGATCCCTGTAAAAAAACAATTAGGTCCCTATCAGTTTTTTAAAAAGCAATTGGGTCCTTATAAGTTTTTTTGAAAAATCAATCGGGAGTTAAAGAAATCTCGCACTTGTAAGTTCAAAAAAATTAATCGGGTCCCTGCAATTTTGTTTCATATGCATATCATTTTCATGGTCTAACAAATATTGTTCTAACGGATCAGTAGGTGGCACAACAATAGAATCAAGACCAATAATATCATCCTTGCTAGATAATTCTTTATCATGAGGTTGTCTATTAAACTTAGAGAAATTAAATTCATGAGATACATCGTCAAACTTATCATTGACCTTTTTTTTAACACAATCAATTTCAGCATTAACGATATTCAAGAAAGTTCTATCAAATATAATGGAACAAAAATCATCTTGTGGTAATACAAGTACTAGGAAATTAGCAGGGTATTTAATCTTGCCACACAAGACTTCAACATCTCTAACAATCCCAAGTGATGAAATAATTATCTCTGTTTGCAAGCTTAATAGTAACATTAATTTCTTCTATTTCAATAGGTGCAATATCATGCATAACTTCTTGATAAAGAGAAAATGCAATAGCACTTATACTAGCACCCATATCGCACAAACCATGATAGCAATGATCTCCAATCTTAATAGAAATAACATGCATGCCAACAACCGGCTTACTCTTATCTAATTTGTCTTGTTCAGTGTTAACTTGTTTGGCAATTCTAGTTCCTTACAGGAAAAATGGCATGCCCCTCAATATTATCAACCAAGAGATCTTTAACCATTATAATATTAGGTTTCACTTTAATTTGTTTAGAGGGTTTGGGTATTTTAATATTGCTTTTATGAACCATAGTTGTAGCCTTAGCATGTTCCTTAATCCTAACAGGGGAAAGAAGGTTTTTCAATATAAGTGGCAGACACAACTAGATTAGAAGTATAAGCAGTTGTTTCAGTTTTAACAATAGTGGATTCTTCACAAATTTCTTCAATGGATGGATGAATTTAAACCATTTCTCCTTAGGAAGATCAACATAAGCAGCAAATGATTTATAGAATGTAGCTACTATCTCAGAGTCAAGTCCATATTTTGCTTTGAGCTTATGAAAAATGTATGTTTCTATAAAATACTTAACACAATCAAATTCAAAATTTATACCTGACTCGTTACCTTTGTCGATTTCTCAATCTTCATAGTTGTGTTTAATTCTTCCAATAAGATCCCATTTGAATTCAATACTTCTGTTCATGAAGGAACCAGCGGAAGAAGTGATAACTGCTACTTGTTGAGCTTGAGATGGTTTTCCCTTGAAGAGGAAAGGGTGATGCAGCAAAGTAGAGATACATATTTCCATCGGTTAGAGAACCAAGGTATCAATCCAGTAGGAGACAACGCACAAATCACCAATACCTGCACAAACAATCAAACAACTTGCACCCAACGTGATAAAGGGGTTGTCAATCCCTTCACGGTCACTTGCAAAAGTGAGATCCGATAGAGATAGATAAAACTAAACAAACGATAAAGTAAATAGTTTTGGGGTTTTTTGGTTTATAGGTCGGAAAGTAAAAGATTGCAAAATAGTAGATCGGAAACTTATATGATGGAAAATAGACCCAGGTGAGGGAGTCCTAGATTAGGGGGTCCTCACATGTCCGGACTATTTGATATGGGTCAGACTGATGGGCCGTGAAGATAAAAGCAGAAGACTTTTCTCCCGTGTCCGGGTAGGACTCCTGTGTGCGTGGATCGCAAGACTGGTGTCCAGATATACTATTCCTTCCTCTGCAAACCGACTCTATACAACCCTAGATCCCTCTGGTGTGTATATAAACCGGAGGGTTTAGTCCATATCGACGATCATAATTCTCATAGGCTAGACATCTAGGGTTTAGCCATTATAATCTCAAGGTAGATCAACTCTTGTAACCCCTATATTCATCAAATACAATCAAGCAGGACGTAGGGTTTTACCTCCATTAAGAGGGCCCGAACCTGGGTAAACATCGTGTCCCTTGTTACCATTGATCCTCAAACGCAGAGTTCGGGGCCCCCTACCCGAGATCTGCCGGTTTTGACACTGACATTGGTGCTTTCATTCGAGAGTTCCATGTGTCGTCGATAGTAGGATCGATGGCTCGACTCGTCATCGGCAACGATGCTGTCTTCGGGGAGAATTTTTCTCCTTGGTCAACTCTTTGTGTTTGGTGGCTTCGCTCTGCGGGCCAATTCAACTGGTCACCTCGAGCAGATCGACAGCTACGCCCCTAGTCGCCAGATCAGGTTTGTAAGCTTGAATTACATCGCTGATGTTTGAGGAGACTTGGTCTTCAAAGGGTTCTCGGCCTAGGCCGCTGCTCCTCATCTACATGAAGGAAGCCCGTCGGATTCACCATCAGATTTCCTTCAAGGATCAACTTTCGTGCCTGCCCTGGCATTAAATCCAGAGCGGACCACTCTGTCCGAAGACGGGAGGATAAGCCCCACCGGACTCTCTCCCATTACGGAGCTCCCTGCCGGAGACCTAGAGGTGACCATGTTGTCAGCGGTCCGGAGTCAAACAGGACTCTTCCTGTCATCGGGAAGCCGGACTCGTCTCTGGATATCAACTCTGAACTTTCGAGGTCCGTGTCCATCGAGCTTGGTCAAGTGGTGATTACCGAACCCAGCTCCGCAGATCCTCAATCACATGTCCAGCTTTCGCTCCTAAACGAGGCGCTGGACCTAATGCGATCTCTTGCCATCACGGAATCTTCACTTCCGAACTACGCCCAGCCTGAACTGGGGACTGAGAGCGGGGAATTTTATGGCCCACACACCACCCACTTACACTACAAAAAAAGACACATCCGTGACATTTTGGGCCGAACGAATTTTTTTCTGTCATGCTTATGACACTTCTATGACGATAATTGTGACAAAACCCGGTATCATCATAGATGTGGTGGGCTCCTACTTCTATGACAAAAAATCATGACAGAAAATGGGCTTTTCGTCCTGGGTGGGCCGGAGACGCAGCTGCATGACATTCTTTGGGCCGTCCATGACAGAGAAAACCGTGGTAGAAGTGAGGGCGAGGAAAATATCGGGGAGTTCCCGGTTATGGTGGGTGGTCGGGGCCGAGCGATGCGCGTTTCTCTCATACACGGCGCATGGGTGCGAGGCGTTGGGCTCTAACTGAACACGAGTGATTGCACTGTAGGCTACGTGTTACTGAAGCCGAGCAATTGATCGATGGCTTTTAACTAAACCCGATCAAGCGATTCCTTCGCTACTGCTGCTAACTGAAGCCGATCGAACACTACTGCCTCCTTCCCTTGATGAACAGTGAGCGTTGTTGGGGGTTTGGATGAACAGTTCCCGGTGGGGGGTTTGGATGAACAGGACCCCGTGGTAGTAGAGGTCGTTGCCACTGGATGAACAATACCCCGATCGATCGAGCCGGTGGAGGGCTGGATGAACAGGACCCCGTGGAGGGCTGGATGAACAGGACCCCATGGAGGGCTGGTTGAATAGTAGCCGGTGGAGGGCTGGATGAACAGTAGCTCGTGGAGTGGTGGTTGAACAGGACCCCGTGGAGAGGGCTGGTTGAACAGTAGTCGGTGTAGGAGCGCGCGGTGGAGGCTGGATGAACAGGAGCCCGTGGATGAACAGTCGCAGGTGGAGGCTGAAGGAGGTCGACGGTGGATGAACAGTAGCCCGTGGAGGCTGGAGGAGGTCGACGATGGAGATGAACAATATCCCGTGGAGTCCCGTTTTGCGGTATGCCACACCCCTCCCGATGAACATGACCCCCTTTTCGACTGTAGCGCTCCAACACAAGTCTGTTTCCTCCATTTTGTGGTACGCCACACCCCTCCCGATCAACAGGTCCCCGTTTCAACCGTAGGAGGTCCGTTTCCTCTGTTTTGGCGGTACGCCAGATCCCTCCCGATGAACATGATCCCGTTTCGACCATGGTCGATCGAACACAAGGTTGTTTCCTCCGTTCTGCGGTACGCCAGGCCTCGTTTCCATCGGCTGTTCCGTCCAAGCCGGTTGGCCCCCGATGAACAGCACGCGTTGCATTGCCTCTTGATGAACACGGCGCATTATGTTGCCTTCCCATGAACACGACGGCGACATAGTTTCTCCGTTCCGACTCAGTCATGTACACGAGCTCTGGCCGTATGTATGCGCGGGTAGGCGTTTGAGACCCCGCCCGTATGTACGTATGTGGCCGTATTTACTTTCTTGCACCCTGGCCGCTGCATGAACGTGTACATGCTACGTGCGCGCCTCTACTATAACACGCGCACACCTCTACTACGACATGTGCCCTTCCTTACACGACCACGGTTCATCGCTGCATCGTGCAGACAGACCGATCGACCAGTATGTACGTACACGTTCGCGACCAGAATGACAATGATACGTACGCTTTGAACAGGTGGGTCCCGACTATCAGGCACTTCCTTGCGTGCGAAGATGTAGCTGGTGGGTCCCAGCAGTCAGGGGCGAATCATTTTTTTTGCCCGTAATATGGACGCACTTCCTTGCGTGCGAAGATGTAGCTGGTGGGTCCCAACAGTCAGGGGGGAACATTTTTTTCGTGAAATACGATTGCCCGTCCGGTGGGTCCCTGCTGTCAGCTGAGGAATCATTATTTTCCGCGTAATAAGGAGGCACTTCCTTGCTATGGCCGTGGACCCAGCTGTCAGCCTCTATGTACAGTACTCTTTCGATGGAAGTCGTTCATTGAGCATGTTGACCACGCCGCGCCGAGAGCACCAGGGCGGTGGACGACGGCAAGGCCTAGGAAGGGGATGACGCGGAGCCAGGGAAGACGTGGCAGTGGATGCCCACGCGGAGAGGAGTATGAGGGTTCACTGGTTCGGCTGCGGTGTGAGGCTGCCGTCGCCGCAGGGCCTGGCCAGCGGTGGGAGTGCACTACAAAAAATAGACATATCCGTGACATTTTGGGCCGAACGAAAAAAAAATTATGTCATACTTATGACACTTCTATGGCGATAATTGTGACAAAACCCGGTATCATCATAGATGTGGTGGCCTCCTACTTCTATGACAACAAGTCATGACAGAAAATGGGTTTTTCATCCTAGGCGGGCCGGAGACGCAGTTGCATGACATTCTTTGGGCCGTCCATGACGAAAAAAATTGTGGTAGAAGCAAGGGCGAGGAAAATATCGGGGTGTTCCCGGTTACGGTGGGTGGTCGGGGCCGAGCGATGCACGGACGTTTGCGCGTTTCTCTCGTAGACGCACGCACGTGGGTGCGAGGCGTTGGGCTCTAACTGAACCCGAGCGAGGCGTTCACCTACTGAACCCAAGCGATTGCACTACAGGCTACGCGTTACTGAACCCGAGTGATCGATCGATGGCTGTCAACTGAACCCGATCAAACGATTCCTTCGTTGTACTGCTGCTAACTGAAGCCGACCGATGCTGCCTCTGGATGAACAGTGAGCGTTGTTGGAGGGTTTGGATGAACAGTTCCTGGTGGGGGTGGATGAACAGGACCCCGTGGTGATGCCTCTGGATGAACAGGACCCCGATCGATCGAGCTGGTTGGGGCTGGATGAACAGGACCCCGTGGAGGGCTGGATGAACAGGGGCGACCCGTGGAGGGCTGGATGAGCGATGAAGCGGTGGAGGGCTGGATGAGCGATAGCCCGTGGAGGGTGGTTGAACAGAGCCCGTGGAGAGGGCTGGTTGAGCGATGGTCGGTGGAGTAGCGCGCGTTGGAGGCTGGATGAGCGAGGAGCCGTGGATGAGCGATCGCGGTGGAGGCTGGAGGAGGTCGACGGTGGATGAACGATGGCCGTGGAGGCTGGAGAATTCGACGGTGGAGATGAACAATATCCCGTGGAGTCCCGTTTTGCGGTACGCCACACCCCTCCCGATGAACAGGACCCCTGTTTCAACTCTAGCGCTCCAACACAAGTCCATTTCCTTTGTTTTGCGGTACACCACACTCCCGATCAACAGGACCCCGTTTCGACCGTAAGAGGTCCAACACAAGTCCGTTTCCTCCGTTTTGCAGTACGCTAGACCCCTCCCGATGAACAGGATCCCGTTTCGAACGTGGCCGGTTGAACACAAGGCCGTTTCCTCCGTTCTGCGGTATGCCAGGCCTCGTTTCCATTGGTTGTTTCGTCCAAGTCCTCCCGATGAACACGTCGACGCATTCTGTTCCGACCCAGCCGGTTGACTCCCCATGAACACGATCATGACGATGTTTCTTGGTTCCGACCCAACCATGTACACGAGCCCTGGTCGTACGGATGTGCGATTAGGCGTTCGAGACCCAGCCCGTATGTATGTATGTGGCCGTATTTTCTTTCTTGCACACTGGCCGATGTACGTACGTGTACATGCTACGTGCGCGCCTCTACTACGACACGTGCGTGCCTCTACATCGACCAGTATGTACGTACACGTTCGCGACCAGAATGACAACGCTACGTACGCTTCGACCAGGTGGGTCCCTACTGTCAGGCACTTCCTTGCGTGCGAAGATGTAGCTGGTGGGTCACAGCAGTCAGGGGGGCGTATCATTTTTTTGCCCAGACGCACTTCCTTGCGTGCGAAGAGGTAGCTGATAGGTCCCAGCAGTGAGGGGGGAAACATTTTTTTCACGAAATACGGTTGCCCGTACAGTGGGTCCCTGCTGTCAGGTGGAGGAATCATTATTTTCCGTGTAATAAGGAGGCACTTCCTTGCTGCGGCCGTGGACCCGGCTGTTAGCCTCTCCATGTACAGTCCACGTCTGATGGAAGCCGTTCCTTGACCACGTTGACCACGCCGCGCCAAGAGCACCAGGGCGGTGGACGACGGCGAGGCCTAGGAAGGGGACGACGTGGAGCCGTGGAAGACGCGGCAGTGGATGCCCATGCGTAGAGGAGTATGAGGGTTCACTGGTTCGCTGCGGTGTGAGGCTGTCATCGCTGTAGAATAACATGGGGTGTGGGTGAGTAGAGGGATGTCCTGGCCAGCGGTGGGAGTAGTAGGGGGTAGTGAGGCCTACGCGGCATCTTAGCCGGCCACGGGAGGCAGGAGCACGAGGCATGACCGGCGCTGGTTTGGGCGGCTGGAGCACGAAGACCAGAGGTTGAAGAAGCACTACGGCCGTTGGATGGACATCATACGGTCACTGGAGCTAGAATGGTTCATATTGACTAAGTTGACAAAGCCCTCCGTCCTCGTCAACTTAGTTGGCCCACAAGTCAGCCTCCCACTATTGTGGGTCCCAGCTAGCAGGGGGTATTCATTTTTTTTGTGCGTAATAAGGAGGCACTTCCTTGCGTGCGAAGATATAGCTGGTGGGTCCAACCTGTCAGTGCCGGGAATGTTTTTTTTTTGTGAAATACAGAGGCCCTTTTGGTGGGTCCCAGCTGTCAGGTGGAGGAATCATTATTTTGCGCGTAATAAGGAGGCATTTCCTTGCGTGCGGACCCAGACCAATTGTCGACCTCTCCACACACAGTCTACTTCCGATGGTGTTTTCGTTGACCACTCCGCACCTAGCGCATCCAAGGTGGTGGACGACGGCGAGGCCCTGGACAGCAATGAGCCGGAGATGGGAAGACGCGGGAGTAGAGTCACAGACAAAGAGCTGTACAAGGGTTAACTGATTCTGGTGCGGTGTGGTTCGGCAGTCGGTGGAGAAGAACAGGAGGTATGGAGGGGTGGAGGGATGGCCTGGCCAACGGTGGAGTAGCGCTTCACAGCGAAGCATGCTAAGCAGAGCTGCTAGCAGCAGAAGGCGGGAGCAGGTGATCCCGGCAGCGCTGGAGGAAGAAGACGATAGATTGAAGATGGATGCCGGTCGTTGGATGTAAATCCAACGACTAATGATGTCAGAATCATTTGTTGACTAAGTTGACAACGACTTGCGTTGGCTTCGACCTATTGACCCATATTTCAACCTCCAAAAATGTGGTACGTATTCAACCAATTTTTTCAGAATTTACAGTCTTTTTTGCGGCGTAGAATTTACAGTCAATTTGATCTTTTTTTTGAATGACAGTCCATTAGCTGGGCTGGGTGAACAAATAATGTAGCGTCCATGCGGTCCATTTATGTTTTTCCTAAAAAATTACAGGTCATTTGCACTTTCTCGAAATACACGATTTTGCTGGGCTGATTCTAATTTAATGTTAGGGTGGGCGCAACAATGTTATCAAAAAATAAATAGGGGCTGAGCATTTTGTTATATATATATATATATATATATAAATAATAAGTAATTTATTATTACATTGGTCCTTAAATCTGACCAAGCTTTTGTACACAATCACCAGGATTTTCATTGCCAAAAAAATCCAGGATTTTATTGTTAAGAAATTATTTTTATAACTTAATAAGATGTGGGATATTGTTTTCTTACATATGTAAGTATTTGTTAAATATATGATGACAATAACAATAATATATAATAGTATATAAAATAATTTAAATATATATAATATAGTTAGAAGGGAAACATAAGTTGGATCAGGCGTTCCTATTCTTACATAGAAAAATAAAACAGCCTCTGCGTTTTCTTCAAAAAAAACATAAATTGGGCTGCCGATGTTTCATGAAAAATAAAACCTCGGATGGGAGGTCCATAGGCCGGTCGATACATGACGGCCCTCAAGAAAATACAAACAGGCCTATGGACCTCCCATCCAAGGTCGTGGGCTGCGCATGTTAGAAAAGAAAGCCTAGACGGGGCAACCCAAAACCCAACTGATACTTGCTGCCCCAGTGATAATAAATGATACTACCTGCCAGCTTTCCAGCTTCGTTGTGAATTTATCTCCTATAGTAGCTATGTTGAAGCACCTAAAAAAATGTAAATATGTTGACAATACCATGGGCCCCAACGTCAGTATAGCATTAGGAGGAAGTACTTTTTTGATGAGGCACTTGCTTGCGTACGGCCATAAACCTGGTGGGTCCCGATTGTCCGCCTCTCCACGTACAGTCCTCTTCAGATTCCTCTCGTTTGTTCAGCATGTTCACAACGGCAGACAGCGGCGTCGCGGCGAGCACACAAAGGCGCAGGAGGAGATTCGACCACCTGAGGAAGTGCCTTATTAGTAACGAAACAACTAAGCTAGCCTAGTGGCTGAGTGACACTACCCGACAGATGTTCCGCCCAAGTTCGATTCCACCTGTGCATAGAAATATCTCCAAATTTTTTGCCTCTGCCTTTATTGACATGTGGGTCCCAATTGTCATATACGCACACCACGCCCAACACTTGCCAAAACTTCGTCCCTCGTTTTCTCTGTTTTTACTTTTCGACATTGTGTGGGCATTTTGAAAATAGCATATCTTTTTGACTGTGCATCATATGAAGATGTGCTATGCATGAATGTTGATCAGCATGATGTTAACTGGCTGGTAGTTCCAGTTTTGACCATGAATAAAACTTCCAACATGATGTTAACACTGTTTGAAAATGCCGTGTTAATATAAATGATCTGCCTCTGAAAGTTGCAGTTTCTTATCTGAAACTGAACTTGGAGTTTCTTATCTGAAACTGAAACTTGCAGTTTCTTCTCTGAGAATTGCATTGTCTGCACTTTTATACTCCTATGAAACTACTTTTTTTAAGTGCTAAAAATAGATCTCTAGAATTCATAAAATACTTCATATGCTCAATACTACAAATCTAAAATTCAAAAGACATTCATATCTGAAAGTACTCTCAAAATACACAACTGAAAAAACAATTCACAACCTACATATATGGACAACCCTAAGCTCCTCCTGACAATTCACAACCTGCCCGACTATTGGGCTGGGGGGGCAGTCCCTCCTATTCCTCGGCGGCAGACAACCGCCCCATGAGACGATGTGAACGGCGAGGGAGAGGATGGCGGGGAAGCGTCGTCAGGCCAACTGTTTTTCTCCTCTTGCAATTGGGTTCGGTCGACGAAGACTCCACCGGCTCCCTCTGGCACGACACCCTCACAAACGGCACCCTGTAGATGCTCGATCCTTCAATATCTGGTGGATGCTCCATCTGGGATCGATACTCCCACCACCGCTCCCTCACGATCGGATTCGGTGAATGTGTTTGCTCCATGGTCCAGAGGAGCAACTCTATGTACTCCGGCGCGACTCCCTCCGGGAGTATCGCTGTCTTTTCGCTTTGTTGCAGATATTTGGCCATGGATGTCAACGTTGCCGCTAGTTGGTCCTTGTTGTCAAACCAAGACTATATCTCCAACATCCTAGCTAGCTTCACAGGATCGCCGTCTGCGATCCTCATGTATCGGTTGTACTCCTCCATCGATCTACTTCTCCACAGCACCTTCACTCGCCGGTGGCGGTTTTTGAATGGAAGAGGAGAGGAGCAGCGTTGGTTTTGGATTAGAACGGGAGAGGAGCGATGCTGGTTTTGGACTGGAACAGGAGAGGAGGGGCGGTGGTTTTGAAATGGAAGATGAGAGGAGCGGCGCTGGATTTAGATTGGAACAGGAAAGGAGCGATGGTGGTTTAAGAGGAGAAGAGCGGAAGAGCGGCGCTGTTCTTGGAAGTATTTTTTTTGTTTTGCGTATTTTGGGTCAAAGTTTGACCACATACTGTATTTGACAAGCAAGATGTGAATGCATGTCACCAAAAATTGTATCATTTGGTTCGTATCTGAATGTACTTTCGAATTATATTGCAACGTATAACATATATTTTATTTGCGAAAATCATGGTCAATTATGACCCAGAATAAAAGGGAGACTAGTTAATGTGGGGTCGCTTTCTTAATTGAAGGGTAAATTGATTTTGATTTTGATCCAGATCCTGTGTGGCTGGCCCTCTCGTCAATCCTAAATCAACATGCACGCTCCTCTCCCTCTTCTCCATTGCAAAACCACCTCCTCTCCTCTCCATCATCTCCATTCCAAAACTACCGTCTCGCCTCTCCCTCTTCTCCATTGCAAAACCACCTCCTCTCCTCTCCATCATCTCCATTCCAAAACCACTGTGTCGCCTCTCCCTCTTCTCCATTGCAAAACCACCTCCTCTCCTCTCCATCATCTCCATTCCGAAACCACCGTATCGCCTCTCCCTCTTCTCTATTGCAAGAGCATCGCCTCTCCTCCCATCTTCCAAAGCTAGCACCTGACCACTCAGAAGGACATTTATGGAGAGGATGCAGCAGCGAATCAGGCAGATCACCGGCGGCGACCAGGCAAAGTTAGCCAGGTTGAAGGAGATCCTTACTTGGTTTGACAATGAGTGGGAGATTTCGAGGACGGTGAGGGCCATGTGGCAATGTATGCGAAAGAGCGAGATGGCGGCGATGTACATATACTCAGGGACAGTCACGCCGTAGTCCTTCGAGTTCATCGAGTATCTCCTCTAGGCGATGGAGTAGACAGATTCGCCCGAGGCGAAAGTCAGGCAGAGGTGGTGGGCGTACAGGTCGAAGGTCGAGCACCCAGATGATAATGTATCGATCGAGTACAGTGTGCCGTTCGTGAGGGTGCAGAGCCAGCCGGAGCCACGGGAGTATTCGTTCTCCCACCGCAAGAGGAGGCTGGATGGCGCGACGTCGCTTCCCTGCCGTTCTCCACGGTTCCCTCGACGCTCGCCTTGTTTCAAGGGCGGCGGTAGGGTTTAAGGTAAGCTTCGCACTAACCTAATCTTCCACCTGCTCATGCTTACAATCAGTGTGACAGCTAATGAAAATCATGCTTACAATCAGTCTCCGAGTACTACGCCAATCACCCTTAAATAGCTCTGGACCTTTGGGTCAAAGTTGGGACACTGTGTACAATATAAGCTACTAGTATTTGGTTAGAGGATTTGCTGCCGAGAAAGATCCGTCCACAGAGAGCGCCACACATCCCACTGGTGGTGGTGGATGCCAATGCATGCATGGAGCATGGTTGCTGTCGGTAATTTTTACTTGGCACACCTCACACTCTGCATATATGCCGGTTCCATCCGTACATTTGTCCAGTTCCACCCAAAATGTAGCTGAATAACCCTGTTTGCATAGATAATGAAAAAGCGTGATTACATTATAGTGGCACTAGTTGATGAAACACGCAAAATAAATAGAAGAAAATATTGCAATAGTATCATAGTATGCCATGTCATGCGAGGCGAGATGGGCCTACGACGCCTCATCTGATGCATACGCCACGCCTCATACTGGAAATAGTCCCAAGTCTCCCCGATACACCTGCCAGTGATGAACATCAGTGTACAGCGGTAGTACAAGGAGGGGCCTTGAGACATTCAAATCTCTATTTTTGTGCAGATCAACTAAAATTAAGCACCCCGGTTTGCAGAAACGCTTAAACATTAACAATGGGATTAGTTGATGAAACATACATTAACAAAGAGAAGCACTTTCTTTATCTTCATTGGAAATGAAATGATAGAGAGGACACTCACTCTTATTTAACTGTATTATTACTTCATTTTATGAGTGACACTAGGGTCGAGCAGGTGGCAAATGAGGTGTACCGTGCGTCGCAAGGATGAAGGCAGGGGTGCTTGGTGGGATCTTTGGTCGGCTCTTTCAGTCTCTATCTTCCCCCTGATGTTTATGTGGTAGCATTTGGGTTGTAATCCAAACTTGGTCGAGCTGGTGCTGCGTCCCCCTACCTGCCTAGCTTATGTGGCGAACTTGTCTCCTGCCGATTTTCGATTCGTTCTAGTAGTAGTTGCATAACTGCCCGTTTACCTTTGAGATGTTGTCGGATAATGGTTCTCTATGGTTGGGTTTCTTTAATGAAATCGGAGGAACCCCTCTTTCGATATATAAAAAAGCAGTGGCACTAGCGATTGAAAACATTGCCTCAAATTAATAGTGCCACTAGATTAAGGTACAAAATAATAACATTCTTGCTTTATCATGGCGATTGCCAAAACAGTAGCACAAGAGCAGGATCAACATGTAGGATCTTTGGCAAATAGTCAGACCAAAAAGGAACATACCTCGTGATGGGAACCATATCTGCAGTCAACGCCATCGTAGAAGGGATGACACCAGTCACCAACATGGATGATTCAATTCATGGGACCTTTTGGTGCAGTTCACCTAAAATGAAGCAATGTCCCATGAGCTAGCAACTTCTTCTTTTTTCTAAGAAAAGGGCTCCAGCCCCGGTTCATTTCCATCAGAAAACGAAACCCACAGAGCTTCTTCTTCATTAGTTGCAATAAAATTGAGCAACATCAAGGTTGGGCGTGAAGCTCTTGAAATGTTCAACTATAATTTGGATATCATTTGTGCAGTTCAACTAAGATCAAGCGTGAAATGTATATCTTTGTTTGCACAAAAAAGGTGGATAGGAGGGTGACTAACAAGTGATGAAACATGCATCAAATGAAAAAAAGCTTGTTCCTTATCTGAATGGCAATCATACAAGGGCAGTAGCAATTTCTAGCAGCATTGCTAGATATTAATGTGGGCATTAGGATTAACTATGACAACCGCTAAATATGACATTACTTTAATGGTGCCATTGCTTCATTTTACCAGCAACATTACATTAACAAATTTCTGAGTCGGTATTTGGGCACGGGAGAGTAGGCGGACCAGAGACGATTGCATCTCTAATGAAAAGAAGCAACTTATCTTAATGGGAAATTTAGCGAGGACATGAAAAAAGTGCCATTGATTCATAATCTTTGGAGGCATTACATTGAAAACAACATTGGTTTAACGTGTCCTTACTTTTAACGGTCGATTGCTACATTTTACCGGTGGCATTACATAAGAGCTACTCGGGGCAACAAACATCGTAAGAGGATATCTGGGTTGGTCCCATTTTTGTTCGGTATATAGCCACCTTATCTTTGTGTGAGGCTAGCAAATCTAGTCTTTGGACTTACTCATTGACTTGTCCCCAGTCCCCACTTTCTTTCCTTTTTCAACCAATAGATCGGGTTTATATTGAGTTTGTACTGCGTTCCCTTTATTTCCCTATTAGACCTAGAGACCAGTTGGATAGCCAGGTCTGCTACTTTTCACCCCATTATTTCCTCTTTCGACCAAGTCCTAGATTCGGGTAACAAATCTTCCCCACCCCCACCCCTTTCTTCCTTGTTTGAACCAAGTAGTACTAGATTCGAGTGCATGAACTAGTTTTACCTCTTAACAGTAAAAAATTAGGTGGTTTTCGAACAGCCGATCGATCCTATCTACGAGGGGTCCTGAGAAATAGTAAAAGATACAAATGCAGCGACGTCAGGAGCTCAGGAAGTAGAGCAAGGCCGGCTTCGAAGGAAGTTATACCTGAGGGTCACCGGGATGTAGCTAGGTGGGCGGCGGGAGGCCGGATCTGCCCACAATACGGCAACGAGGAAGAAGGGGTGGGAGGCCCTCCCTCACCAGCGATGCTTGGGAGAGAAGGGCAAGGCACGCTGATCGGGATGCGCTGGCAGTGGGTAAGAGCCGTCACCGAGGACGACCGCGTGAATGTTGCACCTTCTCTCCTTCCCCGGCGGAGAGGATCCGGCTGGATCTATGACCAGCGGTGAGCAGAGAGAGAGTGTGTGGCCACCGCTGTCATGTTTAGATATGGGGAGGACGAGACAGTGTGAAGAGAGCAACACTAGCAAGCAAGCGCGGAGGCTCCTGCCTATATAGTGGAGTACTAGTTTTCTTTTGTCTACCGGAGCCGGCTTGACCTCGGCAATGACTGTCGAGAAGTCTTCATGCACGTGCCCCGGAGGCGCAGTTGTCGTCATTTTGATCTGAAGCACCGGATTATAACATATAACACGAAAAAATGCCACATGACAAGAAATCATAAGCTCACTGCCCAAAGGAGACAAGATGAATCCGACGGACAAACTAGACGAGGATCAAAGCTCAAATTAAAAATAAACTCGTAGAAAAGGGGCCCGTCGATAGATGTCCTAATTAACATAGCCGGCTTGACCTAGATGGCAGCCGAGTAGTCTTCGTGCATGTGCCCCCAATGACTAGCCCAACTCATTTGTCGCTGTTTAACCCTCGCAGTAATCCGAAGCACATGACACGTAATTTTGCGAGATGACAAGAAACCTTTTTTAGATTTCTCACCAGAACTACAGCCCTGTACAACACAGACTGCATGATATGTAGACGATAGCCAATCCAGCGTGTCTGCTGAGTCCGTCACATGCATGGACGAACTGATCTTCCGTGTCTTGCAGGGATCGTCCAGGTACCAACGTATGTACTCCTACAACACTTCTCTAGTAGTACTATCGCTCGTCTCTCTCTTCTATTAACTCATCCGACTTGCGGGGCCAGGGAGAGTGCCTATGGTCAGTTCTCAATTTCGGTCCCACATGTGTGTGCAAATGCAATATGACGCGCGTTCCATTCGGAGAGCGGCGTGCCAGACCGACCGACCGTCTGGGGTGCGACGCGAATGCGACAGGCGTGCTTTATACTCCATAGATGTGTACTGCCGTTTTCTTGAGGCTTTTCTCCATGGCGCAATCCATGGATACAAAATTAGTATACTTTACTATTTAAAAGTCAAGGGCGGGGCTTTTCCTGCGCGGTAGGCGGGCAGTTCCGGCTAGTCGGTTCGACAGAGACGCGAGAAGATGAGGGAGTAGGCTGCTGCAAACGTAGGGTTGTGTGATTTGACAGCGAGTTACTACGTGGGGCCCCGTGATTTGACTTGCCATTATCATTTTAACTGCGGCGCTACAACCAGCATGAGTCTCCCGATTCCTGACCACCTCCATACAGGTATCTCTCCCAATGCTCAACCATGTAGAGGCTGGCTCTTGCATGAGAGCCCACTCCTCCACTTTTTCCTTGCCTCTTTCCTCCACATATGCAAAAATGCCATGTAAAGCGGGCTTATAGCCCACTACTGTACTCCCTCCATTCCAAAATAGACGACCCAACTTTGTACCCTCCGTTCCAAAATAGATGACCCAACTTACTTGCTCCTACAGGTGCTAAGCTTGCCACATAGGCATAAAGTCTGATGTGGCAAGTTAATTAACAAAGAGAGAGACTAGTTTGGTGACCCAAGGAAGAAACGGTGCTAAGCGCATGTACCTAGGTGAAAAGACAATTTTGAGTCTATAGTTAATTAAATGAAGGAAACTTAGCAACAAAAAACTAAGCACCTATGCATTGGGGACTTGATTGCTAAGCCATTTAATGCCCTTAGCACCTCATCTAAGCACCATTTCATTGAAAGAGGTCACTCCTTGGCAAATGCAATAAATACTACGAGGAAAGAGATAGAGAGAAGTAAAAAATACTCTTATAGCCAACCTTATAGCTAACCTTGTTGTAGTACGAGTGACTAAGTGATGACTATGTAAGACATGCCAACATCAGACAGCCTAACGCACCGTGTTAAATCTCCAAGGGCGCGACTGCCTTGGCGAAAGCGACAGTCGTGGTAGTAGCGCAACCATGATCTTGGCTTTGGCGATGCTTGGATCTGAGATCGAACGGTCGCATTCTAAGTTGCTGAAAATTTGCAGAATAGCCCTCCAGGATAGGATATTCACCCATAGGTCTAGAATCACGCCATGCAACCATTCGATCTCAGTTCCAAGGGCTGTCGGAAGCCCATATCATGGGAGAATGGAAAGCTTCGTATCACCTGTAATTTTCCTGACGCTTGAAATGACATCAAAAGCCATTTAATTGGGCGTCGAGTAGACATGACATCTAATTGGGCCCCCGTAGCACTGTGCATGAATCCATTTATCCTACAGGCAAGCCACTACCCTGCCGTTCACACGCCCCACTCAGCATTTTTACAATCAAAAGACCGCTGGCAGTTTGCTCCTACTCGTCCCCGGACATCCTTTAACATTACAACAGTTCGCTCCTAGTTGTCCCGTCCTTTCACATTACAACAGTTTCACTAATCCTAACCCTCCTCCCAAATTCATGGCGTCCCAAACCTCCATGATCGGCGGTGACTACAAGGTTAGAACCATCACCGGCGATGAGTTCAACGTCATCTACACCAGTTCTTCCGCGACGGTGAAAGGATGCCTTGCTCGCTTCAGACGCATGTTCGAAAACTCAAATGATGAGTGGGTCGCTGGGCTAGATGTTGAGTACACCACAGTCCTGGGACAAGAGAAGGATCTAAAGGAGGAAGAGAAGAAGAAGCCCGCCGTGATCCAGGTTTGCGTGCATGACTTATGCTTGGTTTACCACATATGCCATGCCGACATTGAGTGCGAGGAATTTAAGAACTTCCTCAAGGGCGACCTAGTCAAATTCGTTACTATAGACTTTACGAACGACAAAAGAATCCTGGGTCGGATAGGCCTTGTTGTAGGCAACCCCTTCGACCTCCAGAAGAAACGGCTGCTGCCCTCCCGTGGCCAGCCTTCAATGCTGACCCTGGCAGGAGCCATGGTTCATCCTTCGTACGGTAAACTAGAGAAACCTCCGTACACGTTTCATCGTCATGCATGGCAGTGGAATGTACTAGATATAGACCACATCCAGTACGATACAATGGATGGCTACCTTTGTTTCAATATCTACAAGGGTTGGATGAAGAGCAAGAGCCAAGTCTGCGGTTCAAGCAAAGAAGTACCGGCCAAGAGGAAGAGGGACAAGGACGAAGTCGAGGACGTGGACAAGGACTCCGAGTAAGGTGGCAGTGTCGTTGCTCATGGTGGTTCTAATGCAGTGTCTACCGGATTAGTTGCATAGTTTAATCTCAGGTGTGCTTAATTTAATTTGAGGGGTGTGTTGTGCAGAGCCCCTAGCAGAACTATGTTATGTTTCTTCTCATTATATTTCGTGTTGGTGAGTTTCTGGTCATTTAATGTGCATAATTCAAATTTGAACTACAAGCACATGCTCCCGTGCACCAAAGTTGATTAAAAAATCACATGTATGTCCTTGGGTGCATTTCTAGGTCCCATGCAAGAAACGGGAATGAAATTCAAACATCTGGGCATCGTGGCTCGGCCGAGCACATTGAGAAGCTTGGTTTTAAAATTCTTGTAAATCCAAAACACGCCTGAAAATCATGAAACTTGGCATGGTGTCATGTCATGGTACTACCATGTTGTGGTAAAAAAATTGCAGAATAGGAACAAGTTTTGGTATAAGTTTCTTGCAAACCAGAGATTCTCTCAAGAAGGCTCGTGGTTCTGAGAGGGAACGTGTCACCTTTGTGTGCATAATTCAAATTTTAAATACAAGAACATGCTCCAATGCACCAAAGCTGGTTGAAAAATCACATGTGTGTCCTCGGGTAAATTTCTAGGTCCCATGCCAGAAATGGGAATGAAATTCAAACATCTGGGCGTCATGGCTCGGCTGGAAACATTGAGAAACTTGGTTTTTTAATTCCTGTAAATCCGAAACACGCATGAAAATCATGAAACTGGGCTTGGTGTCACGACATGGCACCAACATGCTGTGGTAATTTTGCTGTCCGATTTGCGGAGGCGCACACATTAACAATCAACAAAGTCATTTGGAACAAGTGTTGTCACGTTACAATCGAAAACACAAGTATTATTGAAACCGTGGGCGTTCTATTTACCATTTATGTGCCGCCATGCGTCCCTTTTTTTAATTAGCTAGGAGGCGCTGTGTAGGGTAGCTATTTGAGTACGGGAGGTGTGCGGTCAGACCCCTACGCGTGCTTATCGGAAGGAGAGCCCTTTGACCTCCATCTGCCGTCCACCTCTGTCCCAAGGTCTCCATTAATGGCGCCCGGGCCTCTGTTTAATGTCGTGGCAATGTCTCACTCGACTGAGATTTAAGAGAGAAAACAAAATCTAAAAAAAAATTGCACGGATCTTGATGTAAGATCTGACGGACCTATATAGCATCTAGTGCGACTTATAGCAAGACTGATGAATATATATAAGGATGACGAGAGTGGATAATAATTGTCTTACATAATTAGGAAGGTAATTAAAAAAGCCACATGCGGCTATGCCCGAAATACAAAAGGGCAAAAGAATAAGGAAGACGCATACAACGATCTGGCTCACTGATCTCTACTTTCTTTATGCGTTGCAGGTCGCAGAGACTCGTTCTCGCGGCGGGCGATGATCTCTTTCATCAGTTTCATGTCCTTAATACGCTGCTTGGTAGCATCCATGGATTCCTCCACTAGCCTGTTGCGCTTGATGCGGAGCATGGCATTCTCGTCCATAAGTTTCTTGATGAATACACTCGTCCTCTACAACAAGGCAGCGATCTCCTCCCCCTGCTTCGCCCTTCCGGCGATCTTCGTCCTCAGCAGGTCGCGCTCTCCCCGGAGCCTCGCATTGCCCTCCCTAGTTGCCGGATGACGCTGGTAGCCACGTCCTGCAACCTCGCCCAGCCAGAGATCTGATCCATCTAGCTATAGACCATCGCATGTATGCGCCTATAAGAGTCCTCGCCTGCTCGCGAGAAATTTTCCCGAGCCGCCCTTGTGCCAGGGACCTCCGTCTTTGCCGGTGGTGCGGCGGGACATCTCTGCTGCTTCCGCGGCGTGGCCGGACCAGTCTGCTACATCGACGGCGCGGCGGGACCTCCGTGTTGCTTCGGCGGCGCGGCGGGACCTCTGTGCTGCTACTGCTGCGCGGCTGGACATGTCGGCTGCTTTCGCGGCAAGGCGTGACATCTCACGTGCTTCCTCTTCCATGCTCGCCTCTCCCTGGTGGAAATCTCTCGACCCAGAACTCACGCTGGCCATGGCTTGATTGACTTGATTGTTTTTTGTGGATGAGGAGTTGAGGAGGAATGTGCAGTCATCTTAGCATAGTAGTATTTATAACCGAGTACTACTAATACGCTCCTAAGTGGGAAACCGTTTAGGTTGTGATCGGTGTGAACAGATTTGCAATTAAATATAGTGTGGTAGTAGTAGTAATTTGGAATGTGACGAGATGCGCTCAAAATTTATTGACGGTTCTAGTTTCGAAGTGTGGCACTATTCTCGGATGGCGTAACGTCGGCACGTTTTCTCGGCCGTGGTGTAGCATATGTCATGGTACTAGTTCTTTTTCTACTGTTGTGTACGTGCAAAAACTGGCACCGTCGGATACATATCTTATGCTTGGCATTCGACAGGAATAGCCTCGTGGCGAGCTATAGACTAGTCTTTTTTTAGACGCATTACACCTATCTCTCGGGACTTCTCGCATGCACCATCACTGCTCCCTAGGTCGATTCCACCCACATACACTTGTACTCTAAGAAGAGGTGCACGCACGAACTCATCCTCCCTCACACACGCATCTGTAGCTACGAATTGTAGTGTTCTCAACCATCCGATTGGCTCTATCATAGGTTTCACGTTGCTCCTTGGCCTTGAGATTGAGAAGTTTATAATGCGGGGGCTAAGATGGAGGCGCGAGGTTTTGGTTAATGTGCGGGCCGCACACGGCACCAACACGACACGAGCTTTGTCTTCCTGGTGCGCATGCAGTCGGATGAGTTGTCCAAGTATAGACACAACCAGGCCCTCGTTGGTATCCGCGCCTCGACTTTGGTTGGTCATAGTGGAGAGTAACATAAACTAGTTACTAGTCTATGTTACTAGTACCTTCACAGTGGGTAGTGTCATATAGTATATGCATAATTTGGCGACGAGTGCTCTCTATATGTACCACCTTTTTCCCTTTAATTTCATCTTGTTAGTTTTGCTCCATGGCGGAATCCATCGATACTACTACTGTACAAATGTATACATTTTTTCAAAGGCTAGAGGGCAGGGCAATGTAGCTTTGTCCTTTTCACGAGAGGCGAGGGCCTTTCTGATTTGACGGCTCATTACTATTGGAAGGCGGGGCCTTGTGATTTGACTGCTCATATAAATGTGCCAATGACCTGAGGAGGAGCAAAGAACCGTGCGTAATACTCAAGTTTTCCACTGAAGTAGTACTACAACGGAGGAGCACAAAACACGGTAGCCCAGTGCCATATGGCAATAAAAAATGATCTAATTTGCTAGTCATCTCATTGTTAGCATTGTTCTATTCATGCCTCGCAGAGAACGCGACACGTGTGGCGAAACACCCGAAGCAAAAGAAGAAACACAGGAGCAAAAGAAGAAGGAAGATTATCACCCCAAATGATCTAATTCGCCGCGGAGTCGTAACTGCTTCTTCATCGCCTCCACGGCCTCCATCTCCTTGCGCGTCTCCTCCGCCATCTTCTTCGTTCTGTCCATGACACGAGATTTCTCGTGCGAGCCTTCATCATCTGTTCCCACGGCGCATTCGTACCTTGACAGCGGTCGGGTCCTCGATCGGAGCTTCACCAACTCCTCTTTACATTTCCATGACGAGGGCCTGCAGCATATTCATCGAGGAACTACTACTCATGCAGCTTCTTCCGGTAGGCGTTCTTCTCCTTCAAAGCAGGTCGAGCTCGTGGCGTAGCTTCGCCTTGTCCTCCTGAAGTTGCGAGTTTTGCGGCCGCCTTCTTCTCCGAGGCAATGCTCTTCTTTAGTAGCATCACCAAGCGGCGGTCAACTCCCCACCTTATTGAGCTCAGCGGGCATGTCGTCGAGGCTCTCCTTCAGGAGCTCCACCAAGCCGTGGATGAACTCCTTCTGCTTATTGAGGTGCTTATTGAGCTGATCGGGCATGCCGTTGAGGGATAACGACTCCAGCACCGCCAGCTCGGCATGTTCGCCTCCGTGGCTAGGGCGCTCCTGGGAGCCATCGCCAGCCCATGAGAGATCTTTCGAGGTCTCTGCGTGGTGGCGAGCCCTCTCTTTTTTTCCGTAGCCTTGGTTGGCGCTCCCTTGTTACGAGTAATTCTCGACCTAGAGCTCTACGCACCGGACATGGCAAGGACGGACGAAGAATAAGCACTTATGAGGAGGAAAGGTAGAGTACTTTTCGGTTAGGTAGTTCCCCTTTTTATAACCTAAGTACTAGCACTAGTACTAATACCTGCATAGTGCGAACACGTTCAGGTTTGGTACATACTAGTAGGTGTGAGCAGGCTTGCACTTAATTGTAGCACTAGTACTTTCGAATGTGATGGGAACAAGGTAAAGATAAATTGATGGGTTTTGGTTTCGAGGCCCGAAACGGCTCTCGATGAGTTTAGTGGAACATAAATTTCAAGTAGACTACACTGCTCAGATGCGTAATATTATGTTAGTATCAAAAATTGGCACAAAATACGAAGGGGACCAATGGAACTACTACTAGCAACCCATGATTTAACTACTCGCATGCGCGCAGTGGAGTAGTAATGTCTTTCTTCCGCCCTCACGTCCACTCAATTTGCATGCGCTGTATTAATTGACCATCAATGAAGTGAAGGACTTTACGCACGTCAAATTATCACATGGGGTGGATCTTTGTACAAAAATGCGTCCGCCCGTGTACCCGCGTGTGCGTGCGAGGAATGAGTGTGTGTGTGGCGTGCGTGCACATCTTAACCGTGCATGTACCGCCCGGTGTGGCTCGGGGAGGACGAGTACATTCTTCTGGAACCAGCAGCACGTCACTGTGATCAATCCACACAAGGATGTCCCGACAACGCCTCCACATGTGCCACGTGGCTTCATGAACTGTAAGAGAGACACTGTGTAGCGTGCCATTATGTTTTGCACATACTCGAAGTACTAGTAAGGTACACGTGCATTGCACGTGTTAGATTTTGCAACCAAATTATGAATAAATACCACACTATAGCATGTAAGCTCTGAGTCATATATGCCTGATGTAGACCTTCGTTTAATTATTATAGTTCATCTCATTCAAAATCAATTAGTTTTTACAAAAAAGCTAGGGCCTATTTGATTCGTAGGATTTCCAAAACGCGGGAATAGGAAAAACATGGGATTAGAGTGGAATGTCGTCTTGAATCCTACATGATTGTATGAGTGTTTGATTGTGCATAGAAAAAACGCAGAATTCTTTCAAAGAGGTTTGAGTGGATGGGATGTTTCCTATGAAATCTAGTGCAAATGAATCATATGGAAAAATTCCTATGGTTTACAATCCTCTGAATCAAACAACCAAGATAGGAAAAAATCCTAAGGATTAGAATCCTCCAAAATTCCTTTGAGAATCCTTTGAATCAAAGAAGCCCTTAATCTATTTTATGATTCATGGAATTGTGTGTTGTAAAGCATAAAGTAAAAACAAATAATGGCAATTCAACAAGAAAAAAAGTTTGGGCAGTTATGATACGGAAGTTTCTAGAACAAAGGAGAACCATTGTTGTTTTGAGATTTGTGCATTATGCTTAAGTTCAACCATGGAGTCTGCTAGATTGTACATGTGGCAAAATCCGGTGGGGGCTAGAAGATGGTGCGAGGGGCCGAGTGGAGGGAGACTATGAAGGAGTGCACAAGCTGCGAGATCGATATTTAGAGAGAGGCGAGAACGTGTCTTTGTTGCCTTGTGATGGCGGAGCCATGAAAAATGTCCCATGAGCTAGGGGGCCAAGCATTGCTAATCCTTTACGAGGAGGGCCAATTCATCAACTTAAACCATTTTTACCAGCGACTGTTTAATGATCACATTCATATTAGCCTCAATATATAGTGATGTTAGGGGGGGGCAGGGCCCTTGCTGCCCCATGTCTTTGCCATTGTGCGCGCGTCTGAGAGATGAAGCGGAAGGCATGGATGATGAGAGGGGGGCATTGGATATATAATTAATGTGGGTGTATTAGCTATATATGTAATCCTATATAGAGAGGTATAGATTGATCGATGTGGACGTGGGAAAGAGGGTGAGACCTCACTAGATATATAGATTGATCGGTTTATGTGGAAAACTATGAAAGACCTAGCTATATACGCACACACATAGAGGAACCTTGATCGTTGCGCATGCACGTGAGAGATAAAAAATGCCTGATATGATGGAGAGCGGGATGTGTGTGTGTGTGTGTGTATGCATTCATGGGAGACCGACCTGAAGAAAAAGATTTCATGTGTGCGATGGATAATGCCAACTGGTAGTGTGTGTGCATGCATGCACGAGAGAAAGTTAGTGGTACAATTATAAAGAGAAGACCAATGTGTGGGTGTAAAAGACTATGTGATGTCATAATCAATGTAAAGTTGAATTCAAATATTTGAATAAGAGCATGATGTTTGAAACCCATGCATGCATGAATATAACGGAGATCTGCGTGGTGTGGTTTGGAAACGAGCATGTTGTAATGTATACACATTGAACAAGGTCGTTGGTTTGAATTTGAGATACCGATGGCAGACATCGTTTGGCCACATTGCATCCGTGCATGGACACACTATTCTAATTGGAGATGATGGGTGGCTTTCGCATCACATATCTATATCTCTACCCCTCTATATATATATATTATATTTTATATTTTTACATAGTGTGCAGATAACTTTAACTTTGAAAAATGGTAGTTGGATGAGGCCAATCCGATGGTGCGGAGCTGGCAAATTTGAGCACTACTAGCCATTGGACATCATCTAGATTCCACCAGATTTTGCCACATGTACAATCTAGAAGACTCTATGGTTGAACTTAAGCATAATGCACAAACCTCAAAACACAAGCACTTCTTCTTTGTTCTAGAATCTTCCGTATCAGAATTGCCCAAATGTTTTTCTACATGATTTGTTTTTACTTTATGCCTTACAACGCACAATTCCATGAATCTTAAAATAGATTAGCTTTCTTATAAAAACTAGATGATTTTGAATGAAATGAACTGTAAGAATTAAATGAACATCTACATCATGCATATATGACTCAAAGCCTACATGCTATAATGTGGTATTTATTCATAATTTGGTTGCCAAATCTCATGCATGCAATGCACGTGTACCTTACTAGTCTAAATGGTGTCTGTGTGTGTGTTGTGCGTGTTAAACACATTGTACGTAGTATATCATACTAGTCTAAATTGTCTTTTTTTGGTACTTGTTAAGCTTGTTCTCCCGAAATTTCAAGCCACGCCTTGTTATGCCGAAATTTCAAGCTAGCGTCTCATCTCTGTCGTCTTCTTGAAACTCCCGCCTCTTCAACCCAGCGCCTTGTGACCCCGAAATATTTAAGATAAATCTTTGTCTTGTTGTGCTCAAACAACTCCCTCCATCTCAACCCAGCCTTGCTATTCCAAAATTACAGCAGCGAAAACTCCCACCTCGTGTGAAATCCCGACCACCTTGAAATGCCTGTGATACCCCTGAACCGAAAGAACCGCCTCAAATCGGTGGGGGTACTTTCATAACTTACCCCACATTTCGGACAAGCACGTCCCTAAGCCATGGTTCCCACTCCCATCCCATCCGCCCACCAATTCGTACACCGAGGCTGCAAAAACCCGCAAAGCCCCACACCCTCCTCCGTCCGCCACCCAGCCGGAGCCTCTTCCCCGACGACTTCGTTCGCAGCAACACCTCGACGTCCCTCATCCACCGTACCGGATGAGGATCCGTCATCGATCTGGTCATCCCGCCGGTTCAGCCACCCTGTCCTCCACCTCCAAGGAGCTGCCCCGTCGTTCCCCTCGTCTTTGGCGCCACCTCCATTTACACACCGCCGTCTTCACCTGCACCACCGGAAGAGCACATCATCACCGTTTCCTCGGATGAAGCTGCGGCCTAATCGGCGCCACCAAAGAGGTTGTACACTAATCGCCGCATTTTCTTCTTGATTCGATCTCACGATGCTCCCGGCGCTCGGTCCCGAAACCGACACGGGCGCTCCATCCACGCGGCGCGTTGCAGCCACTTCCTCCACGGCGTCGCTCCCTCGGCGGCGACATCCACATCAGTAGGAGCTACTGCTGCTTTAGCTCTCGCTCGCGCTGCTGCTCTGCTCTTGCTCTCGGTCCCCTGCCTGGTCTGCTCTTGCTCTTGGTATTACTCGCGTTGTTGCTCTTGCTCTTGCTCTTGCTTGAGATGCTGCTTCGATTTAGCAACACTTCAGTCGACTGAATCGACTTTTGGGTCAGTTGATTTTCAGGGGGTGGGGGGTGTAACACCCCAAAAATTTAACCAGGTTTTGTTTATTAAAATCTTTGCCAGGAGTTTAAAAATTTTACTTTCTGGATTTTCTTTTGATTTCAGAACCTCTCTTTTCTTTGATATTGTGGAGTTTTCACCCCAAGTGAAAACTTTTCAAAAATATTGTTGGACTTTTATACCCTCTCAAGAAACATTTATTTTATCAGTGGAAATTATTTATATGATTATTTTCCCTGAGCTTTATTCTTTTAAAAATGGTTTTTCATAAGTTTTGGGTTCCAATTGCACTACAACCCTTTGATAAATTTATTTAAAAATCCACCAAAATTTGGGGATGACATATGAGGTCCCTAAATAACTTTTATGCAAAAAGATCTTTTAGCATTTGGAGAATTTGAGCTCTACACCAAGTTTTCAAATCTGGTCCAGATTGCACTTTTGCACTACAACCTATTTAAATATTCTTTTAAAACTTCCACCAAAATTAGGGGATGTCAGTAGGAGTATATTATTCAACTTTATGCAAAAACTCATTAGTGTTCTTTGAAAAATTTGACCAAAACCTCCTCTTTTGCTCTCTGGTCCAGTGAGGTGTTTCCTGATGTAACCATATTTTAACTTGCCCTTTTGCCCATGACTCTTTTTCCTACTTATAGACCACCCTGCAAAATCCTTAAGCCCATGAGAGTGGACCCATTGGAGTATGTTTGCTCCATGAAATGATGCCCTTTTCTTTCTGTCCAGAATTGGTTTCCTCAATAACTTGCACTAACAAGTTTCTGTTTTTGCCAAACTAACCTTACCACCTTCTTTAGCATCTAAAGAGACTATGATCTGGAGTTTTTGGCCACCCCAAGAGATGCCTAGATGCCCATGACATTCTGTCGAGCACTTTGTGTGCATGGCCAGATTTGGCATGATTTTTAGTTGGCATTGTGAGCTTGATCGTCTGACCTAACTAACTTGTCCACTAAGCTCCTAGCTAACCCTAACCCACGCATGTTAACTACCAGCATCATCCGAGCTCTCTAACATGCGCTGGCATTTTGACGAACACCTGACGTGCGTGCGCTGGGCGCACCTAGAGCGCGCGTTTTGCACGTGCGTGCGCACGGGTCGCCGCGTCTGGCCCCTGGCCTTTGCTCACCTGCAGAGCCACGCCCGTCCTCATCCACTCACCAGCACCCTCCAGGCCGCCCCTGGAGCTCCACAGCGCCGCCGTCAGGTCGGCCATGGAAGCAAGCGGGCGGCCGCAGCAGCCCCTGCCATGGACGGCGCCGCCCGAGCCACACGCGTGCGCCAGCTGCCCTCTGGAGCAGTCCGAGCTCATCCACAATCTCGTATGCAAGCGGTCTTCACCGCCACGTCCCCCTGCAGCAACAGAACGGCGGTTCGCCGTCGAGCTTATCCACGGCAGCCGCGGAGCCGACCCTGGCCGCCTATAATAGGACCCCCGAGCTCAACCGAGTCCTCAGGCAACCTCAGGCCACTCCTCCAGAGCCCCTATGGCCAGCCATTGACGGCGGGAAGCCTTCTTCCTCGTCTTCGGCCGATTCGGCCGCCGCCGCCCTCCAGTCCCGTCCGTCGCAAACAGAGTCTCCCCCACCCTTCCAGCACCACCATTCGACTCCCCATGGCCTTGCGGAGCCGCCCAACCTCTCAAACTCGCTCGAGAACCACCGTAGCACGAACCCCCAATTCTCCCGAAGCCACCGTCCGCCGCAAAGCTCGCCACCAGCGACTCCCTTCACCCCCGCCAGCCGTCCGACCACCGGGAGGACCGCCCTGGACTGGCGGATCCATCCCCACCCTCAGAACCCCGCGGGGAAATGCCGTTTGTCGACGGCGATCGCCGGAGTCCCGCCTTAGCTCAGGCAGAGGAAAAGGAGGGAGAGGCGACTGGTCAAACCTGACCAGTGGGCCCCATGGACCCACTGTCAGTGACCCACGCGCCATTCCACGCTGGATAAGTGAAAGCGTGAAGTCTCGAGTACGCTCCCCCCTGAACCGTTTTTCTTTTTTTTCAGTTTCTTTTATTTATTTATTTTTAAAAAACAGAATTTGACTCAAACTTTGACCGGCTATAACTTTTTAAATATAACTCCAAATGAGTTGATTCTTTTTCCTAACTCCCTCAAATTTTGTCTAGTTTATTTTCATGTTTATTTGAAAAAAATTAGACAACTTTTTTGTACTGTTTTGAAACTATGGGTTAATTCGAATATTTCCAAAAATAGGATTTTGAAGAAGAAGAAAACTTTCAAAAGTTTTGGGATGCACCCTGCCTCGCCACAACTTGAAGGCAAGCATTCTGAACCCTGGCAAAATATTGTCGTGTGTTGTTTGATAAGTTACAACACCCATCGTTTCGAAGTTTTCGTTATTTTATGAGATGATATGAACATGCTCATAAGTGCATATTGATGATTCCGTGCTGTTGGAATTTGATTCCTTGTGATAGTAATCACAATCGGATGCCTCTCATGCATACCGGAAGGAATCCGGGAAAGCCTCTGTCTTGGGTAGACACGGGTTTGTCTCTAGTCCTTCGTTGGGACGGTTGTTTCCGGTATGGCATGATGAGGCGTGACGAGTGGTGATTCTGTTTGTTGGTTGAAATATATTTCTTATGCTAATCTTGCAGGGAATACTTAAACCTCCTGAGTGTTGGAAATATGCCCTAGAGGCAATAATAAAATGGTTATTATTATATTTCCTTGTTCATGATAATTGTCTATTGTTCATGCTATAATTGTATTAACTGGAAACCGTAATACATGTGTGAATACATAGACCACAACATGTCCCTAGTGAGCATCTAGTTGACTAGCTCGTTGATCAATAGATGGTTATGGTTTCCTGGCCATGGATATAGGATGTCATTGATAACGGGATCACATCATTAGGAGAATGATGTGATGGACAAGACCCAATCCTAAGCATAGCACAAGATCGTATAGTTCGTTTGCTAAGAGCTTTTCTAATGTCAAGTATCATTTCCTTATACCATGAGATTGTGCAACTCCCGGATACCGTAGGAATGCTTTGGGTGTACCAAAGCGTCCTGGCAATCGGGTGGCTATAAAGGTGCACTACAGGTATCTCCGAAAGTGTCTGTTGGGTTGGCACGAATCGAGATTGGGATTTGTCACTCCGTATGACGGAGAGGTATCTCTGGGCCCACTCGGTAACACATCATCATAATGAGCTCAATGTGACTAAGTAGTTAGTCACAGGATCATGCATTACGGAACGAGTAAAGTGACTTGCCGATGCTTGAGATTGAACGAGTTATTGGGATACCGACGATCGAATCTCGGGCAAGTAACATACCGATAGACAAAGGGAATTGAATACGTGATTGATTGAATCCCCGACATCGTGGTTCATCCGATGAGATCATCGTGGAACATGTGGGAGCCAATATGGGTATCCAGATATCGCTATTGGTTATTGGCCGGAGAGGTGTCTCGGTGATGTCTGCATGGTTCCCGAACCCGTAGGGTCTACACACTTAAGGTTCGGTGACGCTAGAGTTGTTATGGGAAATAGTATGTGGTTACCGAAGGTAGTCCGGAGTCCTGGATGAGATCCCGGATGTCAGGAGGAGTTCAGGAATGGTCCGGCGGTGAAGATTGATATATTGGACGAAGGGTATTGGAGTCCGGAAGTGTTCTTGGGGTACCAGGCTATGGCCAGCAATGACCGAAAGGTGTTTCGGGAGCCCTGGCAAGTGTTGGAGGGCTTCATGGGCCAAAGGGGAAGGGGAAAACCAGCCCAAAGGGGTGGTGCGCCCCCCCCCACACCATTTCCCACGTTACTTGGGGAGGTGGGGCGCCTCCACCTGGCTTGGGAGGCAAGCCTCCACCTGCTTGGCTTGGGGGGCAAGTCTCCCTAGGATTTTCCCTAGGGAGATCCAATCTGCTTGGCCGCCGCCCCCTAGGGGAAACCCTAGGGCGCCTCCCCCTCTCCCCTTGCCCCTATATATAGTGGAGGGGTGGGAGGGCAGCTGCACCTCTTCCCTGGCGAAGCCCTCCCTCCTCCAACACCTCCTCCTCCGTAGTGCTTGTCGAAGCCCTGCCGGAGAACCACGAGCTCCATCGCCACCATGCCGTCGTGCTGCTGGAGTTTTCCCTCAACTTCTCCTCTCCCCTTGCTGGATCAAGAAGGAGGAAACATCCCCGGGCTGTACGTGTGTTGAGCAGCGGGCGCCGTCCGTTCGGCTAGATCGGATCTTTCGCGATTTGAATCGCCGCGAGTACGACTCCATCAATCGCGTTCATGTAACGCTTCCGCTTAGCGATCTTCAAGGGTATGGAGATGCAATCCTTCTCTCTTGTTGCTAGTATCTCCTAGATTGATCTTGGTGACATGTAGCAAAATTTTGAATTATTGCTACGTTCCCCAACAGTGGCATCATGAGCTAGGTCTATGCGTAGATTCTATGCACGAGTAGAACACAAAGTAGTTGTGGGCGATGATTTGTTCAATTTGCTTGCCGCTACTAGTCTTATCTTGATTCGGTGGCATTGTGGGATGAAGCGGCCCGGACCAACCTTACACGTACTCTTACGTGAGACAGGTTCCACCGACTGACTGTTGGGGAACGTAGCAGAAATTCAAAATTTTCTACGCATCACCAAGATCAGACTATGGAGATTCTAGCAACAAGAGGGAAGGAGAGTGCATCTACATACCCTTGTAGATCTCTAAGCGGAAGCGTTCATGAGAACGGGGTTGAAGGAGTCGTACTCGTCGTGATCCAAATCACCGGAGATCCTAGTGCCGAACGGACGGCACCTCCGCGTTCAACACACGTACAGCCTGGTGACGTCTCCCACGCCTTGATCCAGCAAGGAGAGAGGGAGAGGTTGAGGAAGAAACCATCCAGAAGCAGCACAACGGCGTGGTGGTGATGGAGGAGCATGGCAATCCTGCAGGGCTTCGCCAAGCACCGCGGGAGAGGAGGAGTACTTGGGAGAGGGGGAGGGCTGCGCCAGGACTTGTGGTCCGGCTGCCCTCCCACCCCTACACTATTTATAGGTGGGGGGAAGAGGAGGCCGGCCCCCTTAGATCCCATCTAGGGTTGGGGCGGCGTACAAGGGGGGAGGAGTGCCTCCCAAGTCAAGTGGAGGCCTCCCCCTTTAGGGTTTTCCCCTTCCCATGCGCATGGGCCTTGGGGGGGCTGGTGCCCCTGACCCATTAAGGCTAGGGCGCCCCCTACAGCCCATGCTACTGTATTGGACGTGGTGGAACAATTTCCGGACCTCCGGACCCCTCCGGAATCCTCCGGAACCTTCTGGAAGCTTCCCGGTACAATACCGAAAAAACCCGAACTTTTTCCGGAACCCGAACAACAACTTTCCATATATAAATCTTTACCTCCGGACCATTCCGGAACTCCTCGTGACGTCCGGGATCTCATCCGGGACTCCGAACAACATTCGGTAACCACATACAAACTTCCTTTATAACCCTAAGCGTCGCCAGACCTTAAGTGTGTAGACCCTACGGGTTCGGGAACCATGCAGACATGACCGAGGCGTTCTCCGATCAATAACCAACAGCGGGATCTGGATACCCATGTTGGCTCCCACATGTTCGCGATGATCTCATCGGATGAACCACGATGTCAAGGACTCAATCAATCCGTATACAATTCCCTTTGTCTAGCGGTATTGTACTTGCCGAGATTCGATCGTCGGTATACCGATACCTTGTTCAATCTCGTTACGGCAAGTCTCTTTACTCGTTCCGTAACACATCATCCCGTGATCAACCCCTTGGTCACATTGTGCACATTATGATGATGTCCTACCGAGTGGGCGGAGATACCTCTCCGTTTACGGAGTGACAAATCCAGTCTCGATTCGTGCCAACCCAACAGACACTTTCGGAGATACCGTAGTGCACCTTTATAGCCACCCAGCTTGTGGACGTTTGGTACACCCAAAGCATTCCTACAAGATCCGGGAGTTGCACAATCTCATGGTCTAAGGAAATGATACTTGACATTAGAAAAGCTTTAGCATACTGAACTACGATCTTTGTGCTAGGCTTAGGATTGGGTCTTGTCCATCACATCATTCTCCTAATGATGTGATCCCGTTATCAATGACATCCAATGTCCATGGTCAGGAAACCGTAACCATCTATTGATCAACGAGCTAGTCAACTAGAGGCTTACTAGGGACATGGTGTTGTCTATGTACCCACACATGTATCGAGTTTCCTATCAATACAATTATAGCATGGATAATAAACGATTATCGTGAACAAGGAAATATAATAATAACTAATTTATTATTGCCTCTAGGGCATATTTCCAACAGTCTCCCACTTGCACTAGAGTCAATAATCTAGTTCACATCGCCATGTGATCAACAGTGATAGGTCACATCGCCATGTGACCAACATCCAAAGAGTTTACTAGAATCAATAATCTAGTTCACATCACTATGTGATTAACACTCAATGAGTTACGGGTTTGATCATGTTTATGCTTGTGAGAGAGGTTGTAGTCAGCAGTGCGCAATATTCAGATCCCTATGTATTTACGCAAAACTTTATGTCATATCATAGATGTTGCTACCACGTTCCACTTGGAGCTATTCCAAATTGTTGCTCCATTATACGTATCCGATATCTCTACTCGAGCTATCCGGATAGGTGTTAAGCTTGCATCGACGCAACTCTTTACGTCGAACTCTTTATCACCTCCATAACCGAAACATATCCTTATTCCTCTAAGGATAATTTTGACCGCTATCGATGATCCACTCCTTGATCACCTTTGTACCCTCTTGCGGACATGTGGCAAGGCACACATCAGTGCGGTACTTAGCATAGCATCTTGTAGAGCCTATGTCTAAAGCATAGGGGCGACCTTAAATCCTTTCTCTCTTTTACTGCCGTGGTCGAGCTTTAAGTCTTAACTTCATACCTTACATCTCGAGGCAAGAACTCCTTCTTTGGCCCGATCCATCTTGAACACCTTCAAGATCATGTCAAAGTATATGCTCATTTGAAAGTACCATTAAGCGTTTTGATCTATCCTTATAGATCTTGATGCTCAATGTTCAAGTAAGCTTAATCCAGGTTTTCTATTTGAAAAACACCTTTCAAATAACCCTATATGCTTTCTAGAAATTCTACATCATTTACGATCATCAATATGTAAACAACAAATACTCATCAGAAAATCTATAGTGCTCCCACTCACTTCTTTGGAAATACAAGTTTCTCATAAACTTTGTATAAACCCAAAATCTTTGATCATCTCATCAAAGCGCACATTCAAACTCCGAGATGCTTACTCCAGTCCTTAGAAGTATCGCTGGAGCCAGCATACCTTTTAGCATCCTTAGGATCGACAAAAACTTTCTGATTGTATCACATACAACCTTTCCTTACGAAGACTGGTAAGGAAACTCGTTTTGACATCCATCTGCCAGATTTCATAAATGCAGCTAATGCTAAGATGATACCGACGGACTTAAGCATCGCTACGGATGAGAAAATCTCATCGTAGTCAACTCCTTGAACTTGTGAAAAAACTCTTCGCCACAAGTCGAGCTTCATAGACGGTGACATTACCGTCCACGTCCGTCTTCTTCTTAAAGATCCATTTATTTCAATGGCTTGCCGATCATCGGGCAAGTCCACCAAAGTCCATGCTTTGTTATGATACATGGATCCTATCTCGGATTTTATGGCTTCTAACCATTTGTAGGAATTTGGGCCCACCATCGCTTCTCCATAGCTCGTAGGTTCATTGTTGTCTAGCAACATGACCTTCAGGACAGGATCACCGTACCACTCACGAAGCGATGCGCATCCTTGTCACCCTCACGAGTACGATAGTGACTTGATCCGAAACTTCATGATCACTATCATAAGCTTCGACTTCAATTGGTGTAGGTGCCACAGGAACAACTTCCTGTGCCCTTGCTACACACTTGTTGAAGTGACGGTTCAATAACCTCATCAAGTCTCCACCATCCTCCCACTCAACTTTCCGAGACAAACTTTTTCTCGAGAAAGGACCCGATTCAAGAAACAATCCCTATTGCTTTCGGATCTGAATTAGGAGGTATACCCAACTGTTTTGGGTGTCCTATGCAGATGCATTTTATCCGCTTTGGGTTCGAGCTTATCAACCTGAAACTTTTTCACATAAGCGTCGCAGCCCCAAACTTTCAAGAAAGCGACAACTTAGGTTTCTCCAAAGCGGTGTCGTCTCAAGCGGAATTACGTGGTGCCCCATTAAAGTGAGTGCGGTTGTCTCTAATGCCTAACCCATGAACGATAGTGGTAATTCGATAAGAGATATCATGATACGCACCATATCCAATAGAGTGCAACTATGATGTTCGGACACACCATCACACTATGGTATTCCAGGTGGTATTAATTGTGAAACAATTTGCACAATGTCTTAATTGTGTGCCAAAACTCGTAACTCAGATATTCATCTCTATGATCATATCATAGACATTCTATCCTCTTGTCACGAAGATCTTAAACTTCACTCTGAAAATACTTGAACCATTCAATAATTCAGACTTGTGTTTCATCAAGTAAATATACTCAACATCTACTCGAATCATCTGTGAAGTAAGAACATAACGATATTCACTTTGCATGCCTCGGCACTCATTGGACTGCACACATCAAAATGTGTTACTTCCAACAAGTTGCTATCTAGTTCCATCTTCTTTGAAACCGAGGCTTTTCAGTCATCTTGTCCATGTGGTATGATTTGCATATCTCAAGTGATTCAAAATCAAGTGAGTCTAAAGCGATCCATCTGCATGGAGTTTCTTCATGCGTATGCACCAATAGACATGGTTCGCATGTCTCAAACTTTTCAAAAAGCGAGTGAGTCCAAAGATCCATCAACATGGAGCTTCTTCATGCGTTTATACCAATATGACTTACATGGCGATTGCCACAAGTAAGTGGTACTATCATTACTATCTTATATCTTTTGGCATGAAAATGTGTATCACTATGATCGAGATTCAATAAACCATTCCTTTAGGTGCAAGACCATTGAAGGTGTTATTCAAATAAATAGAGTAACCATTATTCTCCTTAAATGAATAACCGTATTGCGATAGACATAATCCAATCATGTCTATGCTCAGCATAAACACCAAATGACAATTATTCAGGTTTAATACTAATCTTGATGGTAGAGGGAGGCGTGCGATGTTTGATCACATCAAACTTGGAAACACTTCAACACATATCGTCGACTCCCCTTTAGCTAGTCTCCGTTTATTCCGTAGCTCTTTTATTTCGAGTTACTAACACTTAGCAACCGAACCGGTATCTTAATACCCTGGTGCTACTAGGAGTACTAGTAAAGTACACATTAACATAATGTATATCCAATATACTTCTATCGACCTTGCCAGCCTTCTCATCTACCAAGTATCTAGGGTAATGCTGCTCCGGTGGTTGTTCCCCTTATTACAGAAGCACTTAGTCTCGGGTTTGGGTTCAACCTTGGGTTTCTTCACTAGAGCGGCAACTGATTTGCCGTTTCATGAAGTATCCCTTCTTGCCCGTGCCCTTCTTGAAACTAGTGGTTTCACCAACCATCAACAATTGATGCTCCTTCTTGATTTCTACTTTCGCGGTGTCAAACATCACGAATACCTCAAGGATCATCATATCTATCCCTGATATGTTATAGTTCATCACGAAGCTCTAGCAGCTTGGTGGCAATGACTTTGGAGAAACATCACTATCTCATCTGGAAGATCAACTCCCACTCGATTCAAGTGATTGTTGTACACGGACAATCTGAGCACAAGATCAACGATTGAGCTTTTCTCCACGAGTTTGCGAGGCTAAGAAAATCGTCGGAGGTCTTATACCTCTTGGCGTGGGCACGAGCCTGAAATCCCAATTTCAGCCCTCGAAACATCTCATATGTTCCGCGACGTTTTGAAAAACGTCTTTGGTGCCTCAACTCTAAACCGTTTAACTGAACTATCACGTAGTTATCAAAACGTGTATGTCCGATGTTCGCAACATCCACAGACGATGATTGTGGTTCAGCTCACTAAGCGGTGCATTAGGGACATAAGCTTTCTACTGTCCGCATAATCGCTACTGTCATCTTTCAACTATATTTTCTCTAGGAACATATCTAAACAGTGGAACTAAAGCGCAAGCTTACGACATAATTTGCAAAAGGTCTTTTGACTATGTTCAGGATAATTAAGTTCATCTTATGAACTCCCACTCAGATAGACATCCCTCTAGTCATCTAAGTGAGTACATGATCCGAGTCAACTAGGCCGTGTCCGATCATCACGTGAGACGGACTAGTCATCATCGGTGAACATCTTCATGTTGATCGTATCTACTATACGACTCATGCTCGACCTTTCGGTCTACGTGTTCCGAGGCCATGTCGATTACATGCTAGGCTCGTCAAGTTAACCCTAAGTGTTTCGCATGTGTAAATCTGTCTTACACCCGTTGTATGTGAGCGTAAGAATCCATCACACCCGATCATCACGTGGTGCTTAGAAGCGACAAACTTTAGCAACGGTGCACGCTTAGGGGAGAACACTTCTTGAAATTGTTGTAAGGATCATCTTATTTACTACCGTCGTTCTAAGTAAACAAGATGCATAAACATAATAAACATCACATGCAATTATATATAGTAGTGACATGATATGGCCAATATCATATAGCTCCATTGATCTCCATCGTCGGGGCTCCATGATTATCATCGTCACCGGCATGACACCATGATCTCCATCATCATGATCTCCATCATCGTTTCTTCATGAAGTTGTCTCGCCAACTATTACTTCTACTACTATGGCTACCGGTTAGCAATAAAGTAAAGTAATTACATGGCGTTATTTAATGACACGCAGGTCATACGATGAAATAAAGACAACTCCTATGGCTCCTGCCGATTGTCATACTCATCGACATGCAAGTCGTGAATCCTATTACAAGAACATGATCAATCTCATACATCACATATCATTCATCACATTCTTCTTGGCCATATCACATCACATACCATACCCTGCAAAAACAAGTTAGACATCCTCTAATTGTTGTTTGCATGTTTCTGATGGCTGCTATGGGTTTCTAGCAAGAACGTTTCTTACCTACGCATAAAACCACAACGTGATATGCCAATTGCTATTTACCCTTCATAAGGACCCTTTTCATCGAATCCGTTCCGACTAAAGTGGGAGGCGGCACCCGCTAGCCACCTTATGCACCAAGTGCATGTCGATTCGGTGGAACCTGTCTCACGTAAAATGCGTGTAAGGTCGGTCCGGGCAGCTTCATCCCACAATACCGTCGAAACAAGATTGGACTAGTAGCAGTAAGCATATTGAACAAAATCAACGCCCACAACTACTTTGTGTTCTACTGCGTGCAAAGAATCTACCCAATAGACCTAGCTCATGATGCCCTTTGTTGGGGGCGTGGCAGAAATTCAAAATTTTCCTCGTGTCACCAAGATCAATCTATGGAGATTCTAGCAACAAGAGGGAAGGAGAGTGCATCTACATACCCTTGTAGATCGCTAAGCGGAAGCGTTCATGAGAAGCAGGGGTTGAAGGAGTCGTGCTCGTCGTGATCCAAATCACCGGAGATCCTAGTGCCGAGCAGACGGCACCTCCGCGTTCAACACATGTACAGCCGGTGGCGTCTCACGCCTTGATCCAGCAAGGAGAGAGGGAGAGGTTGAGGAAGACACCATCCAGCAGTAGCACAACGGCGTGGTGGTGATGGAGGCGTGGCAATCCTGCAGGCTTCGCCAAGCACCGCGGGAGAGGAGGAGTACTTGGGAGAGGGAGGGCTGCGCCGAGAACTTGTGGTCCGGCTGCCTCCCACCCTCCACTATTTATAGGTGGGGGAAGAGGAGGCCGGCCCCTTAGATCCCATCTAGGGTTGGGCGGCGGCCAAGGGAGGAGTGCCTCCCAAGTCAAGTGGAGGCCTCCCCTTTTAGGGTTTTCCCCTTCCGATGCGCATGGGCCTTGGGGGGCTGGTGCACCTGGCATATTAAGGCTAGGGCGCCCCCTACAGCCCATGCTACTGTATTGGACGTGGTGGAACAATTTCCGGACCTCCGGACCCCTCCGGAATCCTCCGGAACCTTCTGGAAGCTTCCCGGCACAATACCGAAAAAACCCGAACTTTTCCCGGAACCCGAACAACAACTTTCCATATATAAATCTTTACCTCCGGACCATTCCGGAACTCCTCGTGACGTCCGGGATCTCATCGGGACTCCGAACAACATTCGGTAACCACATACAAACTTCCTTTATAACCCTAAGCGTCGCCAGACCTTAAGTGTAGACCCTACGGGTTCGGGAACCATCTGAACATGACCGAGGCGTTCTCCGATCAATAACCAACAGCGGGATCTGGATACCCATGTTGGCTCCCACATGTTCGCGATGATCTCATCGGATGAACCACGATGTCAAGGACTCAATCAATCCCGTATACAATTCCCTTTGTCTAGCGGTATTGTACTTGCCGAGATTCGATCGTCGGTATACCGATACCTTGTTCAATCTCGTTACCGGCAAGTCTCTTTACTCGTTCCGTAACACATCATCCCGTGATCAACCCCTTGGTCACATTGTGCACATTATGATGATGTCCTACCGAGTGGGCCCAGAGATACCTCTCCGTTTACGGAGTGACAAATCCAGTCTCGATTCGTACAACCCAGCAGACACTTTCGGAGATACACAGTAGTGCACCTTTATAGCCACCCGATTCGTTGTGGCGTTTGGTACACCCAAAGCATTCCTACGGTATCCGGGAGTTGCACAATCTCATGGTCTAAGGAAATGATACTTGACATTAGAAAAGCTTTAGCATACGAACTACGATCTTTGTGCTAGGCTTAGGATTGGGTCTTGTCCATCACATCATTCTCCTAATGATGTGATCCCGTTATCAATGACATCCAATGTCCATGGTCAGGAAACCGTAACCATCTATTGATCAACGAGCTAGTCAACTAGAGGCTTACTAGGGACATGGTGTTGTCTATGTACCCACACATGTATCTGAGTTTCCTATCAATACAATTATAGCATGGATAATAAACGATTATCGTGAACAAGGAAATATAATAATAACTAATTTATTATTGCCTCTAGGGCATATTTCCAACACTGACATGCACTTGATGCATAAGGTGGCTAGCGGGTGTCTGTCTCTTCTAACGTTCGCATACAACGGGTGTAAGCCAGATTTACACATGTGAAACACTTGGGTTGACTTGACGAGCCTAGCATGTACAGACATGGCCTCGGAACACAAGAGACCGAAAGGTCGAACATGAGTCGTATAGTAGATACGATCAACATGAAGATGTTCACCGATGATGACTAGTCCGTCTCACGTGATGATCGGACCACGGCCTAGTTGACTCGGATCATGTATCACTTAGATGACTAGAGGGATGTCTATCTAAGTGGGAGTTCATTAAATAATCAGATGAACTTAATTATCATGAACATAGTCAAAAGGTCTTTGCAAATTATGTCGTAGCTTACGCTTTAGTTATACTGTTTAAGATATGATCCTAGAGAAAATTTAGTTGAAAGTTGATAGTAGAAATTATGCGGACTGGGTCCGTCCTGAGGATTATCCTCATTGCTACGCAGAAGGCTTATTTCCTTAATGCACTGATCGGTGTGCTGAACCTCGAGCGTCGTCTGTAGATGTTGCGAAACATCTGACATACACGTTTTGATGACTATGTGATAGTTCAGTGCATAATGCTAACGGTTTAGAACCGTGGCACCAAAGACGGTTTTGAAACATCGCAGAACATATGAGATGTTCCAAAGACTGAAATTGGGATTTCAGACTAGTGCCCACGTCAAGAGGTATGAGACCTCTGATAAGTTTCTTAAGCCTGCAAACTAAGGGAGAAAAGCTCAAACGTTGAGCATGTGCTCAGATTGTCTGAGTACTACAATCGCTTGAATCGAGTGGGAGTTAATCTTCCAGATGAGATAGTGATGGTTCTCCATAGTCACTGCCACCAAGCTATTAGAGCTCCGTGATGAACTATAACACATCAAGGATAGACATGATGATCCTTGAGCAACTCGCAATGTTTGCCACCGCGAAATTAGAAATCAAGTAGGAGCATCAATTGTTGATGGTTATTAAAACCACTAGTTTCATGAAGGGCAAGGGAAAGAAGGGAAACTTCATGAACGGCAAAACAGTTGCTGCTCTAGTGAAGAAACCCAAGGTTGAACCCAAACCGAGACTAAGTGCTTACGTATTGAGGGAGCAGTCCTTTGAAGCAGAACTACCCTAGATACTTGGTAGATGAGAAGGCTGGCAAGGTCGACAAAAGTATTTTGGATATACATTATATTAATGTGTACTTTACTAGTTCTCCTAGTAGCACCAGGGTAATAAATACCGGTTCAGTTGCTAAGTGTTAGTAACTCAAAATAAAAGGCTACGGAAACTAGCTAAAGGTGAGATGACGATATGTGTTGGAAGTGTTTCCAAGGTTGATGTGATCAAACATCGCACGCTCCCTCTACCATCGGGATTGGTGTTAAACCTAAATAATTGTTATTTGGTGTTTTGCGTTGAGCATAGACATGATTGGATTATGTTTATCGCGGTCTTTGTTATTCATTTAAGGAGAATAATGGTTACTCTGTTTATTTGAATAATACCTTCAATGGTCTTGCACCTAAAATGAATGGTTTATTGAATCTCGATCGTAGTGATACACATGTTCATGCCAAAAGATATAAGATAGTAATGATAGTACCACATACTTGTGGCACTGCCATTTGAGTCATATTGGTATAAAACGCATGAAGAAGGTCCATGGTGATGGATCTTTGGACTCACTCGTTTTTGAAAAGATTGAGACATGCGAACCATGTCTATTGGTAGATATGCATGAAGAAACTCCATACGGATGGATCGTTTGGACTCACTTGATTTTGAATCACTTGAGACATGCAAATCATACCACATGGGCAAGATATTTGAAAGGCCTCGTTTTCAGTAAGATGGAACAAGAAAGCAACTTGTTGGAAGTAATACATTTTGATGTGTGCAGTCCAATGAGTGCTGAGGCACACAGTGGATATCGTTATGTTCTTACTTCACAGATGATTTGAGTAGATGCTAATTATATTTACTTGATGAAACACAAGTCTGAATTATTGAAAGGTTTAAGTAATTTGAGTGAAGTTGAAGATCGTCATTAACAAGAGGATAAAATGTCTATGATATGATCATAGAGATGAATATCTGAGTTACGAGTTTGGCACACAATTAAGACATTGTGGAAATTGTTTCACAACTAATACCGCTGGAACACCATAGTGTGATGGTGTGTCCAAACATCATAACTGCACCCTATTGGATATGGTGCATACCATGATGTCTCTTATCGAATTACCACTATCGTTTATGGGTTAGGCATTAGAGACAAACGCATTCACTTTAAATAGGGCACCACCCAATTCTGTTGAGACGGCACCGTATGAAATATGGTTTAGAGAAACCTAAGCTGTCGTTTCTTAAAAGTTTGGGGCTGCAACGCTTATGTGAAAAAGTTTCAGGCTGATAAGCTCGAACCAAAAGCGGATAAATGCATCTTCATAGAATACCCAAAAACAGTGGGGTATACCTCCTGTCTCAGATCCGGAAGCAAAAGGGATTGTTTCTAGAATCGGGTCCTTTCTCGAGGAAAAGTTTCTCTCGAAAGAATTGAGTGGGATGATGGTGGAGACTTGATGAGGTTATTGAACTGTCACTTCAACTACTGTGTAGCAGGGCACAGGAAGTTTTTCCTGTGGCACCTACACCAATTGAAGTGAAAGCTTATGATAGTGATCATGAAACTTCGGATCAAGTCACTACCAAACCTCATAGGTCGACAAGGATGCGTACTACTTTAGAGTGGTACGTAATCCTGTCTTGGAAGTCATGTTGCTAGACAACAATGAACCTACGATCTATGGAGAAGCGATGGTGGGCCCGGATTCCGACGAATGGCTCGAGGCCGTAAAATCCGAGAGAGGATCCATGTATAAAAACAAAGTATAGACTTTGGAAGAACTACTTGATGGTCGTAAGGCTGTTGGGTGTAGATGGATTTTAAAAGGAAGACGAACAATGATGGTAAGTGTCACCATTAAGAAAGCTCGACTTGTTGTTAAGATGTTTTCCGACAAGTTCAAGGAGTTGACTACGATGAGACTTTCTCACTCGTAGCGATGCTAAGAGTCTGTTGGAATTATATTAGCGATTCTTGCATTATTTATGAGATCTTGCGGATAGGATGTCAAAACATTGTTTCCTCAACGATTTTCTTGAGGAAAGGTTGTATGTGATACAACGAGAAGGTTTTATCAATCTGAAAGATGCTAATAATGCATAAAGCTCCAAGAATCCTTCTAAGGACTGGAGTAAGCATCTCGGAGTTGGAATGTACGCTTTGATGAGATGATCAAAGATTTTGGGTTTATACAAAGTTTATGAGAAACTTGTATTTCCAAAGAAGTGAGTGGGAGCACTATAGAGTTTTTGATGAGTATATGTTGTTAACATATTGTTGATCAGAAATGATGTAGAATTTCTGGAAAGCATGCAGGATTATTTGAAAATTGTTTTTCAATGGAAAACCTGGATTAAGCTAATTGTACATTGAGCATCAAGATCTATAAGGATAGATCAAAAACGCTTAACAGTACTTTCAAATGAATACATACCGTGACAAGATTTTGAAGGAGTTCAAAATAAGCAAAGAAGGAGTTCTTGGCTGTGTTACAAGGTGTGAGTATTGAGTAAGAATCAAGACCTAACCACGGAAGAAGAGAGAAAGGACGAAGGTCGTCCCCTATGCTTTAGACGTAGGCTCTACAGAATGCTATGCTGAGTACCGCACCTGAAGTGTGCCTTGCCATGAGTCAGTCAAGGGGCACAAGAGTGATCCAGGAATGGATCACATGACAGCGGTCAAACTTAACCTTAGTAACTAGTGGACTAAGGAATTTTCTCGATTATGGAGGTGGTAAAAGAGTTCGTCGTAAAGGGTTACGTCGATGCAAACTTTGACACTAATCCGGATGACTCTGAGTAGTAAACCGGATTCGTATAGTAGAGCAGTTATTTGGAATAGCTCCAAGTAGCGCATGGTAGCTGCATCTACAAGATGACATAGAGATTTGTAAAGCACACACGGATCTGAAAGGTTCAGACCCGTTGACTAATAACCTCTCTCTGGCGAGATATGATCAAACCCCATGGGTGTTGGATTCATTACAATCACATAGTGATGTGAACTAGCTTATTGACTCTAGTGCAAGTGGGAGACTGTTGGAAATATGCCCTAGACGCAATAATAAAATGGTTATTATTATATTTCCTTGTTCATGATAATTGTCTATTGTTCATGCTATAATTGTATTAACTGGAAACCGTAATACATGTGTGAATACATAGACCACAACATGTCCCTAGTGAGCCTCTAGTTGAATAGCTCGTTGATCAATAGATGGTTATGGTTTCTTGACCATGGATATAGGATGTCATTGATAACGGGATCACATCATTAGGAGAATGATGTGATGGACAAGACCCAATCCTAAGCATAGCACAAGATCGTATAGTTCGTTTGCTAAGAGCTTTTCTAATGTCAAGTATCATTTCCTTAGACCATGAGATTGTGCAACTCCCGGATACCGTAGGAATGCTTTGGGTGTACCAAAGCGTCCTAGCGTAATCGGGTGGCTATAAAGGTGCACTACAGGTATCTCTGAAAGTGTCTGTTGGGTTGGCACGAATCGAGATTGGGATTTGTCACTCCGTGTAATGGAGAGGTATCTCTGGGCCCACTCGGTAACACATCATCATAATGAGCTCAATGTGACTAAGTAGTTAGTCACGGGATCATGCATTACGGAGCGAGTAAAGTGACTTGCGATGCGAGATTGAACGAGGTATTGGGATACCGACGATCGAATCTCGGGCAAGTAACATACCGATAGGCAAAGGGAATTGAATACGTGATTGATTGAATCCCCGACATCGTGGTTCATCCGATGAGATCATCATGGAACATGTGGGAGCCAATATGGGTATCCAGATCCCGCTATTGGTTATTGGCCGGAGAGGTGTCTCGGTCATGTCTGCATGGTTCCCGAACCCGTAGGGTCTACACACTTAAGGTTCGGTGACGCTAGAGTTGTTATGGGAAATAGTATGTGGTTACCGAAGGTAGTCCGGGGTCTTGGATGAGATCCCGGACGTCACGAGGAGTTCCGGAATGGTCCGGCAGTGAAGATTGATATATTGGACGATGGGTATTAGAGTCCGGAAGTGTTCTGGGGGTACCAGGCTATGGCCAGCAATGACCGAAAGGTGTTTCGGGAGCCCTGGCAAGTGTTGGAGGGCCTCATGGGCCAAAGGGGAAGGGACAAACCAGCTCAAAGGGGTGGTGCGCCCCCCACACCATTTCCCACGTTACTTGGGGAGGTGGGGTGCCTCCACCTGCTTGGCTTGGGGGGCAAGTCTCCCTAGGATTTTCCCTAGGGAGATCCAATCTGCTTGGCCGCCGCCCCCTAGGGGAAACCCTAGGGCGCCTCCCCCTCTCCCCTTGCCCCTATATATAGTGGAGGGGTGGGAGGGCAGCCGCACCTCTTCCCTGGCGAAGCCCTCCCTCCTCCAACACCTCCTTCTCCTCTGTAGTGCTTGTCGAAGCCCTGCCGGAGAACCACGAGCTCCATCACCACCACGCCGTCGTGCTGCTGGAGTTTTCCCTCAACTTCTCCTCTCCCCTTGCTGGATCAAGAAGGAGGAAACATCCCCGGGCTGCACGTGTGTTGAACGCGGAGGCGCCGTCCGTTCGGCGCTAGATCGGATCTTCCGCGATTTGAATCGCCGCGAGTACGACTCCATCAATCGCGTTCATGTAACGCTTCCGCTTAGCGATCTTCAAGGGTATGGAGATGCAATCCTTCTCTCTCGTTGCTAGTATCTCCTAGATTGATCTTGGTGACATGTAGGAAAATTTTGAATTATTGCTACGTTCCCCAACACCGAGTCGACCGTAGATCGAGTCTTGTTCCAGTAACCCCCATACTTGTTTCGTACTACCACTTGTCCCTGCCGTAGGTAGGGTACGGTTCAGTAAGTTGTCAACCCCTTCCTAGCACACACCGTACAGAGAGGCCCTGGTGGAAGATACCGGCTGCATCCGGTGAGCATGCCACCTGGTCCGGGGCATGGGTGTTTCGGTTGGAGCCGAGGGGTAGCTCCCCTAGTTCTTGTAGCGTTATAAATTTTGTGATCCCATGCTAATCGAGGTTGTAGCCTCCCCACTTAGAGTTTTGCTTAAACAGGTGTCATGGGTGATTCCAGACACTGGTAAGTTAGACTGGTGTGTGCGGTTAGGTGTGTTTTCAACTAAAAGACCCTAGACGGAATTAGTCCGATGGACTAAAGAAATCCGTTACTCGTGGGTAAAGAGTACACCCTCTGCAGAGATTAAACATCTATTCGAATAGCCATGTCCATGGTTAAGGACTATAGTCTGGGTTGGGTCAAGTGTCGGTCCTAGTGCCGGTCTTCGGAGGAAAAACGGCTAAACCAGAACATAGATTTTGGCTTGTGACTCATGATAATTATGGTTATTATTATTATGAACTAACCCTATATATTATTTGAATTATTGAGTATCCCTGGGACGGTTCTACCTCCTGGATATTCACTGTGATTAGTCTCTTATAAGCCCTTTATGTGGTGTCGCACAGACGCCCAACTGTGGCATGTTTGTTATTGATTTACTTCATAAGCTCTTTATATGGTGTCGCACAGACGCCCGACTGTGGCATGTTTGTTATTTATTTACTTTATAAGCCCTTTATGTGGTGTCATACAGACTATTCGTATGGCATGTTTGTTATTAATTTACTTTATAAGCCCTTTATGTGGTGTCGCACAGACGCCCGACTGTGGCATGTTTGTTATTTATTTACTTTATAAGCCCTTTATGTGGTGTCGCCTAGACGCCCGACTGAGGCATGCTTTATATCATTATCCTTTCGAGGCGTCGCTTCAGACACCCGATCGGTGCATTTTATTTCTACTCCATTATTGCATGTTCATGTTGTATATAAATAACCTGCGTGCATGCATCAAGGATTTTATTTTTGTGACTGACGTTGTGATCATAGAATATTTTAGAGCATGATTATCATTTGTGTATTATACCTGTGTTCATAATGTTTGCGAGTACATTCCAAAGTACTCACTGGCTTGTCCCTGGCTATTGTCTTGGCCAGATTTCTTGCATGGAGAGGAGCGTTGTGATGATAGCCCCGGAACCTACGCACTGGTGATAGCAGCCTCGTGAAGATAGGAGTTATCCAGGTCAGCTGTTCCTGTGGGAAATGGAGCCCCACAGACGCTGATGTACCACAAACCGCTTCCGCCACCAACCAATAGAAACCTTGTGTTGTACTCATAAGCCAAAATGGTCTTGTACTGCATATTTTGTAAATTGCTTGGAATTTCTGTATTAAGTTTGTGCCTCGTCAGCTAACAGTAATCCTGGGGCTGGTGAGCACAAGGGCCATTTTCTGGGGAGTTAATATCCCGAAAATCCGGTCCTGACAGGGGGCTCACCGTAGTTAAGGAAGAACCAGCCGCAGCAGGGAGGGGGCTCGCCGGAGAGGTACCCCACTATCTATCTTAGGGTTCAGGGTGGGGGCAGTGGTCGCCGGCGGTGGTGGGGCGGTGGCGTGGGGATCGCCAGAGAAAAAGCTCGGCACGGGGGGGCCTAGAGGGATGGCCAGGCGTGAAGCGGCTGTTTGGCGGTGGTGGTGGCGGATCGAGGGGTGGAGGTGGAAGATGAACTGTAGGCCCTTGATTTCGTATCCAACGGCTGCAAAATCGACTGACCAGAGATGAAAAAGTCAGTTGACTGACATGTAGCCTCACCTCTAGTGCGTTCAGTTTCGACAGTAAAATTCAGTTTCGACAGCAAAATTCAGTTTCGAAAGTTAAGTTCAGTTTCGCGAGTTAAATTCAGTTTCAACAGTAAAGTTCAGAGATGAGCGGCTGATGTATTTTACATCTAGCACTTTGTGCTTATGTATTTTACGTCATCTATTAGAGATTCTATTAGAATTCCACTCAGGTTAACGTTGTCTCTCTTGTCCTGCTTCAGCCTCGGCGTCGTACAACTCACCGGAGCTGCTCCAACGACGAAGCCCTCCATCACAGCGGAGAAGTACCTCGGGCTCCATCTCCAGACGCCTAAGATCTTCTTCCCCTCCTCCGATAACCAAGTCAGCCGGAGCATCCTCACCGGCCAACCCAATCACGCCGGGATCGACATGGCTTCACCAAAGAGGTTGTACAGTTGTTGCATCTCTTTTTTACTCTACATGTTATATATATTGTCCACTGAGCACACGGAGTAATAGGAAATACGATTATTTTATCCTACTATATGACAAGTAGTGAGGTACCAAGCAACTTAGCTATCTGTTATGGACTCTCTTGAACGCCATCATTATTTATCTCTGCGCGTTTGAGTTTTGCATTTGTTTGTCGATGGCCCTGGGAGTTGAGCTAGTAGGGCAGTGGCCTGGGTCCAAAGTAATAGAAGTAGCACAAAAACATTTTTTTAGTGTAGGCTTTTCCTTGCTCAAGCCTGCCTACTGGAATCGCCAGTGCTTGAAAGGAAAAGTGAATGAAAAACATAGGAATTGGAAAGTTTTGTATGGTACTACTTTTCATGAATTTGGTGCAAAGGAATGGAGCAAAGGAAAACTGTAGGATTTGTTCCTTTAGTGTCTCCTTGAAAGAAAAACTGTAGGAATTTTAATTTCCACTTGTCCTCCTTTTCAAATTCCTATTCATGAAGCACGAGACTAAGAGATGGTAGCATAATAGCATTATAACCGTATATTTTCTTGTGTTTTGACTTAATCTCACCATGCTTCTTTGCATCCCGTGATCTTCCAATTCTTGTGAACCAAACACCCAGATTGGCAGAAATCCTGTGTTTTTAAATTCTCTGTTTTGCACGTGCATTCCTATCCTATTCTTGTCTATTTCCTATCCCTGCATTGCTAGAATCCTCAAATTCAAACAAGCCCTTACACAATTACTTCTGTTACAGATATGTATCAAAGAAAACCTTATGTGGTTTGTCCTGCTCTTGTGGTGCTGTGTTCCACCCCAGCTCAGCTGCTCCAACGACGGAAGGGTTCACCACAACAGGGATCCGCTCTCCAGACTGTCATTCGCCACCTTATATCTTCTTCCCCTTGCGGCAGCTCGACAACCGTGCATTACCATCATCAACTGAGCAGATGACCTTGATGACTACATGGGTCCGCAAGAGAGGTTGCACTCTTCCGTGTCTGCTTACGTTATGCATCGCTTAGTATGATGACATGCTACTTTATCATCGTGTTCACCTATTAGACTCCGAGTCAGGTCCAAACTTATCTGAAACTTGAGTTTTTAAATGGTTGTGGGGTACATATTGGGGCAACAATCAGTACTATCTATCTACTATCTAGTTAATCTCGGGTGTCTACTATGAGTTTCATGTTGGGTGCAAACAAACATTAAAGGAGCCATTATCTGTCTGCTATCATTGGTTTTGGGTCTATCCACAGTTTGCTACCATCACTCTGGATTTGTGCATGCACTCCTTACATAATCTCACTATGTTTTATTCCTATGCATGTCAGTTATTGTACACAATGGAACTGAACATGTAGAGCAAAAGAGACGAGCCTTGCGTGGCAATAAAATTTCATGTAGACGTCGCTCCATGGTGGGTGCAAAGGCAGCCCCCCCCCCCTCCAGCCATTTCGGATCGTAATCAAGAGGAAGATAATTGTTCTGAGGGGGATTCAGAAGCAGAAGACCACTCCTATTTACCCCATGAGTTCTTCGCTCTAACTTGGCATCCTGATGTTGGTAATATCATGCATATGGTGCCTTGCATTGCTTACTGTATACATCAAAGATGTCATCTGCATAGTTTAGACATGCTTTGTGTCAATGCCATATGTTTAGTTTCTTTATCGTATATGTGAATCATGCAATGCCATCTTGTTTAGCCAAGCATCATATATGTGAATTTTGCAATGCCACCACAGTTAGCCAGTCATCTTATATGTGAATTATATCATGACATCATTTTTTATTACGTGTTAAATTTGTCAACAATTTTAGTACATTCAATTACTCTTCCTGTGCATCAGCCATTTGGCATGGTCATGGAAAAAACTGGAGTGGAAACAAGGTCTTCAGCGCATAATGCTATCTCGGCCCAGCGCATGTCTTCTTTGATTCTGAATAGCTCCTCAGAGAAGGATCCAGAGACAGATGACCAGTCCTATCCACCCCCCCCCAAGGTGCATGCTCTAACTTGGCAGGGTTATGTTGCTCATATCGTGCGTATGGTATCTTGCATTGCTATGTCATTTGCTTAGTTTAGACATGCTTTGTGTGAATGCCACCTGTTTAGTGTCTAATTACCATATATGTGAATTATGCAATGCCATCTTGTTGCAAGACATTATATATGTGAATTATGCAATTCTATATTGTTGCAAGGCATTATATATGTGAATTATGCAATGCCATGTTGTTTAGCCAAGCGTCATATATGTGAATTATATCATGCCGTCCTTTTTTGTATTTATCATTGCTTTTGTCGACAATGTTTGTATATTCAACTGCTCTTCCTATGCATCAGCCATTTGAATTGGTGATGGAGAGATCTGGAGTGAAAACAAGGTCTTCACAGCAGACAATGCTACCTGCTGAAGCAGATATCTTGCGGGTTATAGATAGCTCCTCAGAGGAGGATTCAGAGGCGATGACCGATCCTATTATCCCCACGAGGTGTATGCTCAAACTTGGCGAGGTTATATTACTCATATCATGCATATGTTGTATTGCAATGCTTAGTTTTTACATCATATACACGATATTGAATGCCATCTCCTTAGTTGACACATCATATATGCGATTGCCCTCTGCTCACTTCCTTAGTATATAAATCATATATTTGAATTATATCATGCCATGATATTTACATAGACAGCATGTATCTGAATTATGGCATGCCAACCCATTTTCTAAAGACATAATATAGTTATATCATCTCATCATGTTTACATAGTCATCATATTTTGAATTATGTCATTCTATCCGTGAATTATATCATGCCATCATGTTTCCATCGACGGCATGTTTGTGATTTATGGCATGCCAACCACTTTAATAGACACATCGTATAGTTATATCATGTCATCCTGTTTACATAGTCATCATATTTTGAAGTATGTCATTCTATCCTGTTTAGTTAGCCATCATACATGTGAAATTGTGTCATGCTATCCTGTTTAATTAGCCATCATATATGTGAAATTATGTCCTGCTATTCTCTTTGGTTAGACAACATAAATGTGAATTATTTCATGCCCTGTTTTCTTCCCTACTATCCATTGCACCTGTCTATCTTACAATGTATGTACATTCAATTGCTTTTCTTGTTTATCAGCCATGTCAATTGGAGGGGGTGATGGTAGTATCTGTGGGAGTAAAAACACGGTCTTCAGAAAAGATCGTGCTACCTGTCGATGGAGATAGAACCACGGTTGTACTTTCCCAAGAACCAGCCCCACCACACATAACCCAGACTCACGTAGATTGTACCCCTACCAAGTTGGACAGAGAACCAGCTACACCCGTTCTAACCCCAACCCCAACAGATAGTAACCCAGTTCCCGTTGATACGGCACCGTCTCCACCACAGAGCACTCAAACACGAGCAGTTAGTAAGGCAACTGCAGTGCCCAAAGCACGAGGACCACCACTCCGAACCCCAAGTCAACGCTTAAAGCGGAAGAATAATTGTTCTCAGGTCAGATTCCTTAGCTATGGTTCATACTACTTTGCTCTTGCATCACTGTATTTACTCATACCAACTAATTTCCAATTTGAAGGATGCAATTGAAACTCCAATGGCGCAACAGGTATGTTTCAAACATGTTTCTTTAACGTGTTTGCTATTGTAACTTGCTCTATGTTGATTTCAGTTTCAATTGAATAAACAGTTATGTTCTCATGCCATGCACATTACAAGTGTTGTTATTGCTGTGTAGTTTCCCACACTTATATTATGTCCATGTTGCTTTGTCTTAAATAGATATGATTGAACTGTATCTATCTTGATTTGGCAACATAAACTAGAATGATATAGACCATACAAAGTGACCATACTACATAGATATATGTTTGTTTCATCTTTGTTATCCTGTCCACCTTACTACTGAACTGGTTTACCAAAATGAGTTTCATATACTACATTGTAAACCTGTGATGTGTTTGTTTGTTTCTCTTTTAGTACGCGGATAAAATATTGGAGAAGAGTACCCCGTTATGAAATGGTAAAGGAAGTAATGGAGATAAGGTTCAAGATAGTGAGACATCCCTGTTGGTCTCCAAGAAAGCTGATAAAAACTATACTGAAGGCACTAAGACAACCCCAAAGTCCTGTCTTGATGTAGTGTTCGAGTTACTGGCTACTACTGCTGGCACCGACTCTTGAACTCATTTGCTGAATCGGTTCGGCTTCTTGAGTCTCAACTTCAAGTTGAAAGACATCAATCGAGATGTTATCTGACGAGGAAGCGAAGCGGTGAGGAAGTCCTGCGCAATTCAGATGCATACTTTTACGGTGCAACAACAAGTCTTTGGAGGATTTAAGCGCCAAACAAGAGAAATTTAATAAGCTTGCTAAGCATCTTGCCGACATTATGGGTACCGAGGATATTGTTTCTTGAGCTCTTACGAAGTGGTTTTGATTACGGACTTGTTTTGTCTTGGCGTTTATATGTTGCTTTGTTCCCTATATTTGCACTGGTGGCGAACTTTGATGCCAAGTGGATGTAATATGTGTAATAGCCGTGATAGCCTAGCGTAAGTTGCTTGCTAATTTACTTCCTTATTGTCTTGTTTATTTGTTTTCTTGTAGTCAGTGCAGTTCTTTTTCCGCGGTTTGCTAGTGGCCGCAATAACCTATTTTTTAAAACTAGGCCACAATAACCATGGGCTACATATTTACTGTAGTTAACATGGTCCTCCTACGGGCCGTAGAAACAATGGGCCTTCTACGGGGCGTAGAAACAATGAGCCTTATACGGGTCGTAGACACAATGGGCCTTCTACGCGCTGTATCATGAATGGGCCTTCTACGGGCCGTATGATCGGTTGGCCAAACATGGGCCAATAACAGACCACATTATGGCCGTAAATGGGCTAGAGTTGAAATCGTCCGTTCATGGGCCGACCATAACGGGCCGTTATTAATCGGTCATATTCGATGACGCTATGAAAATGGCCCAACGTATTAACGGGCCACAAATGGGCCGACTATAACCACGGGCTGAATTTGGCCCACAAGCAAAAAATGACAGTAACGAGCCGTAAGTAAACGAATGCTGGAAATGATCCCAAGAATAAATGGGCCCTGAGAAGGCCGAAAGATAACAAGGGATGTAAACGGCCCAATGGAATAATGGGCCATTAATGGGTATAAAGTGATACACTGTTTATTACAGGCCAGTTTCACCACGTGTCGTTAATGGGTATAAAGTGATACACTGTTCATTACTGGCCAGTTTTACCACGGGCCGTTAATGGGCTGAGAGTTACTAAGGGCCTCATATGGGCCGAAAGACGTCATGGGCCATACATGGGCCGGAAGTTAAAACGGGCTGGAATTATATTGGACGGCCGAGATGACGCTACTGGGCCTAATTCGGATAGGCCGTAAAATGGGCCCTGGGTTAGCGGGATGTAAATGGACTATATGCGAACAGGCCGTTAACAGGCTTGCCGTGGGCCGGCCGCCACCTTTTGAACAAGTCAAACGGGCCGGCCTTTTCACAGGAATGGGCCTCTGTTGGGCCGTGCCACGTGTCGACGTATCATAGGCGCTTTGGGTTCAATGAGTGGATGACATCTGTCCCAACGGTGAGCCGACACGTGTTTCCTCCAGCCAATGATGATTTTACACGTGGAAAATCCCCATTGGTCATGGCTGTTAACGGGTTATCGGATCCAAAACCGGACCCGATAGCTTAACGGTGTTCCATTACGATGGATGCCACGTGTCGGTCGCCCTTGACGAAAGCACTTCTCTGACGCGCGATTTATCGTCATGGAAGTGGACACTTTCGTGATGATAAATTTGGTAATGTCATGGAACACTTCTCTGACGACCGCGGTATGACTATCTTGATTCCGTCATAAATTTGTCATGGATGTACATGCATGATGTAAAACGTGACCTCTTTGTGACAAACACGTATCATCACGGAAGTGTATTTTTTGTAGTGGTGGTAGAAGCGGTGAGGCCTTCATGGCAACCTGACCCACGGAGGCGAGGAAGCGGTGACACGGCCGTGACGCTGCTGGTAGTGAGCAAGAAGACCAAAGGTTGAAGAATCACGACGGCCGTTGGACGGACATCGTATGATCACTGTAGCTAGAATCATTTATATTGACTAAGTTGACAAAGCCATTCAGCCCACATGGCTACTCAGCCCACATTCAGCGACGCCGGAAAGGCCCAAACAAGGCTTCTGTACAACTTTTTGAAGTCATTGAACTCAATTAATAACTTAAGAAAAAAGTTAGAATACAGTGGAACCTAATTAAAAGTTGTCACGAGCGAAGACATATTCAACGGGCCCCACCTGTGCGTGTGTGTGTGTGTGAGAGAGAGAGGGAGAGAGGGAGAGAGAGAGAGATAGAGAGAGATACCCATTGGTCAATGCTCGTAAATACATCTTTCAGCCATATGCATTGATGATGCTCAGTAAAAACTTATATAGTTGACACAATCATATAGAACATCATAGCACACTGATCTTGCATACAAAAATTTCATGCAGGTGGCACAATCAGGGTGGAAGTAGTGGATCGCTACGGGTAGGCCTATGTTGAAACCAACGAACTCGTACACAACGGTTCATCGTTTTTATCAATGATGGAGAAATATCTTGAATGTTGTGCAAAGAAAACAGGCAGACAACACAATATATAAGTTCTGCTAGAACATTAAGTTGACGTCTGACCCTTTCTAAAAAAGTTCGGGTAAAAATAGAACATGTCACAATCAAATGTCTTGGCACATCGCTGCTTCACACCCATAGCTCGGATTTAACTAGTATCGACAAGATTCGGTTGTTACCTCAAATTAGAGCACATCCAGCAGCCAGCCCTGCCTCTTCTCCCAAAGAAGCAGTGGCCTCCGCCGCGTGATGGAGTAGGCCCTGTGCCATCCATCGTTCCGAGCAACACGGGGAAAGTCTGACGTTGACTCCTGTAATGGACGTAGTCGACGGACCCGGGCACCAGCGGCGGCGGTAGGACTTCGATTGATGGATTGACCACTTCTTCGACATGAACGAACACTCGATACAGGTACATCCCTAACGTGGTCCACAGCGGCCTTGGTGGCGACGAATAGTACAACCCGAGTTTCTGCACCGGTATCTCAACACCAATCACATTCGGTATGGTGGACGGCTTCTTTATCCATGCCATAACCGTCAGAGCCCAGCTATTTGGAGGAACTAACATACTTACAAGCTCACCTCCAAGGTCATTGATAAGCTCATTCATAGACTCGTTGTTCCAAGCACGTCGAGGCATGCCGTGGAAGGTAAGCTTTGTTAAAAACTCAAGCTCAGAGGGCACTGAGCCCCATCCTGGGTGCCACCGATCAAAGCTCACCAGCGCGCCAACGCAGAACAAACGCCGGGAAGATTCGAACACATGACTGCAGTCAAAAGTTGTCCGGAACCTGACAAAGAAATCAGTCGGTGGCGAACAGACTTCGACGAGCAAGTCACTTATTTGGATGCCGTGCGCAATGCCAAGATCTTTGACAAGGTCGTCCGGCGAGACGGGAGGCCGGTCGCCGTTGATGGTTACCATCAGCACTTTGCCGGCAAACTGGTCGTCAAGCGCCACCATGCCACTGTTGGGAGACAGTGATAACCCACAAGTATAGGGGATCGCAACCGTTTTTGAGGGTAGAGTATTCAACCCAAATTTATTGATTCGAAACAAGGGGAGCCAAAGAATATTCTCAAGTATTAGCAGTTGATTTGTTAATTCAACCACACCTGGAAGACTTAATATTTGCAGCAAAGTATTTAGTAGCAAAGTAGTATGGAAATACGATAGCAGTGGCAAAGGTAACGATGTGAGTTTTGTAGTAATCGTAACAGTGGCAACGGAAAAGTAACTAAGCAAAGATCAATATGTGAAAAGCTCGTAGGCATTGGATCAGTGATGGATAATTATGTTGGATGCGATTCCTCATGCAACAGTTATAACATAGGGTGACACAGAACTAGCTCCAGTTCATCAATGTAATGTAGGGATGTATTCCGAATATAGTCATACATGCTTATGGAAAAGAACTTGCATGACATCTTTTGTCCTACCCTCCCATGGCAGCGGGGTCCTATTGGAAACTAAGGTATATTAAGGCCTCCTTTTAATAGAGTACCGGACCAAAGCATTAACACTTAGTGAATACATGAACTCCTCAAACTACGGTCATCACCAGGAGTGGTCCCGATTATTGTCACTTCGGGGTTGCCGGATCATAACACATAGTAGGTGACTATTGACTTGCAATATAGGATCAAGAACTCACATTTATTCATGAGAACATAATAGGTTCATATCTGAAATCATGGCACTCGGGCCCTAGTGACAAGCATTAAGCATAGCAAAGTCATAGCAACATCAATCTTAGAACATAATGGATACTAGGGATCAAACCCTAACAAAACTAACTCGATTACATGACAAATCTCACCAACCCATCACCGTCTAGCAAACCTACGATGGAATTACTCACGCACGGCGGTGAGCATCATGAAATTGGTGATGGAGGAAGGTTGATGATGACGACGGTGACGGATTCCCTCTCCGAGCCCGAGCGGACTCCAGATCAGCCCTCCCGAGAGCTTAGGGCTTGGCGGCGGCTCCGTATCGTAAAATGCGATGAATTCTTCTCTCTGATTTTTTTCTCCCCGAACGTGAATATATAGAGTTGGAGTTGAGGTCGGTAGAGCCTCAAGGGCCCATGAGGCAGGGGGCGCGCCCCAGGGGGGTGGGCGCGCCCTCCACCCTCGTGGACAGGGTGTGGGCCCCCTGGTGTTGATTCTGTCGCCAGTATTTTTTATTTATTCCAAAAATATTCTCCGTGAAGTTTCAGGTCATTCCAAGAACTTCAATTTCTGCACAAACATAACACCATGGCAATTCTGCTGAAAACAACATCAGTCCGGGTTAGCTCCATTCAAATCATGCAAGTTAGAGTCCAAAACAAGGGCAAAAGTGTTTGGAAAAGTAGATACGTTGAAGACGTATCAAACAGCATGCAGCGCCCGAAGGTAGGATGGACCTCAGGATCTCCGGCTCGAAGATCCGCGTTGGCCGGCGAAATGATAGTGCGCTTGAGTACAGGGAGTACAGGAGGGGGATTTGGGGGAACTGGAGTAGGGATCGAGATTCCAGAGGTGGGGGAGGGGCGGGAGATTGGGGATGAAAAGGTAGCATGAATTTTGAACACGCGTCAATATGCTCTCGGCGCGCAAGCGCATGAAAACACCGGTGGCGCCCACATGTCGGCCTAAGAGTCCCTATTCTTTCTTTTTTTGAGAGCCGGCCTTTTTTATGATCTTTTGGGAGCCCGGCCTGAGGGTCATAATTGACCTATTTGGCATTGTGTTACTACTCGGCCCATATTCAATGACACCTCACTGGCCCAAACAAGTGTACATCATCAAAAAGACACTGGGCTCAAATTATAACTTGAAAAAGGGAGATATACTCTGAACACTGGAGAATGGTGATGCCCTCATTTAGCCCACCAGCAGTTCAAGACAATAAATAGTTCGAAACAATGATATATACATCATTCAAACACTGACTAGTGAATACCACTGACATAAACAGCAAGACATGATAGTTCATAAGAAGTCTTGCTACACCACCAAAACGCACCCATCTGCAGCGCTCAGACTCTCGTGATCCATACGAGAATGACATTCTAAATAGAGGCAACTATTACATAGTAAGAGTGAAATAGACGAGGATGACCAAATGACAAGGAATATGCATAACAAAAGAGAGAACTACCCATCCAGAACAAGCAGCAAAGACAACAAGTCATTCGAAGAGGGATGATCCAACACCATCATAATTTGCAGCCCGGTTCAGCCACCAAAGTGATCCGAGACACCAAGATTACTCCACCCTTCGGTAACAGCCCAATTACCTATCAACCTGAAGGCTTGAACCACATCACTGCCTGTCGTACTCGACAGATCCAAGGATCAAAGTTAATCCAGATGCCTTTGTCATTCTCACCTTCTTCTGGCTGCAGGCTGTATCGTTGACAATCAGGGGAGTTTGCTCCCGAACTCCTAGGGCTCGCCGTGTAGACACAATTTTCCATAGCAAACAGAGCCTCTCTGCCATCAAGGTCCCTGCCAACGGTGATCTCCTGGTTAATCGGATAATTGAGTCGGAGAAACAGAGAGTGTGAACCAAGGCTGTTTACCCGCCTCCGACTCAAAAATCCTGAAGGCCCCTGTCGGTGTCAAAATCGGCGGATCTCGGGTAGGGGGTCCCAAACTGTGCGTCTAAGGCGGATGGTAACCGGAGGCGGGGGACACGATGTTTACCCAGGTTCGGGCCCTCTCGATGGAGGTAATACCCCACTTCCCGCTTGATTGATCTTGATGAATATGAGTATTACAAGAGTTGATCTACCACGAGATCGTAGAGGCTAAACCCTAGAAGCTATCCTATGGTATGATTGTTGTTCTACGGACTAAACCCTCCAATTTATATAGACACCGGAGGGGGCTAGGGTTACACAGAGTCGGTTACAAGGGAGGAGATCTACATATCCGTATCGCCAAGCTTGCCTTCCACGCCAAGGAGAGTCCCATCCGGACACGGGACGCAGTCTTCAATCTTGTATATTCATAGTCCAACAGTCAGGCCAAATGATATAGTCCGGCTGTCCGGAGACCCCCTAATCCAGGACTCCCTCAGTAGCCCCTGAACCAGGCTTCAATGACGATGAGTCCGGCGCGCAGATTGTCTTCGGCATTGCAAGGCGGGTTCCTCCTCCGAATACTCCATAGAAGATCTTGAACATCAGGATAGAGAATAATATTTCCACAAATCTAATCTGCTATGCATTTTGCCGCATGACATCACGCCACGTCCCGGTCTTTATTCGAACCGTTTTTCACCACCAGCCACCACACATATCGCGAGGCAGTTTCCTTGGCACATCTTGTCGAAGCAGAGATCGTGTCCCATTATCACGGGATTCTCATCAATACGGGTGTGGGTAACCCAACCGCGCCATTAATTATGGCGCTTGGGGAGTAAGCGTTTTTACCAGGCGAATGGGGAGGCACATCGCCTCTACCGCCCTTATAAAGGGACAAGGATTCACTCTTTTCACCCACGCCTTCTTCCTCTTTGCTTATCCATTCTTGCGCACTCGAGCCCCAGCGCCCAAGTTCGCGTCTTTCTCCTCAAACCACTCCGAGCATGTCCGGAGCGGGAGGCAAGTGGATGGCCTCCTCCATTACGGAGGAGAACATCGCAAAGCTACGAGAAGCCGGATATATGGTTGCGGATATCGCACACCGGCTGCCAGATGAGGGGCGGATCGTCCCAACTCCAGAACCCCATGAGAGGGTGGTTTTCCTCAACCACTTCGTTCGCGGACTGGTATTCCCACTCCACCCGTTCGTCCGCGGGCTCATGTTCTATTACGGGATGGATTCTCATGATCTGGCCCCCAATTTCATCCTCAACATCTCGGCGTTTATCGTCATGTGCGAGGCCTTTCTCCGCATCAGGCCCCACTTCGGCCTGTGGCTAAAAACCTTCAATGTTAAACCGAAGGTGGTGGTCGGCCAGCAAGCAGAGTGCGGAGGTGCCATGGTGGGCAAAATGCCTAACGGCACCTGGCTCGAAGGCTCCTATATGGAGACCATAAAGGGGTGGCAATCGGGGTGGTTCTACATCACCGAGCCGCGCGACACCAACTGGGTGGCGGCCCCCGAATTTCGATCTGGAATCCCCACGCGGCTCACTTCTTGGAAAGAGAAGGGCCTGTCCTGGGGTTCCTCGGTGGAGCTGAACGGACTCCAGACCTGCATCAAGAACATGATAAGCAAGAAAATCAAGCTCGTCAACGTGGTCCAGGTCATGCTCTTCCGCCGGATCCTCCCGTGTCAACGACGGGCATTCAATTTGTGGAAGTTCGACCTGGCCAAGCACCAGACGCTACAAGAGCTCTTCGGCACGACGCACAAAGACGTCTAGAAGGTGTTGTTCAAGGCCTCTGAGGTACCTCCTCCCCTTACCAAGGACCGCGGACTAAGCGCAAAGCGCCCTCCCGATCCGGCAAGTTTTATATCTCACAGGACATTTATTTGTCCCAGTTTAATCATGTGCGGGATCTAAGCTTCCATGCCATTAACAGGACTGGGTAGAGACAGCGGAGCGGATCGATTGCCCAGCCCCCCTGCCTGAAGATCCTGCAGATACTCTCCTAACGGAGATGCTGGTTCCGGTGCCTTACGAGGTGCCAGTGAAGAAGGCCATGGGGACCCGAAAGAGTCTCCGGCGCGGGGTTATATCGGACTCATCGTCCGATAACTCCAAGGCGCACTCCTCCCACGAAAACGAGGAGGAGGAAGAAGAAAGTTCTCCCCCCCCCCAGCTGGGGGAGACAAGAAAAGGAAGGTCGCCCCAACCAGGGAGGCCGAAGGGTCCAAGAAGGGAAAGACCCTCCTTCCGGACTACTCCATAACGGCCGCCGACAGCGACAATGAGTGGTTGCCCAGGGACAAGCCCCTGGCGAAATCGTAAGTATCCGGATCCCATAGTACTTCATGGTACGTTTAATCCCACTGCTTCTCCTTACGCCGAATATGATTATGCAGTCCGTCCAGAGCCCGTATCGTCGTATCCTCGTCGGATGGTTCTTTGGACCCGTCGGATATGAATAGTGATTCACTTCCGACCGCCTCCTCCCCTCGCCCTACGAACAACATCGAGGTGTTGTCTCAGAGGGCACCGAGCTGAGGGGAGGTAGTCCTGGAGGCGCCTCAAGGCGACCTTCCGGACCCTGGGCGCAAAGGGGGCAAGACTCCCATGGGCTCCAAGTTCGGCCCCCAGCCGAACACTGCGCCGGAGCCTCCGGTGATTCCGGACTCCGGCAGGCGATCCCCTGTTAAGAGGGGCAAGCCGCCCGTGCCGGTGGCCTCTGTCCATCCAGAGGCACCGGACAACTTGCTGGAAGCGCTTCAAGGCGCTTCCATCGATGAAGAGCACCGCACTATCATGGGTGCGGTGATCGAGAAGGTTCAGTCCGCCAAAAACGAACTAACTGAAGCTTGCGCCAGCCTCCTAACAGGCTTTGAGGTAAGTAATCGAAATATAGGAAAATATTACCGCATAGACAGTAGCCCCTGATGCTCTGTTTGGCGTTCACGAAGAAAAGCCGAATAGAGGATCAAACAATGACCCAGTAGTCTAATCCGAATATGTCTATATGCGTATGCAGGCTTCACTGCTGGTCGTTGCCGCACGTACTGCGGAGGTCGCTGCATTGAAGCAGGACCTTGAGCGGTCCAAGGAAGAGCTCGGCCTTGCCGAGAGGAAGCTCGAGGAGAGCAAAGGTAGGCAATACCTTGTCTATATATTAAAAGGAAATTGGTTGCAAAAAATAATAGGATCATCATGAATGTGCCAGGGGCCACGACCGAAGTGGCGACCCTGAAGAAGGCATTGTCCGAGGCCGAAAACAAAGCGGCCAAGTAGCGCATTGAGCGAGAAAAGCAAGAAGCCCGCGTGGGCGAGGTGCAGCAAGAGCTCCAGGCTCTCGTCAAAAAATACGAGTCCTTGGAACTTGACTCTAAGACGCGAGAGTCCGAGCTTGCGAAGGCCCTCGAGAGCGCGCGAAGCGCCAAGGCCGAAGCCCAAAAGGCCCTCTAGGAGATTGATGTGGTGAAGAAGATAGCAGCAGGTAAGGCATTCATTATGCAAAGTAAGCATATAAAGGAAACTTTCCTTTTACTTACCCGAGTTCGGAGCTCTCCAGGAGCGTTCGCAGATCTTCCCCGCAGTGTATTGGATGTTGCGGAGTTTTACTGGGCTGAGGAGGGGAGCTCGACGGAGAAGTTGTTCTGGTCTCAATATACTGGGACCGAACATCCCATGCCCTTGAGCGACCAGCTGAAGCAACTGGTCGAGCTTCACAAGGCGGCCGAACAGGCCATGAAGGGTCTTATAGTCCGGATGTGGCCTGGCAATCCCCTTCCTAACAGCTACTTCGGTCTGGTGAGGCGGCTTGTGGATGCATGCCCACGGCTTGAAGTCATAAAGCGGTCCGTCTGCATTGAGGGTGCACGCAGGGCTTTTACCCGGGCGAAGGTGCACTGGGCCAAGATGGACGCCGTGAAGCTGGTGAAGGAGGGGCCACCGGAGGGCAAAGAGCATCGCCGCCCCAAGATGTACTATGACAGTGTCCTGAAGGGTTTCGTGCCTTGTGGCGGAGGAATGTGCTAAAGATGTAATGTTTGAATGAACGTGCCCATGTGATCCTGTAATGTGAAACTAGTTCATTTGCGCTATGCAACTCTTTTTGCATTTAAAATATTACCTTCTGTGCGGCCGTTTATAGAATCTGAGAGTTGGCCAGTCGTCGGCTTCTGCCCCCATGTAACAAGTACTGGGGTGTTCGGGATAAATCTAAACACTCTTTACCCAAATTTGTGGTCCTTTAAGGAGGTGTTTAGCGCTACGAACAAGGCAACCGGACTATACGGCTTTATCACTCTCGCTTAGCAATAGAAGTCTACATTTTTAAATTTTAGCGAAGCCCCTAGTATTCGGAAGGCCGAACACGGGGCGCTATACATGCCTAAATCGGACAAGGCCGATTCCTCGCCCGAAGCGGAAAAAATCATTTGCGCTATGCAACGCTTTTTGCATTTAAAATATTACCTTATGTGCGGCCGTTTATAAAATCAGAGAGTTGGCTACCGTCACTTTATATAACTAATCTTGAGGTGTTCGGGATAAATCTGAGCACTCTTTATCCCAATTTTGGGTCCTTCGAGGGAGGTGTTCAGCACAACGAACCAGGCAATTGGACTATAAGGCTTTAACGCTCCCACTTAGCCATAGAAGTCTACAATTTTAAATGTTTGGCGAAGCCCCTAGTATCCGGAAGGCCGAATTTGGGGCGCTATATACGCCTAAGTCGGGCAACGCCGACTCCTCGCCCGAAGCGGAAAAAGTCTTTAAGGACTTGAGACCTCTCGAACAGCGACCAGCTCTCGCCTTATCATGACAGTCAGTTTTCAGCTTTCTCTACTGAGGTGCTCGTCCGGAAGAACCGGGACACAATCGCAGTAGTTCTCCCAGCGCTACCTTAGCCGATATAGCGGAACGTAAGGTACCAAAACATGGGAGCCGGGCAAACCCAACTATTGACCCAAGACATGATTCGGAGCTGATGCATATAATGCTATAAGTTCGGGGTGTCGCACTGTCGAAAGTGTTCGGACTTCTCACGCCGTATTATGGGGTATATGAAAGCCCCTGGCGTACTAGCCGTACCAGAATGTACGGGTGCGGATTGTCATGAATAAACATATAAGAAAAAAGGATATAAAAATGCAATAATAGACTAATGCTATGCATTATTATTTAAATAATACGTCGAAGCGTACTGATACAGGTAGTGCAATAAGCAAAAAATAGGACTATTTGACATGTCCTGTCCAAGGGCAAGCTGCGTACGAGAATTAAAAAGCGGGTATATCGATTGTTATTAGATACCACATGGGGGTTCCCTTGTACGACTTAGCTTCTTGCCTCCTTGGTTGTTCCTTCCCGTAATGTGTCCGGCAATCATACTGCCGGAAAGGTCTTCCAGAGAGTAAGGTCCTGAAAGAGAGAAAATGATGAAGGTATGTAGCCCCTAGGGCAGTTGAACCGCATTGCGGGACGTGCCCTGATCATGCCCCCGCCTGTGCCCATGGTATTTTCAGTGCGTAGTTATGTACACGCGGCACGGGTTTCGTCGCTTGACTGGGACTAGGACGGGGGCCGAATTGCTAGGCGAGCTCTGAACGTGCCAGGCGATCCTGCTGCAGGTTACTCCGGACTCGCTTGACGGTGTCCGGGGGCTGTATTGCCGAATTGGCGGTTTGCATTAAAAGGCTGCTTTGTGCTTCTGCTGCGAGGGCCGCGGTGTGCTCCTCCGTGCGGAGCGAGCGCTCTGTTTTTCCATTGACTGTTATGACCCCCCTAGGTCCTGGCATCTTAAGCTTGAGGTAAGCGTAATGCGGTACAACATTGAATTTTGCAAATGCGGTTCGCCCGAGTAGTGCGTGATAGCCACTGCGAAACGGGACAATATTGAAGATTAACTCCTCATTTCAGAAGTTATCCGGAGATCCGAAGACCACTTCCAGTGTGATTGAGCCCGTGCAATGGGCCTCTACACCTGGGATGACACCCTTAAAGGTGGTTTTGGTGGGTTTGATCCTTGAAGGATCTATACCCATTTTGCGCATTGTATCTTGATAGAGCAGGTTCAGGCTGCTACCGCCGTCCATGAGGACTCGAGTGAGGTGAAATCCGTCGATGATGGGGTCTAGGACCAATGCGGCTGATCCTCCATGACAGATACTAGTGGGGTGGTCTCTGCGATCGAAGGTGATCGGGCAAGAGGACCAAGGGTTGAACTTTGGGGCGACGGGCTCCATCGCATAGACGTCCCTTAGTGCACGCTTCCGTTCCCTCTTGGGAATGTGGGTTGCGTATAACATGTTCACCGTCTTCACTTGTGGGGGGAACCTCTTCTGTCCTCCCATGTTTGGCTGCCGGGGCTCTTCCTCGTCATCGCTATGCAGCCCCTTTTCCTTGTTTTTGGCATTTACCTTGTCGGCTTGTTTGAACACCCAGCATTCTCTGTTGGTGTGGTTGGCTGGTTTGTCGAGGGTGCCGTGTATTTGACATGAGCGATCGAGTATGAAGTCCAGACTGGACGGGCCCGGATTGTTTCTTTTAAATGGCTTTTTCCGCTGACCGGACTTAGGGCAAGTGAATCCGGCATTGACTGTCGTGTCTTCGGCGTTTTCACCATTGTTGCGACGCTTGTGTCTGCTGCGTCGTGGCTTGCCGTTGCTGTCTCTGGCATCTGAATTGCCAGGATTTCCTGATGTGTTATTGCTACGAGCCAGCCAGTTGTCCTCGCTCGCACAAAAGCGGGTCATGAGTGTCGTGAGGGCTGCCATAGACTTCGGCTTCTCTTGGCCGAGATGTCAGGCAAGCCACTCGTCACGGATGTTATGCCTAAAGGCTGCTACATCCGGACAGTCGACAATTTGGTTCTTTTTAGTTAGGAACCGAGTCTAGAATTTCCTGGCTGACTCTCCGGGCTGTTGGGTTATGTTTAAGTCATCAGCATCCGGTGGTCGCACATAAGTGCCTTGGAAGTTGTCAAGGAACGCGTCTTCCAAGTTCTCCCAACTGCCGATGGAGTTTGCCGGTAGGCTATTCAGCCAATGTCGAGCCGGTCCTTTGAGTTTTAGTGGGAGGTACTTGATGGCATGTAGATCATCGCCGCGGGCCATGTGAATGTGGAGGAGGAAATCTTCGATCCATACCGCGGGGTCTGTTGTACCATCATAGGATTCGATGTTCACGGGTTTAAACCCTTCTGGGAACTCATGATCCATTACTTCATCAGTGAAGCATAGGGGTGTCTTGGCGCCTGCGTCGGGCTATATCACGACGCAGTTCATAAGAGTCTTGTCTGCTGTGTTCGGCCCGGCCGGATTTGCTTTTAGTGTATCCGGCGTGACGATCATCATCACGCGTTGGGGCGCGACCCCGTGATCCGTAGATAGATCTTGCATGTTTTGCTTTGTTTACCAATATGTCTTGCAGGTCCTGCGTGTTTCCCCGGGCCTTGGTATTTTTGTTTGAGTGGCGGCGGGGTGCGGGCTGGTCTTCAGGCTGAAATGCCTCTCTATCTCGGCCACGAGGTGGCCGGTCAGCCGCGTCGTACGCTGGTGATGTAGGTTTCAATGCTTCCTCCTCTAGTTGGGGTAGCAACCTGCGCTTTGGATAACTCTTGGTCGGGCGTCCGAGTTCGTATTCCTCGGCCGCAAGGACTTCGGTCCATCTGTCTGCTAGCAAATCTTGATCAGCTTGAAGCTGTTGTTGCTTTTTCTTCAGGCTATTTGTTGTGGCTATAAGCCGGGGCTTGAAGCGCTCCTGTTCGACGGGATCCTCAGGCACGATAAATTCTTCGTTGCCGAGGCTCACCTCGTCTTCGGAGAGAGGCATGTAATTGTCATCCTCTGTTTCTCCATCTACTGCCTGTTCTGGAGGGCTAGCTTGTTCATCCTCCCACTCTAAATCGTGCTGGAGGGGATTGTTGTCGTCTTCGGCACTATCCGGAGTGCTATTGTCTCTTGTGCCGATATCACTATTTTTTTTGTGGCGGGACTTAGAGCGGCGCCGCTGACGTTGGTGCTTAGGTTGCTTCTTGGAGGGGTCATCCTCCGCTGTCTCGTCACCATTGCCTTCTTTGGGGGTATCCACCATATATATATATCATATGATGAGGTGGTTGTCCAGCGCCCCGTTGGGCGGTGGTTCCTGTTCGTCTCCTGCATCATTGTCCATACCGTCGATGTCTTCGGAGTCGAAGTCGAGCATGTCGGTTATATCGTCGACAGTGGCTACTAAGTGGGTGGTGGGTGGGCAGCGAATTTCTTCGTCGTCCGCATCCCATTCTAGCCGGACATAGTTCGGCCAAGGTTCTCTTGACAAGGAGAGGGACCTTAATGAATCTAGCACGTCGCCGAAAGGCGAGTGCTGAAAAATATCCGCGGAGGTAAACTGCATGATCGGCACCCAACCAGATTCGATAGGTACGGGCGCAGGCGGCTCGGAGTCCGTGGCCAGGGACGAATCCAGTAGTTCGGCAACGCGGCTCTCGTAAGGGGTGAAGTCAGTATCCGGCTCTATCGCCACTGAGAGTGCGGCCTCCATGGCGGGGTCTATCCACCCATCCTTGGATGGCGTGATTGCTCCGGATTGAGGGCCGGAGTAGTTGCAGGTGTGAGTTCCCAAACACTGTCCGACAGCAGAGCTAAATCATGCTCGTCGTGACCGTGCGTTGCACCTGGCTTGGGTTCGAATCCGTCGAAGATCAAGTCTCTGCGGACGTCGGCAGTGTAGTTCAAGTTTCTAAACCTGGCCTGGTGGCCAGTGGCGTAGCTTTCGATCTGCTCCAGATGGCCAAGCGAGTTGGCCCGCAGTGCGAAGCCGCCGAAAACGAAGATCTGTCCGGGGAGGAAAACCTCACCCTGGACCGCATCATTACCGATGATCGAAGGAGCCATCAAGCCTTGCGGTGGCAGCGGAAGGAACTCTCAATGAAAGCACCAATGTCGGTGTCAAAATCGGCGGATCTCGGGTAGGGGGTCCCAGGCGTGCGTCTAAGGCGGATGGTAACAGGAGGCGGGGGACATGATGTTTACCCAGGTTCGGGCCCTCTCGATGGAGGTAATACCCTAATTCCTCCTTGATTGATCTTGATGAATATGAGTATTACAAGAGTTCATCTACCACGAGATTGTGGAGGCTAAACCCTAGAAGCTAGCCTATGGTATGATTGTTGTTCTACGAACTAAACCCTCCGGTTTATATAGACACTGGAGGGGGCTAGGGTTACACAGAGTCGGTTACAAGGGAGGAGATCTACATATCAGACGCCAAGCTTGCCTTCCACGCCAAGGAGAGTCCCATCCGGACACGGGACGAAGTCTTCAATCTTGTATCTTCATAGTCCAACGGTCCAGCCAAAGGATATAGTCCGGCCGTCCGGAGACCCCCTAATCCAGGACTCCCTCAGCCCCAAAAAGCTGGTATCCTGCTCATAGACGTAATAGCCACTGTCCAGATACTCATGTATTTCACGATGCTTGCATAGAGTGGGGTTTTTTTTTTGCAATATAAATTTTCCGACTCATGTGTCCGAATGATCATCAGTCTTTGTCGTCGTCTGATCGAGCGAGGAACCAGTTGTGCTTCCCTGTTTTTGCTAAAGGTGGTGTGATTACAAAGGGCGGTAATTGTAGGGACACTGCATCATATAAAAAGGGCAGGCATTGTTAATGTAAGATCAGCATTGTTCAAAGTATGAGTACGATAATGCAAGAAACATCATTGATATGTCCATATTGGAATTGGGAGGAAAATACAGGGAAATGTATACTGGGTTCGAAAATATAGAAGTGCCATGCATGGTTATACTCATGTTATCTCACAATCGATTCTTCACAGGAAACTACCATGTCATGCATGTTATGTAATCATGTTCTGTCTTCACAAACAAATTCTTTAAGGAAACTAACAGATCATGCATTGTTATATACTCATGTTCTATGGGCAAAAAATTTGTGAGCATATTATTCTAGCCATTGATTGCTGAAGGGAAAACATAGGTATTTACACATGGTAAGCATTACAGGATTTCACTACTTCAGAATATAGAGTTCTCCATATGCACATTTACTTCCCTAATGTATGGTAAGATGAAACCAACAGTGTGATGCATGTTTCTACATCATGAAAATGAGGAAACTAACATGGCCATTGATACACACTCATATTTAGTAGTATATAGATTACTATAAAATAAGGAGAATATCAATACCTGCCTAACCGTTTGATTATTCAAGGGTACAAATTGGCTGTAATGACATGGTCACAATCACATGAATTAACTCATTCCAAATATAGCTAATTTACGGCGTCTCTAATATATTGCCATAGTTCTACTCAAATTTTGCTCAAACAGGGCTATGTCAATCATCACAAAAAGTTCAGGATGAAGTGACATCAACACAAAGATCTGCGAGCAGTGCGGCATGTCCGTTACCGAATGATTATGGATTGGAATAGGAATAGGAATGTGTTGATGTTCTCGAGCATCAACTAGAGGTGGCAAGACAACGTTTACATGATTCTCAACGTACAATCAACAAGTTGAGACTGGACATGCAGGTATTAGATGTGTAATATCTACTGTATTCCAACTTCTCTATGGTTCATACCCTCCGATACTACTCATAGATTCATCAAAATAAGCAAACAACACATAGAAAATAGAATCTGTCAAAAACAAAACAGTATGTAGTAATCTGTAACTCTCGAGTACTTCTGTAACTCCAAAAATTCTGAAATAAATTGGTGGACCTGAGGAATTTGTCTATTAATCTTCTGCAAAAATAATCAACTTAAAAGCACTCTTATGTATAAAATGACAACTAATCTCGTGAGCACAAAGTTTCTGTTTTTTACAGCAAGATCACATTAACTTTCACCCAAGTCTTCCCGAAGGTTCTACTTGGCACTTTATCGAAACAAAAGCTATAAAACATGATTACTACAGTAGCTTAATCATGTGAACACACAAAAACAGTAGGAGTAAATATTGGGTTGTCTCCCAACAAGTTTTTTTCTTTAATGCCTTTTAGCTAGGCATGATGATTTCAATGATGCTCGCATAAAAGATAAGAATTGAAACATAAAAAGTGCATCTTGAAGCATATTACTAACAAATTTAAGTCTAACCCACTTCCTATGCATAGGGATTTTGTGAGCAAACAACTTATGGGAACAATAATCAACTAGCATAGGAAGGCAAAACAAGCATAACTTTAAAATTTTAAGCACATAGAGAGGAAACTTGATATTATTGCAATTCCTACAAGCATATATTCCTCCCTCATAATAATTTTCAGTAGCATCATGAATGAATTCAACAATATAACTATCACATAAAGCATTCTTTTCATGAGCCACAAGCATATAAATTTTATTACTCTCCACATAAGCGAATTTCTTCTCATGAATAATAGTGGGAGCAAACTCAACAAAATAATTATCATGTGAGGCATAATCCAATTCAAAACTAAAATCATGATGACAAGTTTCATGGTTATCATTATTCTTAATAGCATACAAGTCATCACAATAATCATCATTGATAGCAACTTTGTTCTCATAATCAATTGGAACATTTTCCGAAATAGTGGATTTATCACTAAATAAAGTCATGACCTCTCCAAATCCACTTTCATCAATATAATCATCATAAATAGGAGGCATGCTATCATAAAAATAAATATTCTCATCAAAACTTGGGGGACTAAAAATATCATCTTCATCAAACATAGCATCCCCAAGCTTGTGGCTTTGCATATCATTAACATCATGGATATTCAAGGAATTCATACTAACAACATTGCAATCATGCTCATCATTCAAATATTTAATGCCAAACATTTTAATGCATTCTTCTTCTAACACTTGAGCACAATTTTCCTTTCCATCATTTTCACGAAAGATATTAAAAAGATGAAGCATATGAGGCACCCTCAATTCCATTGTTTTGTAGTTTTCTTTTATAAACTAAACTAGTGATTAAACATGAAACTAAAAGATTCGATTGCAAGATATAAAGATATACCTTCAAGAACTCACCTCCCGGACAATGGAGCCAGAAAAGAGCTTTATGTCTACTACACAACCTTCTTCTTGTAGACTTTGTTGGGCCTCCAAGTGCAGAGGTTTGTAGGACAGTAGCAAATTTCCCTCAAGTGGATGACCTAAGGTTTATCAATCCATGGGAGGCGTAGGATGAAGATGGTCTCTCTCAAGCAACCCTACAACCAAATAATAAAGAGTCTCTTGTGTCCCCAACACACCCAATACAATGGTAAATTGTATAGGTGCACTAGTTCGCGAAGAGATGGTGATACAAGTGCAATATGGATGGTAGATATAGGTTTTTGTAATCTGAAAATATAAAAACAGCAAGGTAGCAAGTGGTAAAAGTGAGCGTAAACGGTATTGCAATGCTAGGAAAGAAGGCCTAGGGTTCATACTTTCACTAGTGCAAGTTCTCTCAACAATAATAACATAATTAGATCATATAACAATCCCTCAACATGCAACAAAGAGTCACTCCAAAGTGAATAATAGCAGAGAACAAACGAAGAGATTTTTGTAGGGTACGAAACCACCTCAAAGTTATTCTTTCCGATCAATACATTGGGCTATTCCTATAAGTGTCACAAACAGCCCTAGAGTTCATAGTAAAGTAACACCTTCACTAGTAGAAAAGAGGGCAATGGCCCAGGCCGGGTCAGCCCAACCGGGACCAATGGGGGCATTGGACCCGGTTCGTGAGCCCCGGGGGCCGGTCGGGCCACGTGGGCCATTGGTCCCGGTTCGTCTGGACCTTTTCGTCCCGGTTGGTGGGACGAACCGGGACCAATGCCCTGCGTACAGGAAGAAGCCCGCCATGCGTACCGGTGATCACGTACTTGCTATGGTCAATGATTTACACGTAATCTTTGGAAAGGGTCCCGGCGCACTAGCTGTTCCGAAGGACGCTGAGGGACACGCACCCATGTGGAAGAAGAAATCTATATTTTAGGACCTACCCTACTGGAAAGACCTAGAGGTCCGCTCTTCGATCGACGTGATGCACATGACGAAGAACCTTTGCGTGAACCTGCTAGGCTTCTTGGGCATGTATGGGAAGACAAAAGATACACACGAGGCACGGAGGACACTGCAACGCTTGCACGAAAAAGAGGGCATGCCTCCGAAGCACTATGAAGGTCCCGCCAGCTACGCTCTTCTGAAAGAAGAGAAAGAAATCTTCTTTGAATGCCTGCTCGGTATGAAGGTCCCGGTGGCTTCTCGTCAATATAAAGGGAATAATAAATATGCCGGAGAAAAGTTCCGAACCTAAAGTCTCATGATCGCCACATGATTATGACGCAATCGCTTCCGGTTGCATTGAGGGCTTCTACCGAAAACGTCCGATTAGCCATTGTGAAGCTATGTGCATTCCTCAATGCAATATCTCGAAGGTGATCGATCCGTAAATCATACCAACGCTAAGGAGTGATGTGGCGCAATGTCTTGTCGATTTCGAGCTGGTGTTCCCAACATCCTTCTTCAATATCATGACGCACGCGTCCTAGTTCATCTAATCGGCGAGATTGTCATTCGGGGCCGTATTTCTACACAATATGTTCCCCTTTGAGAGGTTCATGGGAGTCCTAAAGAAATATGTCTCAGAATCAACGCTAGACCGTAAGGAAGCATCTCCATGGGCCATCAAAGCGAGAGGATGTCATCGGGTTTTGTGTTGACTTCATTCCTGGCCTTAAGAAGATAGGTCTCCCAAAATCGCGAGATGAGGGGAGACCCATTTGGAAAAAAGGCACGCTTGGAAGGGACTCAATAATATGCAGGGACGGATATTCTTGGTCTCAAGCACACTACACAGTTTCTGAGAACTCTACCTTGGTGACCTCGTATGTCGATGAACACAAGAACGATCTGCGCTTCAAACACCCGGAGCAAACATGAGGACTGGATTACATGTGAACACATCGGGACTTTCAGCAGCTTGGTTGGAAACACGTCTCGAGGTGACAAGACTGTTTGTGATGAGTTGTGCTTGTTGTCTAGGGGACCATCTTTGGTATATTGATTTACACAGGATCTGAGATAAATGGGAATACATTTTACACGATTGACCAAGATCAAAAGAGCACCAACCAAAACAGCGGTGTCCGCTTTGATGTAGCAACCGAGAGGGGAAAGGACACATGTTATGGTTACATAGTGGACATATGGGAACTTGACTACGGACATGATTTTAAGGTCCCTTTGTTTAAGTGCAAATGGGTCAATTGATCAGAGGCGGTGTCTGAGTAGACCCACAATGCGGAATGACAACAGTGGATCTGAAAAATCTTGGGTACACCGACGAACCGTTCGTCCTAGCCAATGATGTGGCACAGGTTATCCATGTGAAGGACATGTCTACCGCATCGAGAAAAAGAAAGAGAAGGAAGCGAATACATCATACGATGAGCCAAAGCGCCACATAGTTCTTTCGGGGAAAAGGGACATCCTCGAGTGGAGGGCAAGATGTACATGTCTCAAGAGTATGAAAAGTTTCATGAAATTCCTCCTTCAAAGTCAAGGCTGACCCAAGCATCCTGATAAGCGATGAATATTATCCATGGTTACGGCGCAATAAGCAAATGACACAAGCAAAGAAAAAGTGAAGACTTTCTCCGCAACTATTATGATGATACCATGCCAACTTTGTAATGCATTTAGTATGATACCACTGTCCGTTTGTACATGCACATGCTATGCCAACTTTTTCAGAGTTCATTTTAAAACTATGAATTTAGGTTGAATTTTCTCTATAGGTGCATCTATGTTCATTTTTTGAAAACTAATGGCGATGTGAGAAAGTTTATAATTTTGTTGTAAGTAGAAACAAAACAAAAGAATTAAAACTGGAAAACAATTAAAAGTTTATAATTTTTACCTAAAAGCAAAAAAGAATTAAAAAATAAAGCAAAAAACAGAAGAAAATAAATAATACAGAAAACGAAACAAAAAATGGAAAAAAGATAAAAATAGCAACAATAAGTATTTTGTTGTAAGTAGAAACAAAATAAAATAAATAAAGCAACAAAGAAAACAAAAAAAATAAAAAAAGTGTTTTCAAATTTGAAAACTAATGGCACTAACAGAAAGTTTATAATTTTTGTGACCTAAAAGAAAAAAGAAATCACTAAAAACTATAAGTATTTAGTTCTAAGTAGAAATGAAAAAATAAATAGCAAAAAAGAAAAAATGCCACCCTCTTTGGGCGGCACGGCCTGAATACGAATAGAAACCCAACCATGGGCCAGATTCAGGCCCGCATAGCCCAAGAGGGCCTGTGCATTGCAGGTGTCCGATTAGGCCCGTAAGCCAGCAGTTCAAAGGAGATCGAAAGGAACACAGAGCGGGGCTTATAAGCAGGTCTTGAGGAGCTCTTGACTAGCGAGGTGGGACTAAAATCCCACCACCACGCCAGCCGCAAGGCCTTTGGTCCCGGTTGGTGGCACCAACCGGACTAAAGGGGCATTAGTCGGTTAAGTGGCACAAAGCGGGACCAATGCCCTCCTTTAGTCTGGTTGGTGCCACCAACCGACCAAAGGTCGCTTCCCGCCCTTTGGGCTGCCGAAAATTGGCCTTTGGTCCCGGTTGGTGGCACCAACCGGGACTAAAGGGGGCATTGGTCCCGGTTGGTGCCACGAACCGGGACCAATGCTCGGTCTATATATGCAACACTTGTGAAAATTTTGGTTTAGTTTCTTCGATCCCGCCCTGACGATGCCGCCAGGCTGCCCCTCTCTGCGCCTCGCCGTCGCCACCGTTGCCCCTGCCCCGCCCCCGAGCCCATGTCGACGCCGTCCGCCGCCCCGGCGTGCCTGCACACCTCGCCCCTAGCACGCCCTGCCTCATTGTCGCCGGTCGCCCGTCCCGCCGCCCGAGCACCTCCTAGCCCCGAGCCCGTCCGCCGCCCCAGTGCGCCCCGCCGTCGCCCTCGCCGACCCCGAGCCCGTCTTCGTCGCCGTCGCCCCCGACGCCGGCCGCCCGCGTCTCCTCCCCGATCCCACCGGGAGAGGTAGCTACCGCCCCATCCTCCCCCCTTCCTTCCTTCCCCTGCTCCTTTGCAAATGTATGTATGTATGAGTTGGGGAGAAAGTTTATAATTTTGTTCATATATACTGTAGATGTATGTATGATGAATTTTGATATTTTTTTGTTCATATATAATCTAGATGTCTATGTATGTATGGAATGATATCGATGGATGTATGTATATAGAACATTCGTACAAAATATGACGAATCTGATATGACCAATGTCCCCCTCCGGTTCACTCGGGAACACTAACTCTCTCGGAGAAAAAAATGTTATCGGGGAAAAAAATGTTATCGGGGTCGAGGGTCGTCGAACATGAGAGGAAGAAGAGGATAAAAAAAGAAGAGGAAGAAGAAAAAAAGGAGAAGAAAGAATAGAGAGGAGAAGAACTCCTCTATTCTTTCTTCTCCTCTTTTTTTCTTCTTCTTCCTCTTTTTATCGAAACGAGGGTCGCCGAGGGTCGCCGAGCGGTAGAGGAAACCCTAATTAAATAGAAAGTATATCGTCGGTGTGAGATACATGTGGCCGTCGGTGTGGGACACTACATCCACGTCCCACAAGTGGCCAGGCGTCGATGCCCACGTCACTTGTGGGACATAGATGTAGTGTTCCACGCCCGACGCCGACATCTCATTCTTTTTCTAAAATTTCTATTTGAACATTATTTAAAAAACAAGCAATACTACTTCATGTATTTTTAAGAAGGAAAAACAAGCATATTATTTTCCCATGTACGTATGTAAATGGTTGTCGATATACCCCTCCCGATAGCTTCAACACGTGGGGGTCGATATTACCCCTCCTTGAAGCGTTCTCGAGGCCACCTAACCCTTGAAGCGTTGTCGAGGCCACCCGAAACCCTAGAGAAGCAGCGTCGAGGCCACTAATTAATATGATTCCTTATTGTGATTAGCTAGCTAGTTCTACGTTCGCCACTAATATATCCATCTGTCATGTTTGAATAATAATTGCCATGTTGTAAATATTTGTATAAACTATGGACACCCCCCGAGACGAAGCACAAGAAGCGTTGTTGAGGGACATAATCGCAGAAGGAAGTGATGCCGTCTGCCGTTGATGTTTCTCAACGACACCGATGGTCCGGAAGGAGAGGGTGAAGAAGCGGTGGCTATGATTATGATGGCTCCGGTGACCCAATGTTGGTGCAAGAAGTAGACCGTGAGGACGGCTCCGGTGACGAACCGAGTCCGCCAGGTATATATATTAGTTAAGCCTGTCTTTGACTAGCTAATTGATGCATTCATTGTTTTGGTATGTACACATATTAATTAACTCTCGTCTTTGTTCTTTTTCTAGCCCTCCGGATCGAGCACAACTTCGGTAAAGAGACGACGCGAAGAAAAGTTGAGCTCGGATGAAAGGTTTGAGATCATAGCAATTATGCTGACGGCCAACCGATTGAACCCATACGGACAAAGAAGGCATTTGTTGCTCGGTCAGGGTTACGGTTAGGGACAAGATCCCGATCAGCATCCACCAATGGTATAAGCCTAAGAACGAAGACCACGAGGTGTCTTATGTCAATGATATGCGTAAAATGATCTTTGGACCGAGCTGAAGTCAAAATTCACCCTACCGCCAGAGGATAATCCGGAGAAGCCAGTTAAAGAGCAATTAATCAAGTCTTTTGCTCTTAAGAAGATGGCAGACCTATTCAGGAATTGGAAGAAAGACCTGAATAGGTTTGTCGATAAAAAAGACACCAGAATTCAAGGGCAAATATGAGAAGATCGAGATGATCGCCCGCATTTGTGGCCCACAAGACATCGGAAAAGAGTAAAAAGATGTCGGCGACAAACAAGCAAAATGCTGCGAAGAAGAAGCTTCACCATCGCGACGGGTCGTGGCTACCTCGTAGCCCGGCCTAAGTGGGCCAAAGGCTGAGAATGATCTGCTTGATAAAGGGATCGAACCAGACAATGAATCGCCAGACCGTTGCGGACTTGGTTCTTGAGGCTGGCGGAACCTTGGACCTCAGTCGAGGAAGTGCATTTGGACGGACGATCAATTGGACATACCGGTCAAGAGGCTTCAAAGCAATATGTCGGCAGCAGCAAGGGGACGTTCGTTCCAGACAGAGAGAACGACGAGCTCACAATGGCCCTTAGGAATCCTGAGCACCCTGGACGGACACGAGGCACGCCAGGCTCCGTTTCATGGAAGGCTGGGTTTCCGGACGTAGGCGGTTACAAATGCCAGGAGAGGAGGAAGAAAGTGCAGCAGACTGAACTGCAGGTGATGCATGCAAGGGTACAAGCGATAGAGGAACGAGAAGCAAATCGCAGCAAACGACCTGCCGAAGCTTCCCCGGCTACCCCGCCATCTCGGCAGAGAAGCGGCGTGGCTTCCACCGAGCTGCTTCGGAGAGCATGCCTTGACGGCTCACCCGACTATCCTGTGGATGCTATCACGGAGTCTCAAAATTGCCACCTTATGACGCAATGGATGAATTTGAAGGTCAAGGCGGTTGTTGGCTCTGTTTATCCTACTGAACCCAGCGCAACTTTTCGCTGACGGTCGATTCCAGAAGGATATGCTAGGGTGATGGTGGATGAAATAACGGACGGATTTGAGGACCTCCGGCTTGACCACCCTACCGGTGAAGGGGAGACTCGGCTGGGTTCTGCTCTGAAGACTCCATGCCTATGGCGGAAGGATCCCATCAACCTTCCGAACTGGACGCCTCCGCCTCCTCCTCCTCCTCCTCCTCCGGCGAGTCAGGGCACTCCGCCTCCTCCTCCGGCGCATGGCGACACTCCGCCTCCTTCTCCGCCTGCGCCAGTGCGCTCGAGCAGCCAGCCTCCTCCTTCTCCGCCTCGTCAGCAAGGGCGTAAGAGACCCGCCGCCGCTCCGGCTGCTCCGGCGCGTCGTAGTCCTTCTCCTCTGCCTCGTAAGCAAGGAAAGAAGACATCTGCTCCGTCTGCTCTGTCGGCGTCTAGCGGTACAGCCAAAGGCGGGAGGACATACAGATTCGGTACTTCTCTGAAGACTCCAGAGAAGTTACCATACGAGATGACCCCGGAGGAGAACGCGAATATCGCGTGAACCGAAGTGAAGGACTGGTTTCAAGGGTTGAAAGCACAGAGACACTCACCTCTGGAGGAGAAGGTAGATCCGATGAAAGCGAAGCGCACTCTGGCTGCCCTAACAAAACCACCCAAGTCTCCACCGAAAGGAAACTATGAGCGCATTATTGGAAAGGCATTTGCCGAAGCGGAGCGGTCGGGAAGTACTGTCAGCGATCAAAGGATGAAAGAACGATGAGCTAGGAAACAAATTGCCCAGCTTGGCGAACAAGCGAAGCAATCGTGCCCCGCGCTCAAGGTGCCTACTAGCGACATCGTCGATCCAAGGATGGTGCCCGGTTATAGCAATCTTGGAGATTACATGTCCGACGATGTACATTATGATTTCTTGGAGGTGCAGATACAAAGATACGAGTGCGGGAAGCCTCTCGTCAAAGATGAAAGATCTCTATCAACGATGATGCGAAGATTGCATGATTGGTACATGAAAACCTGCAGAAAGTATGGGGGGAGGAGTACTTTGTATGTGAGAGTTAAAAAGGAGCATGACCTCGTTGGAATTGAACTGTTGCATGTTCCATTTGAGGAGTTCTTTCAGTTTTTCAATCAATTGGCCCTCGATAAAGCAACGGTCACCGCTCATCGTCTGTAAGTAGTACTACTTACATCATTAAGTCTCGTATATAGCTCAGCTCTTTCATTGCATGTATTTATAATTATCCTCACTATATTATGCAGATTGAAGATCGCCGAATTGAAGAAAAGACAAGTGGGTGATATTGGGTTCATTAACACATATCTCATAGATGCAACCGAGGTTAAATATCATGCCGAAGATACCGAGGCCAACTTGCTACGATCGTTGGTAATAAATGAACACAAAGATATAATACTCTTTCCTTACAACTTCAAGTGAGTGTTCTTGTCTTACGGCATATTCGGTTTCCTTATTAGTCCAAAGTTATAGTAATGTAATTGATGAGTTATGCATGCGTGCGCAGGTTCCACTATATTCTCCTAGAGATTAAGCTTGAGCAGGGAGTAGTAACTGTCTTAGACTCGAGACGAAAAGATCCCAAGGAGTATGCAGACATGACTCAGATGCTCGAGAAGTAAGTTAAATCGATCATTATCCACCATATCAGCAACTTTGTTCATTTCTGATATCAAGTAATTGTTTTCTTTGTATGGCAGGGTTTGGAGAAAATTCACCAAAAAAGCTCCGGGATTGCCGAAGAAGCTGGAATTTAGACACCCTGAAGTAAGTACTATAGTAGCATGTTCCACGCATCTCCTAGTGATTCAAGCGCTAGTTTCATCAATACCATTTGGCATTCTTGCTTATCAGTTTGATTGACCTCTATTTCTTGTAAAGTGGTTGTGGCAGGAACAAGGGAATGATTTACATGGATACTACGCTTTGCAGTCCATCACCACCACGACACAGTGAGCGGGCTACTCGACCAACAATATGAAGTGCGTAAATAACAATATTCACAATTTTATTTTATTACCATCATTTGTGTTGAGTTTCATTCATTCATATATATATATATATATATGTATTGACCCCTTCTTAAAATTATATGTTTCGGATGCGGGATGAACTCCTAGCATCGATCGCATCTTGAGCAATTCAAGAGGAATTGGCGGCATTCTTTCTTGATCACGTGATCTCTCAAGACGGAGAATACTATGTGGACCACGCTAGCGTCCGTATGTTAGGAGATTATATTTGTAAAAGATAATTATTGTATATATGTAGCCGGTAGTGTCGGATAGATATACGAGAACTTGTTGTTCGACCAATCTCTCGGAGAAGGAGAGGTGGTCGATATCACTTCTCTCTGTATGCATATATGTTCATGACGATCTTCTGTTTCCTTCGTTTGCTTACTAGCTAGCTAGCGTGTCTAGCTAGTCCTCCCTATATGTATGTATAGTACGTAGCGTCGACCAAGCACGGACAAAAGAGAGGACACTTCTCTCTATTAATTAGTTAGCTAACACAATATATGAAACACCTAAATTAACCCCCCAAAACCCCCAACCCCCCCCCCCTTTCAAAAAAAAACAAAAACCCAAGCCACGTAAATCTTGTCGACGTGGATGCCTATTGGTCCCGATTGGTGCCACCAACCGGGACCAAAAACCCTCTACTGGGCTCGGCGCCTGAGCCACATGGAGGCCCATTTGTCCAGGTTCTGGACTGAACCGGGACTAAAGGGCCAGGGCATTAGTACCGACCCTTTAGTCCTGGTTCAGGAACCGGGACTAAAGGCCCTTACCAACCGGGACAATAGGCCCTTTATCTACCAGTGCTCAAGACACAAATCAACCAAAACCCTAATGTCACCTAGATACTTCAATGTCACCACAAGTATCCACGGGTATGATTATACGATATGCATCACACAATCTCAGATTCATCTATTCAAACCAACACAAAGAAATTCGAAGAGTGCCCCAAAGTTTCTACCGAAGATTCAAGACGAAAACGTGTGCCAACCCCTATGCATAGATTCCCAAGGTCACGGAACCCGCAAGTTGATCACCAAAACATACATCAAGTGAATCAACAGAATACCCCATTGTCGCCAGGGGTATCCCACGCAAGACATACATCAAGTGTTTTCAAATCCTTAAAGACTCAATCCGATAAGATAACTTCAAAGGGAAAACTCAATCCATTACAAGAGATAGAGGGGGAGAAACATCATAAGATCCAACTATAATAGCAAAGCTCGCGATACATCAAGATCGTGCCATATCAAGAACATGACAGAGAGAGAGAGAGATCAAACACAAAGCTACTGGTACATGCATACCCTCAGCCCCGGGGGTGAACTACTCCCTCCTCGTCATGGAGAGCACCGGGATGATGAAGATGGCCATCGGTGATGATTCCCCCCCCTCGTGAGGTCTTGAACAGGTCCCAATTGGTTTTGGTGGCTCTGAGAGGCTTGTAGCGGCGGAACTCCCGATCTAGGTTTCTTTTCGGGGGTTTCTGTATTTATAGGAATTTTTGGCGTCGGTCTCACGTCAGGGGGGTCTCCGAGTCATCCATGAGGCACGGGGCGCTCCCAAGGGGGTAGGGCGCCCCCTCCACCCTCATGGATGGCTCGGGACTCTTCTGGCCCAACTATTTTACTTCGGGGGCTTCTTTTGGTCCATAAAAATCCACAAAAATTGGCAGGTCAATTGGACTCTGTTTGGTATTCCTTTTCTGTAAAAAGCAAAAACAAGGAAAAAAACAGAAACTGGCACTGGGCTCTAGGTTAATAAGTTAGTCCCAAAAATCATATAAAATAACATATACATGTATATAAAACATGCAAGATGGATAATATAATAGCATGGAACAATCAAAAATTATAGATACGTTGGAGACGTATCAAATATCGCTTAAGATAAAAGGCGCACATATGTTACAAGCATGGGATCATAACATAGTGTTTGCAACCCACACACATCTAATCAAATATCACGTCCTTCGAGCACTAGCCCTCTACTATTTGGGCCCCTGCCAGGACGTCTTCGAAGTACCTCTAAGGCTTGCGGTGGTCCTTGACTTTGGGAGGGCCTGCAGTCGCCACGTCGGTGGCCTTCATCTTTGCCCAATGAATCTTGACACGGGCGAAGGCCATCCGAGCGCCCTCTATGCACGCGGAGCGCTTCACAACGTCAACTCGAGGCAGCGCGTCGACGAGCCGCCTCACCAAACCAAAGTAGCTACTGGGAATTGGTTCGGCTGGCCAAAGCCGGACTATTAAATCTTTCATGGACAAGCCGGCCACCCTATGCAGCTCCATCAGCTGCTTCAGCTGGCCGTTCAGGGGCGCCGGGTGCTCCGGCACAAGAAACTGCGACCAGAACAACTTCTCGGTCGAGTTCCCCTCCTGGGCTCGGAAGAACTGTGCGGCATCGCAGCACTCCTTGGCAGATCCGCAAACGTCTGGAGAACTCCACACTCGAGTGATCAAAGCATATCTTTGACCTCCGAATATACTCTACAAAAGAAAGGCCTTACCAGCCGCTATCTGCTTCAGCTGACGGATCTCCTCGCAAGCACCCCGAGACTCGACCCCCGCCTCTTTAGCCTCCTGGAGGGCTTTGGTGAGTTTGGACGATTGAGCCGAATTCTTCTCCTCCAACTCCTCGCATTTGAGGATGGCGTCCTTCAGCTCCTGCTCGACTTCGGCCACCCGAGCTTCATGTTGACGACGGGCGGCCTGCTCGGTCTCCAGTTCGGTAGCCCCTTTGTCAGCGGCTACCTTGTTTGCCTTCGCCTCTTTCTGGGCTTGGGCAAGTGTGCCTTTGAGGGTATCGACCTCGGCTGCACCAACTATACCCATAAACAAAAGCATTACATGAGTTACTCTCTGAATATAACTATCACTTATGATATACAACTAAACTTCGGGCTACTCTCTATGTACAGGTATATTCCTCTATATATGGAAAAGCGTTTAGAGCATTACGTCGCATACCTCGAAGCCTGTCAGTAAGCTGGTAAAGGCTTCTGTAACTTCCCGGACACACCCGCCGGTTGTCGTTACTCCTGGCGGGATCTAGACTGGCCCCACAGATCAATACTAGTCTTTTCTGCGCACTTTGCCCTCACTCGTGCGCACCCGGGAGTGATACGTCTCCAACGTATCTATAATTTTTGATTGCTCCATGCTACTTTATCTATTGTTTTGGACTATATTGGGCTTTATTTTCCACTTTTATATTATTTTTGGGACTAACCTATTAACCGGAGGCCCAGCAAAGAATTGCTGTTTTTTTGCCTTTTTTAGTGTTTCGAAGAAACAGAATATCAAACGGAGTCCAAACGGAATGAAACCTTCGGAAACGTGATTTTCTCACCGAACGTGATCAAGGAGACTTGGACCATACGCCAAGGAACAACGGAGGCGGTCACGAGGGTGGGGGGCGCGCGCCCCTGCCTCGTGGGCCCCTTGTTGCTCCACCGACGTACTCCTTCCTCCTATATATACCTACGTACCCCCAAACGATCTTAAGAGGAGCCAAAAACCTAATTCCACCGCCGCAACTTCCTGTATCCACGAGATCCTATCTTGGGGCCTGTTCCGGAGCTCCGCCGGAGGGGGCATCCACCATGGAGGGCTTCTACATCAACACCATAGCCTCTCCGATGAAGTGTGAGTAGTTTACTTCAGACCTTCGGGTCCATGGCTAGTAGCTAGATGGCTTCTTCTCTCTTTTTGGATCTCAATACAATGTTCTCCCCCTCTCTCGTGGAGATCTATTCGATGTAATCTTCTTTTTTGCGGTGTGTTTGTTCAGACCGATGAATTGTGGGTTTATGATCCAGCTTATCTATGAATAATATTTGAATCTTACATGAATTCTTTTATGTATGATTGAGTTATCTTTGCAAGTCTCTTGAATTATCCGTTTGGTTTGGCCAACTAGATTGGTAGTTCTTGCAATGGGAGAAGTGCATGGCTTTGGGTTCAATCTTGTGGTGTCCTTACCCAAAGGATGTAAAGGGTTGCAAGGCACGTCTTGTAGTGTTGCCATCGAGGATAACAAGGTGGGGTATTTATCATATTGCATGAATTTATTCCTCTACATCATGTCATCTTGCTTAAGGCGTTACTCTGTTTTAACTTAATACTCTAGATGCATGCTTTGGATAGCGGTCGATGAGTGGAGTAATAGTAGTAGATGCGTAATCGTTTCGATCTACTTGTCACGGACGTGATGCCTATATACATGAGCATACCTAGATATACTCATAATTATGCTCAATTCATCAATTGCTCAACAAGTAATTTGTTCACCCACCGTAGAATACTTATGCTCTTGAGAGAAGCCACTAGTGAAACCTATGGCCCCGGGTCTATTCTCATCATATCAATTTCCATCACTTTTATACTTGCTTTGTTTTTACTTTGCTTTTTACTTTTCACTTTGCATCTTATACCAAAATACCAAAAATATTATCTCTATCAGATCTCACTCTCGTAAGTGACCGTGAAGGGATTGACAACCCCTAATCGCGTTGGTTGCGAGTAGCTATCGCTTTGTGCAGGTACGAGGGACTTGTGCGTGGCCTCCTCTTGGATTGATACCTTGGTTCTCAAAAACTGAGGAAATACTTACGCTACTCTGCTGCATCATCCTCTCCTCTTCGGGAAAACCAACGCATAAGCTCGAGACGTAGCAAGAAGGATTTACGGCGCCCGTTGCTTGAGTCTACGCAAAAGTCAACCATACCAAGTACCCATCACAATCCCTATCTCTCGCATTACATTATTTGCCATTTGCCTCTCATTTTCCTCTCCCCCACTTCACCCTTGCCGTTTTATTCGCCCTCTCTTTCCCAATCTCCTCCTCTCTTTTCCGTTTGCCTTCCCGTTGCCATGGCCGAATCAAAAAGAACTACGGGTTTTCTCCCGAGCTCTAGTGCCTTGGATAACCCCTCTATCCTCTCTAAGCTCATAAATAATGATTCTATAGAAATACCCACTGGGGTCACCAATGAGAGCTTGAATAATTTTGATGAGGATGACTCTGGAATTTTTCGCTATTTACTTGATGAGTCTTTAAAAGATGCTTGGGATAGGTTACTTAGGATTCGGGCTAGCTATGTGCCACAATATCAAATAGAAATTTACTTAAAAAGTTTCTATGTTGGCTTGCCCGCTTCCTTTAAACAAGTTTTAGATTCCATCTTTGAAGAAGGTTTTCTTGAAGGGGATGCTATAGATACCTATGAAAGAATGAAAACTATATTTGGGCATCCCATGAATGATAAGGTTGAATCAACTACCCTCTTGTGCTTTTACCAAAATGAAATTATTAAAGAGATGAAGTCTAGTTTAGAGGAAAATTTCCGTAACGTGCTTAATCATACTTCTTCCATTAATGGACATGTGCTTAACTTAAATAGAATAATGAATGCCATAGAAAGGATATCCTCCTCTCCGAACACCAAAGATGGCAATACCTAAAACTATCCTCGCTTTTATGCCTAGCTAGGGGCGTTAAACGATAGCGCTTGTTGGGAGGCAACCCAATTTTATTTTTAGTTTTTTGTTTTTGCTTCTGTTTAGGAATAAATAATCCATCTAGCCTCTGTTTAGATGTGGTTTTATCTTTTAATTAGTGTTTGTGCCAAGTTAAACCTATTGGATCTTCTTGGATGATAGTTATTTGATCTTGCTGTAATTTCCAGAAACTTTGCGCTCAGTGCCAGAATTGTTAAAAATAACCAGAACGTGATAAAATATTGATTCCAATTGCTGCTGATCAATAAAAGAATTTTCCAGGTCGTCCAATTTTTGTAGAATTTTTTGAGTTCCAGAAGTTTGCGTTAGTTACAGATTACTACAGACTGTTCTGTTTTTTGACAGATTCTGTTTTGCGTGTGTTGTTTGCTTATTTTGATGAATCTATGGCTAGTAAAATAGTTTATGATCCATAGAGAAGTTGTAATACAGTAGGCTTAACACCAATATAAATAAAGAATAAGTTCATTACAGTACCTTAAAGTAGTCTTTTGTTTTCTTTCTCTAATGGAGCTCACGAGATTTCTATTGAGTTTTGTGTTGTGAAGTTTTCAAGTTTTGGGTGAATTCTTTTGATGGATTATGGAACAAGGAGTGGCAGAGCCTAAGCTTGGGGATGCCCATGGCACCCCAAGATAATCCAAGGACACCAAAAGTCAAAGCTTGGGGATGCCCTGAAGGCATCCCCTCTTTAAATCCACTTCCATCGGTAATTTACTTGGAGCTATATTTTTATTCACCACATGATAAGTGTTTTGCTTGGAGCGTCTTGTATTATTTGCGTCTTTGCTTGTTAGTTTACCACAATCATCCTTGCTGTACACACCTTTTGAGAGAGCCATACACGAATTGGAATTTGATAGAATACTCTATGTGCTTCACTTATATCTTTTGAGCTTGATAGTTTTGCTCATAGTGCTTCACTTATATCTTTTGAGGGTGATAATTTTTGCTCTAGTGCTTCACTTAGATATTTTAGAGCACGGTGGTGGATTTGTTTTAAAGAAACTTGATCTCTCATGCTTCACTTAGATTATTTTGAGAGTCGTTAATAGCATGGTAATTTGCTTAATGTTAATATACTTGGTATTCAAGATATGTGAAACTTTCTTTTGAGTGCGTTGAATACTAAGATAAGTTTGATGCTTGATAATTGTTTTGAGATATGAAGATGGTGATATTAGAGTCATGCTAGTTGAGTAGTTGTGAATTTAAAGAATGCATGTGTTGAAGTTTGTGATTCCCGTAGCATGCACGTATGGTGAACCGTTATGTGATGAAGTCGGAGCATGATTTATTTATTGATTGTCTTCCTTATGAGTGGCGGTCGGGGACGAGTGATGGTCTTTTCCTACCAATCTATCCCCCTAGGATCATGCGCGTAATACTTTGCTTTGATAACTTCTAGATTTTTGCAATAAGTATATGAGTTCTTTATGACTAATGTTGAGTCCATGGATTATACGCACTTTTTCCCATCCTTCCACCATTGCTAGCCTCTCCAATACCGCGCACTTGTCGCCGGTATCATACACCCACCATATACCTTCCTCAAAACAGTACCATACCTACCTATCATGGCATTTCCATAGCCATTCTGAGATATATTGTCATGCAACCTTCCACCGTTCCGTTTATTATGACACGCTCCATCATTGTCATATTGCTAGCATGATCATGTAGTTGACATCGTATTTGTGGCAAAGCCACCGTTCATAATTCTTTCATACATGTCACTCATGTTTCATTGCATATCCCGGTACACTGCCGGAGGCATTCATATAGAGTCATATTATGTTCTGAGTATCGAGTTGTAATTGTTGAGTTGTAAGAAAAATAAAAGTGTGATGATCATCATTATTAGAGCATTGTCCCAAGTGAGGAAAGGATGATGGAGACTATGATTCCCCCACAAGTCGGGATGAGACTCCGGACGAAAAATAAAATAAAATAAAAAAGAGGCCATAAAAAAAGAGAAAAGGCCCAAATAAAAAAATGAGAGAAAAAGAGAGAAGGGACAATGTTACTATCCTTTTACCACACTTGTGCTTCAAAGTAGCACCATGATCTTCATGATAGAGAGTCTCTCATTTGTCACTTTCATATACTAGTGGGAATTTTTCATTATAGAACTTGGCTTGTATATTCCAATGATGGGCTTCCTCAAATGCCCTAGGTCTTCGTGAGCAAGCGAGTTGGATGCACACCCACTTAGTTTCTTTTGTTGAGCTTTCATATCTTATATTTACTAATCGGAGGCACCATACGAGGCTCCATGTTAATCCTCATTAACTAAATAAATTGTCCGTCGGATCTCGAGATTAATCATCTACAGCCGTGGGATAAGGTACCTTAATTAGGAGTCCTAGGATGTTGTCCCACGTTCACATCTTTTAGAAAAAAAACAACTCCCGGTTAGAATCTAATATATGGGTTGTCAAGAGTCCCGCATGCTTACAATAATCTGTAGCCAAAGAAGTTAAAAGAGAATGATTCCCTCAAAAAAAAGTTCAAGAAAAGGAGATCCAACTATGTGGAACCTTCTCATCTTTTGTGTGAAGTCAAAAAAAAGAGCCGCCTCAACGCATGAAACCTCCTTTGTTTGTGTGTATCTCTCGCAAGTCAACGTCCATACATGGTGCAGCTCCTGGGGAAGGGAAGCGGTGGAGTTGCTTGATTGAAGAAGGCAAGGGTGGAACTGAGGTAATGGAGATACGTTAGTGTGGGATTTGTATCAACCATTGGAGCTAGCTGCTGCAGACAAGGGTTGCAAGGAAGATCTCTATTGGGCCTCCATCAACAGGGATAGCGGGGAAACGGAAAGTAAGGAAGTTCATATCTGCAGACGATTGCGGCCGTGGATCATGAGAATAAATCGGATGCCTAGGCAAATTAAAGTTGGTCGCCGCCACACTACTTCCGACCGACTAGGCAAGCACATCGGTCTAAATCCAGTATCTCCTACTCTATTCTTTATCCAGCTATAAGGAGAACGCTCTAAAATATTCAATTAGGCACATGTCAAAAAATCAAAATTATGGATACGTAGAACAGTCTTCTTCGGAGAACGGGTTGATAATCATCTAGATGTCAATATGCACAAAGCGGCGCCAAAGTGCAGAGCTCCTTGACTAAACGGATTCAGCATCACAAGTCCTCAAGGTATGAGCTCTGTAGGAATAGCACCATTAGAGGGAGAGAGAGAACGAGCACGTGAGAGGAATTATGCACTGCTTCACATGCATTGCGGTGGACAGCATGTCCAAAATTTGCTTCCTCTACTCATTAATATTACCGAGCTTTCCATGATTGATATCTCCCATGTTTATTAATCAAGTGCATATCTAGCATGTTCTTAATCATGTAGAATATGATATATGTATTCGCATATATATGTGCCGCTACTCTAATATCTATCAACTTAATTTTGCAAAATAATTTCTATCTACGTCCAGGTGAGTGTTAATCTGGTATTGTTCCATTAACCATAGATCTATCATCATTTATTCAGCCAGCTGAAGTTGTAGCCAGTTAATCTGTGGGTTACACACGTCTACTATTCGAGTAGTCGAAGTATTTCCTATCTAATATAATGATGGTGATATTACTAAAAAATAATATCTTATTAATAATACAAGATAAATGATTGCCCTCGACAATTAGGACTGCCCCCTTCTGTTTCATACTTTGTAAACAAGATCGTGCTCTTGGGAATTAAACCCAGCAAACCTATATCTAGATGATATATTGAACAGCTCTGAATTTCTAACAAAAGCATACTCATATTTCAGAGGCTGCATTAAAAATCTAGCCGTACTCCTCTTTGCCTAGCAAATGCATTAACACAATATTTTTACTTCGGTTGATCCATTGAAAAGTCTTTCTTTATTACTCCTTTATCTCCCTGCTTCGTACCCATTGACTTTCGTAATCCCAGTCAATAAGATTTTTGTTCGCGGATATTTTTGAAATATATGTACCAATTTTCGTGTTAACATGCACTACCCTGTTTTATTTGTAACACAAACTGTAACATTAGCTAATACATTGATTGGGTTATACAAGTTAAGACTGCTCAAGCATTTGAAAAACTAATAGCACCAGATTATATTAAGTGTTCCTACAAGTAAAATAATTTCAAAGCTTTGATAATTGGCTACCCATCAGTAAAATGTAATAGGGTTATTATACCTTTCATTAAAATAAAATCATTATACTTTGCTGTTTGCAACTATCATTGTGATCTTTGTTGTACATGTTGCGCACTCAAGTATCTACATTTTTCCTACACCATCCATGCACTGCACTTCTAATTGTTTGCAAAGAAATTTGAAGGATGGTGCTATAATGTTCATTCTCTGCCTTTTTGGTTAAGTGAACCTCATTTCTCAGTAGGTGCTGCATGGTAATTTTTTTAGCATGCGCACAATATATTAGAGCAGTTTCTGGATGTATTAGTGAGGAAGATGATATATTATAGCTACTTAACATTGCTCTAGCCAGCTTCATTTGGAAAATGCATCACATTTATACAATTTCCAAATAGATGTTAGATACAACTTTAATAATTATATGATTCATATAGCCCTTGGACATCAACTTGATGACAATATTTCAGTATAAAAGAGTGTGGTTGAATGCTTTTGACTCTTCAATACATGCATGGAAATAACTATGGACAAAGTCTCGGGTCCAGACAACTATTTCGGGTCAAAAGTAAAACAAATACAAACTTCGTTTGTAAACAATTGATTTAGAGTGCGGGATTAAACTTTTTAACATTGAATATCATTAGATTTTTCATGACAAAATTACTATACTAGAAATTTGCAGAAATTTTTACTCACATATATGTCACAAAATAATGATAACATGTGCTTAAACTTTTATCTGTTGATGAGGGGAGAGGAAAGTACACAATATTGGGGTAACAAAGCATCTATAGCAAAATTCCGAAGACATGTGGTTTCATCCTTACAAGTGAAACCGTTATAGAAAGTTTGGTGCAATACATCATTACTTTTAATTAAGATCAAAGATTTAAGTGTAGTTAATTTCAGCCATGATTTGTGCATATTGTATGGCATTTTCATTTTTCTGACTACAATTAGTATATTTATCCTTTTATAAATAGTTCCCTCTTTATGTATAAGGGCAGAAGATTATTCTAAATTTTGTACTCTTATATATTTTTCCAGATTGCTAGCCCGTGCGGATGCACGGGTTGACGACTAGTACTTATAGCTCAAGTGCATCCGTTGCATGGAAATCCCTACTCACTCACATTGATATCTATTGATGGGCATCTCCATAGCCCGTTGATACGCCTAGTTGATGTGAGACTATCTTCCCTCTTTTTGTCTTCTCCACAACCATCGTTCTATTCCACATATAGTGCTATATCCATGGCTCACGCTCATGTATTGCGTGAAGATTGAAAAAGTTTTGAAAATGTTAAAGTATGAAACAATTGCTTGGCTTGTCATCGGGTTGTGCATGATTTAAATACTTTGTGTGGGGAAGATGGAGCATAGCCAGACTATATGATTTTGTAGGGATAACTTTCTTTGGCCATGTTATTTTGAGAAGACATAATTGCTTAGTTAGTATGATTGAAGTATTATTATTTTTATGTCAATATGAACTTTTGTCTTGAATCTTTCGGATCTGAATATTCATACCATGATTAAGAAGATTTACATAAAAATTATGCCAAAGTATCACTCCGCATCAAAAATTCTCTTTTTATCATTTACCTACTCGAGGACGAGCAGGAATTAAGCTTGGGGATGCCCGATCGTCTCCAACGTATCTATAATTTTTGATTGCTCATGCTACTTTATCTATTGTTTTGGACTATATTGGGCTTTATTTTCCACTTTTATATTATTTTTGGGACTAACCTATTAACCGGAGGCCCAGCCCAGAATTGCTGTTTTTTGCCTTTTTTAGTGTTTTGAAGAAACAGAATATCAAACGGAGTCCAAACAGAATGAAACCTTCGGAAACGTGATTTTCTCACCGAACGTGATCTAGGAGACTTGGACCCTACGCCAAGGAACAACGGAGGCGGTCACGAGGGTGGGGGCGCCCCCCTAGGGCGCGCCCCCTGCCTCGTGGGCCCCCTGTTGCTCCACCGACGTACTCCTTCCTCCTATATATACCTACATACCCCTAAACAATCAGAACAGGAGCCAAAAACATAATTCCACCGCCGCAACTTCCTGTATCCACGAGATCCCATCTTGGGGCACTGTTAGGAGCTCATGGGGAAGGCTTCCACCACGGAGGGCTTCTACATCAACACCATAGCCTCTCCGATGAAGTGTGAGTAGTTTACTTCAGATCTTCGGGTCCATCGCTAGTAGCTAGATGGCTTCTTCTCTCTTTTTGGATCTCAATACAATGTTCTCCCCCTCTCGTGGAGATCTATTCGATGTAATCTTCTTTTTGCGGTGTGTTTGTTGAGATCAATGAATTGTGGGTTTATGATCCTGCTTATCTATGAATAATATTTGAATCTTCTCTGAATTCTTTTATGTATGATTGAGTTATCTTTGCAAGTCTCTTCGAATTATCCGTTTGGTTTGGCCAACTAGATTGGTAGTTCTTGCAATGGGAGAAGTGCATGGCTTTGGGTTCAATCTTGCGGTGTCCTTACCCAAAGGATGTAAAGGGTTGCAAGGCACGTATTGTATTGTTGCCATCGAGGATAACAAGGTGGAGTATTTATCATATTGCATGAATTTATTCCTCTACATCATGTCATCTTGCTTAAGGCGTTACTCTGTTTTAACTTAATACTCTAGATGCATGCTTTGGATAGCGGTCGATGAGTGGAGTAATAGTAGTAGATCTTGAGAATCGTTTTCGATCTAGTTGTCATGGACGTGATGCCTATATACATGATCATACCTAGATATACTCATAACTATGCTCAATTCTGTCAATTGCTCAACATTAATTTGTTCACCCACCGTAGAATACTTATGCTCTTGAGAGAAGCCACTAGTGAAACCTATGGCCCCCGGGTCTATTCTCATCATATCAATTTCCATCACTTTTATACTTGCTTTGTTTTTACTTTGCTTTTTACTTTTCACTTTGCATCTATATACCAAAATACCAAAATATTATCTCTATCAGATCTCACTCTCGTAAGTGACCGTGAAGGGATTGACAACCCCTAATCGTGTTGGTTGTGAGTAGCTATCGTTTTGTGCGGTCTGAGGGACTTGTGCGTGGCCTCCTACTGGATTGATACCTTGGTTCTCAAAAACTGAGGGAAATACTTACGCTAATCTGTTGCATCATCCTCTCCTCTTCGGGGAAAACCAACGCAAGCTCGAGACGTAGCAGGGAGCAACTTCCCGGTCGGTCACCCATCATGAAACTACTCCAAGCTGAGCACGCTTAACTTTGGAGTTCTTTCCGAATGGGCTCCCGGATAAGAAGGAATTCCTTATTGATATGAGTAGTCTATCATCCCTAATAACCCAGCCTATCACAGCTTCGTTCAGTCCGCTCTTGGCAGACTGAACCTTCTCAACCACCACACCCATTAGGGTGCGGTGCTCCTCCACAACGGAAGAATGTCGCAGCGCTTCCGCTAAAGCATTCGGCACCTCTGGATTAGCGGAGGTCGCTGACGGAGCTGATGCTCCTCCCCCCTCCTTTGAAGGGGGCTGCTCACCTGATCCCGCAGCCACATTGGTCTCCGGAATGTTGTCCGGCTGGGGCCCGGATTGTTGGGGTTCCCCATTGTCGGTTGCCATAGGGGTCGCCTCCCCTATGTCTTCGGCGACCGAGGTATTAACCTCAGGCGTCTTCTCGACAGCCTCGCCCACCCCTTCGCGGCCAGGAGAGGTCCTTCGGGACAACACATCGGTGTCGTCCATGGTGATAGGCGAGGGGTCTCGTGGCGGCGTCTCGCTCTCCGCCATCTCGGGCGGCAGAGAGCTCCCTCCGATAACGGAGTATTCAGAAGCTCACATGGAGGGCTGAAAGGCACACAACAAAATAGCTTATATAATAGAAAGGGGAGATTGAAGATAAACAGTGAGTATCGAAATACTTAAGATTCGGCCAGGGGCTTCGCCATTGGAGGCTTTTTGGGGACCAGTTCGACATCTGAGTCCGAATTGTCCTGGAGGACCATCTTCCCCCTCTTGGGTGCCTCCACCTTAGGGTCTTCAGAGGCTGCCCTCTTCTTCTTTCTCCCCTTATGAGGGGAGTCGCTTTCCACCTCCTCCTCTTCTTCTTCTTCCTCGTATCCCTCGTGAGAGGAGGGGACTTCGGTCTCTCCAGACATAGTGTCCGAAGGACCCTTGCAGCGGGGGCCGCCCTTGCCTCCTTGCCCTTCTTCTTCTTGGCCTTCTTCTCCGACGCTTGGTACGGTGCGGGGACCAGCATCTCTGTTAGCTGGGGTGCGGCTGGGTCTTCGGGCAGCGGCGTCGGATAGTTGGTGCGCTCCGCCTTCACCGTCTAGCCCTGTACGAAAGACAGGCAATGTGACTTCCATTATATTCGAAATTTTGACCGGATACGTCTTTGGAAAGGTCATACTTACCGCTGAGGCCGGATTCTAGCTGTCCAGTCTGATATCCTCGGTCTTCTTCGGCCACATTTTTTGGGCCTTGAAGACCTTCTTCCAAATATCTTCGTGCCACTACTGCAGGATGGGCCAAACGCGACACTACGATCAGAGACCCTTCGACGAAACTGTGTGCGATGCCATAATCGCAAACGATGGTGTAAAACACCGTCAAAAAAGGTGCAAAACGTTTGCGATGACAGATGCATCAATCACGGTTCAGAATTTAGTTGCGTGTGCGATGCAGGGCATACGGTTTAGCTCAGTTAACTGTTTGTGATGAGGAGGCACAAAAGAAACGGGCAGCCAGATGAAGGCGTGTGCGATATACAGCATATGGTTCACTGGGATGAACTGTGTGTGATTGGGCAACACAATGGAAACGGTTCAACTGAACAAGATGTGTGTGATACGCGGCAAACAGGTCCATAATCTGAAATGTGTGCAAAGACCAATAATAACACAGACGATTGATGCTAATAAGCCGTGTGAATTGCTCTGTCTACACTAGAATAACATGTGTGTGTGTGTGTGTGTATATAACTGAAATAAACATCCAATTACATAAGTGACTATACAGATCATTCGCACACACCTCAATAAACAATTGCATGCATTCTAAAGTAGGAGAAATGATCGTCTAGTCATCTACTTCTTGTGATGCTCCCGCCACTGCTATGTGGCTCGATCCCTCGTCTTTGTCAGGAAGAAGACAGTTCCTCATGTCAACGATCCGCCTGTACATCTCGTAGCTTGTGTACGCGTCCATGGCCGCGTACTTGACATGTTGTTCATCCAGTCTCTTATGCCACACACAGTGCCATGCGTTCTTGTCCTTATTGCTCTCTTCCTTAATCTTCGCATAGTAGGGGTCGATGATGGCCGAGGCGAGGTCAACCAGGGAGTTCAGTTTGTTTTTTTCGCTGCCCCAGACCTTGTAGTGGTGCTGGATGTTTTCAAGATTCGGGCATTTCAAGTCTGAAACCTTGAGCGCTTTTAGATCGTTGGTGGTGTCCACCGTAGCGAAACTGTAGTCGGAGCTCTTGATAAACCTGGAGAAACGCTCGCAAGGCCTTGTGGCAAGGTGGAAGTGGTAGACGAGGATGTCATGTCGCACGCACGACTGGGCGACGGCAACCTTCTGATCGTGCCTGGCACGACCGATGGTGTACTCGAGGTCGAAGCCAACCACTCGGTACTTGTCCTCAGCAAGGAACTGCTCCATAGTTTGGATGGAGCTCTCCACCGAGACCGGATCGTTCGTGTACACCACCTAGAGGGCCTTCCCCCTCACGTGGGTGTCCACTACGTGATGCGTGGTGAACTGCCCGCCGTTATCGTCGGCGGCCGCTGGGAGCGCCATTGGAGCCACGGGGAGCGCCATTGGAACCGCTGGATGTCCTCTCTGTATGTGTCCTCGTGGATGTGCTTATTGTGTCGTGTGAGACGAGAGATGAAGGTAAATGGTCGCAGGAATAAAAGGGGGCCGTGCGGCATGGATTGTCGGCGCGTCCGCATGGCAGTTTTTGCAGCGAGTAACTGCATCGTCGCTACACGCCCGGCGCAACCGCTTGCACACGAACATGCGTGATCGTGCGCCGGCCCCAAACACTAGCAGCGTGCGTGGAGGGACGAGGGCAGAGCACCCGAATGGACGAGAGAGCAGAGCGCACACGGCGGGACGCGAGCAGAGCGCGCCGCGGCCGCCTGAACAGCAAGTATATCTGGCCATGGGTCGGCCGGGCCGGGCCTAAAAAAGCCCACGACAAAAAACTGAGGCCCAGGCCCTACCATTGGGCCTACTTTTCAAGCCCAAGCCCGACCCATCTGGTAAAAATCCCTGAAAAGCCCTTAGGGCTTAGGGCCGTGGGCCGGGCCTCTTCCTTAAAATTTCAATATGTCAATCCCAAGCCCGTCCAGGCCTTGCTGGTGGGCTCAAAACTCAGGCCCAAGGGCAAGCCCACCGAGAGGGCCGGGCCTGAGATGGCCAGGACTAACCGCAAGCAACCACACACATAGAGCAGTTGGACATGCAGGAAATGGTCGCCTACAAGCCGGCCGACAGTTGCGTCGCTGCGTAGAGAGCAGCCGTGTGGTACCACCTCCGTCTAGTCTATAGTCTCCTTTATATTCCGTTCCAAACTTTGCCCTCAAATTTAACCAACAAAATGTTAATGCATGTTTTTAAAATTATATAATTGGAAACTATGTTCAAATACAAATCCAACTATATAATCTTTGGCGACATGCATTCGTATTTTATTAGTTAAATCATAATTATAAACCAGGACGGTGGTATAGTAGGTAATTAAATCGCAAACGTTTTTTTATTAACCGTATGTGTACGTGGCCTTTCGTCCTCCTCTCACACGTCTTGTCACCCTGCTGCCGCAGACGGCTTACAACGCAAGTTTGTGCAGCGCGCGGGGGCGTTCTTTTTACCAAACGGTGGCGCCAATGAATCGTCGGTGAGCCCGTTCCCGCGCAACCTCGCAGGTTCCCGCGCAAGCTTTCCGCCCGACTCGGTGAAATCCCCCAAAATCCCAATGCTTACCGGCCTGCGATAAAAACCCTCACGGCCGGCGAGTCCTGCGTCGCATTTTCCCCTCCATCCCTATAGCTTATCTCGTCTGCTTCTCCCGCAACCGCCAATGGCGCCGGTCCGTCGTCGTCGCTCAGCCACTCCGACATCATCAGAGGACAGCTCCGGCTGGGAGGCTACACCGCGGCGGCGGCGCAGTCCCCGGCGTAGTATAGTGCGTGTAGCGTCCCTGTTGGGTGTGCGCGGAACACCCACCACACGCCCGCCGCCCGGTGCCCGTAAGCGGTATTGCCGGCAGCCGTTGCCGCCACACCACCGTCAAAAGCCGGGGCCATCGCCGCTCGCCGCCGGTGTCCGTGAGGCGGTATTGTCACCGCCATTGCCGCCACACCACCGCCGAAAGCAGGGGCCATCGCCGCCCGTCCGTCGGCGTGGCGGCGGGAGGTGGCCGTCGTGGCCGCCACCCCACTGCCGGCCACTGTGGCCATCACCCGCTCCGCCATCGCGGCCCAAAGGCGGGAGGTGGGGGTCGTGGCCACCACCCCATCGTCGGCCGCCGTGGCCGCCAGCCCATCGTCGACCGCCCGGGTCATCACCCCCTCCGCCACCACCGCTCGAAGGCGGGAGGCGGAGGTGCCGCACGTGCGTTAGTGACCTTGCGCGCTACACCGAGTTCCTGCGGGAGGAGGAGGAGCGCCTCGTCGAGCATCCAAAGCGCCTTACCACCGACGTGGCCGCGACACATGCCACCTCAGAGGCAAGGAATCATGAGATCTACGAGGAGAACCACCGCTGGAGAGGGGTCATCTGGAGCGCCAGAGGGCGTTCGAGGTGAGTGTCGCTGAAGTTGCATTAGTAGTGGTACTTAAAATTAGCTAGTATATATAGTTGAACTAGCTATTTCAATACGTGGTTGGCAACAATTGGGGAAAAGTTTGGTCGGTTCAGCTGTCGAGTTGAACTGTTTGTATAAATTAAGAATGACTGCTTAATCTATGAATGAAATCTATGCTTAATTTATGAATGAAATCTATGTTACAAGGATTGACAAATCTTACCAAATTGTTTGTACGTGGTTGCACAGGGGTGCTACGTCTTGAGCTTGCGTTGGTTTTCCCCGAAGAGGAGAGGATGATGCAGCACAGTAGCGTAAGTATTTCCCTTAGTTTTTGAGAACCAAGGTATCAATCCAGTAGGAGTCCACGCGCAAGTCCCTCGTACCTGCACAAAGCAAATAACTCCTCACAACCAACGCGATAAGGGGTTGTCAATCCCTTCACGGTCACTTACGAGAGTGAGATCTGATAGAGATGATGGATAATATTTTTGGTATTTTTGGTATAAAAATGCAAAGTAAAATAAAAGGCAAAGTAAAAAAGCAAAGCAATAATAAAGCGATGGAGGATTAATATGATGAGAATAGACCCGGGGGCCATAGATTTCACTAGTGGCTTCTCTCAAGAGCATAAGTATTTTACGGTGGGTGAACGAATTACTGTTGAGCAATTGACAGAATTGAGCATAGTTATGAGAGTATCTAGGTATGATCATGTATATAGGCATCACGTCCGAGACAAGTAGACCGACTCACCTTGCATCTACTACTATTACTCCACTCATCGACCGCTATCCAGCATGCATCTAGAGTATTAAGTTAATGAAAAGCAGAGTAACGTCTTAAGCAAGATGACATGATGTAGAGGATAAATTCATGCAATATGATAAAAACCCCATCTTGTTATCCTCGATGGCAACAATACAATACGTGCCTTGCTGCCCCTCATCACTTTGGGAAAGGACACCGCAAGATTGAACCCAAAGCTAAGCACTTCTCCCATTGCAAGAAAAACCAATCTAGTAGGCCAAACCAAACTGATAATTCAAGAGACTTGCAAAGATAACCAATCATACATAAAAGAATTCAGAGAAGATTCAAATATTGTTCGTAGATAATCTTGATCATAAACCCACAATTCATCGGTCTCAACAAACACACCGCAAAAAGAAGATTACATCGAATAGATCTCCACGAGAGAGGGGGAGAGCATTGTATTGAGATCCAAAAAGAGAGAAGAAGCCATCTAGCTACTAACTAGGGACCCGAAGGTCTGAGGTAAACTACTCACGCTTCATCGGAGAGGCTACGATGATGATGTAGAAGCCCTCCGTGGTGGATTCCCCATCCGTGAAGCTCGAGCAGGCCCAAGATGGGATCTCGTGGATCTGAGAAAGTTGCCCGGTGGAATTAGGTTTTTGGCTCCGTGTCGATCTGTTGAAGTGCGTAGGTATATATAGGAGGAAGGAGTACCTCGATGGAGCTTTGGGGGGCCCACGAGGCAGGGGGCACGCCCTAGGGGGGCGCCCTCCACCCTCGTGGCCGCCTCCTTCCTTTCTTTACCGAGGGTCCAAGTCTCCTGGATCATATCTGATGAGAAAAGCACGTTCCCGAAGGTTTCATTCCGTTTGGACTCCGTTTGATATTCTGTTTCTTCGAAACACTGAAATAGGCAAAAACAGCAATTCTGGGTTGGGCCTCCGGTTAATAGGTTAGTCCCAAAAGTAATATAAAAGTGGAAAATAAAGCCCAATATGGTCCAAAACAGTAGATAATATAGCATGGAGCAATCAAAAATTATAGATACGTTGGAGACGTATCAACGGGTCATCCAGAACAACCCTTTGCGTTGAAGGGACGCACAAATCCTGCACCGCTCTCACTTTGCATACAGGTGTTCTATCTAAAACGTCTGCGATCAAGAGCTGCAGAAATCTTGCTCGGCTCTCGCACGCCTCCCGTTCAGTCAAGGTCAAGCAAGTGTCAGGATGGCACCTCCTACAACCATTAAAATCAAGACATGTGGCGTCACGTGAATGGTTAACAGAATTTTGGATTTACTAGAATTTAAAAATCAGGCATCTCAATGTTTTGCCGGCAATCAACGGTGCCCTGGTGTTTGAAATTCATTTCAATTTCTTGCATGGGACCTAAGCATGCACCCAAGGACATAGATTTGATTTTTCAACCAATTTATATGCACTGGAGCATGTGCATGTAGTTCAAATTTGAATTATGCACATAAATGCATTGAAAACTCAGTTAATGCATAAAAATGTCCAAACGAACCCCGAAAAATCACAAAAATTCGCACAACACTCCTGTTGTTCTATGTTGACACGAGAAAAAAATATTGAAAGCAATAAGAGGCAATGGATATCGTTTCATCCCCAAAGGTGGGACGTTCCCTACCGAAAACCATCATGCTTGTTGTGAGAAGCTCCGGTTTGTGAGAAGCATATACCCAAACCTGCCCCAAATGGGACAAAATTTGTACCATGGCGTGTTGATGCTGCTCCATGATAGCATGCCGAGTTTCATGAATTTCAGACGAGTTTTTGATTTACTAGAATTTAAAAACCAGGCATCTCAATGTTTTGCTGGCAATCAACGGTGCCCTAGTGTTTGAAATTAATTCCCATTTCTTGCATGGGACCTAAGCATGCACCCAAGGACATAGATTTGGTTTTTCGACCAATTTATATGCACTGGAGCATGTGCATGTAGTTCAAATTTGAATTTTGCACATAAATGCATTTAAAACTCAGTTAATGCATAAAAATGTCCAAATGAACTCCGAAAAATCATAAAAAATCGCACAACACTCCCGTTGCTCTATGTTGACATGAGAAAAAAATTTGAAAGCAATAAGAGGCAATGGATATCGTTTCGTCCCCAAAGGTAGGACGTTCCCTACCGAAAACCATCATGCTTGTTGTGAGAAGCTCCGGTTTGTGAGAAGCATATACCCAAACCTGCCCCAAATGGGATAAAATTTGTACCACGGCATGTTGATGCCGCTCCATGATAGCATGCCAAGTTTCATGAATTTCAAAGTAGTTTTAATTTACTAGAATTTAAAAACCAGGCATCTCAATGTTTTGCCGGCAATCAATGGTGCCCTGGTGTTTGAAATTCATTCACATTTCTTGCATGGGACCTAAGCATGAACCAAAGGACACAGAGTTGATTTTTCGACCAATTTATATGCACTGGAGCATGTGCATGTAGTTCAAATTTGAATTGTTCACCTGAAATGGCTAGAAATCCAATTTAATGTATTAAATGTTCAAACGAACCCTGAATAATTCCAATTCTTTTATGACACACATATAGTTGCATGTTCACTCCGGATAAAAGGTCTAGCAATTCAAACACCGTCCATTGCCGTGTGACCCCATTATGTAATTCAAATCAAGATGAAAAATCAAGTAGATCGCACACAGTTTATTATCAGCAACCGTGTGAGATGCAGCACAAAATATCCTGGTGCACCGTCGGTGTATAGTACGCCTATGGCTTACGCGAGAAGGTGCGTCGGCTACAGTCCACAACCGGCGTCTCAAGCACACTAGCTCGCTCCCCAAATACCATTTCATTGTTCAATCGTCGCCAGTGAAAGATGGGCACGTGGACCCGCGTTGTGAGGGCAACTTTGGTGGCCCACTCCAGCGAGAGCGCGGCCGCAGCCGCCATGCGTGTGCTAACAAGGTGCATGAGCGCGGCCGCAATCTGCGACCGAGCGGCAAAGGCAGCCCAAACGGCCGTTGTTGCTTTTTAGGTGGCGGCAGCAACATCTGCCTCAGGGATAGCAACTTGCGAGAGCGGCACAACAGTTGTTCGTTCCGCAGCGGCGGCCTTAGCCCTGATGGAGGTCGCCCATGACCATGTCGAGGCCGCCCACGCCTAGCTTCTGGCGGTCACCGCACAAATCGAACGAAGCATCTCCGACAACGGTCGGCAACCCACGGCCGAAGAGCTGGCAATCGCCGAGAGCGTTCGAGCAGCCGTCCGTTCCTCCGCCGCATACCTTGCGATGACGGAGCCCGTCCAAGCCTAGATCGCATCCGCCCATGCCTAGCTCGTGGCGGCCTTTCCCAAAGAGATGGCGGATGCGGATGGCGAGATGCTTGCCGAGTATGGTGCGATGGATGCCATGGAGCCCCTTCCCCAGGAGACCGTCGGGCGCGAGCTGGACATGGAGGCGGCGGTGGAGATCGACGAGCACCAGCCATAGTAGTACTCTTTGTTTTGTTTAATAAAGAGCACCAGTCTTTAATTTGTTAGAGTAATATTTAGGTCAGCTAGCTCTGTTTAATTGCTGAACTTGCTCGATTATGAAGTGTGGGTGTGATGTAGTCTCCTTTGTGTATCCAAATTATGCAATGACGTGGATGACCACTGTAACCATGGAAATTTGAACCAAAACTTTTGACGTTCAAACTCATCACACACGGGTTAAGCTATCTGAATCGTTTGTGATGTCCACATATCGTACACAGTTCTGAATAAGGGACCATGTCTGATGACACTTTGCGCGCCAGTTTTTTCGCTGAAGCGATTCCAAATTTTCGGCTTCCACGGAAATATCTAACTCCCTGCCCCCTCCCCCTACCAAAAGCCACATTTCCCATCTTTCCGCCTTCCTTTCCAAGTTGAAACCTTCACTCCTTGCTTGCAGCGCCACCTCCTCATCGGCGACCCTCCTTCACGCTACTCGGCCTCCTCTATCCAGGCAGGTAATCCACACCCGACCCCCATCCTCCTCCTCCTTCCACATCCCACATGCCCCGATCACGGCCGAAGCGCCGACACCTTCCACCCAAATCACCGACCCCTCCACTACATAAGCGCCGGCCTAAGCCATGGTGCACGCAGTATAGACAGGACCTCAAGGAGCATTTGGCAGCGGAGAAGCAAATCGCGGCTGCACACGCGGATGAGGTCGCGATGGCTACCATTCGTGCCGACCCCCAGATCTTGAAGGAGCACCTTGAGGTCCTACCACATCCCACATGCCCCGATCACGGCCATGAAAGGCCGACACCTTCCACCCAAATCACCGACCCCTCCACCAAATAAGAGCCAGCCTAAGCCATGGTGCAAGCAGTATAGCCAGGACCTCAAGGAGCATTTGGCAGCGGAGAAGCAAATCGCGGCCGCACGCGCGGATGAGGTCGCGATGGCTGCCATTCGTGCCGACCCCCAGATCTTGAAGGAGCACCTTGCCATTTGCTAGCTACACCGGTTAAGCATGCTCGGTTTACCCGTTGCGTGTGCTGCTCCTGCCTTTCCTTCACAAATTCTAGTGAATTGTGCTATCTAATTTTACCATGCAATCTGTTGTTCTAGTGTATATGTTCTATATGTCGTGTAGTGTGGTGCTCACTTATTAACTGTTTTGTTAATTAGTTATTGTCTTCAGTTAACTGTTTGGTTCAATCCTGCAAATGTGATGTTCAATTCTTCAGGCTGCAATTTTGTATTGTCTTCCGTGTGGGAAATAAATCAAATTTATCTTTACAAAATTGTGGGTGCATTCTGTTATTGTATACCATATGAGGAATAAATTGAATTTGGTTGTAGTAAATACATGAGAAACAAATACAATTGCTACAGTTGGCTGTAGTTAACTGTTTGGTTAACTGTCTGATCTTCTATTAGGAGTATATTATATTGTGCAATGTGGTGCTCATTTAATGTTTGGTTCATTTGTTGTGATGTTTAGTTAACTGCTTGGTTCAATTCTGCAATACAATATCCAATTGTCGTGGGTAGAATTTTATATTGTTGTGCATGTGAGGAATAAATCGAATTTGGTTGCACTTAATACATGAGAAACATATACAAGTGCTATATTTCCTAGTTCTTAATCATGTTTGGTTTGGGTAAATGGGTTTTCCGTGTGGCTTGAATTAATATGATGAATCTGCAATGTGCTTATTTTTCATCAACATATTTTATTGATAGCATGCGAACCCTTACTTAACCTGATGACTAACTACCTTATATGTGTTGTAGAAAAACAATGGGAAGCACTGAGGTTTACAATCGAAGTTAGCACGTGCATGGTCCGTTCTCTAATAGCACATTATTGTGCAATTGCAGGAACCATTCTAATATTTTGGTTTTTAACAATTTGGTCTTGCACATGTAGGTCCTGGTGTCAGAGGTTTTCACCCACTGTTCGATCCTTTTTGCATATGGGGGAATGAGTTATCCATGAATATCAATCAAATCAAGAAACTCGGGAAGATTGTTAGGATAAAGAAATTAGCGACAAAAAACAACAAGATCTTTGTCTGCATAACGAAGAAGACATCAGTTCACTACAATATGGTACTAACTATTATACCTTGCCTTTTTTATTCCTTTGCCCCATTTCCAATATAGAGAAGATATTTATGCACATCCTTGTTTTCAGGCCTTTCCAAAGCAGTTCACTGATGATTACCTCTCAAACCACCTCTATGGTCAGGAGGCGAGGAAGGTTTTCATACAATACCCACGGTTCAATATTGAAGTGTTCCTGAAGAGGACGAAGGACGAATGGTCAATCATCCACAGGCACTGGCCTAAAGTTGCAAAGATCTTCAAAATGAATGAAGGCTCAATATTCGCCTTCCGCTTCAGCAGTTTTTCAGATGAGATGCATCTGTCTATATACCGTCTATGATGCTAATTTCGAAAGGTTCTACATGTTGCATGTGGAACTTGCTGCTAATGCAGTTGTGTAATGGGGTAGCTGAGTGCTGAAGCTATATCATGTTGTACTATGATGTATTTCAATTATGAAATTTTGCTTCCTTAATATGGAAATGAAATATATTGTGTGCTTAATATAAAATGTCAATTAGATTAATAAATGGATTATGAATAATCGGATAATTAGCCTGGTAATGGCGAATTTGCCTGCTAATTAGATTTTTCTATTGCAAACAGTTGTTGAAATAATACTGTGGGCGATGGCCTCAGACAACGCACACAGTTTCTAGGAATAAACCGTGTTGGATCAATGAACAATCACACATGACTTTCTCTTGAAAACGGTTTGCGTTAGGCCACCTTGCGCAAACGTTTACCACATAAAAATTGTGTTATGGACATCCTTTGCCACATAGTTTCTTCTACGGACCGTGTGTGATACATTCAATAACGCAAATTATTTAACGGGAAAAATTGTGTGTGATGTACCTGTGAACGGAAACGTTTTCCTTGGAGCGACTGTGTGGGATGTGCATACGAATGAAACATTTAGCGAGGGACCTGTGTGGGATGTACTTGCGACCATAAACAATTTTGCCGTATAATTGTATTTTTAGCTCTCTTGTATGTATTTCCGTATTTGGCGCTACTTGATGCGACACGACCTCATTTTGCCGAACGTGTGTGCCAGGAGGGCATCCCCGACGGTTTCTGGATCGTGTGGGAAGGACCCCCCTATCGTCCACACTTACTTGGAGACGGTTCCAAATGTCGTCGCAGAAAGGGGTTAAAAACCGTTTGTTTAGGACCGACGTGCACCAGTGTATGTTGTGCCGAAGCACTTCAGGGTCCGTGGCTCCTCCGGATTGAACTCCCACATGCGAGAGGCCCGGAGTTGGCAAGGGAGAGTGCGGCGGAAGAGCATCACCTGAATCACGTTTGTGAGACCGGTGTTTTTGCCTATCATGTTGGTGATGCGTTTTTGCAGCATCTGCACCTCCGTCGTGGATCCCCAATCCATGCCCTTGGCAATCCACGAGGTGAGCCTCGTAGGGGGTCCGGATCTAAAGTCAGGTGTGGTCGCCCACTTGGCGTCGCGGGGTTCGGTGATGTAGAACCACTCCTGCTACCACACCTTGACAGTCTCCACAAAAGCCCCCTTGGGCCAGACGGCATTGGGAAGCTTGCTCACCATAGCATCGCCGCAATCCGTGTGCTGCCCATCAACCACTTGAAACAGGTGTATTCTCCGGTAGGTTTTGAAGATTTTGAACCTCCACAGTTGCTTGAACTTCTTTTCTGGAACTGGCTCTTATTATGGAAATGTTAGAATCGTTTTGTGATTAGTGCGAGATCCTTGCTGAGTCGTTCTGGATTATCAAAACATTCTTTGGCATTTCCATCGGAGGAGGAATCAGCCACGACCTTGAGAGCATGGTTTTTGCGTTGAGTTGAGCCATACAGATCTCTATTTTCTTCTTCTTGTTCTTCGTGAGTGTTCAGTCTCTCCATAACACCGGCAGAGTTGAGGCTCTTGAAATCAGGGCGTTCATGAATCATCCGAACAAGCATGTCAAATGAGGTGTCAAGGGATCGAAGCAGTTTCTTAACAACTTCATGGTCAGTGATGTCTTTGGCGCCGAGTCCTTGAAGTTCATTTGCTATGTCACTGAGGCGATCGAAGGTTTGCTGACAGCTTTCATTTCCAATGCGCTTGAAGTGATTGAACTTCGCCCGAAGAGTATCAATTCGAGCTTCCTTTTGAGTTGACACTCCTTCATTAATCTTTTCGAGGACATACCACAGTTCTTTTGTAGACTCACACTGTCAGTATCGAAGGAATTGAGCTCGAGAGAGATGGCCACCAATTTCATCTTTGGCTTGAGTGTCTAGCTGACTGGGCTTCTTTTCTTCATCGATAGGTGCTTGAGGAATTAGAACCGTGAACCCAATGTTCACGACGTTCCACATGTCATCATTTATAGCTCGAAGACGGATCTTCATCTTCTCCTTCCAGAAGGGATAATCCATCCCATTGAATATGGGGATCTTGAGATGCGACTTGTAGTTCACTGAAGACATAATATACTCCAAAGTTGTTAGACTAAAATGAGCAGAGTCAAGGAGTACCTTGCTCTGATACCAATTGTAGGAACGAAGTATGTCTACCAGAGGGGGGGTGAATGGGAGTTTAAAATTTTCTTCAAAAAACTTAAATCTCTCAGAACCCAGCAGCGGAATAAACAACAAATAGACTAAGAAGAACTACAACATATGACCGAAGGGAAACTAAAGCATGCATCGAAGTAAAATGCATGAATAAAATGCATTAAAGGTAAACTTGAGTAACAGAGGTAACCGGTGGTGCTCGATGGCGACGAGGAATTTGTTCGACCAGTTCGTCCTTCTTTAGAAGGACTATGTCTGGTTGGAGGGGCTGTGACTTAATACGGAAGATAAACTCTCTTCACCCCGTTCTCCTCGACAATCGATTTGTCAACCGATGCCGATTACTCGTGCTAGATACTTGAAGGCGATCTCCAAACCTTTATAAACTTCTTCTTTGAGAACCACAATTATCTTGGTCTCTGAAGAACTTGACACCTAACCGTTTAGAGAGTTTGCAGCTCTCAAGAGTAATAGGCAGAGCGTACTAAACTTAGATTCCAGTGATGCTGAACCACTATCTAATTCTTTGGCTCTAGGGTTTTTCTCTCGGTGGATTTTAAACTCAAATCGCTCAGAGAGGGGGTTGATCAACAATCTTCTCAGAAATCAAGCAGGCGACCCACCGGACAAAGCCGACGCGGGGTGGCTATTTATAGCGGCAGCCTTCCCAATTGGGAAATGACCATTTTGGACACGAGGTCCAGCCAATGGCCAACCGACAGGTTCTCAACGGTCGGATTTTGGAGCAACGTAACATTACTTGAGGAACAAGTAATTCTAACTCCTCGGTCCGAGGCAAATCTCTCGCAGTGAAGAAGATCACAGTCTCTTGCTGGCAAGTATTTGCTCGGAGCACAAAGAGGTTTCTCTCAATCTTTGGGTTTAGCATCAGAGAATCAAAGCTTCGGAACGCTATACCCCTCTTAATAGTATGATGGTCCTATGACTCAATGAAAGAAGAAGAAATGAAATAAATGCTATGTCTTCACTTCGTCTTCATTCTTCCTCGAACACAGTCCTTTGCTTCGAACAATCACCGAACCAACTGCTTAAACTTCAGCAAATTTTAGGGGTCAGTCTCGTTAGCTTTATCTTCGGTGATAACCTTCGCTGCCTCGCAGGTAGATTATCTTCGTCGTTTTCATCAAACTCCTTGATAACTCCAGGGACTTATTACTCTGTGTGCACTAGCAAACACATAAGTCGCAAACTGTTTATGTCAACAAACTCCAAAACATAAGGGGCCTATCATTGCAACAACAATGCCTCTCCCTCATATAAAATTGTAGTAATGATTATTGGTCTAGTAATCGATTGCCTAGGGACACAATCCTTCTCTTGTGTTACAAAAAGCTTTCTACTAAATAACTAACTTTTATTATCTCGCAAACTACTCCTACTTTTATTCTTGCAAAGTAGTTCTAGCATCACACCTACAAAGTACTTATAGTTTCATACTTGTTCTAAGAAAATCAAACATTAAGTGTGCGTAAAGTTGTATCGGTGGTTGATAGAACTTGAAGGGAATATAAATTTTTACCTTTTAGCTCCTCGTTGGGTTCGACACTTTTATTTATTGAAAAAGCTACAATTGATCCCATGTACTTGTGGGTTTATCAGCATCCAGCTAAGACATAACGAGCACACCATTGTAGGGACCACCTCCACCGTACTTTTCTCTTATCTTCTCCCACCGCGTGACTCTTGCAACTTCTCCATCTATTTTAGTTTCTCTCCTTGTATCTTTACTAACCACAGACAACACAACTTCGTCGCCCTCTACCTTGAAGGGTACCATACACCACCCTCTTCTTCTCAAGCACCAGATGTGCCCACTGGCACCGGCGCAAGAAATGTCGTTGTTCCCACTGAAATTGCCCCACACTCCCTATTCCTAAGCATCGGTTGTGGGCCACATCATTTGGATCTTGGCCCTATCAAAAGGACTCGGCCAGATCATGGGCCACGTCATTTAGATATCGACATTGTATAAAGGGCTCATCTAGATCAGAGCACGGGTTGTGGGGCCATGTCATATAGATCCTAGCACCGTCGAAAGGGCTTTGGATGGATGCAAGCATCGTAGACCCCTCTGTTGCTGCCAAATTCAGTGGTGGCAAGGTGGGATACCAACTGGAGCACTGCTTTCATCAAGCAATACTCCATGTCATATGGATCCTAGCACCGCCGAAGGGCTTTGGATGGATCTGAGCATCGTAGACCTCTTCGTTGCTGCCAAATTCCATGGTGGCGAGATGGGACACCAACTGGAGCATTGCTTTCATCAAGCAATACTCCATGTCATCTGGATCCTAGCACCGCCCAAGGGCTTTGGATGGATCCGAGCACCGTAGACCTCTCTGTTGCTGCCAAATTCAGTGGTGGCGAGGTGGGACACCAACTGGAACACTACTTTCATCAAGCAATACTCCATGCCATCTGGATCGTAGCACCGCCGAGGGCTTTGGATAGATCCGAGCACTGTAGACCTCTCTGTTGCTGCCAAATTCAGTGGTGGCGAGGCGGGACACCAACTGGAACACTGCTTTCATCAAGCAATACTCCATGCCATCTGGATCGTAGCACCGCCGAGGGCTTTGGATGGATACGAGCACCGTAGACCTCTCAATTGCTGCCAAATTCAGTGGTGGTGAGATGGGACACCAACTGGAGCACTGCTTTCATCAAGCAATACTCCATGTCATCTGAGTCCTAGCACCGCTGAAGGGCTTTGGATGGATGCGAGCACCGTAAACCTCTTTGTTGCTGCCAAATTCAATGGTGGCGAGGTGGGACACCAACTGGAGCACTGCTTTCATCAAGCAATACTCCATGTCATTTGGATCCTAGCACCGCCGAAGGGCTTTGGCTGGATCTGAGCACCGCTGAGGTCCATATGGTTGTCAGGTTTGGTGGTGGTAAGGTGAGGCACCAAGTGGAGCACTTCCTTTATCAAGCAATACTCCATGCCAGCCATCTGTATCTTGGCATCGCTGAAAGGGCTCGATCGGATTCGAGTAACTGACAAGGTCCATGTAGCTGCCAATTTAGAGGTGGCAAGGCGGGACACCATGTGGAGCGTTGTCCATGTCATTTGGATCCTAGCACCTCCGAGAGGGCTATGGCCGGATCCGAGCACCCACGGGGTCCATTTGGCTTCCAGATTTGGCGGCAGTGAGGTGGGGCACCATTTGGAGTGTTGCCTTCACCACACAACAATTTTGAAGGTCATGTTCTTCAATTCCCCGAATTCTTTCGAGGGTGGTTTGAAAGTCAGGCCCAAGACTTCAAAAGTTTTACTTGCTGGATATTCAAAAACGTTGTTGAATTATTTCTTAAGCTTTTTTTGTCATACTATGAAAGTTGGTCCAATCATTTCAAAATTCATCTCCAAACTCTCTGGAAGTTCACTCTCAATTTTTCAAAACTTCTTTTTCTCACTTTTCTGAAAGCTCGTTCATAAATGTTGAAAGCATCTTGGCTTCTTAGTTGAATCGTTCTGTCTTACATACTGAAACTCCTTGAATCTCAAAACCTCTCACCCATACATTCTTTTCCATATTAATATAAACTTTGGACGGGGGAGGGGATGCCACGGCAATGTCAAAAACGAGGAATTTCTCCCGCAACGATAAGACGCCCCATTGTCACGACTCTTACACCGGATGGCCACAATGAAGGCCCCTCACATCACCCGGCCGGCGCCTACTAAACCTCAATTCCAAGAAATTAGATCTTGTAGCAAGACCTTCACCGCGTTGCCCATGTATACAATTTTTTTTAAAAAAAGAATCAGCACTCGAAAGGGTAAATAATTCGAGGGAACAGCCCGTGGTACGCGGTGAATTGGGAGGGAGAGAGACAGGCGATCGAGAAATATTATACTCTGTGCGTTAATCGGGGGGACAGGGAGGGCCCCGCGGCTTGGGGGCTGTCGGGGGCGGTGTGTCACGAGGCGCGTGCGGCTGTCGGCGTCGCCCTCCCTCTTTCCGTGTGCGTGTCAGTGTCTGATTCACTCCCCTACTCCCTACCAAGAGACCACCACCAAATTAATCAGCCCCCATCCCCCTCCCCCTCCCCGTCCTCCTCCTCCCCCTCCCCACCCCCACCCCCACATTTCTCTTCTACTGACGCTGCCGCTCCCTCCCCCCACCCCCCTTTCCCAGCCTCCTCGACCCCGCGCTAGGGTTTCCCCCCGCGCCGCCGCTGCCGCGACCCCCGGATGCCGTCCGCGGCCATGCCGCCGCCGCCCCCGCCCCCGCAGGGCGCCTCCACAGGTACGCGCGCGCAGATCTGGCCCTTACGCCCCCCCTTTCCGGCTCCATAGCCTCCTCCTCCTCCTCCTCCTCCTCGTGCCTGATGTCTCCATGGGTTTGGCGGAGCAGGGGATCCGCTGTACGACGAGCTCTGGCACGCCTGCGCCGGCCCGCTCGTCACCGTGCCGCGCGTCGGGGACATGGTCTACTACTTCCCGCAGGGCCACATCGAGCAGGTCCGCCTTGCCGCCGCCTTCCCCCTCCTTGTTCCCCCATCCCCCCTCCCGCGATTCGGCGCCGGAAGGGCGCTGCTCCGAGGTTCGCGCGCTGAATTTCGCTTTTCCGCTTTGGGTTTTGGCTTTTTTTTTTCAGGTGGAGGCCTCCATGAACCAGGTCGCCGCCAACCAGATGCGCCTCTACGATCTGCCCTCCAAGCTGCTCTGCCGCGTCCTCAACGTCGAGCTCAAGGTGCCCGCCCAATTTCGCCCCCCTCCCTCGTTCTCCCGCCCCCTTCCCGCGCTCAATTCCGCCCAATTTCCACATCCGCTTGCCCTGCCCCAAAATTCGATTCGGTCGCCTCACTTTTTCTGTCGACTTTTTTTTTGGCAGGCGGAGGCGGACACGGACGAGGTCTACGCGCAGGTCATGCTCATGCCGGAGCCGGAAGTAAGCCCTTTCCTTCAATCTCTCCCGCCGAAATGAATGTTTTGGGGATCCCCTTTTCTTCTGCTCCAGGGTGTTCATTTCGTCGCGACATGTATTTTTCAGCAGAGTGAGGCGACGACGACGGAGAAGTCGAGCCCTGCAGCAGGAGGCACCACGCCTGCCAGGCCGGCGGTGAGGTCCTTCTGCAAGACGCTCACTGCGTCCGACACCAGCACACATGGCGGCTTCTCCGTGCTGCGCCGCCACGCTGATGAGTGCCTCCCTCCCCTGGTATGTCTGCATTCTACAATTAAAGTTATAAGGAACCTGCCTAGTGTATGGCTTGCCGTCGGTTTGTGCCATTCGCTGACCTGATCTTCTGTTTGGCAGGATATGACGCAGTCTCCTCCCACACAAGAGCTCGTGGCAAAGGATCTGCATGGCATGGAGTGGCGCTTCCGCCACATTTTCCGCGGTAACTTTGCGTTCCTTGCCTTACCATGATCTGCACAACTTTGAAATCGCCATGTATATATGCCAGTGTGATCTGAGGCTGACCAATTCAGCAGACCATTTAGTTGTAGGAGCTTAGTTATGACCGACAATGCAATACATATTAAACCTGTCTTTTCTACAATTTGGAGAATGGTTATCTTGTAGTTGATGCTGATAGCAATCAATAATAATTGTGTCAACTTACTGCAAATCAACAGGGCAGCCTAGGAGGCATCTCCTTCAGAGCGGCTGGAGCGTCTTTGTCAGTTCCAAAAGGCTTGTCGCTGGGGACGCCTTCATTTTCCTCAGGTCTGTTGTTCTTTCTTTTCGTCCAAGCATACCAATTCCCAGTTCGTTACTAATTCTGTTCTGCTCCATGCAGAGGAGAGAGCGGCGAGCTTCGTGTTGGTGTGAGGCGGGCTATGAGACAGCTTTCCAACATAGCTTCTTCAGTTATATCTAGTCATAGTATGCACCTTGGAGTCCTTGCAACTGCATGGCATGCTATCAACACAAAAACCATGTTCACTGTCTACTACAAACCCAGGTATATCAACATCTCTTTGGCAATCATACTGCTTTATCGTTATCTATTAATTCGTTTTCACTGTCTCGTTCTGAGTACTTACACCTGTCTCCTCTCTGTGTCGATTTCAGGACAAGCCGTTCAGAGTTCATTATACCATATGATAAATATATGGACTCTGTTAAAAACATTTATTCTATTGGGACAAGGTTCAAGATGAGGTTTGAAGGGGAAGAGGCACCAGAGCAGAGGTAACTATTGTGTGTTTGCTTTCCCTACAAAGTTGGTTTTGTTTGCATTATTCCCTGACAGCACTAAGTCATCATTTATAATCGGTTGTCGCCGTTTGTCACGTAGGTTTACTGGTACCATAGTGGGCAGTGATAATCTTGACCAATTGTGGCCGGAATCAAGCTGGAGATCCCTTAAGGTAACTGGTTCATCACTGTCTTTTTTTATATGACTGGAAGAGTCTCATGCTTATGGACGATTGCTTCTTCTACTTAGGTGCGTTGGGATGAGTCGTCAACTATTCCACGGCCGGATAGAGTCTCTCCTTGGGAAATAGAGCCTGCTTCATCACCTCCTGTTAACCCGCTTCCTCTTTCTCGTGCCAAAAGATCTAGACCAAATGTTCCACCAGCTTCTCCTGAATCATCTGTTCGTACAAAAGAAGGTGATCATTGTTAGTCTTACTGGAAGCTTGGTGAAGTAAATATAGGTTCCTTATCTGACTCTTGAAATGCTGCTGCCATTTGCAGGTGCAACTAAGGCTGATATGGATTGTGCTCAAGCACAACGAAATCAAAATAACACTGTCGTGCCAGGTCAAGAACAGGGGAGCAATAAGCTAACTGACATTAATGACTTCGATGCCACTGTTCAGAAGCCTATGATGTGGTCACCACCACCACCCAACATTGGAAAAAACAACCCACTAACCTTTCAGCAGAGGCGCTCTGTGCATAATTCGATTCAGTTGGGAAGGCGTGAAACTGACTTTAAGGATGCCACTTCTGGTGCTCAACCTTTTGGTGATTCCCTAGGCTTCTTCATGCAGACAAGCTTTGTGAGGCTCCAAATCGTCTTGGTTCATTCAAGAACCAGTTTCAGGACCACAGTTATGCTCACAATTCGCAGATCCATACTTATTTATGCATCAACAACATTCCTTGACTGTTGAATCAAGTAGAAAGATGCACACAGAGAACAATGAGTTGCAGTTCTGGAATGGGCCGAGCACTGTGTACGGTAATTCAATAGATCAAGCGCAGGATTTCAGGTTTAAAGAACGCCCATCAAATTGGTTAAGTCCGCAGTTCTCCCGGACAGAACAGCCACGAGTGATAAGGCCTCACGCATCAATAGCTCCTATTGAGCTGGAGAAAACAACAGAAGGCAGTGATTTCAAGATCTTTGGGTTTAAAGTTGATACTGCCAGTGCTGGTTTTAACCATTTGAATTCCCCAATGGCTGGAACGCATGAGCCTGTGCTACAAACTCAACCATCTGTATCATTAGATCATTTGCAAACTGATTGTTCTCCAGAGGTGTCTTTAAGCATCGCTGGGGCGGCTGAGAATGAGAAAAGCATGCAGCAATGTCCGCACAGTTCAAAAGACGTCCAAAGCAAGTCCCATGGTGCTTCCACAAGGAGTTGCACAAAGGTATAGTCTTATTTACTCTTATGTTCATGCCAACTGCTAGCCTTACTTGATGTTAAAATGTTTCTGTGTCATTTTCTTACTTCTGTTCAGTTTCTGCTGTCGGTTGAGAATTAAATTATCCATTCATTAGCTAGTTGTGGAAATGTTTGTTAGCCCTCATGTTGCCATAATGTTTGTTTGCCGGAAACATTTGAATTCCCAGTTCATGTGAACAAACAAATTTTTGAGTAGGTGTATGGTTCAGGCTGACTCATATCAGGGCATCAGGCATTATATTTCTTTGTCTGTTTGTGTTGTTATGAGCAAGACTGTTTGATCTATGATTCTATGCATGTGAACAGTATGCATGCTTACTTTCTTATATACTCTATAGGAGTATACATATTATCATAGGAATAGGATCGTATCGCATAACCTTGTCTGCTAATGATATATGTACCATCCACGGTTTTGCAGGTTCATAAGCAAGGTGTTGCCCTTGGTAGATCAGTGGATCTGTCAAAGTTTGTTGACTATGATGAACTCACAGCTGAGCTAGACAAGATGTTTGAATTTGATGGCGAACTGATGTCCTCGAACAAAAATTGGCAGATTGTCTATACTGACAATGAGGGTGATATGATGCTTGTGGGAGATGATCCATGGGAGTGAGTCTCTGTCTTGGTAATTGCTTAGCAGAACTAACCTTCCTAGTGCTAATACCGCATCATTCTGTGAGCAGGGAATTCTGCAGCATAGTGCGCAAGATATGCATTTACACCAAGGAGGAGGTCCAGAAGATGAACTCGAAACCATCTGGCGCAAAAAAGGAGGAAGGTTCAGTGGATGGTGACGGCGCAACCGAGAAGGCCCATCTTCCCGAATCAAGCGATTTAAATTCTAGCCAACTAGGTACGTGCTTTTTAAAACAACATGCAACTGGTCCAAGTTCACACTGATATTGTTGTTTGCTATCACAAGCATCACCCACCCGAAGCGACTCACCATTCAGATGTTGGTCTCTGCAGGATGTGTTAAGGCCGACTGAGGCGAAGGTATCGTGGGGGTCTAGGTCCCAGCAAAGAAGTAACAACCCCTGAAAGTATATGGTCTACCGCTATTGCTATTGTTGATCACAGCAACTCCCCCACCCCACCCCACCTTCTGATGCAACAACCCTTTGGCTGTACTGTAGTTACTAGTAGGAAATGTAGAGACTTTGGTGCGCAATCGCGCTTGTCGGCTGGTTTGCTCTTCGGCAGAGAGAGATCTAGGGCCAAGGCTGTTCCTTTGCTTGGATGCTCATTGGCGATCCGATCCATCCCTGATGTAAATATTTATGTATGTAGGTAGCGTTAGTATGTAATCTGTCTGTATTAACCATCCATGAACCAGCAGTGTCTGCCTGTCTATCTATTCCGGGAGTGACAGTGGTAGTAGTATATGTGTGGCTGATCCTGCCTGTTTAATGTATGAATTGGATATGGTGGCGGCTTGTCGATTGTTGTAGAGTTGGCAGGGCGCATGATGTGCGCTCTCGACCGTATGTATAAACACATAAGTAGTACCTGCTGTGGTAGGGCATCACTGGTCGCTGGACCCTCTGCCGAACTGTGTGGATGAACCTTTGCCCCTCACCGGTCAAGAGGACGGCCACGTCTCGATCGATCAACAGCACGCCGTCACAATATCTCACCTACCTTTTAATGGCTCCTTTGATGCAAAGGAATTTCGTAGGCCTTCCGAGTATTTGGTTCTACGTAGGATGTTTGATTCATAGAACTGGAATCCTCGTGTAAGGATATCCAAATGGTTGCTTTGCATTCCTATATATATTTTGAAAGAAATTTTTCATCCACTCAAACTTTTACTATGCCTTTGTTATTTCCGCGTCATCAAACACCCTCTGGTCCAAATTCCTATGGTTTGCTAATTCTATAGGATTTAATAAGTGGGCATTGCCATTTCCATCCTATGGTTTGCTCATTCTATATGATTGAAGTGGACATTGCCTCTTCCATCCTTTATTTTTTGTATTTCTATGTTCTGAAATATCTGCGAACCAAAGAGACCCTACAGCAGATTATGGTGTATGTATATCATTAAAAGAAAGAAGCACATTCCCGAAAGTGCTATTCTGAGCTACAGCTCACAGAATCTTGAGTGAATAGTAAATTCCAAAAAACATTAAAACAATTCACACAATTCTGAATTTTTTTTGGCAACAAATATTGATGTTCTTTCTACACCTATGCAAAATTTCATAATGTAATCACACTTATGGAGGTGTAGACAAAAAAAATTGATGCTCCAAAACACTTCCAAATACTCTTTTTGGAGCATCGATTTTGTTTTTTTTACCCACACCACCATAAATGTAATTGCATCCTGAAAATTTGCACGCATGTTGAGAAACACCAATGTTTCTTGCCAAAATAATCAGAGCCTTTTATTTTTAACTATTTTTTTGGATTTTATTGTTCATCCAACCTCTTGTGAGCTCAACCTCATATACCCCATGTCCGCACATCCCTGCTAAAAAAGAAGAATAAACACATAATGTAGGACAATTATTATCTACAAAGTAAATTGCACACTTGACCGTATTTTTACCATGTAAGAGCATCTACAGCCCCCCAATACACCTAGGCGGACGTTCGGTCATTGACTGGTTAAAAAATCCCGACCCAGATGGGCTCCTCATCCAACCTAAACACCCAGGCTGACCGGCATCCCACATATCCAGCCCAAATCTGAGGCGGATATGGGGAGGCCCAGGCGCTTGGCCGTGTCCACTATGTCGAACTAACAGCGGGGACCCACTCAGAAACCCATCGGTCCAGCGGGCGCCTCCTCCGAGGCGGTGCAAATGCATTCATGGCGCCGCTCCGGCTCGCCGCCCGTAGCTATGCACCGACAGAGGATAACCAACTACGGCATGCCCACTCCGGAGCGCCGTCTTCATCTCCTAGAGGAGATATGGGCATGGTGCGGGAGGAAGAGGAGGTGGAGGAGGCGTCGGACGCGTGATGAAGGAGGAAAAAGAGGAGGAGGAGGAGTAGCCGGTGCTTCCGGTTGCTGAAGCAGTTTCAACATGGTCGACGCACTGGGCGAGTTTGAGGCCACCCAAGTGGAGCAGTAAGTCGGAGGATTTGCTAAGGACATATCCGGTTGTGGGGGTAGACGTTTGAGGGGTGACCATTACTTGTCGGGTGGGTTCGTGTCCATTTAGGGGGCCGGATTAGGTAGATCCAGCTGTAGATGCCCTCGGAGTACTACTCGCTCCGTCTCATAATATAAGAGCATTTTTTTTGACAAAACGCTCTTATATTATGTGACGGAGGGAATACATTTTAATTTTAATTATGGTATATGATCCACACGCCAGCACTAACGCCCTTCTTTTCTTGTCAGTCAGCCTCAGGCCATGTTCGGTTAATCCCCTCACCACAGGGATTGAAGGGGATCGGGGAGGTTTTAGGAGAATTTTGACTTGCAAGGGATTGAATCCCTTTCAAACCTCTAAAATCCCTGCCTAACCGAACAAGGCCTCAGGTGGCTGGCGCATCTCAACGTTTCCTTCCTTTCTTGAGCAGAGCGGGCGGCCAACGGGTATCCTCAACGAAGAACCAGTTTTGGGCCGGGAGTCTGCCTTGGACGGCTGGCTTGAGGTCAGGATTGGACAAAAAAAAACAAGAGCTACGCAGTTGCCCAACGGGAACGGGAACGCGGACGTGGTCGTGACCAACCTGGCCTTGACCTCGGCTCGGCTCCAACCCCTTCCTTCGCTGTCACAAGAAAGATCCCCGATTCCGCTTCTGCGGCGCTGCTGATGAACGCCGCCCCGCCAGTCGCACTCGCACCCCGCAACTACCACCGTCCGCCAACCATGATTTCGGGTCGAGAGGAGAAAAGACCGGCTACGCGCCTTCGACGCCATCTCTCGTTCGTGTTCGTTAAAACCCTCATTTTTGTCCACGCGACCTACGATGCCAGCTCTTTTCGCATATCCCTACTACTCTCTTCTCTCCTTCTCCCCTGTTCTCTTTTTGTCCACCCCTATAGTCGTCATGTGCCTCCAGTCTCCACAATGCGCAAAAACAACAATTGTTTTAGCATGCGAAAATGGTGACGAAACCATGAATCTTCCGAGAAAGAAGGTGTGGGAGCAAAGTAATCATTGTGCAGTAGCTTTGCTCCGGACACCTTGTTCCGGTTGATCACTCTTCTCCCTTTCTTGAGCCCTTGAAATTGAGAGTATACTCTACTTGCCGGTCCATTTCCTTTTGCATGCTCATGAGGATGATCATGTCCACTTCTTCGTCCGAGTCCGACAAATAGAAGTACTCATCTTGAATCATTTGGTCAAGCTACGTTGGTCCATACTCCTCGTCCGACAAGGCATCAGAACCCATCATTTACCTAACAAAATCACAATAATTCTGGTCGGTCAATGTGTCGAACACATCAAGCGCAAGTCGGAGCCGGAGAGTTGCCGGACGTACCACGGTGGCGTCCGGGCTGGCGATGACAGGAGCGCTCTTCCGGAGCTGGCGGCGAGAGCCTGGGAATGGCTGCGGAGCGGGAGACGGACGACGCGGGGGAGGAAGATGAGAGGAGATAGCAAATAGATCCGACTGGTCTTCGGGTTGGATTTGGTGCGATTTGAGGTGGGGTCGGGCTGCCGTGTCCGACGTGGCGGACGTGCCCGGGTGCCCCCGTATCCGCCACATATTTGGGCTGGATATGAGGTGCCGGTCAGCCCGTACGTTTGATGGCCGTTTGAGAGGCCTGTCTGGGTCCAAAAATTAGGATCCCGATAACTGCCACACGTGTGGCATGGACAGGAACCCGCCTGCACCCCTCGTGTGGCATGGACAGGAACCCGCCCACACGACCACGTCCGGGCGCGCAATGGCACAGCCCGCACGTCCGGTGTGTGGCAACCCCGCCCGCACGACCCCGTCCGGGCCAGACGACCCCGCTACCCGCACGACCCAGCCGTTCCCGGCCTCCGATCGATCCCCACTCCCGACTGCCGCCATCGTCCCCCACCTCTCGAACGCCTACCTCCATCGCCGGCCTTCTCTGGTTGCCATGGCAACCAGAGCATATCCGTAGGGCCTTCCCACCGCAAACCGCACCCCAACCCTCCCCCACCCCCCGCCCCCACTCCAACCCCGCCCTCCAAAGACGATCAGCTAAAAGTAGGTGAAATCTCCCGATCTCATACTATTTCTCATCCTTCTTCTGGGCAGAAAATTGCAAATTTACAGATGAAGGTGGCGACTGGATCCACGCTATAGGGGTAAAACACTACATGGTTCTGTGTATTCTTCGCATTTGCCAAGCAGAATACACCAGATCTGCCATGTACTATGCTTGAGATTAACTTAAGTTCCTAGTTCCCTTGACGCAAGTAGTTGGTAATGAAATGGATGAGTAGGAATCCCTAAAAAAAGGAGAGGAATGACAAATTTGGAATAAAGGGGGTGGGAAAAAATTAATTGCCACTTGTCTCTAATGTTAGTTGCCACCTTTCGTTGTCAGTAACTGCCACCATGTTAACCTATTGCTTGCCATCCTATTGTAGTGGATGTTGCCATCGAATCGAACGGATAGCTGCACCCAAATTTTAGAAAAAGAGTGTGGATGTGCATGTCCTACTTGCCGCGATGTGTTGGTTGCCTACGCATGAAAATGTGATAACACTGACGTGTTATCTGTTGGGGAACGTAGTAATTTCAGAAAAAATTCTACGCACACGCAAGATCATGGTGATGCATAGCAACGAGAGAGGGAGTGTATCTTCATACCCTTGAAGATTGCTAAGCGGAAGCGTTTATCAACGCGGTTGATGTAGTTGTACTCTTCACGACCCGACCGATCCAAGTACCAAACGCACGGCACCTCTGAGTTCTGCACACGTTCAGCTCGATGACGTCCTCGCCTTCTCAAAGTCGGTTTTGCCCGAAAGGCAAGAGTCCTACACGGACTCCAGGGCTAGACGCCAGGGTTCCCGGCGTCTACCAACCCTGGCGTCTAGCCTCTGGTCTCCGCAAAACTTCCTTTTGCACTTTCCAAAAGCCTCGTGGGCTTTCCCCTTTGGCCCAAATAACGTGTTCTCGTACCCAAACATTTCGGGAAACATCCGGAACCCCTTCCGGTGAATTTCGGAACCCTTCCGGAGATCAAACACTATTATCCCATATATTAAACTTTATCTCCGGACCATTCCGGAGTTCCTCGTCATGTCCATGATCTCATCCGGAACTCCGAACAACATTCGGTCACCAACATACATAACTCATATAATACTATATCGTCAACGAAACGTTAAGCGTGCGGACCCTACGGGTTCGAGAATTATGTAGACATGACTGAGACACGTCTCCGGTCAATAACCAATAGCGGGGCCTGGATGCCCATATTGGCTCCCACTATTCTACGAAGATCTTTATCGGTCAAACCGCATAACAACATACGTTGTTCCCTTTGTCATCGGTATGTTACTTGCTCGAGATTCGATCGTCGGTATCTCAATACCTAGTTCAATCTCGTTAGCGGCAAGTCTCTTTACTCGTTACGTAATGCATCATTCCATAACTAACTCATTAGCTACATTGCTTGCAAGGCTTATAGTGATGTGCATTACCGAGAGGGCCCAGAGATACCTCTCCGACAATCGGAGTGAGAAATCCTAATCTCGAAATACGCCAACTCAACATGTACCTTCGGAGACACCTGTAGAGCTCCTTTATAATCACCCGATTCGTTGTGACGTTTGGTAGCACACAAAGTGTTCCTCCGATGGCAGGAGTTGCATAATCTCATAGTGATAGGAACATGTATAAGTCATGAAGAAAGCTAGCAACATACTAAATGATCAAGTGCTAAGCTAACGGAATGGGTCAAGTCAATCACATCACTCTCCTAATGATGTGACCCCGTTAATCAAATGATAACTCATGTCCATGGCTAGGAAACTTAACCACCTTTGAGTCACGAGCTAGTCAAGTAGAGGCATACTAGTGACACTATGTTTGTCTATGTATTCACACATGTATCAAGTTTCCGGTTAATACAATTCTAGCATGAACAATAAACATTTATCATGAAATAAGGAAATCAATAATAATTTTATTATTGCCTCTAGGGCATATTTCGTTCATTATCTTCTACGTGCAAGCAGCAGAAGAATACAATTTTTGTGGATTGTTGATGCGTTATTGTTCATGCAGTGATTGAGAACACATTGGAAGAAACAAGACGCGGAAAAGAATGAATCACGAAGATGGCGCTGATACTTGGGGTTCTCATAGGCCAGAAACGCCCCCTTGGGATGCATCAGAGTACAGTCAACTCATTTCTGCAGGGCCGTTGCTGCCACTACTAGAAACGATATGCGTGCATTGGTATGATGCGTGATAAGAAAAGAAAAGAACAGTTGCCATGTTCGCAACGATGAAGATGACATTCTACTTATGTCATACACTGTCATTTTTTCGCAGGTTCTTATGACCAAAACACACTCAGGGGGCCTCCGTGGCAAGTTCAGTCACAGGGCGCTAACACTGAAAAATGTACGGGCATCCAACTTCAACTAGCTAATATGGCTAATCAAGGTAACGCATACGAAAAAGAACACATACTGGTCTGGACATGAAAAATAAACTTGCAAAGGTTGGCAAAAGACTCACGAGTTATGACGGGGGAAAATGCAGAGCCTTCATGCAACACGTGGCATAGGGCAGCACCCATGTACCTGCCATCGACGTCATACACATGTGAGTCCATAAAAAGTGAAGTTGCGGACGGTGAATTAGCAGAAGGAGCATAGTTGACAACTGCAGTTGCCATGACTGGACAACTGCAATTGCCATGAATAAATAACTGCAGTTTTCATCCCTGGACAACTGATGTTGCCCTCCCTGGACAACTGCAGTTACCATGGAGGAGCAACTGCAGTTGTCATGCCAAGACAACTGCAGTTGCCATGCCAGCACAAACTGCAGTTGCCATGTTGTAAGTGCATATTTATCCCTTAGATGTTTTGGTGATTGATGACAATGCTTTTGTGGACTAATCGTGTGCCTTTGAGTTTCTCAGACATTTCTTCACTAGGTACAAGACGGTTTGGTGCCCCTCGAAGACTATTAAAGACGGCGTTTCTCTACGTTTCTTTTTGGTGGATTTGAGTCGTAGGAAAGCCATACTATTAAGAGGGGGTCCGCGTCGGAAAGGATTGGGTGGAATCATCATGTACACATTCCCTTCCCTGTCTCCACCTTTCCCTTGCCTATGGAGCATTCCCCGTTTATCCTCGTTGTGATTGCCTTGGCTGCTGTTGTTGTGCTTGCGGTAGTATGCTCCACGAGCGGTAGTACATGAGCACCAGTAGTACCGTTGCTCAGGCGCGGTAGTACCACGGGAGCCCATGGTAGTACCGCTCCTCAGGAGCCGTACTACTGTGGCCCCCAGCCCTAGTACCGCTGCGTTGCGGTAGTAGGGGTAGATGTAATTTTTTACATCCGCGCCTCCGCGGTAGTACCGCGCCATTCGCACGGTAGTACCGCGCGCGGTCTGGACCAGCAGCCCCACGGTAGTACTGCTCTCCAGCGGTAGTACCGCGTCGGGTTTTTGCACCGGCTGTTTTCCAGCGGAAGTAGGCACGGATGTATTTTTATTCATCCGCGCCCTTCCCAAAGCTAGTTTCGCCTTGCGGTAGTACCGCAAGGAGGGAGCGGTAGTACTGCCTGCCGTGGTAATCTTGCCCCTTGTCGGGCTCATTGTAGCCTCCGGCTTTGGGTAGTACCATGGTGGCCCACGGTAGTACCGCATGGCCCTGCGGTAATCTTGCGCCCTGAGCGGTAGTACTGGCGTGTCGCGGGCTGGTTAAGTGGATAACGGTTGGATTTCGTCCACCACTATAAAAGGGTCGTCTCCTACCTCTAATTGACCACCTCTTCCAATCCTAAGCTCCATTTTCGCCTGATCTCACTCCCTAGCCAATCAAACTTGTTGATTTGCTCGGGAGTGGTTGAGAAGGCCCCGATCTACACTTCCACCAAGAGAAATTTGATTCCCCCACTAATCCCTTGCGGATCTTGTTACTCTTGGGTGTTTGAGCACCCTAGACGGTTGAGGTCACCGCGGAGCCATATTCCATTGTGGTGAAGTTTCGTGGTGTCGTTGGGAGCCTCCAATTAAGTTGTGGAGATTGCCCCAACCTTGTTTGTAAAGGTTGATCGCCGCCTCCAAGGGCACCAATAGTGGAATCACGGCATCTCGCATTGTGTGAGGGCGTGAGGAGAATACGATGGCCCTAGTGGCTTCTTGGGGAGCATTGTGCCTCCACACCGCTCTAACGGAGACGTACTTCCCCTCAAAAGGAAGGAACTTCGGTAACACATCCTCGTCTCCACCGGCTCCACTCTTGGTTATCTCATCCCTTTACTTGTGCAAGCTTATTTGTGTTACATTCATTGCTTGCTTGTGTGATTGTGTTTGTTGCATCATATAGGTTGTCCACCTAGTTGCATATCTAGACAACTTACTTTGATGCAAAGTTTAATTTGGTAAAGAAAAGCTAATAATTGTTAGTTGCCTATTCACCCCCCTCTAGTCAACTATATCAATCCTTTCAATTGGTATCAGAGCCTCGTATCTTTTTAAGGACTTTACCGTCCGAAGAGTATGGTTGACGTCGTAGACGATGTAGGAGAGCACTCCGGTGCGAATCCGATATCGTCTACGGGAGATGGGGGTAACTCGATCTCACGTGAGGAATTCAATGTGGCGTTGGGCACATTGAAAACTTCCATGACGACCATGGTCAAATACATGTTTAAGGAATTCTTAGAAGGGCTTAAACTTTCCACCGCGCCCGTGAAAGTGGGTGATCCCGCCAACACGGAGACGGATGCTAACCCCGACAAGGGGGAAGCTACTAGTGAGAAAGCTCCTATGTCTAGTGGGAAGAATGGCACCGACATCTTTGCCCATGTGCAACCTCCACCCGTTTATGGTGGACCGATTCCTTCTACTCATTTGAATCATGCCGGTCCTCCCCCAAAGATTGATAAAAAGGAGGATTTTGATTCTTGGGTCTATCGTTTTAAGCATCATTTAAATCATGTGAACACTAACCTTTGGAGAATCATTGAAGAAGGTTTTTATCTGCAAGATCGAAGCAACTTCACTCCTAGAGAAGCCGTGGATGATCAATTTAGCGAGAATGCTCTCTTCATCATCCAAGAAGCAATCCTTCCCGAAGACCTCCCGCATCTCCGGCCCTACTCATTGGCCAAAGATGCTTGGCTCAAAGTGGTTTCCCTCTATCGAGGAAGCGCAAGCATTCAACGATCCAATTATGAAGTGGTTCAAGATGAAGCCGATGAGTTTGCAATGAAAGAAGACGAAGAACCTCGTGAACTTTATCGGAGAGTCACCAAACTCGCCGTCTCTCTTCGGGATCATGGAAGTAAGGACACGGATGACAATTGGATCAAGCGCAAATTTCTCAAGGCAATGATGCCCTACCACAAAGCCATGTCCTCCGTTATCCGTCAAAGGCCGGACTTTCACACCCTGTCCTCAAGTGATGTGTTGGATGAATTTGTGGCTATGAGCATATTGGACAAGACCGCCGACAATGCGGTGCTTCGCTCCCCAAGAGCAAAGAAGCCCAACCTTGCATTGAAGGCCAAGGTGTGTGTCGAAGAAGAAGAAGAGGAGGAAGAAGAGGAGAGCAACCTCGAATATCTGATATGCCTATCATGAACACATGGCCCTTGCTTCAAGGCAGTTTTGGAGCAAGAAGAACTCAAGGCCCAACTTCAACAAGAGCAGCTCAAGTGGCGCAAAGGGCAAGCAACGAGTGAGGACTTGCTTTAATTGTGGCAATGTGAGTCATTTTGTTGCGGAGTGCCCGTATGAGAAAAGGGAGGACAATGGTGGCAAGCTCATCCGTAAGGACAAGGCCAAGTCTTTCCCCAACAAGAGCAACTTCACCAAGAAGACTCCTCACAAGGCTTTGGTGGTACAAGAAGAGTACAATGAGGATGACGATGATGATGAAGATGGTGAGTCGATTGCCATGGCCTCCGTTGCCATTGCGACGACTCCCCGGTTGTCTCTCTTCGACTCACCCAATGAGAGCATCACCGCCAAGTGCCTCATGGCTAAAGCCACCAACAAGGTAACCCCCAACATTAAAACTACCATCATCAATCATTCTCCTTCGACGGATTGCATTGATGAACATGAGGGAACTAATGTGGAGGAGAATGAGTTTGAGGCCTTTATGGGTAAACTCAAGGGCAAATCCAAGAAGCACTTCGCTGCTATCTTGGAACAACTTGGTGAAGCCAATGACATGATCGAGGCTCACGAAGAAACCATCTCTAAGATGGAGGGGCATAGTCGTGACTATGCCGATGAGATTTCGGATCTTTCCAATGCTCTTGAGGAAGAGCGTGGTCTTCGTTTGGCTCTTGAGGAGTCATACAACGATGATCATGCTAAATTAACGAAAGGTCTTGATCATGCTCTTGTTGTGTCTCGTGTGCTAAGCTCCGAGAAGGCGAAGCTTGGGGTTGATCTTGCTAGACTCAACGAGGAGTTTGACATTCTTGACAAGGCTCACAAAGTCTTGAAGGGTGTTCATGCTAGCCTCAAAGAGTCTCATGACCAACTCCAAGTGAAGCTAACCAAGGAGAAAGCCACTTTTCCTCATATGGTGTTGATTGATAATGCAAATGCTACTAACCCTTGTTGTGAGCATGTGCATCTTGTTGAGGAGAATGCTAAGTTGAAGGAGCAACTTGAGAAAGGCCTTGTCACATGCATACAAGGTGAGAAGAACCTCAACGACCTTTTGAGTAATCAAAAGGAAGTTGTGGCTAAGGAGGGATTGGGTTACTTTTAAGCCCAAGAACAAGAAGAAGAATGACAAGACCAAACGATCTCCTCCTCTCAAGCAAACTTTTGTGAGGGAGGGAGAGGGTGCCTCCAAGGAGAAGAAGAACAACGCAAAGGTGGCGATGCCAAGAAGGGCAATGCCACCCCTCCCAACAAAGCCGGCGATTTTAATCCCTCTTATGTGTTATGTCGTGCTAGTGATGGACACGTTTTTGCCAAATTTGTTGGTTCTCCTCATGAGTACATTGAATGGTCTATTTGGGTTCCTAAGACCCTTGTTACTAACATCAAAGGACCCATTACAAAATGGGTACCTAAAACCAAGCATTGATCTCTTGTAGGTGTTTGCTTCCGGTGGGGGATCATGGTTGGTCGATAGTGGAGCTACAAATCATATGACCGGAAGCAATGACTTGGTGGTGGACGTGCACAAGATTCCCTCTATGGCCACCAATGTCGAGTGGGGTGATGCCTCGTCTTCTAAGGTATTGGGACTCGGCAAGGTTGTCATTTCTCATGATCTATGATCGAGAAGGTCATGCTTGTGGAGTCCCTTGCATACAATTTACTTTCCGTTCGTCAACTTGCAATCATGGGCTTTGCCACTTTCTTTGATATTGATACCGTGGCCCTCTTGTGGAGCAAGACTCTTAAAGTAGCCTTTGTTGGGCATGTCGAGAACGGTCTCTATGTGATTAACTTTTCGGAGGTACCCACTAAGACCACGACATGCCTAATGGCTAAAGTTGACGTGGGATGGCTTTGGCATCGCCATCTAGCCCATGTCAATATGAGATCTTTGCAAAGTATTCTCAAGGGGGACCATGTCCGTGGACTAACGAATGTTAGTTTTGCTAAAGATCGTGCTTGCAGTGCTTGTATCGAAGGAAAGCTTCATGAAAAGGCTCACCCTCCCACGACTATCATCTTCTCGAAGAGGCCTTTGGAGCTCCTTCACTTGGATCTCTTTGGGCCTCCATCCTTTGATAGTCTTGGGGGTAGGAACTATTGCTTGGTGATTGTGGATGACTACTCAAGATATACTTGGGTGTATTTATTCAAGAGGAAGAGCGAGACCCAACAAACCGCCATTGACTTTGCAAATGAAGCACAACGTCAATACAATGCAAAGATCTTGACAATAAGAAGTGACAACGGCACCGAGTTCAAGAACTACACCTTGGATGAGTTTCTTAGTGATGAGGGGATCAAGCATCTATATTCTGCACGATACACCCCTCAACAAAACGGTGTCGCGGAGAGGAAGAACTGGACGTTGATGGATGCGGCAAGGACCATGATGGCGGAGTTCAAGTCTCCATACAACTTTTGGGCCGAAGCCATCAACACCGCATGTCATGCATCCAATCGTCTCTACCTCCGCAAGGGCTTGAACAAGACTCCATATGAGATACTCACCGGTAACAAGCCCAACCTCAAGTACTTTCGGGTGTTCGGGTGTAAGTGTTTCATTCTCAAGAAAGGTGTTGGGTTGTCTAAGTTTGAAGCTAGAGCTTATGAGGGCATATTTGTTGGTTATGCTACAAACTCCCATGCTTACCGTGTCCTCAATAAATCCACGGGACTTATTGAGGAGACGTGTAACATGGAGTTTGATGAGAATAACGGCTCCCAAGTGGAGCAAAGTGGCACTTGTGATGTAGGTGATGAAATTCCTCCTCAAGCCATAAGAAGAATGGGTGTTGGTTTTATCCTACCCGTTGAGGAACCCCTTGTGGCCGAAGGAGAAGGACAATGCTCCACTCAAGTGGATCCATCACCAACCCAAGGCCCACATGCTTCCGACGAACAAAGTGAAGGCCCTCAACCTCATGAACAAGACCAAGGGCAAGATCATGCTCAAGACGATGTTGACACACCAAGTGATGTCCAAGGTCAAGTTCTCTCTCCCGAGCAAGTTCAAGATCAAGAACATGCTCAATACGGCGCTCAAGATGATCAAGTGACCGCTCCTCAACTCACCCCCGAGGAGGAATTAGAGCGTCGTGCCGCCAAGATTGCTTCCAAGCTCACCACCAAGGGTCATCTCATGAAGAATGTACTTGGAAGCATCCAAAAGGGGGTAAGCACTCGTAGACAATTGGCAAACTATTGTGTACATCATGCGTTTTTCTCTTGTGTGGAACCCCAAAAGGTCTACGAGGCGCTCGAAGATCCGGATTGGCTCAATGCCATGCATGAAGAACTCAATAACTTCGAGTACAACAAGGTGTGGAGATTGGTGCCAAGGCCAAGGGAACCACAATGTCATTGGAACCAAGTGGATTTTCAAGAACAAGCAAGATGCTCATGGGAACATCGTTCGCAACAAGGCAAGATTGGTGGCACAAGGCTACTCCCAAGTCGAGGGTATCGACTACGGTGAAACCTTTGCTCCCGTTGCTCGTGTTGAATCCATTCGTTTGTTGATTGCTTATGCTTCTCATCACAACTTTAAGTTGCAACAAATGGATGTGAAGAGTGCCTTTCTTAATGGTCCTATTAATGAGTTGGTTTACGTCAAACAACCCCCCGGGTTCGAGGATCCCTACTTTCTCGATCATGTGTACCAACTCGATAAGGCACTCTATGGACTTAAACAAGCCCCACGTGTGTGGTATGACCACCTTACCGAGTTGCTACAAGATCGTGGGTTTGAAGTTGGGCTCATCGATCCCACTCTTTTTTACTAAGAAGGTCAATGGGGAGTTGTTTGTGTGCCAACTATATGTTGATGACATTATCTTTGGTTCCCCTAACAAAGCTTTTAATGATGAATTTGCTGCACTAATGACCTCAAAGTTCAAGATGTCTTCCATGGGAGAGTTGAAGTTCTTTCTAGGTTTCGAAGCAAAGCAAAGAAGAGAAGGTACCTTCATCAACCAAGCCAAATACACTCAAGACATGCTCAAGAGATTCGAGTTAAGCGATATCAAGCCGGCTTCCACTCCAATGCCCTCTAAGTGTCAACTTGACATTGATCCCAATGGTAAAGTGGTGGATCAAAAGGTATATCGCTCCATGATTGGATCCTTGCTTTACTTTGTGCATCTAGACCGGATATCATGTTGAGTGTGGGAATTTGTGCACGGTTTCAAGCCGCACCTAAGGAAAGCCACTATGTGGCGGTCAAGCGAATCTTTCGATATTTGGCTCGTACCCCAAACTTAGGCCTATGGTACCCGAGAGGAGCAAACATCAAGCTTGAAGGATATTCGGATTCTGATTGGGCGGGAGACAAAGTGGATAGGAAGTCCACTTCCGGAGGATGCCAATTCCTTGGTTGCTCTTTGGTAAGTTGGTCTTCCAAAAAGCGAAGCTGTGTGTCTCTCTTGTCCACCGAAGCGGAGTATGTAGTGGCCGGTAGTTGTTGTGCACAACTCTTATGGATGAGGCAAACTCTAAAGGATTACGGTGTCATTTGTGACAAAGTGCCTCTTTGGTGTGACAATGAAAGTGCCATCAAGATTTCTCTCAACCCAGTGCAACACTTCAAGACGAAGCATATTGAGATTCGGTATCACTTCATCCGGGATCACATTAGACGAGGGGAGATCAAGCTCAAATACGTCAACACTCATGATAACCTTGCAGATATCTTCACGAAGCCTTTGGATGAAGCAAGATTTCGCGACTTAAGGCATGAGCTAAATATCATTGATTCGAGCAATGTTGCTTGAACCCGTGCACACCCCACCATACTCAACTTGTTATCTTGTTTAGGTGTAGGCATGCACATAGGGGGAGTGTTGTTCTCTCAATGAACTCTTCCTCCCCCCATTATGCATAAATCGATCAACTCTTTCACATTAGCCATTTTTGATGGTACTTGTGCTTTAAAGACGAGTTTTGGTCATGGGCCCAAGGATAGTTCTTCGCGGTGCCATATCAATTGATTCAAACATAGGTGGCTCCGGCCACCGCCCTCTCTTTGGAGAGGTGGTGTCGCGTGGTTGTTTCTTGTTGTCGGTTCCCATTCTGCCTTTGTGTTGTGCGTGTTCTTGTGGTGTCTCTTGTGCTCAAAGTTTCTCTGCGAAGACCCCTTTTTCACGTGTTTGAAACCAGCTTCTTCCCGAGTTCACGGTACTACCGCGGCATGCCACGGTACTGCGTTGAGAGGGCACGGTACTACAAGCATGCGCCGACAAGAATTTTTACTGCCGCCAAAGAGAGCGGTACTACATTGCGTCTTGTATTTTCCAATGAGCGGTACTACCGCGATGATGTGCAGTACTACCGCGCTGTCGCACACGCATGGGGGATAAGGACGGGCAGGGGGAGTTCTAACTCCCCCATACCCATTCGTCAGTTTTCCCCACTTCGTCTCTCTCTCTCGCTCAAGGACGGGGGCCGGGGTCCCTCGCCGGATCTCCGCCTCCGGCTGCTCTTCTTTGTTTCCGACCGGTGGGATCGTTCCCCACCACGTGCTCTTGCCATGGAACAAGGTCTTTCCCCAAATCCCTATCTCTTTTGGTTGTTTTCCTTGCCTTTAGGATTTTGGGGAGATGCATGTGTTCTTGAGATTTTAGGCTAAATCTTTGCAAGAGTAGGATGGAGGAGAGTAGTAGTGTGTAGGGATTATACTTGCTATGTTGTCTTGTGATAGATTTGATCAACCGTAGTACCGCCGTGGTTTCGCGGTCCTTCTCAGATTCAAATCTTGTTCGGATCTAACGCGGTGCGGTACTACCGCCCCACATGTGCGGTACTACCACTTGTCCGGTACTACCGCCCGGTCGGTGCGGTACTACCGCACGAGCTGCGGCACTACAATCTTACTATCGCTCCCGGACACGGTACTATCGTGGCAACACACGGTACTACCGCGACTTGGGGCGGTACTAAAATTTTAGTACCGCAGCACCTGGTAGTACTACCGTTCGGTCCAATCTTTCTCATGGCATTTAGCATGTATGCTTCCTAAGTGGTTCTTTTGCTTTGCCGTGGTCTTTGCATTGATCCTTCTTGGTTTTTGTGTGTGTTTTGCGTTGTGTCTCGGTGGTGGCTCTCGCCGTTCCAATCCCAAATGAGACATCGGATCCAAGCGTTATGCAATCCAGGTGAAGCCGTAGAGGGCTCCAGTGCCCCCAAGCGCAATGTCAAGACCACCGCCAACAAGAACAAGGAACCCGCTAAGAGCATGGACGAGATACCCTCCGCTGAGTATGTTTGTCTCAGGCAGATGAACCCGTATGTGAATCCTCGTGCTGTATCAGAGGCTGTGAGTTGTTCTGGACCAAGCAGCAGACTCTCTTTTACCTGGATGTCATCAAGAACAAGCATAATACCTACGTGGAGGTCAAGTGGATTGACATGCATCACATGAGGAAGGAACAGTATCGTGAGTACTTTGGAGAGGCTCTGGACTTGGTGGAGCAGTTTGGCATTGAGCATGTGATCTCCTTCCATCTGGATTTTGACCCTGAGCTTGTTTGTCAGTTCTTTGCCTCTGTGTACTTTCATCCTAGGGAGGAGCGGTGGATGACGTGGATGACCAACGGCCGTCAGTTGACCGCTACCTGGAAGGAGTTCATGCACCTGTTGCATGTTCCAGATGACGGACTCAACACTCCTGTTGGTGTTCGTCCCCATGCCAATTTTGAGTCTGCCAACAAGGACAAGATCCAGCAGTACTATGTTGAGAAGGTGCTCGCCAATGGCAAGTCAGCTTGGGTGCTGAACCCCTTTCTGGATATCATGTATCGCATCTTCCGCAACTCTCTGTTCCCGCGCATTGGCGACAAGGATAAGGTTCATGCTTTTATGGTGGATATGATGCTCATGTGCGAGGAGGCCTGGGTGTCTCAGACTCAGCCTCTTGATGTCTCACACATCATGTGGCATGAGCTTCGGTTTTCGGTGTTCAACCGCAAGGTGCCTATCTACGGGCCTTACCTGTTTCTGCTGATCTCCAAGACTTGGGAGAAGTTGTACCCTGGGGATGAGTTCGTTGCTCCAGACTGGATTAGGCATGATCCCATCATCTCCGTGTCAAGCCCAATCGGGCCAACACTACCACTCGTCTTTGAGGCTTCACGCTCGGAGGCATGTTGGTGAGGAGGAGACTGGAGCTGAGGACCGTGCTACTAGGTCTTCCCAGAGTTCCTCTATGCCCTCGTGGGCCAAGAAGCTGAAGGACAAAATGAAGACCCTCTTCTGCATGCAAGCTAAGGGGCAGTACATGACTCATGTTGCCTCCAAGGAGGCTCGCCGCCGTGACTTGCACATTCTGAAGGTCTTTGGTGAGGCTCATTCCAGCGGGTCAGAGAGGCACATCACTCCAGAGGCTGAGTGGATGGCGAAGCAGGGCTACAAGTGGACTGATTCTGACGAGGACTTCGAGGAGGACATCCCTGCCGCCGAGTCTGAGGAGGAGCGCTGGGATGATTTCTCCGCTTGAGCCACCCCGAGTGTGTAGGTGTCCTCTCTGCCTTTTTGGCGTCTCGATGCCAAAGGGGGAGAGAGTGTAGGGATTTGCTCGTGTGTCGTCGTGTTTGGTGTGTGCTGTCTCGTTTTGAACCTCGTTTCGTTGCTTTGGTTTGGTTTGAGACTTATCCTTCATATGGTGTAAGACATATGCACCTTATCCTATCTTAGCAAGCTTATGTTATATTGTGCTACCTATGTTCTATGCTCGTTAGTAGTTGTTTAGCTTTATCAATGCTAGATACGTCTTGTCTCTAAAATATAGGGGGAGTGTTGATCCTAGTTGTGTGCTCTGCAGTCCAAAGCATTCATCTAGTCTGCACACATCTAGAAGGAGCCCGTCTATATTCTAGAGAGGAGGGTTTGCCTTTGCTATAGTTTATTTACCTTTTGCGCAAATCCCGTATTGTCATCAATCCACCAAAAAGGGGGAGATTGTAAGTGCATATTTATCCCTTAGATGTTTTGGTGATTGATGACAATGCTTTTGTGGACTAATCGTGTGCCTTTGAGTTTCTCAGACATTTCTTCACTAGGTACAAGACGGTTTGGTGCTCCTCGAAGACTATTGAAGATGGCGTTTCTCTACGTTTCTTTTTGGTGGATTTGAGTCATAGGAAAGCCGTACAATTAAGAGGGGGTCCGCGTCAGAAAGGTTTGGGTGGAATCATCACGTACATGTTCCCTTCCCTGTCTCCACCTTTCCCTTGCCTATGGAGCATTCCCCGTTTATCCTTGTTGTGATTGCCTTGGCTGCTATTGTTGTGCTTGCGGTAGTACTGCTCCCTGGAGCGGTAGTACCGCAGGCACCCGCGGTAGTACCGTTGCTCAGGCGCGGTAGTACCGTGGGAGCCCACGGTAGTACCGCTCCTCAGGAGCCGTACTACTGTGGCCCCCAGGCCAAGTACCGCTGCGTTGCGGTAGTAGGGGCGGATGTAATTTTTTACATCCGCGCCTCATGATAGTACCGCGATATCGCCGGTAGTACGCGCATGTCTGGACCAGCACCCCTGCGGTAGTCCTGCTCTCCAGCGGTAGTACCGCGTCGGGTTTTTGCACCGGCTGTTTTCCAGCGGAAGTAAACACGGATGTATTTTTATTCATCCGCGCCCTTCCCATGCTAGGGCGTTCCTGCCTTGTGGTAGTACCGCAAGGAGGGAGCGGTAGTACCGTGCTCGCGGTAGTATCGCCCTTGTCGCTCATTGTAGCCTCCGGCTGCTGCAGCTGTAGTACCATGGTGGCCACGGTAGTACCGCATGGCCTGCGGTAGTACCGCACCCTCGAGCGGTAGTACTGCCGTGTCGCTGAGCTGGTTAAGTGGATAACGGTTGGATTTCGTCCACCACTATAAAAGGGTCGTCTCCTACCTCTAGTTGACCACCTCTTCCAACCCTAAGCTCCATTTTCGCCCGATCTCACTCCCTAGCCAATCAAACTTGTTGATTTGCTTGGGAGTGGTTGAGAAGGCCCCGATCTACACTTCCACCAAGAGAAATTTGATTCCCTTCACTAATCCCTTGCGGATCTTGTTACTCTTGGGTGTTTGAGCACCCTAGACGGTTGAGGTCACCGCGGATCCATATTCCATTGTGGTGAAGTTTCGTGGTGTCGTTGGGAGCCTCCAATTAAGTTGTGGAGATTGCCCCAACCTTGTTTGTAAAGGTTCGGTCGCCGCCTTCAAGGGCACCAATAGTGGAATCACGGCATCTCGCATTGTGTGAGGGCGTGAGGAGAATACGGTGGCCCTAGTGGCTTCTTGGGGAGCATTGTGCCTCCACACCGCTCTAACGGAGACGTACTTCCTCTCAAAAGGAAGGAACTTCGGTAACACATCCTCGTCTCCACCGGCTCCACTCTTGGTTATCTCATCCCTTTACTTGTGCAAGCTTATTTGTGTTACATTCATTGCTTGCTTGTGTACTTGTGTTTGTTGCATCATATAGGTTGTCCACCTAGTTGCATATCTAGACAACTTACTTTGATGCAAAGTTTAATTTGGTAAAGAAAAGCTAAAAATTGTTAGTTGCCTATTCACCCCCCCTCTAGTCAACTATATCGATCCTTTCACATGCATTGACCAACTACTATGATGCTTACAGGTTATTACGATGGTGGTACCCCGGCAAACATCTCGTGGCAAGCTTCACAGATTGCAGATAGAGCACATCAATTTGATGTGACAGACCACACAAGATGGGCACATGCAGCACAACAAGGTAAGGAAAAAATTGAACCACAAAAAGCGCACTACATTTGTTTTTGTGGCAAAAAAAAAGAACGTGACGAAAGAGAAGATTTCTAGTAGTGATGGTGGAAAAAATCAAGCATAAAACGCTAACAAGTGGTTGTGTGCAATGAGTCATATATTGTCTTCGGAAATTTGCCAACTGCTAAAAGCATGTGTGCAGCACTAATGGTTGATCACATTTGCCTAGTGAGATCAAGCCTAGAATGCAAAAGTTTTGATGCTAGAACACAGTGGTTGCCATGTATTGGTTGCAGTATTTGCCATGTATGTAGGACTGCAGCTGCCATGCATATAGAATCCAAGTTTTCGTACTAAAAAGGAGATGGTTGTCGTGCATTGGCAAACAATAGTTGCCATGTTTGTTGGACTGTAGCTGCCATGACTGGACAACTACAGTTGCCATGCATGTCCACACACAGACTCACGGCTTGCTGTTTGAATGATCTCATGCCAAATCACTCGAATTTGATGTGATCCATTGCGATAAAACATGTTATTCAAGCAAAATCTTACTCTCGTACCTGTTTTTTTTTCTATTAAAGGGCCTACAACTACAGTGAACAGCGGCGCGGGGACATCTACTGCGGGGAGCTTTGAGCGCACGGAAGACGCGTTCCACCAGCCAGCAGACAATCATGCCGCAAACAATGCCGAGTCAGAGTCAGAAATGGCAATCATTCCAGCAATGCCGACAGACACCCCTTTGAACACAAGCATTGGCAACACTCAAGTAGATAAAACTGCCGCCGATACTGAAGTGAATGATGAAACTGATGACGAAGCACAAGGGGATGAAGATGATGGGCAATCAGAGATCATGGTACCTCAGCCACCGTACGTTGGGCAGAGATTTGAATCGTTCGAAGAAGCAAAGGTATTCTACCAGACATATGCAAAGTTCCATGGGTTTGCGGTCAACACCGAATACCATAGGAAAATTAAGAAAACTAACGAGTACAGCAGAGGTGAGATGAGGTGCCACAAGGCACGAAGGAACAAGAAGGTGAAAGGTGTTGCGCCTGTCATTCCGGAACGAAAGAGGGGTATCATTCTCAAGAAGGAATGCCCTGTCCAGTGTAAGCTAAACGTGGATGGAGCACAGTGGGTGGTCACTGAATATTTTGACGAGCACAACCACAAACTCATAAAGAAGTTCGACCTGGTAAAATTTCTGACCGCCCACAGAGGATTCACCCCCCTGAGGGAGTCCTGGATTAGGGGGTGTCCGGATAGCCGAATTATAACCTTCGGCCGGACTCCTGGACTATGAAGACACAAGATTGAAGACTTCGTCCCGTGTCCGGATGGGACTTTCCTTGGCGTGGAAGGCAAGCTTGGCGATACGGATATGCAGATCTCCTCCCATTGTAACCGACTCTGTGTAACCCTAGCCCTCTCCGGTGTCTATATGAACCGGAGGGTTTTAGTCCGTAGGACGAACAACAATCATACCATAGGCTAGCTTCTAGGGTTTAGCCTCTCTGATCTCGTGGTAGATCTATTCTCATACTGCCATATCATCAATATTAATCAAGCAGGAGTAGGGTTTTACCTCCATCGAGAGGGCCCGAACCTGGGTAAAAACAGTTCGGGACCCCCTACCTGAGATCCGCCGGTTTTAACACCGACATTGGTGCTTTCATTGAGAGTCCCTCTGTGCCGTCGCCATCAGGAAGGATGCCTCATCCCGTCTTTAAATACGTCACTGTTGCTAAAGGAGCTTTGGCTATCGGCCAAACTCTCCGGCTAGGCGGTTTTCTTATGACCGCCTGTTCGGCCGCCGCGTCGATGATAATTTCTCGGGTCATCGAAAGCAATCTTCACGTAAACTCGGAACTTGCCGAGCAGTTAGATCCGACGGAGCTCTCTTCCTTAAACGAGCTCCTGGATCGCATCGCCGCCCTGGGAGTCGCTACAGACTACGATCAGATTGGGCCTAAACCCGATCTGAGAGAGATTAACTCCCCGAGGTCATCCATCACGTTGCCGTGGTGGAGGAACAATGCGGTGACTCTTCATCTATCTTAAGGACTAGCTATGTCCGGATTCCCGATCCCTCCAAGCCGGATACCCGCTGAGGGGAGGACGACACTCAAGACCTGAAGTTAGAGTCAGGCAACAGGCTAGATTCATTGGACAACATGCAAGAATCCAAGCTTCTGAGTTCGAAAACTCCTTGGCCCTTGAGCCTCAGATTGGGTGAGGTTTCAGATCTAATTCCACCCACCACCCAAACATAGGCGATCTATCCAAAATTAGGCAAGAGCCCGAGGAAACAGTACATCATTACTGGGCCAGATTCCTCCTGGTTATGAACAGGATAAAGGACTGCCGTGAGGAAGACGCAATTTCATTCTTCTGCAATAATTGCATGGACAAGGGAATCCTAAACGCCATAGGTCACCGTGAAATTACACGCTTTGCTGGCTCGGCATCCATAGTACGAAAGTACTGTGCGATGGAAAGCGCCTGGAAAACCGAAGTAAGATTTTGGGACAATCTGGCCCTGAATACAAACCCAGTCCAAAATAAAAGGGTGCATTATCGCCAATCACCCGGGTTAAACACCAAAAAACAAAAAACCCCTACGGGGCATGGAACCGTACTGGAGGGATGGCTCAACGGACCCTGTAAAATTCATAGTACAGAGGGTGCCACACCAACTCATAGCCTTAGAGCATGTTGGATACTCCGGCAGGTGGCCAAAAGCGGCGAGGAGCTTCTAACCCCAACATCCACAGAGCACCAGCCCAGGGATACCAGTACGGTATTAACAGTTCTCGAGACTTTCACATCAAACAATATGCGAAAACGAACACTCCGCAGCCTTGCCGAAGTCTACCAAGTAGCAACAATAAATCCATGGAGTGACACGACTATTACCTTTAATGCCAGTGATGAACCTAAATTCTGAACAGCCCAAGCACCAAAGAAGATTGGTCCTCGGTCCAATAGTGGACGGCTTTTCGCCTTACCAAAGGTACTCATGGGACGGTGGCAGCGGATTGAACCTCATTTATGAGGAAACCTTCAAAATGGAAATAGACTGGAGCCGCATTGGGCGAAGCAGCACAACCTTTAGAGGAATAATCCCTAGTCGGGAAGCGTGCTGCACAGGAAAAATCACACTGGATGTGGTGTTCGGTACGCCGGATAATTACATGTCCGAGGAGGTCACGTTGTAAGTGGCCCCGTTCCGCAGCGGATGCCATGCTCTATTAGGGCGAGAAGCATTCACAATTTTTCAAGCTATACCCCATTACGGGTACATGAAGCTCAAAATGCCCGGGCCCAACGGAATCATCACTCTTGCTAGTGACCCGGACATAGCACTCCACCGAAAATAAGACAGCCGCACTAGCCCTTGAGGCACTATCCAAGCCCTAGCGGCCGAGGAACTGATCACACAGTGCTCCACGGTGAACAGGGACGATGTGATACTTGATAAAAGATCCAAGTCCACCTCCTTTAAACCAGCGGACGAAATAGTCAAATTCCAAGTCCACCCAACGGACCCTACAAAAACGGCCTCCATCGGGGCACAATTAAACCCCGATGTAGACGCCGCACTACGAGAATTCCTACGCGAAAATTGGGACATTTTGCCTGGCACCCTTCGGACATGCCAGAATCCCATGCCGGCTGGCCGAAAGCACAGCCTAAACATCCTAAAAGGATTCAAGCCGATCAAATAGGCTCTTGGCGTTTCTCCGAACCTAAGAGACAAGCCATGGGAGACGAGCTAGCCAAACTATTGGAGGCCGGATTCATCGAGATATAAAACATCCGGACCGCTAGCAAACCTGGTGATGGTACCAAAGAAGGACAAATCCTGGTGCCTATGCGTCGATTTCAAGGACCTCAACAAGGCTTGCCCAAAGGATCCCTTCCCCCTCCCCCGCATCGATCAAATTATCGACGCTACCGCAGGACACGATTCATTGTGTTTCCTCGACGCATACTCCAGCTACCATCAAATCAAGATGGCAGAGCCTGACCAAGCCGCAACGGCATTTATCACCCCATACGGCCCATTCTGCTTCAACACAATGCCCTTCGGGCTCAAAAACGCCGCGCAACATATCAACGCATGATTCGTACATGTCCGCAAACCAGATCGGCAAAAGAGTGGAGGCATACGTAGATGATGTGGTCGTCAAAACCGAGCATGTCGAAACTCTAGTAGACGACTTGAGGCTCACATTCGATAATCTTCGAACATATGACATCAAGCTTAACCCGGAAAAATGCGTTTTCGGCGTACCAGCCGGAAAGCTCTTGGGCTTCATTGTATCCGGTAGAGGAATTGAAGCAAACCCAGCCAAGATCCGAGCTTTGTCACAATTGGATATCCCAAAGGACCTCAAACAAATACAAAAATTGACTGGATGCGTGGCGGCTCTAAGCCGCTTTATCTCCCGTTTGGGAGAAAAGGCATTACCCCTCTATCGCCTCCTCCGGCGCACCGAGCACTTCGAGTGGACGGATGCCGCCACGGCCGGACTCGAAGAAATAAAAGCCATATTGGCAACAAACCCGGTCCTGGCCGCGCCCAACATGGGCGAGCCAATGCTATTATACATCGCCGCAACTCATCAAGTTGTAAGCGCGGTGCTCGTTGTCGAATGAGAAGCGGACGGACACAAGTTTCCTTCAAAACCATTTTACTACGTGTCCACCGTCCTCGGTCCATGCAAGTCACGGTATCCGTAGTATCAAAAGATAGCGTCTGGCAGTGTTCATGGCATCCCGGAAGCTGCGACACTACTTTCAAGAGTGTTCGATTACAGTAGCCTCCGAAGTACCTCTTAACGACATTATAAACAACCGCGACGCGACGGGCCGGATTGCCAAATGGGCCATCGAGCTCCTCCCGTTCGACATAACCTATAAGCCACGACAAGCTATTAAGTCGCAAGTTTTGGCCGACTTCGTCGCCGAATGGACTGAAGCCGAACTCCCTAAAGAGTACGTCACATATTCCAACTGGATCATGCACTTCGACGGCTCCAAAATGTTGGCTGGTCTGCGGGCTGGCGTCGACAGGAGATACAGTTAAATACATACTCCAGATAATGTATACGGACTCCAACAGCGCAGCCGAATACGAGGCCCTTCTACATGGTCTCCGGATGGCAGTATCCATGGGCATTCAACGCCTAGAGGTGCACGGGGATTCGAACCTCGTGATATCCCAAATAAATGGAGACTTTGATGCCAAGGATCCGAAAATGGCCGCTTATCGCAACGCCGTCCTAAAAATGTCAGCTCGGTTCGAAGAGCTCGAATTTCACCATATAGCTCGAGAAAACAATCAGGCAGCAGACGTCTTGGCACGCATTGGCGCAAAGCGCGATGCCGTCCCCCCCCAATATCTTCTTAGAGAGGCTGTTCAAGCCATTCGTAGTATGGGAAGGGGAGTTCGGAAATAATAGCCCGGACCCAACAGCACTGCCTAAGACCGAACATTCTGACACAACTGGAGGCTCTGCCAACGAAGTAACATCTTCAGCCCACGTAATAATGGCAATCATTGCCCCGTGGACGGAACCATTCCTAGCCTACCTAACTAGGCAGGAACTTCCCGAGGACCAAAACGAGGCACACTGCATAGTGCGGCGATCTAAAGCCTATAAAGTCCATGAGGGAGAGCTTTATAAGAAAAGCAAGACCGGAGTCCTTCAAAGGTGTATCTCCGAAGAGGAAGGGCGGAATCTTCTGGCTGAAATCCATGCCGGACTCGGCGGGCACCACGCCGCAGCCCGGGCCCTTGTACGCAAGGCCTTCAGACAGGATTTTATTGTGCCAACGGCCCGGAAGATGCTCAGACTTAGTCCAACGATGCGTCGGTTGCCAGCTCTTTGCTAATCAAAGCCACATGCCACCCACCGCCCTCCAAACTATACCCATCACCTGGCCCTTTGCGGTCTGGGGGCTTGACATGGTTGGACCCCTTAAAGGAGGAACCCACAAGCAAAAATACCTACTGGTCATGGTGGATAAATTCACCAAATGGATAGAGGCGAAGCTGTTAAGACGGCGAATCCGGACGGTGATAGACTTCATATCGTGGGTCGTACACCGTTACGGCGTCCCCACAAAGATCATCACTGACAACGGCACGAACTTTACGGCCGACGAGGTCAAACTCTGGTGCAAAAACATGGGCATCAAGATCGACTATGCTTCAGTCTATCACCCTCAAACTAACGGTCAAGTCGAGCGAGCAAATGGTCTAATCATGAGCGGCATCAAACCTAGATTAGTGCGGTCCCTCAAGGAATCTAACACATACTGGGTAGAGGAGCTCGACTCCGTACTCTGGGGGCTGCGGACCACGCCGAATCGCACCACCGGATTCACACCATTCTTTATGGTATACGGCGCAGAGGCAGTTCTGCCCTGCGACATAATTCATGACTCACCTCGGCGTGCGCATGTACGAAGAAAGAGAAGCCGAGCTCGATCGGCGGGACAGTTTGGACACCTTGGAGGAGGAGCGTGGCGTGGCAAAAGCCCGTTCCGCATTCTATCAACAAAGCAGGCTCGAAGATATCAAAGCAGAGAAATGCACGGGCCAAAAATTACAATGTTGGCGAAGTTAGTTCTCGCCTGCCGGACAAGAAAAAGGACAAACTCAAGCCCAAATGGGAAGGTCCCTTTATTATCGACCAAGTCCCGAGCGGAGCGTACCCGTCTGCGAGATGCATCTTATAACCGACTCGAGCCGAACCCATGGAACGCAGCCCGCCTCCTCGAAGATTCTCGCCTAGCGCCGGATTACGAGTTCGTCTCCTTCCTCTGTCTATTTTTTACACATTAGCTGTCTTATATTTCTCTCTTTCTCCCTCCTTTTCTCTTACAGCCTTTAAAGGCTCGTCTGCATTGTTCGCACATTACTTGACGCGCTATCCGCTCATTATACTGGGGCTTCTTTATGAAGCTTATTTATACTGAGCTTCATGCCCAACACATGTGTCACACTTCCGCATGTACCTTTTATTCACCATTATATGCATCTATATGACTTAAGTTTTGGCCAAGCTGGGTTGCCTGGCTCCTGTGCTTACCCCTACGTTCCCGATTGTTCGGCTAGGGCGGTAAAGGGAGCACCTCTACGATTCTTACTGCCGGGTCAGCCGGATGTGTACCTCAGACTAGGTGAAGCCGAAAGCTAGCGTTCTTAAGGGAATATTTGGTCGCTGAACTAAAGATGATTTCTCACTTATTTATTTATCTGCCCCCAGATGCTTTTCTGCTTTTTACGCAGTCCGGACATGCACTTTAAGGCATGCCTCCCAGGGAAAGGAACCCTTAACGGAACTATTCTCCCTGGAAGATGTTTCTTACTAACTAGTTGGGCACTTGTCTATTCAAGCACTAATGACCCCTACGCCTGGTCTCCACGCATGCCCCGGTTTTTACATAACCGCGAGGGTATTCGGACACACTCCGGACTATAGGGTCCCGAGGTTGAAGCGAAAAGGTCCGCCATGACAAACGATCTACAATCCGGCTAGAAGGCATTTTCACATGTCATCTTAAATTACATAGTCAATTTGACTGGGCATATTCCTCCTCAATACCATCTAATAGGCTGTCTAGTTTACAGTCATGTTGGGAATATTTGGCAGCCAATTCTACTTGGCCGTACACTAAGCTCACAGGGATCTCCTTCCCATCGGGCCCCACAGGTCCGACCTCGGCCATGTGGTTTGGGTCAGTGAGGGAGTCCTGGACTAGGGGGTGTCCAGATAGCCGAACTATCATCACGGTCGGACTCCAAGACTATGAAGATACAAGATTTAAGACTTCGTCCCGTGTCCGGATGGGACTTTCCTTGGCGTGGAAGGCAAGCTTGGCGATACGGATATGTAGATCACCTACCATTGTAACCGACTCTGTGTAACCCTAACCTATCCGTGTCTATATAAACCGAAGGGTTTTAGTCCGTGGGGACGAACAACAATCATACCATAGGCTAGCTTCTAGGGTTTAGCCTCTCTGATCTCGTGGTAGATCTACTCTTGTACTACCCATATCATCAATATTAATCAAGCAGGAGTAGGGTATTGCCTCCATCGAGAGGGCCCGAAGCTGGGTAAAACATGTGTCCCTTGTCTCCTGTTACCATCCGCCTAGACGCACAGTTCGGGACCCCCTACCCGAGATCCGCCGATTTTGACACCGACATTGGTGCTTTCATTGAGAGTTCCTGCAATATGCGTCACCGATAGGCCCGATGGCTCCTTCGATCATCAACAATGACGCGGTCCAGGGTGAGACTTTTCTCCCGACAGATCTTCATATTCGGCGGCTTTGCTGCGGGCCAATTCGCAGCCATCCGGAGCAGATCGAAAGCTACACCCCTGGCCATCAGGTCAGATTTGGAACTTCGAACTATACGGCCGATATCCGCGGAGACTTGATCTTCGACGGATTCGAGCCGCAGCCAAGCATGTCGCACTGTCTCGATGGGCATGATCTAGCTCTGCAGCCGAGCAGTGCCCTGGAGGCTGCACCAGCATCCGCTCCGACCCTTAATCCGGAGCCGGATTCCCCGATCGAGGACGAGTGGTTGGACACCGCCTCGGGGGCTACGATCTCTACGGCGATTGAGCCGAACTCCATCCCTGTCCTTTGCGAAGCCCTCGACTCAGGTGCGGACTCCTCTCCGGACTCCAGACCCTCCGCGCCCTGCCGATCGAATCCGATTGGGCGCCCGGTCGTGGAGTTCAATGCCGGACATCTTTCAGCACTCGCCCTTTGGCGACATCCTGAATTCACTAAAGTCTCTCTCTTTATCCGGAGAGCCTGGCGGACTACGGACGGAAGGTTGGGATACAGACGGCGAAGAAATTCAACGCCCACCCACCACCCACTTTATAACCACTTTGCCGATGATCTAACCGACATGCTCGACTTCGACTCGAAGACATCGACGGTATGGACGACGATGCGGAGACGACCAAGACCCAACGCCTACAGGGCACTGGAAGGCCACCTCGTCATATGACATATACATGGTGGACATCCCAAAAGATGGGAACGGCGATGGAACAACGGAGGATGACCCCTCCAAGAAGCAACCGAAGCGCCGACGTCAGCGGCGCCGCTCTAAATCCCGCCACAATAAAAACGGTGATTCCGGCACGGGAGATAATAACACCCCGGACAGTGCCGAAGACAACCCCCTCCAGCAGGACCCAACGCGAAGGATGGAGAAGCAAGTCCGCACGACAGTGCGTCAGAAAGGGAGGCCGAGGACGATAATTATGCGCCTCCCTCCGAAGATGAGGCAAGCCTCGACGACGGCAATTTAATTTGTCGTGCACGAGGATCCCGCGCCGAACAGGAGGCGTTTCAAACGCGGACTTATAGCCACGACAATCAGCCTCAAGAAAAGCAGCAACAACTTAGAGCTGACCAAGACTGCTAGGCGACAGATGGATCAAGTCCTTGCAGCCAAGAGTATGAACTCAAACGCCCTTCAAAAGCTACCCCAAACGCAGGCCGTTGCCTCGATCAGAGGAGGAAGCACCCAAGTCACCAACAAGACGACTTGGCAGACCCGGCCACCCGTGGCATGGCGACGAGAAGCCTCTCGGCCCTCTGCTCAAGCCACACCCCGACGCCGCTCAAAAAGTACCAAGGCAAGGAAAACGTGCCGGACTTGCGAGATATATTGGAGGATAAGGAAAAACATACAAGATCGATCTACGGATCGGCGTGGGCGTAGCAGCGGGATGATTACCGTCGCGCGGATCTGACAAACCGGCGGGCCGAACACACGATGACAAAGCTCATATGAGCTACGTCGTGATATAGCCCAATACAGAGGCGCCGCACACCCACTATGCTTCACAGATGAAGTACTGGATCATCAAATTCCAGAGGGCTTCAAACCCGTAAACATCGAATCATACGATGGTACCACAGATCCTGCGGTCTGGATCGAGGACTATCTCCTCCATATCCACATGGCCCGGTGATGATCTACATGCCATCAAATACCTCCCACTCAAGCTTAAAGGACCAGCTCGGCATTGGCTCAATAGCTTGCCGCCAGAATCAATTGGTTGTTGGGAGGACACGGAAGCCGCATTCCTTGATTACTTCGGGGCACATATGTGCGACCACCGACGCCGATGACCTTAGCCACATAATTCAGCAGCCGGAAGAATCGGCCGGACAATTACGGACACGGTTCCTAACAAAGAAAAATCAAATCGTTGACTGTCCGGATGCAGAGGCCCTTGCAGCCTTCAAACATAACATCCGCGACAAATGGCTTGCCCGGCACCTAGGACAGGAAAAGCCAAAATCCATGGCAGCCCTCACAACACTCATGACCCGCTTTTGTGCGGGAGAGGATAGCTGGCTAGCTCGAAGCAACAACTTGGCCAAACACCCTGATAGTTCGGATACCAAGGACAGCAATGGCGGTCGCGTCGCAACAAGAACAAGCGCCGCGTGCGGCGATAATGTTGAAGATACGGCCGTCAATGCCGGATTCAGAGGCTCTAAACCCGGTCACGGAAGAAGCCATTCAAAAGAAATACCAGGCCCGTCCAACTTGGACCGAATACTCGATCGCTTGTGCGGATACATGGAACCCCGAAAAACCAGCCAATCACACCAACAAGGATTGTAGGGTGTTCAAGCAAGCGAGCAAGTTAAGTGCGAACTCAATGACAAGGGCTGCATAGCGGCGACGAGGAAGAGCCCGGCTGCCGAACAATAGAGGACAGAAGGGTTTTCCCACACAAGTGCGGACGGTGAACATGATATACGCAACCCACATACCCAAAAGGGAGCGGAAGCGTGCACTAAGGGACGTCTATGCGATGGAGCCAGTCGCCCAAAGTTCAACCCATGGTCTTCCTGCCCGATCACCTTCGATCGAAGGGACCACCCACTAGCATTCTCACGGCGGTTTCGCCGCATTGGTCCTTGACCCAATTATTGACGGATTTCACCTCACGAGTCCTCGATGGACGGCGGTAGTAGCAACTGAACCTGCTTTATCGAGGATACAGATCGCCAAATGGGCATAGACCCTCAAGGATTAAACCTACAAAGACGACCTTTAAAGGCGTCATACCGGGTGTATAGGCCAATTATGCGGGCTCGATTACACTCGAAGTGGTCTTCGGATCCCGGATAACTTCCGAAGCGAAGAGTTAATCTTCGACATAGTCCCGTTCATGGCGGCTATCATGCATCGCTTTCGGACGAACCGCATTTGCAAAGTTCAATGCGGTGCCGCACTACGCATACCTCAAGCTCAAGATGCCAGCCCTCGAGGAGTAATCACGGTCAATGGAAACACCGAACGCTCTCTCCGAGCGGAGGAGCACACGGCGACCCTCGGGCGGAGGTACAAAGCAGCCTCTCACAGCAATTCTCGAGTCCGGCCACTAAGCGTCCGGACACTGTCAAGCGCGCCCGGAGTAACCTACAACAAGACCGCCTGGCACGATTCAAGCATGCGTAGCAATCCGGCCCCAACCCCAGCCCTCGCGAAATTGCGAAGCCAGTACTACGCGTACATAACTACGCTCTGGAGATACCATGGGCATAAGGGGAGGGGCACGACCACGGCACGCCCAGAATGCGGCTCAACCGCACCAGGGGCTCCCGATTGTGTCATTCTTTTTCTTTTTTCCTGTTTTCTTCCTTTTTCTCACTCCCAGGACTCCGTCTTCCAGAATTCTTGTCCGGCACTAGAATCGCCGAACTCACGATGCAACAGCCAGGGAAGCAGAAAGCCACGTCAAGTGTTCAGGTGGTCTCTATTACGAGCATTATACCTGTTTTACATATCATCCCGCAGCCTTACCCTCGAGGGGGACATGTTAGATAGTCCCATCCCTTGCTTATCGCACTATTTGTATCGTCCTGCCTTCATTGCAGTACCTTTTTGAATAAACAATACATAGCTTTTGCCTATTATTGCACTCTTTTATTTATCTATATATATATATGTTCATTTCATGACATGTTGCACCCGTACACTTTGGTACGGCCAATACACCAGGGGCTTAAGTACCCCAAAAATTATGGTGTGATAAGTCCGAACACTTTCACAAGTGCGGCACCCCGAACTTATAGCATTATATGAATCGGCTCCGAATCATGTCTTGGGTCAATAGTTGGGTTTGCACGGCTCCCGTGTTTTGGTACCTTACGTTCCGTTATATCGGCTAAGGTAGCACCGGGAGAACCACTGCGATTGTGCCCCAGTTGAGCTGGGTCGAGCACCTCAGTGGAGAAAGGTAAAACTGACCGTCATGATAGGGCGAGAGCCGGTCGCTGTTCGAGAGGTTTTTTCGGGTCCCTAAAGACTTATGCCGCTTAGAGCGAGGAACCGAATTGTCCGCCAAAGGCGTGGATAGCGCCCGAACTCGGTCTTCCGAATACTAGGGGCTTCACGAAATTTAAAATTATAGAATTCTATGGCTAAGTGAGAGTGTTCAAGCATTATAAGTCCGGTTGCCTTGTTCGTTGCGTTGAGCGCCTCCCTAGATGGACCCAAGAATGGGAACAAGAGTGCTCAAGTTTATCCCGAACACCCCAGCACTCGTGGCATGGGGGCTGAAGCCAACGACCTGCCATCTCTCAAATTTGATAAATGGCCGCACAGAAGGTAATATTTTAAATTAACAAGCGTTGCTTAGCGCATATGAACAAGTTTTCAGCGTGTCTGAGGATAACAAATGCGAGTCTATTCAAAATTACATCTTTGGAGCACTCATCCGCTATTCAAGGGCACCCTTCAGGAGGCCCCAATAGTACATTTCGGGCGTACGATGCTCCTTGCCCTTCGGTGGCCCGTCTGTCACAAGCTTCTCCGCATCCAGCTTACCCCAGTGCACTTTAGCACGGGCAAGGGCCCGACGGGCACCTTCAATGCAGACGGAGCGCTTGATGACTTCAATCCATGGACAAAGGGCCCACCACCACTACACTAAGCGAAGTAGCTCCTGTGCATGGCTTCCAATGGCCACAGCCGCACTATAAGGCCCTTCATGGCCTGTTCGGCGACCTTGTGGAGCTTGACCAGCTGCTTAAGCTGGTCGCTCAGGGGCACCGGATGTCCGGCCTCAGCATACTGAGACCAGAACACCTTTTCTGTCGAGCTCCCCTCCTTGGCGCGGTAGAATGCGGCAGCATCGCAGACACCTCTGACGGGCAAATCTGCGAATGCTCACTGAAAGCTCGAATCCGGGTAAGTAATAGGTAATTCACTTTCACATGCTTGCTTTGCATAAAGAATGCCTTACCCACCGCTATCTTCTTTAATGATTCAATTTCTTGGAGGGCTTTTTGGGCCTCGGCCTTAGCAGCTTTGGCACTCTCAAGAGCCGAGGCGAGCTCGGACTCTCGAGTCTTCGAGTCATGCTCCAAACTCTCGTGTTTTTCCACGAGAGCTTGGAGCTCTTGCCGTACATTGGCCAGCTGCGCCTCCCCCTTCTCTCGCTCGGTGCGCTCCGCGGCCGCTTTGTTTTTGGCCGCGGACACCGCTTCCTTCAGGGTCGCCACCTCGTTCGTGGCCCCTGCATTACCCATGTTATTCCTGTTATTTTTTGCAACTGAAACCTTTCTATAAGGTATTTATTTAATAAGGTATTACTTACCTTCCTTGTCCTCGAGCTGCTTCTTGGCAAAGCCGAGCTCGTTCTCGGACCGCTCGAGGCTTTGCTTCAATGCATCGACCTCCGCAAGATCGGTGAGGTCAAGAATAGAGCCTGCATTCCCCATATTGACATACTTATGTTAGACTCCTGCGTATATCTTTTTAGATCCTTAGTCCGGCTTTTCTTTCCGAACACGAACTAAGCATCGAGGGCCTACCGTCTATGCGGTAATATTTTTACATATTCTAAACTTACCTCAAAGCTTGTTAGAAGGTCTGGTAGTTTTGCCAGCCCACTCTTGGCGGATCGAACTGTCCGGATCACCACACTCATAATAAAGGCGGTGCTCCTCCTCGATGGAAGCGCTGTTAAGCGCCTCAAGAGCTATCCGGTGCCTCCGGTTGGGCCGGAGGACACCGGCGTCTTACCTTCTTATGCGAAGGACCGCTTGGGACTCGGAACTGCTGAAGGTTCCGGCATGGAGTCCGGACGAGGGTCGGGCTTAGAGCCCCTGGGGGTCTCGCCCCCCACGCGCCTGGAGTCTGGGAGGTTGCCTTGCGGCGCCTCCTGCGCCACCTCCTCTTGACCAAGCCCCCCTTGGGGCCCCACCGCGGCGTCGTCCGCAGCGGGAGAGGAGGCGGTCGGGAGTGAAGTACTCTCCATTTCCGACAAACTCAGGGACCCGCTCGACGAAGCGGCGAACTCGCCCTTGGGCGGGCTGCATGATTGTTCGGCATTAGAGCACACTATGCAATGATAAAAAAAGCCATGGGTATCCGGACACTTACAATCTCGCCAGGCTTGGCCCTTGTTGGCCAATCCTCCTCGTCGTTGTCGGCGTTGGTGGAGAAGTCCGGAGGAAGGGTTCTTCCTTCTTGGACCCTCCGGCCTCCCGGTTAGGCGGCCTTCCTTTTCCTCTCCTCCCCCGGCCCAGAGAGGCTTCTTTCTTCCTCCTCGTCCTCGGGAGAAGATTCTGCCAGAATCGGACAACACCAAGCGTCAGGAGCTCCTTGAGTTCCCGTTGCCTCCTTCTTAACCTTCTTCTCCGGCACCACATGAGGTACTGCCCAGCGCCCGTCAATCAAGGCGTCCGGCTGGGTCTTCGGCAAAGGAGCCGGACAGCTAACCTGTCCAGGATGTCTTGACCGATCTGTTAAAGGTTAGGGAGTTTTAGATCCCACATAGAGTCAAACTATGAAAAAAGAGTCCCATAAAGGGTAAAATAACTCACCTCGCTGGGTTGACGCTGCGAGCTGAATCCGCGATCTTTGGTAGCGGATGTGGGAGCCTCGGCGCCCTTGAACAGCACCTTCCAGGCATCTTCGTACGTAGTGTCGAAGAGCCTTGTTAGAGTGGGGTGTTGTGCCGGATCGAACTCCCACAATTGGAAGGCCCGTTGTTGGCATGGAAGAATCCGGCGGATGAGCATCACCTGGATTACGTTGACAAGCCTGAGATTCTTGTCCACCAGGTTTCGGACGCATGTTTGGAGTCCGGATAGCTCGTCCGAATTCCCCCACGTCAGGCCCGTCTCCTTCCATGACGAGAGCCGTGTGGGGAAGCCAGATCTGAATTCGGGGGCCGCCACCCATTTGGGGTCGCGTGGCTCGGTGATGTAGAACCACCCTGATTGCCACCCCTTTATTGTCTCCACAAAGGAGCCCTCGAGCCATAGGACTTTGGCCATCTTGCCAACCATGGCGCCTCCGCACTCCGCTTGACAGCCGCCCACAACCTTCAGCCTGACGTTGAAGATCTTCAGCCATAGGCCGAAGTGGGGCTGGATGCAGAGGAAGGCCTCACACATGACGATAAACGCCGAGATGTTGAGGATGAAATTCGGGGCCAGGTCGTGGAAGTCCAGGCCGTAGTAGAACATGAGCCCCCGGAAAAAATGGGTGAAGTGGAAAACCTAGTCCGCGGGGGAAGTGGGGAAGAAACACCACCCTCTCATGGGGCCTGGGGGTTGGAATGAGCTGCCCCGCATCGGGCAGCCTGTGCGCGATGTCGCCGGACAAATATCCGGCCTCCCGCAATCTTGTGATGTGCCCCTCCGTGACGAAGGAGGCCATCCACCTGCCTCCCGCTCCTGACATGGTTGGAGAAGGTTGAGGTGGGATGTGCGGACTTGGGCGCTAGAGCTCGAAAAGGAAATGGATGAGCAAAGGAGGAAGAAGGCGAGGTGAAAAGGTGGATCCTTATCCCTTATATGGACCGGACGGGTTATGCGTCCCCACCAGCCGGTAAAACTCGCTTATCTCCCAAGCACCATAATCAATGGCGCGGATGGGTTACCCATGTCCGTATTGATGAGAATCCCGGAATAAGGGGGCACGATCTATGCTTTGATAAGACGTGCCAAGGAAACCGCCTCGCTAGACGCGCTAAGGTGGAACGGTAAAAAACAATTCATATAAAGGCCTGGCCGTGGTGTGGTGTCACGTCGTGGAGTACGTCAGCAGATCTGTGCAAAATTATTCTCTATACGGTGGTATGTGGAACTTGTTTTGCAGAGCCGGACACTATCCTGGTGTTCAAAACCTTCTATGAAGTATTCGGAGGAGGAACGCGCCTTGCAATGTCGAAGACAATATGCGCGCCGGACTCGTCGTCATTGAAGCCTGGTTCAGGGGCTACTGACGGAGTCCTGGACTAGGGGGTGTCCGGATAGCCGAACTATCATCACGGCCGGACTCCAAGACTATGAAGATACAAGATTGAAGACTTCGCCCCGTGTCCGGATGGGACTTTCCTTGGCGTGGAAGGCAAGCTTGGCGATACGGATATGTAGATCTCCTACCATTGTAACCGACTCTGTGTAACCCTAACCTATCCAATGTCTATATAAACCGGAGGGTTTTAGTCCGTAGGACGAACAACAATCATACCATAGGCTAGCTTCTAGGGTTTAGCCTCCTTGATCTCGTGGTAGATCTACTCTTGTACTACCCATATCCTCAATATTAATCAAGCAGAGTAGGGTATTACCTCCATCGAGAGGACCCGAACCTGGGTAAAAACATCGTGTCCCTTGTCTCCTGTTACCATCCGCCTAGACGCACAGTTCGGGACCCCCTACCCGAGATCCGCCGGTTTTGACACCGACAGTCAGCCTTCGTGTACCGCGTCTTCACCATGGCCCAGGCCTCCCTGGCGCCTTGATGGCATGCCGATATCTTCCATAATCAGAAGCGCTGCCGTGCTCCCTTAAGCCTCTCTACAAGCTCTCCAAGGCCTTCGGGCAGCGAGACAGATGGCCACAAGGCGTGGGCGACGCCTTTCATCACCTGCCGAACTCGTTAAATGCGGTTATAAGACTTCGGGAAGAAGGTCACCCGTAGAACCGGGCATTTCCTCTGCAGGACGACCTGTGAGCATACCTACAGACATAACTCTGTTAGGCGACTTCCCGCCAACTCTTTTTCAAAGTTCGTTCAAGCACTTACTAAAAATGCCGCGTCGAAGTCGTCGATTCTCCTTCACGGAGTCCGACAGCTAGGCACGAACATCCTTTAGTTCCTCGCCCAGCTGGGTGTTGGCATCTTGGAGGTTATTCTTCTCCTGCCTCACCCTCGTAAGCACGCTTCACGCCGCCTTTAACCGGGCGCAAGAGTTGTTGCTTGTCCGGATCCACTCTGGCGCCATCTGCAATGATATTGTCAGATTTACACACACGCCGCACTTCACAACATACTTATCTTTCAAAGCGTATATTACCAGAGGGGGTCTCCTTGGCCTCCCCTGCAGCGGCTAGTGCGGCCTCAAGTTGGGCTTTGCACTCTTCCAGCTCCCGGGACAGTTGGGTATTCTTTTTTGTAAGATCCTACATAACAAATGATCCTTAAATCAGTTATTATAACTGTTTCAAGTCTCGGGGGCTACTGGCATATATAACCATCAAATTTTCTCACCCGTATGTCTTTTACATACTGCTCCGTGGCTCTGGCTAGACCATTTTGAGCGGCACGGAGGTGCGCATCTCCCGAATTTAAGGCATCTAATGCCTCTTGGGAGAAACATGCGTCACGAAGAACTGTCCGGCGACGCCTGTGATTTATGGCACTCTCCACCTCGGAATTGGTGGCAGACAGTCTGTCGGCATCCTCTATCGAAGGAGTGTCCGATGCACGCCTCGTGTTTGCCTCTGCTTCCGGACCTGGATTTGGAGCCTGGCTGGTGGAGGCTCGATTGGCAACCTCTCCGGATATAGTCCGGCGAGCGCTCTTTTTCCTGAAGAGAGCACGAGCGTTAGTATGCCTTCCGGGAATAAAACCCGGGAATAAGATGGCACGCCATACCGTTGCACCGGTATCTCAATCCGGACCGCACTTCTTTTCAACCTGTTGGGCCTTGCTGCCCCTTGTTGGCTAGCCACCGCAGGCTCGGCCTTCCGCCTCAAGGGCTCCCCCTGCAAAACACCATTGGTATACGGTGATAAAAAATAAGCACGGATGGATCATTTTCAAAGTATTGGGACCTCAGTCTCGCCATTACTGCCGAGGCTGGAAGTATTCCGGGTAATCGGCCGTAATGGCGACCAATGCATTGTCGATGCTCGTTGGTAAAATACCCCATCAATCAGCTCCACGGCTATGTCCGATCCTCTTGGGAGGCCGGATCGAGGGACCGCTCCGGATCCTCGGGTTGTGGAGGAGGGCTGTTTATATCCTTCACGGCCCGGCGCAATTCCTGCGTCGAAATCACAAGATAAGGTACTTAACTATGGGAATATGGAACGGATGGGCAAAAAGAAGTGTTCGCTTACCCAACTTGGAGGATTGTACATAGAAAATCCGTCCTGTGGATTGACACGGAGGAACTCCTCCTCTTCTCCCTTGTACAATGCGGACAAGGCCTTCGTCAGAGCAGCAACCGATCCCGGCCCTTTACGGCCGCAGCGGGTGGCATCATCCTCCCCGTTGAAATCCCACATGGGGTGGCCTCTATACTGAAGCGGCTGCACCCCCCTCATAATGCATGTGGCCATGACTCCGATCATGGTCAGTTCGGAATGAGCTAACAACCTTATCCAGCTCATCAGGTAAAGGACGTCCTTGTCATTTTCCCTCTGAGGGCTCCATGGACGCCAGCTTAGGCGCTTCTTCAAGGGAGCATTATTGAACTCGGGGAGGCTGATCCGAACAGGGTCCGGCAGGGGGACGTCTTCTATATAAAACCATTCTGAAGGCCAGTCTTCGGACGCCTTCCTTGGGGTTTCGGATAGATATCCGGTCCCGGCGATGCGCCATAGTTCGGCTCCGCCCACTTGATATATCGACCCCTCCTGAGAACGGGGCACAAGGCCGAGCAACTTCTTCCACAACGCGAAATGAGCCTCGATGCCCAAAAACAACTCGCAAAGGGCTACGAAGCCCGCAATATGCAAAATGGAGGCAGGCGTAGGGTTGTGCAACTGGAGGCCGTAGAACTCCAGGAGCCCCTGGAGAAATGGATGAATTGGAAATCCGAGCCCTCTTATCAAATAAGGGACAAGGCATACCCGCTCTCCTTTGGAGGGATTGGGGACGCCTCCGCCTGCTTTCCGCCGTTATAGGTGGCGAGTTCGGCTTGAACCGGGACCATGAAGGCTGGGGGAAGGAATCCCTTGGTTTGGAGCGTCACTAGCTCATTGCGGGATTTAAACATCTCTCCCAATCTCCAGTGCCGAGGACTGGAGGGCGAGAGGAGGAGCTGCATCGACTGGCCATGATGGAATGGATTTCTGTCGGATGCGCTCCGATGAACGCTCGCGAAGGGAAGATGGTGTGATTCGGATCTGAATCCTCGACTCTTTTATAGGCAACTCATTTGCGCAACTAGGGGGTAAATGTAAAAACACCCTGGCTTTTCGCATTTCGTTTGACACATGGAAGACGGCCATTACTGGGCGCGGAAGCCAAGGAGCACAATATTCACGAGAAGCCAGACACTATTCAACAAGTACACAGAATTTGGAGAAGAACCCGCCTTGCAATGCCGAAGACAAATCTGCGCGCCGGACTCATCGTCATTGAAGCCTGGTTCGGGGGCTACTGAGGGAGTCCCGGATTAGGGGGTGTCCGGATAGCCGAACTATAACCTTTGGCCGGACTCCATGACTATGAAGACACAAGATTGAAGACTTCGTCCCGTATCCGGATGGGACTTTCCTTGGCGTGGAACGCAAGCTTGGCGATACGGATATGCAGATCTCCTCCCATTATAACCGACTCTGTGTAACCCTAGCCCTCTCTGGTGTCTATATAAACTGGAGGGTTTTAGTCCGTAGGACGAACAACAATCATACCATAGGCTAGCTTCTAGGGTTTAGCCTCTCTGATCTCGTGGTAGATCTACTCGCATCGCCCATATCATCAATATTAATCAAGCAAGAGTAGGGTTTTACCTCCATCGAGAGGGCCCGAACCTAGGTAAAAACATTGTGTCCCTTGTCACCTATTACCATCCGCCTAGACGCACAGTTCGGGACCCCCTACCCGAGATCCGCCGGTTTTGACACCGACACCCCCCTTGAAAGGAAATTCATAAATCTGCTACATGATTGTAACGTCGGTCCATCAAGAATGGTCCAGATACTATCACTCATCCATAGCAAAAAGGGGACTCTGAGTAGCATGTGAAGGAAATATACCCTAGAGGCAATAAGAAAGTTATTATTTATTTCCTCATATCATGATAAATGTTTATTATTCATGCTATAATTGTATTAACCGGAAACATGATACATGTGTGAATACATAGACAAACTTAAAGTCACTAGTATGCCTCTACTTGACTAGCTCATTAATCAAAGATGGTTATGTTTCCTAACCATAGACATGTGTTATCATTTGATTAACGGGATCACATCATTAGGAGAATGATGTGATTGACTTGACCCATTCCGTTAGCTTAGCACTTGATCGTTTAGTATGTTGCTATTGCTTTCTTCATGACTTATACAAGTTCCTATAACTATGAGATTATGCAACTCCCGTTTGCCGGAGAAATACTTTGTGTGCTACCAAACGTCACAACGAATCGGGTGATTATAAAGGAACTCTCTGAGTGTCTCCAAAGGTACATGTTGAGTTGGCGTATTTCGAGATTAGGTTTTGTCACTCCGATTGTCGGAGAGGTATCTCTGGGCCCACTCGGTAATGCACATCACTATAAGCCTTGCAAGCAATGTAGCTAATGAGTTAGTTACGGAATGATGCATTATGTAACGAGTAAAGAGACTTGCCGGGTGATTTAGATTGAACTAGGTATTGGATACCGACGATCGTATCTCGGGCAAGTAACATACCGATGACGAAGGGAACAACGTATGTTGTTATGCGGTTTGACCGATAAAGATCTTCGTAGAATATGTAGGAGCCAATACGAGCATCCAGGTTCCGCTATTGGTTATTGACTGAAAACAGTTCTAGGTCATGTCTACATAGTTCTCGAACCCGTAGGGTCCGCACGGTTAAGGTTTCGATGACAGTTATATTATGAGTTTATGAGTTTTGATGTACCAAAGTTTGTTCGGAGTCCAGGATGTGATTACGGACATAACGAGGAGTCTCGAAATGGTCGAGACATGAAGATTGATATATTGGACGACTATATTCGGACAACGGAATGGTTCCAGGAGTTATCGGATATATACCGGAATACCGGGGGGTTACCGGAACCCCCCCGGAGGTTAATGGGCCACATGGGCCCAAGTGGAGGAAGAGGTGAGGCGGCCAAGGGGCAGCCGCGCGCCCCTCCCCCTCCCCCCCCCCAAGTCCGAATTGGACGAGGAGGGGGGGCGGCGCCCCCCTTCTCTTTCCCCCTCTCTCTCCTTCCCTCTCCTTTCCTACTCCAACAAGGAAGGGAGGTGTCGTAGTTTCGGTGCTTGATCGGTCGGGCCGTGAAGACGTACGACTACATCAACCGCGTTGTTATAACGCTTCCGCTTTCGTTCTACGAGGGTACGTGGACAACACTCTCCCCTCTCGTTGCTATGGACCACCATGATCTTGCGTGTGCGTAGGAAAATTTTGAAATTACTACATTCCCCAACATTGGCATCCGAGCCTGGTTTTATGCATAGATGTTATATGCACGAGTAGAACACAAGTGAGTTGTGGGCTATACAAGTCATACTGCTTACCAGCATGTCATACTTTGGTTCGGCGGTATTGTTGTATGAAGCGGCCCGGACCGACATTACGTGTACGCTTACACAGGACCGGTTCTCCCGATGTGCTTTGCACAGAGGTGGCTAGCGGGTGTCAGTTTCTCCAACTTTAGTTGAACCGAGTGTGGCTACGCCCGGTCCTTGCGAAGGTTAAAACAGGAGTAACTTGATGAACTATCGTTGTGGTTTTGATGCGTAGGTAAGAACGGTTCTTGCTAAGCCCGTAACAGCCATGTAAAACTTGCAACAACAAAGTAGAGGACGTCTAACGTGTTTTTGCAGGGCATGTTGTGATGTGATATGGTCAAGACGTTATGCTATATTTTATTATATGAGATGATCATGTTTTGTAACCGAGTTATCGGCAACTGGCAGGAGCCATATGGTTGTCGCTTTATAGTATGCAATGCAATCTCCCTGTAATGCTTTACTTTATCACTAAGCGGTAGCGATAGTCATAGAAGCATAAGATTGGCGAGACGACAAAGATGCTACGATGGAGATCAAGGTGTCACGCCGGTGACGATGGTGATCACGACGGTAAGCTTGGAGATGGAGATCACAAGCACAAGATGATGATGGCCATATCATATCACTTATATTGATTGCATGTGATGTTTATCCTTTATGCATCTTATCTTGCTTTGATTGACGGTAGCATTTTAAGATGATCTCTCACTAATTATCAAGAAGTGTTCTCCCTGAGTATGCACCGTTGCGAAGGTTCTTCGTGCTGAGACACCACGTGATGATCGGGTGTGATAGGCTCTACGTTCAAATGCAACGGGTACAAAATAGTTGCACACGCGGAATACTCAGGTTAAACTTGACGAGCCTAGCATATACAGATATGGCCTCGGAACACGGAGACCGAAAGGTCGAAAGTGAATCATATAGTAGATATGATCAACATAGTGATGTTCACCATTGAAACTACTCCATCTCACGTGATGATCGGACATGGTTTAGTTGATTTGGATCACGTGATCACTTAGATGACTAGAGAGATGTCTGTCTAAGTGGGAGTTCTTAAGTAATATGATTAATTGAACTTAAATTTATCACGAACTTAGTACCTGATAGTATTTTTCTTGTCTATATTTGTTGTAGATAGATGGCTCATGCTATTGTTCCGTTGAATTTTAATGCGTTCCTTGAGAAAGCTAAGTTGAAAGATGATGGTAGCAATTACACGGATCGGGTCCAGAATCGAGGATTATCCTCATTGCTCGATAGAAGAATTACGCCCCGAAGCACCGCCGGGTGCCAGGCCCATCGCAGATGTAAATCGACGACGTTAAGAACGTCTCGCAGAGAAAAGCTGATGACTACTCAATAGTTCAAGCAGCTATGCTTTACGGTTTAGAACCTGGTCTTCAACGACGCTTTTGAACGCCATGGAGCATATGAGATGTTCCAGGAGTTGAAGTTAATATTTCAAGCAAATGCCCGGATTGAGAGATATGAAGTCTCCAAGAAGTTCTATAGCTGTAAGATGGAGGAGAATAGTTCACAAGGAACATATACTCAAAATGTCTGGGTATAATAATCACTTGATTCGACTGGGAGTTAATCTTCCTGATAATAGTGTCATTGACAGAATCTTCAATCACTGCCACCAAGCTACAAGAGGTTCGGGATGAACTATAATATGCAAGGGATGGACAAGAATATTCCCGAGCTCTTCGCAATGCTAAAGGCTGCGGAGGTAGAAATCAAGAAGGAGCATCAAGTGTTGATGGTCAATAAGACCACTAGTTTCAAGAAGATGGACAAAGGGAAGAAGAAGGGGAACTTCAAGAAGAACAAAGAAGCAAGTTGTCGTCAGAGAAGAAACCCAAGTCCGGACCTAAGCCTGAAATCGAAAGTGCTTCTACCGCAAGCATCGACACCGGAAGCGGAACTGCCCCAAGTATTTGGCGGATAAGAAGGATGGCTAGGTGAACAAAGGTATATGTGATATACATGTTATTGATGTGTACCTTACTAATGCTCGCAGAGCACCTGGTATTTGATACCGGTTCTGTTGCTAATATTTGCAACTCAAAATGTGGACTACGTAATTGCCGAAGATTGGCTAAGGACGAGGTGACGGCGCGCTGGGAAATTGTTCCAAAGTCGATGTGATCGCGGTCGGCACGCTACCTCTACATCTACCATCGGGATTAGTTTTATACCTAAATAATTGTTATTTGGTGCCGCGTTAAGCATGAACATTATATCTGGATCTTGTTTGATGCGAGACGGTTATTCATTTAAATCGTAGAATAATGATTGTTCTATTTATATGAGTAATATCTTTTATGGTCATGCACCCTTGAAGAGTGGTCTATTTTTATTAAATCTCGATAGTAGTGATACACATATTCATAATGTTGAAGCCAAAAGATGCAGAGTTGATAATGATAGTACAACTTATTTGTGGCAATCGCCGCTTGGGTCATATTGGTAAAACGCATGAAGAAACTCCATGCCGATGGACTTACGGAATCACTTGATTATGAATCACTTGGTACTTAAGTAACCGTGCCTCATGAGCAAGATGACTAAAACACCGCCCTCCGTAACTAAGGAGCGAAAGCAACTGATTTGTTGGAAATCATACATACCGATGTATGTGGTCCAATGAATATTGAGGCTCATGACGGGTATCAATTATTTTCTCACCTTCATAGATGATTTGAGCAGATATGGGTATATCTACTTGATGAAACACAAGTCTGAAACATTTGAAAAGTTCAAAGAATTTCAGAGTGAAGTGGAAAATCATCGTAACAAGAAAATAAAATTTCTACGATCTGATTGTGGAGGAGAATATTTGAGTTACGAGTTTGGTTTACATTTGAAGCAATGCGGAATAGTTTCGCAACTCACGCCACCCGAAACACCACAACAAATGGTGTGTCTGAACGTCATAATCGTACTTTACTAGATATGGTGTGATCTATGATGTCTCTTACTGATTTACCGCTATCGGTTTGGGGTTATGCTTTAGAGACGGCCGCATTCACGTTAAATAGGGCACCATCAAAATCCGTAGAGACGACGCCTGATGAACTGTGGTTTGGCAAGAAACCAAAGTTGTCGTTTCTTAAAGTTTGGGGCTGCGATGCTTACGTGAAGAAACTTCAACCAGATAAGCTCGAACCCAAATCGGAGAAATGTGTCTTCATAGGATACCCAAAAGAGACTATTGGGTACACCTTCTATCACAGATCTGAGGGCAAGATTTTTGTTGCTAAATTCGGATCCTTTTAGAGAAGGAGTTTCTCTCGAAAGAAGTGAGTGGGAGGAAAGTAGAACTTGATGAGGTAATTGTACCTGCTCCTTTATTGGAAATTAGTTCATCACAAGAACAGGTTCCTATGACAACTACACCAATCGGTGAGGAAGCTAATGATACTGATCATTAAACTTCAGATCAAGTTACTACCGAACCTCAGAGGGTCTACTGTAATAAGATCCGCACTGCAGTGGTACGGTAATCCTATTCTGGAAGTCATGTTACTTGACCATGGCGAACCTACGAACTATACGGAACCGATGATGAGCTCAGATTCCGCAAAATGGCTTGAGGCCATGAAATCTGAGATGGGATCCATGTATGAGAACAAAGTTTGGACTTTGGTTGACTTGCCCGATGATCGGCAAGCCATAGAAAATAAATGGATCTTTGGTTGACTTGCCCGATGAGCTCAGATTCCGCAAAATGGCTTGAGGCCATGAAATCTGAGATGGGATCCATGTATGAGAACAAAGTTTGGACTTTGGTTGACTTGCCCGATGATCGGCAAGCCATAGAAAATAAATGGATCTTCAAGAAGAAGACCGACGTTGATGGTAATGTAATCGCTTCACAAAGCTCGACTTGTTGCGAAAGGTTTTCGACAAGTTCAAGGGGTTGACTACGATGAGACTTTCTCACCCATAGCGATGCTTAAGTCTGTCCGAATCATGTTAGCAATTGCCGTATTTTATGATTATGAAATTTGGCAAATGGATGTCAAAACTGCATTCCTGAATGGATTTCTAGAAGAAGAATTGTATATGATGCAACCGGAAGGTTTTGTCGATCCAAAAGGTGCTAACAAAGTGTGCAAGCTCCAAATGATCCATATATGGACTGGTGCAAGCCTCTCGGAGTTGGAATAAACGCTTGATAGTGTGATCAAGGCATATGGTTTTATACATGCACTTTTGGAGAAGCCTCGTATTTACAAGAAAGTGAGTGGGAGCTCAGAGCATTTCTGATATTATATGTAGATGACATATTGTTAATCGGAAATGATATAGAATTTCTGGATGACATAAAGGGATACTTGAATAAAAGTTTTTCAATGAAAGACCTCGGTGAAGCTGCTTACATATTGGGCATCAAGATCTATAGAGATAGATCAAGACGCTTAATTGGACTTTCACAAAGCACATACCTTGATAAAGTTCTGAAAAAGTTCAAAATGGATTAGGCAAAGAAAGGGTTCTTGCCCGTGTTACAAGGTGTGAAGTTGAGTCAGACTCAATGCCCGACCACAAAGCAGTAAGATAGAGAGAAAATGAAAGATGTTCCCTATGCTTCATCCATAGGCTCTATCATGTATGCAATGTCGTGTACCGACCGACGTGTGCTTAGCAATAAGCTTGGTGTAGGTACCAAAGTAATCCAGAGTGGATCATCGGACAACGGTCAAGAATATCCTGAAATACCGAAAAGGACTAAGGATATGTTTCTCGCTTATGGAGGTGACAAAGAGCTAGTCGTAAATAGTTACGCCGATGTAAGTTGACACTGATCCGGACGATTCTAAATCGCAAACCGGATACGTGTTTATATTGAACGGTGGAGCAGTCAGTTGGTGTAGTGCTAAACAAAGCGTCGTGGCGGGATCTACATGCGAAGCGGAGTACATAGCTGCTTCGGAAGCAACAAATGAAGGAGTCTGGATGAAAGAGTTCATTTCCGATCTACGTGTCATACCTAGTGCATCGGGACCAATGAAGATCTTCTATGACAATACTGGTGCAATTGCCTTGGCAAAGGAATCCTGATTTCACAAGAGGACCAAGCACATCGAGAGACGCTTCAATTCCATCCGGGAACAAGTCCAGGTGGGAGACATAGAGATTTGCGAGATGCATACGGATCTGAATGTTGCAGACCCGTTGAGTAAGCCTCTTCCACGAGCAAAACATGATCAACACCAAGACTCCATGGGTGTTAGAATCATTACTCTGTAATCTAGATTATTGACTCTAGTGCAAGTGGGAGACTAAAGGAAATATACCCTAGAGGCAATAAGAAAGTTATTATTTATTTCCTCATATCATGATAAATGTTTATTATTCATGCTATAATTGTATTAACCGGAAACATGATACATGTGTGAATACATAGACAAACTTAAAGTCACTAGTATGCCTCTACTTGACTAGCTCATTAATCAAAGATGGTTATGTTTCCTAACCATAGACATGTGTTGTCATTTGATTAACGGGATCACATCATTAGGATAATGATGTGATTGACTTGACCCATTCTGTTAGCTTAGCACTTGATCGTTTAGTATGCTGTTATTGCTTTCTTCATGACTTATACAAGTTCCTATAACTATGAGATTATGCAACTCCCGTTTGCCGGAGAAACACTTTGTGTGCTACCAAACATTACAACGTAACTGGGTGATTATAAAGGAGCTCTACAGGTGTCACCAAAGGTACATGTTGAGTTGGCGTATTTCGAGATTAGGTTTTGTCACTCCGATTGTCAGAGAGGTATCTCTGGGCCCACTCGGTAATGCACATCACTATAAGCCTTGCAAGCAATGTAGCTAATGAGTTAGTTACGGAATGATGCATTATGTAACGAGTAAAGAGACTTGACGGTAACGTAGATTGAATTAGGTATTGGATACCGATGATCGAATCTCTGCAAGTAACATACCGATGACAAAGGGAACAACGTATGTTGTTATGCGGTTTCGACCGATAAAGATCTTCGTAGAATATGTAGGAGCCAATATGAGCATCCATGTTCCGCTATTGGTTATTGACCGAAAACAGTTCTAGGTCATGTCTACATAGTTCTCGAACCCGTAGGGTCCGCACGCTTAAGGTTTCGATGACAGTTATATTATGAGTTTATGAGTTTTGATGTACCCAAGTTTGTTCGGAGTCCAGGATGTGATTACGTACATAACGAGGAGTCTCGAAATGGTCGAGACATGAAGATTGATATATTGGACAACTATATTCGGACACCGGAATGGTTCCAGGAGTTATCGGATATATACCGGAGTACCGGGGGGTTACCGGAACCCCCCCGGAGGTTAATGGGCCTCATGGGCCCAAGTGGAGGAAGAGGAGAGGCGCCCAAGGGGCAGCCGCGTGCCCCTCCCCTCCCCCCCCCAAGTCCGAATTGGATAAGGAGGGGGGCGCCCCCCCCCTTTCCTTTCCCCCTCTCTCTCCTTCCCTCTCCTCTCCTACTCCAACAAGGAAGGGAGGGAGTCCTACTCCCGGTGGGAGTAGGACTCCTCCTGGCGTGCCTCCTCCTGGCCGGCCGCACCTCCCCCCTTGCTCCTTTATATACGGGGGCAGGGGGGCACCCTAGAGGCACAAAAATTGATCCTTGAGATCTCTTAGCCGTGTGTGGTGCCCCCCTCCACCATAGTTCTCCTCGATAATATTGTAGCGGTGCTTAGGCGAAGCCCTGCGACGGTAGAACATCAAGATCGCCACCACGCCGTCAGGTTGATGGAACTCGCCCCGACACTTTGCCGGATCGGAGTCCGGGATCGCCATCGAAATGAACGTGTGCTAAAACTCGGAGGTGCCGTAGTTTCGTGCTTGATCGGTCGGGCCGTGAAGATGTAATGACTACATCAACCGCGTTGTTATAACGCTTCCGCTTCGGGTTCACGAGGGTACGTGGACAACACTCTCCCTCTCGTTGCCATGCATCACCATGATCTTGCGTGTGCGTAGGAAAATTTTGAAATTACTATGTTCCCCAACAGCATGCCCTACATACCAGCTGACGTCACAAACCTAAAGGCAAAGTACCATAGAGAGAGCAAGTTGGCTGACATAGAGGCCACAATGGCCTACTTTGACGAGAAGGCGAAGGAAGATCCAGATTTCATCTACAGGATAAGGTTGGACGATGAGGACCGTGTCAGGAACATGTATTGGGTGGATGGTGCTGCAAGGAGAGCCTACAAACATTTCTGAGATCGCATTCATTCGACGCTACGTATCTCACTAATATGTACAAGATGCCATGCGCTCCATTCATAGGAATAAATAACCACAATCATTCATTGCAGTTCGGCTGCGGGCTCGTTCGGAATGAAGACACGGATGGGTACGTTTGGCTGTTCAAGACCTTCTTGGAGTGCATGGATGGACTTGCTCCGATGAACACAATATCAGACTAGGATTTTAGCATGCGCAGGTGCATAGAGGAGGTTCGCTGGCAAAGGCATGTGCAATCGCAGTGGCACATTATAAAGAAGGCCGAGGAGACGCTTAGGACCGTTCTTTGCCGACCGTCTGCACTGCACAAGGCATTCGAGATGTCCGTGGACCATAGCTTGACGGTGGAGGAGTTTGAAAGGAGCTGGATGGCCATGATTGAAACATATCAAGTCCAAGACAACGAGACTCTTGCTAGCCTGTGGGAGAAGCGAACATACTGGGTGCCGGCCTACTTCATGCAGTGCTTCTTCCCATTTATGCAGACTACGCAACGCAGCGAGGGGTTCAATGCTGTTTTGAAGCGGTACGTGAGCCCTGGCAACTCATTGCTACAGTTTGCCAAGCAGTACACAGCTTTGCAACAAAAAATAGTGGGATCTGAGCTACAGCAAGAAGCGAACACCGCGCTAAAGCAGCCAAAATTGCTAATGTATTTACCGATGGAGAGGCAAATGAGCAAGATATACACCAACAAGATCTTTACCAAGTAAGTCGGCCATGTATAGTCTTATTTGCAAAGCACCTAAGGCGTGAGATGCCATATAGAATGCAATGCAGTTGCCATGATATGTGTTTGCCATGTTTAATGAAATACTGTTTGCCATGCTTACTCAGCTGCAGTTGCCATGTTCAATGAAAATTCTGTTTGCCATGCTTGCTCGGATGCATTTTCCATGTTCAATGAAATGCAGTTGCCCATGTTTAATGCATCAGATTTCCATTGGGCATGTTGGTATGCAAATGCCAATGACAACTGAAAAATGTTATATTGTCGCCACATATGCTGAAATGCAATTGCCATGTTTACTAAAATGCAACTGCCATGTTTGCTGAAATGCAATTGCCATGTTTACTCAACTCAGATGCCATGTTTAATAAAATGAAGTTGCCATGTTTTATGCAATGTGCTTCCATTGGGAATGTTGGTGTGGAAATGACGATGGCCAGTTGAAAATGTACTACAGTTGCCATGTCTAGTGTACTACAGTTGCCATGTCTACTGTACTACAGTTGCCATGTCTAATATACTATAGTTGCCATGTTCAAGGTACTATATTTTCCATGTTCAATGTACTATGTTTGCCATGTCCAAACAAAATGTATTTCTATTTCCATGACAACATAAGGTGCTACAAAAAAGGAGCGCATTTATAGTTTAATGTAAAACACACAAAACTTGCAGATTCCAGAAGAAATAAAGCGTGCCAGCATGTTCACGGCTTTCTAGGTGGACGAACATACATTCAAGGTGTGTTCTATTTTGGGCATGTCAGATTCAGAACCTGAAGACCCGGACAAAGGAAGGAACTACTTCGTGAAAGCCTCGATAGGCCAAGGCGAATACTACTGCCAATGCTACAAGTTTGAACGGGGCGGCATTGTGTGTTGTCACATACTAAAAGTAACGGAAATGAACGCTGTGGCACGGATGCCCCGCCATTTCATAAGGCGGCGATGGACTTGGGACGCTGACGACGCGTTGGCGCCGCAGACAACAAACGCAGTTCTAGCTGTGCATGACGAGAGACCCGAGTCAACCATGGAAGCCGTGAGGCACGTTGTGCTGACAAAGAACTATGCTGAGCTAATTGATGAAGCGTGCAAGAGTGATGAGACGGCGAGAGTCGGAAAACACAGAAGGCCCTGAAAAGAGAGCTTGATGAGATCAAGAAGAGGAAAGCCGAGGAAGCCTTACACCGTTCCCCGCACATCAAGTGTGCCTTCATCCACGGGCCATCATCCTGAAAACTCGGAGATAGGATCTGAACAGCAAGCACACAAACCCAAAGTCAGAACCCGCCTGCTCCATCACAAAGGGTCGTCCAAGAGAGATAAGGTACAAATCAGGATTGGAGATTCAAGCAAAACACAAGAAAACGAAGAAAGGGACGGGCAATCCGTAAGCAAAATTGGGGCGCTGTGACATGGTCCTTGTGGACATTTTGTTTTGTACCCTAGATATTGTGATTTTTTTTAAATTGGGAGAATGACTCTTGACGGGCATCAGAAGTTGAAGGAAAAAACATTGAATGGATAAATGCAGTTGCCATGTTATGGGTACTTAATCTGCCATGTTATGTGTAGTTAATCTGTCATGCTATTTTATACTAAATATGCCATGCTATTTTATACTAAATATGCCATGTTAATTGTACTGGATCTGCCATGTTAATTGTACTGGATCTGCCATGTTAATTATACTAGATCTGTCATGTTAAGTATACTGGATCTGCCATGTTGCTTATGTTGAATCTGCCGTGTTGTTTGTACTGAATCTGCCATGTTAGCTGTACTGAAATATGCCATGTTATTTTTAATGACTCTGCATGGCATATATTTCCATGTTAGTTCGACGCGGTTTAGTCACACATAGTGTGTTGTGTGCAATGTATGGGAAACAAGTTGAAAAAAGCGTAACGTGCATCAACCGCAGGAAAGGTTACGGCTACATGATCAAACTACAATGCCAGCCGGTACAGTTAGCGGTGAAAAAGAAGAAGCAAAAGAGCCAAATGAAAAACGACAATGACTTTCACTAACCATATCTGATGAAATAAATTTGCCATGTTTTAAAACATCATAGACACATTCGAAGCAGCAAACTGTTGCTACAAACGATGAAACCATAATAATACTGATAAACATAAAACGTATCTGTTGTCACTCCTAAAATAGGTTCACATCCACACATATATTACAGAAAATATTCAAATGTCGCTCACACACCACCACTACATACTAGGCTACGCGGGGTTGCAGTCATAACATAGCACACGAACATAGTTTTGACAAGAACAAAGATAGTACCTTACATTCCTCAGCAACATAATGTAAGGTACGCGTCCGGTGTGTAACGCCACATGATCACTTGTACTTCTTGATGACTTTCTTGACAGCTTCCTCCACGAACTCGCGTGCTCCGGACCGCTTGTTGAAATCTTCATTCGTCAACCAGTTCCATGTGTAAATTTTCCGGAGCTCAACGATCGCTGGTACCGTGATGGGCTGAACAAGTCTACCTTCCCACTTTGCAAGGTATTCCAACGCAGGAAAGCCACCGTCTGGCCCCTGCACAAGAAAAAGAGTCGTGAACTTGCAAAAAGGACAGACATAGCAATGATAAACTTCAATTCAGATGTAACAACAAAGAGGGGTGGGATTGATGTAAATGGCACATGAAGAAAGAGGTAGGAAATTACGTGTTCCCTTGCTTCGTAGTCGCCACGTACTCAATTGGAAAGTGTCTGATCTGGACCTTTGAGTTTTCGTAGTGACGGCTCCATGTCTCTTTGAGGTTGTTGATGAAGAATTCAGCATGCGAAGTAAGGTCTGCATCAACTGCCGAACGTATTGAATCAAGCACCTCAAAGCGTTGGTTCTTCAGGTCAAGACAGATCGCATAGTGGTGACCACACTTGTCGTGGTGGGTCGTGGTGGTGCAAGCTCTGGAACATGGGGAACATGACCTACATGTAAAAGTGAAGGAAATGAGAAGCAGAGTTCACATGAAGAACAGCAGAGGGACAAAAAAAGTAGAATCATGTAGAATGTTTAGTTATAGTGGGTAGTTGAAAGAAATTTGTCGTCCATGTATGAACAAAATTTGCCGTGTATTTTATTTTGAAGTTGCCACATAGTTTGCACGGGATGCAAAAATCAAAAAGTCAGTTTGCACGGCAGCTGATGCCACATGAAACATCTGCCACATAAACAGAGTGCAGATAATGGCAAAAAACCATACCATGTGAAAAAATTGCAAACAGGGAAGGAGTACTCACATGTTTCTTCAGTGTGAGCTTGAATTCACCGTGTTGAGCAAAATTCTTCCTCAGGATTTTGTGTTGGAAGTCACCATCCCATATTTTGCAGGTCACACTGTAATGCATGATTGTTTTGTCAGGAGACATATCCATATGCTTGTTGATGTAGTCAATCCTGCATGCAACTACATTCGTCGACATTTTACCGTTTGGCCTCACGGACTCGGCAAGATCACCCAGGTCGACGTACGTCGCTTCGCATTGAATGACCTTGGTTCTGTCCAAACATGAGTTGTATGAAAATGATATAACATGAAAGAATCATGCCTACTAAGTAAAAAAATAAAAGAACTAAAACATAAGCGGATCATGTATAGAAAGTACGAAGAAGATGAATGGTAAAAAAAGAGCAAAGCAAAATGAGAGATTATGTGGTGTGGTCATTTACGCTTTCAACTCCTTCATGTGCTTGCTGCTGGCCCTCGCATTTCCAAATCGCTTGACAATATCGTACAGCTGGGTATGTTCCTTTGTGGCCCTGAATTCGGGCTCGTAGTCTTCCGCGGGAGGTGGGTGAACTACCCTCTGCTGCCTCACAGAACCAGGGGTGGCACTCCTAATGGTATCCTCAGATACCGTATCTGCAGGCACGTTGGAACTTGATTGCCCCTGACCTCGTGAGGACCTCCTCTGCAATGCTGCCTCCTCGATCCTGCGGTAAGCTTCATCAAGTGACGGTGAAATCTCCTCAGGGGTGCCTGCAAGGATCAAAAAAGTGGATTAGGATACCTGGAAATCAAAAACAGATGGATTGTGAGAAGATAGGGTGCATGATGTGAAATGTAGGTACAAAAAGTAGGGAGTTGCCATGTGGAGGCAAATCCAGTTGTCTTGTGTGGTGCACTGTAGTTGCCATGTCACAGCAACTACAGTTGCCATGTTGTGTCAAGTCCACTTGCCATGTGCTTGCCGAGTGGAAAATGCAGCATGGAAACAAAAATGAAGGTGACATGGTGCAGCAAATCCAGTTGCCATGTGTATTGCACTGTAGTTGCCATGTGACAACAACTACAGTTGCCATGTTGAATAAACTTCAGTTGCCATGTGGTTGCCGAATGTAAAATGCAGCATGGCAACAAAAAAATGTAGGTGACATGGTGCATCAAATCCAGTTGCCATGTCATCACATAACAGTTGCCATCACAAGTGAGAACCCCAAAAAATATGATTGGGACAAAAGTCAAACTACAAAGATGTATACAAGAAAATGATAAGCACATGAGAAATGTACCTTGGACTATCGGCTCTGCGAACTTGACAGCCTTCCTGCCGCCGACCATTGGCTGCGCCATCATTGCGGGCATGCCTCCCGGAAAGCAAAGGCAATCGGCATAGGATCTGGCACCACTGGTTGATCTTGACTGATGCCAAGGCTGAAGCTCGGTGGGGTGAAGGCCATTGGGTGCCTCTCATGCCTACTGGCCGGACCACGAACAACTTGCGGGGCAGAATCCAAGGGTGAAAGATCAACAAACATATCTGAATCGGCCGCTACAGAATGATCGGGCTTATTTGTAGGGCGGGGCGTGTTGTCAGCGGTATCAGCCGCAACTTTCTTGACAATCTTCTTGTTTGGGCTGTAGGGGACACCCACATTGACTGGGAGCCTGGAAGTGCGCAGATTTAAGCTAGGGATTTCCACTACGGGTAAAGGCGCAGTCTGCTCCGGACGTTCACCTGCATCACTCGTGCCCGGCTTGACACCTGCATCAGTTGTGCTCCGGTCTTCCGATTTCTCCATCACATTGCTTTTGGCAGGTGGCGGGAACTGCGTGGACGCAGGAACATAACCAGACTCGTCTCTGCTGCTCCTAGCTACAGCTGGTGCGTTGGGTATGTCTGTTGATTGCTTGCGGGGGCTACGACGCCTAGGTGGAAGACCAGCACGCGAAACAGTCGCCTTAGCAGTATCTGCACCGACAGGAGCTGGAGCTGTTGTGCCAAGACTCTCACCTGTAGATGGCATATCATTATGAACTGCCGCCTCAGCCACTTCTGTCATGGACACAGGAGTGCCACCACGCACGCGCTTGGAATCGATGACGATGAGCGGAATCTTCCTTGCTTAGGTTGGTCTTGGGAGCGTCCACTTCAACGCTTGCTGATGGGTTGGCATGGCTCACAGCAGCATCCTTCATTGCCAGAAGAATTGGCAATATGTCAGCTGTCCTGGCAGATACCGACTCGTCACTCCCCGATGTACGGATGCCTGTTGTTCTAACCTGCACATCTGCAACCGGCGGAGATGGTCGGCCACTTGCGTCAGAGTTAGTGGGAACAGTTGACGGTGCAGCAGCAGTTTTGTCGACTGGCGCCTCATGAACATCTGAGTTGCCCCCTGTTGACAACTTTGAATGAAGGCGTTCGAGTGGGTCCCTATTGATATGCTTGGCCCCGTGTCGGTGTCAAAACCGGCGGATCTCGGGTAGGGGGTCCCAAACTGTGCGTCTAGGCGGATGGTAACAGGAGAGAAGGGACACGATGTTTTTACCCAGGTTCGGGCCCTCTCGATGGAGGTAAAACCCTACTCTGCTTGATTAATATTGATGATATGGGTAGTACAAGAGTAGATCTACCACGAGATCGTAGAGGCTAAACCCTAGAAGCTAGCCTATGGTATGATTGTTGTTCATCCTCACGGACTAAAACCCTCTGGTTTATATAGACACCGGAGAGGGTTAGGGTTACATAGAGTCGGTTACAATGGGAGGAGATCTACATATCCGTATCCCCAAGCTTGCCTTCCACGCCAAGGAAAGTCCCATCCGGACACGGGACGAAGTCTTCAATCTTGTATCTTCATAGTCCAGAGTCCGCCAAAGGTCATAGTCCGCCATCCGGACACCCCTAATCCAGACTCCTCAAGAGCTCCTGAACCAGGCTTCAATGACAATGAGTCCGGCGTGCAGATTTTCTTCGGCATTGCAAGGCGGGTTCCTCCTTCGAATACTTCATAGAAGGTTTTGAACACAAGGATAGTGTCCGGCTCTGCAAAATAATTTCCACATACCACCGTAGAGAGAATAATATTTACACAGATTCAACTCACGACGTATTCCGCAAATGCGTGACATCACACCACGGCCAAGCCTTTATTCGAATCGCTTTTATCATGTCCCACCTCAAATAAGACTTAGCAAGGCGGTTTCCCTAGCACGTCTTGTTGAAGCAGAGATCGTGTCCCCTTATTCCGGGATTCTCATCAATACGGGCGTGGGTAACCCAACCGTGTCATTAATTTACGGCGCTTGGGAGATAAGCGAGTTTTATCAGGCTGGTGGGGGCACATAGTTTCGTTCGCCCATATAAGGGGATAAGGATCCACCTTTTCCATCTACGGCTTCTTCCTCTTTTGCTTATCCATTTTCGCGCACTCGAGCTCCAGCGCCCAAGTCTGCACATCCCGCCTCATCCTTCTACAATCATGTCCGGAGCGGGAGGCAAGTGGATGGCCTCCTCCATCATGGAGGGGCACATCAAAAAGCAGAGGAAGGCCGGATATCTGTCCAATGACATCGCGCACCTGCTCCCCGACAAGGGGCAGCTCATCCCCACCCCCAGGCCCCATGAGAGGGTGGTGTTCCTCACCCATTTCCTCCGCGGACTAGGCTTCCCACTTCACCCATTTGTCCGGGGGGTCATGTTCTACTACGGCCTGGATTTCCATGATCTGGCCCCGAACTTCATCCTCAACATCTCGACGTTTATCGTCGTGTGTGAGGCCTTCCTCCGCATCAAGCCCCACTTTGGCTTATGGCTGAAGACCTTCAATGTCAAGCCGAAGGTAGTGGGCGGCCAGCAAGCGGAGTGCGGAGGCGCCATGGTGGGCAAGATGCCCAACGTTACTTGGCTCGAGGGCTCCTTCGTGGAGACTATAAAGGGGTGGCAATCGGGGTGGTTCTACATCACCGAGCCGCGCAACCCTAAATGGGCAGCGGCCCCTGAATTCCGATCTGGCATCCCCACACGGCTCACCTCCTGGAAAGAGAAGGGCCTGTCGTGGGGTAATTCGGAAGAGCGGACCGGACTCCAAACCTGCATCCAAGACCTGGTGGACAAAGAGGTTAAACTCACAACGTAGTCCAGTCATGCTCATCCGCCGGATCCTCCCGTGTCAACGACGGGCTTTTAACTTGTGGGAGTTCAACCCGCCCAAAGACCAAACTCGACCAGGCTCTTTGACACAACACACGAGGATGCCCGAAGGTACTATTCAAGGTGCCGAGGTTCCCTCCCATCACCGAGGATCGCGGATTCCGCGCCGGGCGCCAAGCCGCCGTAGTAAGCTCATTTTACCCTTTACGGGATACTCGCTTTTCATAGTTTAACTCTATGCGGATCTAAACTCCCGTTCCTTTGACAGAATGGCGAAGAAGACCGGACAGATTGACCGCCCAGCCTCCTTTGCCCGAAGATCCAGCAGACGCCCACTTGACGGGATCAGTTGGTCCGGCACCTTACGTGGTGCCGGAGAAGAAGGCCAAGAAGAAGGCCACGGGAACTCGAAAGAGTTCCCGACGCCCGTGGTGTCGGATTCATCGTCCGATGACACCGAGGTGCACTCCTCCTCCGAAGATGAGGAGGAGGAAGAAGAAGCCTCTCCCCCCTCCAGCGGGGGGAGGAATGAAAAGGAAGGCCACCCCATCTAGGGGGGCCGGAGGGTCCAAGAAGGGAAGGACCCTTCCTCCGAACTACTCCACCAACGCCGACGACGGCGAAGAGGAGTGGTCGTCCAGGGCCAAGCCCCTGGCAAAATCGTAAGTATCCGGATACCAGAATAACTCATATGCCTTTATCGCACAATATCTTCTCGACGCCAATATAATCATGCAGTCCACCCAAGGCCGTGCTCGGCCTTCGTCGAAGCGGCCTCGGGTTCGCCGGATGTGAATAACACTTCACTTCCGGCCGCCTCCCTCGCCCAAATGGATGATGCCGAGGGGGAGTCCCAAAAGGGGCCAAGCCAGGAGGAGGTGGTCCTGGAGGCGCGGCAAGGCGACCTCCCGGACTCCAGGCGCAGAGGGGATAAGACCCCTAAGGGCTCCAAGTCCGTCCCTGGGCCGGCACCGCACCGGAACCTTCAACGGTTCTGGTGTCCGGCAGGCGACCCCTACTAAGAAGGGCAAGCCTACGACGCCGGTGACCTCCGTCCAACCGGAGGCACCGGATAATCTGCTGGAGGTGCTTAAAGGCGCCTCCATGGACGAGGAGCACCGCACTATTATGAGTGTGGTGATCCAGAAGGTTCAGTCCGCCAAGAGCGGGCTGACTGAAGCCTGTGCCAGCCTTCTAACAGGCTTTGAGGTATGTATATAAGATATGTAAAAATATTACCGCATAGACAGTAGCCCCTGATGCTTAGTTTGGTGTTCGGAAAGAAAAACCGAACTAAGGATCAAAAAGATATACGCAGGAGTCTAACATAAGTATGTCAATATGGGAATGCAGGCTGTGCTTCTGACCTCTGCCGCACTGACTGCGAAGGTCAATGCATTGAAGCAGAGCCTCGAGCGGTCCGAGAACGAGCTCGGCCTTGCCAAGAAGCAGCTCGAGGACAAGGAAGGTAAGTAATACCTTATGTAAGTATATAAAAAGATGTGGTTGCAAAAAATGACAGGACCAACGTGAGTATTACAGGGCCACAACCCAGTGTGGCAACCTCAAGGAAGCGCTGTCCAAGGTCAAGAAAATGCGGCCGTGGAGCGCACTCCAATGAAAAGCAGGAGGCGCGGGTGGCGGAGGTGCAGCAAGAGCTCCGTGCTCTCGTGGAAAAACACGATAGTTTGGAGCTTGACTCAAAGACTTCGAGAGTCCGAGCTCGCCTCGGCACTTGAGAGCGCCAAATCTGCCAAGGCCGGGTCAAAAAGCCCTCCAGGAAATTGAGGCGATGAAGAAGATAGTGGCGGGTAAGGCATTCTTTATGCAAAGCAAGCACGTGAAAGTGAATTACTTGTTACTTACCCGAGTCCCGAGCTCTCCAGAGCATTCAGAGATCTTCCCCAGAGTGTGTCCGACGCTGCCGCATTCTACCGAGCCAAGAGGGAGCTCGTCGGAGAAGATGTTCAGTCTCGATGTCGAGGCCGACACCAGTTCTTGAGCGACCAACTGAAGCAGCTGGTCGAGCTCCATAAGGTGGCCGAACAGGCCATGAAGGGTCTCAGAGTCCCAAGCGGTGGCACAGGAAGCCATGCACAGGAGCTACTTTGGGCTGGTAAGGTGGCTGGTGGATGCTCGTCAAGGTTTGAAGTCATCAAGCGCTCAGATGCATCGAAGGTGCCCGTAGGGACCTTGCCCGTGCTAAAGTGCCTTTGGGGCAAGATGGACGCTGAGAAGCTTGTGACGGACGGACCACCGCTGGGCAAGGAGCATCGCAAGCCCGAGATGTATTATGAGGGCGTCCTGAAGGGTGCCCGCCGTATAGCGGATGAGTGCTCCAAAGATGTAATTTTTGAGTAAACTCGCATTTGTGATCCTGTACGCTGAAAACTTGTTCATATGCGCTAAGCAACGCTTTTGAATTTAAAATATTACCTTCTGTGCGGTCGTTTATTAAATTTGAGAGATGGCGAGTCGTCGGCTTCTGCCCCCGTGCCACGAAAGTCTTTGGGGTGTTCGTGATAAACTTGAGCGCTTTTTTCCCATTATTGGGTTCTTCGAGGGAGGCGCTCAACACAACGTAACAAGGCAATCGGACTATAATGCTTGAACACTCTCACTTAGCCATAGAATTCTATAATTTTAAATTTTGGCGAAGCCCCTAGTATTCGGAAGACCGAGTTCGGGGCGCTATCCACGCCTAGGCCGGACAAAGCCGGCTCCTCGCTCTAAGCGGCATAAGTCTTTAGGGACTCGAAAACCTCTCGAACAGCGACCAACTCTCGCCTCATCATGACGGTCGGGCTTTTAGCTTTCTCCATCGAGGTGCTTAGCCCAGCTCAACCGGGGCACAATCGCAGTGGTTCTCCCAGTCTTACCTTAGCCGATATAACGGAACGTAAGGTACCAAAACATGGGAGCCGCAAACACAACTATTGACCCAAGACATGATTCGAGCAGATGCATATAATGCTATAAGTTCGGGTGCCGCACTCATGAGAGTGTTCGGACTTCTCACACCATATTCCGGGGTACGTAAGCCCCTGGTGTATTGGCCGTACCAAAGTGTACGGTTGCATAATGTCATAACTGAACATATTTTTTTTTAAAAAGGTAATGCAATAATAGACAAAAGCTACGTATTGAAAAGTCTGCAGTAAAAGCAGAACGATACAAATAGTGCGATAAGCAAGAGATGGGACTATTTAACATGTCCCCCTCCAGGGGCGAGCTGCGGGATGATATGTGAAACAAGTATACTGCTAGTTATAGAGACCACCGACACTCGGCGTAGCTTTCAGCCTCCACCCTGGCTGTTGCATTATGTGTTCGGGCGATTATCTTGCCGGACAGGCCTTCCAGAGAGTGGAGTCCCGAAAGTAAGAAAAAGAACGACAAAATCGGAGCCCTCAGTGCGGTTGAGCCGCGTTTTAGGCATGCCGTGGTCGTGCCCCTCCCCCTATGCCCATGGTATTTCCAGAGCATAGTTATGTACGCGTAGTACTGGTTTCGCAATTTCGCGAGGGCTGGGGTTGGGGCCGCGTTGCTACGCGTGCTCGGAACGTGCCAGGCGGTCTTGTTGTAGGTTACTCCGGGCGCACTTGACGGTGTCCGGACGTTTAATGGCCGAACTGGAGAATTGCCTTCAGAGGCTGCTTTGTACTTCCGCCGTGAGGGCCACCGTATGCTCCTCCGCTCGGAGAGAGCATTCTGTTTCCATTGACCGTAATGACTCCTCGAGGGCCCGACATCTTGAGCTTGAGGTATGCGTTATGCGGCACCGCATTGAACTTTGCAAATGCGGTTCGTCCGAGCAAAGTGCATGATAGCCATGCGGAATGGGACTATGTCAAGATTAACTCCTCGCTTGAAATTATCCGGGGATCCGAAGACCACCTCAAGTGTAATCGAGCTGTCTGATTGGCCTCTACACCTGGTATGATGCCTTTAAAGGTCGTCTTTGTGGGTTTAATCCTTGAGGGATCTATGCCCATTTTTCGTGACCGTATCCTCGATAAAGCAGGTTCGGTTGCTGCCGCCGCCCATAAGGACTCTAGTGAGGTGAAATCCACAATGATTGGGTCTAGAGCCAATGCGGCGAATCCGCCATGGCGGATGCTAGTGGGGTGGTCCTTCGATCAAAAGTGATCGGGCAGGAGGACCATGGGTTGAACTTTGGGGCGATCGCTCCAACGCATATACGCCCCTCGAGTGCACGCCTTCCGCTCCCTTTGGGTATGTGGGTTGCGTATATCATGTTCACCGTCCGCACTTGTGGGGAAGCCCTTCGTCCCCTATTGTTCGGGCGGCCGGGCTCCTCCTCGTCATCGCTTATGCAGCCCCTTGTCATTGTTTTCGTGTTTAACTTGCTCGCTTGCTTGAACACCCAACAATCCTGTTGGTGTGGTTGGCTGGTTTTCAGGTGCCGTGTATCCGCACGAGCGATCGAGTATTCGGTCCAAATTGGACGGGCCCGAGTATTTCTTTTGAATGGCTTTTTCACGACCGGTTTAGAGCCTCAATCCGGCATTAATCGCCATATCCTCGGCATTGTCGCCGTTAATGCACGCGCGCTTTTGCTTGTTGCGACGCCGACCGCCAATGCTGTCCTTGGTATCCGAATTACTGTGGCTTTTGGTCATGTTATTACTACGAGCTAGCCAACTGTCTTCTCCCGCGCAAAAGCGGGTCATGAGTGTTGTGAGGGCTGCCATGGATTTCGGCTTTTCCTGTCCTAGGTGCCGGGCAAGCCACTCATCACGGATGTTATGCTTGAAGGCTGCAAGGGCCTCTGCGTCTGGACAGTCGACTATTTGATTTTTCTTTGTTAGGAACCGTGTCCAGAATTGTCTGGCCGATTCCTCTGGCTGCTGAATTATGTGGCTTAGGTCATCGGTGTCCGTGGTCGCACATAGGTGCCACCGGAAGTTGTCGAGGAATGCGGTTTCCGTGTCCTCCCAACAACCAATTGATTATGCTGGCAAGCTGTTAAGCCAATGTCGAGCTGGTCCTTTAAGCTTGAGTGGGAGGTATTTGATGGCGTGTAGATCATCGCCGCGGGCCATGTGGATATGAAGGAGATAATCCTCGATCCATACCGCCAGATCTGTTGTGCCATCGTATGAATCGATGTTTACGGGTTTGAAACCCTCGGGGATTTGATGATCCATTACTTCATCTGTGAAGCATAGTGGGTGTGCGGCGCCTCTGTATTGGGCTATATCACGAGGTAGCTCGAATGAACTTTGTCTACTGTGTTCGGCCCGGCCGGATTTACCATATCCGGCATGACGGTTATCGTCACGTGTCATGGGGCGCCCACACGATCCATAGATCAATCTTGTTTGCCTTGCCCTGTCTTCCAATATATCTCGCAGTCGGCGCATTTCCCGTGCCTTGGTATTCTTTGAGCGACGCCTGGTGCGGCTTGAGTGGAGGGCCGAGAGGCCTCTTCGTCATGACCACGAGGTGGCCGGTCGGCCGCATCATGCGCTGGTGATGTAGGCCTTTGTGCTTCCTCCTCTAATTGGGGTAGCAGCCTGCGTTTTGGGTAGCTCTTGGAGGGGCGTTCAAGTTCGTACTCTTCAGCTGCAAGGACATCAGTCCATCTGTCGGCTAGCAAGTCTTGGTCACCGTAAGTCGTTGCTGTTTTTCTTGAGGCTGCTCGCCATGGCCATAAGCCTGCGTTTGAAACGCTCTTGTTCGACGGGATCCTCGTGCACGACAAATTAAATTGCTGTCGTCGAGGCTTGCCTCGTCTTCGGAGGGAGGCATGTAATTATCGTCCTCTACCTCTATGTCTGCCGCTCTCTCATGAGGGTTGCCTTCTCCATCCTCCTGCGCTGAATCCTGCTGGAGGGGGTTGTCTTCGGCACTGTCCGTAGTGTTATTATCTCCCGTGCCGGAATCGTCGTTTTTGCTGTGGCGGGATTTAGAGCGGCGCCGCTGACGCTGACGCTTAGGCTGTTTCTTGGAGGGGTCATCTTCCGTTGTTCCATCGTCGTTCCCTTCTTTTGGGGTGTCCACCATGTATATGTCATACGACGAGGTGGCCTTCCAGTGCCCTGTAGGCACTGGTTCTTGTTTGTCTCCTGCATCAGCGTCCATACCATCAATGTCATCAGAGTCGAAGTCGAGCATGTCGGTTAAATCATCGACAGTGGCTATGAAGTGGGTGGTGGGTGGGCTTTGAATTTCTTCGTCGTCTGCATCCCAACCTTGTCGACCATAGTCCGCCGTGGCTCTCCGATAAAGAGAGAGACTTTAGTGAATTCAGAATGTCGCCAAAGGGCGAGTGCTGAAAGATGTCCGCGGCGGTGAACTCCATGATCGGCGCCCAATCAGATTCGATTGGCAGGGGCGCAGAAGGTTCGGAGTCCGGAGAGGAGTCCGGCACCTTGGAGCCACGAGCTTCGCAAAGGACAGGTATGGTGTTCGGCTCGATCGCCGTAGAGATTGCAGCCCCCGAGGCGGTGTCCAGCCACCCGTCCTCGATTGGCGCAGTCGGCTCCGAGCTAAGGGTTGGGGCGGACACTGGTGCGACCTCCAGGGCACTGTTCGGCAGCAGAGCTAGATCATGCCCATCGAGACAGTGCGACGCGCTTGGCTGTGGCTCGAACCCGTCGAAGATCAAGTCTCCGCGGACGTCGGCCGTGTAGTTCAAACTTCCAAATCTGACCTGATGGCGGGCGTAGCTTTCGATCTGCTCCAGATGGCCAGCGAATTGGCCCAGCGGTGCAAAGCCGCCGAATTTAAGATCTGTCCGGGAGAAAAGTCTCACCTGGACCGCATCATAGTTGATGATTGGAGGAGCCATCGGGCCTAAAGGTGACGCATGAGGAACTCTCAATGAAAGCACCAATGTCGGTGTCAAAACCGCGGATCTCGGGTAGGGAGTCCCGAATCAGGCGTCTAGGCGGATGGTAACAGGAGAGAAGGGACACGATGTTTTTACCTGTGTTCGGCCCTCTCGATGGATGTAAAACCCTACTCCTGCTTGATTAATATTGATGATATGGGTAGTACAAGAGTAGATCTACCACGAGATCGTAGAGGCTAAACCCTAGAAGCTAGCCTATGGTATGATTGTTGTTCGTCCTACGGACTAAAACCTCCGGTTTATATAGACACCGGAGAGGGTTAGGGTTACATAGAGTCGGTTACAATGGGAGGAGATCTACATATCCGTATCGCCAAGCTTGCCTTCCACGCCAAGGAAAGTCCCATCCGGACACGGGGCTAAGTCTTCAATCTTGTATCTTCATAGTCCAGGAGTCCGACCAAAGGTCATAGTCCGGCCATCTGGACACCCCCTAATCCAGGACTCCCTCACCCCGCGTGTAGTAGTCTTCTTCACCCTGCAAAAAAGAAAGCACATGAAAAAGGTATTAAAAATGAACAAAAAATATTTGCCATGGTAGAAATCTAAAAAAATGAAAAATAAGTGGAAAAGCTGGTAGTTGCCATGTAAGGGGAATATGAGTTGCCATGTGGCATAGTTAGCAGTTGCCATGCAAATCCAGCAATAGTTGCCATGTTAGCCAGCTTGAAGAATGATAAAATGTCCTGATTTGCTGAGAATGCAATTTCAAAACTAGGTATGGGATGAACACACAAGCCGATGGAAAAGATGGCAATGCCATTAGGTACAATAAGAGTTGCCATTTGGCCTAGATAGCAGTTGCCATGTAAAAACAAGTAGGAGTTGCCATGCACTTAAAAAGGAAGGAAAAATCATTTGAAAAACAGTAGTTGCCATGTGGGCATGATGACAGAAGCCCACGTGACAAGCTGAACGGATGCATTGAAAAATCAAAAAATATAGCACTATGCCAATGAAAGCACATGGAAAACCTACTTCTTGACTTGCTTTCTCAGGTCTGGCAACACGACAGGATCCCCGGTGTTGGATGTCGTCGTACGAGGAGATGACCTGGTGGAAGGGGTGTCAACAGCAATGGGGGCACCTTTGTTCAACCGAGCAGAAACACGGGTTGGCGTTGGTGCCTGTTTCTTTGTAATTGCTCGTCCACCAGCTGTCGCCTCACTACACGTATAAGATGGAGGAAAAAAAGGTGGCAATTGTCAGACAGCAAACTCGTTGCCTCGCTTAGCAAAAACAAATGCAAAAAGGGATCAGTGTGTTCCAAAAATATATACAAAACAAAAAACTAAATTTAAAGTCGAACCTCCTCCTAGCAGCTACGAGATCAGTCCTAGACCTCTTGCCAGGAGAACCCTGCCCAAAATCCTCTGGAGCCCTCCCCCTCTTTGATGGAAACACCCCCTCGCCTCTCGCAGCCGTATGTTCTTTGACTTTCTCCGGTGGGGGGACATCTGGTGCATCCTTGCCCTTGTTACCACCTGCACGAACTTCAGCATGTTCATCATCATCGATGACCTGTTGCACGTTCTCCATGTCATCGTCGTCATCCTTGCTGAGACCAGCGTATCCATCTAGTTCATCTTGTGTGTCAGCAAGCTCTTGGGAACTATTGTAGTCATACCGGACACAACAACCAGTTGGCGATGTGTCCGTTCTGGTACAAATGTAGTGAACTGCCTCGCAACCGCGTCGCTGTCAGAGCCACTAAGGGACGTCCACCCCTCAACCAACTTCCCGAGCAAGCCGGTCATTCCGGATGCAAACTGCCCAATTAGATGCTCAATCGGTGCCTCGCCTCATGTACCGAAACAAGAAGCAGCAATAACCACCCATATTACAGTCACTTGCGCGACATCAAAAATAATCCAAGGCAACCATAGATATAGATCTTTTGATTACCTCAGTAGGGCAAGACGGAGCTGAGTGCACGTCCATCCACTTTCCAAAGTTTTGAGGCCCCCCAAACACGCTGTAGTCTATAGCATGCTTGGCCATCAGTTGGAACAAACAAAAAGAATAGCTAGGATGTAAGAGAGAGAATGATGAACACTAACTAGCAGTTCTTGTGTTGCAAAATGCAACAAAAAAAGAAGACGCAAATATAAGTTTCATCACGAATGACAGAGTTGCCATGTGGAGTGAGACATGGATACCATACGCAGACAGCCATGGCTAACAAAGGTAGTCATCTCTTGTCAACCATAGACGGTTGCCGCATGATGATTTTTTCATATGTTATGCCGCACAAATTTGTAAGCATGCCGTGTAGAAAAAGAAACCAGAACTAACCTGCAGTTTTCCATATTTGGTATCAGTTACCCTATATGCAGCAAGCACAGCCTTGACAGCATCGATAGTCCACGCAAAAACAATAAACTTGTGCGTAGGCGGCGGGCCTCCGTCCCATGAAATCCACGGTGGATGATCAAGACAATCGGCGACATGAGCTGATGTACAACAATTTGAAAAAGAAAGAAATATCAGTTGCCATCATGGTACTTTGCGAAAAAAACAGGATAATCTATGTTCCCATGATCATCAAGTTGAAGTGCATGAAAAAGAGAAAAAAGAAGAAGTTGTCGTCTGTATGTGCTAGTTGCCATCGTAGTCTGATGGCAGTTGCCATATTGTTATGATGGCAGTTGCCATCATAGTATGATGACAGTTGCCATAATAGTATGATGGCAGTTGCCATATTGTCATTATGGCAGTTGCCATATTGTCATTATGGCAGTTGCCATATTGTCATGATCAGGTTGTCATGCATGAATAAAAGGTGTTAAAAAGAGTGTTCGCAGAAAGGAGTGGTAAAAAAATACCATTAAATTCAGTAGACAACCCTTCTGGTACATCTTGCTTGAGAATGCATCGTGCAGGAAGTCGGCAATAAACTTACACCAATTCATGTTCTTCACATCTTTCAGTTTCGCCTGCACCGCACAAATTTTCAGGACAACGAGTTGCCGCATCAGAAATCAAATGGAAAAAACATCAAAAAACACTGGCAGTGACTAGCTTTGCACATGACACCGGAGCCAAAATATTGAAGGAAAATAATGTAGTAAAGATAGATCATTCACCTGTTGGGGAACGTAGTAATTTCAAAAAAATTCCTACATACACGCAAGGATCATGGTGATGGCATAGCAACGAGAGGGGAGAGTATTGTCCACGCACTGTGAGACCGTAAGTTTAAAGCGTTATAACAATGCGGTTGATGTAGTCAGACGCCTTCACGATCCGACCGATCCAAGTACCAAACGTGACGGCACCTCCGGAAGTTCAAGCACACGCTCAGCTCGATGACGCGATCCCGGACTCCGATCCAGCAAAGTGTCGTGGATGAGTTCCACAAGACGACGGGCGTGGTGACGATGATGATGCTCTACTGGCGCAGGGCTTCGCCTAAACTCTGCGACGATATGACCGAGGTGGAATATGGTGGAGGGGGGCACCGCACACGGCTAAGGAACGACCCGTAGATCAACTTGTGTGTCTATGGGGTGCCCCCCTGCCCCCGTATATAAAGGAGCAAGGGGGGGGGGTGCAGCCGGCCCTAGGAGGAGGCGCGCCGGAGGAATCCTACTCCCACCGGGAGTAGGACTCCCCCCTTTCCTAGTTGGACTAGGACTTGGGGGGGAAGGAGGAGAGGGAAAAGGAAAGGGAGGCGCCGCCTCCTTGTCCTATTCGGACTTGGGGGAGAGGCGCGGCTGCCCCTTGGCCCCTTCTCCTCTTTCTCCACTAGGCCCACTAAGGCCCATTAGGTCACCGGGGTTCCAGTAACCTCCAGACTCTGCAGAAATGCCGATTTCACCCGGAACACTTCCGATGTCCAAACATAGGCTTCCAATATATCAATCTTTATGTCTCGACCATTTCGAGACTCCTCGTCATGTTCGTGATCACATCCGGGACTCCGAACAAACTTCGGTACATCAAAACTTATAAACTCATAATAAAACTGTCATTGTAACGTTAAGCGTGCGGACCCTACGGGTTCGAGAACTATGTAGACATGACCTAGAACTATTCTCGGTCAATAACCAATAGCGGAACCTGGATGCCCATATTGGCTCCTACATATTCTACGAAGATCTTTATCGGTCGAATCAGCATAACAACATACGTTGTTCCCTTTGTCATCGGTATGTTACTTGCCCGAGATTTGATCGTTGTATCCAATACCTAGTTCAATCTCCTTATCGGGCAAGTCTCTTTACTCGCTACGTAATGCATCATTCCGTAACTAACTCATTAGCTACATTGCTTGCAAGGCTTATAGTGATGTGCATTACCGAGAGGGCCCAGAGATACCTCTCCGACAATCGGAGTGACAAAACCTTATCTCGAAATACGCCAACCCAACATGTACCTTTGGAGACACCTGTAGTACTCCTTTATAATCACCCAGTTACATTGTGATGTTTGGTAGCACCCAAAGTGTTCCTCCGTAAACGGGAGTTGCATAATCTCATAGTTACGTGAACATGTATAGGTCATGAAGAAAGCAATAGCAATATACTAAACGATCAAGTGCTAGGCTAACGGAATGGGTCATGTCAATCACATCATTCTCCTAATGATGTGATTTCATTAATCAAATAACAACACATGTCTATGGTTAGGAAACATAACCATCTTTGATTAATGAGCTAGTCAAGTAGAGGCATACTAGTGACTATATGTTTGTCTATGTATTCACACATGTATCATGTTTCCGGTTAATACAATTCTAGCATGAATAATAAACATTTATCATGATATGAGGAAATAAATAATAACTTTATTATTGCCTCTAGGGCATATTTCCTTCAGTCTCCCACTTGCACTAGAGTCAATAATCTAGATTACACAAAGAATGATTCTAACACCCATGGAGTCTTGGTGCCGATCATGTTTTGCTCGTGGAAGAGGCTTAGTCAATCGGGTCTGCAACATTCAGATCCGTATGTATCTTGCAAATATCTATGTCTCCCACCAGGACTTGGTCCCGGATGGAATTGAAGAGTCTCTTGATGTGCTTGGTCCTCTTGTGAAATCTGGATTCCTTTGCCAAGGCAATTTCACCAAAGATTGTCACAGAAGATCTTCATTGGTCCCGATGCACTAGGTATGACACCTAGATCGGAAATGAACTCTTTCATCCAGACTCCTTCATTTGCTGCTTCCGGCAGCTATGTATTCCGCTTCACATGTAGATCCCGCCACGACGCTTTGTTTAGAACTGCACCAACTAACAGCTCCACCGCTTAATAAAAACACGATCCGGTTTGCGATTTAGAATCGTCAGGATCGTTGTCAAAGCTTGCATCGACGTAACCATTTACGACTAGCTCTTTGTCACCTCCATATACGAGAAACATATCCTTAGTCCTTTTCAGGTATTTCAGGATGTTCTTGACCGCTGTCCAGTGATCCACTCCTGGATTACTTTGATACCTTCCTGCCAAGCTTATTGCTAAGCATACGTTAGGTCTGGTACACAGCATTGCATACATGATAGAGCCTATGGATGAAGCATAGGGAACATCTTTCATTTTCTCTCTATCTTCTGCTGTGGTCGGGCATTGAGTTTGACTCAATTTCACACCTTGTAATACACGTAAGAATCCTTTCTTTGCCTGATCCATTTTGAACTTTTTCAAAACTTTATCAAGGTATGTGCTTTGTGAAAGTCCAATCAAGCGTCTTGATCTATCTCTATAGATCTTGATGCCCAATATGTAAGCAGCTTCACCGAGGTCTTTCATTGAAAAACTTTTATTCAAGTATCCTTTTATGCTATCCAGAATTCTATATCATTTCCAATTAATAATATGTCGTCAACATATAATATCGTAAATGCTACAGAGCTCCCACTCACTTTCTTGTAAATACAAGGCTTCTCCAAAAGTCTCAGATAAAACCATATGCTTTGATCACACTATCAAAGCGTTTATTCCAACTCCGAGAGGCTTGCACCGCACCATAAATTGATCATGGAGCTTGCACACTTTGTTAGCACCTTTTGGATCAACAAAACCTTCTGGTTGCATCATATACAACTCTTCTTCTAGAAATCCATTCAAGAATGCGGTTTTGACATCCATTTGCCAAATTTCATAATCATAAAATGCAGCAATTGCTAACATGATTCGGACAGACTTAAGCATCGCTACGGGTGAGAAAGTCTCATCGTAGTCAACCCTTGAACTTGTCGAAAACCTTCCGCAACAAGTCGAGCTTTATAGATGCTTATATTACCATCGCCAGTCTTCTTCTTAAAGATCTATTTATTTTCTATTGCTTGCCGACCATCGGGCAAGTCAACCAAAGTCCACACTTTGTTCTCATACATGGATCCCATCTCGCATTTCATGGCTTCAAGCCATTTTATGGAATCTGGGCTCACCATCGCTTCTTCATAGTTCGTAGGTTCACCATGATCTAGTAGCATGACTTCCAGAATAGGATTACCGTACCACTCTGGTGCGGATCTTACTCTAGTTGATCTATGAAGTTCATTAACAACTTGATTTTAAGTTTCATGATCATCATCATTAAGTTCCTCACTAATTGGGGTAGGTGTCACAGGAACCGATTTCTGTGATGAACCACTTTCCAATAAGGGAGCTGGTACTGTTACCTCATCAAGTTCTACTTTCTCCCACTCACTTCTTTCGAGAGAAACTCCTTCTCTAGAAAGGATCCATTCTTAGCAACGAATGTCTTGCCTTCGGATCTGCGTGATAGAAGGTGTACCCAACTGTCTCCTTTGGGTATCCTATGAAGACACATTTTTCCGATTTGGGTTCAAGCTTATCAGGTTGAAGTTTTTTCACATAAGCATCGCAGCCCCAAACTTTCAGAAACGACAACTTTGGTATCTTGCCAAACCATAGTTCATAAGGAGTCATCTCAATGGATTTTGATGGTGCCCTATTTAACGTGAATGCGGCCGTCTCTAAAGCATAACCCCAAAATGATAGTGGTAAATCGGTAAGAGACATCATAGATCGCACCATATCTAGTAAAGCACGACACGACGTTCGGACACACCATTACGCTGTGGTGTTCCAGTGGCATGAGTTGCGAAACTATTCCGCATTGTTTCAAATGTAGACCAAACTCAGAACTCAAATATTCTCCTCCACGATCAGATCGTAGAAATTTTATTTTCTTGTTACGATGATTTTCAACTTCACTCAAATTCTTTGAACTTTTCAAATGTTTCAGATTTATGCTTCATTAAGAAGATATACCCAGATCGCTTAAATCATCTCGTGAAGGTGAGAAAATAACGATATCCGCCACGAGCTTCAACATTCATCGGACCACATACATTTGTATGTATGATTTCCAACAAATCTGTTGCTCTCTCCATAGAACCGGAGAACGGTGTTTTAGTCATCTTGCCCATGAGGCACGGTTCGCAAGTACCAAGTGATTCATAATCAAGTGGTTCCAAAAGTCCATCAGTATGGAGTTTCTTCATGTGCTTTACACCGATATGACCTAAACGACAAGGCCACAAATAAGTTGCACTATCATTATCAACTCGCATCTTTTGGCTTCGACATTATGAATATGTGTATCACTACTATCGAGATTTAATAAAAATAGACCACTCTTCAAGGGTGCATGACCATAAAAGATATTACTCATATAAATAGAACAACCATTATTCTCGATTTAAATGAATAACCGTCTCGCATCAAACAAGATCTAGATATAATGTTCATGCTCAACGCCGCACCAAATAACAATTATTTAGGTCTAAAACTAATCCCGAAGGTAGATGTAGAGGTAGCGTCTTGACCGCGATCACATCGACTTTGGAACTGCTTTCCCACGCCGCATCGTCACCTTGTCCTTGGCGCTGCTCGCTTATTCCGTAGTCCCCTGCTTCGAGTTGCAAATATTAGCAATGTAACCAGTCTCAAATACCTGTGTGCTATCATGAGCTCTAGTAAGGTACATATCAATAACATGTATATCACATATACCTTTGTTCACCTTGCCATCCTTCTTATCCGCCAAATACTTGGGGCAGTTCCGCTTCCAAAGGACCAGCTTGCTTGCAGAGAAGCACTTCGCTTTTGCTTAGGTCCGCACTTGGGTTTCTTCTCTTGAGCAGCAACTTGTTTGCTGTTCTTCTTGAAGTTCCCCTTCTTCTTCCCTTTGCCCTTTTTCTTGAAACTAGTGGTCTTGTTGACCATCAACAATTGATGCTCCTTCTTGATTTCTACCTCCGCGGCTTTTAGCATTGCGAAGAGCTCGGGAATTGTCTTGTTCATCCCTTGCATATTATAGTTCATCACAAAGCTCTTGTAGCTTGGTGGCAGTGATTGGAGAATTCTGTCAATGCCACTATCATCCGGAAGATTAACTCCTAGTTGAATCAAGTGATTATTATACCCTGCACATTTTGAGTATATGCTCACCGATGTAACTATTCTCCTCCATCTTGCAGCTATAGAACTTATTGGAGACTTCATATCTCTCAATCCGGGCATTTGCTTGAAATATTAACTTCAACTCCTGAAACATCTCATATGCTCCATGACGCTCAAAACGCCGTTGAAGACCCGGTTCTAAGCCGTAAAGCATGGCACACCTTGAACTATAGAGTAGTCATCAGCTTTGCTCGCCAGACGCTCACAACTTCGGCGTTGTTTCGCAGAAAGTTCGCACCCGCCGGTGCTTCCGAGGGCGTAATTCTTCCAGGCAGCAATGAGGATAATCCTCAAATTACGGACCCAGTCCGTGTAATTGCTACCATCATCTTTCAACTTTGCTTTCTCAAGGAACGCATTAAAATTCAACGGAACAACAAAGACGAGCCATCTATCTACAACAAACATAGATAATCAAAATACTATCAGTACTAAGTTCATGATAAATTTAAGTTCAATTAATCATATTACTTAAGAACTCCCACTTAGACAGACATCTCTCTAGTCATCTAAGTGATCACGTGATCCAAATCAACTAAACCATAACCGATCATCACGTGAGATGGAGTAGTTTTCAATGGTGAACATCACTATGTTGATCATATCTACTATATGATTCACGCCGACCTTTCGGTCTCCGTGTTCCGAGGCCATATCTCGCATATGATAGGCTCGCCAAGTTTAACTCGAGTATTCAGCGTGCAGCAAAACTGGCTTGCACCCGTTGTAGATGGACGAGAGCTTATCACACCCGATCATCACGTGGTGTCCGGGCACGATTTAACTTTGGCAACGGTGCATACTGTGGAGAACACTTCTTGATAATTTTTAGTGAGAGATCATCTTAAAATGCTACCGCCAATCAAAGCAAAATAAGATGCATAAAGGATACACATCACATGCAATCAATATAAGTGATATGATATGGCCATCATCATCTTGTGCTTGTGATCTCCATCTCTGAAGCACCGTCGTGATCACCATCGTCACCGGCGCGACACCTTGATCTCCATCGTAGCAACGTTGTCGTTACGCCATCTATTGCTTCTACGACTATCACTACCGCTTAGTGATAAAGTAAAGCAATTACAGGGTGTTTGCATTTCATACAATAAAGCGACAACCATATGGCTCCTGCTAGTTGCCGATAACTTCGGTTACAAAACATCATCATCTCATACAATAAAATATAGCATCACGTCTTGACCATATCACATCACAACATGCCCTGCAAAAACAAGTTAGACGTCCTCTACTTTGTTGTTGCAAGTTTTTACGTGGCTGCTACGGGCTGAGCAAGATCCGTTCTTACCTACGCATCAAAACCACAACGATAGTTCGTCAAGTTAGTGTTGTTTTAACCTTCACAAGGACCGGGCGTAGCCACACTCGGTTCAACTAAAGTGAGAGAGACAGACACCCGCCAGTCACCTTTAAGCACGAGTGCTCGCAACGGTGAAACCAGTCTCGCGTAAGCGTACGCGTAATGCCGGTCCGGGCCGCTTCATCTCACAATACCGCCGAACCAAAGTATGACATGCTGGTAAGCAGTATGACTTGTATCGCCCACAACTCATTTGTGTTCTACTCGTGCATATGACATCTACGCATAAAACCTGGCTCGGATGCCATCATGGGGAACGTAGTAATTTCAAAAAATTCCTACGCATTAACGCAAGGATCATGGTGATGGCATAGCAACGAGAGGGAGAGTATTGTCCACGCACTCGTGAGACCGTAAGCGGAAGCGTTATAACAACGCTGGTTGATGTAGTCGACGTCTTCACGATCCGACCGATCCAAGTACCGAACGTACGGCACCTCCGAGTTCAAAGACACGCTCAGCTCGATGATGATCCCCGGACTCCGATCCAGCAAAGTGTCGGGATGAGTTCCACAAGACGACAGCGCAGTGACGATGATGATGCTCTCATCGCGCAGGCTTCGCCTAAACTCCGCGACGATATGACCGAGGTGGAATATGGTGGAGGGGCACCACACACGGCTAAGGAACGATCCAGAGATCAACTTGTGTGTCTATGGGGTGCCCCTGCCCTCAGATATAAAGGAGCAAGGGGGGTGCGGCCGGCCCTAGGAGGAGGCGCTGGGGAGGAGTCCTACTCCCACCGGAGTAGGACTCCCCTTCCTAGTTGGACGGACTTGGGGAGGAGGAGAGGGGAAAAGGAAAGGGAGTTGCCCCCTCCTTGTCCTATTCGGACTTGGGGGAGGCTGGCTGCCCCTTGGCCCCTTCTCCTCTTTCTCCACTAGGCCCACTAAGGCCCATTAGGTCACCGGGGTTCCGGTAACCTCCTGCATCTAAGAAATGCCGATTTCTCCCTGAACACTTCCGATGTCCAAACATAGGCTTCCAATATATCAATCTTTATGTCTCGACCATTTCGAGACTCCTTGTCATGTCCGTGATCACATCCGGGACTCCGAACAAACTTCGGTACATCAAAACTTATAAACTCATAATAAAACTGTCATCGTAACGTTGTTGCAAGCGGACCCTACGGGTTCGAGAACTATGTAGACATGACCTAGAACTATTCTCGTCAATAACCAATAGCGGAACCTGGATGCCCATATTGGCTCCTACATATTCTACGAAGATCTTTATCGGTCGAATCGCATAACAACATACGTTGTTCCCTTTGTCATCGGTATGTTACTTGCCCGAGATTTGATCGCTTGCATCCAATACCTAGTTCAATCTCGTTCATCGCAAGTCTCTTTACTCACGTAATGCATCATTCCGTAACTAACTCATTAGCTACATTGCTTGCAAGGCTTATAGTGATGTGCATTACCGAGAGGGCCCAGAGATACCTCTCCGACAATCGGAGTGACAAAACCTAATCTCGAAATACGCCAACCCAACATGTACCTTTGGAGACACCTGTAGTACTCCTTTATAATCACCCGATTCGCCAGGACGCTTGGTAGCACCCAAAGTGTTCCTCCGTAAACGGGAGTTGCATAATCTCATAGTTACAGGAACATGTATAGGTCATGAAGAAAGCAATAGCAATATACTAAATGATCAAGTGCTAGGCTAACGGAATGGGTCATGTCAATCACATCATTCTCCTAATGATGTGATTTCATTAATCAAATAACAACACATGTCTATGGTTAGGAAACATAACCATCTTTGATTAATGAGCTAGTCAAGTAGAGGCATACTAGTGACTATATGTTTGTCTATGTATTCACACATGTATCATGTTTCCGGTTAATACAATTCTAGCATGAATAATAAACATTTATCATGATATGAGGAAATAAATAATAACTTTATTATTGCCTCTAGGGCATATTTCCTTCATCACCAGGATGGGGAAGCATTTGTTGCTTGGGCGAAGAGAAGTGGTCGGCGCGAAAACAGCTAAGATGAGGTACATGAGTAGCTTCATCTTAAAAACCTCGCCATGGGTTGTCATGGCCTGCAGCGAATCTGCCAGTACAGACGTGTTCGGCATGGATTCCAACCCAGGAAACAAACGGGGGAACAGCGCTTCCTCGATCTTGTTATTGACCTCGTACGGGACTTTGATTTGTCCACGAGGCACACCCAAAGTGCAGAACACGGATTCCTCGTTCAACGGCAGTCTTCCACGTCCCGGAATCACAAATTCCCTGGAGGCGGGTCAGAATCTCACCAAGCCACGATCGCATGTGGTTGACAAGATTCGTGCACCGGACATTCATCAGAGCCTGCATACCCATCTCAGCAGAAGCTCCCTTCTGATCGTCGGTAAATCCGTCAGTCAATGTAGTCAGTCGTTCTTGGGAGGCCCTGTTGCGAATATGTTTCTTCTTCTGCAAAAAAAAGGACAAAAATGATCAGTTGTTGCCATGTTTGCACTATCATGAAAATTTAGTTTCATGACAGACGACTGCAAGCTCGAGGTGGCAACCAATAACATATGCAGGAGGAGGAGGGTGTGTGGACAGTTACCTCATCGCCCTCTTTTCTCCGTCCAGTTGCCCGATTCTGCTGTGGTGGATCCATGAAGTCATCATCATCGTTTTGATGATCACCGCGAGCCATTCTGCTGAGGTAAGAACATACCAAATTGTCACGATGAAAATGAAAATGCATGAAGTAAGCAGTTGCCACATAACAGAAAATGTCAACTAGTGAATGCAAAATATCACATGAACACGCACCCCCCCTATGATTGTCGAAAACATAAATGTGGCAATTAACCACATTGGTTACATTTGAAAAAAAAGTGTACAGATCGTAAATGCACTTAAAAACAAAATGTTGAAGTTGCCATGTTAGCACAAGATAGTACGAAAGAAAGTCATAAAATCCTCCACTGCACAAAACCTAAGATGTTGCAGCTCACTCCCTGTCCTAAATACACCAATGAATTGCCATGTGTTCAGTGGCAAAAATGTGCTAGGTTAAAATTGCCATGTAAAAATGCAACACATAATACAAAAAAGCGATGAAATACATCTAATGAACAACCTGAAATTGCCACAGTGTGTTCAGATATCACAAGTCATCATGGCAAAACACGAAAATTGCGTCTGCCGTACAATGAATTTGCCACATTATACTGACTGTAACATGGCAACAGACATGCTGTGTTCAGACAAAATACTTGCCACATGGAAAGCATATGTATGGCATCTGACACAATTGATGTGCAAATTAGTTGCCATGTTATGCAGCCAATTTGCCACATTATCCTGTCTACAACATGGCAACAGCCACAGTGTGTTCACATTATATTTGCCACAAGAATATACTATCCATGTGGTAACAAACATAGTTGATATGCAGATTAGTTGCCATCCAGTGCAGTTGGTTGCTGAAACTGCAGTGACTACAGATTTACTACACTTTACCATTCATACAGTGTGGCAACTATCACAATCATTCAGGAAAATTAGTTGCCACAAAGGAAAAGCATGTTTGTGGCAACTATCACAGTAATTCAGAAAATTAGTTGCCACATGGAAAAGCATGTTTGTGGCAACTATCACAGTCATTCAATAAATTAGTCGCCGCATGGGAAAGCATGTTTGTGGCAACTATCACAGTCATTCAGGAAATTAGTTGCCATACAGTCATGATAGTTACTCAAACTACCACGTTTGCCTTCATACTGCAGTTTGAAAAACAACTAACTAGATCTAAGGTTCAATGCCAACTATAATGACTTGAAATTCAACCCCAAAATTCTCCCCGAACTGGTCACAAATACCAATTCAAACCAATGCGCAGCTATCAGACCGAAAACAACGGCCCAATCCCAAGGCACAACCAAGGTGTGTCTCCTGACATGCGTAACCACACCGGCGAGACCGCCACCGCGCGGCGATAAATCGCCAGTGCCACCGAAAACGGCAAGCAGGACTCATTGCCGGCGGAACGCCGATGCATCGCCAAATCGCTCAATTCTCACGAATCTCGAGCGAAGCATCGAACAGGGAGGGAAGGGGGGAAAATGCAGGCAAGGATTGTGAGAGTGTGAGCGAGCATTACCTTCAATCTACAGGCGCTCTGGCGAGCACCACCGACGGCCGCGAACACCGTCGACTCTTCCGCCTCCGCCTTCGCCTTCTCCCCTCGTCTTCTCCTCCAATGGTTTGAAATGTGAAATGGGTTGTGCGAGTAACTGCGGGGATGAGTAAATGGAACCGTTAGGGGGAGGGGGGCGAAGTGCGCGACGTGTTTGACGTCAACCACGGTCGGCGCATGGTGTGCGGGCGCATAGCAGTTCCACCGCACGCCCCCGAGTGGCAACCGCTGACCGCGGGGGGCAACCAACGTGCGGGCGAATTGTGTCACACACCACACACGCGCCTTGTCCTACGTGGCACAGAAAATCGACCAAAGTGTGCCAAGATTCGTGCATAAAGTACTGAACGGTGATGGATGCGTGTGATCGAGATGGTCAACGCCCACACGTGTGGGCGTTAACATTTTCGAAAAATTATAGTATGTGTGGTCCACACGCCAACGCTCACGGCCTTGTTGTCAGTCAGCCCGAGTTGGCTGGCTGGGAGCGCGTCGCAACGTTTCCTTCCTTGACCAGAGCGAGCACGCGGCAAAACGGGCCTCCTCAACCAACTACTGAGTACCAGTCTTAGACTCGGAGTCTGCATTGGACGGCTGGAGGAGGTCAGGATTCGACAAATAATCCAAAAAAAAAAAGAGCTACCCAGCTGCCCAACGGGGCCGTGACCAGCCTGGCCTTGAAGTTGAACCCCTTCCCTTGGCTGTCACGAGAAAGAGAAAGATCCCCGATTCCGCTTCTGCGGCGCTGCTGATCGTACGAGTACCACCGTCCGCCAAGCCAACGACTTCCGTCGGCTACGCGCCATCCACACCATCTCTCCTTCTCCTTCTCCTTCTCCTTCTCCTTCTCCTTCTCCTTCGTGTTGGTTCGTTCGTTAAAACCCGCGACCTACGCCACCTCTTTTCCTTCCGCATATCCTATTCGCTCTTCTTCTCCCCTGTTCCAGTCCCGTCCCCGACCCCGCCCTCCCCGCCACGCCACCTCTCCCGTCTCACCGCCACCATGCCGCCGCTCCCGACGATGGTCCACTCCTCCTCCTTCCTCCTCCCGTCCCCGCCTGCTCCTCCCACCGACGCCGACTCTGGGGCGGTCTCCTACGCCGTCGTCCTCCTCAACCAGTGCCTCCCGCGCTTCGCGCCCCTGCTCTGGACCCGAGGTAACCAACGAATGCGCACCTCCCTAACGCCGTGGCCTCTTGTCATTATCGCCCTAGTGGCTCCTTTGCCTCTCCGTCATGTGCTAAACTGACGCTGCTGGTTCCTCCACTCCCCCTTCTTGTGTTTGTGTGAGCAGCGCAGCTGCGGGTGTGCGCGGACGGCGGCGCCAACCGCCTCTTCGACGGCATGCCGGACCTGCTCCCCGCCGAGGACCCCGACGAGGTCCGCCTCAGGTGATCGATCAAAGTCTTCTCTGCCTTTCTCTTTTTTTTGATTTTTCGATACCTGCGTGCCTACGCTTCCCACCCGTTCCTAGTTGACTCTGCCTGGCCCCCCGAGCCCCCCAAGGCCCAGTGCTCATCACGTGCTTGTTGGAATGCGTCCGTGAGTTTTTGCCTAGCTGTATGCCTGTGATGTTGCGTGCAAGTAAGCAGCGAGGTCAGTCAGGGGAGCCTCTGGCTTCAAATATGCCTTTTCTGCCATTGTGCGGAATCTGCCTTGTTTGTTTTGGCAATGCATCTCGGTTGGTATGATATCTGTTTACTCAAAAACTCCAAAGTTACCCCCAATACCCACTGCTTGCATGTGTTCTCTACTTCTGTTGCAGCTAAAAAAAAAACCCAGAGTTTCTTGGGAGTGTGACGGATTCAGTAATGATTTTTCATTCCATGTAGTCTCTGCAATATTAAAGGCCTACTACAGGATTTTATTTGAAATATATATCACAGAGTTCAACTCTGCTTGGGTTATCTGTTTATTTGTGTTATGCTGGAGAGTTGTTTATCAAGGAAAAGCGTTCTTAAGTTTATTCTTCCGTTGAATTATTGTTTTAAATGGATGTATCTAGAACTAAAATACGCCTCAGATACATCCATTTCATGACAAGAATTCAACGAGTGAAAGATTCGCTAAGGTGCCACCACAGGGCTTGGCAGATTAAAATCGTATCACGGCGATATAGTACGCATCACATTTGAAATAATTTATACTGCATCAATGGATGGAACACATTTAGTTGTTCGCCCATGCCAAATAGTACTAGTTGGGAAGAGATTTTAAAACCTATTTATTGGTAGTTGGGAGGTAGGTTTAAGACAGATTTCTTTGCTGGTTGTTTGTATGTGACGATTTCATTCATTAATTTGTCCTTACCTTGCTGCAGGTACAAGCCCGACGCCATCGAAGGAGATATGGATTCTGTAAGGCCAGAAGTGAAGGAATACTACTCCAGTTTGGTAACTAACTAATTTAAAACTCCTTCTATCATACCTTGCTGAAAATGAGATGCTGAACCAAAAATCATATTGTATGCAACAACTGTCCGGGGCAGTTTCTACTTGTTAGGGAGAAAGATATCATGCGTAGCAACAAACAAGCAGGCAGAAAGATATCATTTATTGGCCATCTTGGTCCACATGAATATGTTTGCGATTCTCTTTTGGACTGTTGTGTGATGTTAGCTGCAATGGGCTATGAACATATCAGAAATTCATGTCTGCAGGTTTAGATGACTCTCACTGACAACGATGCGGGAAAGAAATCTATTTTCTTGTGTGAAATCAAACTGCTGAAATAATTACATTGATTAGATTGTCCTAGAAAACCATGAAGGGAGCGATGCCTTGTTTTATTGTATTTTTAGCAGGCTTTTGTTTCTATACCGATGTTTTTCGTATGCTTCTCCTGGTAAATGCAAGTACTATTTCAGCGTTGGTTAAATTGGCATGGCCAGTTGTACCCCTAGCCTTGAAGGGAGCGACGCCTTGTTTTATTGTATTTTTAGTAGGCTTTTGTTTCTATACCAATATTTTTGGTATGCTGGTCCTGGTAAATGCAAGTACTATTTCAGTGTTGATTAAATTGGCATGATCAGTTGTACCCCTAGCTGTGAACCTCAAGTTTCTTCCTGGAAATGTTGTGGAGTAGCAGCAGGGGTAATGTAAATGTAAACCAAGTTTACATGCATTTGATTTTCCCTGCTTTACTACTTTTTGAGAGACGCAACATGAATGTCAACTCTGGGCACTATTAGTATTCTGTACAATAGATGATTTTTCTGGTTTAAGATTAGCCAATGAGGCCTTGAAACTGGGACAGGAACGATTGGTGACTTACAGCAAAATGATATTACTGACAACGCCCTTCTATGATCAATTGCAGGGTACCCAAATAATCGATGATTCACATGATCAGGACACCACAGACTTGAACAAATGCATATCGTTCATCACCAGAAATCCACCCGGGCCAGACAATTCTAATGTACACCAGATCAGTTTTCAGTATTTACTCCAGATCAGTCTTTGCAACACCCGCTTATACGGATGTTACTCTGTTTTGTTTAACTGCAGCTCTGCATTCTCGTTCTCGGTGCGCTTGGAGGAAGGTTCGATCACGAGATGGGGAACATCAACGTGCTGCATCGCTTCTCAAGCACCAGGATCATCCTCCTGTCAGACGACTCCTCGATCTTTCTGCTCCCAAAGACGCACAGTCACGAGATCCACATCGAGCGGTCTGTCGAGGGTCCTCATTGTGGACTGATCCCCATGGGCGCGCCCTCAAGTAGCAGCACCACCACCGGTCTCCGGTGGAACCTAGGTACAGGCATCTAACTTGCAACCTCATTCTTGTATGTCAACATTATTATCTGATGATATTTGAATTTACCCCCCCCCCCCCCCCCACAAAAAAAACATTTTCTGAATAATAGTCTTGCTGAACTTTTTCTCCAGATAACACCAGCATGAATTTCGGCGGGCTGCTGAGCACATCAAACATTGTGGAGGACGAGATTGTAACAGTCACTTCGGATTCTGATTTGATTTGGACAATATCGCTTCGGAAACATACTTAAAAATTGTATTGTACAATAGATTATGGTCCAAATTTTGGCTCGTCGATTCTACGTGGATGGATTCTACAAATTTTACTGTGATGTGTTGATATAGTTCATTTCATTGGACATTTCGCGTCAGGTGTCCTTGTATTTCAGCATCTTATTTTCTTACTTGTGCATTTTATATTGTCAAAGTGCAAAATGCAGTATTATTATTATTGTGTTTGTGTGCGGTGGTGGAAGAGTAGCGTCTCTTGGTTGTTTGTGTTTGCACATCGGAGAAAGGGTGAAGTTTTTTTTTTTTGCGGGGAGAAAGGGTTTAGATTGACCATCCTAATTCATAAAACTCCACTTCAGAAAACTTATGTCATAAGACCACATCTTTTCATGGCCTTTTTCTTCCATAATCACAGTTTTTGTGGTGCAATTGATTATCAAAAGACCAAAGCTGCCATTTGATGTCAAAACTGTGCTTCCATGTTTCCGCAAAAAAAAAAGAAAAAAGAAAAAAAATGTGCTTCCACGTGGCGCCTATGCTTTTGATAGCGTTAATTCTCTCTTACCACGAGCTGGCCCAAATTTTGAATGGAAATTCAAATTCTGACCATGTTTTGCCCGAATTCTAACCGGGAAATTCAAAGTTTTCTCATATTTTAAAAGCATTCTGGAGACTCATAAATAGTTCAGTGAGTACTAGAAGGGTTGGGCGCGCTTTGCTGCGCTGTTGGTGTTGTTGGGTTTTTAAGATAAATACTCTGTTTCAAGATATAACGTGTATTAGTTTTTCTAAAATCAAACCTTTTAAATTAATCATGACAGGAATTTCCATACTATTTTGTTTAATATTATGGATGTCGATACTTTTTTGCTCTAAACTTGGGCAAAGTTAAAGAAATGTGACTTTCAACAAAACTAATCCTTTTTATATATTGAAAATGATGGAATATTTAGTTTGGCGGGTGGGGGGACGAAGAGTGTGTTTTATTTTTATTTATAATGTAATGGTTTGGTGGGCCTTTCTTTGTGTGATTCTACGTTATCCGCTAACCAACCTATATTTACGTGGTGAAATTTTTATATCGGTGGTCGCATGTATTACAATATTGGTGCTACAATATTACATGATGGCGTTTTTTTCTTCAGATGGTGGGAGGGTGCGCGGGATTGATACGTTTTTACACGCCGGTTGCTGCTGATTGACTTGAAAAATCGTTGGCCCGGTCAAAATCGTAAACCAAATCCAAAATTGAATACCTAAATTGAATGAAAGAGATTCAAAATTAGGAATCATAGTGAACTAAAAAAGTTTGAATGTGAGAGCTTGATAAAGTGTTACTCGCTCAAAATCGGTCGATCCAATTCTAAATTGAACACCTCAATTAATCGTGGGGCCGTAAAAATTAAGAACCATATTGCATAGTATTCTCTCTATTCCTAAATATAAGTCTTTTTTTAGAGATTTCAATAGGGGACTACATACGAAGTAAAATGAGTGAATCTACACTCTAAAATATGTTTATATACATTCATAGGTAATTCATAGTGAAATCTGTAAAAAAGACTTATACTCCCTCCGTTCCTAAATAATTGTCTTTCTAGAGATTTCAACAAGTGACTACATACGGAACAAAATGAGTGAATCTACACTCTAAAACATGTCTATATACATCCGTATGTTGTAGTCCATTTAAGATGGCTAGAAAGACACATATTTAAGAACAGAGGGAGTATTTAGGAACGGAGGGCTTTGAGAAATTGTTGAACCGCTCAAAATCGGGCGATCCAATTTTGATTAAAGACCTTAATTGAACATGGCATCTGTAAAACTAGGTTAGTGTTACAAAGGGTTAAGCTTCAGCTCATTCGGACGAGCAGTTTGAGTGAATCAACGACGCGTTTGGTTCGCGACTTCTTCGCTGTCTCCCGATTACACCGGCTCACGATTGCGTTACAGCTGTTTGTTTCAATTCGGTTGGTTTCAGATACCGTGTAATCGCAAACCATTCTTCGCTAAACTGAAAACACCAGGTACGTACAGCTCGGTATGGAATAACACTGCCCCTCTTCCGGATAATTTTCTTGACCGCGAGGTCTCAGGCAGTAGCGCCACCGGCGACCCCACCTCCACCATGAGCAGCACCACCGGCGACCCCCTCTCCGCCATGAGCAGCAGTGCCGCCGTATCAATTCACCGCCTCCGTGAGCAGCAACGCCCGCCGATGTCCCTTCGTCGCCACCGCCATGAGCAGGGCCGCCGATGTCCCTTCGCCGCCACCGCCGTGAGCAGCGCCGCCAATCTCCCTTCACCGCCGTGATCAGTAGCGCCGCTGTGAGCAGCCGGTGATCTCGTTCCTCATCGCAAGCCATCCCCGTCCATCGGGCATCTTCTACAAGGCCGGCCGCCGGCGGCGCCACTGTTTCCCCTTCCCTTGCGTGAACCAAACAGATCACGTATTCACCTATCTTGGATCTAATACAGTGTATTCTCATTACAATACTGAATACGTTACCTCCGCTCGAACCAAACGCGTCGCAATATTCTGATGTTTGCGCCCGGAGTTTGACTAAACCTTTTTGTTAGGGTAATTTGACTAAATTTTGACCGAATGGATGTACACGAGAAAAGAAGTTTCCAGACGAGAAGCCACCGTCATCCAGCCACGTCCCCATCGTGGATGACGCGGACCCACTGTGACTCCCCGAGCCGAGCAGCCCCACTCCCACCATTCTCCCGCTGCCACGGGGCCCCAGCCGCTCCATTCCTCGCGCCCACTGCGCCCCGGGACCCACCACCACATTCCTTTCTTCCACCCCAAGAGCAGGACCGGCTTCTTTCTTCCGCTTGTGATTTCTTTCATCCATCAAAGTCGATTTGTTGATATCAGCGCGGATCGGAAGGGAACCCAGCAAACCCTAGCCTAACAAGGACCATTCCTGCTCGATGGCCAACCCCTCCATGGCGGCCGGCGGCGGGGTGCCGTGGGCGGAGGGGGCCCGCGCCGTCGGGGCCCAGATCCGCAACCGCCTCCGCGTCGCGCCCGTCGACCGCCGCTGGCTCTGGCGCCGCCCCGAGGGCCGCGCCGCATCCGAGGCCGTGCGCCAGTGGTCCGACCGCCTCCGCGCCATCCTGCACCGGGACAAGCAGCAGCAGCAGGGGCAGGGGACCGACCAGCAGCAGCAGCAGGGCCCCGCGTCCCCCGACGCCAGCGCCGCGGCGGCGGCAAAGGCGAGGCCCTCCTCCAGCGCCCTCAGGTTCTACAGGAAGAAAGGTATACGATTCCATCCATCGGTGCCATTGGTCTGATTGATAGCTCCATGCCAGAAAAACCATTGCGAAATGAATGCTTGTTTGATGTCGCCATTGTTGGTACGGGTATGTTCTTTGCAGTAACTGTGTACATAACAATCTGATTCTAGCCTAACGAGGTTATAGATGTGCCGCTCCTGGTTTATGTGTCCTCTATTGGCCTCTCTCATTATACGAGGGGGAACATGACAAGAGATATTACCCCTTTTCCTCTTTGCACCAGTTTCTAAATCGCGTCTCTTTGTCAATGCAGTGGGCAAAGAGGTTAACGGGGTCGAAGACTCCGTGATTTTCCGCTCGCTCCAGGCGCTGGCCGTTCCTCTCATTGGAAATGCTTGCCATGTTTTTATGCACGGGCTTAACTCTGTCCAGGTATTGTAGCTCAAGAGTGATTGATTTTTCAAAATGCCTGAGCCCACGGGCTTCTGCTAACCTATGAAGTTTTGCAGATTTATGGCGCTGAGAAACTTCAGCAGGCGTTACAAGAGAGGCCTAAAGACAAGCCTCTTCTAACGGTATGTGCCTATGGGATCATGTCATAGCAAAATGTTACTCTATTTCATTGCATGACCTGTTGTCTGAAGGTAGCCAGTATTCATAAATCCGTACTCTTATATGACTGCAACTTGTACTGAAGTGATGGACTGGTGGTATTTGTCATTTTAGAAGACGATGACCTGCATAGTTTCTCAATGCATTGTGGCATCACCTAACTTTTTAATTGTAGTTGCTTCAAGTCTTACATGGTGCATTTCTTCCTTACTGCATGTTTTTCTCCACTATGCAGTCTTCTAATCACCCGATGCTTCTATCATTTTTATAATCCTAGGTCAGCAATCACGTGGCGGCTATGGATGACCCTTTTGTAATTGCCTCCCTTCTGCCACCATCTGTTATGTTGGAAGCACAAAAGCTGAGATGGACACTATGCGCGACTGATCGTTGCTTTACAAACCCAGTTCTGTCCACGTTCTTCAGGTCTGTTAAAGTGTTGCCTGTTAACCGTGGTGAAGGCATCTACCAAAAGGTATGAGATACATTTCGTTTACTGTATGTAGGGGTCTAAAGTTATTTATTTCAACTATGTGTGCAGTAAATTGGCCATGCAAATTTGATGTTGGTAGACCAGTTTATTTATGGTATATACTTGGAGAAATATTGATATTTAGTTTGTCGACTAGTGGTGCCAATTTAACCAGTATCACATTGTTGGGAGATACTCACTTGGCTTTGCCTAGCTAAGTTAAACTTCCAATCATTGTATTAAGACCATGAACTTAACTAGCATGCTACATCCTTGTATTCAAAACAAAGTTTTAAGCTACTACCTGTAATATCTAGTGCCTCATTGTTGTCAGAAATTCACAAGAGGTTTCACGAGTGAATGCCACTGTATGTTTGGATCAGTGCTCCAATCTGATAAGGGTCTTAACCGAGCTCTGTAGACTGCACATCATCTTTCCTGATTCTGCCTCTGAAATTAATAGAGAGGACGCGGACGCAGTATGCCCATACATGGTTGAGTCTGTTGAGTTTTCTCTTCACAGAACACCACTCTTTTTTTCCGCTGTTCAGGGAATGGATATGGCGCTCTCAAAGCTTAATAATGGTGGGTGGGTTCATATATTTCCTGAAGGAAGTCGTTCAAAGGATGGAGGGAAAACCATTGCTCCTGCTAAGAGAGGTGTTGGAAGGTTAGAAGATTATTTCCTTGTACTGTGCTGTCTGCAATTGTTGGTGAACTCCTCTTGACCTGCTTAATTTTGTGTAAAAAAAAAGCCTGCATTCTGCATATCGTATCAGTTTTTGTGATATTTGGGTGTTAACATTTCATACATTTTGTCCATGTGTTGAGGTTCACCTATTTAATTCCTCCTTCTCTTCTTAACAGATTGGTAATGGATGCTGACAGCCTACCGGTTGTTGTCCCTTTTGTCCATACTGGGATGCAGGACATAATGCCTGTTGGGAAACGTATCCCAAGAACAGGCAAAAGGGTGTGTGCCCCTGCACGTAACTCATATTTCTTGTTGTCATGGAATTTAGCTGAATACTGAACTAGTTATTTATTTATTTGGTTCTGTAGGTGATAGTGGTCGTTGGCGACCCAATCAACTTCGACGACCTGATGGCTGAGAACAGTAATGACTCCCAACATATTTCTAGAGGTGAATTGTATGACAAAGTAACCGAAAGGATTGGGCAGCGGCTGCAGCAACTCAAGGTGGAGGTCGACAGGTTGGCGGCAGAGCAGAAGGCCGAGCTCCAAAACCGTCACATGGTCAATGATACAGTCAACGACGGGTACAAGGTGTGGCAGCAGGTCGACTGGGAGTCGTTCGGCATAGGGAACATGCTGTCGTCAGCCGAGCATTCATCGGCCCAAGAGCCGCCAAAGCAGATCCAGCATGAAGTGCTCCTGGCGGAGCAAAGCGTGTCTCCAGCAAAGCAGGCAGAGCCTGAGCCGCGCCTCGAGGAGGAACAGAGCGTTTTTTCTCCAATCTCTCGCGTTCCGCACTGGTTCAGCCGCCACACGGACGCCTCTGAGCTGATGGGGTTCGCCGCGCGCGGCCTGGTCAGGAACGGCAGGTCCATGCAGGAGGGGTACCGGCAGTTCCAGGAGCCGTCGGCGTTCAATGCCTGGTGGGAGGCCCAGACGAGCAGCGCGATGATGCCCAGGTGGAGCACCGCTTGAGATAGGGCACCCTAAAGAAGGGGTGCGCGCCTTCCCGTTTGTACAGTTATCCGACAAAGGTCGCCGACACGAATTTAGATAGATGCCTCTGTTTTTGTTTTGCTGGTGCTGGCAGTTTTGGAGCTATTATGAACGAAAAAACGAACTGGACACTTAGGTTTGTCTTCGAGATGTGGACACTTAAGTTTGGCTGAACTGCTGAAGTCAGGTTTGATGTAAGCAATTTGGGTTTCTTTATGTGGAAGAAGTAGGGAACTCTTTGAGGTGAAAGCTTTTGCTAGCACGCACAAGTTTTTTCCTCTTGCCACAGAACAATGTGCATGCACTTTTTTGAATTCGCATTGAAACCGCATCACTATCTTCTCAATAAATTAGATAGATCTCCTGTTTTTCCTTGACGCGAAATTCGCCGGCGAAACATTTTGTGTGGCAACGGTACAGAAAGTAATCAAATCCCGCAGCACGAAGCAAACCCCCCAACGTTCACTTGCCAGTTCGAATCTCAATCTCTTCATAGCCGTTACAGCCCACCCCCCTCCTCCTCCCCATTTTAAACTCCGACGCCGCCGCAGCGCAAACGCAAAGCCATCCTCCAAATCTCTCGTCCTCCCTCCCCGTCTCGGCATCTCCATCCATCAGCAAGCAAGCAAGCGAACCCGTCCAATCCCACCCATGGCCCTCCGCGCGCTCGACAACACGCTGCCGGCCGCCGTGGCGGACCAGCGCCCCAAGAAGGCCGCCAAGCTGCTCCCCACGGCGCCCCCCGTCGCCGTCGCCCGCTCCCCCACCGGCAGCAACGGCAACGGGAAGAAGCGCAACGACGAGAACTCTGCGCCGACCAAGCCCGCGTCGCCGGTGGCCGCTGCGGTGGAGCCGGCCGTGGAGTACGTCCGGTCCGAGGACCTGCTGCCCGTGCCCGCGCCCAAGGCCCGCGCCGCCGGCCTCGTGGCGGGGCTCGACTCCAAGGACTGGGTCAAGGTCTGCGAGGCCCTCAACGACGCCCGCCGCCTCGCCATCCACCACCCGGCCCACCTCGCCCCAATCCTGTAAGATCCCCTCCGTCTCCGATTTTTGTTTCTTCTCTTGTGGCGAATTATTTTGGATCCGGTAATGGATCTGACTCGGATCTGCGGGTGAATCGTGGGGCAGGGAGAAGGTGGTGCTGGGGATCGTGAAGACGATGAAGAACCCGCGGAGCGCGGTGCTCAAGACCTCCGTCATGGCCTGCACGGACGTCTTCGCGGCCTTCGGCAACCTCATCTCCTCGGCGTCCGCGGACGCGTTCGACAAGCTGCTGCTGCAGCTGCTGCTCAAGGCGTCGCAGGACAAGCGGTTCGTGTGCGAGGAGGCCGAGAAGGCGATGCGCGCCATGGCCACCTCCATGCCGCCCCTGCCCTTGTTGAAGAAGCTTAAATCCTACGTCCACCACGCCAACCTCAGGGTCCGGGCCAAGGCCGCCGTCGCCATGGCGCACTGCGCCGCCAGGATGGTACGTAGTAGTACTTGTCAGAATGAGCAGAAGTCGATCTGTTTTGTTTTGTTTCGTTTTACTGACGCACGAATCATGTGTGAAATGGCAGGACGTGGAGACGATGAAGGAGTTCGGGCTGCCGGCGCTGCTGCAGGTGGCCGCGGAGCTGCTGAACGACCGGCTGCCGGAGGCGCGCGAGGCCGCCCGCAGCATCGTCGGCTCCACGCACGCCGCCTTCTTCTTCAAGGAGGCCGCCGAGAAGGAGCAGGAGAAGAAGGAGGCCGCAGCAAAGGAGGAGAAGGACGACGAGAAGGAGGAGAAGGACAGGGAGAATGAGGAGGAGCCGTCGGGCGTGGCGGCTGCGTGGGAGAGCCTGTGCGCGCTGAGCCTGTCGCCCATCTCGGCGCAGGCCGTGGCCAAGATCGTCTCGCAGTTGTCGCAGCCGCAGGCACAGCGACTGCTAGCTTGATTGATCATCGCATCGACGCGATCATGTGTGTGACCTGACTGTGATGCATGCCATCTCGCATGATCTGTGTTCTTTTAGGCTCGAAATTGTTTTTTCTTTCCCCAAAATAATATTAGTACTCCACAATTTAACAAGCATGGTTCGGGAATCGGGATCATGGTTGAGGATCTTGGCTGTCTCGCCCAAGAAAATTTGACCCCAAAGAGTCCAAGTAAGGTAGCGTCCGACGACGCGATAAGAACCGCCCCGTGTACGTCCAAGCCTCCGGCTAGCTCCGATCCAAACGCGTCGCTGTCCAGTGAGTGAGTGAGTGATCCACGCGAGAGTGACCAGCTGGTGCTGCCGAGTGATTGCTTGCTCGCTTGCTTCCTCCTCCTCTTATCTCCTGTCCCCGTCCGCATTCACGTCCCTGTTCCTTGTTCCTTTCTTGATGGACGGCGGGCAGAGCGTCGCCAAGCGGCACGCCGCGGCCGCCGGCGCCGAGGAGGACCCTGACCGGCACCACGCTCCTTCCCCGGCGGCGGATGATGGCGACAAGAAGGCGCCTCGGCAGGGGAGCAGGCGGGTCGCCTCCCTCGACGTCTTCCGTGGCCTCACCGTCGCCGTACGTGGCCCGGCCCTCCCACGCCCGCTTAATTCCTCCACCACAAACAAAGTTTCGTGTCTGCCTGATCCAACTTCTAACCCTGCGTGTTCGTTCGTTCGTTTTGGTGCCGCAGCTGATGATACTGGTGGACGGCGCCGGCGGCGAGTGGCCGGTCATCGGGCACGCGCCGTGGCACGGCTGCAACCTCGCCGACTTCGTCATGCCCTTCTTCCTCTTCATCGTCGGCATGGCCATCCCACTTTCCCTCAAGGTGTTCCATTTTGCTCTGATTCTTCTTTTGATTTCAGGATGTTTTGCTCTGAATTCTATTGCGGCACCTTTTTGTTCTTGTTTCAGACTGCAATGAGCAGCTGAACTTGCAAATTGCTCTTCGTATAGTTGCTTCACTGCACCATTCGTTGTTCTTAACTCCCTTTTCAAACTTCAAACAAACGTGCAGAGAATTCCAGATCGCGGCCGGGCCGTCAGGAGAGTGGTCATAAGAACACTGAAGCTGCTTTTCTGGGGGATCTTGCTGCAAGGTTATGTTTACTGATTTTGCACCCCAGTTAGCTTCTTATAAGTTTCCCTCCATAGAAATGCCTATGTGTTTGTTTCGACAGACATCGCTCGTGAAGCGCCATTTAGGACTGCCGTCAGATCCTCAAGTTTCCCTCACTGCAAAGAGGATTTTTTCTTTTTGAGTTGGCAAAGAGGAAACTCTAACACATCAACAATGCGTCACCGTATTCAGGTGGTTACTCCCACGCCCCAGATGAACTGACTTATGGAGTTGACATGAAGCACATACGATGGTGCGGCATTCTGCAGGTACCAACAATAATGTAATATTTCGCATACGTTTCAAAATAAAATGCGCATGTATCAGGACTGTGGAGATGATTATTCTTTGCTTCTTCAGAGGATTGCCCTTGCATACTTGGTTGTCGCGGTCATAGAGATCGCGACGAAAGACGCGAGGGTTCAGGATCAGTCAAGTTCAGGCTTCTTCTCAATTTTCAGGATGTACTTGTCCCAGTGGTATGTACGCATATGCAGACCATTTTGATGTCGTCTGAACTGTGAAGCATTGCAGATTTCACATACTAACTGTGGCATCTGTGTATCTACAAGGATTGTTGCATGTTGCATCCTTTTGATCTATTTGTCCCTTGTCTACGGGATCTACGTTCCTGACTGGGAGTTCAGGGTGCGAAATGTGGACAGCCCAAACTACGACGAAGTTTTAACGGTATGAGATCTCTCGATCTCTGCCATTTAACCTATTTTTTCTTGCGATCTTTTCTATGCTGCATACTACTCTTTTCTGCATAGCACCAACCTTGAATTGCATATTAATTAGTAAATTCAAAATTCCTATAGGTAGCTCAACTTCTTCAATAACATTTCAACAGTAAATTCAGAATTCCAAGCTTGCCAGTTGCCAGCAAATTACATTCGAACAGCAACATAAAAACTGAGTTCTTGCTAGTTCAGGTTTTCATGTTAGTTTAATGAGACTATAAAGAGCCCATCAGTCCTATATACAAATCAGTTAATCTTAATTGTGTCATGTTAGTGCTATTGTTTCGCACCTGTACAATCAAGGTATATTTCTGAAAGTTGCAAGTTATTTACAGTGTTCCCTTATGTTTAGGTGACCTGTGGCACAAGGGGAAATCTGAGCCCTCCTTGCAATGCTGTAGGTTACATCGACCGTAAAGTTCTCGGCATCAATCACCTGTACCAGAAACCTGCATGGAGAAGGCACAGGGTGTGTGTTTTCACTTTTGCAGATAACAAAACATTCATGTCTGTCCTTTGCAGTTATTTTCAAACTCTTACCCGCCAACTTATGCACTGGTCTACGCAGGACTGTACTGATGATTCCCCACATGAGGGGCCTTTCAAAAGGGACGCCCCGGCCTGGTGTGCCTCGCCATTTGAACCTGAAGGGTTACTAAGGTAAGGTAGTATTTTGTCTGATGTCAATGGGGGATTTCTGATCATCAGATGTATATATAGTTCACTGGTGACACTGTTCCTTGTTGATTTTGCAGCTCATTTTCAGCGGTGTTAAGTACGATCATCGGCGTACACTACGGGCACGTGCTTGTTCATATGAAGGTGATTTTGCCTCACATGTCAGGCTTTATCTGTTGGTGTAGAGTAGGGCCTGACTATCAACAAACAGATAATACTGATTGTTGACATGTTTACTGTTCCTGAAATTTCAGAGTCATATGGACAGGCTGAAGCAGTGGGTCACCATGGGCATAGCTCTCCTCCTCCTCGGAATCATTCTGCATTTCTCTCATGGTAACCAACAGTACATACATTGATACATACTACTCCCTCCGTCCCATAATGTAAGACGTTTTTTGGCACTAATTTAGTGTCAGAAAACGTCATACATTATGGGACGGAGGGAGTAGTATTTTAAAAAGAGTTGCAACATGTTTCTACTCATCCCCTTTCTAACCGAACCTGGTTTCACATTTCATTGCAGCGATTCCTCTAAACAAGCAGCTGTACACACTCAGCTACATCTGCGTGACGGCCGGCGCCGCCGGCGTCGTCTTCTCCGTGCTCTACTTCCTGGTCGACGTCGTGCGGCTGCGCTATGTCTTGGCGCCGCTGCGGTGGGTCGGCATGAACGCGATGCTGGTGTACGTGATGGCGGCGGCGGGCATCTTCGAGGGCTTCCTCAACGGCTGGTACTACGACGGGCCCAACAACACGCTGGTAACTGAGAAGAACCTACATGTGTCATCGATCGCCTTCGGGCTTGAGCACACGCTGAGAAATTCTGTCACCACTGCAGGTTTACTGGGTGAGGAAGCACGTGTTCGTCCGGGTGTGGCACTCGGCCAGGGTGGGCATCCTCCTCTACGTCCTCGTCGCGCAGATCCTGCTCTGGGCGCTCCTCGCAGGCCTCCTCCACCGTGCCGGCGTCTACTGGAAGCTCTAGCCAGCCAGGAGGACATCGGTGTCATTGTTTGCTTGTGCGTGTTGGAACTTAGAATTGTGTAGCATGTGTGTAAGATGACAAGAAACTAGAAGAAAAGATTGAAGGCTCACTGACTGCCCATCATGTGGCGAGCAGAGCACACCTACCAGAGGGAGTGGGAGATCAAAGTCATTGTCTGCCCATTATCTTGCTATAACAAGTACTTACATTTCATAGAAAATGATAAGTTGTCGGTTAAGTCATTTGCTGAAAGGGCGCAAAAGGATTCCAACATGATCCCAAGCAGAAGCGGGACTAAGCTTCAGAAAGCTACTGTAGAAGGCCTGCACCTGGTGAGATGTATGGTGAAGAGGTGAACTAGTGTAGCCTATGGGACCACGGAGAAAATTAATCTGGAATGTCACATTTGTTAACTTATCCAGAGTCTGATCCAACTGTCCAGAAATATAAACTTGTATCAAGTCTGATGCATATGTGTGTGGTATAGCCATAATGAGTTTATGTATGAGATGATTATATGTTGTAATGTTAAGTGGCCTGCGCGTCACGGCATGATGGCTTGAGCCACGATATTTGCCACGTTACTGTAAATATCACAGAGATAGCCTACGTGTTACAGGTGATGATGGCAAACGTGCACGGAGGACCCCGACGCGGGGAAGGTGTACTAGACGCGGGACAATGAGTTATAATTTCGTGCCACGGCGGAATTTCTTAATTTGGTGCCACAACAACGTTTTCTGAAACGGTCGCCATGACAACGTTTTCTGAAATTGCCGCCACGGCAACGAAATATTGGCCGTCAGGACGCTTCAATAGAAGATTGAACATGATCACGGAGGATTCCCGACGCCTAGGGCTAAACCATATCATGCTTTTGTGGATTGCCTGAGATGTTTATTCCTTTGTTCTTTGCACCTTTTGATTGCATAGTAGTCAATTATTAAGGTGATCTCTCACAATCAAGTCAAAACGTGCTCTTCCCAATGTTGCACCCGTCTATAACATGTGGCTTTTCGAAGTACTACATGCTACCATGAGTACAAATGAGAAGTGAAGTGTAAGGCGGGTGAAGTAGGACTTCACAACAGAAACACTCAGTTGCCTTGCAGTTTTAGGAGAAAATTTTTAAGCTCGGAGCACAAAGCATCGGAAGTAGGGAGGAGGGGGGGGGGGGTGAGATTTATTTATGGTTGCAACAACGAAGAAATGAGGTATACCCGAGCCCTGTTGGGCGTTGGCAGACATATGAGGGGCCACTTTTGATTGTGTAGATGCTCTAATGGTTACGATGGTATGCCCATCATGCATGTGTCTCTCCCTCACAACATTTCTCTCACAAGGCGGGGCCAATATGGTTCCATCTTATTCTTTTTTCCTTTGTCCCCCTTATGTACAAATTCGAAAAGAACTTATTGAAAGTTGGAAATTTTGAAAAGTTAAAAGTCAGCAAGTTAAAAGATTAAACCATGAGCTATCGGTTTTGCATTTTCCAAAAGTAAAAAAAAAATACTTAAACATCAATTTTTCCAAACTTGAATTTTTTCCAAACATCCATAATGTTTTGAATCATTTGGAAGTTGTTGAAACTTGAAAAGTTTGCCTTTTTCTTTTCCCTGCCAAAAGTTTGAAATCCCAAAAGCGGAGCCAAATATTTTCCAGAACCGTCAAAAAGGAAAGTCTGACAAGGCCTAAGGCCAACTCCGACGACCGGCGACTTGCATCCCCACGGCTTCCCATGCAACCGAGTCGACCACGGAACGGATTGAGATCGTGTGACACGATTTAAGTAGTAACCTCCCACCGCGAATCTCGCCTGCGGTTGCCCATCCCAACCCAGAGATTAGCGCGTGGAGCACTATCAATTAGCCAAACCCCCCCAACCCCAAACCCCCAAAGCTCCCAATTTTTCACTCCCCCGCTCCCTCCCTCCCTCCACCCTCGCCGCCGGCGCCGCCCGCCCTGCCCCGCCACAGATTAGGATGCCAGCCCCCGACGGCTACGACCTCCGCAACGGCGAGCAGCAGGGCCCCACCTTCCTCACCATCCCCGTCCCGCCGCACGCCGCGGCGGCGCCGCCGCCGCCCCCTTGCGCCGCCTCCCCGCCCAGCCCCGTCCCGCGGTTCACCTTCCGCCACCTCACGCCCTGCGCGCGCTGGCACGACTGGGCCAGGTCGTCCCTCGCCGACCCCGGCTTCGCGCCCGTCCTCCGCGCCGCGGGCGTGCACGACGCCGTCGCCGCCTCCACCGCCGCCGTGGTCCCCGACCGCCACGCCCTCTCCGCGCTGCTCTCGCTCTGGCACCCGGGCTCCCACGCCTTCCGCCTCCCCGCGGGGCCCGCCACCTTCTCCCTCGAGGACGCGCTGCTCCTCGCCGGCCTCGCCCCCGCCGGCGCCCCGCTCGACCGGCCCCTCACCCCGACCGAGCAGGACATCCGCGCCCGCCTCGTCGTCGAGAAGGAGAAGATCCGGGCGCTCCACCCCTGCGCCCGCAAGGCCCGCCGCGTCTCCGCCGAGGTCTGGCTCGAGTGGTTCGAGAGCAGGATCCGCCCCGGCGAGGACGACGAGCTGCGCCGCCTCGGCTTCCTCGCCTACTGGCTCGCCTTCTTCGTCGCCCCGCGCCTGCGCTCCAAGGGCGCCGAGCTGCCGGAGCGCGTCTTCGCGCTCGCCGCGCGGATCAGCCTCGGGGAGCGCGTCGCGCTCGGGCCGGCGGTGGTGGCCAATCTCTACGCCGAGATGGACAGGATTGTCACCACTGGGGTGGAAGAGGGGGCGAGTGGGCGCGTCGACGTCTGGGCGCCGCTCTGGCTGCTGCAGGTGTGGCTGTGGGAGCGCTACGACCGCCTGCAGCCGCCGGAGCTGAAAGCGCCGGAGTTCCCTCTCTCCAATGTCCGGGCGCTCTATTGGTCTCGGAGGAGGAGGAAGACCACAGAAGAGGAGGCTTTGCGTGTTCTGCAGCAAGAGGATTGTTTCGAGTGGAGGCCGTACCTGCGCAATTCGCTCGACTGGACTGAACCCGAGTGGTTCAGCAAGGAAACTCTCTTGGTGAGCTCCAGAGGTAAGGATAAACCAGAGTGGTTGGAGGATTACATTGCGATTATGAGGCAGGCGGTGTTGACTGGATCGTATGGCGATGATATGGATAGTTCGGCAATGTACAATCCCCACATTGTCGCGAGGCAGCTCGGTTATGATCAGGACATGCCTTTTCCTCTTGTACATGGATTTGATTCCAAGGGGATCAAGGTGTGGGTACCTGGCATCTGTAGACGCGGCGTTGCTAGCAAGGAATATGTTGCGTGGTTGAATGGCGAGTTTGTGACGCACCAGGAAGCTGACCGGTATGTTAAGCCAATCGATGAAAACGGCGCTGGCTCATCTCCAATGAATGCAGATACAGCAGCTGGTAAATCTGGAGAAGGGCAGCAGCTAGCTCAGGGGAACAAAACAGAGGTGATTGTCCTAGACCGTAGTAGTCCATGTGATATGGACTCCAGTGCAACCGCGGTGAAAAGAAAGAATGGGAACAGAAAAAGACGAGATGAACTCTCTGAAAATGGTGATATGCACAAGAAGAGTAAGGTACTTACCAGCGAGTGCCATGAAGGTCACCAGCAATATGACGACGGACCTTCCCTTGCCAGTTATCCTGAGAATAATTCCTTGCAATTTGACGGCCAGAAGTACCATGGTCTCCAAAATGATCCTAATTGTGACATTAATAGATGTGATGGGCTGCCACAGCCTGAGAGTGACGATGAATGCATTGTTCTTGAACCGACATGTGAAGTGATAAACCTCGATGATGATCAGGAAGATGACGACAGGCAACTTGTACTGGTGCTACAAGAGTTTGTGCGCTGTGGGCTGTTCTCACAACGGGAGGAAAGCTCTGATGAAGATGAAGATGAAGGAGGTGAAGGAGAGAAAGAGACGCCGAAGAAGAGCAATATTGACCCTTATGCTGAAGCAGCCATGAGGGAGTACCCTCGGTTCTTTGAGTTCATTCCCCAGAGACCACATTACGGAGGGTTGGTGAACACCAGTGACACCATACGAGATCTGGCCTGTAGTGGACTGTGGTTCATGTTGGTTGGCTTGGCTAGGAGGCGCTCAAGACATCCTGTGATACAGAAGCTTTGGAGGTTGCATATTTGATGAGAAAAGCTCGGCAACTAGAACGAAATGGGTTCAATGTGAAGCATCTCATTGCCCGTCTGAGGGAGCCACAGGCCCGACTTAGAAGGCTTGAAGATTCCAGGGCAAGGCTCGAGGATGCCCGGACCAAAGGGCAAGAGCCCAAAGATGTCAAGTCACTCTCAAGCCATCTGAGTAATCTGAAACACAATGTACTAACAATGCAGAGGCACTTGGAGGGGAAAAAGCAAGCTCGTAGTGCATCTGTGCGTGATGAGTCGAGCGAAGGAATCGATCTAGCCAGCCTGGAGAAGGAAGTAGAAGCTGCAGAAAAATACTGTCAGGCGATGAAGGATGAAGTGGCTGCGATGAGACTGAAATACGCTGGCATTTGACGCTTTTTTGGTCTGTTAATAGTATTAAATAGTAGTCGCTGGATTCACAGTACGTGCCTGGTAGCTGATCCGCGGAACTTGAACTGATTTTAGGTTATGATGGTTCAGGTTCCAGTGGAATTTTGGAAAGGTGGCGTACCGTAAACACAACCCTTGTAACGTGAATTGGCTGAAGCATGTTCCTTGTTCGAGGGGCCATTGTGTTAGTGGAACTGGTACTTTATTCCTGAGTGGGTACTTACATTTTGTTACTCACTGTGTACCAAAATGTAAAAAGGTCTTACATTTTGTTACGGAGTGGGTATTTGTTTTGCATAGATCAAGCAGGCTTATCCATGGAAAGTATAGCAGGCATCTTACTTTTTGAGCAGAGTACCACATTTTGCCTTTATGTTTATGTAATCATGTGTCAAGTTTCAAATGCTTAATAGTAGGTGAGTGGTAAACTTTTTGAGCTTGTGTCCATATAATTATGGTTAGTGATCCAACACATAATTATCAGGTTGCCAACATGTAAAATAATACTCTCATAAGGTTGGAATTCAGATTAAGAATTTTTTGGCAGAGCATAAACTTTACATTCTTTTTTTTTCTGAGGGAATAAACATTACATTCTACTGGCAATCTGATCTTTGACGCTTTCTTGGTCTGTAAATACTAAATAGTTGTCGCGGGATTCACAGTATGCACCTGGTAGCTGATGCTCTGAACCTGATCCAGATTTTGGTTATGAGGTTCAGGTTCCAGTGGAACTTTGGAAAGGTGTCGTACCTTGAACACAAACCCTGTAACGTTGAATTGGCTGAAGCATGTTTCTTGTTTTTGCTCCTGCAACAGGGCCATTGTGTTGGTGGGACTGATACTTTATTAGAGCTTGATTGTTATCCATGGAATAGGAGACCTTTTGAGCACAGTGCTGCATTTTGCCTTTATGATTTTCTAATCGTGTGCCTAATTTCAAACCCGAGCTTGTTGTCATCGTATAAGGTGAGTGATCCAAGACGTAATTATCAGATTGCCAGTAGCAACAGGTAATTACTCATAAGATTGGAATTCAAATGAACAATTTTTTTGGTAGAACATACACATTTCTACATTCTTTATGTTTGGGTTATGCTCTCTAGTTTCTTGGACACCGACCACCTTGCAGACTACTCTGTACTAGCCCCTACATCATACGTCACCCCTACTTTGATAGTAAAGATATCAATTAACAGTATATAAGAGGTGCTTGCTTTTGGGATTTTGGCAAAACCCTAAAAAAATGCAGAGTTTGATGTCTTCGTTTTTATCGAGGCAAAGCTTTGAGTTGTCGCTGGTCGTAAGGAGTAAACTAAAACGGCAGTAAAGTTTCTTGCTTTGTATTCCCTCCATCTGAAAAAGTTTGTCCCTCGAATGTATGTATCTAGCACCAAGTTAGTGCTAGCTACATACATTTGAGGGACAAGTTTTTTCGGACGGAGGGAGTAGATGTTGTAAGTAAAATTTTAGTGGCATTGTTGTGGTAAAATGGGTACTTTTCGTGTGATCTGGACCACCAATATAATCAATATCTTTTGTTTGAGGAATTGGTAGATCGCTGCCTATGTTTCACCATAGTCTATTCTTCAATCTGAGTGTAACCTTGAGCCACTAGTCAAGCCTTGTTGCGCACCGCCTGTCCGTCTCATCATGTTTGTTTCGAAAGACCCAACGAGTCCCGATGGCGTTGTACTTCTTTGGATCCGGTTTCTCGACAAGTGTCCAATCTTCATTTCGCTTGAAGTTGTCCAGTTCCTCTTGCATTGCGTTTATCCAGTCTGGATCTTTAAGAGCTTCTTTTGTTTTCCTGGGTCCAAAAGAGGAGACAAACGATGAATGTTGACATAGATTACAGACACTTGAGCGAGTTTGTACCCCTTTGTTTATGTCACTTATGATCTTGTCCACAACATGATGTTTTTGATTGTGGGCTTGAAGTCGAGGATGTTTGACTTATGTAGGTTGTTGAGGAGGTTGATGAGGTTTTGCCTGTGTTGTATCTTCAACTTCTCAGCTCTCTAGCGTTGAGGCTTCACTATCTTGTCTTGAAGATTCCCTTTGTTTAGAGACTGACTTCCTGTTCTTATCTGAGAGTTTCTATTGGTATTTGTAATTCTGCATCACTTAACAGGTGCTCTTCCTGAGAGCTGTTACATTCCTCAAACTCCACATCTACAGTTTCTTCAACTTTTTATGTGAAGTTGTTGAAAACTTTGTAGGAGTGAGCGTTTTATGCATAATCGAGAAAGAAGCCTTCATGTGCTTTTGGAGCAAATTTCATGGCTCAGTGTTTACATTTGGTCTCTTACTAGTGAGCAGTTCATAATATGTCTTCTTGAGGAGTTTATGTAGATGAAGTCTGTTGATGGTATGAACCTCAGTGTTGTATTCTTTGAGCATAATGTGAGCCATTCCAATTCAAGTTTGATTCTTGTGCTCTACAACACCATTTTGCTAGGAGTTGAAAGATCGGTATGGTCGACTAGAGGGTGGGGAGGTGAATAGGAACTATCAAAATTCTACCTTTTCTTTTAATTAAGGGATATAAGCAATCACAAGGTTTACTAGATGTGCAACTGGATGAGCAACCTATGTGATATGATACAAAGCACAATACGCAACGGAATACAAGTAGTAAAGGAAACAGATAACCGTAGTGGTGAACACGAGGATGTAATTGTACGCCTTCGTTGGAGAGGTGTGGAGCCATCTAGGCACCCTAATAGCACGGGATGTGCTCACCCTATTATCCTTTAGTCTCTCCCACAAGGGAAAACAATCCACTATGAGGTGGAGTTGAGGACGTTACCAAACCTTTACACAAGGTTGGAGCTACTCCACAACCCAATTGGAGGCTTCCAACACAACCCCGAATCTTCTTGCACAAAGGTGAAGCTCCAAGAACAATTTTCCGTCTAGTGTTTCAAAGAACCCAAGAGGTAACTAGATCCTCTAGGGATTAGCAGGGGGATTCAAAATTCCTTTAGTGGAAGTGTAGATCTAGGTCTCCTCCATCACTCCTCAAAGAATCAAGGTGTTTGGCTTAGTGGAGTGGGGGATCTAGAAGTTTGAAGTTTGGCAGTAATGGTAGAGGGAGAGTGTGAAGCTTATCCACTTGTTTGAGAAGAAAGGGTAATAAATAGGAGCCCCTTGAAATCCCGCCGTTGTGCAAAAATTTCCGTAGCAGCAGTACTACCGCCAGGGGCGGCGGTACTACCACTGCCTACGGAGCCCGTGAGCCGTTGGACAATACCACCGGACAGTACTAAGCGATCCCACATTTCCGATATTGGCCTATATGCAAACAGAGTTTACGTTAGCCTGTTTTGAATAGTCCATGGACATTATAAATAGTCTCGTAACCCTCAGAGAAAACCTAGCCCTCACTCTCATTTGGGGAACGTAGTAATTTCAAAAAAATTCCTATGCACACGCAAGATCATGGTGATGCATAGCAACGAGAGGGGAGAGTGTTGTCCACGCACTCGTGAGACCGAAAGTCAAGCGTTAGCACAACGCGGTTGATGTAGTCGTACGTCTTCACGATCCGACCGATCAAGTACCGAACGTACGACACCTCTGAGTTTAGTACACGTTTAGCCCGATGACGTCCCTCGAACTCCGATCCAGCCGAGTGTTGAGGGAGAGTTTCGTCAGCACGACGGTGTGGTGACGACGATGATGTTCTACCGATGCAGGGCTTCACCTAAGCACCGCTACAGTATTATCGAGGTGGACTATGGTGGAGGGGGGCACCGCACACGGCTAAAAGATCAAACAATCAATTGTTGTGTCTTTGGGGTGCCCCATGCCCCCGTATATAAAGGAGCAAGGGGGAGGTGCGGCCGGCCTGGAGGGGCGCGCCAGGAGGAGTCCTACTCATATCGGGAGTAGGACTCCCTCCCTTTTCCTTGTTGGACTAGGAGTGGAGGGGGAAAGAGGAGGGAGAGAGGAAGGAAAGGGGGGGGGGGGGGCGCCCCCAACACCTTGTCCGATTAGGACTAGGGGAGGCGCGCGCCCCGCCTCGCCGCCTCCTCTTCTCCACAAGGCCCACTATGGCCCATTAAGCATCGGGGTTCCGTAACCTCCCGCATTCTGTAAAATCCCGATTTCACCCTAACACTTCCGATATCCAAATATAGGCTTCCAATATATCAATCTTCATGTCTCGACCATTTCGAGACTCCTCGTCATGTCCGTGATCACATCCGAGACTCGAACAACCTTCGTACATCAAAACATATAAACTCATAATATAACCGCCATCGAAAATTTGTTGCAAGCGGACCCTACGGGTTCGAGAACTATGTAGACATGACCGAGACACGCCTCCGTCAATAACCAATAGCGGAACCTGGATGCTCATATTGGCTCCTACATATTCTACGAAGATCTTTATCGGTCAAACCGCATAACAACATACGTTGTTCCCTTTGTCATCAATATGTTACTTGCCCGAGATTCGATCGTTGGTATCTCAATACCTAATTCAATCTCGTTACCAAAGAAGTCTGTTTACTCGTACTGTAATACATCATCCCACAACTAACTCATTAGTTGCAATGCTTGCAAGGCTTAAGTGATGTGCATTACCCAGAGGGCCCAGAGATACCTCTCCGACAATCGGAGTGACAAATCCTAATCTCGAAATACGCCAACCCAACAAGTACCTTCGGAGACACCTGTAGAGCACCTTTATAATCACCCAGTTACGTTGTGACATTTGGTGGCACACAAAGTGTTCCTCTGGTAAACGGGAGTTGCATAATCTCGTAGTCATAGGAACATGTATAAGTCATGAAGAAAGCAATAACAACATACTAAACGATCGAGTGCTAAGCTAACGGAATGGGTCAAGTCAATCACATCATTCTCCTAATGATGTGATCCCGTTAATCAAATGACAACTCATGTCAATGGTTAGGAAACATAACCATCTTTGATTAACGATCTAGTCAAGTAGAGGCATACTAGTGACACTCTGTTTGTCTATGTACCCACACATGTATTATGTTTCTGGTTAATACAATTCTAGCATGAATAATAAACATTTATCATGATATAAGGAAATAAATAATAACTTTATTATTGCCTCTAGGGAATATTTCCTTTAGTCTCCCACTTGAACTAGAGTCAATAATCTAGATTACACAGTAATGATTCTAACACCCATGGAGCCTTGATGCTGATCATATTTTGCTCGTGGAAGAGGCTTAGTCAACGGGTCTGCAACATTCAGATCCATATGTATCTTGCAAATTTCTATGTCTCCCACCTGGACTACATCCCGGATGGAATTGAAGCGTCTCTTGATGTGCTTGGTTCTCTTGTGAAATCTGGATTCCTTCGCCAAGGCAATTGCTCCAGTATTGTCACAAAAGATTTTCATTGGACCCGATGCACTAGGTATGACACCTAGATCGGATATGAACTCCTTCATCCAGACTTCTTCATTTGCTGCTTCCGAAGCAGCTATGTACTCCGCTTCACACGTAGATCCCGCCACGACGCTTTGTTTAGAACTGCACCAACTGACAACTCCACCGCTCAATGTAAACATGTATCCGGTTTATGTATTTAGAATCGTCCGGATTAGTGTCAAAGCTTGCATCAACGAAACCATTTACGATGAGCTCTTTGTCACCTCCATAAACGATAAACATATCCTTAGTCCTTTTCAGGTATTTCAGGATGTTCTTGACCGCTGTCCAGTGATCCACTCTGGATTACTTTGGTACCTCCTCGCTAGACTTATAGCAAGGCACACATCAGGTCCGTACACAACATTGCATACATGATAGAGCCTATGGCTGAAGCATAGGGAACATCTTTCATTTTCTCTCTATCTTCTGCAGTGGTCGGGCATTGAATCTTACTCAACTTCACACCTTGTAACACAGGCAAGAACCCTTTCTTTGCTTGATCCATTTTGAACTTCTTCCAAACTTTGTCAAGGTATGTGCTTTGTGAAAGTCCAATTAAGCATCTTGGTCTATCTCTATAGATCTTGATGCCCAATATATAAGCAGCTTCACCGAGGTCTTTCATTGAAAAACTCTTATTCAAGTATCCCTTTATGCTATCCAGAAATTCTATATCATTTCCAATCGAATATGTCATCCACATATAATATCGTAAATGCTACAGAGCTCCAACTCACTTTCTTGTAAATACAAAGCTTCTCCAAAAGTCTCAGACAAAACCAAATGCCTTGATCACACTATCAAAGCGTTTATTCCAACTCCGAGAAGCTTGCACCAGTCCATAAATGGATCATTGAGCTTGCACACTTTGTTAGCTCCCTTTGGATCGACAAAACCTTCCGTTTGCATCATATACAACTCTTCTTCCAGAAATCCATTCAGGAATGCAGGTTTGACATCCATTTGCCAAATTTCATAATTATAAAATGCGGCAATTGCTAACATGATTCTGACAGACTTAAGCATCGCCACGGGTGAGAAGGTCTCATCGTAGCCAATCCCTTGAACTTGTTGAAAACCTTTTGCAACAAGTCGAGCTTTATAGACAGTAACATTACCGTCAGTGTCAGTCTTCTTCTTGAAGATCCATTTATTCTCAATTGCTTGCCGATCATCAGGCAAGTCAACCAAAGTCCACACTTTCTTCTCATACATGGATCCCATCTCAGATTTCATGGCCTCAAGCCATTTCGCGGAATCTGGGCTCACCATCGCTTCTTCATAGTTCGTAGGTTCATCATGGTCTAGTAACATAACCTCCAGAACAGGATTACCGCATTCACTCTGGTGTGGATCTTACTCTGGTTGACCCACGAGGTTCAAGAATAACTTGATCTGAAGTTTCATGATCATCATCATTAACTTCCTCACTAATTGGTGTAGGTGTCGCAGAAACCGGTTTCTGTGATGAACTACTTTCCAATAAGGGAGCAGGTACAATTACCTCATCAAGTTCTACTTTCCTCCCACTCACTTCTTTCGAGAGAAACTCCTTCTCTAGAAAGATTCCGAATTTAGCAACAAAAGTCTTGCCTTCAGATCTGTGACAGAAGGTGTACCCAACATGCTCCTTTGGGTATCCTATGAAGACACATTTCTCCGACTTGGGTTCGAGCTTATCAGGTTGAAGCTTTTTCACATAAGCATCGCAGCCCCAAACTTTAAGAAACGACCATTTTGGTTTCTTGCCAAACCACAGTTCATAAGGTGTCGTCTCAACGGATTTTGATGGTGCCCTATTTAACGTGAATGCGGCCGTCTCTAAAGCATAACCCCAAAACGATAACGGTAAATCAGTAAGAGACATCATAGATCACATCATATCTAGTAGAGTACGATTACGACGTTCGGACACACCATTACGCTGTGGTGTTCCGGGTGGCGTGAGTTGCAAAACTATTCCGCATTGTTTCAAATGAAGACCAAACTCATAACTCAAATATTCTCCTCGATGATCAGATCGTAGAAAGTTTATTTTCTTGTTACGATGATTTTCAACTTCACTCTGAAATTCTTTAAACTTTTCAAATGTTTCAGACTTATGTTTCATTAAGTAGATATACCCATATCTGCTTAAATCATCTGTGAAGGTGAGAAAATAACGTTATCCGCCACGAGCTTCAACATTCATCGGACAACATACATCTGTATGTATGATTTCCAACAAATCTGTTGCTCTCTCCATAGTACCGAAGAATGTCGTGTTAGTCATCTTGCCCATGAGGCACGGTTTGCAAGTACCAAGTGATTCATAATCAAGTGGTTCCAAAAGTCCATCAGTATGGAGTTTCTTCATGCGCTTTACACTGATATGACCTAAACGGTAGCCACAAATAAGTTGCACCATCATTATCAACTCTGCATCTTTTGGCTTCAATATTATGAATATGTGTATCACTACTATCGAGATTCATCAAAAATAGACCACTCTTCAAGGGTGCATGACCATAAAAGATATTACTCATATAAATAGAACAACCATTATTCTCTCGATTTAAATGAATAACCTTCTCGCATCAAACAAGATCCAGATATAATGTTCATGCTCAACGCTGGCACCAAATAACAATTATTTAGGTCTAAAACTAATCCCGAAGGTAGATGTAGAGGTAGCGTGCCGACCGCGATCACATCGACTTTGGAACCATTTCCCACGGGCATCGTCACCTCGTCCTTAGCCAATCTTCGCTTAATCCGTAGCCCATGTTTCGAGTTGCAAATATTAGCAACAGAACCAGTATTAAATACCTGTGAGCTATCATGAGCATTAGTAAGGTACACATCAATAACATGTATATCACATATACCTTTGTTCACCTTGCCATCCTTCTTATCCGCCAAATACTTGGGACAGTTCCACTTCCATTGACCAGTCTACTTGCAGTAGAAGCACTCAGTCTCAGGCTTAGGTCCAGACTTGGGTATCTTCTCCTGAGCAGCAACTTGCTTGATGTTCTTATTGAAGTTCCCTTTGCCCTTTTTCTTGAAACTGGTGGTCTTATTGACCATCAACACTTGATGCTCCTTCTTGATTTCTACCTCCGCAACCTTTAGCATTGTGAAGAGCCCGGGAATCGTCCTATCCATCCCTTGCATGTTATAGTTCATCACGAAGCTCTTGTAGCTTGGTGGCAGTGATTGGAAAATTCTGTCAATGATGCTATCATCCGGAAGATTAACTCCCAGTTGATCAAGTGATTATTATACCCAGACATTTTGAGTATATGCTCACTGACTGAACTATTCTCCTCCATCTTGCAGCTGTAGAACTTATTGGAGACTTCATATCTCTCAATCCGGGTATTTGCTTGAAATATTAACTTCAACTCCTGGAACATCTCCTATGTTCCATGAAGTTCAAAACATCGTTGAAGCCCCGGTTCTAAGCTATAAAGCATGGCACGTTGAACTATCGAGTAGTCATCAGCTTTGCTCTTCCAGACATTCTTAACGCCGCCGGTTGCATCAAGAAGCAGTTCGGCACCCAGCGGTGCTTCCAGACGTAATTCTTCCGTGCAGCAATGAGGATAATCCTCAAATTACGGACCCAGTCCGTGTAATTGCTACCATCATCTTTCAACTTTGCTTTCTCAAGGAACACATTAAAATTCAACGGAACAACAAATAAGGGCCATCTATCTACAATCAACATAGACAAGCAAGATACTATCAGGTACTAAGTTCATGATAAATTTAAGTTCAATTAATCATATTACTTAAGAACTCCCACTTAGATAGACATCCCTGTCGGGGATATACCCCGCGGCGTAAACCGGCCGGAAGTATAACCCGGCCGGACTTGGCGATTTACCTGAAGAACCCGCTGACACTTGGCGGTTCACTGGCGACCCGGCGGTTTATGGTTCATTGGTAATCCGGCAGCGGGTCGAGGAGCGGCAAGACCGGTGGCCTGACCGGCGGTTCATGAAGGCCGGTTCAACTACGGTGGGCCGGTTTAAGAGGAAAAGGCGTGAGGAATATTTGTCTTACAAGGAGCTAAGACATGGACTTGTATCCGACTTGTAATACAAGATAGGCTAGTCCTAGTCCTAATAGGACCCCACATGTAACCCGCCCTTTCAACATATATAAGGAGGGGCAGGGCTCCCCAAAGAGGGAGAGGCTACAAGCAAACAACAATATCTAGGGCTAGACACAACTAGAGGAGGGCCGGTTTACGACTGACTCCCTCATGATCATAATGAGACCTAGCCTCAAACAGCACGTAGGGCTATTACCGGATGATATTTCCCGGGGCCCGAAGCTGTCTAAATCCCTGTCTTGTGTTATGCCTCTCGATTCCGCTCAACCCCTCTCAAGCTACCACATAGATGCGTTGGCCTCATGACTAAGTCCCGACACTAAGGACATCTGGCGTGTTAATTCCACGACAGTTGGCGCCCACCGTGGGGCACGCGCACTGGTGATGAGTTCTTGGAGGGATATCTCCGTGGATCGAGGAGTTTGCAATTTTTATATGAAGATTTTACAATCAGCGAGATTGAAGTCAAAGAAGAAAGATAGGGTTGCGCCTATACGCCACCGCCGCCGACAACTCTCCGCATTTATTCGAGGAAATCTGATCAAGAAAAGTTTTGAGCATGAACCGCAGCAATCCATCAAGTCGTCAAATCATCAAGTCACCGAGACCGCCAACTTCGTTGAAATCTGATTAGGCGTAGCTGCTGTTGTTATCTCCTTCGTATACAACGATCTAAACTCAGATCGAGGTTGGAAAGTACTGCGTAGAGGCCGAGATCGACAGGAGTTCTAAACGCGTGCAAGTCACCGAAGTTCTACTGCTTCAAACGACCCATACACTTTTCTCGTTGTCAATACATTGACCAAGTCCAAGTGCTAGTCACGTAAGAAAAAGTGGAGGAGAAAGATTCCATCGAGGCGGCCCACAACGCCTGCTCACATGGGCTGCTAGCCCGTTTGGCCTTGCCTTCGTTGCAAGTGGCCGCACTGGGGCTACCGTGTCGAGCCGCAACCGCGCCGCGCCTCGCCGAGGCGCCTGCTTCGCCACTGCCGTTCAACCCCGAGCCGGGCGACCATCGGCATCGCTCTCCACTTCCATCTGCAGAGAACTGCCACGACCTCCGCCCTACACCTGCGGCATCGCCTGCAAGTCGATCACCGTCGACTCGCTGTCTTCATGGCTCGCCGCCGCCGCCATCGGCGCTTTTGCAGTACCGCTGCCGCTTTGACGCTCCGCCTGTGTTACTCCGCTGAGAGCCGCCACGCACTTCGCTGGCCCCGCTGCCACCGAGAGCCGCCACAGGAGCTCCCCGCCGAAGTCGCCGCCACGGACTGCTTCGCCCCGTCCACTCCAGCTCGGGCATCGTTGCGTGACTCGCCGCCGGCTATGAAAGGCCGGGCGGCGGCTTCTTCTCTCTGCTGAGGTGCCCGCTTTGAGCTGGCCGTGCTGCCCAAGAGCGGCATAGCGGGCTCATGGACCGTGCCGCCCAAGGGAAGACGGGCTGGTCGAGCAGAAGTCCAGTGATTCAATACAGCCCGCTGGTTCTCCTCTCGCCACCAGTGTCAACCGCCGTTGTAGGCTACAGTTTTGACCACGAACCGCCTCTTGCTGTATCCGCTGGGGCACGTTGAACCGGCCTGCTGATTTTTTCGACGCCACAGCCGCTGACGAGCCTCTACAATTGCTGCAGGTGTTTGAAGCATCGTTTGACATGGTTGCGTGCAAGGCCTTTCAGTTTTTGCAAGCAGTACAGAAATCCATCAAGTTACGTAGGTGGTATGATCAGAAAAGGGGTGCAGCTTGTGTATGGTCAACCTTCTCAAACTCTCCTTTGACTCCAAGTGTGAGAACAGAGAAGAGGTTTCAAGACTTTCAACTGCACCTTCAGACTCAGTTATCAAATTACAATGATCAAAATTCTCAAAGGTTATCTCCTGACGCTACTTATGGATCATCGGTCGTGCGGATAGATCAGGTGATATTCATCTAAGTATATTTTATCGATACATTGTTTTTTATCAAAGAACAATTTATCTTTGCCGTGGTCTGCAATGTTTTTATGCAGGATAGTTATTTATGACAAGGGTATTGTTATACCGCGGGCGCCTCGAAGCGCGTACCAGCATAATTTTGTACTAGAGTTCCTCCGGCCATGCTGCTCGACGGATACATGTGCAAATTGCCGCCCCGCTGCTCGGTTTACATCCGTCCACGCATGCGGCCGACTCATCGTCTGCCGCCCGGCTTACAAATATCACGGCCGATTCATCCATCCGCACCGGCTTACCACACCGCAACCGTTCACCCGTGATTGATTTTAGCTTCACCGTGGTGACCATCAACTCCACGGCGGATAATTTCCGGCCTAACACATCAGGTGATATCCATCTAAAATATATTTTATTAGTGCATATTATTTTTGTCAAAGAGCAGTTTATCTTTGCCTTGGTCTGCAATATTGTATGCAGGACAATTCTTCATTATAAACGTGGTTTATACCATGGGTACGAAGCACGCTACCGCAACGCCCTGCCCGGTGTTCGCTCGTGCCATATTACACGGTGAATGGACGCATGCAAGACGCCGCCCTTACGGCCCGGTTTACATCAGCTTGTCGGGACCGTGCCTGCGTTTGACTCGCCCGTCCGAACCGGTTTACAACACCGTGGTCTGTTCATCTGTCCAAGCCACCTCTAATACTGTGGACGTCTCTACCGTCCATTTAGTGCGGCTGGTCTACATCAACATACCAGGCCGCACTGTCTGCATGAGCAAGTCACAGCTTGGGTAGCCCGGTTTTCTTTCAAAATGGAGGCAAATTATCATATACTATCAACCGCCATCTACACCGGATGGCTCAATGGGCAGGCGCACAAGTCGCCGTCACTACAGTTTGGTTAACTTCAAATCGCCAGTTGGAAGGAACCATTGGCCGAAAGGTCTTGACACGGCTCATACGAGATCATTTATAACCCGCCGCAGTCATCACAACCTTCTGTGGATTCACATCGTGTTATCAACACCAATGATATACAAGTTATGCCGGTTTATATCACGGTCAAATATGGAGAGTTTCAAGCCAACACCTCGAGTCACCTTGAGACTCGGGGGCTACGATGACATGACTAAGCTTAATCTTGCCGCTTCAGCAAATTTAAGAACCCGAGGACGATGGAGGGAAAGATAACCCGTCCCGGAGGCTATCGTTATTTGAAGGCCGTCGGAAAATTTCTGGCTTTGTAAGTATATGACAGTTACAAAATCCCGGCTCAATGAAGAAGTTCCGGATCATCAGAAAGGATTCCGGTTTAAAATCCGGCTCAAGGGAAGTCAGTCTCACCGAAGCTCTCAAGTATCCGGTTTACAATCCGGTTCAAGGGAAATATATTCTCCCACAAAGCTCTCAAGCGCTCAAATCCGGTTTAAAATGTCCGGTTCAAAAGGAATTAACTTCTCGCAAGTTCGAGTTGAAAGGCCATCGTAAAATTTCCTACTGAAAATGAAGATTCCAGTTTACAATCCGGTTCAAGGGAAAGATGTCTCCCACAAGGCTTTGAAGCTCTCAATATCCGGTTCAAAATCCCGGTTCAAGAAGGATTTATCTCTTGCAAAAAGTTAAAGGGTGCCAAAGAGGACCTGCTGCCATGATGCGCGGTTCAAACATGGGTATCATGCCTTATTGGCTTACCATATTATTGATCACTTGGGGGCCTTGGTCGTGTCCGAACCATAGCAACGCCATTTGGTAGGCGAAAAGCCACAGCATCACTTGGGGACTTGTGGTCACGTCTGAACCATAGTCACGCCTCTTGATCGGCCTAGTGCCACAGCATCACTTGGGGGCTTTGGTCGAACCCGAACCATCGCTACACCTCTTGATCGGCGTAATGCCAATGCATCATTTGGGGACCTGGCTGACTCGAACCATAGCTACGCCTTTTGGGGGCTTGGTCGTGTCCGACCATGGTAATGCCTCTTGATCGGCTCAAAGCCTCATTTGCAATGGTTTTATATTTGCCTTTGCTTGAATTTTGTTCTCTTTTAAATTATTTCTTTTGTTGTGTTTTCAAACCGACATTATTAATCCGGTTCAAACTGTCAATTACAAATTGACGGAACACGGTCAAATCCTAATCCGGAGACTATTTGCCCGGTTTGATTTTAACCATCTTATATATGGAGTAAACCGTGTTCATTAACCCGGCTTGACTTTCAATTACAAATTGTCAAGACATGATCAAATCATAATCCGGAGACTATCCGCCGGTCTGGTTTGACTATAAGTCGCCAAGATATATATGGTTAAACCGGTGTTTATCACAACCCGCACGGTTTTATCATAAACCGACCACAGTATGAAAGGAGTTATCATTACTCAAGATTGGGGTCATCACCCTTACTACAAAAAATTGGTAAACCAATGATGTGATTCAATGTCACAGTATGATATATTTCATTGATTATTCTTAAAGTGCAGCCTTGGTTATAAACACAGGTTATCTGTTGGGCATTATGACCCGTCCGGTGGTAAACCGCCAGACACTTTAAACTTGTTGTATGCAGAGACAAAGTTGAATAAAGCATGATGATAAATTATCCGTGTTTATTAAACCGGCTGGCTTTAAGACGATAAGTCGTCAAAGATATGATGAGAAATTATCCGTGTTTGTTAACCCGGCTTGGCTTTGGACTATAAGTCGCCAAGATTTATTTGGATTGCGCCATTGGAATCATGCGCTTATAAATCATTGGGTTATATTATTCAAATAGCCAAACTTGGCTGAATTTCCATTATGGTATTGAATGAATAAGGTTTTTCATACCAGATTATGTTATCTTTAATAGCCAACATGGCTGGATTTTTATTATGGTTATCAATACCCAATATTATAATTGAGGTTTTCAAAGTCGCTTTTAGCGCAATGGTTATCATATTATTAATGGATATGATTTATTCTACAATTGAAGGAATAGTCCCGAGTCGCTGCAGTGCTTACGACCCGGCACTTGGGGGGCTACATTATTTAAATTGAGATTACATCAAATGTGCAAGTCTCATGTCGCTGCAAGCATGCACCATGACACTTGGGGGCTATCAATTGCTCCTGTCAACAGTTGAAGGTACAAAGCTTTTATTCATTATATTGAAGGGTCCATCGCTTTCGATTGGTAAAGCACAAGGCTCTTAACCTTGTGGACGTGGATTCAAGTCCCATGATGGGAGTTACATCATATGATGTTATTATCATTGAAGTCTATATTTAGTCCCAGCTCAATATTATCTTCTTGAGCGGCCCTTGGGGGCTACACATCATTGCTCAAATCTACATGATTACACCTACAAAGTCCCTGCTCATTATTACATAATGACCCGGCCCTTGGGGGCTACACTGGTGGAAGTTTTATGAGTATAAGATAATTACAAGTCCTGTGTTGCTGCAAGCAGGACAACCCGCACTTGGGGGCTACATAGTATGGAGTATTCAGTTTTGCTAGTCCTTTGGGATGAACAACACGGATTTCTTTGAAAGTGGCAGTATTTATATTGAAGCAAAAGTCTTAAGCTACCACTTTGTTCTCGCTCAAAGACTTGGGGGCTACAGATATTATATTATTATCGAGGAAATATTTTCAAATTCTCTGATTGAGCAAACTAGGTTGACCCGGCGTCACCAATCATTATGGCCCTGTGGCTGCAACCCGGCGTCATTAATAATCATGAACCGACGTTGGCAAACAATCATGAACCGATGTCTGCAACAATCATGACCCGGTACCATTAATATTTATAAACCGGTGATCTTGGCAATGATAAACCGGCAAGTTTTACGCCCTTAAACCGGTGAAGATTGGATGAATATTTCAAGGACCGATATTGTTTTTAAGCATTGGGAGTTGAATCAAAGGAGTTATCCTTCACAATATATTTTCTATGAGAAACCAATGTCGACAAGTTGATTATGAAGCTGGCCTATTAAACCGGATTTTATATAAGGAGGAAATAACAAGGATTTAAGGATGATCGGATGCGGTTTACAAGAATTCTTAAACCGGAGCATAATCATCAAGTTTGTTCTTGTGTTTATTTTCACAGGATCAGTTTAACATGGATAAATCCAAATTAAACTGGGGCTAATGTCGAGGATATACCTCAGGCGTAAACCGCCGGAAGTATAACCCGGCGGACTTGGCGATTTATTACGAAGAACTCATTGACACTTGGCGGTTCACTGGCGACCGGGCGTTTATGGTTCATTGGTAATCCGTAGGCGGGTCGAGGAGCGGCAAGACCCGGTGGCCTGTTGGCCAGTTCATGAAGGCCGGTTCAACTACGATGGGCGGTTTAAGAGGAAAGGCGTGAGGAATATTTGTCTTACAAGGAGCTAAGACATGGACTTGTATCCGACTTGTAATACAAGATAGGCTAGTCCTAGTCCTAATAGGACTCCACATGTAACCCGCCTTTCAACATATATAAGGAGGGAAGGGCTCCCAAAGAGGGAGAGGCTACAAGCAAACAACAATATCTAGGGCTAGACACAACTAGAGGAGAGCCGGTTTACTACGACTCCTCATGATCATAATGAGACCTAGCCTCAAACAGCACGTAGGGCTATTACCGGATGATGTTTCCGGGGCCCGAAGCTGTCTAAATCCCTGTCTTGTGTTGCGTCTCTCGATTCCGCTCAACCCCTCTCAAGCTACCACATAGATGCGTTGGCCTCGCGACTAAGTCCTGACACTAAGGACATCTGGCGTGTTAATTCCACAAGGCCCACTATGGCCCATTAAGCCCCGGGGGGGGGGGGGGGGGGGTCCGATAACCTCCCGGTACTCCGATAAAATCCCGATTTCACCCGGAACACTTCCGATATCCAAATATAGGCTTCCGATATATCAATCATCATGTCGCGACCATTTTGAGACTCCTCGTCATGTCCGTGATCACATCCGGGACTCTGAACAACCTTCGGTACATCAAAACATATAAACTCATAATATAACTGTCATCGAAACTTTAAGTGTGCGGACCCTACGGGTTCGAGAACTATAGACATGACCGAGACACGTCTCGGTCAATAACCAATAGCGGAACCTGGATGCTCATATTGGCTCCTACATATTCTACGAAGATCTTTATCGGTCAAACCGCATAACAACATACATTGTTCCCTTTGTCATCGGCATGTTACTTGCCCGAGATTCGATCGTCGGTATCTCAATACCTAGTTCAATCTCGTTACCGGAAAGTCTCTTTACTCGTTCCATAATACATCATCCCGCAACTAACTCATTAGTTGCAATGCTTGCAAGGCTTAAGTGATGTGCATTACCGAGAGGGTCCAGAGATACCTCTCCGACAATCGGAGTGACAAGTCCTAATCTCGAAATACGCCAACCCAACAAGTACCTTTGGAGACACCTGTAGAGCACCTTTATAATCACCCAAGCATTGTGAGGTTTGGTGGCACACAAAGTGTTCCTCCGTAAACGGAGTTGCATAATCTCATAGTCATAGGAACATGTATAAGTCATGAAGAAAGCAATAGCAACATACTAAACGATCGAGTGCTAAGCTAACGGAATGGGTCAAGTCAATCACATCATTCTCCTAATGATGTGATCCCGTTAATCAAATGACAATTCATGTCAATGGTCAGGAAACATAACCATCTTTGATTAACGAGCTAGTCAAGTAGAGGCATACTAGTGACACTTTGTTTGTCTATGTATCCACACATGTATTATGTTTCCGGTTAATACAATTCTAGCATGAATAATAAACATTTATCATGATATAAGGAAATAAATAATAACTTTATTATTGCCTCTAGGGCATATTTCCTTCACTCTCTCCCCAGCCACTCTCTCCCCATCTGTATGAGGCACCGCGTCGACACTTGCGGTGACCTAGCTGGACTCACGCGCCCTATTGCATGGTGAGTCAACGCTTCTGCAATGTGATGGCATGGTGTGTTTCCTCCTCGCCCCCCGCTCCTCTTCGGCCAAATCTCGTGGCGTCGTGTCAGAGGTGACCCGGGAGGCAGGAACGAAGAAGTCTTCGGTCGTTTATGCCTCTCTCCGACTAGATCTGTTGCTGGAGGGCTGGTGTCGGTCGTCTCTTCCTCCTCTTCGGTCAGATATGTTGCTGGAGGGCCGCTGAGTGTGTGGCAGAGGCAGGCACATGGCGTATTGATCAACAGATGGTGCAACTATCACGGAACCTGCCATACCAGAGGACGATGACGTACTTCTACCGAGTGGAAGGTATAAATCTTTGTGTGACCTGCCATCGTGCCGATGAAATAGGGATTCTCTATTTTTTTATTTTATGTTTGATTAGGTTAATGTGGACAAATATGTGTTTACAGTATTTTTAGGGTGTTATTGATTATTTGCATATATTGAACTATGCAAATGTAGCGGCATTTTACACATTATGGTTCATGTTGACCATCTAATAGCCACCATCATATAAATCTCTACATGCAGTAGAACAGAGTGTCGGGTGCACTTCCCGAGAGGCAGTGGACAATCTAGCATGACATTGGAGGGTAGGCTTAAAACATAAAGTTCCTAAGCCTAATTAGCAAATGCATTGCAATTGTTGCGTGTAAGGCACTAGAATATACTTGTTAAGTGGTATGTTTAGCTTAAATGGGATTTTGGAGGGTAGGCTTAAGCCTATTGAAGCCTCCCTAGTGGAATCGCCACTGCCCGAAGGTGGACCCGACTGGTAAGTATACTCTTAGTGATGCCTACAACTTTGGGGTAGTCATGCTAGTGCTTTTGACGGGACATAAACCATTTGACAGGTATGGGCCGTCACCAAGTTTCGACTTGTGGATACTTGTAAATTTAGTAATTTATGATCCTAGATGTGATCATAAAAGGATTGTTTGCATTACAACTCTAAGCCTAGGTCAGAGCAGTCATTGGCGAGGTGGGCGACTCACCACCTTTTTTTTTTATAAAAGAGAGCTTCCCTATCTGATTTCCATTACTAGAAGTCACAAGGTTCTTACAGCAGCATAAAAAAGGAAAGACAACAACATCTCAACCACTTATCTAAGCAGCTAGAGGCAAGACAGAAGCAGGAGCCATCCTCCCGCCCATACATCTGCGCTCTAAAAACATATATCTAAGGCCTGGGATCAAATCTAAGCCCAAGGCCAGTAAACATAGAGGTATAAACAAGTGCAGAAACATAATCCGGACATGTTACATCATATCAAATATAGGATAACATCACATTAGCAAAAGGGCTCCAAGTAGTGAAGATGGCAGAAGAAGACAACCCCCAGATGATGCCCTTCTGGCTCGTTCCAGGAAGCAGAATATCGGCCTTTTATTCAGCTTCGATCCTTCTCACACAGGGGCGCCATCCATGAGCCACCAAGAACACCTCTTCTGCAACCTTCCCCACCTGTCTCACTCCTACCGCCATCATTTATTTCTTCCGAGGTTTTTCTGCAAATCATCCAATCGACATTTTAGGAAGAAGTTAACTGGTATACAAGGGTCATCTACCTTGTTATTATCAAACACAACACCATTTCTTAATTTCCAGAGTGTCTAGCAAATGGCAGAGATTCCTACCATCACCAGACTTTTCTCATCTCTACTAATTTTTTTAACCCAGGATCCCCTAATATGTTCCAGTTTTTCAGGAATGTCTAACAAATTGAAGGCACATTTCAGAAAATTCCACATCATACGAGCTACCGAACAAGTAAAGAAGAGATGATCAACAGTTTCATTCCGCCCACAAAAAGGGCATTTTAGACCCCCTTTCCACCCCCTACGCGCCAAATTATCGTTGGTAAGAATGCTATTTCTAAGAGCAAGCCACATGAAAACTTTAACTCTAGGAGGCATTTTTGCTTTCCACATAAAGAAATGTGGGTATCTAATGCCATTTTCAATCAAATGCCTATATATATATTTGACAGAGAAAATACCATTTTTGTATAGAGTCCATTTAATCTCATCTTTTTCGCCTGACAAGGTATGTGAAGCACATCCATTTTTACGTGTTCCCACAACTCAGAAGACTCACCAGTTAAGGTTCAGAACCACAACTCAGAAGACTCACCAGTTAAGGTTCTTCTGAACAATACTGAATCTAAGCCTTTTTCAAAAACCTCTTTAACAGTTTTTTTTACAAAGCAAATGTTGTATAAACGAGGGAAGCTCTTTTTTAAAGCTGTTGGTCCAATTCACCAATATTTCCAAAATCTCATAGTTTTTCCACCTCCACAGTAAATCTACAGAGGGAGAGGAAGAGATCTTTGTGTTCTAATATCTCACATCAGAACTATGAGTCAGCTTGCCTGGCAGTCACCACATTTAGATTGTCCCCTCTGATATTTTTGTGAATAATGTCTTGCCAAAGCCCTTCAGAAGTGAACAACTTCCACTACCATTTGCAAAGTAGAGATATATTCATCATCTCTAGGTTTTGGATGCCTAAGCCTCCCATGTCTTTTGGTCTGCACACCTCCCATTTAATCGAGTGATATTTTTTCTTATCATTTCTCTCCTGCCACAGTAATCTAGCTCTAAAGAAGTCCATTCTTTTGCATACCCCAACAGGCAGTCCATAGAAGGACATCATGAAGTAAGGGATTTCAGTTAATGAGTATTGTATTAGAGGAATTCTCCCAGCACTGGCCAACAATCTTTCCTGCCAGTTTTCATATTTTCCTTCCATCCTCTCCTCAGGACGTTTCCAATGTTTATTTCTAATCCTTTTTTCATGCACAGGGAGTCCCAAGTACTTCATGTGCAGATTGCCAAAAGGACAAGTAAAAATTGTGGAGTATTCAGTTGATTTATCAATAGCCTCACCAAACAAAAAAAAGTTCACTCTTGTGAAAAATTATTTTCAAGCCTGACATCTGTTCAAACAAGCAGAGCACGTATTTCAAATTATGCGCACTTTCATAATCATCTTGTAACAAAAAATTTGTGTCATCAACATATTGGAGCATATTCACTCCATTTTCTACATATTCAGTGAGAACTCCTTTTTATTAATCTAGTTTTCCTAGCATTAGCTAGCATTATAACCAGGGCATCTGCTGCCAGATCAAAATTTAGTGGAGACAGGGAGTCCCCCTGCCTCAGCCCTTTATGAGTGGGAAAATAGCTCCTAGATTATCATTAACCTTCACACAAAATCCCCCTCCCTCTAATGGTTTCCACAACCCAATCTATCCATTTATATAGAAAGCCTTTCATTTTGAACATTTGAAACACAAAGGACCACTTAATTTTGTCATATGATTTCTCAAAGTCCACCTTAAGCAGCAGAGCACTCTGCTTTTTCTTTATGAATTTGTATTCAGAGCTTCATGAAGTATCAACACCCCTTTCATAATATATCTGCCCTTAATAAATGCAGTTTGTATTGGGAAAATGACTGCAGAAGCCACCCAGTTAAGCATGTTCATCAAAACTTTGGTTATAATTTTGAAGCTAACATTCGGTAGACAAATAGGTCTAAATTGTTGGATTTTGTTAGCACTCTTGCTCTTGGGGACAAGAGTGATAATGCCATAATTCAGTCTACTAACATCAAGCTTACTTGATGCAAAATCATCTATCTGGGCTTTCAAATCATTTTTGATCAAATCCCAAAAAACGACTCACCAGCTACACGACATTTGTGCATTGGACAACATGGTCGACCCTGCACTCAAGGGTCTGTACCCTGCCAAGTCCTTGTCTTGTTTCGCAGACGTTCTCGCCTTGTGTGTCCAGGTAGGACCGTAGGACTTCACTCACTACCTCACGCAAACATTTGTATATGTGAATGATCCCCGAGACTTGGAAATGTGTGTGTTTGTTGGCTGAACCATAATTCAGGCCACCGATGTCGGAGGTGGTGGTTACGCTGGTCCGGCTTGTGCAGAGGGCCAACATGACCAAGAGGATACTTGGCAAAGACAGCTCCCGGCGAGGCGACGACCAGGACCAGGATTTCATATGAGGCGAGCGGAACCCTTGTATTGAATCTGAGATCGTATTTATTGTATATATTTCCTGTGGCACATAGTTTGAGAGAAGAGATAGTATCCGGTTCCATCAGCATATCACAGGTTTTTGCTTGATATACCCAAGTACCGGTGTTGCTTGAAGAACATGTCACTTGAACTGAGCGCTGTCCTGCAGTTATATTACACAAGCACCCACAAACTAACTAGTTAACCACGGCACATGCCTGGGATTGAGACATCTTACATTCTTAAGAAGTTGATCCCCACTATAGCCATTCTTTCTACATGCACACTGTCCACATCACCATATTTGCCACATCAGTCTTCAGTTGCAAACACCAACCAATCATCTGCTTTGTCTCTCTCAGCGCACTTGCCCTGCCACCTCAGCAATTTTCTATCCACCCAGCCCGCATGCAACAGTCATCAATATAGGATCGCTAAATTGACACGAACATGCAATGGTTCTACGGGCAGCCTTCAATATAGGATCGCATGCAAATACTCCTGTAGCTATTAACACGGAAGGAAGATGGGGAAACAGATTTAATTATGATGGGAGTATTAACACGGGGGAGGACGGTTAAAGTTATTTGACCTTTCATCCCGACTAATGACCTGGGTGTTTATCTTCTGACCTTTCATCCTGGAAGTTCCTTGATCTCCCTCACCGAATAAATCTCCACCGATTCGCTCGAAAAATCGCCACGGATTCTTCTCACCTTCCTTCTATCTCTACCTCTCTACCTCTCTCTCTCTCTCTCTCTCTCTCTCTCTCTCTCTCTCTCTCTCTCTCTCTCTCGGCAGAAGGTCATAATACTGCCCACGGTGGAGGATGGCCTATCTCGGCAGAAGGTCAGAATACTGCCCGCGGTGGCGGCGAACCCTTATTATTGGCGCTGGCGCGTCTCGACTGTGCTCCTCCCACCTTCACCACTATGCAGCAGGCAACGGTGGTTCAGCTGAGTGCAGCCCATGATGGCGCTCCCATCCTGTGTGCATCACTCCCATTGCCGGACCAATTGTTCACCTTATATGAATCCAGGTAGACGCCTTCAAGGATGACGAGGCTATGAGCCCGCGATGCTAGGTGAGTTATGTCTAGCCCTGATGATGAAATCAGCGGTCGCTAGCTTTTGCCGTCGCAAGATCCATAGCCTTGATGCCTCAATGAGTCCATTCTCTCTACAATTCCTTCCATCAGAATATAGACAATATTATTATTTCCTAATGAATTTCTTATTTTACTTTATTCCTATTATCCCCGGTCATGTTTTGCTATTCTACTCTATCCTCATTGCAAGATTTGATCTAATTTTTTTGCTGATGTGGAATCATGAGCATTTGACGTTTGATAAGGTTACAGATCCTGTTGTTGTTGTTTCTGAACAGGTTCTGTTCAAACAATTCACCATGAGATTTTGGATTTGCGCCATCTCTTCATTGTTATTTTGGACGATGTAGACATGAAATAGCAACGATTGCAGTTTTTCCCCAGGACTAAATGGACCAAGATCCAGAACATTACTCATTTCATAATTATACTTGATATTGTCAAGTTTACATGTCAGACCATCAAAGTTATTCATAAGAGCATGCTTGTCGTTTACTAATGTGAAGTGAAACGGAGATTACTAATCAGAAGTTAAAAGGAGATTATGGCTGGCAGTATATGGCGATATAGAAATTTTGTTTAACTATAGTCAATTTGCCTCAGGACATATGCTCGGTAATTATTCATCATAACACTTATATTATTGTGATATGATTATGAAAGTATGAGTTGGACGCCAGCCATTTATTTGGTATCTGAAACTTTCAATACCATCATATATTCATATTATATAACTCCATAGGTTTACACTTATTTTCTTAACATCATGTGTTACAAATTCCCGCCGCAATGTGCGGGGCATCATCTAGTTTATCAAGAAGAAGAAATAAGTTTAATACTAATCGATCACAAAAGGGAAGCAAGCAACATCGTCATCGATCGGTGCGCGTAACCGAAAACCAAAAATAAAAAATTCTTTCCTACAAAGGAACGGAAGTTCAAAACTACCTACACGCAAGAACTTGATCAAAAAATGATCCAAAAGTAAATTAAGCCCATGATATACCGGATCCAAGGACTGTAATACATATGAGCTCGGGCTAGCAATACAACAGCAGTACAGCTACGCACGTCTCAAAAGAAAAAAAAATGGTTACTTTTTTTTTGGCAGGGAGTCTCAAAAGGAAATTTATTATGTGGTCGAATCTAAAGGAAGGACACAAATGCGGAACAGACTCAAAATATTATATCTGATGATTGAAGCGCAAAACGAGAGACCAGCGCAGTAGTCCAGTGGTTGGGGTCGTAGTGTTGCACCCAGCAACCAGATTTCGATTCCTGTGTGGAGTGAATAATCTGGAAGTCTCGCTAATAATGACGCCTAATAGACATTAAATATTGATCACACCGATGTGTTTTTTATCCGTCGAGAAAAGGATTTTTTTTAGGCCAGTGCTACTAATAAGCCGGCTGATAAGAAACAAACATAAGCCGCCTTGCCAGCCAGGTATACGTACGTAGGTACATAGTACAAGCTTAGACATGAAAAAATTCTCTCAGCGGCGAAGCCGACTCGCTCGGCTTCGCGTGCTAGCCTAGGAAAGTAAAACCAATACGTTGAGCCTGGCCCATGTTTGCACGTACTCAGGTGGAGTCGTGGAGAACTGCAGATCGGAGAGGAAAAGGAATCGTTGGATTAATTTCCTGTAACTTAGGAATTAGGATCGGTCTTTCCTCAAAAAAAAAAAAATGACAATCGGTCGTTCCTGCCTTTTTCCTGTTCCGTTGTTTCTGTTTGTCTAATAATCTCTTCAACTCTCCTCCTCACGAACGAACGACGCGACGACTGCAGCAGGATCTCTTCGACCGAACAACTATGTCTCGGCGCGCTCTCTTCCCTTGCATGATCTTGGTCATATTTCTTTTCTTTCTAACCCTGATTCCCAATTTCTCAATCGATCGAACAGATTAACAGGAAATTGTTTTTAGGGCGCTCGAATCATTGCGCCCACGTTGCCAGATTAGATTACAGAGAAGGTAATATACCATGCCCTAGCAGATTCTCATTATATTAGATGATCTTCTGTACTTAATCTAATATTTTAATTAGCTTTGCGCTAATTTTAAAAGTGAAATGTTCCTTTCAATTTCAGCAGGGTCATGTCGAGTACAGGTAGAAAGTATCCATCCAGAAGTCATTAAAGAAAGAAGGAGGAGGCAGATGAGGAGAAAGAAACATTGATCGGATCTCTTTTTAAATACTCCCTCGGTCCCAAAATTCTTGTCTTAAATTTGTCTAAATACGAATATATCAAGTCACATTTTAGTATTAAGTACATCCGTATCTAGACAAATCTAAGACAAGAATTTTAGGACGGAGGGAGTATTATAAGAGCGATACGAGCATGCCAAGTAATCCAGACGAGTTGGCGATAGTTCCTGCGGGTGACCGAACTGATGGCAATCCGGAAAATGATGGTCATACTCCTACAGAAGGCGATGCTGACGTCAATATGGATGATAGCAATGTGAGTGATCATGAGCCCATATTTAATTCATCTGCGGCAGAATCTACTAGTGTTGATGAGGAACCAATTAATGTGGATATTTATGATTCAAGCAATTGGGGTAATCTTGAAAACAAAGCGAGGGACATATTAGTGGAAAAAGCCTAAAAGGAAAGAAGAAAACACTAAATATCCTAAGATTGTCGAAGTTGATTTTTAGTGAGTTCAACGGCCTTGAAGTCATTGGACCATTCTAAACTTAAAAACAGTTGTACAAAATTTGCAAGTGGTTTCTCTTCGGGTGGTTCATCTGATGTTGATTTAAATAATCTGATTTCTGAGTTAATTGTTATGCAGTCGACTTTGCCCGATAGAACAATGTCTGCTATGGAGATTTTTGAGTTTGTGAGGGAAGCAGATTGTTATCCAAATATTGCTATTGCGTACTGGATTTTCTTTACTATGCTTGTTACTGTGGCATCAGCTGAAAGAAGTTTTTCAAAGTTGAAATTGTTGAAGAACTATTTGAGATCTACAATGTCGCAAGAAAGGTTAAATGGCTTGGCAACTTTATGCATCAAGAAAAAATTGCTTGATGAAATTGATATTGATACTATCGTTAGTGATTTTGCATCTCAGAATGTTAGGAGAAAAATTTGAAGGTAATATGTAATACATTATGTGATATGCACAATCGTTTTAGATGCACTTAATTATTATTTTTTGATATAAATTATATGTACATATGATGATTATTAATTAGGCATTTATACTAAGGGCCTCGAAGGGCCCCGGATCGTAGTTTCGCCCTGGGCCCCCAAAATCTCAGGACTAGCCCTGCTCACCGTGGCGCCCGCAAAGACGACCTCGCAACACCGGAGCCACTGGAAGAGCTCCCACGTAGGTCGCAACAAACACTGGGGGCCAATGGAAAACAAGCTTCAATGCGACACCGACGACACTCGGGGGAGCTCCATTGCATATCCATGGCAGCATGACAGCGCGAAAAAAAACCTCTGAGGCAGCACTGTCGGCGTCCCCGGCGAAGCTCCACTGCAGCCACCGGCGCACGGTGTTCCGGCGAAGCTCCATTGGAGCCCAGGCTGCGCTCCGTTGGAGCCGCGGCGGAGCTCCACTGCAGCCACCAGCGCGCAGCGTTCCGGCGAAGCTCCATTGGAGCCCCGTCCGCGCTCCATTGCAGCCGCGACGAACCTCCGTTGCAGCCGCGACGGAGCTCCATTGCAGCCAGACGCGCTCCATTGCAGCTCCCGGCGTGCTCCATTGCAACGCAGCCGACGACGGCGGATCTGCGACGCATGACGACCGCGTCTGCTGCACCGACGTGGTACTGCAGCTCCCCCATCCTCCGAGCTCTGTGTGGAAGCAATCCCCTGCCGCCGACGACATCCATCAGTTGTAGCACTGCTCCTCGGCAGCAACGACGGAGGGCATGGCTAGCGGCGGAGGCCGGTGAGCCCTGCACGCATCGAAGAGGAGGTGAAATGGAGGGGCGGTGGGGAGAAAGAAAGAGGAGAGGGGATTAGATCGGGAGGAAGAGGAAAGAGAGAACGAGAGGATAAGGGAGGGGAGCATAGCGTGGGGCCAGGCACGTGTCGTGCACCAAAGGAGGTTTACGCAACGTAGATCAGCCGGTTTAGAAATAACGTTTTCCTTTTTTTTTTTATCTCGGACGCCGCTCCAGCACCTCTCCTCACCGCCGTCGTCCACTAATGAACGTACCCCATCCTTTACAAAGGAAGGGCCTCCCTTGCCGGGCCGGTGAGCCCAGCAAGGAGCGAGGCCATCACCAGAAGCAAGCACCCAAGACTTCCCAGCAGAGCCTGCCGAGGCTCGCGGGGGTTGAACCACCTCGCCAACAACTCAAACACGACCCACGTCGTCAATCAGTGCGGTGTCAAGCCGCAAGATGATTAAGTGGCAGCCATTCGCCACATGGCAGCCATTTCCTGTGGAAGAAACTCACAAGTGCACTAAAAAAATACACTTCCGTGATGATACGTGTTTGTCATAATAGGTCGCGTTTTTTGTCATGCATGTACATCCATGACAAATTTATGACAGAATCAAGATAGTCATACCTGTGCTGTTTTAGAAGTGTTCCATGACATTACCAAAATTATCATCACGGAAGTGTCCACTTTCATGACGATAAATCGCGCGTCCGCGAAGTGCTTTTCGTCAAGGGTGACCGACACGTGGCATCCACCGTAACGAAACACCGTTAAGCTATCGGGTCGGATTTTGGATCCGATAACCCGTTAATGTACCCGACCAATGGGAAATTTCCACGTGTAAAATCATCATTGGGTCGAAAGAAACACGTGTCGGCTCATCGTTGGGACGGATGTCATCCACTCATTGGACGTATACGCCTATGATACGTCGACACGTGGCACGGCTCATCAAGTTTAAATGGGCCGCCCAACTAAAGGCCGACAAGATTTTATGACCATAATGGGCCGCCCGATTAAAGGCCTACGAGATTTTATGACTATAATGGGTGGCCCACTAAAAGGCCCACAAGATTTCACGCATATTAAGTAAGCCCGAGAAAGGCCCACAAGATTTTTGTGTGCCATAATGGGCGGCCGAATAAAACCACAAAATTCTTGCGGATCATAATTGGCGGCCCGACTAAAGGCCCACAGATTTCGTCGACATTAATGGGCCGGCCCATTTGTAGGCCCACAAGATTTTGAGGACCCTAGTAGGCCGACCCATTAATCGGTTGCCATGTTTTGGGGCCAAATGCCGCCCATATTTGATCCGGTCCATTAATGGCTGCCACGTTCTGGCCTAATAATGGCCCATATAAGATCCGGCCCGTTAAAGCCTCCCACTTTACGGGCGAATCACGGACCGGATCGGTCCGACCCTTTAAGAGGCTTTGGGCTCAATTATGGCCCATATCGATTCGGCCCGTTATTTGGGCGCTATGCTTTTGGGCCCACTTGCTAAAGGCCCATTTAGTAATTCGCCTGATATTAGTTTCGGCTGTTAAGGGCCCATTTAACATTTCGGCCCTATATTAATTTCGCCTGTTAAAAGCCCGTCATATAGTTGGGCCTAACTACGGCCGGTTTGCATCCGACACCTTTCGCGGTGATATCCGATTGGGCCAAACAAGGACCGAGACAACTTTGGCTGTTAAAAGCCCGTGAATTGATTCGCACAATCATGGGCGTGGTCCATTTCGTCACGCCCGTGAGCTATTCAAGACGCTTTCGTGTCCAAATTTACTTCTCGGCCTCCTAAAGCCCATTGAGTTTTCTTGCGAAAATAGGGCGAGAGTTACTCGGCCTATTAAAGGCCTGAATCTACTAGTGGGCGGTTGACAGGGGCCCATGATGCGGATCATACATTGTGATTGCATGACGGTTCGATTATGTACCGTAATTTTACGGTTTGGCGGTTCTTCATGAAGACAGGATATATATACAAGAAAATAACTGCAGCATCGTGAATAAGAAAAAACCTAGACTATACAATAAAGAAATTACGGCATATTACATCCACTGGGCATCAAAGTTCGCCACTATGATAAGCAAACAACAGATTACATACACTGGGCATCAAAGATCGCCACCAGTGCAAATAAACACGCCGACAAAATAATATACAAAACCGACATCACTTCAATAGAGTTCAAGAAAGGTTAGCCTATTTGGGAGCCGTATAGCGGTGAAAGCAAGATGATGAGGCGTGCTTGTTCAACACTTATATCTTCCTCACTCTGAAAGATAAACAAGCGAAGACGGATGATAGGTTTTGCACATAAAGTATCGATCTTGACAATTCATTACATTTCTTCTTGTGAATAAAGTGACACAGTTTAAAATTGCATTAACACAATATGGTATTGTTCAGGTCAAGACATGGTAGGAAATGACATTGTGAAGGAGTTGGCGACTTCATGACACCACCGGATTACGAGATCAAGAACTCATAAGTATCAATGGTTAGTGTCTTTGTCAATTTATCCCATTTCAAATTGGCAAATAAAGAGACGGTTTAAATAATACTCCCTCCGTCCGACATTACTTGTCATCAAAATAGATGTGTCTAGAACTAAAATACATCTAGATACATCCATTTCAATGACAAGTATTTTCTGGACGAGGGAGTAGTAGAAATTATTTTTATGGTGATATGACATTGTTCATAGTTAAGACATTGCAGAATATGACATTGTGTTGTAGTGGGTAGGTTCACCACACCACCGGATTACGGATGAAGAATGAAGCATACATGCGGTGCAAAAGAAGATCACTTGCTCAGATAGTTTAGTTTACATGGTATGAAGAAGGAACTTGGTTGTACAACTGAAAACTTAAATTGAGAAGGACAAACTTTTGTTTATGAACTACATAATAAACTTTAAACATGCAATTTGATGCAAACACAAAAAATAAACAACTGTTGGAGTCATGCCTAACCAAATATACACAACAAAGTTTGAAGGCTTGAGAAGGACAAACTTACATTACTGGTGAAGACAGGCTCTATAAAGCCCTTGTCCATGCTGATGGGGGGGGGGGGGCAATTCAAGAAGTTTAGCACATAATGTTCTTCATAAGCATTCCCTTTATTCTACATTTTGTTAAGAGTAAATATAGATGTGATAATATACGAAAAAATGGAGAATATTTAAGATAAGATGAAGAGTGATGCTACATAACCAAGTAGCTATAAATGTATGTGCAGCGACAGGAAAAAGGCACAGCCAAGAGCAATGCACAGCTAAACTTCTTCAATACCAACCTTATGGTAAGAGTAAATATAGATCTGATGTGTAGAAAATGGAGGGCAAAGGAAAATAAGCTGCAGAGTGATGGTACATGAACAACTACCTGTCAATATAAGTACACTGATAAAGGACAACATGTACTTACAAGAACAATGCGAGCTAAAAAATTCATTGGCATTGGATATATTCTACACTAATGTAACCATTCATACAGATCGAGATAATTTGGAGCGAACAATTGATAAGCAAGCTATCATGCATACTGCTGTCACATAATGAACCAGGTATGTATGCAAGTACATGTGATACAGACAACAGGTACTAACAAGAGCAAAACAGCGGGTAGCATATTTGCGATATCCTCGTCGTTCTTTTCAAACCGAATTCTTCTTGAGCAGATTTCCTGCAAAAAGATCCGTAAGGCACATGCGGAAAAGTAGAAGTTCAAATTGTCATGTGATTTCATAGACAAGACCTCATCCTGGGAACGAGACCAGTGCATAACAAGGTTTTTCCATTCAATGTCTTCTAAATTTAGCACAGAGACTTCACCGGAAATTCGTTTATAGACTTGCCATCAAAGTGTGATTTCCTCAGGTAACACCGATACTGCTGCAATGCTTCCTTGAAAAGCACAAGCAAGCTTTGCTCGTCATGACTATCCAGATTGACCCTCACCTAGTTACAACAATGTAATGTAAATCATTGATGTGTTCGATCAGCAGAAAACAGGAAAATAATAACCATGAATAATAGCACTTACACGTAAGTTGGACAGAAGATGTGAAAATGGTGTTTGTCTTCACTATAATCTTCCCATGATGGGAATATATGCATGTAGTCCCTAACAACATTGAAAGCATTGTCTTTTAAACTGGGAATAAATGGAAGGGGGTTGCATTCTGCGGGAATTGGCCGTCTCTCTGATTGGGATAGGTCTTGACCCGATTGGACTTCTTTGTACTTTTTTGGCTGGAGTGGGATTTTTACGTGGTACGGCTGGTGCTATGACAAATGAAATCGGTATACCTTTTGTCGGAGTGTAGGTCCTGTGTGGTGGGGCTAGTGGTGTGGCCAAGAAGTATGGGTACAAATTGGAGTCGATCCTATGTTTTGTGTCACCTGGTTGTACAACCAATATAAGTGGGCGCTGCCTGATTTCTCTGGCACCACCATGTTTTTCAAGGACTTTCTTTGGTGCTCCTTCAGGTTCGCAATCACCCTCTTCCTTTTGATGTCGATGCACAAGAACAACATTTGAGTGGAAAAACATGGTATGACGATAGATGGAATATGTATTGATAATGGATGGGCATGGCATCTCGAGTTATATGATGAGTAAACTAAGCAGATGGTGGTGCAACAAAGTAGAAGAAATGCAAGACACCATATGCAAGATACGCACAATCAATAAAACCTTGCCAAATTAGAACAGGCACCTTGATGGGTGAACAAGACAGGCCATCTGCCTTTAACTCCTCGAGGTTAGAATAGTCATTAGGATGATATTCTGAACAAGAATCAACAGGTGGGGAGCGTACGAGTTTCATTGCTTACAGAATGGCAATCAATGCCTTGGTGCCAATTTTGTAAGTCATTGCAGTGTTCCACAATATTCTTATGATGCGCGGATTCTGATATTCACTGTAATTGTGTATAATATCTGAGAACCATGAAAACATAAATAGTCGTGAGATTATCTTTGTAATGCAGATGATATTCTAATATAGGGGCGCCCCTGTAAACACTTATGTGCTATCACTGGATTCTGATGAAAGAGCCCATGTGTGCTGTAATATCGTGCATGAAATTATATAATCTGGCACAAGTACACAAAAAAAAGGCTCCAGAAGTAAGGATAGCTGGCAGATGATAGGTTCATAATATCATACACAGAGTTTATTGCCAAACCATGATAACAAGAGCACACAACAACTAGGAAGATCATAGTGTACATAATGGGTACACCATAACCATGATATATAAATCGGAAAGTGGAACGGCTTGAAAATACGGTGTTGTATTGCCGCTAGTAATTGATAGCCTATCGATCACGTACAGGCCAACACTATCGAACATGGTAAAGAAGAGCAAGCAGATTTTGGATAATAAAATGTTGGTTGCGCAGTGCCCACACAAGATGAACCAGAGCGCATTAAGAATGCAACTCCCAGCTGTCTCTCGACCATTTCATGCGGTTGGATGAAGATCCTACGTCTCCTAACCCTTCTTCTTCCTTGTCTCTTAATTCTTCCCATACAGAACACCGCACGGGCCGCCGGCCGGACCACCGGCCCCCACAGCCTGTGTTCCTCCGCCACCCCCACCCCCACCAGCGTCGAGTTTTCTTCATTTGGCGAGGCCCCACAACCACCCGAGCCCCTTGGATCGCACCGGCGAACTTCAAGTAGCTCTGAAATCGATCGACCCAATTTTGAAATTTAGTCTCTGTGATTTAACTAGTGTGGAATATAAAAGGGGAAAACCATAAGCATTGCGAGTATAGTGTTGAGCGTGCCATGGCGGATCTGAAGGTGCAAACCGACAAAGGCAACTTCGCAACCAAGACAAGAAATCGAGTAAAGCGGTGGCGATCTATTTTCTTGCTGCTATAAATAAGTTGAGCAGAATCTGAAAGAGTACCGCCTTTGGTGCGGCGCCGTATGCACGATCTGTCTGAGAATTTGATCTTGCGGTAGCGATGGTCACGGCAGCGTGGAAGCAGATCTAGGAGGGTAGACGGTGGCGGCGGGCGCTGATGGACGAGACAATCGTGAGCGGCTACTGCAAGGTGGACGACGGCGGGGATGAAGCGAGAGGACGGGATGCAAGGATCCTGGTCCGAAGGCGTGGATGAGAGAGGTCGATCTCTTGTAATGGACGGCGGCATCGGGGTATCAGCTCTGGCATGGTGGAGGAGGATGGCGGTGGATGGGGTGGCGGACGGTGGCAGACGGAGGAGGGTGGGGTGGAGAGGGTGTTTTGGTGCCCACAGAGTACGAATGGGGAAAAGGGAGGTAGAGAGGAAGGGGGGGGGGAACCATGTATTCAGGGCGCGCTTGTCTCAAATGCAAGGAAATTTACAAACTTAGCCCCCGTTTCAAATTTCTACTACATCACAGCAACATTAGTCGGTTGGGGATAGGACGGTAATCTCACATACACCGAATATTTGCCGACGAGAGTTTGTTTTTGGTGCCCACCGTGTATGAATATGAATCGGGGAGGGAGGCACACTGTGTTTTGGCGCCCACCGTGTATGAATCCGGGTGAGAGGCGGTTACGTCACGTTTGGGTGAAATTACAAACCTACCCCTATCGAAACCTATAGAAATCCAGCAGATATGCTTTGCGTGGCAGGGATAGGCTGTAGTGCTTTCCATCTCGCAGATTTTGGTTTCGGGCGGGGTTACTGCGACTTTCCCCGCTTCGTTTAAATTTTGCACAGTGCACGTTTACCGTGCCAACTCAATTCGAATCCCGTTTGTATTCTACTATTTTTTTTCAGGCAGGATCCATTTTCAATTGGAATTACATTCTATATACATCATTTTTTTATATATACTTTCAAAAGCACAACACCATTTATACATAAATATGGTTTATAAATGGCATGATCTCAGATTCATAAGGTTGTATCCATCAATTTGGATTTTCAAATATTTGAAACCACTTTATGTTGAAATCCAATGTATGCATTCCTCGCTAACCGTCTCCAATTAATGTGTGTTTCATGCGGTTTTTTTACTTCTCAAACATGTATAATGTGTTTCACACACGCAACATATAGTTTAATCCCGTTTAGACACTAATTGCATATAAACCATGCATTGTTTGTAATTGAAGAATCTATGGATCATCAATATTGATAAACTATATAACATTACACGTGTGCCCAAATTCAAATGAATATGCATGTTTGATACACCAATTTGCGTTATGATATTATCGATGTCGTGATCTCCAGTTTAAATATTTGAATCCCCTTTAATCCAGATATTCGTCTCATATAGCTATCACTCATGCTTAAATCTCTCTGGACCTATACGCGTTCATCGTCTCTCAGGCATCTCTCGTGCTACCTGTATGTCGACAATGATCTTTTATCTTCGTAACACACTGACGGTACTCTCTCCCTTGACCTTCATCACTCTATCTCTCTCTAAGTATATCTCTCTCCCTGCTATGTGTCTCTAGCTATGATTCTCCATGTGGAATCTCTTTCTCTCACACAAACACAAATCTTTTTCTCCTGGGGTCTCATTTCTCTCAACTATTCCCATGTGTGCCACTCGCACACCCCTCATACAGATATGTCTTTCGCTCCTTAGATATGAGAACCTACAACTCTTCCTCTTCAATATCTCTTTCTCACACACAAACACAAACTCTGTCTCCTGTGGTCTCATATTTCTCCATTGTTCTCTTGTATGTCGCTCAAACACACACCCTCTCCCTAGAGATATCTTGTGTTCCCTCATATGTCTCTCTAGCTATCACTCTCGTTGTGAAATATCTTTCTCTCTCGCAGACACAAAACTCTGTCTATCTGGATCTCATTTCTCTCTGATATCTGTTTGTATGTGACTCACATGCACCCTCTCTCTATCTCTCTCACACCCACACACATAACCCAGCCTTCTGATCCACTCGACTCCTATCTCTAACGCACACTAGCTAGCATCTTTATCTTTCTATTTATCTGCTTTCTCCATCAACCTTCTTTCTCGCCCTCACTCTTGATTCCTGTCACGCACACTACATATGTTTCTCTCTACATGCAGTCAAGTGCCCTCTCACACACATATATAACTTCACCCTTTGAACCACCCGACGGTCATCTCCAACACCCAAACTAACGGATGTCCCTCTAGCTAGCATCTCCATCTCTGTATCTATCTGTAGTTTCTCCGTCAACATTTCTTTCTCGCAGAGAGTCTTGCTTCCTATCACCCACACTATATATGTCTCTCCATACATATGCATTTATAGGTTTATCTCTTTTGCGCAATCGTTGCGCCTCACCCCCTCTGCTCGCCATAGATGCATGCTCCAGCCCACGCCACTATCTCTTAAAAGACAAAAACACATGCTCAATTGTCGGGCCTTCTTCCCTGCATTCTCACATGCATGCATATTGTCATACCGACCCGTCTCTCCCATGTCGTTGATCTTATGACTTATGTCTTCTTTCTTTTATCTCGATCATGCGCGCGCACACACACACACACATCCCACGTATACATGTATACCTCTCACACATGCACGTTCAAGGTCTCTATGTCTCCATACGTAGTTAATTACCCTCAATCCTAACGCCACATCGAATCATTCTCCTCTTTTGTGCACATAACTTCCGCTTTGGATGGGCAAAACACACACTCACACTTAACAATCTCCTTCTAGCTACCCCCAGCGCCTCTCACTCTTCTCCTATATCCCCGAAACCAATAAGACCATCCCTTTGTTTAATTCCGCCTACATGCACCATCGATATATAGTAGTCTTCCTCGGTGTCTCTCGAACAAACACGTTCTCTCGATGTCGACTCCTCTCACGCACACGCACCTTCTCTTCCCTCTCTACGGGCATTTTCTCTCGCGCACCCCATCATTGGTGGCCTCTGCCATACACATCACCTCTCTATGATGAAGCCATGCACACTTAAATTACATCCGCCACAGAGGACCCCGCGACACACACACACACAAACGCGCACGCACACACACACACACACACACACACACACACACCCACACACACACACTAAGACTCCATCTCTCTCACACACAAACACACACACACGCACGCACCCCTCCCCCCCACACACACTTAGACTCCATCTCTCTCTCTCTCTCTCTCACACACACACACACAAACTAAGACTCCATCTCTCTCTCCTCACTTTCTCTCTCTCACACGCACACACACACCCCACACACACACTAAGACTCCATCTCACACACACATGCTCTAGGCGGAGCATTTGTTCCTACCACCCTTCATCCAACCTTACCCGTATGATAAACAATCACCTTTATTTACTTGCATAACATGGACAGATTCCACTTTACTTTAGTAGTCAGCAAACTTATCATCTGCACCCTTATAAAAAAACGAGTTGGCGATGATGGTATGCCTGCCATCTTGTAATATAGACCGTATGATCTATATCTGACGGATAGAAAGCAAACTATGATAATTTTACAAAAGATACTCGCACCTCTCTCCACATCATTATCTCCCGCAACCTCATTGCTCAGCAATTAAAAAAGGAATAAGTCTGGAACAATCTAGCATGCATGGTGGCCGCTGCCGCCGGCGCCTCCATCCCCATGCCTCCGCCCATTCCGACCACCACCACCACCACGCTCCACTCCTCCTCGCCTTATCTCTCATCTTTCATTTTTTCAATGACATTCTCGAGATACCGGTTATCGATAAAATTCTCGAGATATCATTAGTTTTTACACATGGGATTACTCCCCGATGGGTCAATCCCAACAGGTGTTTTGTAAAAGAATGCATATTGATGTTCCGTGCAATGCACGAGAATCTTCCTTGTAATTATATAACGCAAATCACGAAAGGAAGTGACATTTTTTGATGTAACCACGTTAACATGGCCACGTAAATCACGGCAGGAAGGAGAAGGGAAGCGGGCTGTGGAGTAACGTTTTACCATAATTTCTTAGGAACCGAGTGCAATAATTGAGTAGTTTTGCAAACTACCATTACTACTACACCTGAAACGGTTCAAAACCTATACTCCCTTGCCAGCGCGCGCTTCCCGCGTGAAACTGTCAGCGTCGCCCTGGAGCGTCAGTGCCGCATTAATGCCCGGCCAGAGCGGAGGCGACCTCTCACTGGTGTCGGCTTAGAAGTGGCGCGACGGCCGAGAGAGCACCGCTTCCCGGTGCACGCGACTGCTCCGCGTCGAGACTGGCCATAGGCCCTATTTGGATCCATGGGTTAGAGTTAGTTTGAGCTAGTTGGGGCTCAAATAGCCCTAAAGTATCCAAGCATGAGGGTTTAAATTGGAGCAAATTGTACCGAACCCACCAAAAAAAAACTATCCCACCCAAGAGGTGCTAACTGGATATAGTTCTCATTGGGACCACTGAAAAATCACTTTTCTCTCTCCATGAAGTGCATTTATATTCAATCTAACCCTGTCACCCAAACACCTCTTTGGCTACAGTTAGTTCAGGGTTAGTCATGAGTTAGTCTAACCTCTAGCTAAGTTAGAGTATCAAATGTATAGCGATATAGGACATGCAAGTTGCTCAAAGCATACATGCAAATTAAATGCGTGAAAGGATTTTTTATTTTTGAAAACGAAACGTGAAAGGAATTTTTTTTAGAATGCTCTTGGCATGTCGCTAACATGTGATAGTTAACCGACCTCAATATATGGCAGAAACGCCAGCCCGCCGCACTTTGATAGAGACGAGGAGGGAGAAGCGATACAGTCTTGGATTACTAGAGATAGGTGTCGCACGGAAGCCAAGAAATATGGTGATAGCGTGGCTTAGCCATGTACTAGTATGATGTAACTACACTGGGCTGCCGTGTTTCATACTCTTCCAGTCCACTGTGGAGATGATTGGTTAACTTTATATTGCTGAATAATATCAAATATTATGAGTGCACACGCTCCACCATGAGGTTCCTTGCTCCTTCTCGGTCGTCCGGAATCTATTGTTCTTCCACTCTATTTTTTTACGTGAGCTTTGTTCATCCTTTTGCCAACACGCGAGACATCTAGCATCAAGGTGCACGTGTTATGCAACGATCGTTCCATCTATATGAAGAACACGTGGGATTGGAACTACGAGACGGACATGTACCTGTGGAGTGGACGTATGAACCTGAGTAATGTAGCGCAGTAAGTGAAGTAGAAAGGCACAAATGGTATGAACATGCGTGGCATACTGGGTGTGTTTGGTTGCGTTCTCGTCTCAGCATAGTTGTTCCCCCTTCATGCATGCTCAACTCAACACCCCTCTTCATGCATGCTCTCTTCATGCATGCTTCTAGTGTATTTGTGTTAAACTAGTGTGGACTCTCTACCAAAAACCCAAAAGTAGGTCGAGAAGGGAACTCTTGGGCGGCATTTGTCTCTTACTACGTAGTACCACTAAATGTTGTACGTGCAATGCACGGTGATGTTATGGAGTACGTACCTAAGTACTCTACTACTATTATATTAGTTGGAGGCACATATTAACTTTTATATTTGTTTACGTGTATGCCCCGAGACCTTCCAACTAGACGTGTCTTTCTCTCCAGGTCGCACTTTGTATAGTTCATACCACTAAGTACTACTACGTGTGGTCTCCGACCCAGAAGTGGAGACGCTCTACCACGCTGTTTTTTATCTTTGGGCTCTACCACGCTGTTCATGTCTCACTCCTTTCACGACGTGTGGGACATCCGGACGTGCCGTGTTTGGCACCCTTCGTCGTAAGAGTTGAAACACTAGCATTCATCAGAAATAAAAAATAATTACAAATCGGCAGTGATACTATTTTTTTGCGAACCAATCAGCAGTGATACTATACCACGCGGTTTCCTTGCTCCATGATATCGGAAAGAATACTTCCGTTCGCCAACATGTGGGACGTCGACCATCCTGGTCCACTTGCCATGCACATGTAACTCCAAGGAGAGTCACCCAGTCGTCACAACAAGAATAACAATGACTAATGAGCCGTCAAATCACAGGCCCACTTCCCACTTTGAAGTTGCTCGGACGAAGGAACCATCATGACTTCGTTGAATTTCGCTTCTTGAAGAAAACTACTATACCAAATAGTATCGCTAGCTACAGTATTTACTCCAACAGAGGCCTCCTTTCGTTCATAGGATAGGAATATGAAAATCATAGGAAGTGAGATGACATGCATCTCAATTCCTATAGAGAAAGAGATGCCATTTGATGCATAGGATAGGAATGTTTCCATTTAGTCTAGGCTAATGTACTGGTAATTTGCTCTAAAAACTACAGTAGTAACTAGTACTAGTACTGGTACATGCTCGTACTCAGACACAGACACACACACTAACTACTAGTACTACTACTTCTCACATGCTGGTCAGACGCCTTCGTTCTCCTTCCCGGCTTTGTCGGCGACACCCCACCGTGCTTGGATCTCCGCCGACCTCTCTGCAGCAGCGCGTGCGTCCTTTTATTTCTTGCGGCGTCGGACCTCTCTTTTCTTGAGTGCTTTCTGACTTTTCCGCTCCCTACAGGCGGCTTTGGCCGCCTCTTGCTCTACCGCCCATTCGGCCTTGGCATCTTCAATTCCTTCCACATAGTTGTGAGGTCACGAGCGGCGATGAACTTCGACGCGGCGGGATGCCATCGCTTCCCTACCATTTTGTGTGCGTCGTGGGCAGCGAGGAACTCGGCGGCGGGATGCCATCGCTGCCTTACCGGTTAGTGTGCGGTAGCGGTGGCATGAACGACGCTTGGTGAGAGCTCGGGTGGAGTGGCGGACAACCATATAGTGCATTGGTTTGTCAAGAGCTCAAGGACAGAAGACGAAGCAAATTAGGATTCCCCTTCCCTGGTCATTTATTACCGAGTAAAATGCATTGGCGGTCATCGAACTTGTCTTGATAGCTCAGTTTGATCATTGTATACGAGATATGGCGATTATACGGTCACTGGCTCAGCGTATAGCTCCGTATTTGTATGGTTGACTAGTCAAACAGTCCGCATGCGCCTCATCAGCTCGTGTTCTTTATCTATCTACGCAGGCCTACCTATGAATGGAGAAAGAAATACTGTAAAAACCAAAATTATGCGTATGTGGGGAATCAAACCACGGACTCGTCGTTGCAACGCACCCTCATCATCCAAATGAAAATGAAATACTTCGCGTCAGACACTCACGCTCACGCTGTCAAAGCATGCTAATGCATGCACGTTGCCCTCTAAATCAAAGTCCTGCTCATGACGCAGCGCAAATGGCGAGCCCATCACCTGCGCGCCCCGGCGTTGCCTGACATTACTGTTTAGACGTTTGATGGAGGCCTACGCGAACGCCGAGCATGTATTCACCTGGCTCAACACCAACGGTCATACTCGGACCGCCTTGCTCATGTATATCGTCCATCACAACGACAATCTATAAAACAACCTAAGCTAGAGAGGGTACTATGGTAGTATGGTACGAAGTATGTACTATCGTGAGCGACCGATCTTAGTGCCACTACACACCGAAACCCCTTCCATCGCTAGCGCGCGCTTCCCGCCTGAAATGGTCACCGTCTCTCCAGAATGTCAATGCCGCATTCACCGGACTTAACTGCAGGTGCAATTGGTGTGTCACTGACATGCGGGCGGGCGCCTGCCCGCCCACATGTCAAGAACTCCAAATGCATCTGCAGCTAAGTCACGAAGCAGCGTCCCCATTCACGCACGATTTAACCTACTCCGGCGCCGATTGTCCATCTGTTCGTCATGCTCATTGCCATTCGCCCGCTATATTAACTTGAGCCCAGCTCCCGGCCATAGCCAAAGACCCACACTTATTCTCCTCCAGTCCCTTCCTTCTGTCGGCACCACTTCAACCATGGCCTCCTGGCACTCCAAAGCTCTCTTGGACGTACTGTCGCAGGAGCAGATGAGGGACATCGGCGGCTCCGCTCCGGGCGCGCTCCAAAGCTCTCTTCGACGTACTGTCGTAGGAGCAAACGAAGGAGATCACCGGCTCCCCCCGGCCGCCCTCCGCCGCCACGACCATGAAGCCGGTGCGCGTGCGCGGGCGCAGCCGGCAGCGAGGAAGAGTAGTACACGGTAGGTCGCCACCGCTCTGGTCCTAGGAAGGCCACCGCTCCTCCACTCAGTCGACGCCAAGCTTGGTGGGATAAAATTGGCGGCCAATTAGCCGCTTGATGGCGACGTGGGCGGAAATCTTCATAACCTTGTGCTCCGGAGGAGGAGGTTATCGAGGCGGATAAGGAGGAGGCAAAGGCAATGGCCTGCTTTCTCGGGTTCATGGCGGACATGGTGGTCGGGGCCCGGCGATCGTTTAGATTAGGTTTACTGATGGGTTTTAGTACGGTTTGTGCAAAAAATGTAATGAATTTCATCCAGTTTATAGGAAAAGTTCTCGAAATGTAATGAATTTCATCCGGTCAATTTGAAATTTGCTTTGTTTGCACGAATTTCGTCCGGTTAGTTCATATAGTTGTTGAAAGGTATGCGGGCAACATCGGATGGCATCCATCAGTGTCCTCGGACAGATGCCGGTGTAAATTTGTGGGCCAGCGCTGGAGATGCCCTAACTATCATGCTATAATCGCTAACAATCCTCCATTATTTGGCAGGGAATAGTTATCCCTCGATCAAAATCAGATCCGCGGTGTTTCGCACTCCTCTCGCGTAAGAGTGTAAACTCTTGCTTACATAAAAATGGAGCAAGGACGGCATCAGTAGCACGTCATATCACTCGAACTAGCCCGCCTAACGAGCGGGAAAGCACCACCCTCGTCATTTTGTTCTGGATTTCTATCGATCGATCGTGCGAAAATGTTACGCTTCGCAAGTTCTAAAGGAAAAGGCGGCACACTTACGACTCGTACGCGTCGCAACCCCGACAGTCCGGCTCGCACGCCGCTCACCAGAGGGGACACGCGTTGTCTTGCAATTTCACTGACATGTGGGACCGTAATTGAATAAACCGTCGATAGCCGAAATCTAATCACTCGGCGGGCGTCGACTGAGAAGAGAGAAACGGGGGAGGGAGAAGAGATCGCCCGCCCGCCGCGCACGGACTCCAAGAAATATACGGTGATAATGCGAGGTGGGCCATGCTGGAGTCCAGACCGCTTCCGGAGCCCGCTCTCGCCGCCTTGGCCCCTCTAGACGCCAGATGCCTGCTGCATGCATAGCAAGTAGTCCCCGCTTATGTGGAGAAGAGAGAGGCATTGACAAAGTCAAGGAGTAACAGTGGAGACAATAGCTTTCATAAAAAATAAACAATGAATACTCGTTGCTCGTCCTATATATCGGAAAGAATACTTTCACTCGCCGACATGTGGGACGTCGACCATCCTGGTCCACCTGCCATGCACAAAGTTATCCTGGTCTACCCCGGTCGTATCGAGGCCGAACCTTTCCCACTCAGTTGGTCGGACGAAGGAACCATCAGGACTTCGTTGAATTCCGCTTCTTCAAGAAAACTTACTGTACCCGCAATACTGCTACCACACGCGAAGATTGGACGACACTGTACCACGTCATATCACTGAAACCCACTAGGCCAAAGTAGCCCGCCTAGGTCATCTAACGGAGGGAGTACGTCTCTGCACTGCTATGATTTTGTGTAGCACGTTCTCTGTACTTTTGCTACGATTTTCCTACCCTATGAACCAAATGAGGCCTGAATGTATGTCGACTATTGTCTGATCGATCGCTAAGCCTACAATTTTAGGATCTAGGGCTATTGGTCGATTGACGAGGGATAAGTATAAGCGTACCACGAGCTCATCAGCCCCAACGTTTCTCTTCGGTGAGTGTTTTGCAAGTACTATAGCTCGCACAGTACGTAGCCTACTAACACCAAGAATCATCAAACAAGCCCTGCTGATATGATAAACAGTTCAAAATTACATCTAAACATGCCATATATTACATCAAAAGCTGGTGAGGATACATCTGTTTCCATAACTCGGAGAGGGTTCGCATGATTCATTGCATGATTCACTATCAAACAAAAGTAGCAAGATCCGCCACACAAGACAAAGGCACTAGCCCTAAGATGGTTTGATAACACGCATCGTTACGGTAATTAAACACGAGGCAATGCAAACTACCTCAAGGATTAAGCGCGACCAACTATTTCTTGTCATCGATCTCTCGGGCAATGACCACAGCACGGACAACGGCATGGGAATCAATTTCTGGAGTGATGTCCACAGGACTGACCGCGACATCGGAATCGATCTCTGGGGCGATGTCCACACGATGGACAGCGGCATCGGAATCGATCTCCGGGGCGATGCCAACAGGACGGGCCACGACATCGGAATTATCAAGGACAACCATCGGCACCTGCACAACCCTAACATATTAGCAAGCACATTGCAAATAATCAAAAAGCAAGCACATTGCAAATAATAAAAAACCACAACTATGGTAATAAGCCATTATTTTTTACCTTGTGCAGCTCACCGAGGATCTCATCCTCCGGGCCATCTCCTCGCCCTCGATCGGGCCGAATCGCTTCTCAACGGCGACTATCTCCTCAAACTCGGTCTTGAGCCTCACATAGGTGGCAATCAGAGTTCCTGGGGTAGGAACGGTGGGGCCCTTGCTGTTCTTCCAACTTTCTTTAAGGAGTTCGTCCTCCAACGTCCTCAACTCTTTGGCCAGTGCTTGTTTCTCGGAGTTCTTCGTCTCCATGGGTTGGCCCGCCAACATGGTCAACTCGTTGGTCGGTGCTCGCTTCCTGGAGATCACTGTCTCCAGTGGGTTGTCCGCCGACAACTCTTTGCCTAGTGCTCCAGGATCCATCAATGAACTGACAAACAAAAAGCAGTCGAAGGAAACCACAGTCGCAATGAAAACGGGAAAGGAATAGGATGTGAGAATCGGTCGGTGCTTCGCAAAAAGAAGATTATTGGAATGAAAATATAGCAGCATAACTGATTCGCCCACCTTTCCTTCGTTGGTGGAGAAGAAAAATGGCAGAAGTGAGTAGCGTGGAGTGAGGTTTTCTTCAAGAAAGGGAAGAAAGTGCTTGAGCGAGCGTTCCAATGAAATGATGGTTGCTTCGTCCAGTCCAACTTGGAGGCCACCTTACCACTGCTGGTAAAGGTGTGGGTTTTGTGATATGACAGGTCATGACGGCCACACCGGGGTGACAGTGAGTCTCAACTGTAGCACCTCGCTGTGATTTGGTGGATGGCACGCGGCCCGGATGCTTTGAAATGTCCCGCATGTAGATAGAGCGGCTAGTCATATAGGAGTGCTCAATATTGTGCACCGCGACCAAGGCGGAGAGGAAAACGAGAGAACTACGTAATTAATGCATGAGTTTAATTAGGGTAGTTTTGTAAAGTACGAGATACAAAGACATTCCTCCAATCGCAAAATGCCTTGGTTCATGAGATTTGAGATTTGAGCCCTATAAACCGGAAGGGAGGGGGTATTGCACACGGTGTAGTCTAGTCACTTGTTGAAATCTCTAGAAAGGCAAATACTCCTTTCCGGTTTACAGGTCTATACTACTCCCTCCGTCTAGGTGTGTAAGTCATCTTACGAAAACCAAATAGTCCCAAAACACTTAGGCGCGGTGCATTAATTTCTACCTTGTTTCTTGTTTCTTGACATACGTATCAACCAATAAGAGATGAGAGGTGTGCATGCTTTTAATGACTTGCAATGGCTAGTTCATTGCATGGAATGCTATTAATTAGCAAATAAACATTGGTGACCCCAGAGGAAAGCGGTGCTAAGCGTGTGGACCTATGCAGAATGAGTATCAACCAATGGATAATGGAGTTTAATTGTTAAAAATAGCAATTTTGTCTCATGCAAGAGCCTGGCTAGTACTCCAAGGAACCGCACCACGCGACGTTCAAGAATCGCCACGTTCGGTTTGCGCTTGGCTCTTCGCCTCTTTGAGAAGATGAACAATGATGTTACTCCTACTTCTACAAGATGTCGAATCCACTGCTGCATGTCCGTCCACCTCGTATGGAGAGATAGCGTGTAGCGAAAGCTTCTACTTACTTCTCCTGCCTTTGCGTCTATGACAGGTGGGCCCAACAGGTGGTTGGCCCACCTATCATGCAGCCAAAGGCAGGTGCAGGTAAGGCACCGGAGCTCCTCCGTGAGGGGAGGGCGTCGTAGTAATCAAATTTCTCGGTCTTGTATGAGTTGACGCGACACATCAAAGCACTGCACTCGATAAAAGTCTTTTTACATATTTCAAATGGGCTACTTCGTATGTAGGAGTAGACATATTCTGCTTCGTATGTAGTCACTTGTTGCAATCTCTAAAAAGACTTATATTTGGAAACGGAGGGAGTACAACGCATGCATGCATGCCGTGACTTTCCTTTTGATACTTTCATGTGTTTATTTGATGCACCTTGCCAAATTTTGACTATAAATTTAACTAACCAAATTTTCATGCATGTCACAAAAAATTACGGGGCTGTTTGGGTTGTGACTATGTTTGTCTTATGTTGCCACATTATTTTTCCCACACTTGCCACACTTGCCTAACCTGAGTTGCTAAATTGTTAGACACAGTTTGGCTTGCCTAAGGGAATCTTGCCACAATTTTTGTGTCTATGACATGTGGGGTTCATCTTGCTAATAAAAAATTCGGGTCTTAGGTGTGGCTAATAAAAAAGACTTATATTTAGGAACGGAGGGAGTAGAAAATATAAATAATAATGCATGTTGGGGCAACCCACATTTCCGCTAATTTTAGCCATGGGCTTGTTCACAATTTTTACGAGGGGGTGGTTGTTCATTTAATGGAGGGACTTGTAGTACCAGACTTGAATGATACAAAGTGCGACCTGGCACACCGTAACACCACTTGGAACAAGCGGGTAGCTATCTCAAAAACAATCAACAACTAAAAAACCGCGACTGGCATTTAGTAGTACACATTTTTAAAAGATTGTTTTGATGGAGTTAAAAATGTAAACTACCAACTAGTTTTATATAGGCCGGAGCCTCCGTTCTTGCTTTCTAGGGCTACTCTATTCACACACTCTCATCCTCTCCAGATCTAAACAAGATAGGGGTAGTAACACTGTCTTTCTCCCTTGAAAAAACACTGGCTTTCTATCCTCACCGCTGGTTACAGATCTGAACGTATCCCCCTCCGTCGGTGAAGGGGAGGAGGGGCAGCGTTTAGGCCGTCGTCGACAGCGAGGGAGGAGAACCACTGCCGGCCGCACCATTATCTTTGGCCGAGCGCCGACGCGGGAGGTCCTCCGATCCCTTCGTCGTTGCCTATGGGCGGATCCGGCCTCCCGCCGCCCACCTATCCACATCCCGACGACCTTCAGGTATATCTTCGTTCGAAACCGCCTTAGCTCTACTTCCCCAGCTACGTCGCTGCATGTGCATCATTTTCTACCTCTCAGCCCCTCTCGATCGGATGGTCCAACGTCACATATTTTTTTCTTCTATTGTTAGAGGTAAAGCTACTTCATGGAGTCGAATCTTGTACTTGGTTCAAACAAGAAATAAAGGGGGGGGGATTTAGTATGTACATCGGACTTGGTACAAACAGGAAGGAAAGGGGGTGAAAGTAGTACAGACTAGTCATCCAACCGGTCTCTTGGTCGAAAAGGAAAATATAGGGGAAACGATGTACCTTTGGTATGACCAGACTATATTTGCTATCCACACATAGGAGTAGGTGGCTAGAGTGAACAAAAATGGGACCAACCCAGATATGTTTCTTGGATGTTTGTTTTTCGGGGCAACAAACTATGAATCACCACTTTATGCCCCTGTTTACGTACATGGTGCTGGACTGCTGGTGCACCCACTGTCCCAGCTGTTCTTAATCCAATGTCCCTGGTAAAAATGAAGCCATGCCACTGTTATAAGCCATGACAAGTTTAGCCAAATGTTTTTGCCTGTAATTGTTTGAGACTCTGACTATTTCCTCTGTGCCCTTTTGTGCAAACAGGGATATCCAATTCACCTGGTTGCTGTTGTGACCTTTTGGTGCCTTTGCACAAAACTCTTCTTAAAAGAAGTGACTTTTGTCTTTGTTTAACTGGAATGTCAGAATGGAACAGTTGGTTCATTTTGGTGGAACTACACAAAGGGAGATCTGTGTTCCAATCCTCATCATCCATATTGGCGCCATAACCTTCCTATAGGTAAGAATGATATTTAATGCATGTGTTCATCTCTATTTTCTGACTGCCATGAGAAAATAATGCTGTTTTTACTAGTACACTTGTACTCCCTCACTGACAAAACCAATTCTGAATTAGAAGGCCAATCATGTACTTGGTTTCACCAACTGGTGAGGAGAAAGAGAAACAGAGCATGAAGAGGGAGAAGAAGAAGAATAAACAGTGCCAATGCGATCTTGCTGAAGCCAGAGGCCTCGATCGAGGCCATTCAAGGGCTCCGCAACGACTACTACCTTACATGTGAGACGATCCTCCGTGGAGACCTTCCACTTCATTGTCTCACTTAATTAATTAGGAGTACTTAAGTACCACTAATTTATTACTGCCTAATTTTCCTGTTGGAGTTAAACAAATCTTTAGTAGGACCCTATGCTAAATCATGTACGTGTGTATGTTTGTCTATGGAGGTGAATCATGTGGTGGAGCAGGGAGGGAATATTATTAGTGTCATGACATAATAGTGCTATTGTTTTGCATGTCAATTTATTGCCATTGGTTCAATGAGGCAATGTTTTGCGTATTGTCCATCATGAATTTGATGCTACTGTTTGAGTAATATGCTAATGTCTTCCTATCCTTTCTCACTAAGCTAATGAAGGTTTCACCTTGTTCCTACTTGTGCAAACAGAGATCATGTTGTGCCAATCATACATTTTAGTGGAACTACACAAGACAATACAATGATCTGTATCCCCGCCGGTGTTTTAACTCTGCTAGAAGTTCTTGATAATCTTTCGATATAATCCCAGCACTGGTAAACAAGAGTGATTTCAACCATACATTTGAAGTGCACAAAAATATATACTATTGTGTGATTCCAGTGAGTGCTTTATCATCTCCTATGGGACTACATGAATAAGCTTTTTTTCTCAGGTTGGTACGGGCCTAAGGCCTTCATCCATATTAGTTTGATGTCATCTCTATTTGTATCGTGCTACTGTCATGAGAAACTCCTTTATCTTTGCACGTTAAAGTTTTGCAACCTATGATAAATGGCAATGCTTTGAGTTTTGAGTTGATCTAATTGGCACTGATTAAATAAACTAATACCTCTCTTTAAGCAAGACTACTATGTTGCTAACTTTACCCATTAAGATAATGAGGGTGCTTCTATTTGTTAGTGTATGTTTCATCAAGTAGTCCCACTATTACAGTAACCTCACTCTCTCAATATATGTGCCAACAGGGATGCTCGATTTTGGTGGAACTGCACAAAAACTTTGGGTGCTTCATTGCCTCGATAGCTTCCGTCCTTTCCTGTCAGTCGCTAATCTCCGCTTGCTTTCTTCCTTTGCTGTCAGTCGCTTGGCTTATCGTCAAAGGAAATAGTAATTGATATGCTACCTCACACAGGTTGGTACTAGTCTTTATCCTGATTATTGTGCCTGTCATATGTATTGGTAATTTGATATTGTGCTACTGTTTGCCGATTTCATAAAGGAGTAATTTGGAGCCTGAACTCGCAGGCAAATCATTACATCGGGTGATTTCAGAGAGAACTGCACAAAATGATCGGATGGACAGGTACTTATGTTGCTGCTATGTACTCCAAAGTTCACCTGCATAAACCAGATCGACTATGGAAGCGTAACTCACAAGATTAGACACATCATGTGTCGAGCGAGAATAACCCGAGAGCTTTTGATGGATTTGCTTTGGTGGTTGATAAACCAGTGCCGGCTGTCCTTATGAACTGTGACAATCAAACAGTGATTGCCAAGGCTAAGGGTTCAAAGGACAACATGAAGTCCACAAAGCACATAAGAAGAAGATTGAAATCTGTCAGAGAATCAAGAAACTCCGAAGTAATAGCGTTGGATTATATACAGACGGCTAAGAATCTGGCAGACCCTTTTACGAAAGGGCTATCACGGACGATGTTGACAAGAAGTGCCTATATTCATTCGAGTATCAACCGGCGGCAACCAATTGTCAAACTCCAGTATTAGGAGAGTGAACGCCAAAAGTATTGCTTGGTGCATAGCCCAGAAAAACACAGTCCGATCTTTGGTCCCAACTTGTGCCTTTTGGTTATCGGCACATATGGTAGCGAACTATATGGCATGGAGTCTAAAGATTCCAGACAAGTTGGTTGACGCGTATATTCATCTGGCACTTAATCAGTTTGCACGCCAAGGATGCTCCATTTCAGTTGAACTGCACAAAAAATTTGGGTGGTTCATTTTCTCAACCGCCTCCTTTCTCGTCTGCAATGTAGAATTTTGGCGAGATACAGGACCAAGATGAGCCAGTAAACTAGTTGGATGAAAGTAGTGGCCAAGTTGCTCAAACCTCCCTCGGCACGAGGCCACTATTTGAGGATAAACCTATAAGCAAAGTTCAGATTGTCTGTGCTGCCTCTTATGTACTCAAAAGTTTACTCGTAAAAGAACTAATTTTAGCAAGAAGTACCTCCGATTGAACACCATTTACCAGTCTGTACCCTAGGTAATTAAAGTTCATCCATGGATCATATTGGTTGTGATCTCAATCATTTGGATGCATAAACATACTGAATATGTGTATATCTGAATCTTTTTGTGAATTATGTATGAATATTGTCGTGTGATCTATCAATCATTTGGATGCATAGATATGCTGAGCTTGTGTATATATGAATCTTTTGAGTTGTTGATAGTGAATGTTGGCTATGAATATGAGCGTGTCCTGTGAACCTGAGTTTGATATGAATGTTTACCTTTTACATTGTATTTGTGTGTGAACTTGTTAGTATACCTACTGTCGGGTATAAAACGCAGGTCTCTTATAAAAGTAATGCTATGTCCAATTTATGTTTTCCCTTCTAACCACATTATATATATATATATATATATATATATATTATTACTATTATCGTATATTTTATAGAGACTTTTATATACATTCTAAAAACATCCCACGTGTTATTAACTTATAAAAGTAAATGTTTAACGGAAAATCCTGGTTGTTTTTGACTCACAGGCAAGGAAAATCCTGGTGATTATGCATAAAAGCTAAGTAAGATTTTAAGGACCAATTTAATAATAATGCGCTCATTTTTATTTTGAGAAATAACTCGCTAATTTCTTAATTATATATATAAAAAATGTGCCTCCGGTTTATTCTTTGATATTAATTGCTCCTTCTAACATAACATTATATATATAACGAGCCCACCTAATACGTGTATTTCAAGGAAGTGCAAATGGGCTGGGATTTCTTAGAAAATATAAATGGGCCTGATTGATGCGAAATTATTTGTTCACCCAGCCCAGCAAATGGAATGTACATTCTAGAAAACATGGGTTAAATATATGCCACATTTTTGCAGGCTACCATGTGGGTCAATAGGTCGAAGCCTACGCAGGGTGTTGTCAACTTGGTCAACAAATGATTGTGTCATCCACAGCCATTGGATTTATATCCAACGGCCGGCATGCACCTTCAATCTCTCGTCTTCTTCCTCCAGCGTCGCCGGGACCGCCTGGTCCGGCCTCCGGCGGCTAGCGGCTCTGCTTAGCACGCATCGCTGCGAAGCGCTACCCCACCGCCGGCCAGGCTATCCCTCCACCCCTCGACACCTCCTGTTATTCTCCACAGACTACAGCCCCGCGCCGCAACAGAACCAGTTATAACCCTTCTCCTCCTCTCAATCTGCGACTCCACTGCCGCGTTTTCCCATCTCCGAGTCGTTCCCGTCCGGGGCCTCGCCGTCGTCGGCGCCTCGCTGTGTTCGGTCTTGGCGTGGTCAACAAACGAGTCATCGGAAGAGGATCAGATGTGGAGAGCTCGACGGCCGGGACCCACGAGGTCCATGGTCGCACGCAAGGAAAGTTCCTCCTTATTAAGCTGAAAAAAATGTTTCCTCCACCTGACAGCTGGGACCCACCGGCTGTATCTTCGCACGGAAGGAAGTGCCTCCTTGTTTTGCGAAAAAAATTATTCATCCCTTTGACAGCTGGGACCCGTCAGATTTGGTGACTAACTTGTGGGCCTGCTAAGCGGACGTGTACGCACGGCTTTGTCAACTTAATCAACAAATTATTCTAGCAGCTGGACCGTTGGATGTTAGTCCAACAGCCGTGCTCCTTCTTCAACCTCTGTTCTTGCTCCTGTCTCCCGTGCACCGCGGCTATGCTGCCGCGCACCCGAACCAGTGAAGTTTCCCACTCCTCTCCATCTGCGACTCCATTGCCCCGTCCCCCATCTCCGGGTCGTTCCAGTCTGGGTGTGCTCGGCACGGTGTGGTCAACATGGTCAACAACCGAGAGTCATCGGAAGATGACTGTACGTGAGAGGCTGACAGTGGGAACGCACCACGCCCATGGACGCATGCATGCAACGGAACGCGGCGAGGTCAACGTGGTCAAGGAACGACTTCCATCGGAAGTATATCAGACGTGGAGAGTCTCACCGGGTCCACGGCCGCAGCAAGTAAGTGCCTCCTTATTACGCGGAAAATAATGATTCCTCCAATCGACAAATAGGGACCCACCGACGGGCCACCGTATTTTGCGAAAAAACGTTTGCCCCCGACCGCTGGGACCCACCGACGGGCCACCGTGATTTCGCCAACGCCCGCTATCAGCTCAGACCCACCGGAAGTGCCTCCTTATTACGCACAAAACAATGAATACTCCCCCTGCTAGCTGGGACCCACCTTGGTGGGAGGCTGACTTGTGGGCCTACTAAGTTGACGGGGATGAAGGGCTTGTCAACTTAGTCAATATGAACGATTCTAGCTCCAGTGACCGTATGATGTCCATCCAACGGCCGTAGTGCTTCTTCAACCTCTGGTCTTCTTGCTCCAGCCACCCAAACCAGCGCCGGTCGTGCCTCGTGCTCCTGCCTCCCGTGGCCGGTCAGGCTGCCGCTGAGGCCTCATCGCCCCTACTATTCCCACCGCTGGCCAGTTCTCAAGGGCGACGGCAAGCCTCACACCGAGCCGAATCCGGTGAACCCTCGTATTCTCTCCGCTGGCTTCCACTACCGCATCTTCCCGGCCTCAGCTCTCCCTTCCTAGGCCTCGCCGTCGTCCACCGCCGTGGTGCTCTCCGCCGGTGTGGTCAACGTGGTCAAGGAACGACTTCCATCGGAAGAGTATCAGACGTGTAGAGGCTGACAGCTGGGTCCATGGCCACAGCCCAGTTTTTTTGTTATTTGCCAAGTAAGTCGCTTTGTCAGGCCTGTTAGGCTGCAAATCTTTCAAGACGTGGAGAGATTTCATTCGGCTGGCCGAGAAAATGGCCCATCAGTAATGAGAAATGGGCTGTACATTTTTAAAACACATCAAACCGGCAATTAGTTTCAAATATCTTTTTTTCATTTCGAGATTTTAAATTACATTAATTTTTATGCGTGGAGAATTTGTTGGATTTTATATTGATATACATTTATTTTTAAAATCAGTTTGAATGTGAGTCGAAATTTCGGGATTAAAAACAGTTCGGACCGCACCGAAATATGCAAAATTTCGTATAATGTTTTAACCGTGGCCACAGTATGGGCTGTAATGCTAACAAAAAGAATATGGGATCCAAAAAAATCCTTAAGAATTAGCTAATGGGCTGTAAATTATTAGAAATAATGGCAGATGGGATGTATGCTGTTTTCCACATATTTGAGGCTTTCCTAAAAAAAAGGTTGACGCACAAGCAAAGGATCGTTGGATGGCCATCCAACGACCGTCGTCTTCTTCAATCTCCGCTCTTCCTGCTCCGGCCGCTCAAACAAGCGTCGGCGGGACTGCTCGCTTCCTCCTCCTCCCGATCGGGTATCTTTGCCGTGCGAGCCTCATCGCCCACCGTACTCCCATCGACCTAGCCACCCTCTACTCACCCACACCGCTGTTATTCTCCACGGCAGACGAACCAAGAAACCCTCGTTCACCATACTCCTCCGCGTGGGAATCAACTGCTGAGTCTTTCATGCCTCCGTGTCGTTCCCTTCCTAGGCCTCGCTGTCGTCCACCACCATGGTGCTCTCGGCGCGGCATGTTAAACGTGGTCAACGAACGACATCCATCGGAAGTGGGCTATACGTGGAGAGGCCGACAGCTGGGTCCATGGCCGCACGCAAGGAAATGCCTCCTTATTACGCGCAAAATAATGATTCCTCCACCTGACATCAGGGACCCACCAAAAGGGCCTCTGTATTTTGCGAAAAAAACATTACCGCCGCTGACAGCTCGGACCCACCAGCTATATCTTCGCACACAAGGAAGTGCCTCCTTATTACACAAAAAAATGAATACTCCGCCTATTAGCTGGGACCCATTATAGTGGCAGGCTGACTTGTGGGCCTACTAAGTTGACGGGGACGGAGGGCTTTGTCAACTTAGTCAATATGCACGATTCTAGCTCCAAAGGACCTGTCTGATGTCCATCCAACGGCCGTAGTGCTTCTTCAACCTCTGGTCTTCTTGCTCCAGCCGCCCAAACCAGCGCCGGTCGTGCCTCGTGCTCCTGCCTCCCGTGGCCGGCTGCGATGCGGTGGAGGCCTCACCGCCCCCTACTACTCCCACCGCTGGCAAGGCCATCCCTCTACTTATCCACACCCCCCTGTTATTCTGCGGTGACGGCAGCCTCACACCGCAGCCGAACGAGTGAACCCTCATACTCCTCTACGCGTGGGCATCCACTGCCGCCTCTTCCCCGGCTCCGCGTCGTCCCCTTCCTAGGCCTCGCCGTCGTCCACCGCCCTGGTGCTCTCGGTGCAGCATGGTCAACGTGGTCAAGGAACGGCTTCCATCGGACGTGGATCAGACGTGGAGAGGCCGACAATGGGTCCATGGCCGCAGCAAGGAAGTGCCTCCTTATTACGCGCAAAATAATTATTCCTCCACCTGACAGCGGGGACCCACCGGACGGGCAACCATATTTCGCGAAAAAAGCGTTTCCCCCCTTACTGCTGGGACCCACCAGCTACACCTTCGCATGCAAGGAAGTGCGTCCGGGCAAAAAGAAAAACAAAACGATTCGCCCCCTGACTGCTGGGACCCACCAGCTACATCTTCGCACGCAAGGAAGTGCGTCCGGGCAAAAAAACAAAACGATTCGCCCCCACATTGGGACCCACCAATTACAGCTTCGCACGCAAGGAAGTGCCTGACAGTCGGGACCCACCTGGTCGAAGCATACGTAGCGTTGTCATTCTGGTCGTGAACGTGTACGTACATATATACTGGTGGATGTAGAGGCGCGCACATGTCGTAGTAGAGGCGCGCACGTAGCATGTACACGTACGTACAACGGCGAGGGTGCAAGAAAGAAAATACGGCCACGTACGTACATACGGGCAGGGTCTCAAACGCCTACTCGCGCATACATACATGGCTGGGTCGGAACGGAGAAACAGCGTCGTCGTTGTGTTCATGGGGAGGCAACGGAATGCGTCATGTTCATGGGGAGGCAACGCAATGCGTCGTGTTCATCGGGAGGCAACGGAATGCGTGGGAGCCAACCGGCTGGGTCGGAACGGAATGCGTGGTCGTGTTCATCGGGAGGGCTTGGACGGAACAGACGATGGAAACGAGGCCTGGCGTACCGCACAACGGAGGAAACGGCCTTGTGTTCGACCAGACACGTTTGAAACGGGATCCTGTTCATTGGGAGGGGTCTGGCGTACCGCAAAACGGAGGAAACGGACCCCCTATGGTCGAAACGGGGGTCCTGTTGATCGGGAGGGGTGTGGCGTACTGCAAAACAGAGGAAATGGACCTCCTACGGTCGAAACGGGTGTCCTGTTGATCGGGAGGGGTGTGGCGTACCGCAAAACCGACGAAACGGACCTGTGTTGGAGCGCTACGGTCGAACGGGGGTCCTGTTCATCGGGAGGGGTGGCGTGCGCAAAACGGACTCCACGGGATACTGTTCATCTCCACCATCGACCTCCTCCAGCCTCCAGGGCTACCGTCGACCTCCTCCAACCTCCACGGGCTCCTGTTCATCCAGCCTCCACCGCTGCGCTTACTCCATCGACTCACTGTTCAACCACCCCTCCACGGGCACCCCTCCACCGCTTCATCGCTCATACAGCCCTCCACACCACGGGTCCTGTTCAACCACCCTCCACGGCCACCCTCCACCGTCTCACTGTTCATCCAGCCCTCCACACCACGGGGTCCTGTTCATCCAGAGGCAACACCCCCGCCCACTGTTCATCCAACCCCCACCCCCCCCCCCCCGCAAAGCTCAATGTTCATTCAACCGATCGGCTTCAGTTAGCAGCAGCAGCGAAGGAATCGCTCCATTGGGTTCAGTTAACAACCATCGATCGATCGCTCGGGTTCAGTAACGTGTAGCCTGCAGTGCAATCGCTCGAGTTCAGTTAGAGCCCAACGCCTCGCTTGGGTTCAGTTAGAGCGAACGCCTCGCACACACGCGCGTACGTACGAGAGAAACGCGCATCGCTCGGCCCCCGACCTCCACCGTAACCGGCAACTCCCCGAAATTTTCCTCCCCTCGCTTCTACCACGGTTTTTTCCGTCATGGACGGCCCAAAGAATGTCATGCAGCTGCGTCTCCGGCCCGCCCAGGACGAAAAGTGTCATAGAAGTAGGAGCCCACCACATCTATGATGATACCGGGTTTTGTCACAATTATCGTCATAGAAGTGTCATATGTATGACAGAAAAAAAATTCGTTCGGCCCAAAATGTCACGGATGTGTATTTTTTTTAGTGGTGACACCCGTCCTGCGATGTGTCAAGAAAACAGGCGCGGAGCTGGCAAGATAGCCCGGCAGGCCTTGCCGGGCGACCAGTGACGTGACACTAAGCGGTGCATTTAATGCACCCTGTCAGCCCGCAGAGTTAGGTACGATAGCACTATTTGCTATCATATCAGTGGACAATGACCACTTTGCCACTTTGGTGACCCCTTAATCTATAAAAGGAGGCCCATGGCACTCGTAGAAAAGGTTAGAAGGTTGATGTGAAGGAAATATGCCATAGAGGCAATAATAAATTTATTATTTATTTCCTTATATCATGATAAATGTTTTTTATTCATACAAGAATTGTATTAACCGGAAACATGATACATGTGTGAATACATAGACAAACAGAGTGTCACTAGTATGCCTCTACTTGACCAACTCGTTAATCAAAGATGGCTATGTTTCCTGGCCATAGACATGAGTTGTCATTTGATTAATGGGATCACATCATTAGGAGAATGATGTGATTGACTTGACCCATTCCGTTAGCTTAGAACTTTGATCATTTGGTATGTTGCTATTGCTTTCTTCATGACTTATACATGTTCCTATGACTATGAGATTATGCAACCCCCGTTTACAGGAGGAACACTTTGTGTGCTACAAAATGTCACAATGTAACTGGGTGATTATAAAGGTGCTCTACAGGTGTCTCCGAAGGTACTTGTTGGGTTGGCGTATTTTGATATTAGGATTTGTCACTCCGATTGTCGGAGAGGTATCGCTGGGCCCACTCGGTAATGCACATCACTATAAGCCTTGAAAGTATTGTAACTAATGAGTTAGTTGCGAGATGATGTATTACGGAACAAGTAAAGAGACTTGCCGGTAACGAGATTGAACTAGGTATTGAGATACCGACGATCGAATCTCGGGCAAGTAACATACCGATGACAAAGGGGACAACGTATGTTGTTATGCGGTTTGACGGATAAAGATCTTCGTAGAATATGTAGGAGCCAATATGAGCATCCAGGTTCCGCTATTGGTTATTGACCAGAGACGTGTCTCGGTCATGTCTACATTGTTCTCGAACCCGTAGGGTCCGCACACTTAAAGTTTCTGTGACGATTCTATTATGAGTTTTTGTGTTTTCATGTACCGAAGGTTGTTCGGAGTCCCGGATGTGAACACGGACATGACGAGGACTCTCAAAATGGTCGAGACATAAAGATCTATATATTGGACGACTATGTTCGGACAACGTAATGGTTTTGGGGAGTTTCGGACATATACCGGAGTATCGGGGGGTTACCGGAAGCCCCCAGGGAGTTTAATGGGCCAAGATGGGCCTTAGTGGAGAAGAGGAGGGGCGGCTAGGGCTGGCCGCGCGCCCCTTCCCCTCTAGTCCGAATTGGACAAGGAGGGGGGCGCCCCCTTTCCTTCCCCCTCTCTCCTTCCCTTCCTTTCCCCCTCCTACTCCAACTAGGAAAAGAGGGAGTCCTACTCCCGGTGGGAGTAGGACTCCTCCCTGGCGCGCCCTCCCCTGGTCGGCCGCCTCCTCCCCCTGGTCCTTTATATAAGGGGGCAGGGGGGCACCTCTAGACACAACAACTGATCTCTTGATCTCTTAGCCGTGTGCGGTGCCTCCCTCCACCATATTCCACCTCGATCATATCATAGCGGTGCTTGAAGCCCTGCATCGGTAGCATCATCGTCACCGTCACCATGTCGTCGTGCTGACGGAAATCTCCCGTGAAGCTCTGCTGGATCGGAGTTCGCGGGACGTCATCGACTTGAACGTGTGCTGAACTCGGAGGTGCCGTACGTTCGGTACTTGGATCGGTCGGATCGTGAAGACGTACGACTACATCAACCGCGTTGTGCTAACGCTTCCACTTTCGGTCTACGAGGGTACATGGACAACACTCTCCCCTATCGTTGCTATGCATCACCATGATCCTGTGTGTGCGTAGGAATTTTTCTGAAATTACTACGTTCCCCAACAAAGGGTATCGAGCCGTGTTTTATGCGTAGATGTTATATGCACGAGTAGAACACAAGTGAGTTGTGGGCGATACAAGTCATACCGCTTACCAAAGCATGTCATACTTTGGTTCGGCGGTATTGTTGGATGAAGCGGCTCGAACCGACATTACGCCAGACGCTTACGCGAGACCGGTTCTACCGACGTGCTTTTGCACACAGTGGTGGCGGTGTCAGTTTCTCCAACTTTAGTTGAACCGAGTGTGGCTACGCTCGGTCCTTGATAAGGTTAAAACAACACCAACTTGACGAACTATCGTTGTGGTTTTGATGCGTAGGTAAGAACGGTTCTTGCTCAGCCCGTAGCAGCCACGTAAAACTTGCAACAACAAAGTAGAGGACGTCTAACTTTTTTTTGCAAGGCATGTTGTGATGTGATATGGTCAAGACATGATGCTATATTTTATTGTATGAGATGATCATGTTTTGTAACCGAAGTTATCGGCAATCGCGAGAGCCATATGGTTGTCGTTTTATTGTATGCAATGCAATCACCCTGTAATGCTTTACTTTATCACTAAGCGGTAGCGATAGTCGTAGAAGCAATAGTTGGCGAGACGACAACGATGCTACGATGGAGATCAAGGTGTCGCGCCGGTGATGATGGTGATCATGACGATGCTTCGGATATGGAGATCACAAGCACAAGATGATGATGGCAATATAATATCACTTATATTGATTGCATGTGATGTTTATCCTTTATGCATCTTATTCTGCTTTGATTAAAGGAAGCATTATAAGATGATCTCTCACTAAATTTCAAGATAAAAGTGTTCTCCCTGAGTATGCACCGTTGCCAAAATTCGTCGTGCTGAGACACCACGTGATGATCGGGTGTGATAAGCTCTACGTTCATCTACAATGGGTGCAAGCCAGTTTTGCACACGCAGAATACTCGGGTTAAACTTGACGAGCCTAGCATATGCAGATATGGCCTCGAAACACTGAGACTGAAAGGTAGAGCATGAATCATATAGTAGATATGATCAACATAGTGATGTTCACCATTGAAAACTACTCCATCTCACGTGATGATCGGACATGGTTTAGTTGATTTGGATCACGTGATCACTTAGATGGTCAGAGAGATATCTATCTAAGTGGGAGTTCTTAAATAATATGATTAATTGAACTTAAATTTATCACGAACTTAGTACCTGATAGCATTTTGCTTGTCTATGTTGTTTGTAGATAGATGGCCCGTGCCGTTGTTCTGTTAAAATTTAATGCATACCTTGAGAAAGCAAAGTTGAAAGATGATGGTAGAAATTACACGGACTGGGTCCATAACTTGAGGATTATCCTCATTGCTGCATAGAAGAATTACGTCCTGGAAGCACCGCTGGGTGCTTGCCCGCAGATGTAACCGACGACGTTAAGAACGTCTGGCGAGCAAAACTGATGACTACTCCATAGTTCAAGCAGCCATGCTTTACGGCTTAGAACCGGGGCTTCAACGACGTTTGGAACGTCATGGAGCATATGAGATGTTCCAGGAGTTGAAGTTAATATTTCAAGCAAATGCCCGGATTGAGAGATATGCTCCAATAAGTTCTACAGCTGCAAGATGGAGGAGAATAGTTCTGTCAGTGAAGATATACTCAAAATGTCTGGGTATAACAATCACTTGATTCAACTGGGAGTTAATCTTCCGGATGATAGTGTCATTGACAGAATTCTCCAATCACTGCCACCAAGCTACAAGAGCTTCGTGATTAACTATAATATGCAAGGGATGGATAAGACAATTCCCGAGCTCTTCGCAATGCTAAAGGTCATGGAGGTAGAAATCAAGAAGGAGCATCAAGTGTTGATGGTCAATAAGATCACCAGTTTCAAGAAAAAGGGTAAAGGGAAGAAGAAGGGGAACTTCAAGAAGAACATCAAACAAGTTACTGCTCAAGAGAAGAAACCCAAGTCTGGACCTAAGCCTGAGACTGAGTGCTTCTACTACAAGCAGACTGGTCACTCGAAGCGGAACTGCCCCAAGTATTTGGCGGATAAGAAGGATGGCAAGATGAAAAAAGGTATATGTGATATACATGTTATTGATGTGTACCTTACAGAGCTCCCAGTAGCACCTGGGTATTTGATACTGGCTCTGTTGCTAATATTTGCAACTCGAAACAGGGACTACAGATTAAGTGAAGACTGGCTAAGGACGAGGTGACGATGCGCATGGGAAATGGTTCCAAAGTCGATGTGATCGCTGTCGGCACGCTACCTCTACATCTACCTCCGGGATTAGTTTTAGACCTGAGTAATTGTTATTTGGTGCCAGCGTTGAGCATGAACATTATATCTGGATCTTGTTTGATGCGAGACGGTTATTCATTTAAATCTGAGAATAATGGTTGTTCTATTTATATGAGTAATATCTTTTATGGTCATGCACCCTTGAAGAGTGGTCTATTTTTATTGAATCTCGAAAGTAGTGATACACATATTCATAATGTTGAAGCCAAAAGATGCAGAGTTGATAATGATAGTGCAACTTATTTGTGGCACTGCCGTTTGGGTCATATTGGTGTAAAGCACATGAAGAAACTCCACACTGATGGAATTTTGGAATCACTTGATTATGAATCACTTGGTACTTGTGAACCGTGCCTCATGGGCAAGATGACTAAAACGCCGTTCTTCGGAACTATGGAGCGAGCAACTGATTTGTTGAAGATCATACATACTGATGTATGTGGTCCAATGAATGTTGAGGCTCGCGGCGGGTATCGTTATTTTCTCACCTTCACAGTTGATTTAAGCAGATATGGGTATATCTACTTAATGAAACATAAGTCTGAAACATTTGAAAACTTCAAAGAATTTCAGAGTGAAGTTGAAAATCATCGTAACAAGAAAATAAAGTTTCTACGATCTAATCATGGAGGAGAATATTTGAGTTACGAGTTTGGTCTACATTTGAAACAATGCGGAATAGTTTCGCAACTCACGCCACCCGGAACACCACAGCGTAATGGTGTGTCCGAACGTCGTAATCGTACTTTACTAGGTATGCTGCGATCTATGATGTCTCTTACTGATTTACCGCTATCGTTTTGGGGTTATGCTCTAGAGACAGCTGCATTCACGTTAAATAGGGCACCATCAAAATCCGTTGAGACGACACCTTATGAACTATGGTTTGGCAAGAAACCAAAGTTGTCATTTCTTAAAGTTAGGGGCTGCGATGCTTACGTGAAAAAGCTTCAACCTGATAAGCTCGAACCCAAATCGGAGAAATGTGTCTTCATAGGATACCCAAAGGAAACTATTGGGTACACATTCTATCACAGATCCGAAGGCAAAACATTCGTTGCTAAAAAATGGATAATTTCTAGAGAAGGAGTTTCTCTCGAAAGAAGTGAGTGAGAGGAAAGTAGAACTTGATGAGGTAACTGTACCTGCTCCCTTATTGGAAAGTAGTTCATCACAGAAATCGGTTCCTGTGACACCTACACCAATTAGTGAGGAAGCTAATGATGATGATGATCATGAAGCTTCAGATCAAGTTACTACTGAACCTCGTAGGTCAACCAGAGTGAGATCCACACCAGAGTGGTACGGTAATCCTGTTCTGGAGGTCATGTTACTAGACCATGATGAACCTACGAACTATGAATAAGCAATGGTGAGCCCAGATTCCGCAAAATGGCTTGAGGCCATGAAATCTGAGATGGGATCCATGTATGAGAACAAAGTGTGGACTTTGGTTGACTTGCCCGATGATCGGCAAGCAATTGCGAATACATGGATCTTCAAGAAGAAGACAGACGCTGACGGTAATGTTACTGTCTATAAAGCTCGACTTGTTGCGAAAGGTTTTCGACAAGTTCAAGGGATTGACTACAATGAGACCTTCTCACCAGAGCGATGCTTAAGTCCGCTCGAATCATGGTAGCAATCGCCGCATTTTATGATTATGAAATTTGGCAAATGGATGTAATGACTGCATTCGTGAATAGATGTGTGGAAGACGAGTTGTATTTGATGCAACCTGATGGTTTTATCGATCCAAAGGAGCTAACAAAGTGTGCAAGCTCCAATGATCCATTTATGGACTGGTGCAAGCCTCTCGGAGTTGGAATAAACGCTTTGATAGTGCGATCAAAGCATATGGTTTTATCTGCACTTTTGGAGAAGCCAGATTTACAAGAAAGTGAGTGGGAGCTCTGTAGCATTTCTAATCTTATATGTGGATGACATATTGTTGATTGGAAATGATATAGAATTTCTGGATAGCATAAAAGGATACTTGAATAAGAGTTTTTCAATGAAGGACCTCTGTGAAGCTGCTTACATATTGGGCATCAAGATCTATAGAGATAGATCAAGACACTTAATTGGACTTTCACAAAGCATATACCTTGACAAAGTTTTGAAGAAGTTCAAAATGGATCAAGCAAAGAAAGGGTTCTTGCCTGTGTTACAAGGTGTGCAATTGAGTAAGACTCAATGCCCGACCACTACAGAAGATAGAGAGAAAATGAAAGATGTTCCATATGCTTCAGCCATAGGCTCTATCATGTATGTAATACTGTGTACCAGACCTGATGTGTGCCTTGCTATAAGTTTAGCAGGGATGTTCCAAAGTAATCCAGGAGTGGATCACTGGGCAGCGGTCAAGAACATCCTGAAATACCTGAAAATGACTAAGGATATGTTTCTCGTTTATGGAGGGGACAAAGAGCTCATCGTAAATGGTTACATTGATGCAAGCTTTGACACTGATCCCGACGATTCTAAATCGCAAACCGGATACCTGTTTATATTGAACGGTGGAGCTGTCAGTTGGTGCAGTTCTAAACAAAGCGTCGTGGCGGGATCTACGTGTGAAGCGGAGTACATAGCTGCTTCGGAAGAAGCAAATGAAGGAGTTCATATCTGATCTAGGTGTCATACCTAGTGCATCGGGTCCAATGAAAATCTTCTGTCAAAATACTGGTGCAATTGCCTTGGCAAAGGAATCTAGATTTCACAAGAGGACCAAGCACATCAAAAGACGCTTCAATTCCTTCCGGGACCAAGTCCAGGTGGGAGACATAGAGATTTGCAAGATACATGCGGATCTGAATGTTGCAGACCCGTTGACTAAGCCTCTTCCACGAGCAAAACATGATCAACACCAAGGCTCCATGGGTGTTAGAATCATTACTGTGTAATCTAGATCATTGACTCTAGTGCAAGTGGGAGACTGAAGGAAATATGCACTAGAGGCAATAATAAAGTTATTATTTATTTCCTTATATCATGATAAATGTTTATTATTCATGCTAGAATTGTATTAACCGGAAACATGATACATGTGTGAATACATAAACAAACAGAGTGTGACTAGTATGCCTCTACTTGACTAGCTCGTTAATCAAAGATGGTTATGTTTCTTGGCCATAGACATGAGTTGTCATTTGATTAATGTGATCACATCATTAGGAGAATGATGTGATTGACTTGACCCATTCCGTTAACTTAGCACTTGATCGTTTAGTATGTTGTTATTGCTTTCTTCATGACTTATACATGTTCCTATGACTATGAGATTATGCAACTCTTGTTTACCGGAGGAACACTTTGTGTGCTACCAAACGTCACAACATAACTGGGTGATTATAAAGGTGCTCTACAGGTGTCTCCGAAGGTACTTGTTGGGTTGGCGTATTTCGAGATTAGGATTTGTCACTCCGATTGTCGGAGAGGTATCTTTGGGCCCACTTGGTAATGCACATCACTATAAGCCTTGCAAGCATTGTAACTAATGAGTTAGTTAAGTAGATGATGTATTACGGAACGAGTAAAGAGACTTGCTTAACGATATTGAACTAGGTATTGAGATACCGACAATCGAATCTCTGCAAGTAACATACCGATGACAAAGGGAACAACGTATGTTGTTATGCGGGTTGACCGATAAAGATCTTCGTAGAATATGTAGGAGCCAATATGAGCATCTAGGTTCCGCTATTGGTTATTGACCGGAGGCGTGTCTCGGTCATGTCTACATTGTTCTCGAACCCGTAGGGTCCGCACGCTTAAAGTTTCGGTGACGATTGTATTATGAGTTTTTGTGTTTTGATGTACCAAAGGTTGTTCGGAGTCCCGGATGTGAACACGGACATGACGAGGAGTCTCGAAATGGTCCAGACGTAAAGATCAATATATTGGACGACTATGTTCGGACATCGAAATGGTTTCGGGGAGTTTCAGACATATACCGGAGTACCGGGGGGTTACCGGAACCCCCCGGGGAGTTTAATGGGCCAAGATGGGCCTTAGTGGAGAAGAGGAGGGGTGGCTAGGGCTGGCCGCGCACCCCCTCCCCCTCTAGTCCGAATTGGACAAGGAGGGGGCGGCGCCCCCTTTCCTTCCCCCTCTCTCCTTCCCTTCCTTTCCCCCTCCTATTTCAACTAACAAAAGAGAGACTCCTACTCCCAGTGGGAGTAGGACTCCTCCCTGGCGCGCCCTCCCCTGGCCGGCCGCCTCCTCCCCCCTGGTCCTTTATATACGGGGGCAGGGGGCATCTCTAGACACAACAATTGATCTCTTGATCTCTTAGCCGCAAAGTGTGCCCCCTCCACCATATTCCACCTCGATCATATCATAGCGGTGCTTAGGCGAAGCCCTGCGTCGGTAGCATCATCATCACCGTCACGACGCCGCCGTGCTAACGGAACTCTCCCGTAAAGCTCTGCTGGACCGGAGTTCGCGGGACGCCATCGAGCTGAACGTGTGCTGAATTCGGAGGTGCCGTACGTTCGGTACTTGGATCGGTCGGATCGTGAATACGTACGACTACATCAACCGCGTTGTGCTAGCGCTTCCGCTTTCGGTCTACGAGGGTACGTGGACAACACTCTCCCCTATCGTTGCTATGCATCACCATGATCCTGTGTGTGCGTAGGAATTTTTTTGAAATTACTACGTTCCCCAACATGATGAACCCAAGCCACCTCTTGCTCTTTTTCCCTGCACTGCGCCATCATGCATATTTCTGATACACCATCATGCGTATTTCTGCTACTCCATTGGATCAGAATCAGCAAGTATGGATCTTTGCTGGTGTAGATTTTCTCTTGCATAATTGTGTCAAAACCTGAAACTGTTCTAACATGTTCATATTTTTTATCTTCTCTCTTGTTAACTGCGGTTTCACATCATCTGGGGTGAGCAGGTTCCATTTTCCTCTTCTTTGTATGTACCTAAATTGTAGTTCAGCAAGTTATGAGGCATCGCTGCCGAACTAGAGAGGACTGGTTAGATTAGGCCAGCATCTTGTTAATGCTTGAAACATGTGCTACTGTATGTAGTACTTGTTGTGGTTTAGCGTTTTTTCTTCAAAATCTGCATTTAAGTCTTCAGCTCTCATATTCTTTTTGTGGTGTATTTATTAGATACTCAGAGAGGACTGGTTAGATTAGGCCATCGAAGTATCCGTTTGATGTGATGAATTTCAATTATGCATCGGAGTATTTATTTATTTACCGAGCTTTATCTGTCTTTCTCTCAGGTTCTCTCGGTGGTCGGAGTTTTGCAAGATGAATGAAGTTAATCCTATATATTGAGTAGGAGAAAAAAATACAAATGGTTTTTACAAGAGCTAAATATACTCCACTAACCGGTTACAGGGAATCGGTTAGAAATGCCCTAATCAAGCTCAGGTTCAGGTAAATTTTCAGTGTCATTCAGCCTGTGAATTGAGAGCATAGGCTGCAGGATGCCTTGTTTGATTAGTTGCAGGAAGCTGGTGCCTGGAAGAGTCTTGTTCTCGAAGGCACGGCTGTTTCTCTCCTTCCACATATTCCAGCCGGTGTAAATGGCAGCAGAGATAGCCTTCTTGCCAAGAGGACAGACCAGATCATTTCAGATTCTCCATCAGCGGGCAAATAGAGTGCGCGAAGGGGCAGTGCAGGATCAGCTACCTCCCCGTGCTTTGGCAGATGTGGTGTCGTGCTGGTCCGGCAAGAGGCACTAGCCACTTGGCCAGATGCAGACATGGGAGCTCGCTGAAGTGACTGGTGTGGACGCCAAAGGCAGCGCTCGATGTCGGAGAGGCGTGCGGGCAAGGCCACGTGAGGGCGCGACTATAGGCGTGTGTCGGTGCATCCGTGTGGCCGAGGTCAACCATGGCCGACGGCCTCAAGCGTGAGCGGGACGAGCGGGCTGTTGGATCTCGCAGGAGTGGTGGGCGCGCGTGTAGATGCATGCGTGCTTGCGGCGGCAAGGCGTGCGGGCAATAGGACAAGGCGGCCCGGGGCTAGCACAAGTAGGGGCTCGGCTGCCAAGGCCATGGTGGCCATGAAAATCTCGGCTCGTACGGGCAAACATGGCTCGGACGTCCATGTTCCCCGACCCTCCCACCACCACAACCACGGTGCTCGCCGTTGAATCACCGTTGCCTCTACTCGCGGAAGTTTGGTCGCCCACAAGCTGCTCGATGCAATGTCCCATAGCAAGAGTAATGTGTAATTACTGACAGGCGTGGTCCGCGTCTCATTTGCCACCTCAGTTGGTCAAAGTTTTCTTTTGTGTGCTTGGTCTTTGCGACATCAGCCCGATGAGTGGGCCAAATCAGTAATTTTCGCTGTTTTCGCGAGCTTATGCGAGAATCAGTGCGATATGTTAGTCGTTAGGCACAAAGTCCTCATGCCATGGCTCAAATGTGTTATTGACATGTTACCCTAGTCTCAACCATTGTGGTTTTGGGTAAATACCTCTCCAAGGGTGGGCACTCTGCTCTACATGCCGCTGCATCTAGCGGTAGTTGTTGGCGGGGATCGTTCTTCTGGGTCACTCAATGAAAAAAGAAACCCTAATCCTAATCCGTTATATTTAGCATCCCGTTGTATTGGAATCACACAATAAATTGTTAAAAAAAATCTTACATAAACCTTAACCGTCACAATAATAATATAGTAATTGATGGATGGTGGTACATTCCCAAACAAATAACATAGATAGATCTCCATGGAAAAGAAAAACAGAGAAGAAGATGGATAATGGTACATAATGAGGAATGCCTCTCAGCTGTAAACATGCATACCAAGTTACCAACGGAGGACTCCCTCCATTAACAAATAGCATAAGATGATTTATTGCTTTATTTTTAATTTGAATGTATGAATACATAGACATATTTTTAGTATGTTTTGTTCGCTCATTTTGGTTGGTATCGTAGTTTATATTGTATAAACATGTTATATATGTGAACGGAGGGGGTACAAGATGGCATAGAGCAGGCGTTGGAAGTCGTTTAGAACAGCAGCCTCCGCAGACACGAGGATGCGCACGCCGCCGCCGAGGCCGTCCATGAGGCACATGCAACCGCCACGCAGCTCCTCCGCGAGGTGCATCACGAGCGGCCCTCCCCACCCGAAATCCGCGTGAGCCGGCATTCCCAGCCAGCTGACCACCCTAAGCTCGGTCTCCGGTAGGCTGCCACGGCCCGGCTGCTGCTCGCCGTTCATCTCCAAGTAATCAATCGCCGAACGCACCAGCTCGTCGTCCATCCGGCGGACGGCGCCTTCGATCCGGCCGGCAACGGATGCCAGCTCCCCTGATCCGATGTCGCGCACCTTGCCGGCGGTGCCCATGTTGGTGATCCCGTTCCCAAAGTAGCGCCCCGGCAGCGGCGGCCTCAGGGCCGGCCGGACGTTGGCCGGGAAGCTGAGGCGCGTCGTCGCGTCCGGCGGCAGCCGGCGTGCGGCGCATAGGGACCGCCACACGTGGGCGCTCACGGCGCTGAACGTGCTCACGCGGCCGCCGCCGCTGCAGGCACGCTTCAGAGCTGCGACATGGCCCTCGGAGAAGACGAAGATCTCGCTGGCGACGGGGACGGACGGCTCGGATAGGCTTAGCTTGGGCCAGAACACGGTGAGAGCGTCGGGGCGGACGACAGGTGGTGTGCGCGCGCGGAGGAGGGTGTGGTCGTGGCACGGGAGCTCGAGCGCCGACCCCCCGGCTCTATCACCGTCTGTGGAGAAGGCGGACCACGTCTGTAAGAAGTGGACCGCGCTTACAGCTAGTACTGGACGTACGAGCGAGCTTTTCGGCTCGGCCCGAAGCTCGCTCCAGCTCGGCCCGTTACATAGGATTATCGAGCGGGCCGAGGTCTGAAAACAGGCCCGTTTCACGACCGAGCCGAGCCGAGCCGAGTTTCGGCCAGTCCAGCTCGGTGGCTCGCTTGTGGCCCAGCCCAATTCCACCGTTCTCCCATCGCAATGGCTAGCGCATTAGTGCACGAGCAACCACAGTCAGTCTCTTGTCTCTCCCTCTCTGCTCTGCGCCGCCTTGCCCCTTTCTCGCCACGCCGCAAATCTGGATCGACGGCGACGAGCGATGCCGCGTTTCCTCGCCACTGTCGACGTCTCCCTGACCCCACCGACGCTGGCGCAATCGCCGTTGCCTCCGGCTCCGGAAACTACTATGAGAGGGAGGCTACATCTTCCCAGGTATGTATGTGCAAAATATATATTTGTGCAAGCTCGTGTATGTGCTGTTTTGCTTTTTGAAAGTCAAACTTATGTGTGCCCAAGCTCATATGTGCTGTTTTTGGTACCCAAATATCAAATATATGTTTGTGCAAGCTCATGTGTGTGCTTTTTTTGGTATTCAAATGTCAAATATATGTTTGTGCAAACTCATGTGTGTGCTGTTTTTGCTATTCAAAAGTTGCTCTGCACCACGCCGCCAAATGTCAAATATATGTTTGTGCATGTATGCTTTTTTTGATATCCAAATGTCAAATATATGCTTTTGCAGGTTGCTCTCGCTGGAACTGTCTCGGTGAAAGTAAACCCTGAGCTACCTAGTCCGGGACTACATTCATTATCCTTTATTAAATATACTACTACCTCTATTCTACTTGCGTCTTGTGTGGAACGGACGCTTGAAATTTTCTTCAGTAAAAGTTGTGTCTCAAAGCGACATCATTCCTTGAAAATCTAAAATAAGAAATGGATAAAACTCGGAGGATAGGTAGAATCGTGTTGTTGATCTGAAGATAGCAGTTTCTTTGTTGCAAATGTCTGTTAAAGTTGGAGGATAGGAAAGGGTGATGATATTCAAGGTTTGATTTCGAGAAGGCGTATGGTAACTTAAGGCCTTTTCGCCATCAAACTCTTGGCATGAAAGGGTGTGTGTGTTTTTTTGCGCATGAAAGGGTTTGACTGAATTGCTAAGTTTACCCAAGGAGGGGGCGTCGCACCTGTGGCTGCGTCTTTTTTTTTTTGCGAGGAAAATAAGGTATTTTATTTTAAGATCACAGAATTACAATCCTTAGCAACGAGTTCGGAAATAAAAGGGGGGGATTGGTTAAGCCAGCTGCTGGTCGCTGAATGGCTGCAGCTGCCTGTTGTTGCCACCAATGCCCGAGTGGCTCAATCCTGCTCACCTGCGTACTGTATTTGTTTTCTCCTACTCAATATGTAGGCAGCACAGCTGCTAATTCCTCAACAACAATAAAAGGGTGATGCCCACTATAGCTCTCAAGAAACAAGGAAATCAATATAATCTTTTAACATGTATACAACCTTTTGATGTTTTATCAACTGCCTAGTTCAAAGTAATTTGTCCCCCGCACGCCCAGAGCTACCTTCCACTTTACTGCTGTCCCCACATAACATATGCGTTATCGAAACACATGGACAGGAAAATATATATCACAACATTACAGAGGAAAACAGTCGCGATTGTGTGCAAGATTCAACTTATTCTACATGCTTCCATGAGGATCCGAGATGTGCCAACCACGAAGATATTACTTCAAAGAGCTCTCTATGTCGATTACAAACCGGTACCTCACATCCCGGTTGACAAGCCTCTCAAGAGCCTCGTTGATGTACTCTATCTTTATCAATTCAATATCTGGGTAGATTTTGTTTGCTGCGCACAAGTTTATCATCTCCTGGGTGTCCTTCGTGCCTCCGGTTACACTGCCAGATAAAGTCCGTGCACCTGCAGTAAGTTCTGATTAGGTTTTTTTTTCCGATAAAAAGGCCGAAAGCCAGTCTCATTACACCAAACAAGGTTCGGATGCTCATAGATCCTCAACTCATCACCAAGTTTTGAACCAGGAAACCAACTACTAGTGGTCTGTTCTACGGTGCTAATACAGTCTCATACAACCAAGAAAGATAAAAATAAACAGACTTTTCACTCAGCAAGTACTTTAACTGGATTGGCAATAGTAAGGTCTTTTACCCAGATTAAGTGTCGCAGGATGCACTCTGATTTCTCCAGGAAAGCCAACTAGTGCCATTATGCCACCAACTTTCAGAAGCGCGAGATAAGGGTCAAATGGGTGGTCACCAGAGGCAGTATCAACAATGAAGTCCAGAGAATTTTTCAGGGACTGCAAAAGTAAATCATTTCGTTATTCTCACTTAGTATAACAGAGTAAGACGAATAACAACAACCAGATTTCAGCTATATGAGTTCCTTTTGTGCATAGACATTCTGCGATCCATGCTGTCAGAACAATGCGGCAAATAACTTAAGAGCAAGTCCATGCACATGCCATAAGTTACCCATCATACATGTATTATTATTACCAAAAAAGAAAAATTAATATCTTGTGTGCCAAAAATATTCTCCAGTAAACACAAAAAGATGAGGTCTTTCGAACAGAAAATGAGAAGACTCTTTGAAAAAAAAAGCAGAATTGTGGTAGCCATGTGCGGCGTCAATCCTAATGAGAATATGTTTGACCATTTCGTATGTCACAAGTGTCTTCTGAATGAACATATCACTTTTTCTTCGAACAGAAGCTGGGACAAATAGTGGTTAAGCATGCTAACCGAGGACAAAATTACTTGCCTGCTTCAGTTTAACCGTAATCCTCTGAAATATGCAGGAGTACTAGGTTGTAGATTGTAGGGTTTACTGCGTGTCATTCCTTTGTGCATTTCATGATTGTTCAATTGGAATCTAACATAAGGTAAGGAGATCTGTACTTATGTGGTTGTCTGTTATAAGTTGTTCCATACTCATCTTCAAAGGAGATTAAAGATGTTCAGTACCTCCATCTGTTTTTTATCTGATGATACCACAAAATTATCTGCACCAAGAAGGCTGATTGCTTCATCTCTTTTTGATTCGCTTGTACTAAGAACAGTCACCTTAAGTCCAAAGGCTTTCCCAAATTTCACTGCCATGTGACCCAACCCACCAAGACCAACGACACCAAGTGACTTTCCCGGTTGTTTCATGTTATGTCGCATCATCGGAGTGTACACAGTGATTCCAGCACAAACTAGCGGTGCTGCCTTCTCCAGTGGGTAACCATCAGGTATTTTATAGCAGTACCTGTAATGAATTAACAAGAAATGCAAGATTCTTATACGAGAAAAGTGGGTTTTGACTTGGAGGCAGAAAATAATTGCCATGACTATTGTCCAAAGATAACCTAAAATAAATTCAGAACATCTTAGATAACCTCCATCAAATTCAGAACATCTAGAAGAGAATGCATCCATACCTTTCATGAACTACAATGTGACTGGAATATCCTCCCTTTGTGACAGTACCGTCAGTATCAACACCATTAAAAGTGAAAACAAACTTTGAGCAGTGGTTCTCGAGGAAGCTATTGCAGTTGTCACAGTCGCGGCATGAGTTGACATATGTCCCAACAGCCACATGGTCGCCCAGTTTGAAGCCCTTGACATCTGAACCAACCTCAGTCACAACTCCAGCAATTTCATGCCTGTAACATATTGAATCGTGGGCACCTGGCTTAGCACATAAACCATTATTTGTACAAAATACTAGCAACTAAATGGGGTCAATGAACAGATTGTTACAAAAAAATTCAAGTAAATACAATGATCTGAAAAGCTTACCCAGGGACTAAAGGGTACACCGAGTCATTGTGCCTATTTTTTGTCCAGATAACATCAGCGTAACAGACACCACAATGCGTGATCCTCAAAGAAACATCGTCATGTCGTACAGTCCTGGTAATCAATATGAAAAGCTTACCCAGGGACTAAAGGGTAGCAAGTATGCATAAGAACTAGTAGTTATAAGAAGAAATTAACAAGCTAACAAAGCAGCTATTCACTCGGCACCTGCAAGATCTCTATTCATAATTTACAGCGATGAATAACTGGGCTACTAGAAGTGTATATTCATTTAGAGAACAAAAACAACCTAGAGAAATAAGAATTGCATAATAGGAGTAGTACACAGCACCAATAGCTGCATTATTAAAGCTTTCTTCTATGGGAGCTTCTGCGAACTGCATACTCCTATTTATCACTTTCAGAAGGATCACTCGTTTGCTAAAGCTAAGAGAGTGTTAGCACGTGGTTTATTATTTATTACCTACGGTTGAAACTGTGTGGGGAGAGTACTCCAGAAGGATCTTTTGCCGCCCAAGCACTGCAGCTGCCACTCTCGGTCTGGGATGCAGCAGCCATGCCAGCCAGCTAAACTGCAAAAACAACACTAACTTGTAGAATCCACTTATTCCCTTTTTATGCCAAATACTCCAGTTAACAAGGATGCAAATAAATAAGCACCGTGAGTAAATTATTAGATTCAGAAGGCAGGACGGGTTTGATTGAGCCATTGAGGCTTGGTCGTGTGAACAAGATCTGAAGGTAGCATGCTCGCCTACGATACGATCACGAACCCAACGGAAGAAACAGGAAGCTCCGATACGAAGTGATGGAGCAGTGAATTGGCGTGGACAGGAAATGGAAGGCTGTGTTGATTGGATCGATCTCTCGGTGACCCCCTGCGTCCGGAGGTGGTAGCAGACAGTAGCGACCAACCAAACCAAGAGGTCAGTCAGAGGTGGTTACCTACCTCGGAAGGGAGTCGGGGGAAGCGGGCAGTAGGGGGGACGGCGGAACCAGGAGCCAGCCGACGCGCGCGTCTCTATCTTCTCCGGTGCCGGTCAGTAGAACGGAGTGCGGCGGGGGAAGAGGTGTGAATGAATAGATAGATCTCCTGTGCTGTGCAGACGGAGGTAGGGGAGATGTGCGGCGGTGGGGAGCGGAGACGTGGCCGCTTTGACTTGCAGCGCCACCGTGCTCGCATCGCACGTGTAGCACTGGGTAGTACAGTAGTTTTCTTCTTCGAAAACACAAAAAAAAAAAAAATCTGATGACAGTTTTTTTTAACATAGTATCGATGCAGCGCTCGTATAGACGCACATACACTCACTATTATAAACACACGCACACACCCTTCCTTTATGAGCACATCTGAAAAACCGAGCCGACACATTATTTTAAGATTGACGAAGTCGCCACAGACACCTTCATAGTCGACGGAAATGTTTCGTTCCACTGAACGCACATCGCAGGAATCCTGAAATAAATCCTGAAATAATGTGAGTACCAGGATTTGAACCCTGGTGGACTGGGGATACCAGTCTCCTACTAACCATAACCATCCAACCACAGATTGGTTTGCGATGACAGGTACTTAGCCATGACAAATCTGACCTTTTTTATGACAATTTAAATTGGCGCGATGATGATAAATTAGTTAGCAATCACCATAACATTTTATAGGCGGTCTAGTAATCCCTCTCTTCATTTTTATAAGACGTTTTAAATAGTTCAAACAGTTTCCAAAACAGTATAAAGTTAGCTGTCTAAAGCGTCTAATAAAAAGGAACGGAGAAAGTAGTTTTTTCTATGGGAGGCAATGTAGTAAGTAGTATTTTTAGGCAATGTAGTAGTAGATAGTACTCCCTTCGTTCTGATTTACTCGTCATGGTTTTAATTCAAATTTGAACTAAAACCACAACGAGTAAATCAGAACGGAGGGAGTAGTAGATAGCATGTGTGCTCATGATACCAGGTCAAGTGGGCCGTGGGCGGGCTCACGGGCTCACGAGAACACATGCTGACCAGGACCGGCACGCCGCAAGGCCTAGTCTGCCATGGCACGGTCCATTTTCTTTATATGTATATAAGCCTATCAAACCGCGGCGACTATCTCGCTTATAGCAAGATGAAAGAGTAACGGGCCGACCCATTAGTGCACCTTTTAAAAGAAATATAGAAGGAAAAGGAGAGAGACCATTATTCGATCCTAGGCCTCCTTGATGATGGGTAGCACTGCTAGCCAATGACTAAGCATCGAGTTCGTGGTGAATACTAGGGCGGGAGCTACTTGCGGGGAAAATAGCTGGTTTTCCAATGGTTTTCCCGGGTTCTTTTGTTATTAGTTTTCTTTGTCTTTTCACCGGTTTTCCTTTGTTTCATTCTCTTCTTTACTTGTTTTTTTGGTTTTCTTTATTTCTTTTCTGGTTATGATTTTTTCTTTTCTTTCCTTTTTATTCATTTTACTTTTGTTTTGTTTCTCTCTTTCTTGTTTATCATTGATTTTTCTTGTTTTCTCTCTAGTTCCACTAGTTTTCTGTACACATTGTTCGTATATATCTAATATATTTTAATACATGTTAACATTTTTTTAAATTCTTAATTACCATTTGTCAAATTCCAGATTAACATTTTTGAACGCATGGTCAACATTTTTATACACATTAAAAAAATCAAATGCTTGATTAACATTTTTCAAATACAACTTTAACATTTCTTGAATGCATGGTCAACATTTTTATACACATTTAAAAAAATTCAGATACAAGTTTAATGTTTCTGAATACATGGTTAACATTTTTTTCTTTACACATGCAAATTTTTACAAATACAAGCTTAACATTTTTTTATACATGGTCAACATTTTTTATATACACTCTTAACATTTTTCAAATGCTTAATTACCGCCATTTTTGAAATACTTTTTAAATATGTCTTCAAATGTTTGGATTAACTGTTTTTAAATACATGATCAACTTTTTTTACACACAATGTATATATTTCATCTACATGAGAAACATTCTCTCTATACATATTTAACATTTTGTAAATGCTTGCTCAACATTTTTATCAATGTTTATGTAAAGTGAATTTTGTAATATATTTATTATAATATTTGGGATTATAATAAAAGAAAAATAAAGTAAAAACGAAAAATCAGGCTGTGGCCTCCCGCACGCATGGGTCGGCCCATGTCGCTTTCCCCTGAAGCGACGCTTCCCTGCGTCTCGCTAAAAGCGAGACATAGGGTGCACCCAAAAGACAACCCATTAGGCCGAAGAGCATGCGACCCACGCAGGCCAACCCGTTTACTAAAGGGTCGTGCCTGGGCCTGAGGGCTCAGCAAGCGGGCGGGCACGACATGAACGTGTCGTGGTGGGTCGTGTTGTGGGCATTTTCTAAACGGCGCCTGTAGCGCCCGTTTTAGGTTTACTGGTACATGGCGCACACCCCTTTCACCCCGCTGGGCCGGCCCATCTCCTTTTCCCTAAGCGCTAAAAAAAGATGTCCCGGCAGAGGATCGAACCAGCGACATCCCTGTCGAGCAAAGCATCGCTAACCATCAGGCCAACTTGCTTATATGTGAACTACAATCTTTTTCCTCTATTTCCATTCTACTCATTCCTCTTTTCCTTTTTTTTCTTTTTTCCTTTTTGTTTTTTGTTTTTCCTTTTTTTTGTTCTTCCTAATTTGATGTGTTTTGCTTGAAATTCGTGATTTTTTCTTAAAAATCAATGAACTTTTTTCAAATTCAATGAACTCTTTTCCAAATTCTATGAACTTTTCTCAAATCCGATGAACGTTTTTCCAAATCCGATGAACTTTTTTCAAGTTCTATGAACTCTTTTTCCAATTTCGATGAACTTTTTTCAAATTTGATGAACTTTTTGCAAATCCGATTACCTTTTTTCAAATCCGATAAACTTTTTTCAAATTCGATGAACTCTTTTCCAAATTCGATGAACTCTTTTCAAATATGATAAACTTTTTTCAAATCCGATGAACTTTTTTCAAAATTCGATGAACTTTTTTCAAATTTGATGAAATTTTCTTGAATTTTTTTTCAATTTCAATGAACATTTTTCAAATCCGATGACCTTTTTCCAAATCCGATAAACTTTTTTCAAATTCGATGAACTCTTTTCCAAATTCGGTGAACTTTTTCAAATTTGATGAACTTTTTTCAAATCCGATGAACTTTTTTCAAATTCAATGAACTTTTTCAAAACCGATGAACTTTTTTTAAATCCGATGAACTTTTTTCCAAATTCGATGAACTTTTTTCAAATTTGATGAACTTTTCTTGAACATTGTTAACTTTTTTCAGTTTCGATGAACATTTTTCGAATTTGATGAACATTAAATGAAAATGCACTAATTTTTTTTTGATTTTAATGAGCTTCGAGGGAGAGTTCCGTCAGCATGACGGCGTGGTGACGGCGATGATGATCGAGGTGGAATATGGTGGAGGGGGGCACCGCACACGGCTAAGAGATCAAGAGATCAATTGTTGTGTCTATGGGGTGCCCCCTCCTCCGTATATAAAGGGGGGAGGAGGAGAGGGCCGGCCAAGGGGGTGGCGCGCCCTAGGAGGGGGAAACCTACTCCAGTAGGTTTGCCTCCCTTCCTAGTCCAAGAAGGAGGGAGGAAGGAGTGGGAGGGGAAAGGCAAGGGGGCGCCGCCCCCCTTCCTTGTCCTATTCGGACTCAAGGGGAGGAGGCGTGCCTCTTGCCCTGGCCGGCCCCTCTCTCTCTCCACTAGGGCCCAACAAGGCCCATTAGTTCCGGGGGGGGGGGGGGTTCCGCTAACCCCCGGTACTCCGATAAATGTGCGAAACCTTCCGGAACCTTTCCGGTGTCCAAACATAGTCGTCCAATATATCGATCTTTACATCTCGACCATTTCGAGACTCCTCGTCATGTCCGTGATCACATCCGGGACTCCGAACAACCTTCGGTACATCAAAACACATAAACTCATAATATAACTGTCATCAAACTTTAAGCGTGCGGACTCTACGGGTTCGAGAACTATGTAAACATAACCGAGACACGTCTCCGGTCAATAACCAATAGCGGAACCTGGATGCTCATATTGGGTCCCACATATTCTACGAAGATCTTTATCGGTCAAACCGCATAACAACATATGTTGTTTCCTTTGTCATCGGTATGTTACTTGCCCGAGATTTGATCGTCGGTATCTCAATACCTAGTTCAATCTCGTTACCGGCAATTCTCTTTACTTGTTCCGTAACACATCATCCCGTAACTAACTCATTAGTTACAATGCTTGCAAGGCTTATAGTGATGTCCATTACCGAGTGGACCCAGAGATACCTCTCCGACAATCGGAGTTACAAATCCTAATCTCGAAATACGCCAACCCAACAAGTACCTTCGGAGACACCTGTAGAGCACCTTTATAATCACCCAGTTATGTTGTGACGTTTGGTAGCACACAAAGTGTTCCTTCGGTAAACGGGAGTTGCATAATCTCATAGTCATAGGAACATGTATAAGTCATGAAGAAAGCAATAGCAACATACTAAACGATCAAGTGCTAAGCTAATGGAATGGGTCAAGTCAATCACATCATTCTCCTAATGATGTGATCCCGTTAATCAAATGGCAACTCATGTCTATGGCTAGGAAACATAACCATATTTGATCAACGAGCTAGTCAAGTAGAGGCATACTAGTGACACTCTGTTTTCTATGTATTCACACATGTATTACGTTTCCGGTTAATACAATTCTAGCATGAATAATAAAAATTTATCATGAGAATAAGGAAATAAATAATAACTTTATTATTGCCTCTAGGGCATATTTCCTTCAGTCTCCCACTTGCACTAGAGTCAATAATCTAGTTCACATCGCCATGTGATTTAACACCAATAGTTCACATCACCATGTGATTAACACCCATAGTTCACATCGTCATGTGACCAACACCCAAAGGGTTTACTAGAGTCAATAATCTAGTTCACATTGCTATGTGATTAACACCCAAAGAGTATTAAGGTGTGATCATGTTTTGCTTATGAGAGAAGTTTAGTCAAGGGTCTGCCACATTCAGATCCATATGTATTTTGCAAATTTCTATATCAACAATGCTCTGCACGCAGCTACTCTAGCTAATTGCTCCCACTTTCAATATGTATCCAGATTGAGACTTAGAGTCATCTGGATCCGTGTCAAAACTTGCATCGACGTAACCCTTTACGACGAACCTTTTTGTCACCTCCACAATCGAGAAACATATCCTTATTCCACTAAGGATAATTTTGACCGCTCTCCAGTGATCTACTCCTAGATCACTATTGTACTCCTTGCCAAAATCGATTGTAGGGTATACAATAGATCTGGTACACAACATGGCATACTTTATAGAACCTATGGTTGAGGCATAGGGAATGACTTTCATTCTCTTTCTATCTTCTGCCGTGGTCGGGCTTTGAGTCTTACTCAATTTCACACCTTGTAACACAGCCAAGAACTCTTCCTTTGATTGTTCCATTTTGAACTACTTCAAAATCTTGTCAAGGTATGTACTCATTGAAAAAACTTATCAAGCGTCTTTATCTATCTCTATAGATCTTGATGCTCAATATGTAAGCAGCTTCACCGAGGTCTTTCTTTGAAAAACTCCTTTCAAACACTCCTTTATGCTTTGCAGAATAATTCTACATTATTTCCGATCAAAAATATGTCATTCACATATACTTATCGTAAATGTTGTAGTGCTCCCACTCACTTTCTTGTAAATATAGGCTTCACCGCAAGTCTCAGATAAAACTATATGCTTTGATCAACTCATCAAAGTGTATATTCCAACTCCGAGATGCTTGCACCAGTCCATGGATGGATCATTTGAGCTTGCACATTTTGTTAGCACCTTTAGGATTGAAAAACCTTCTCGTTGCATCATATACAACTCTTCTTTAATAAATCCATTAAGGATTGCAGTTTTGTTATCCATTTGCCAGATTTCTTAAAATGCGGCAATTGCTAACATGATTCAGACAGACTTTAAGTATCGATATGAGTGAGAAAATCTCATCGTAGTCAACACCTTGAACTTTGTCAAAAACCTTTTTCGACAAGTCTAGCTTTGCAGATAGTAACACTACTATCAGCGTCCGTCTTCCTCTTGAAGATCCATTTATTTTCTATGGCTTGCCAATCATCGGGCAAGTCAATGAAAGTCCACACTTTGTTCTCATACATGGATCCCATCTCAGATTTCATGGCCTCAAGCCATTTCGCGGAATCTGGGCTCATCATCGCTTCCTCATAGTTCGTAGGTTCGTCATGGTCAAGTAATATGACCTCCAGAACAGGATTACCATACCACTGTGCGGATCTCACTCTGGTTGACCTACGAGGTTCGGTAGTAACTTGATCCGAAGTTACATGATCATCATCATTAGCTTCCTCACTAATTGGTGTAGGAGTCACAGGAACAGATTTCTGTGATGAACTACTTTCCAATAAGGGAGCAGGTACAGTTACCTCATCAAGTAACACTTTCCTCCCACTCACTTCTTTCGAGAGAAACTCCTTCGCTAGAAAGGATCCATTCTTAGCAACGAATGTCTTGCCTTCGGATCTGTGATAGAAGGTGTACCCAACTGTCTCCTTTGGGTATCCTATGAAGACACACTTCTCTGACTTGGGTTTGAGCTTATCAAGATGAAACTTTTTCACATAAGCATCACAACTCCAAACTTTAAGAAACGACAGCTTAGGTTTCTTGCTAAACCACAGTTCATACGGGGTCGTCTCAACGGATTTCGATGGTGCCCTTTTTAATGTGAATGCAGTTGTCTCTAATGCATAACCCCAAAACGATAGTGGTAAATCGGTAAGAGACATCATAGATTGCACTATATCCAATAAAGTACGGTTATGAAGTTCGGACACACCATTACGGTGTGGTGTTGCAGGTGGCATGAGTTTGTGAAACTATTCCACATTGTTTTAATTGAATACCAAACTCGTAACTCAAATATTCGCCTCTGCGATCAGATCGTAGAAACTTTATTTTCTTGTTACGATGATTTTCTATTTCACTCTGAAATTCTTTGAACTTTTCAAATGTTTCAGACTTATGTTTCTTCAAGTAGATATACCCATATCTGCTCAAATCATCTGTGAAGGTCAGAAAATAACGATACGCGCCGTTAGCCTCAACACTCATTGGACCGCATACATCGGTATGTATTATTTCCAATAAGTCAGTGGCTCGCTCCATAGTGCCGGAGAACAGAGTCTTAGTCATCTTGCCCATGAGGCATGGTTCACAAGCATCAACTGATTCATAATCAAGTGATTCCAAAAGCCCATCAGCATGGATTTTCTTCATGTGCTTTACACCAATATGACCTAAACGGCAGTGCCACAAATAAGTTGCACTATCATTATTAACTTTTGCATCTTTTGGCTTCAATATTATGAATATGTGTATCACTATGATCGAGATCCAACAAACCATTTTCATTGGGTGAATGACCATAGAAGGTTTTATTCATGTAACATAACAACAATTATTCTCTAACTTAAATGAATATCCGTATTTCAATAAACATGATCAAATCATATTCATGCTCAACGCAAACACCAAATAACACTTATTTAGGTTCAACACTAATCCCGAAAGTATAGGGATTGTGCGATGATGATCATATCAATCTTGGAACTACTTCCAACACACATCATCACTTCACCCTTAACTAGTTTCTGTTCATTCTGCAACTGCCGTTTCGAGTTACTACTTTTAGCAACTGAACTAGTATCAAATACCGCGGGGTTGCTATAAACACTAGTAAAGTACACATCAATAACATGTATATCAAATATACCTTTGTTCACTTTGCCATCCTTCTTATCCACCAAATACTTGGGGCAGTTCCGCTTCCAGTGACTAGTCCCTTTGCAGTAGAAGCACTTAGTCTCAGGCTTAGGTCCAGATTTGGGCTTCTTCACTCGAGCAGCAACTTGCTTTCCGTTCTTCTTGAAGTTCCCCTTCTTCCGTCTGCCCTTTTCTTGAAACTAGTGGTCTTGTCAACCATCAACACTTGATGCTTTTCTTGATTTCTACCTTCGTCGATTTCAGTATCATGAAAAGCTTGGGAATCGTTTCCGTTATCCCTTGCATATTATAGTTCATCACGAAGTTCTAGTAACTTGGTGATGGTGACTAGAGAATTCTGTCAATCACTATTTTATCTGGAAGATTAACTCCCACTTGATTCAAGCGATTGTAGTACCTGCACAATCTGAGCACATGCTCACTGCTTGAGCTATTCTCCTCCATCTTTTAGCTATAGAACTTGTTGGAGACTTCATATCTCTCAACTCGGGTATTTGCTTGAAATATTAACTTCAACTCCTGGAACATCTCATATGGTCCACGACGTTCAAAACGTCTTTGAAATCCCGAACCTAAGTCGTTAAGCATGGTGCATTAAACTATCAAGTAGTCATCATATTGAGCTAGCCAAACGTTCATAACGTCTGCATCTGGTCCTGCAATAGGTCTGTCACCTAGCGGTGCATCAAGGACATAATTCTTCTGTGCAGCAATGAGGATAATCCTCAGATCACGGATCCAATCCGCATCATTGCTACTAACATCTTTCAACTTAGTTTTCTCTAGGAACATATATAAAAAAAGGGGGAGCTAAACGCGAGCTATTGATCTACAACATAGATATGCTAATACTACCAGGACTAAGTTCATGATAAATTAAAGTTTAATTAATAAAATTACTTAAGAACTCCCACTTAGATAGACATCCCTCTAATCATCTAAGTGATCACGTGATCCAAATCAACTAAACCATAACCGATCATCACGTGAAATGGAGTAGTTTTCAATGGTGAACATCACTATGTTGATCATATCTACTATATGATTCACGCTCGACCTTTCGGTCTCAGTGTTCCGAGGCCATATCTACTTATGCTAGGCTCGTCAAGTTTAACCTGAGTATTCCGCGTGTGCAAAACTGGCTTGCACCCGTTGTAGATGGACGTAGAGCTTATCACACCCGATCATCACATGGTGTCTGGGCACAACGAACTTTGGCAACGGTGCATACTCAGGAGAACACTTTTATCTTGAAATTTAGTAAGAGATCATCTTATAATGCTACCGTCAATCAAAGCAAAATAAGATGCATAAAAGATAAACATCACATGCAATCAATATAAGTGATATGATATGGCCATCATCATCTTGTGCTTGTGATCTCCATCTCCAAAGCACCGTCATGATCACCATCGTCACCGGCGCGACACCTTGATCTCCATCATAGCATCATTGTCGTCTCTCCAACTATTGCTTCTATGACTATCGCTACCGCTTAGTGATAAAGTAAAGGAATTACAGTATGCATCGCATTGCATACAATAAAGCGACAACCATATGGCTCCTGCCAGTTGCCGATAACTCGGTTACAAAACATGATCATCTCATACAATAAAATATAGCATCATGCCTTGACCATATCATATCACAACATGCCCTGCAAAAACAAGTTAGATGTCCTCTACTTTTTTGTTGCAAGTTTTACGTGGCTGCTACGGGCTGAGCAAGAACCGTTCTTACCTACGTATCAAAACCACAACGATAGTTCATCAAGTTAGTGATGTTTTAACCTTCTCAAGGACCGGGCGTAGCCACACTCGGTTCAACTAAAGTTGGAGAAACTGACACCCGCCATCCACCTGTGTGTAAAGCACGTCGGTAGAACCAGTCTTGCGTAAGCGTACGCGTAATGTCGGTCCGGGCCGCTTCATCCAACAATACCGCCGAACCAAAGTGTGACATGCTGGTAAGCAGTATGACTTGTATCGCCCACAACTCACTTGTGTTCTACTCGTGCATATAACATCAACGCATAAAACCTGGCTCGGATGCCACTATTGGGGAACGTAGTGATTTCAAAATGTTCCTACGCACACGCAAGATCGTGGTGATGCATAGCAACGAGAGGGGAGAGTGTGTCCATGTACCCTCGTAGACCGAAAGCGGAAGCGTTAGCACAACGCGGTTGATGTAGTCGTACGTCTTCACGATCCGACCGATCCAAGTACCGAACGCACGGCACCTCCGAGTTCAGCACACGTTCAGCTCGATGACGTCCCACGAACTCCGATCCAGCAGAGCTTCAAGGGAGAGTTCCGTCAGCACGACGGCGTGGTGACGGTGATGATGATGCTACCAACGCAGGGCTTCACCTAAGCACCGCTACGATATGATCGAGGTGGAATATGGTGGAGGGGGCACCGCACACGGCTAAGAGATCAAGAGATCAGTTGTGGTGTCTACGGGGTGCCCCCTCCTCCGTATATAAAGGGGGGAGGAGGAGAGGGCCGGCCAAGGGGGTGGCGCGCCCTAGGAGGGGGAAACCTACTCCAAGTAGGTTTGCACATCCCTTTCCTAGTGCAAGAAGGAGGGGGAAGGAAGGAGTGGGAGAGGGGAACGGCAAGGGGGCGCCCCCCACTTGCCCTGGCCGGCCCCTCTCTCTCTCCACTAGGGCCCAACAAGTCCCATTAGTTCCTGAGGGGGGTGGGGGTTCCGATAACCCCCGGTACTCTGATAAATGTCTGAAAACTTCCGGAACCTTTCCAGTGTCCAAACATAGTCGTCCAATATATCGATCTTTACGTCTCAACCATTTCGAGACTCCTTGTCGGGGGTTGGGTGCGACATATGCCAATGGATGGCTTATCATGGAGGGGGCGAGTAGAACGTCGCCGATGCCTGGAAACGGGATGAGGCGAAGACATGCACGCCGGCGAATCTTACCCAGCTTCAGGGCTCTCCGAGGAGATAACACCCCTACTGCTGCTCTGCGGGGTCTCTGCATGATCACTATGGCAAAGTGAGTACAAGATGCTCCTTGAGCTGTTCGGGGTGAGGAAGGAGAAGGGCACGACTAGCTCTTCTCTCCCTCTATGAGTGTGTCTAAAACTACTAGATTCCAACCCTTTGCATGGGTGCCCCGGGGGGTTTATATAGGCCTACCCCCCGGGGGTACAATGGTAATCCGGCTGGGTGCGGGTCCAAGCCGTCAGTCTCTAAGTCGCCGTCTTCTCCGCCGACCTCTGGGGCCCGCCGACTAGTGGGCCGTCTGGCCGACGGCTCCAAAGATGGGGCCGACAGCCCTTGTCCGCCGTGGCGGTCTTGCCGCTGCAGACATCAGTGCTTCTAATGACGCGAGCTTGGTTACGGGGTCATGGCAACAGTGCCGCCGCCGGGCGGGCGATCACTGTTGCCATTCCCCGTCTTGTCTGGTTAATGGCGTGTGGAGCCCGTGGGAGGGGCCGGCCGACTCCCGGAGGCCGACTCCATCGGGCCCGTCTTTGGGGTGCTCTCGCCGTCTTCGGTTCTCCCGCCGACAGGCGGGTCCCGCCGTCTTCGGGTCGTATAGACAGGCCATCGTGGGTACAGGAATCTGCCCACGGGGCTGATGTCAGGACCGGCGTGCAACAGGTTGCCGGACGGAGATCTTAAATCGCTTGCAGACGGCTCAGGGCCATACCTTCCCTTTATGGGCGGGGCAGGGATGGGCCGCGAGGCGGCTTTTATCCCATCCCGACCGTAGTCGCTCAGGCAGGAGGTGGTTGGGGTCACGGGCCGACTCCCCATAGCCGGCCTCGCTGGAGGTCGCTGGCTTGGAGTCGGCTCGTCCGGAGGCCGTCTCTGGGACTCAGCCTAGAGGGGCAGTCGCGACTCTGTTGCCGACTCTCTGAAGGCGGCTCTTTGTCTTGGGGTCTTGAGGGGCGCAGTCCGCCCCGATGTTTTGAAAGGTTTAGGGGCTCGGGCTTGCCTACCCGTGGCCCATTACTCCGACAGTAGTCCCCGAAGCTGGTGAGGCGCCGAGGGCAGCCTGTCGAGGAGCCTCGACAGCTTCATCCCTTTGATAAAAGAATCTGGACTCGGCCCGCCGTCTCCATCTGGAGTCGGCCTTGTAGGGGGCCGTCTTGCTCTTCAAAGGTTGGGCTCCCCACGCCGTTACTGCGTGCAGTAACGTCGTGGGTTAAATCGTGGGGGCGTGGGGACGTGGGCGCAGTTAATCCCACACCCGCCTCGGCCGCAGCCTAGGCGCCTATAAGTAGGCGGGGAGGGAGGGGGCGTTGACGTACGCACACTCTCTCATCCCCGCTCCCTTCCTCGTCTTCTTCCTCGCTCCACCGCGCCGAGCCTCGTTTTCTTCCTCGCTCCACCGCGCCGAGCCTCGCCGCGCCGCGGAGATGAGCTCCTCATCCGCCGCCGCGCCTCCCACCGCGCGCTCCGGCGTGTGGGACGGCTCCATCATCGACATTTACATAATCGAATTCGCCGTCACAACGCGCCGCATCCCCGCAGCCACCTAGTGCGGGCTGCGCCCGCCGGAGGGCGAAATCACGCTGGCGCCGGAGGAGGGCGGCGGGTGATTTTCCGCCGCACCTCATGCACGGGCTAGGGCTGCCGGCGGCGGCTTCTTCCGCGTTCTTGGAGTTCTTGGGCTCGGCCGCACCACCTCACTCCCAACACGGTGGTGTTGGCAGCCGCCGCATCCTTATGCGAAGGTTTTCGAGTTCTCCCCACCATCGAGCTGTGGGGGAATTCTTCCAGCGGCTTCGGGACCCACGTCGCTCGCGTGCCGGGCTCTGTCGCGGCGCACGCTCATCGCCAAGAGGAGGCCGGTGCCCGAGAACCCTTTCCTGCCATCCCCCTCATCAAGTCGGTGAAGATGTGGCGTTGTTCATACTTCAATGTCAAGAACGTCGCCCCTGGCGATCAATCAACTTGCCGCCCTACGTGGGCGGCGGTAGCGGGCCGACCCACCAGCTGGACCTACAGGCCCGGACGCCGACTTGAGTAACGCCACCGTCAGCTGACTCAGCGTAATGATACGGAGGGCCTGGACCAGGGCAGACTTGCTTGGCCGCCTTCGTGGCGCGCCGAGTTCTCCCTCTTCAAGGCCGACCTCATCTGATATGCCAGATGAGCGGCCGCCGGGACCCCAGCCGTCTGTGCTCCAAGGACATGCCCCACGCGGAGGTGGTGGACACGGTGAACTTCTTGGCGAATTGCGACCTCACGGAGGAATGGCATTTCGGCAAGGAGCCATACTCGCGCGCCAATCCCCCGCCGTTGGTAAGTCGTCTCTTGCTTCTCTGTTTCCTTCTTTGGCCGGATCCGACTCTTACTTTCCTTGGTCTTTTCTGACTCAGAATCCTCTCATGGCGCCCTCGACCGGCGCCGCGGGGCCGGCTCGTGAATTCGTCCCCGACCGGGCGGAGAGCGACGCCGACGACCCTGACTTGGGTGTGGCGGCAATGGAGGCCGACGCCGAGGGAGGGGGAGGGGCCGACGACCTCAGGCCTTCGGCCACCTTCGCCGACTGGCCCGATGATGACGTCGAGAAGGAAGTCGCCCCCCGCCGCCAGCAGAAAGCCGCCATCCAGCGCGAAGCTCCTCCATCGCCTTTGGGGTCGAGGCGGCGCGAAGAGGCGCCGGCCGGGCCGAGTCAGCCAGCGGCCGTGCCAAGAAATTGAGGGAGCGCCGCCACACCAGCCAAGAAGCGGTCGCTAAGGCTAACCGCCTGTAAGGAGGTGAAGAAGCCACCGCTGGTCTCCGCGTAAGTATCTTTTTTATTCTGTCTTGTTTCCTTCCGTCCGTCTTGCCCGAGTCTTCTCATGTCCTTTTTTCTCATCGTGGCTCCTCACCTTGGAGAGGGTCGCCGCCTCCGTCATGGGGTCGGCGGAGACGTCCGCCAACAGTCGGCGGGTTGACCCTGCGGCCGCCCTCCGGGAGGCAACAGAGCGGAATGCGCAGGAGAAGCGCGACGAGGAGGAGGCCGCCCGTCGGAAGAAGGCGGAGGCCGAGAAGGCGGTCGAAGCCGCTGCTGCAGCAAAAAGGCGAGCCGAGGAGGCAACGCGCCTTCAGTCGGCGCTGCTCGTCACTCCGCTGAGCTCAGCGCCACCACCGCCGGAGTTCACGGCGCAGTCGGTGGTGAGGTCCCCGTCGCAGGGAGGGAAGGCGGCGAGGTCTCTTCGCCGGGCGCGGCCGCGCCACCTCCGCCGCCTCCGCCGCAGTCCGAGATCGCGCGAGGCAAACAGCCGGCGGACCCGCCTGTGCCGCCGACCGACGACGAGGCCGTGGCGCAGCTGCTTCTTCAAGTCGCTTCGCCAGCGCGGCGCCGTCTTGAGAAGGCGACCTCGGCGCCGCGCCCCTTGGAGACCGGCGCCGCCCGGCTATCCATCCACGCCGAGGCGATAAGCGCCGCGCCCGTTGGGTGGGTGCGAGGAGGCGGCACCTCTTGAACACGGCGCTCTGGACGTCCCAAGCCGCGGGCTGAAGGCGGCGCCCTCAACCTTTCCAAGGCGCACTGGCGTCGCGATCCGTCGTGGGTATGTTTCATTTCCAATTTTCTCTTGATCTTCTTCTGGGGCGCGCACCACCTGCTGGGTGTAGTCCCGAGTTTCGGGCCGGCTCGAAAGCAAAGCGGCCCGAACTTTATTTGCTTACTTCCAAGTTTTTTACCTATGTCTGGAATTCTTGTTACAGGAGTATCACAACCTCCGCGCTACTGCCTTCAACCGCAATGTTGAAGAACTGAACAAGCGGGCTGCTGACCTGGCGAGGAGCCGAGGTGAGTTTTCTTCTTCACGGGGCGCTACCGCACACTGGCTGTAGTCCCGAGATTGGGCCGATCGCCTGCAGCAATGGGCCGGATCTTCTGGCGACCTTCTTAATCGACTTCGCGCCCTTCTTCTTTTTATTCTTTAGAGTCCAATGTCAGCTCTGCTGGGGCAGCTAGGTACGGCCGAGACCGCCTTTATGCGCCAAAGAGGAGGAGGCGGCAAGCTTCGCCAGCAGAAGCGACCTGCTGGCTACGCAGCTGGCGGAGCAGAGGGAGCTGCTCAAGGCGGCGCGGGCTGAGGCGGAGAAGAAAGAGGCCGAATTCGAGAGCGAGCAGTCCGCCTGGACCGACAGGGAAGCGCAGCTGACCACCGGCTTCCATGAAATCGAAGATATCGTCGATGGTAAGTTTGCTTTTACTTTCTCTTTTGGGTTGCCGACTATGGGTTAAGCTGGCTCCTGTTTTTTTTTCTGACTTGCTTTTTCTTCTTCTTGACAGACTTCTTCCCTGGTCATACGCAGGCGACCAATCAGGCCATCGAGGCCGAGCGCGAGGCGCGGAGGGCAGGTGGCGCTGAGATCGCAGCCAACGCCCCCCGGACCCTTGACGAGCAGCTCCTGAGCATTGAGGCTCGTCTGCGGCCGGCACATCGGATGCTGCGCCGCCTTCGCGTGTCGGTGCCAGGCGATTGCTGCCTGTGGCCGGACATGCCGGTTCTGCCTCCCAGCCGGACCGCCGACTGGCTGGAGGTCGCGGCTGGGCGTCTTGAGGCTTGGAAGGGCTCCGCGGCTCGGGCTGGAGCTCGCCGAGCCCTGGAGTTCGTCAAGGCGTGGTATCCAGGGATCGACCTGGACCGGCTGGCCGCGTTTCGGTCAGAAGCCCAGGCGGAGCTGCTGGCCGCGGAGGGCGCCCTCGTCGAGCCTGCGGCGGCGATCGCCGACTACACGGACACCAGTGTCTTCGTCCCTGAGCGGGCTGAAGACGGTGGGGAAGCACCGCCGAGTGGTTCGGGATGAACCCGGACTACGGCGAGGACTCATGGAGGTGATCGACTCCAGCACCGAGGATGAAGACGAGGCGGAGGACGGAGACGGCATGGAGGCACCAGAAGACGGAGCGGGCGGCCAGCCTCACTCGATCAAGCGCCTCCAAAGAACGAGCCGCCGCCCATCTGAGCTACCAGCTGCCGAGACGATCAAACCGAGACTGCCCAGCCAGCCGCCCCGGCGCCTGACGCCGCCGCCGCCTCCGGCCTTCCAACCCCATTCGCTGCTTCTTAGGCCGCTGCCTTGTCTTTATTTTATCTGTTTGCTAGTCTTTTGAAAGAACTTTGTTAATTCGCAGAATTCCACCCGCGGGGTGTATTCTGAACCTCTATTCGAAGATCCGGCCAAGGGCCTAAGTTTGTGTAAATATTATTCTAATTTTATGTTTCCTTGCTTATTGCTCTTGTGGCTTTTTTTCCTTTGCCGCTTCCTTAGATGCCGCCTTGTTCGCCGGGCAACCGCTTGGATTGCCGTCTAGGTCAAGTGCTTGGCTACTTTGAGAAGGCAAGTACTTGGCCATTTTAGAGTCGTTTAAGCGAGTTGGGTAGAAAACGGCAAGCCGGCTTCTTAATAGTCGGTTTCACGAAACGGGTTGGGAGCCGATTTAAACTATGTTTATGCTTTGGGTCCTTAGCCATTTTTTCGTGTGGGCGCCCGCTCTACCTTACTCCTGCCCACCAAACAGTCGCTCTGCGAAAGCGGCTTCGACAGAGACGGCTTGGGCACCGCCACGCTACTTGTCCGACTTCGTGAAGCACTTCATAGCTCAAAGGCGGCGAGTCCTCGGCCGACCAGTCAAGCCCGTGCCAAACAGCATAATCAAAGGGTAACATACTCAAAGGCATAATTCTTATCATACATATAACAAAGAGGGCAGTCCCCGAGCCTGCCTTTGGGGCCCGGAGTCTTGGTGTTTCAAACACAAAAGGGTAGCGTGGTACATACTGCATCAATCAAAAATCTTCGGAGGAGATTCGCATTCCATGGCCGCTCCGTCTCCTTGCCGGAGTCATCCCTCTTGCGTGCTCGGGGCTTCTGAGCGTCGATCAGGTAGTAGGAGTCGTTGCCCAGCACTTTACTGATGATGAATGGGCCTTCCCAAGGCGCCGACAGCTTGTGCTGGCCGGCTGTTCACTGGATCAGCCGGAGCACAAGGTCGCCTCTAGGAATGATCTTGGCTTGACCTTCTTGTTGTAGTAGCGGCGCAGGCTCTGCTGGTAGATGCTGGACCGGCTGAGTGCCAACAGCCGGCCCTCTTCCAGCAGATCGACGCCGTCTTGACGTGCTTCTTCTGCTTCCTCCTCGGTGTACATGGTGACTCGCGGGGAGTCGAACTCTATATCCGTTGGGATGACGGCTTCGGCACCGTAGACGAGGAAGAAGGGCGTGAAGCCGGTTGACTTGTTTGGAGTCGTACCACAGACTCCGGAAGGGCCGGTGGCAACTCCTCAAGCCAGCCGGCGAACGCTCGATGGTTCGACCAGTCGAGGCTTGATGCCAGACAGGATGAGGCCGTTCGCTCGCTCCACCTGGCCGTTGGACTGCGGATGGGAAACGGACGCTAAGTCCAGTCGGATGCCCTGCGTCACGCAGAAGCGGGACAGGGCGCCTTTGGCGAAATTTGTGCCGTTGTCGCTGTGTGGTACGCCGTACCGAGTCGTGATGTTGGCGATGAAAGTCACTGCCGTAGGACCATTCAACTTCTTGATGGGTTTTGCTTCTATCCACTTGGTGAACTTGTCCACCGCGACAAGTAAGTGAGTTAGGCCACCTCGTGCCGTCTTGAATGGTCCCACCATATCCAGGCCCCTGCATGACAAAGGGCCAAAGCGATGGGGATAGTCTTGAGCTGAAGCCGGGCCAAGCGGCTTGGAGCGGAACACCTGGCACCCCTTGCATTTTTGAACTAACTCCTTGGCCTCTTGTAGGGCAGTTGGCCAGAAGAAACCGTGTCGGAAGGCTTTGGCGACGGGTGCTCTGGAGGCTGCATGATGGCCCTTTTCATACGATGGATGTCTTCAAGGATTGCTTGGCCTTGCTCTGATTCGACGCAGCGCTGGTAGACACCGGTGACACCGCGCCTGACCAGCTCTCTATTGACTATAGTGTAGGCTGCCGCTCGGCGTTGCACTTGCCGAGCCAAGGTTTCATCAGTTGGTAGCTCTCCGCTTATTAAGAACTTCAGGATGGGCTGGGCCCATGAGGGTGCTGTTATTTCTTCGACTGCCAGTACTGCTACTTGGACGAGGGCGGGGTTGGAGTCTGCAGCATCTTGCTGGGTTGAAGAAGTCCCCGGGCCGACTGGCGCAGTCCCCGGGCCGAGTACTGGAGTCTTTGCAATGGTCGCCGCAGTCCCCTGGCCGGGTTCTGAAGTCCCCGGGCCGGCTTCGACTGCCGCGTTCTTGGGGCGTCTGCAAGGATTCTTGTGTCGCCTCACGAGGCTCGAGTCGAATCCGCTTCTTCAGGGGGAGTCGGCACAAAAATGGAGTCTGACTCTGGCGACGGCTTGACAGATGGCTTGAGAAGGCGCTAAAGGGCGACGCCGGATGGTATTGCCTGACGGGTGGAACCGAGTCTTGCCAGGGCATCTGCTTGGTCGTTGTCGTTTCTTGGCACGTGGAGGAATTCGCATCCCTCAAAATATCCACTCAGCTGCTGTACCAGAAAGCGGTAGCTCGCCATATTTGCATCCTTGGCGTCCCAGTCGCCGGATGACTGTTGGACCACCAAGTCGGAGTCGCCATAGCACAGGATCCGGCGAATGCCGAGCTCTTTGGCAAGCCGGAGCCCGTGGATGAGCGCCTCGTATTCGGCGACGTTGTTGGAGGTGGCGAAATGGATCTGCAGCGTGCACTTGAGCTTGTCGCCCTTAGGGGACGTGAGGACCACGCCGCTCCCAAGCCGGTGCGCATCTTCGAGCCATCGGTGCATCCGCCAATGGTGGAGTCGGGCCGGCGGCAGAATCGGGTCTCGGCCCAATCGACGAGGAAGTCGGCCAGCTGACTTGATGGCGGTGCGGGCTGGTAAAAGATGGTGTAGGGGCCAACTCTATGGCCCATTTGGCCACTCGCCTGAAGCATCTCGGCTTCCGATGATCTCTGCTAGTGGGGCCGTGCAAACCACGGTGATTGGATGCTCTTGAAAGTAAGGCTTCAACTTCTTGGCGGCAAAGTGCACGCCGTAACACATCTTCCGGTAGTGGGGTAGTTACGCTTGGAGGTCGGCGATTACCTCGCTCGAATGTAATACATGGTCTCTGGACAGGTAGCGCCTTGCCTTCCTCCTTATGCTCAACTACAATGATCAGGCTGACTACCTCCGGTGGCGGCAATATACAGGAGCATGGGCTCCTTTGGAGTCGGAGCCGCCAGCACTGGGGGAGTAGTCAGCATTCTCTTCAACTAGAGAAAAGCTTCGTCCGCCTTGGACTTCCATTCAAAAAAGGTGGTCTTCTTCATAAGCTGGTACAGAGGAAGAGCTTTCTCACCCAGCCGACTGATGAATCGGCTGATAGACGCCAAGCAGCCGGTGAACTTCTGCACATCTAGCAATCGGCGGGTACTTCCATCCTCTCGATCACCTTGATCTTCACGGGTTGCACTCTATGCTGCGCCAGATACCGTGAAGCCAAGGAGCTGGCGGTGGTACTCGAAGATGCATTTCTCTGGGTTGAGCTTGATCTGGAATCGGCGCAGGTTTTCAAAGGTCTCTTTGAGGTCTTCCAACAGCATTCCTCACTTCTCCGTCTTCACCACCACATCGTCCACGTAAACGTGGGCGTTTCTGCCAAGCTTCTTGAGGAGGCACTTCTGCATGCAACGCTGAAAGGTGGCGCCAGTGTTCCTCAAGCCGAATGTCATGGTCAGGTAGCAGAAGGCTCCAAATGGCGTGATGAAGGCGGTCTTCAATCTGTCGGCCGGGTTCAGCTTGATCAGGTGATATCCTGAATGTGCATCTAAGAAGCTCAACAGCTCGCATCCGGCTGTGGAGTCTATCACCTGATCAATTCTTGGCAAAGCGAACGGGTCCTTGGGGCAGGCTTTGTTGAGGCTTGTGTAGTCAATACACATCCGCCACTGCTTGTTCTTCTTTAGTACCAAGACCGGGTTCGCCAACCATTCTGGAAAGAAAACTTCCATGATGAAACCGGCTGCGAGGAGCCGGGCTATCTCTTCTCCCACAACTCTTCTTTTCTCCTCTGACAGGCGGCGCAAGGGCTGCCTGACGGGCTTCACATCAGATCGGACATGTAACCTGTGCTCGGCGAAACTGGCCGGTACACCGGCATGTCTTTGGGGACCATGCGAAGATGTCCCGATTCTCACGGAGGAAATCGACGAGCTCGCTTTTCCTATTTGTCAGCCGAGGTTTGCACCTATGACAGCGTATTTCTCCGGGTGCTCCGGGTCCAAGGGTATCTTCTTAGTCTCTTTGGCCGGCTTGAACGAGCCCTCAGCTTCTGACTCCTTGGGGTCGGGTGATATCTCTGGCTGCTTGCCGGCCACCGCCACAATCCGATCCAGGAGCCGCTTCTCGGCCGCGATCACCAGGGACTCGGCCAGCCGGCTGCTTTCAACAAGACAAAGCGGACGACTTTCAGAGTCGCCGGCCACGGTCGTAATCCCTTGGAACTCGGCATCTTCATCTTGAGGTAGGCGTAGTGGGGGACCGCCATGAACTTGGCCAAAGCAGGTCGGCCAAGCAAGGTATGGTAGGGGCTCTCGAGGTCCACCACTTCGAACCAGACTAGCTCTTGGCGAAAGTGATCCTTGTCCCCAAAGAGGACGTCTATCAGAATCTTGCCAATCGGTGAGCAGGAAAGGCCAGGTACAATTCCGTGGAACACAGTCCGACTATGCTGAAGCTGTCTTTGCTTGATTCCTAGCTTCTCCATCGTATCCTTGTACATGATGTTGATGTTGCTGCCTCCGTCTATCAGTACTCGCGAAAAGCGAGCGGCCCGCCTATCCGCGGCAAGGGTGGCTCCCAAGACCAGGGCATAGGATCCTGGATTCGGCATCACCTCTGGGTGATCAGCACGGCTCCAGCTAATGGGTTTCTCGGACCAGTGGATGAATTCTGGGGTATCTGATGCTACTGCATTCACTTCTTACATCGATGCACTTTCTTGCGGCGATCATCACCACGCTGTAAACACGACATAGGCGCCCGTGCTCTTCCGGGTAATCGTCTTGTATCTTTGCGCCCGGCGGCTCGACAGCCGCTTTGAAGCGATGGTGGAGGCGGCGGTCCAGCAGGCGGAGGAGGGGCAAGGCTGTCTCCCTTGGCGATCCTGGTGAGCCATGGCACTTCCGGTGGTGTGATTTACGGCTTCGCGCCGCTGTGGAACTTGCGGTCCGGCCCAGAGTCTCGCCAGAAGAGAAGGCCGGCAACCAGTTGGACTTGCCGCCTTTACGCCGCTTGGCAGGATGCTGCCCTTCCGCTGCTGGTCTTCGACTGTCGCCACCTGCCGGCTGTTGGAAGCCGGCTGCGGGGCCTTGCGCTTATGATCATTCTGCTGCTGTCGCCGACTGGCGTCGCCAGCCGGAGTTCTGGGAGCATGAGGAGCTACTTTGCCAGTCGCGCTGACTTCGATCTCGGACTTCATGGAGGAGTCGGCTGTGGCGTACTTGTCTTCTATGACCAGTAAATCGTCGAGGGTCCCCGGCTCGTCGCAAAGGAGCTTGTGCTTGAGGAGGGTGCCTTCTCTGCACCCGGCGGTGAAGTACTCGATTGCCTGCACCTCGTGCACTCCTTCGCAGGAGTTCTGGAGCTCGGCCCAGCGCGTGAGGTAGTCGCGAGTAGACTCGTTGGGGCCTTGCACGCACAAGGACAACTGACGAGGCTTGGGAGGTCGCTTGTATGTGCTCGTGAAGTTGCGGACGAAGGCCTCGGTGAAGTCGACCCAGCTGTTGATGCTGCGGGGCTTCAAGCTGTTCAACCATGTCCGGGTCGTGCCCTGGAGCATGAGGGGAACATACTTTACTGACAACGCGCTTGTTGCCGTTAAGCTATCTTGCCGACGGCCGTGGAGTAGTCCACCAGCCAGTCCTCCGGCTTCACGGAGCGGTGTATTTGGGTGTGTCTCGGGGAGTGTGAATCCTCGGGAAGGGCTCGTCTCGGATGCGAGGTCTGGAAACAGGCGGGCCCAACTCGTCTTCTTCTTCTAGCGCCGAGGATCGGTGGAGTCGCCGATCCGGTGGCGGGCGTCGTTCTCTCCAACTCCCTCTCGGCGGCCAAAGGCGGTCGCCGAGTCGGATGTTCGGCGGGTGGCGGGAGACTCGCCTTTCTCTGGGAGGAGGAGGCTGATAGTCGCCCCGCCGCTCCACCGCTCTCGGCGGCCGTCTTCATCGCTTCGATGGAGATGTGAGTCCGGCTATGGCTGACAGCGGATCCTTGTTCTTTCTTCGCGGACGCCGCCCGGTCGGCGTCGAGATGTCGCGCCTTGATCTCGGCGAGGAGGCAAAGTCGCCCGCGTTGTTGTCGTGGTGCCTCCGTGCAGCGGCTTCGTCTTGCGGCGGCAGCGTCGAGGAGCTGCTTTGGACTCGCTCACATCAGCGGCGCTCCTCGCCCTCGAAGTTATCCAGCTCGTCCGCCGCCGCCTGAGCAGCGCGAATGTTCTCCGCGGGCGTGGCGTACACAGGGCGACTGGCCCCAAACAGACTGGCGATGGCAGCGCCCTCTGCGGACCACGCCTAGGCGGTTAGGCCCAGTCGGAGCCGGCGAGCCGCCCACAGCGCGATCCATCTCGCGCTGATAGGCTTCCGACAAGCGTCTCATGCTTGCCAGCTTCTGTGCGCCCACGAGGAGCTGGAGGCGGCGTGCTTCCAGCGTTCCAGCGTCGGCATCCTCCGGAATGGAGGCGGTCAGGTCTTGCAGAACAGCGTCAAGAGGGTCACGAGCCCCCTCGCCGGAGGGCTCGCCGTGACCGATGACGAGTACCTCTGTGACGGTGCTCCCGCCTCTCTCCGCGCGAGGGAGAGGCTCGTCGTAGACCACCACGTTGGTGGGGAACGCGTCGAGCGACGCGGTGTCGGAGTCGACCAACATCGGGTCGGTGGAGCCTACGGACTCAGTGTCGGCGGCAGCTCGGGCGACGTGGAGCTGCTCGAGGAGGCCCGCGAGGAGGCTTTCGGGGCCGTCCGTTCCTGCGTCGGATGCAGGCTCGTCGGAGAGGCGAACCTCGCCGACAAGTTCGGCGAGGCAGCTCGCCGCGCAGGCGACCTCGGCGCCATGCAGCGCGTCGGCGCAGACTCCGTCTGGTGTGTCGGGCTGGCTGCACTCGCCAGGGAGGAAGAGGGTTCCCGTCCAGAGCAGGTCTCCGGACGACGGTGCACCAGGCCCCACGGTGGGCGCCAAATGTCGGGGGTTGGGTGCGACATATGCCAATGGATGGCTTATCATGGAGGGGGCGAGTAGAACGTCGCCGGTGCCTGGAAACGGGATGAGGCGAAGACATGCACGCCGGCGAATCTTACCCAGCTTCAGGGCTCTCCGAGGAGATAACACCCCTACTGCTCCTCTGCGGGGTCTCCGCATGATCACTATGGCAAAGTGAGTACAAGATGCTCCTTGAGCTGTTCGGGGTGAGGAAGGAGAAGGGCACGGCTAGCTCTTCTCTCCCTCTATGAGTGTGTCTAAAACTACTAGATTCCAACCCTTTGCATGGGTGCCCCGGGGGGTTTATATAGGCCTAGCCCCTGGGGGTACAACGGTAATCCGGCTGGGTGCGGGTCCAAGCCGTCAGTCTCTAAGTCGCCGTCTTCTCCGCCGACCTCTGGGGTCTGCCGACTAGTGGGCCCCGTCGACGGCCCAGCATGGGGCCGACAGCCCTTGTCCGCCGCGGGCGGGTCTTGCCGGCTGCAGATTACTGTAGCCGTTCTTCTAATGACGCGAGCTTGGTCACGGGGTCATGGCAACAGTGCCGCCGCCGGGCAGGCGATCACTGTTGTCATTCCCGGTCTTGTCTGGTTAATGGCGCGTGGAGCCCGCGGGAGGGGCCGGCCGACTCCCGGAGGCCGACTCCATCGGGCCCGTCTTTGGGGTGCTCTCGCCGTCTTCGGTTCTCCCGCCGACAGGCGGGTCCCTCCGTCTTCGGGTCGTACAGACAGGCCATCATGGGTACAGGAATCTGCCCACGGGGCTGATGTCAGGACCGGCGTGGCAACAGTGCCGCGCCGGACAGAGATCTCCGTCGGTACGGCGCTCTGTGGCCATACCTGCCCTTTATGGGCGGGGAAGGGATGGGCCGCGAGGCGGCTTTTATCCCATCCCGACCGTAGTCGCTCAGGCAGGAGGTGATTGGGGTCGCGGGCCGACTCCCCGTAGCCGGCCTCGCTGGAGATCGCTGGCTTGGAGTCGGCTCGTCCTGAGGCCGTCTCTGGGACTCGGCCTAGAGGGGCAGTCGGCGACTCTGTTGCCGACTCTCTGAAGGCGGCTCTTTGTCTTGGGGTCTTAAGGGGCGCAGTCTGCCCCGATGTTTTGAAAGGTTTAGGGGCTCGGGCTTGCCTACCCGTGGCCCATTACTCCGACACTCCTCGTCATGTCCGTGATCATCCGGGACTCCGAACAACCTTCGGTACATCAAAACACATAAACTCATAATATAACCATCATCGAACTTTAAGCGTGCGGACCCTACGGGTTCGAGAACTATGTAGACATGAGCGAGACACGTCTCCGGTCAATAACCAATAGAGGAACCTGGATGCTCATATTGGCTCCCACATATTCTACAAAGATCTTTATCGGTCAAATCGCATAACAACATACGTTGTTCCCTTTGTCATCGGTATGTTACTTGCCCGAGATTTGATCGTCGGTATCTCAATACCTAGTTCAATCTCGTTATCGGCAAGTGTCTTTACTCGCTCCATAACACATCATCCCGTAACTAACTCATTAGTTACAATGCTTCCAAGGCTTATAGTGATGTGAATTACCGAGTGGGCCCAGAGATACCTCTCCGACAATCGGAGTGACAAATCCTAATCTCGAAATACGCCAACCCAATAAGTACCTTCGGAGACACCTGTGGAGCACCTTTATAATCACCCAGTTATGTTGTGACGTTTGGTAGCACACAAAGTGTTCCTCTGGTAAACGGGAGTTGCATAATCTCATAGTCATAGGAACATGTATAAGTCATGAAGAAAGCAATAGCTACATACTAAATGATCAAGTGCTAAGCTAACGAAATGGGTCAAGTCAATCACATCATTCTCCTAATGATGTGATCCCGTTAATCAAATGACAACTCATGTCTATGGCTAGGAAACATAACCATCTTTGATCAACGAGCTAGTCAAGTAGAGGCATACTAGTGACACTCTGTTTGTCTATGTATTCACACATGTATTACGTTTCCGGTTAATACAATTCTAGCATGAATAATAAACATTTATCATGAGAATAGGGAAATAAATAATAACTTTATTATTGCCTCTAGGGCATATTTCCTTCAAACCGGCTCCCTTATACGACCCGATGATAAATATTGTGTCCTTTTTAAGGCTTGACATTGGAGATGAGCTAATCAGGATACCTGTACCAGCCCCAAGCGCGTGTGACATGGCAAGTGCCACGCCTCTTGCCCGGCATGCAGGCGTGGCACGTCTCGGGACAGGCCAAAGGTTTTGTTCAGATCGATCGGTAATGCCAGAGCAAGTGCCACCGTGCTGCACGTGGAGCTATTCGCGCGGCGCACGACACGCATGTCCGCCCGTCCGTTCGTCTGATCAACTCTCTCCTGTCCGCATGCGTTTCCTTGAAAGTTGTTCTGTTCCTTCTCTTTTCCCGCTCTCCCGAGGTAATAGCACCCCAGGTCCCTGAACTTGCATGTCAGGTGATGGTTTAGTCCTTGTAGTTGCAAAAGCTGATTATTTCATCCCTGAACTTGCAATGGATGTGCAAAATTAGTCCTAGACAAATCACAGCTCACCAACTGGATGCCAAGTGGCCTGGCTGATCAGCGCACGACATTTTGCACTTAGCCCCCTACATTATTGCCTTATCAACCCGCAGTGCAACACCAAGTGGCACCTGAATAAATGTTGTCTCCCCTGGTCAATAACTCTTGTTCCTCTTTGTCCTCGCCTCTCCGACCGCGCTAGCTGCTGCCGCTGGAGCTGGAGCCACGGGCTGACGTCAGCCATCATGGCGACATCACCGGAGCTCACCGGCGGTGTGCAGCTGCCTCCTCCCGTCCATCAAGTTAGGCCGCACGATGTCTTCCCTCCTGATTACGGTTCATTTTCTTCATCTCCTCTGATCGTCCTCCTCTGCTTTGCTCCTCCTCCATTGTCGCACGTAGCACTGGCGGATCAGTCTGTTTTGAGAGTGATTCTTGTACATCCAGTGGTACCTGTTGCCTATTGTTCTTGCAGTGGATTAAAGAACTGATTTTGACCACATATTTCAATCTAGGGTTTAGGTATTTCTATTTTTGGCAGAGGTTTAGGGTTCATGTGCTGCTGTGTATTTAGTGACCCTGGGTAGCCATTGCAAAGTGTGTGGAATAGGTCAGAGATCATGACTGTAACATAAATATCCAATTGTTACTAGATTTGTTCAGTTAATCTGCAAGATGCAGTTAACTGAACTTTTCTTCAGTTAACTATATTGCTGCACTTGAAGATGCAGTAGTTGATATTTTTTCAGTTAACTATATTGCTGAACTTTATTTTGATTTCTCTAGGGGTGCATATATCTTTGTTGTAGTGTCTTGGTCCCCTAAATCTGTAAGAGGCAGTTAACTGAATGTTTGCAGTTAACTAACTGCATCTAGAAGATGCAGTTAACTGAATTTGTGCTTAGATTCTGTTGTATACTTGTTATGTTGATGTTTGTGCTTATATTCTGCTCTATGTGGGTGCAGTGTGTGATTCAGCAATGGGACAGAGTGTGGATACTCCTTTCTTTACACTAGAACTTGAGCATTGAGGTATTTTCTGTGGACCAACAAATAGCATGGAGTATTACAATCCATCTGTGGAGGTGATTGATTATGTTGATGTTGGGTCATTCTCATATGCATTCATTGAAGAGCATCTAAAATGGCTGGGATATCCTGTCCATGAGCACATAATTTGCTGGCCAAGACCTGGAAAACCAATTTCAGATGGGATGGTGAGAATTAGAGGTGATGAGGATGTGCAGCAAATGATCAGAGAAAGTGCTAATCAGGAAGTGCTTGTAATCATGGTGGGCCATTCAGATTTCATCAGTAACTTTAGGGAAGATTTGATAGTGTCATTGATACGTCTCCAACGTATCAATAATTTTTTATTGTTCCATGCTATATTATATTCTGTTTTGGACATTATTGGGCTTTATTATACACTTTTATATTATTTTTGGGACTAACCTATTAACCGGAGGCCCGGCCCAAAATTGTTGTTTTTTTGCCTATTTCAGAGTTCCGCAGAAAAAGAATATCAAACGGAGTCCAAACGGAATGAAACCTTCGGGAACGTGATTTTAGGAACGAACGTGATCCAGAGGACTTGGACCCTACGTCAAGACATCAACCGGGAAGGCAGTAGGTAGGGGGCACGCCTAACCCCCTGGGCGCGCCCTCCACCCTCGTGGGCCCCATGTTGCTCCACCGACGTACTTCTTCCTCCTATATATACCTACGTACCCCCAAACTACGGAATCTGGAGCCAAAAACCTAATTCCACCGCCGCAACCTTCATGCCGTGAGATCCCATCTTGGGGCCTTTTCCGAAGCTCTGCGGGAGGGCATCGATCACGGAGGGCTTCTACATCAACACCATAGCCTCTCCGATGATGTGTGAGTAGTTTACCTCAGACCTTCGGGTCCATAGTTATTAGCTAGATGGCTTCTTCTCTCTTTTTGGATCTCAATACAATGTTCTCCCCCTCTCTTATGGAGATCTATTCGATGTAATCTTATTTTGCGGTGTGTTTGTTCAGACCGATGAATTGTGGGTTTATGATCAAGTTTATCTATGAACAATATTTGAGTCTTCTCTGAATTCTTTTATGTATGATTGGTTATATTTGCAAGTCTCTTCGAATTATCAGTTTGGTTTGGCCTACTAGATTGATCTTTCTTGCAATGGGAGAAGTGCTTAGCTTTGGGTTCAATCTTGCGGTGCCCTTTCCTAGTAATGAGGCAGCAAGGCACGTGTGTATTATTGCCATCGAGGATAACAAGATGGGGTTTATATCATATTGCATGAATTTATCCCTCTACATCATGTCATCTTACTTAAAAGCGTTACTCTGTTCTTTTGAACTTAATACTCTAGATGAATGCTAGATAGCGGTCGATGTGTGGAGTAATAGTAGTAGATGCAGGAGTCGATCTACTTATGCGACGTGATGCCTATATACATGATCATACCTAGATATTCTCATAACTATGCTCAATTACATCAATTGCTCAACAATTTGTTCACCCAACCGTAATACTTATGCTCTCGAGAGAAGTGAGTAGCGGAACCTATGGCCCCCGGGTCTATTTTCCATCATATTAATCTCACGTCAACTAGCTATTTCTAACGCCGTTTATTTTTCTTTCTTTACTTTGCATCTTTATCATAAAAATACCAAAAATATTATCTTATCATATCTATCAGATCTCACTCTCGTAAGTGACCGTGAAGGGATTGACAACCCCTTTATTGCGTTGGTTGTGAGGATTTATTTGTTTGTGTAGGTGCGTGCTACGTCTTGAGCTTGCTTTGGTTTTCCTCGAAGAGGAGAGGGTGATGCAGCAAGTGTAGCGTAAGTATTTCCCTCAGTTTTGAGAACCAAGGTATAAATCTAGTAGGAGGCTCCTCAAAAGTCCCACGCACCTACACAAACAAAATGAGAACTCACAACCAACGCAATAAAGGGGTTGTCAATCCCTTCACGGCCACTTGCGAAAGTGAGATCTAATAAAGATAGTATGATAAGATAAATATATTTTTGGTATTTTATAATATAGATGCAAAAAAGTAAAGATGCAAATAAAAGTAGATTGAAAGCAAATATGATAAGGATAGACCTGGGGGCCATAGGTTTCACTAGTGGCTTCTCTCAAGATAGCATAAGTATTACGGTGGGTGAACAAATTATTGTCGAGCAATTGATAGAAAAGCGCATAGTTATGAGATTATCTAGGCATGATCATGTATATAGGCATCACGTCCATAACAAGTAGACCGACTCTGCCTGCATCTACTACTATTACTCCACACATCGACCGCTATCCAGATGCATCTAGAGTATTAAGTTCATAAGAATGGAGTAACGCATTAAGCAAGATGACATGATGTAGAGGGATAAACTCATGCAATATGATATAAACCCCATCTTGTTATCCTCGATGGCAACAATACAATACGTGCCTTGCAACACTTTCTGTCACTGGGTAAGGACACCGCAAGAATGAACCCAAAGCTAAGCACTTCTCCCATGGCAAGAAAGACCAATCTAGTAGGCCAAACTAAACTGATAATTCGAAGATACTTGCAAAGATAACTTAATCATACATAAAAGAATTCAGAGAAGATTCAAATATTATTCATAGATAAACTTGATAAAAACCCACAATTCATCGGATCTCGACAAACACACCGCAAAAAGAGTTTACATGGAATAGATCTCCACAAGAGAGGGGGAGAACATTGTATTGAGATCCAAAAAGAGAGAAGAAGCCATCTAGCTAATAACTATGGACCCGTAGGTCTGTGGTAAACTACTCACAACTCATCGGAGGCAAGGATGTTGATGTGGAGGCCCTCGTGGTTGATGCCCCTCCTACCGAAAAGTGCGAAGGCTCCAAGATGGGATCTCATGGATCTGAAAGGTTACGGCGGTGGAAATTGTGTTGCGTGGTGCCCTGGATGTTTTCGGGTGCGTGGTATATATAGGAAGAAGAAGTACGTCGGTGGCCGCCCGAGGGGCCCACGAGACAGGGGGGCGCGCCCTCCTATCTCGTGGAGGCCTCGAATGCTTCTTGACTTGCACTCCAAGTCCTCTGGATCACGTTCGTTCCGAAAATCACGCTCCGGAAGGTTTCATTCCGTTTGGACTCCGTTTGATATTCCTTTTCTTCGAAATACTGAAATAGGCAAAAAAAACAGCAATATGGGCTGGGCCTCCGGTTAGTAGGTTAGTCCCAAAAATGATATAAATGTGTAAAATAAAGCCCATAAACATACAAAAGGGGTAATATAATAGCATGGAATAATCAAAAATTATAGATACGTTGGAGACATATCAAGCATCCCCAAGCTTAATTCCTGCTCGTCATCGAGTAGGTAAATGATAAAAGAGAATTTTTGATGTGGAATGCTACCTAGCATAATTCATAATGTAATTTTCTTTATTGTGGCATGAATGTTCAGATCCAAATGAATACAAAATAGAAGTTCATATTGATAAAAGAAATAGTAATACTTCAAGCATACTAATCAAAGTAATCATGTCTTCTCAAAATAGCATGGCAAAAGAAAGTTCATCCCTACATAATCATATAGTTAGGCTATGCTTCATTTTCGTCACACAAAGATGTTCCCAACTTCTATATCCTCGATGACAAGCCAAGCAATTTTTTCATACTTAAATAATCTCAAACTTTTTCAACCTTCACGCAATACATGAGCGTGAGCCATGGATATAGCACTATGGGTGGAATAGAATATGACGATGGGGGTTGTGTGGAGAAGACAAAAAAGGAGAAAGTCTCACATTGACGAGGATAATCAACGGCTATGGAGATGCCCATCAATTGATGTCAACATGAGGAGTAGGGATTGCCATGCAACGGATGCACTAGAGCTATAAATGCTCAACAAAAGAAAACTAGTGGGTGTGCATCCAACTTGCTTGCTCACGAAGACCTAGGGCATTTGAGGAAGCCCATCGTAGGAATATACAAGCCAAGTTCTATAATGAAAAATTCCCACTAGTATGAAAAAAGACAACTTATGAGACTCACTATATGAAAAACATGGTGCTACTTTGAAGCACAATATATGAGACTCACTACATGAAGAACAAGGTGCTACTTTGAAGCACAAGTGTGGTAAGAGGATAGTAGCATTGTCCCTTCTCTCTTTTCTCTCATTTTTTTATTTGTGCCTTTTCTCTCTCTTTTTATGGAATCTTTTTTTTTAGTCAAGAGTCTCATCCCGACTTGTGGGGGAATCATGGTCTCCATCATCCTTTCCTCACTTGGGACAATGCTCTAAAAATGATGATCATCACACTTTTATTTTCTTACAACTCAACAATTACAATTCGAAACTAGAACAAGATATGACTCTATATGAATGCCTCCGGCGGTGTACCGGGATGGTGCAATGAATCAAGAGTGACATGTATGAAAAATAATGCATGGTGGCTTTGCCACAAATACGATGTCAACTACATGATCATGCAAAGGCAATATGCCAAAAGTAAAGTATGTCATGATGATGATGAACGGAACGGTGGAAAGTTGCATGGCAATATATCTCGGAATGGCTGTGGAAATGCCATAATAGGTAGGTATGGTGGCTGTTTTGAGGAAGATATAGGGAGGTTTATGTGTGATAGAGCGATCGTATCACGGGGTTTGGATGCACCGCGAAGTTTGCACCAACTCTCAAGGTGAGAAAGGGCAATGCACGGCATCAAGAGGCTAGCAAAGGCGGAAAGGTAAAAGTGCGTATTATCCATGGACTCAACATTAGTCAAAAGAACTCATATACTTATTGCAAAAATTTAAAAGTCATAAAAATCAAGTACTACACGCATGCTCCTAGGGGATAGATTGGTAGGAAAAGACCATCGCTCGTCCCCGACCGCCACTCATAAGGATGCACAAGCCAGGTACACTTCATGTTTCAAATTTGTTACACAACTTTAACCATACGTGCATGCTACGGGACTTGCTAACTTCAACAAAAGCATTATTTAAATTCATAATCACCCAACTAGCATGACTTTAATATCACTACCTCCACATCTCAAAACAATTATCAAGTATCAAATTGATCATAGCATCCAATTCACTTCCTATGATAGTTTTTATTATACCCAAGTTGGATGTTCATCATTCTAGGACCAACTTTATAACCATAGCAAATACCATGCTGTTCTAAAAGACTCTCAAAATATAAGTGAAGCAATGAGAGACTAGCAATTTCTTCAAAATTAAGACACCACCGTGCTCTAAAAATAATATAAGTGAAGCACTAGAGCAAAAACTATCAAGCTCAAAAGATATAAGTGAAGCACATAGAGTATCTAGCAAATTCTAATCAAATAGGCTTCTCCCAAAAAGTGTGTACAGCAAGGATGATTGTGGTAAACTAAAAAGCAAATACTAATATAATACACGATGCTCCAAGCAAAACACTTATCATGTGGCGAAAAAAATATAGCTCCAAGTAAAGTTACCAATGAACGAAGATTTAAAGAGGGGATGCCTTCCGGGCATCCCCAAGCTTAGGCTTTTGGCTATTCTTGAATATCTTGGGGTGCCTTGGGCATCCCCAAGCTTAGGCTCTTGCCACCCTTTATTCCATAGTCCATAAAAGCTTTACCCAAAACTTGAAAACTTCATAACACAAAACTCAACAGGAAATCTTATAAGCTCCGTTAGTGAAAGAAAAGAAAACCACCACATAAGGTATTGCAATGAACTCATTCTTTATTTAATTTGGTGTTAAACCTACTGTATTCCAACTTCTTTATGGATTATAAACTACTTTATTGACCATAGATTCATCAAAATAAGCAAACAACACACGAAAAACAGAATCTGTCAAAAACAGAACAGTCTGTAGTAATCTGTAACTAACGCAAACTTCTGGACCTTAAAACATTCAGCCAAAATAGGACGACCTAGGAAATTTGTTTATTGATCAGCAGCAATTGGAATCACTATTTTATCACGTTCTGGTGATTTTTAACAATTGTTTTCGTGAACCGAAAGTTTCTGGAAATTACAGCAAGATCAAATAACTATCATCCAAGAAGATCCTATAGGTTAAACTTGGTAAAAACACTAATTAAAACATAAAACCATATATAAACAGAAGGTAGATGGATTATTTATTCCTAAACAGAAACAAAAACAAAAAACACAAAGAAAATTGGGTTGCCTCCCAACTAGCGCTATCGTTTAACGCCCCTAGCTAGGCATAAAAGCAAGGATAGATCTAACGAGTGACATCTTTGGCACTAAACTCATAAGTAGCACGCATGATAGATTCATAAGGTAATTTAACTTTATTTCTTGGAAAGTGCTCCATGCCTTTATTTAATGGAAATTGAAATCTAATATTCCCTTCCTTCATATCAATAATCGCACCAATCGTTCTAAGGAAAGGTCTACCAAGAATAATAGGGCAAGAAAGATTGCAACCTATATCAAGAACGATAAAATCTACGGGCACCAATTTTCTATTTGCAACAATAAGAACATAATTGATCCTTCCCATAGGCTTTTTAATGGTGGAATCCGCAAGGTGCAAATTTAAAGAACAATCATCAAGATCATGGAAACCTAGAATATCACATAAAGTTTTCGGAATCGTGGAAACACTAGCTAGCACCCAAATCACACAAGGCAAAACACTCATAATCTTTAATTCTAATCTTTATAGTAGGTTCCCACTCATCATTAAGTTTTCTAGGTATAGAAACTTTCAAATTAAGTTTTTCATCATAAGATTGCATCAAGGCATCAACAATATGTTTGTTAAAAGCTTTGTTTTGACTATAAGCATGAGGAGAATTAGCAACGGATTGCAACAAGGAAATACAACCTTTTATAGAGCAATTATCATAATTAAATTCCTTGAAATCCGAGATAGTAGGTTCAACATTATTAGAAGTTAAGGATTCTCCAATCTCACTTTTACCAAATTTAACATTAAGATCTAAAGACTCTGAATTCTTGGGACGCCTTCTAGGCAAAGTTGATTCATCATCAGTCCCATAATCATCAAAGTTCATATTGCAAAACATAGATCTAATTGGAGACACATCAATAACTTTAAGATCCTCATCATTATTTTCACATAAACTAGAAGAACACGCCTTTATAAAGCTTTCTTTTTTAGCATGCAATCTAGCGGTTCTTTCCTTGCACTCGTCAATGGAAATTCTCATTACCTTGAGAGACTCATTGATATCATGCTTAGGAGGGGAAGATCTAATTTTAAGAGAATCAACATCAAGCGAAAGTCTATCAACATTCCTAGCCAAATCATCAACTTTGAGCATTTTTTCTTCAAGCAAAGCATTAAAATTCTTTTGAGAAATCATAAATTCTTTCACACTATTCTCAAAATCAGAGGGCACCTTATTAAAATTACCACAAGAATTATTGTAGGAATTTCCATAATTATTAGAGGGATTACTAGGGAATGGTCTAGCATTAAAATTTCCTCTATAAGCATTGTTTCCAAAACTATTCCTACCAACAAAATTCACATCCATAGATTCATTATTATTCTCAATCAAGGAAGACAAAGGCATATCATTGTGATCAAGAGGAGTATTTTTAGTAGCAAACATCTTCATAAGTTCATCCATCTTTCCACTCAAAACATTGATTTCTTCTATAGCATGCACTTTTTTACTAGAAGATCTTTCGGTGTGCCATTGAGAATAATTAGCCATAATATTATCAAGAAGTTTTGTAGCATCTCCTAACGTGATTTCCATAAAGGTGCCTCCCGCGGCCGAATCTAAGAGATTTCTAGAAGCAAAGTTCAAGCCGACATAAATTTTTTGTATGATCATCCATAAATTCAAACCATGAGTAGGGCAATTGCGAAGCATCAATTTCATTCTTTCCCAAGATTGGGCAACATGCTCATGATCAAGTTGTTTAAAATTCATAATATCGTTCCTAAGAGTGATGATCTTAGCGGGAGGAAAATACTTAGAGATAAAAGCATCTTTGCACTTGTTGAAAGAATCAATACTATTCTTAGGCAAAGACAAAAACCAAACTTTAGCACGATCTCTAAGTGAAAACGGAAATAACTTCAATTTGACAATATTGTTATCCGTATCTTTCTTCTTTTGCATATCACACAAATCAACAAAGTTGTTTAGATGAGTAGCGGCATCTTCGCTAGGAAGGCCGGTAATTGATCTTTCATAACAAGATTCAAAGAAAGCGGTATTGATTTCACAAGACTCATCATTATTAAGAGGAGCAATCGAGTACTAAGGAAATCATAATTATTGGTATTCGAGAAGTCACACAATTTGGTATTATCTTGCGCCATGGCAACAAGTAATCCAACACACCAAAGAAATGTAAAAGGGCAAGCGAAAAAGAGAGGAGGAGATTGGGAAAGAGAGGGCGAATAAAACGGCAAGGGTGAAGTGAGGGAGAGGAAAACGAGAGGCAAATGGAAAATAATGTAAATGAAAGGGAGATAGGTTTGTGATGGGTACTTGGTATGTCTTGACTTGAGCGAATACCTCCCCGGCAACGGCGCCAGAAATCCTTCTTGCTATGTCATGAGCTTGCGTTGGTTTTCCTCGAAGAGGAGAGGGTGATGCAGCAAGTGTAGCGTAAGTATTTCCCTCAGTTTTGAGAACCAAGGTATCAATCCAGTAGGAGGCTCCTCAAAAGTCCCACACACCTACACAAACAAAGTGAGAACTCACAACCAACGCAATAAAGGGGTTGTCAATCCCTTCACGGCCACTTGCGAAAGTGAGATCTAATAAAGATAGTATGATAAGATAAATATATTTTTGGTATTTTATAATATAGATGCAAAAAAATAAAGATGCAAATAAAAGTAGATTGAAAGCAAATATGATAAGATATAGACCTGGGGGCCATAGGTTTCACTAGTGGCTTCTCTCAAGATAGCATAAGTATTACAGTGGGTGAACAAATTACTGTCGAGCAATTGATAGAAAAGCGCATAGTTATGAGATTATCTAGGCATGATCATGTATATAGGCATCACATCCATAACAAGTAGACCGACTCATGCCTGCATCTACTACTATTACTCCACACATTGACCGCTATCCAAAGATGCATCTAGAGTATTAAGTTCATAAGAATAGAGTAACGCATTAAGCAAGATGACATGATGTAGAGGGATAAACTCATGCAATATGATATAAACCCCACCTTGTTATCCTCAATGGCAACAATACAATACGTGCCTTGCAACCCTTTCCGTCACTGGGTAAGGACACAACAAGATTGAACCCAAAGCTAAGCACTTCTCCCATGGCAAGAAAGACCAATCTAGTAGGCCAAACTAAACTGATAATTCGAAGAGACTTGCAAAGATAACTTAATCATACATAAAAGAATTCAGAGAAGATTCAAATATTATTCATAGATAAACTTGATCATAAACCCACAATTCATCGGATCTTGACAAACACACCGCAAAAAGAGTTTACATTGAATAGATCTCCACAAGAGAGGGGAGAACATTGTATTGAGATCCAAAAGAGAGAAGAAGCCATCTAGCTAATAACTATGGACCCGTGGGTCTGTGGTAAACTACTCACAACTCATCGGAGGGGCAAGGATGTTGATGTAGAGGCCCTCCGTGGTTGATTCCCCTCCCGTGAGTGCGGGCGAAGGCTCCAAGATGGGATCTCATGGATCTGAGAAGGTTACGGTAGTGGAAATTGTGTTTCGTGGTGCCCCTGGATGTTTTCGGGGTACGTAGGTATATATAGGAAGAAGAAGTACGTTGGTGGCTGCCCGAGGGGCCCACGAGACAGGGGGCGCGCCCTATAGGGGGGGGGCGCCCTCCTATCTTGTGGAGGCCTCGGCTGCTTCTTGACTTGCACTCCAAGTCCTCTGGATCACGTTCGTTCCAAAAATCACGCTCCCAAAGGTTTCATTCCGTTTGGACTCCGTTTGATATTCCTTTTCTTCGAAACACTGAAATAGGCAAAAAACTGCAATATGGGATGGGCCTCCGGTTAGTAGGTTAGTCCCAAAAATGATATAAATGTGTAAAATAAAGCCCATAAACATCCAAAAGGGGTAATATAATAGCATGGAACAATAAAAAATTATAGATACGTTGGAGACGTATCAGTGCGAGGGACTCTGCGTGGCCTCCTGCTGGATTGATACCTTGGTTCTCAAAAACTGAGGGAAATACTTATGCTACTTTACTACATCACCCTTTCCTCTTCAAGGGAAAACCAACGCAGTGCTCAAGAGGTAGCAAGAAGGATTTCTCGCGCCGTTGCTGGGAAGTCTACGCAAAAGTCAACATACCAAGTACGCATCACAAACCCTTTTCTCCCGCATTACATTATTTGCCATTTGCCTCTCGTTTTCCTCTCCCCCACTTCACCCTTGCCGTTTTATTCGCCCTCTCTTTTTCGTTCGCCTTCTTCCCATATGTATCTTTGTTTATGTTTCCTTGTGCCTTCTATATGCTTGCATCTTCGCTTGCTGAAAATCTATTGATATGGATCCACTTAAAGTGTTCTACTTGGATCATCTTCGATCCTTATCTTTCGTCTTTGAAACCCCAACTAGCCTAGTTGATGGGAAATCTTTAGATGAGCATGCTCATTTTGTGCGTCATCGTTTGTCTGAAAAAGGGAAGCTCTTATGGTATAATATAAATAGTTTGCTATGCTATGCTTGGAATCTTTGTAAAATTTGTGATTTTACTTGTTGCTCTAAGAACCCTAAAAACACCTTCCCTACCTATGTGAGTTCAATGATAATGAAATCTTATCTTCTTATGCAAAGGGTGTTTATAGCTACTATGATATCGAACAAATTGAAGAATTTGTCATTTTTAAGGGTGCTCATGAAGTTGCTTCTTTGATTGAAAAGTATGATTTTACTCTCAACAAATCTGAAAATTCCGTCATACTTAAATATTGCAATGAAAACTTTGCTCATAATGTCGATGTCCGAGAATTTATTGAAAGAATGACCGTTGCTTTGGAAGAAAATAATGATATGCATGAATCTATAGATAATGATGATTCCGATGATTTGGTTGAAATATCCCTTGATGAACATGATGCTTGCTATTCTTGTGGCCATGATGCCAATATTTATGAAGACGTATTTGCTATAGTTCCTTATGTTAAAAATGAGATTTTTGCTATTGCACCCATGCTTGATAGTTCCTTCGATGAAAAGCATGATTGCAATGATTTTACTATAAATTCTATTGATGTCAATTATGCTAAAAATATGCAAAACCCTAAACTTGGAGATGCTAGTTTTGCTATGTCATCTACTTGTTGCAATGATCATGATTGGGGTGATTCTTCTTTTGATCTTGAAAATTTATTTAAGCCCCATGATAAATATGAGATTGATAACTTTTTTTGCAATAATATTGAAAGTGGGTTTGGAAGAGTGTCAACTTTAGATCCCATATATTTGGAGAATGTTCAATCTTATGGTATTTTTGATAAAAGTGGGTTTGGAGAGGTCATGACTTTAGTTAATGTTAATCCCACTATCTTGGAAGAGTGTCAACTTTGCATACATGTGGATCGTGTTAAGAATATGTTTTGTGATAGCTATATTGTTGAATTTGCTTATGATCCTACATGTAATTATTATGAGAGAGGAAAATATGGTCGTAGAAATTTTCATGATAATAAATTACCTCTCGTTATGTTCAGATTGCTATTGTTTCTTTCCATTTCCTTGCATATGCTAGTTTTTGCTTGCTATGATAATTTGTTTGCCTATAAGATGACTATGCGTAGGAAGTATGTTAGACTTATATGTGTTTGTCACGTGTTTCATGATGCTCTCTTTGTGCTTTAATTCTTGTCTCTCATACGAGCATCATTAAAATTATCTATGCCTACCTAGGGGCGTTAAACGATAGCGCTTATTGGGAGGCAACCCAATTTTATTTTTAGTTTTTTTTTCTTTTTGCTTCTGTTTAGGAATAAATATTTGATCTAGCCTCTGGTTAGATTTATTTTTATGTTTTAATTAGTGTTTGTGCCAAGTTTAACCTATAGGATCTTCTTGGATGATAGTTATTTGATCTTGCTGAAAATTCCAGAAACTTTCTGTTCACGAAAATAATTGTTAAAAATCACCAGAACGGGATAAAATATTTATTCCAATTTCTGCTGATCAATAAACAAATTTTCTAGGTCTTCCTATTTTGGCTGAATTTTTGGAGTTCCATAAGTTTGCGTTAGTTACAGATTACTACAGACTGTTCTGTTTTTGACAGATTCTGTTTTTTGTGTGTTGTTTGCTTATTTTGATGAATCTATGGCTAGTAAAATAGTTTATAAACCATAGAGAATTTGGAATACAGTAGGTTTAGCACCAATATAAATAAAGAATTAGTTCATTACAGTACCTTGAAGTGGTGTTTTGTTTTCTTTAGCTAACGGAGCTCACAAGATTTTCTGCTGAGTTTTGTGTTGTGAAGTTTACAAGTTTTGGGTAAAAGATTTGATGGATTATGGAACAAGGAGTGGAAAGTGTTGGGGAACGTAGCAGAAATTCAAAATTTACCTACGTGTCACCAAGATCTATCTATGGAGAAACCAGCAACGAGGGGAAGGAGAGTGCATCTACATACCCTTGTAGATCGCTAAGCGGAAGCGTTCAAGTGAACGGGGTTGATGGAGACGTACTCGCCGTGATTCAGATCACCGATGATCCTAGTGCCGAACGGACGGCACCTCCGCGTTCAACACACGTACAGCCCGGTGACATCTCCCATGCCTTGATCCAGCAAGGAGAGAGGGAGAGGTTGAGGAAGACTCCATCCAGCAGCAGCACAATGGCGTGGTGATGGTGGAGGAGGGTGGCAATCCTGCAGGCTTCGCCAAGCACCTTTGGAGAGGAGAAGGGACTTGGGAGGGGAGGGCTGCGCGAGAACATGTGGTGCGGCTGCCCTCCCACCCCCACATATATAGGGGCAAGGGAGAGGGGCGGCCCCTCGGATCCAATCTGAGGAGGGGCGGCCAGGGGGAGGAGTGCCTCCCAAGTCAAGTGGAGGCCCTCCCCTTTAGGGTTTTCCCCTTCCCATGCGCATGGGCCTTGGAGGGGCTGGTGACACTGGCCCATTAAGGCTAGGGCGCCCCCTTACAGCCCATGCTACTATATTGGACGTGGTGGAACAATTTCCGGACCTCCGGACCCCTCCGGAATCCTCCGAACCTTCCGAAGCTTCCGGTACAATACCGAAAAACCGGAACTTTTTCCGAACCCGAACAACAACTTTCCATATATAAATCTTTACCTCCGGACCATTCCGAACTCCTCGTGACGTCCGGGATCTCATCCGGACTCCGAACAACATTCGGTAACCACATACAAACTTCCTTTATAACCCTAAGCGTCGCCATCGAACCTTAAGTGTGTAGACCCTACGGGTTCGGGAACCATGCGTACATGACCGAGACGTTCTCCGGTCAATAACCAACAGCGGATCTGGATACCCATGTTGGCTCCACATGTTCCACGATGATCGGATGAACCACGATGTCAAGGACTCAATCAATCCCGTATTCAATTCCCTTTGTCTAACGGTATTGTACTTGCCCGAGATTCGATCGTCGGTATACCGATACCTTGTTCAATCTCGTTACCGACAAGTCTCTTTACTCGTTCCGTAACACATCATCCCGTGATCAACACCTTGGTCACATTGTGCACATTATGATGATGTCCTACCGAGTGGGCCCAGAGATACCTCTCCGTTTACACGGAGTGACAAATCCCAGTCTCGATTCGTGCCAACCCAACAGGCACTTTCGGAGATACCTGTAGTGCACCTTTATAGCCACCCGATTACGTTGTGACGTTTGGTACACCCAAAGCATTCCTACGGTATCCGGAGTTACACAATCTCATGGTCTAAGGAAAAGATACTTGACATTAGAAAAGCTTTAGCATACGAACTACGATCTTTGTGCTAGGCTTAGGATTGGGTCTTGTCCATCACATCATTCTCCTAATGATGTGATCCCGTTATCAACGACATCCAATGTCCATGGTCGTGAAACCGTAACCATCTATTGATCAACGAGCTAGTCAACTAGAGGCTTACTAGGGACATGGTGTTGTCTATGTACCCACACATGTATCTGAGTTTCCTATCAATACAATTATAGCATGGGTAATAAATGATTATCATGAACAAGGAAATATAATAATAACTAATTTATTATTGCCTCTAGGGCATATTTCCAACAGTCTCCCACTTGCACTAGAGTCAATAATCTAGCTCACATCGTCATGTGATTAACATCGATAGGTCACATCGCCATGTGACCAACATCCAAAGAGTTTACTAGTGTCTGTAAACTAGTTCACATCATCATGTGATTAAGACTCAATGAGTTCTGAGGTTTGATCATGTTTTGCTTGTGAGAGAGGTTTTAGTCAACGGGTCTAAACCTTTCAGATCCGTGTGTACTTCGCAATTCTCTATGTCATATTGTAAATGCTGCTTCCACGCTCCACTTGGAGCTATTCCAAATGGTTGCTCCACTATACGTATCCGTTTTGCTACTCAGAGTCATCCGGATAGGTGTTAAAGCTTGCATCGACGTAACCCTTTACGCCGAACTCTTTATCACCTCCATAATCGAGAAATATTCCCTTATTCTTCTAAGGATAATTTTGATCATTGTCCAATGATCCGTTCTGGATCATTCTTGTACCCTTGATCGACTCATGGCAAGGCACACTTCCGGTGCGGTACACAGCATAGCATGCTATAGAGCCTATGTCTAAGGCATAGGGGATGACCTTTGTCCTTTCTCTCTTTTCTGCCGTGGTCGAGCTTTAACTCTTAACTTCATACCTTACAACTCAGGCAAGAACTCCTTCTTTGACTGATCCATCTTGAACACCTTCAATATTATGTCAAGGTATGTGCTCATTTGAAAGTACCATTAAGCGTTTTTGATCTATCCTTATAGATCTTGATGCTCAATGTTCAAGTAGCTTAATCCAGGCTTTCTATTGAAAACACCTTTCAAATAACCATGTATGCTTTCCAGAAATTCTACATCATTTCGATCAACAATATGTCAACAACATATACTCATCGAAATTCTATAGTGCTCCCACTCACTTCTTTGGAAATACAAGTTTCTCATAAACTTTGTATAAACCCAAAATCTTTGATCATCTCATCAAAGCGCACATTCCAACTCCGAGATGCTTACCCCATTAATTAGAAGGATCGCTGGAGCCAGCATGCCTTTTTAGCATCCTTAGGATCGACAAAACTTTCTGATTGTATCACATACAACCTTTCCTTACGAAAACTGGTAAGGAAACTCGTTTTGACATCCATCTGCCAGATTTCATAAATACAGCTTATGCTAACATGATTCCGACGGACTTAAGCATCGCTACGGATGAGAAAATCTCATCGTAGTCAACTCCTTGAACTTGTGAAAAACTCTTCGCCACAAGTCGAGCTTCATAGACGGTGACATTACCGTCCATGTCCGTCTTCTTCTTAAAGACCCATTCATCTCAATGGCTTGCCGATCATCGGGCAAGTCCACCAAAGTCCATGCTTTGTTCTGATACATGGATCCTCTCTTGGATTTCATGGCTTCTAACCATTTGTCGGAATTTGGGCCCACCATTGCTTCTCCATAGCTCGTAGGTTCATTGTTGTCTAGCAACATGACCTTCAAGACAGGATTGCGTACCATTCTGAAGTAGTACGCATCCTTGTCACCCTACGAGGTACGTTAATGACTTGATCCGAAACTTCATGATCACTATCATAAGCTTCTACTTCAATTGGTGTAGGTGCCACGGGAACAACTTCCTGTGCCCTGTTACACAGTAGTTGAAGTGACGGTTCAATATCCTCATCAAGTCTCCACCATCCTCCCACTCAACTTTTCGAGACAAACTTTTCCTCGAAAAGGACCCGATTCAAGAAACAATCCCTATTGCTTTCGGATCTGAATTAGGAGGTATACCCAACTATTTTGGGTGACCTATGAAGATGCATTTTATCCGCTTTGGGTTTGAGCTTATCAACCTGAAACTTTTTCACATAAGCGTCGCAGCCCCAAACTTTTATGAAACGACAACTTAGGTTTCTCCAAACGGTGTCGTCTCAACGGAATTACGTGGTGCCCTATTAAAGTGAGTGCGGTTGTCTCTAATGCCTAACCCATGAACGATAGTGGTAATTCGATAAGAGACATCATGGTACGCACCATATCTAATAGGGTGCAACTATGATGTTCGGACACACCATCACACTATGGTGTTCCAGGCGGTATTAATTGTGAAATAATTTCCACAATGTCTTAATTGCGTGCCAAAGCTTGTAACTCAGATACTCATCTCTATGATCATATCATAGACATTTTATCCTCTTGTCACGATGATCTTTCAACTTCACTCTGAAATTACTTGAACCATTCAATAATTCAGACTTGTGTTTCATCAAGTAAATATACTCAACATCTACTCAAATCACCTGTGAAGTAAGAACATAACGATATTCATCAGATGCCTCAGACTCATTGGACTGCACACATCAAAATGTGTTACTTCCAACAAGTTGCTATCTTGTTCCATCTAACTGAAAAACGAGGCTTTTCAGTCATCTTGCCCATGTGGTATGATTTGCATATCTCAAGTGATTCAAAATCAAGTGAGTCCAAACGATCCATCTTCATGGAGTTTCTTCATGCGTATACACCAATAGACATGGTTTGCATGTCTCAAACTTTTCAAAAAATGAGCGAGTCCAAAGATCCATCAATATGGAGCTTCTTCATGCGTTTTTACACCAATATGACTTACATGGCAGTGCCACAAGTAAGTGGTACTATCATTACTATCTTATATCTTTTGGCATGAAAACGTGTATCACTACGATCGAGATTTCAATAAACCATTCATTTTAGGTGCAAGACCATTGAAGGTATTATTCAAATAAATAGAGTAACCATTATTCTCCTTAAATGAATAACCGTACTGCGATAGACATAATCCAATCATGTCTATGCTCAACGCAAACACCAAATGACAATTATTCTGGTTTAATACTAATCTTGACGGTAGAGAGGCGTGCGATGTTTGATCACAACAAACTTGGAAACACTACCAACACATATCGTCAGCTCACCTTAAGCTAGACTCCGATTATTCCGTAGCCTTTTAATTCGAGTTACTAACACTTAGCAACCGAACCGGTATCTAATACCCTGGTGCTACTAGGAGTACTAGTAAAGTACACAATAACTTAATGTATATCCAATATACTTCTATCGACCTTGCCAGCCTTCTCATCTACCAAGTATCTAGGGTAATTCTGTTCCAGTGGCTGTTCCCCTTATTACAGAAGCACTTAGTCTCAGGATTGGGTTCAACCTTGGGTTTCTTCATTAGAGCAGCATCTGATTTGCTGTTTCATGAAGTATCCCTTCTTGCCCTTGCCCTTCTTGAAACTAGTGGTTTCACCAACCATCAACAATTGATGCTCCTTCTTGATTCCTACTTTCGCGGTGTCAAACATCGCGAATATCTCAAGGATCATCATATTTATCCCTAATTTGTTATAGTTCATCACGAAGCTCTAGCAGCTTGGTGGCAATGACTTTGGAGAAACATCACTATCTCTGGAAGATCAACTCCCACTCGATTCAAGTGATTGTTGCACTCGAGACAATCTGAGCACAAGCTCAACGATTGAGCTTTTCTCCCTTAGTTTGCAGGCTAAGAAAATCGCCGGAGGTCTTATACCTCTTGGCGTGAGCACGGGCCTGAAATCCCAATTCCAGCCCTCGAAACATCTCATATGTTCCGCGACGCTTTAAAACGCCTTTGGTGCCTCAACTCTAAACCGTTTAACTGAACTATCACGTAGTTATCAAAAGCGTGTATGTCCGATGTTCGCAACATCCACAGGACGGCGTTTGGGGTTCAAAGACACCGAGCGGTGCATTAAGGACATAAGCTTTTTTCTGTCCGCATAATCGCCATCACAACTTTCAACTATATTTTCTCTAGGAACATATCTAAACAGTGGAACTAAAGCGCGAGCTACGACATAATTTGCAAAGATCTTTTGACTATGTTCAGGATAATTAAGTTCATCTCATGAACTGCCACTCGAATAGACATCCCTCTAGTCATCTAAGTGATTACATGATCCGAGTCAACTAAGCCGTGTCCGATCATCACGTGAGACGGACTAGTCATCATCGGTGAACATCTTCATGTTGATCGTATCCTCCATACGACTCATGCTCGACCTTTCGGTCTCTTGTGTTCCGAGGCCATGTCTGTACATGCTAGGCTCGTCAAGTTAACCTAAGTGTTTTGGCGTGTGTAAATCCGGCTTACACCCGTTGTATGTGAACGTAAGAATCTATCACACCCGATCATCACGTGGTGCTTCAAACGATTTAACTTTCGCAACGGTGCACAGTTAGGGGAACACTTTCTTGAAATTTTAATGAGGATCATCTTATTTACTACCGTCAGACTAAGCAAATAAGATGTATAAACATGACAAACATCACATGCAATCAAATAGTGACATGCTATGGCCAATATCATATTGCTCCTTTTGATCTCCATCTTCGGGGCTCCACGATCATCATCATCACCGGCATGACACCATGATCTCCATCATCATGATCTCCATCATCGTGTCTCCATGAAGTTGTCTCGCCAACTTATTACTTCTACTACTATGGCTACCGTTAGCAATAAAGTAAAGTAATTACATGGCGTTGTTCAATGACACGCAGGTCATACAATAAATAAAGACAACTCCTATGGCTCACCGGTTGTCATACTCATCGACATGCAAGTCGTGATTCCTATTACAAGAACATGATCAATCTCATACATCACATATCATTCATCACATTCTTCTTGGCCATATCACATCACATAGCATACCCTGCAAAAACAAGTTAGACGTCCTCTAATTGTTGTTTGCATGTTTTACGTGGCTGCTATGGGTTTCTAGCAAGAATGTTTCTTACCTACGCAAAACCACAACGTGATATGTCAATTGCTATTTACCCTTCATAAGGACCCTTTTCATCGAATACGATCCGACTAAAGTGGGAGAGACTGGCACCCGCTAGCCACCTTATGCAACAGGTGCATGTCAGTCGGTGGAACCTGTCTCACATAAGTGTACGTGTAAGGTCGGTCCGGGCCGCTTCATCCTACAATGCCGCCGAATCAAGATTGGACTAGTAACGGTAAGCATATTGAACAAAATCAATGCCCACAACTACTTTGTGTTCTACTCGTGCAAAGAATCTACGCAATAGACCTAGCTCATGATGCCATGTTGGGGAACGTGGCAGAAATTCAAAATTTTCCTACGTGTCACCAAGATCTATCTATGGAGAAACCAGCAACGAGGGGAAGGAGAGTGCATCTACATACCCTTGTAGATCGCTAAGCGGAAGCGTTCAAGTGAACGGGTTGATGGAGTCGTGCTGTCGTGATTCAAATCACCGATGATCCTAGTGCCGAACGGACGGCACCTCCGCGTTCAACACACGTACAGCCCGGTGACATCTCCCATGCCTTGATCCAGCAAGGAGAGAGGGAGAGGTTGAGGAAGACTCCATCCAGCAGCAGCACAATGGCGTGGTGATGGTGGAGGAGGGTGGCAATCCTGCAGGGCTTCGCCAAGCACTGCTGGAGAGGAGAAGGGACTTGGGAGAGGGGGAGGGCTGCGCCAGAACATGTGGTGCGGCTGCCCTCCCACCCCCCACATATATATAGGGGCAAGGGAGAAGGGGGGCGGCCCCCTCAGATCCAATCTGAGGAGGGGGCGGCGGCCAAGGGGGGGAGGAGTGCCTCCCAAGTCAAGTGGAGGCCCTCCCCTTTAGGGTTTTCCCCTTCCCATGCGCATGGGCCTTGGAGGGGCTGGTGACACTGGCCCATTAAGGCTAGGGCGCCCCCTTACAGCCCATGCTACTATATTGGACGTGGTGGAACAATTTCCGGACCTCCGGACCCCTCCGGAATCCTCCGGAACCTTCTGGAAGCTTCCCGGTACAATACCGAAAAACCGGAACTTTTTCCGGAACCCGAACAACAACTTTCCATATATAAATCTTTACCTCCGGACCATTCCGGAACTCCGAACAACATTCGGTAACCACATACAAACTTCCTTTATAACCCTAGCGTCATCGAACCTTAAGTGTGTAGACCCTACGGGTTCGGGAACCATGCGTACATGACCGAGACGTTCTCGGTCAATAACCAACAGCGGGATCTGAATACCCATGTTGGCTCCCACATGTTCCACGATGATCTCATCGGATGAACCACGATGTCAAGGACTCAATCAATCCCGTATTCAATTCCCTTTGTCTAACGGTATTGTACTTGCCCGAGATTCGATCGTCGGTATACCGATACCTTGTTCAATCTCGTTACCGGCAAGTCTCTTTACTCATTCCGTAACACATCATCCCGTGATCAACACCTTGGTCACATTGTGCACATTATGATGATGTCCTACCGAGTGGGCCCAGAGATACCTCTCCGTTTACACGGAGTGACAAATCCCAGTCTCGATTCGTGCCAACCCAACAGGCACTTTCGGAGATACCTGTAGTGCACCTTTATAGCCACCCAGTTACGTTGTGACGTTTGGTACACCCAAAGCATTCCTACGGTATCCGGGAGTTACGCAATCTCATGGTCTAAGGAAAAGATACTTGACATTAGAAAAGCTTTAGCATACGAACTACGATCTTTGTGCTAGGCTTAGGATTGGGTCTTGTCCATCACATCATTCTCCTAATGATGTGATCCCGTTATCAACGACATCCAATGTCCATGGTCGAAACCGTAACCATCTATTGATCAATGAGCTAGTCAACTAGAGGCTTACTAGGGACATGGTGTTGTCTATGTACCCACACATGTATCTGAGTTTCCTATCAATACAATTATAGCATGGGTAATAAATGATTATCATGAACAAGGAAATATAATAATAACTAATTTATTATTGCCTCTAGGGCATATTTCTAACAGAAAGAGCCTAAGCTTGGGGATGCCCATGGCACCCCAAGATAATCTAAGGACACCTAAAAGCCAAAGCTTGGGGATGCCCCGGAAGGCATCCCCTCTTTTCGTCTACTTCCATCGGTAACTTTACTTGGAGCTATATTTTTATTCACCACATGATATGTGTTTTTCTTGGAGCGCCTTGTATTATTTGAGTATTTGTTTTTTAGTTTGCCACAATCATCCTTTCTGTACACACCTTTTGAGAGAGACACACATGATTTGGAAATTATTAGAATACTCTATGTGCTTCACTTATATCTTTTGAGTTATATAGTTTTTGCTCTAGTGCTTCACTTATATCTTTTAGAGCACGTTGGTGGATTTGTTTTATAGAAACTATTGTTCTCTCATGCTTCACCTAGATTATTTTGAGAGTCCTACAAAACAGCATGGTAATTTGCTTTAATTATGATAGGCATTCAAGATTAGTAAAAAAATTCTTATGAGTGTGTTGAATATTATGAGAAGTTAGATGCTTGATAATTGTTTTGAGATATGGAGACGATGATATTAGAGTCATGCTAGTTGAGTAGCTGTGAATTTGAGAAATACTTGTGTTAAAGTTTGTGATTCCCGTAGCATGCACGTATGGTGAACCGTTATGTGATGAAGTCGGAGCATGATTTATTTATTGATTGTCTTCCTTATGAGTGGCGGTCGGGGACGAGCGATGGTCTTTTCCTACCAATTTATCCCCCTAGGAGCATGCACGTAATACTTTGTTTCGGTAACTAATAGATTTTTGCAACAATTATATGAGTTCTTTATGACTAATGTTGAGTCCATGGATTATACGCACTTTTCTTCCTTCCACCATTGCTAGCCTCTCTAATACCGCACACTTTTCGCCGGTATCATACACCCACCATATACCTTCCTCATAACAGCCACCATACCTACCTATCATGGCATTTCCATAGCCATTCCGAGACATATGGCCATGCAACTTTCCACAATTCTGTTTATTATGACACGCTCCATCATTGTCATATTGCTTCGCATGATCATGTAGTTGACATCGTATTTGTGGCAAAGCCACTGTTCATAATTCTTTCATACATGTCACTCTTGATTCATTGAATATCCCGCACATCACGGAGGCATTCACATAGATTCATATTTTGTTCTAAGTATTGAGTTGTAATTGTTGAGTTGTAAGTAAATAAAAGTGTGATGATCATCATTTTTAGAGCATTGTCCCAAGTGAGGAAAGGATGATGGAGACTATGATTCCCCCATAAGTCGGGATGAGACTCCGGACTAAAAAAAGAATAGGCCATAAAAAAAGAGGAAAGTCCCAAATAAAATAAATATGAGAGAAAAAGAGAGAAGGGACAATGTTACTATCCTTTTACCACACTTGTGCTTCAAAGTAGCACCATGATCTTCATGATAGAGAGTCTCCTATGATATCACTTTTATATACTAGTGGGAAATTTTCATTATAGAACTTGGCTTGTATATTCCAATGATGGGCTTCCTCAAAATGCCCTAGGTCTTCGTGAGCAAGCGAGTTGGATGCACACCCACTTAGTTTCTTTTGTTGAGCTTTCATATACTTATAGCTCTAGTGCATCCGTTGCATGGCAATCCCTACTCACTCACATTGATATCTATTAATGGGCATCTCCATAGCCCGTTGATATGCCTAGTTGATGTGAGACTATCTTCTCCTTTTTTGTCTTCTCCACAACCGCCATTCTATTCCACATATAGTGCTATGTCCATGGCTCATGCTCATGTATTGCGTGAAGATTGAAAAAGTTTGAGAACATCAAAAGTATGAAACAATTGCTTGGCTTATCATCGGGGTTGTGCATGATTTAAATACTTTGAGTGGTGAAGATAGAGCAGAGCCAGACTATATGATTTTGTAGGGATGACTTTCTTTGGCCATGTTATTTTGAGAAGACATAATTGCTTAGTTAGTATGCTTGAAGTATTATTATTTTATGTCAATATTAAACTTTTGTCTTGAATCTTTCGGATCTGAATATTCATACAACAATTAAGAGAATTACATTGAAATTATGCCAAGTAGCATTCCACATCAAAATTTTTGTTTTTATCATTTACCTACTCGAGGACGAGCAGGAATTAAGCTTGGGGATGCTTGATACGTCTCCAACGTATCTATAATTTTTTATCCATGCTATATTATATTCTGTTTTGGACATTATTGGGCTTTATTATACACTTTTATATACTTTTTGGGACTAACCTATTAACCGGAGGCCCAGCCCAGAATTGCTGTTTTTTTTGCCTATTTCAGAGTTTCGCAGAAAAAGAATATCAAACGCAGTCCAAACGGAATGAAACCTTCGGGAACGTGATTTTTGGAACGAACGTGATCCAGAGGACTTGGACCCTACGTCAAGACATCAACCAGGAAGGCACGAGGTAGGGGGGCGCGCCTACCCCCTGGGTGTGCCCTCCACCCTCGTGGGCCCCATGTTGCTCCACCGACGTACTTCTTCCTCCTATATATACCTACGTACCCCCAAACTACCAGATACGGAGCCAAAAACCTAATTCCACCGCCGCAACCTTCTGTATCCGTGAGATCCCATCTTGGGGCCTGTTCCTAGTTCACGGAGGGGGCATCGATCATGGAGGGCTTCTACATCAACACCATAGCCTCTCCGATGATGTGTGAGTAGTTTACCTCAGACCTTCGGGTCCATAGTTATTAGCTAGATGGCTTCTTCTCTCTTTTTGGATCTGAATACAATGTTCTCCCCCTCTCTTGTGGAGATCTATTCGATGTAATCTTATTTTGTGGTGTGTTTGTTGAGATCGATGAATATTGGGTTTATGATCAAGTTTATCTATGAACAATATTTGAATCTTCTCTGAATTCTTTTATGTATGATCGGTTATCTTTGCAAGTCTCTTCGAATTATCAGTTTGGTTTGGCCTACTAGATTGAACTTTCTTGCAATGGGAGAAGTGCTTAGCTTTGGGTTCAATCTTGCGGTGTCCTTTCCCAGTGACAGTAGGGGCAGCAAGGCACGTATTGTATTGTTGCCATCGAGGATAACAAGATGGGGTTTATATCATATTGCATGAATTTATCCCTCTACATCATGTCATCTTACTTAAAGCGTTACTCTGTTCTTTTGAACTTAATACTCTAGATGCATGCTGGATAGCGGTCGACGTGTGGAGTAATAGTAGTAGATGCAGGCAGGTGTCGGTCTACTTGTCGCGGACATGATGCCTATATACATGATCATACCTAGATATTCTCATAACTATGCTCAATTCATCAATTGCTCAACAGTAATTTGTTTACCCACCGTAATACTTATGCTCTCGAGAGAAGCCACTAGTGAAACCTATGGCCCCCGGGTCTATTTTCCATCATATTAATCTCACGTCAACTAGCTATTTCTAACGCCGTTTATTTTGCTTTCTTTACTTTGCATCTTTATCATAGAAATACCAAAAATATTATCTTATCATATCTATCAGATCTCACTCTCGTAAGTGACCGTGAAGGGATTGACAACCCCTTTATTGCGTTGGTTGCGAGGATTTATTTGTTTGTGTAGGTGTGAGGGACTCGTGCGTGGCCTCCTACTAGATTGATACCTTGGTTCTCAAAAACTAAGAGAAATACTTACGCTACTTTACTGCATCACCCTTTCCTCTTCAAGGGAAAACCAACGCAGTGCTCAAGAGGTAGCAGTCATCATTTCAGAGCCCAGACACATTGGCCATCTCAAATGTTGTTGTAGCCAGTGCAACATCATCTCACAGCCTCATTTCAGTCAATGTTGAATGTCCCTTTTCAGAGGTTGCGGCAAATTTGCAGTCTGAAGTTAATTTGCTTAGTTATGGTGCACAGTCTGAAGATACAGTGCTGTCAGATTCAGATTTTAGTGACAATGATTATGACATAGATGATGGTGATGATGATCTTTATGAAGAGAACATTGAATTTGATGTTATTGAACAAGCTCAGCTAGAGGAGGAAGAGGTTGAGCCTGACTATCTACTTGAAGATGAAGACCTTGACATCTCCACTGAAGAACAGGAGCAACTTAAGTACAAGTTCAAAGCTTTCAATTCCAAGGTGGACATGAAATCCCCTATGTTTAAAGTGGGCATGGTCTTTGCTGATGTGTTTGAGCTGAGGAAAGCTCTTACTGCATATGCAATAAGGAACAGAGTGCAGATCAAGAAGTTGAAGAATGATAAGATAAGATTGGAGGCAGTGTGTACTCCAGGCTGCCCTTGGCTGCTTAAGGCTAGCTATGACAATAGGACTGGAGGATTTGTCATAAAGGCTTACAATTCAGAGCATGTTTGCCAGAAGAAATGGAAACTAAAAGATTTGACAGCTAAATTCTTGTGCAACTTTTTCATAGATGAGTTCAGAGATGACCAGAAGATGTCACTTGGCACATTTTCAAGAAAATGCACTAGTGAGTTCAATTGTACCCCTAACAGATGGAAGCTAGCAAGGGATAGAAAGCAAGCACTTAATCAGGTCCATGGTGATGAGGAGGAGCAGTTCAGCAGTTTAAGGGATTATGGGCATGAATTAAGGACCAAAAATCATAGGTCTACATTTCTGGTTACTACTGAACTTGTCAAGGATACCAAGTTTCCTTTGGGCAGGAAGTGTTTGAAAACATTGTATTGGTCTTATGATGCAAGTAAAAGAGGGTGGCTAAAGGGCTGCAGGCCAATTATATTCATTGATGGCTGCATATGAAAACAAGGTTCAAAGGAGTGCTGCTTCGTGCTGTAGGTATTGATCCTAATGACTGCATTTTCCCAATTGCAATGGGTTGGGTGGAAGTAGAACGCACTGGTTCATGGGAGTGGTTTCTGACCAGTTTGAAAGATGATCTAAACATCATTAACACTGCTCCCTACACAATTATGAGTGACCAGCAGAAGGGTTTAATAAATGTGTGCATAAAGTTTGGCCTGATTCAGAACACAGGTTTTGTGTGAGGCACATCTACCAGAACTTCAATGAGAAGCACAAAGGGGAGGTTACGAAGCAAGACACTGGGCCATTGCAAGATCACCTAACAAAGTTAAGTGGAGAGAAAATTGTAAGAAGATGGATGATCACTGTCCAGCTGCATTTCATTGGACTGAAAGGCTGGAGCCAAAGACTTGGTGCAAAGCATTTTTCAGTGAATTTCCAAAATGTGATATTCTGCTCAACAATAACTCTGAAGTGTTTAACAGGTGAATTAGTTGTTAGATTTGGTTTTTAACTCTGTGCTTTGAACATATCAGTAGTACTATTATGCACATCACACATAACTGAATTCTTCCACTCTTTGTGCAGCTACATCCTTGATGGCAGAGAGATGCCAGTGCTTAGTATGCTTGAATACATTTTTACAAGATCATGCACAAAGCTAGTGAGTAAGTAGAGAGAAGCTATAGAAAAGTGGACTCACCAGAGGATATGCCCTAAGATCAAGAAGAAATTGGACAAGAATACTGAGTTTGCTGCAAATTGCCATGTATCAGAAGCTGGCCAGCAGATCTTTAAAGTTTAGTCAGGTAATTCTAGCTACACAGTGAACATGTGCTTGCAGGAGATGGCAGTTAGGGGGAGTACCCTATGGGCATGCTGTAGCTTGTTGCAGGGAGGAGAGAATTGATCCTGAGACAATGGTTCATGAATGCTATACTGTTCAAACATATCTCAAGGCATATGGGTACACTCTAGTCCCTCTAGGAGACCCAAAGGAGTGGGAGAAACAGAATGGATATAAGATATTTCCACTTGTCTTCACTAAACAGTTGGGGAGGCCCAAGAAGAACAGGAAGCAGAGACCAGAGAAGAAGATCAAGAATGGTGTTAGGGTTTTGAACAGAAAAGGTCTTACAATGCACTGCTCAATTTGTGGTAAAGCTGATCACAACAGAAAAGGTCACTACACATGGCAGGAAACTAATGATAAGTCTCCGTCGTATCTATAATTTTTGATTGTTCCATGCCAATATTATTCAACTTTCATATACTTTTTGGCAACTTTTTATACTATTTTTGGAACTAACATATTGATCCAAAGGCTCAAAGGCCGCCTCGCTTGTTGCATGTTTTTGGTTTCGTAGAATATCCATATCAAACGGAGTCCAAACGGGATAAAAACGGACGGAGCTTATTTTTGGAAAATATGGAAAATTTGGAAGGAAAATCAACGCGAACCAGTGCCCGAGGTGGTCACGAGGCAGGGGGGCGCGCCCCCTACCCTCGTGAGCCCACCGTAAGGCGGTTGATGCTCTTCTTTTGCCGCAAGAAAGTTAATATTCGGAAAAAAAATCACGGCGAAGGTTTCAGGCCAATCGGAGTTATGGATCTCCATATATACACGAAACGGTGAAATAGAGCAAGAACAGAACGCAGAAATAGAGAGATAGATCCAATCTCGGAGGGGCTCTCGCCCGTCCCAAGCCATGGGAGCCAAGGACCAGAGGGAAACCCTTCTCCCATCTAGGGAGAAGGTCAAGGAAGAAGGAGGGGGGATCTCTCCCCCTCGCTTTCGGTGGTGCCGAAACGCCGCCGGGGGCCATCATCATCACCGCGATCTACACCAAAACCTCCGCCATCTTCACCAACATCTCCATCACCTTCCCCCCTCTATCTACAGCGGTCCACTCTCCCGCAACCCGTTGTACCCTCTACTTGAACATGGTGCTTTATGCTTCATATTATTATCCAATGATGTGTTGCCATCCTATGATGTCTGAGTAGATTTTCGTTGTCCTATCGGTGGTTGATGAATTGCTATGATTGATTTAATTTGCTTGTGGTTATGTTGCTGTTCTTTGTTGCCCATCATATGAGCGCGCGCGTGGATCACACCATAGGGTTAGTTGTATGTTGATAGGACTATGTATTGGAGGGCAAGAGTGATGTAAGCTTCAACCTAGCATAGAAATTGATGCATACGGGATTGAAGGGGACCAATATATCTTAATGCTATGGTTGGGTTTTACCTTAATGAACGTTAGTAGTTGCGGACGCTTGCTAATAGTTCCAATCATAAGTGCATAGAATTCCAAGTAAGGGATGACATGCTAGCAGTGGCCTCTCCCACATAAAACTTGATATCGGTCTAGTAAGGTAGTCAATTGCTTAAGGGACAATTTCGCCACACCTACCATGCATCACTCTTCCACACTCGCTATATTTACTTTAGTTGTGTCTTTACTTAAACAACCCCTAGTTTTATTTTCGTGCTCTTTACTTTCTTGCAAGCCTATCCGAAAACACCTACAAAGTACTTCTATTTTTATACTTGTTCTAGGTAAAGCGAACGTTAAGCGTGCGCAGAGCTGTATCGGTGGTCAATAGAACTTTAGGGAATATTTGTTCTACCTTTAGCTCCTCGTTGGGTTCGACACTCTTACTTATCGAAAACTGTTGTGATCCCCTATACTTGTGGGTTATCAAGACCTTTTTCCGGCGCCGCTGCTGTGGAGTCATAGCGTGGGGTGAATATTCTCCTGTGTGCTTGTTTGCTTTATCACTAAGTAATTTTTATTTGCTGTTCTTAGTTGTTCTCTATCTTTAGTTATAGATATGGAACATGAAATACCAAAAAAAATAGGTGTACTTGCTACTCATGTAGATGGGATAACTCCTAAACCCCCCGACTCTCATTATGTGAGAGATATTAAGTACTACTTTGATAATCCTGACAAAACACCATTCAACTTTATAATGGGAGACACGTTGGATCAACGTGAATACTTTAGGGATTATCGCTCGACACAAAAAGGGAAACTATTATGGGATCAATTTATTATGTTGCGTTGGTATGCCTGGAATCTTTGCTTGAAATATGATATTACTTGTTGCTCTAGGATGGAGGCTCCACACCTTCCCTTTTCATGCGAATTTAATGATAATGAAACCTTAGCTTCTTATGCTAATGGTATATATGATTACTATGATGTGGAACAAATAGAAGAATTTGTTGCTTTTAAGGCTGCTTATGAAATTGAATCTTTGTTTGAAAAGTATGAAGCTTTAGATGATGATGATGCTTATAGGCCTGAAAATCTTGCTATACTTAGATATTGCTATGAAAATTATGAATACAATTACTATATTAATGCATTTATGAAGAAATTCTCCGCTGTCCAAGAAGAGACTAATATTTTGCAGGAAGCTATGGAAGAAGAAATTGATGAAACTGTGAGCTCATTGGATGAAAAAGATGATGAGGAGAGCGAAGAACAAAAGGAGGAAGAGCGGATTAGCTACCCGTGCCCACCTTCTAATGAGAGTAACCCTCCAACTCATACATTATTTAATTCCCCTTCGTGCTTACCGAAGGATGATTGCTATGATCCCTTGAATTTGTATGAAATATCCCTTTTTGATGATTCTTGCTATGCTTGTGGCCAAGATGTCAATATGAATTATGCTTATGGAGATGAACTTGCTATAGTTCCTTATGTTAAACATGAAATTGTTGCTATTGCACCCACGCATGATAGTCCTATTATCTTTTTGAATTCTCCCGATTATACTATATCGGAGAAGTTTGCACTTATTAAGGATTATATTGATGGGTTGCCTTTTACCGTTGCACATGATGATTTTGATAGATATAATATGCATGTGCTTGCTGCTCCTACTTGCAATTATTATGAGAGAGGAACTATATCTCCACCTCTCTATGTTTCCAATGCAATAAAATTGCAAGAAACTGTTTATACTATGCATTGGCCTTTACTAGATGTGCATGAATTGTTCTTTTATGACATGCCGATGCATAGGAAGAGAGTTAGACTTCGTCATTACATGATATATGCTACTTTGTGCTCACTACTAAATTACAAATCATTGTTAATTAAATTTGGCTTTGATATACCTTGGGATCCGGGTGGATTCACTACTTGAGCACTATATGCCTAGCTTAATGGCTTTAAAGAAAGCGCTGCCAGGGAGACAACCCGGAAGTTTTAGAGATTCATTTATTTCTATTGAGTGCTTTAATATAGTTTAAAAACAACAAAATAAAGAGGGGAACCCAAAGCTTTTCAAAAAGGAAAGTGAAAGTGAGAAAGACGAGCATTGTTGATGTGGGAGCTAGCCTTGAACTTTGTTCATGCTCACGAAAACTTTGTGAATCTTGATTACAGAAACTTTTCAATAAAAATAATTATCCCCTTGTACAATTCCATTGTATTATAAAAATAATGTGCCAAGGTTTGCCTTTAGGATGTTTACAATACTTGTTGGTTTGTATGGTGCAGGACAGAAACTTTGGCTGTAGTGCGCGAATTTAATTTTTTACTGGAACGTCAAATGGTTCTGATTCTTTTTGCACTGTCTTGCTATACAAATTGTTTATTTTTCCTAATTTTTGCAGAACTTTTCAAGTATCATAAGTATGGTGAATGTTCATATTTCTACAGACTGTTCTGTTTTAGAAAGATTCTGTTTTTGATGCATAGTTTGCTTGTTTTGATGAAACTATCAATTTATATCAGTGGATTAAGCCATGAAAAAGTTATACTACAGTAGACACAATGCAAAAACAAAATATGAATTGGTTTGCAACAGTACTTAGAGTAGTGATTTGCTTTATTATACTAACGGGTCTTGCCGAGTTTTCTGTTGAAGTTTTGTGTGGATGAAGTGTTCGATGATCGAGAAGGTCTCGATGTGAGAAGAAGGAAGAGAGGCAAGAGCTCAAGCTTGGGGATGCCCGAGGCACCCCAAGTAAATATTCAAGGAGACTCAAGCATCTAAGCTTGGGGATGCTGGGAAGGCATCCCCTCTTTCTTCAACAAATATCGGTATGTTTTCGGATTCCTTTCGTTCATGCGATATGTGCAAGTCTTGGAGCGTCTTTTGCAATTAGGTTTTTACTTTTATTTTATGCACCATGCTGGTATGAGATGGTCCTTGGTTGATTTATAGAATGCTCTATGCACTTCACTTATATCTTTTGAGTATGGCTTTATAGAATGCTTCATGTGCTTCACTTATATCATTTGAAGTTTGGATTGTCTGATTCTCTTTACATAGACAACCGCCATTTGTAGAATGCTCTTTTGCTTCACTTATATTTGTTAGAGCTTGGGCATATCTTTTGTAGAAAGAATTAAACTCTCTTGCTTCACTTATATCTATTTAGAGAGATGACAGGAACTGGTCATTCACATGGTTAGTCATAAAATCCAACATAAACTTGTAGATCGCTGAATATGATATGTTTGATTCCTTGCAATAGTTTTGCGATATAAAGATGGTGATATTAGAGTCATGCTAGTTGAGTAATTGTGAAATTGAGAAATACTTGTGTTGAGGTTTGCAAGCCCCGTAGGATGCACGTATGGTGAACCGTTATGTAACAAAGTCGGAGCATGGGGTGTTTATTGATTGCCTTCCTTATGAGTGGCGGTCGGGGACGAGCGATGGTATTTTCCTACCAATCTATCCCCCTAGGAGCATGCGCGTAGTATTTTGTTTCGATGACTAATAGATTTTTTGCAATAAGTATGTGAGTTCTTTATGACTAATGTTGAGTCCATGGATTATACACACTCTCACCTTCCATCATTGCTAGCCTCTTGATTGCACTGCATTGTCCTTTCTCAACTCGAGAGTTGGTGCAAACTTCACGGTGCATCCAAACCCCGTGATATGATACGCTCTGTCACACATAAGCCTCATTATATCTTCCTAAAAACAGCCACCATACCTACCTATTATGGCATTTCCATAGCCATTCCGAGATATATTGCCATGCAACTTCCATCATCATCATATACATGACTTGAGCATTCATCATCATATTGCTTTGCATGATCGTAAGATAGCTAGCATGATGTTTTCATGGCTTGTCCATTTTTTGATGTCATTGCTACGCTAGATCATTGCACATCCCGGTACACCGTCGGAGGCATTCATATAGAGTCATATCTTTGTTCTAGACATCGAGTTGTAATATTGAGTTGTAAGTAAATAAAAGTGTGATGATCATCATTATTAGAGCATTGCCCCAGTGAGGAAAGGATGATGGAGACTATGATTCCCCCACAAGTCGGGATGAGACTCCGAACTTTACAAAAAAAATAAAAGAGGCCAAAGAAGCCCAAATAAAAAAAAGAGGCCAAAGAAGCCCACCCAAAAAAAATATAAAAAAATGAGAGAAAAAGAGAGAAGGGGCAATGTTACTATCCTTTTTACCACATTTGTGCTTCAAAGTAGCACCGTGTTCTTCATATAGAGAGTCTCTTGAGTTATCACTTTCATATACTAGTGGGAATTTTCATTATAAAACTTGGCTTGTATATTCCAACGATGGGCTTCCTCAAATGCCCTAGGTCTTCATGAGCAAGCAAGTTGGATGCACACCCACTTAGTTTCAGTTTGAGCTTTTATACACTTACAGCTCTTAGTGCATCTGTTGCATGGCAATCCCTACTCCTCACATTGATATCTATTAATGGGCATCTCCATAGCCCGTTGATATGCCTAGTTGATGTGAGACTTTCTCCTTTTTTGTCTTTTCCACATAACCCCCACCATCATATTCTATTCCACCTATAGTGCTATGTCCATGGCTCATGCTCATGTATTGCGTGAAAGTTGAAAAGGTTTGAGAACGTCAAAAGTATGAAGCAATTGCTTGGCTTGTCATCGGGGTTGTGCATGATGTGAATATTTTGTGTGGTGAAGATGGAGCATAGCCAAACTATATGATTTTGTAGGGATGAGCTTTCTTTGGCTATGTTATTTCAATAAGACATAATTGCTTGGTTGGTATGCTTGAAGTATTATTATTTTTATGTCAAAGGATAGACTATTGCTTTGAATCACTCGTGTCTTAATGCCATGATTAGACATATGATCAAGATTATGCTAGGTTGCATTCCACATCAAAAATTATCTTTTTTATCATTTACCTACTCGACGACGAGCATGAATTAAGCTTGGGGATGCTGATACGTCTCCGTCAGATCTATAATTTTGATTGTTCCATGCCAATATTATTCAACTTTCATATACTTTTTGGCAACTTTTTATACTATTTTTGGGACTAACATATTGATCCGGTGCCCAAGGTGCTAGTTCACATGCCTTGCATGTTTTTGGTTTCGCAGAATATCCATATCAAACGGAGTCCAAACGGGATAAAAACGGACGGAGCTTATTTTTGGAAAATATGGAAAATTTGGAAGGAAAATCAACACGAACCAGTGCCCGAGGTGGTCATGAGGCAGGGGGGCGCGCCCCTACCCTCGTGAGCCCACCGTAAGGCGGTTGATGCTCTTCTTTTGCCGCAATAAAGGTAATATTCAGAAAAAATCACGGCGAAGGTTTCAGGCCAATCGGAGTTACGGATCTCCATATATACACAAAACGGTGAAACAGAGCGAGAACAGAACACAGAAACAGAGAGATAGATCCAATCTCGGAGGGTCTCTCACCCCTCCCAAGCCATGGGAGCCAAGGACCAGAGGGGAAACCCTTCTCCCATCTAGGTAGAAGGTCAAGGAAGAAGAAGAAGGAGGGGGGCTCTCTCCCCCTCGCTTCCGGTGGCGCCGGAACACCACCGGGGGCCATCATCATCACAGCGATCTACACCAACACCTCCGCCATCTTCACCAACATCTCCATCACCTTCCCCCCTCTATCTACAGCGGTCCACTCTCCCGCAACCCGCTGTACCCTCTACTTGAAAATGGTGCTTTATGCTTCATATTATTATCCAATGATGTGTTGCCATCCTATGATGTCTGAGTAGATTTTCGTTGTCCTATCGGTGGTTGATGAATTGCTATGATTGATTAATTTGCTTGTGGTTATGTTGATGTCCTTTGATTCCCATCATATGAGCGCGCGCGTGGATCACACCATAGGGTTAGTTGTATGTTGATAGGACTATGTATTGGAGGGCAAGAGTGACAGAAGCTTCAACCTAGCATAGAAATTGATGCATACGGGATTGAAGGGGGACCAATATATCTTAATGCTATGGTTGGGTTTTACCTTAATGAACGTTAGTAGTTGCGGATGCTTGCTAATAGTTCCAACCATAAGTGCATAGAATTCCAAGTAAGGGATGACATGCTAGTAGTGGCCTCTCCCACATAAACTTGCTATCGGTCTAGTAAGGTAGTCAATTGCTTAAGGGACAATTTTTCCACACCTACCATCACTCTTCCACACTCGCTTTATTTACTTTAGTTGTTTCTTTACTTAAACAGCCCCTAGTTTTATTTTCGCGCTCTTTAATTTCTTGCAAGCCTATCCGAAAACACCTACAAAGTACTTCTAGTTTTATACTTGTTCTAGGTAAAGCGAACGTTAAGCGTGCGTAGAGTTGTATCGGTGGTCGATAGAACTTTAGGGAATATTTGTTCTACCTTTAGCTCCTCGTTGGGTTCGACACTCTTACTTATCGAAAACTGTTGCGATCCCCTATACTTCTGGGTTATGAACTAACATTCAGGAGGGTGTAGAAGAGGTTGATGAAAACTATGATGACCCATCTTTTCTCCAGGTAATTTTAGTGTTCAACTTATATGCTGAAATTAACTGAATTTAAATGAAGTAACTGAACTTAACCAAATTTAAATTCAGTTAAGTGAAATTAACTGAATTTAAATTAACTTAATTGAACCCTAACTGAACTTAACTGAACCTAACTGTATTTGAACCCTAACTGAACGTAATTGAACCTAACTGTATTTAACTGAACTTAACTGAATTTAAATGAATCTAACTGAGTTTTGTGCTTTGCAGAACATCTTCCCTAGCCACCCAGATCCTAGGTTGGACCCAACTGAGTCACCAACCAGTATGGTGTTCAACATGGCTCAAAGAGAGATTGCAAGAGGAGGTGCTGAAAGGGTTCATGTGCCACTGCCTGAGCTTTCTTCATTTGTTGCTGCTGCTGGTGCTTCCATGCCTCAGCCAAGAGTGACCACAGAAATGCACATAGGGATGCAAAAAAGGGCAAGCACACAAGCTAAAAACAATCCAACTGCAGCTGGTAGGGGAAGAGGAAGGAAAAGAGCACGAAATTCAGATGTTGCTGCTGCTGGAGGAAGAGGAGCAAGTGCAACTGCAGGGAGAGGTAGAGGAGCAAATGCAACTGGAGGGAGAGGAAGAGGAGCTAATGCAACTGGAGGGAGAGGAAGAGGAGCAAGGGCAATTGGAGGGAGAGGCAGAGGAGCACATGCAGATGACCAAGTTCCATTTGCAGGGAGAGGAGGAGCACCAAATGCAAATGCATATGCTTGGAGAGGAGGAGCACCAAATGCAAATGCATATGCTTGGAGGGGAGGACAAGCAAATGCAACCGCTTGGAAAGAAGGAGCAGCATATGCAAATGCAAATGCTTGTACATGAGGAGCAGCATATGCAAATGCAAATGCTTGGCCAGGAGGAGCAGCAAATGCAACTGCTTGGACAGGAGGAGAAGTTCCATCTGTAGGGAGAGGAACAACAAATGTTCCATATTCAGGATGGAGATGGCTACTGTTTGGAGATCAGAGGACAATTCCTGATCTCAATGCTCCTGCTGATGATTTCATGGCACCACATCAGTGATTGCCTGCCAGTTGGTGGTAGTGATTGCCTGCCATTCTTTTTTGATAAACAAACAGTGGCATAAACTTCCTCTTTTTTGTTAAGCAAACAGTGGCTTAAATTGCTTGTTTTTTGATGGCAAAATGTGCCTCACAATGGCATTCATTGCCCTTTTTGTAACTAACTTTTATGATGCATTACCAGTGATTTAGTTAAGTTAGGATGTGCTGCTTATGAATCATGGATGTGTTACTGAACTGAAGATGCATATAATTGCAGATGCAGTTAACTGAAAATGCAGATAACTGCAAATGCAGTTAACTGAAAATGCAGATAACTGCACATCCATTTAACTGAAAATGCAGATATGCAGTTAACTAAAGATGCAGAGAAATTTAAATGATGAGTAACAAAAATGATTGTGAAACACTGTGTTCTGCCAAATCTGCTAAAATTAGGTGAGAAGGAAAAAATCAAAAAAAATTAAAAATGGTATGCCTGGGGCTCGAACCCAGGACCTGTTGTTACAATCGCTGAGGACAATGCCAGTAGAGTAGTAGTAGTGATTTGTTAGGTTGTAGGTAACTAGGAAATTATTATGGGCCATTGTTTCGTCCGCCCATTCGGTTTCCAGCCCTTTAAGACCACCCATCGCTGAACTCACCCACTCAACCAGCTCCACTCCCCTGCCCAGTCCACCCACGTCTCTTCGGTCTCGCTGCTCCACCAACTTCCATGCCTCGCATTGAAAACCCTCGCTCGCTGCCGAGCTCAACTCCGCTGCCGATGCCATGGACAACACTCCATCGTGGCAGGGAGCGATCGAAGATCTGGCCCGTGACGACGAGGCGGCCCACACGGATCTAAGGGAGATCATGCGCTGGTTCCCTAACATCGGCATGATGCGCCACCACGCCCGCGGGCTCATCAAGATGATGACGGACGACGAGAAGCGGCAAGCAATGCCCCCCGGGTCGGGGGTTGCGCCTCCGCTGATCCTCCGCTTTGCGATGATGGAGACGCGCTCCGACGACCCGAGGCAGCGCGCGAGGTGGTGGATGTATCGCTCCGCCACCATGCCCTCGCCACACCCGGATCCGTTCCGCGTCGCGTCTAGGGCACAAAGCGTGCGCGACGTCGTCCTGGCCCTCCCTGTGCCGGTGAACACCGCCTACTGGGATAGATTCCAGCCCGAGCTCCTCGTCCACGATGACATCTCTGACGCGGAGTCGTCCGACGACGACGACTCTGAGTACTGCAAGGTTGACTCTGAAAATGACTCTGGCTACAGGGGGACAGTGGCACGTCTGACGAGGAGGAGATAGAGGTCGTCGTCCTGTCAGACGACGAGCCGAAGATCCAGATGATGGTGCCCGTCGTCGACCCCAGGGAGGGTGGTCACAGGGCTCATCCAATCCAAGTGGACCTGCTTTCAGACATGCCCGACATCGTCAAGCAAGAGTTGGTGGAGGAGGCAGCGCAGGACGCGGTGGCGGAGCCGGCAAGGATCGGCAACAAGGCTTTGAAGAGGTCTTCTGCAGGGGAGGTGCGCCGCTCCGAACGTCTCAAACGCCTGAAGATATGAAGAAGAATGAAGGAAGACTGAAGAAGAAGATGAAGTAGTTAGGTATGCTGCTTATAAGTTTAGCAGATCTTTTTCTGCTCCTTTTCTACCCAATTAGTTTATGTTTGTTCTATATAAGTTAGAACTATTTTGCGTTTAGTTAAGTTAGGTGTGCTGCTTATATATTCAGCACATAAGTTATTTGTAATGCTGCTATGGGAACTGCTGCAAGTTTATGGTTGAACTGATGCGAGGTTATCGTTGAACTGCTATGCTATGATAATCAAGTGATGATATGCTGCAATGTTGCTATTTTGTTGTGTTGCTTCAATATGTTTACAATGTTGTTGCTGTGTTTGCCATGCTGCTGTCTTTGCCATGCTGCTATACAAATGTGGTGTGGATAGCATGTGTTGTTCTGTCCAAAAATAGCATAAATTTAGTATTGTAGATTAAGCAGATACTTAATCTCTACTAGTTCATCTCTGTTTAGTGCAAATTCAGTACATGTTGACCTCCACCTACCAGTATATGTGAGACAAATTCAGTCCACAATTCATCAAAGTGCCAATTCATTTAAATTCATCTTCAGTTAAACATTCAGTTAATTGAAACAAATACAATTCATTAACTCATGTTCAGTTAAACTCATCTTCAGTCATACAAATTGAGTTAGCTGATTTTGCAAACAAATACAATTAACTCATACAAATTGAGCTAACTGAATTTGCAAACAAATACAATTAACTCATACAAACCGAGTTAACTGAATTTGCAAAGAAATACAATTAACTCATACAAATTGAGTTAACTGAAATTGCAAACAAATACAGTTAACCCATACAAATATGTGAGTCTTCAGTTAAACTCATAATCCATTTAACTACAAATTTAGTTAAATGAACATGCAAAAAGAGACAAATTGAGTTAACTGAATTTGTAATTAATCAATCTTCAAGAATCGAATTCAGTTCATCAATCTTCAAGAACACCTTGCAACAACATAACTTGGCAGTGATACAAATTCAGTAAACTAGAATCGGTCATATAAATTCAGTAAACTAGAAGCCGTCATACAAATTCAGTGGTCCAACTTAACTGGCATACAAATCAACCAAGTTCACTAAAGGAGTACAACTAACTAATAGCTCCAACTTAAGGCAGCATTACACCAACAATGAATTACTCAAATTCATCTAAGATCTCCTTCACCCTCTTTATCTTGCTCTTGGTCTCCTCCTTGTGCCTGAACAAATCACCAATCATGTACTCTAGTTTCTTCTTCTCCTTCTTCAGGTCATCCCTCTGTGACACCACTTTGTCCATCTCTTCCGTCATGTTGTCCATCCGTTGCTTCATCTCATCCCTCTCTTTCTCTTCCTTAGCCCTCACAGCCTGATGGATGCTAGTGCTAGATTTATCAGACAGCTTCTTCTTCTCAAGCTCTTGCTTTAGGTCAGAAAGAGCAAGTCTTGCATTGCCCAACTCAGTAATTGCCTGCTTCTTGTCAGCCACCATCTTAGCAAAATCTAGTTTAAAAAACCCTCAGATCTTTTTCCATCTTTTCCTTCTCTCTCACAACCCTAAGATTTTCTTCAGCAAGATGTAAATTCTCACTGATCCTTAACTTGTTCTCATCATCATACATGCCCCAAACCCAGGCTAAACTCATCTTCAGAGTGGCAGGCCATTCAGGGTCAATCCACTCCACAAAGTTGCATTTAGGTATTTCCTACCAAATAAGAAAGAAAACAACTTTAGATAAATGAAAAAGCTTGGGTTCAGTTAAATTCACAAACAAGATGCTCTTAAGTTTAGTTAAGTTCAGTTAGTTCATTTAAATTCATTTAAGTACACAAACAAGATGCTGTTAAATGAAAACAATTCAGTTAAATTCACAAACAAGATGCTATTAACATCCAAACTTACATGCCACTATCTTATATAGCTCACAGTGAGATAACACATTCCAAGTTTGATCCAAAGTTACATGCCACTAACCTTTTGTGCACAAGCAAGATACCTCCTTCCACTATCAACTTATTCAAATGACACAAACTTCTCATAGACACAAAGGTGTTCACATCTAGCTGCAAGATCTGGAGCAAGTCCTGTCCACTCAGAGCAGAAAATGGTGGCAGGAGCAGGAGCCTACAACACAATATAGTCCGCAAAATTCCCCATTCTTGCCCTAACCAAAATTCCCCATTCTTGCCCTAGCCCTAACTGCCAGAGGCATAGCAATGAACTGACCTCACTTGTGACAGAGTAGCCGTCGGACGAGGAGCTGGATCCTTCACTCCAAGATACCATGGCGGGCGAAATGGCACAGTGAGAGTCGAGGCGGGCATGAGCTGCATCATGGCGACGAAATGCTGGAGCAGGGAAGGAAGCGAGGGAGCATCGAGGTGAGTGGAGGGTGAGCTACCGACAGGATAGAATATTCCAACGAATATACCAACACAGGTGCCACTTGGTGTTGCACTGCGGGCTGATAAGGCAATAATACAGGGGGCTAAGTGCAAAATGCCATGCGCTGACCAGCCAGACCACTTGGCATCCAGTTGGCGAGCTGTGATTGGTCTAGGACTAATTTTGCACATCCATTGCAAGTTCAGGGATGAAATAATCAGCTTTTGCAACTACAAGGACTAAACCATCACCTGACATGCAAGTTCAGGGACCTGGGGTGCTATTACCTCCGCTCTTCCTATGCGCGTCAGCTGCCTTGTTCTTATTTTCTAGAAGAAGCAGCCAAATTGTCTCCGTGGAATTCCGCGTACTCCCACTTGAATGCGTGCCTTGTTTCCTTGCGCACAAAGGTCCAGTGGAGATATCTCTTCAAGAAAGGTCTATGGCAAGAATAATAAGTCAATTACACCACCGATGCTAAAACTTGGCATGAAGATTTACTTTAGTGCTGAAACTTGCGGCATACATTGAATTGGTGCTATAACTTGGCTTTGGCATGCATATAGAGTGCAAATGGTGTTTGTATACGGACACAATTCTGACTAGGCACGCCACATGGCGGGAGGCCCACTGTCAGCAAGTTGATTTGGCGTGTAGCATGTTATTTGGGGAAAACCATGGAGAATTTAATATTTTTCACAAAAAAGGCCCTGATGCGTATCTCTTCAAGAAAGGTCTATGGCAAGAATAATAAGTCAATTACACCACCGATGCTAAAACTTGGCATGAAGATTTACTTTAGTGCTGAAACTTACGGCATACATTGAATTGGTGCTATAACTTGGCTTTGGCATGCATATAGAGTGCAAATGGTGTTTGTATACGGACACAATTCTGACTAGGCACGCCACATGGCGGGAGGCCCACTGTCAGCAAGTTGATTTGGCGTGTAGCATGTTATTTGGGGAAAACCATGGAGAATTTAATATTTTTCACAAAAAAGGCCCTGATGCGTGCCGGTCTGTTTGGGATTCGAACCCATGACCTGGGGCGTGAAGGAGCCACTGCCTAACCAATGCAACAGAAGCAGTTTTCCAATATCACTTTCTTAAAAAGTTCTGAACTATATTTAAATTATAATCGTGTATTATAAATAAATTGTATAGAAAAATTCTTAAACATAGGAGTATTAATGTAGTATATAAAAGTGCTCATCCTTTAATAAGTTTTTATGTTTCTATATATATTAGTAAATGCTTACATAAGTTACCATGTGACACCTGTGGTAAGCAATCCAAACTACTCAAAAAAAAATGCTTACATAAGTTTAAAAGTGTTCGCAGTTTTAAAGAAATATTAATGTAGTATATAAAAGTGTTCATCATTAAATAAGTTTTTATATAATTTAATAAATGCTTATATAAGTTTAAAAATGTTCATAATTTTAACAAAATACTCATGTAGTTATAAAAGTGTTCATGCTTTGAGAAACATATATTCACATGATGTAAAAATAGTTGGTTGGAATTCGAACCAGCGACATGTAGTCATCAGGTCCACGTGGCCACCACCCCACCCAACAGTGTTAATATTTTTCAGAAACTTGTAAAATTTATGTAACTTACAACCTTATGTTATAATATAATACACTATAAATATAATCATGTATTATTTCAAAATTTATCCATATAATAAAATTATAATTAAAAATTACGTATGTAATAATTTTCATATTTAGTTTTTAAAGGCAAATATATATATTGTATATTTTAGTAAATTAATATATATTTAAAATGTTCACACTTTTAATAAAATAATTATGTATTATATAAAAGTGTTCATTGTTAATTTAAAATTTATCATATTGATTGCGATTGTAATCTACATCTAATTTATAATTTACTTTAAAAAAACTACAGTGCAAAATGGGCCGTAGGGTCTCCAGCGCGCTTAGGTTATATATATATATATATATATATAGAATATCCAAGTAAAACAAAATGTTCTTCTCCGTACATTGGTTAGGCAAACGCCGCTCCACTCTGTAGGTCACATTTTTTAATACCACCGGCCACTTTTTTTGCAAATAATTTGTGTATCGCGCATCAAGGTCCTTTTCTGTGAGAAAAATATTCTGAGTTGTTTTCCACAAAATAACTGGCCAAATATCCTATCTCTATCGTTCAGAGGCTGACAACGGGTTCCGTGCCACTTGGCGCACCTTGTCTGCATCATCTCCGTATACAAACACATTTTGCACCGTATATGCATATCAAAGCCAAGTTGTAGCACCGGTTCAATGTATGCCGTGAGTATTGGCACTAAAGTGATTTTTCTTGTCAAGTTTTAGCATCAGTGGTGTAATTGACTCAAGATTAAAACATGGAAAAGCGAAAACTGCAACCGATTGATTAATTCCAGTGCTCTCAGGATATGTACGTATAGCGGTTCGGCTCGCTGATTGTTTGGCCGTTCGATATTCTTCTCCAAAGATAGATACAGTTTCGCTGATTGTTTGGCCGTTCGTTATTGTTCTCCAAAGATAGACACAGTATGCCAAATATACTCTTGTGTGTTATTTGTACAGGTGTATGTGTGATGAGTTGGCATGCAGATCTGCATCGTGTTTGTACAGCTGTACAAGTCATGTTTTGAACGTACGGCTGGTGACGTACGTACGTGTGGTTAGTTCTATTTTGGCGCCGAGGTTACGTGAGTATCATGTATTCATGTATTATATATCCTGTAATTGAAGACCATCAACAGAGGCGATAATACCTACCCTGGAATTTTGGCATTAGAAATCTTTTATGGTAAATCAAATTAAACCAAAAGCTATCGTAAGTAGTTTTCGTCGAAATTAAACGTACAGATCAATCGACCGGATTTGCACCAGAGCACAGTATAGGCAAGAACTCATTTATGTCCTTGCTAATTTTGAGCCCTCGTCTCTACCTCTACGCTTTAACTTACTCCCTTATTATTGTGTTTTTTTCTTTCTCAACCGTCTACAGCTATAACCAGCCAAAAAAAAGGCCTATAGTACGTAGGAGTATATGTCAGCACATTAAAGTACATGGCTTAATTCTGAGCCTAGTGCATGCAGATGCAGTGCATGAACTTACGTAACGCGCCAAACGCATGCATGCATGCATGCAGTTTCCTTCTTCTTCTCCGATCGAATTGCCCTCCACTAACCACGGCGCTTTACCAAGTCCAGAGGGAGACTGGAGGGAAGCGCGTGGTAATTTGTTTTGTTGTGGGTTTCCTTACACCCCAAGATTCGTGCAGATGGATCAAATTAAGCAGCCTCAACGATTCCTGCTGATTTGGCGCCACAACCTATTACTAACTTAAACGATGACGACGATGATTTGGTCTTCTTTGCAAATCAAGCCATGGACTCGATCGACCCCATATATGTTTTCGTATATATGCATGCGTTGGTTGCAGACTCTTGTGTTTGTGTATAAGGTAACACACGGCGAATATATATTCCTGGTTTCTAGGAGTAGTAGCCAGGAGTACTCCAAGTTATTAACGGGAGATTTGGATTGAAACGGAAGGCATAAATAAAAGGAAATCGCTCCTGAAAACGAGAAGGATAATCGGAGGGTCAATCTCATCGTCAGTTGCTTTCTCTCCTCTCATCTCACTCGAGGTCGAGGCCATCAAACGTGGACGCCAACCAAAACCCACCGGGTCACGCACGCACCATAAATACTCGGCTGCCTACCGTCATCCAAGGACGGACCTCCTTGTTTCTTTCTTCGCCACCCCGGCCGCGTCCATCCATCGCCGATCCATCCATGACATGACTCATCGCCACATCTGACTAACTCATCGCCATCGCCTTCCCTTGGCTGCCTCTGCCTGTGTGTATATATAGGCGCGTCCTCCCAGTGCCAGGAGCAGACCGCGCGCGCCCCACCGACCGCCATGGCCGTGGACCTGCAACGCCTGCGCCACATGTTACTCACCACCGGCGGCGGCCACCACCAGCTCGCCAACCGGCCGGGCGCCTCGGCCGCCGCCATGCCTGCGAGCGAGCCTTGCTACGGCGCCGCGGCCCTCTTCACGCCGACGTCGGCCGCGGATCACTACTCGGGCGGTTGGCTCTGGCCGCGGTTGATCCGGGTCCGGCCAGGAAGGGCGACGGCGCTCAGGAAATGACCGCCGGCAACAAGCGGAGGCGCGTCGACGAGCGGTCGTCCGTGCTCGGCGACGTTCTTGCGGCCCACGCGCAACAGCAGACCGTCGCCGTCGACCACATCCTGCACAGACATGTGAGTCCCGTGATCAAATTAATCGCCGCGTAGCTTTTGTTTGTTATTAACGGTGGTCGATGGCGCAGGCGAGAAAGATGTGGGCTGCTCTGGCGGAGCAGAGGCGGAGCCACCTGAGGCTCATCGTGTCCACCGTGGAGGCCAGGGCGGCGAAGCGGCTCAAGGCCAAGGACGACGAGATCGAGCGGGTCAGGGGCATGAACTGGGCGCTGGAGGAGCGCCTCAGGAACCTCTACATGGAGGCTCAGATGTGGCGCGACGCCGCGCAGTCCCACGAGGCCGCGGCCAACGTGCTCCGCGCCGACCTGCAGCGGGTGCTCGACGCGCAGGCGGCCCGTGGCGGCGGCGGTCAGGACGACGCCGAGTCGTGCTGCTGGGGGGAGAACCAGGTGCCCATCTGCGCGGAGGAGGAGGTGGGCACGCCGGACCCGACAGGAGTCGGAAGGTGCAAGGGGTGCGGCGACGGCGCGGCCGTGGTGCTGCTGCTGCCGTGCCGGCACCTCTGCGTGTGCGCGCCGTGCGCGGCCGCAGCGCAAGCGTGCCCGTCGTGCGGATGCGCCAAGAACGGCAGCGTCTGCGTCAACTTTTCGTGATGCGGGAGGAATAGTTTTTTAGAGTAGACTTGGCTTTTCCTAGCTTTATTTTCTTCAGCTATTTTTTGTTTTGCTCCCCTTCTTTTGTTCAGTTTAGCTTTTTGCTCAAAAATTGTTGGATCAGTTGTTCAACAAGAAGAAGAAACAGTCCGTAGTATTGCATATCAATGCTTGGAATTAAATACATAGATTAGAATTTGAACAAGATATATGGGCTGTGACCAAGGGGGGTCACGGCGACTTAGGTGAGCGGTGGGAGATGGCGGAGATGGTGTAATCAGATGCGTGGAGACATTGGAGGCAAGAAGATGACATCTACGAGACTAAGACTATGGTGGAGGGGCGAGAAACAAGGGCAAAAAGTAAAGAGAGCGAGCGCCGCCAAGCGGCGTGTTTGAGAAATGGGTGGATGGCTACGACGGGCGGTGCGTTTGAGAAATGGGCGGATTGGCTAGTGTTAGGGTTTATAGATCTAGACAACTGCAAAGCGGGGAAAAGATAGAGCCCTATTCAGATCCAACCCAATGGTCCAAAGGTTGATTTGAATTTATAGAAAATTTGCTCGGCTAGCAAAAAGTTTGTTGCCTAAATTCACACAAACAACTATACAAAAGGCCATTGAATTGCATTCATGAGGGGAAAAAGAAGGTGTTTGTTTCCTAGCGGCGTGTGTGGCAATAGGCTGGCTAGGTTTAAGGTTTAGATGTCTAGCAAAAGGGAGATATGAACCAGATTTAGGTTTAAGCCAAGTTGTCTCCAGTAAATTGAATTTAACTACATATATTAGAATCTGAATAACATATATGTGCTGTGTCCAAGGGGGTTTGCGGTGACTTAGGTGAGTGGTGGGAGATGGTGGAGATAGCATAATTAGACGCGTGGAGACAAGGAAATGACATCTACGACTATGGTGTGGCGAGGGTCGAGAAATGTGGGTGTCGGTGTCAAAACCGGCGGATCTCGGGTAGTGGGTCCCGAACTGTGCGTCTAGGCGGATGGTAACAGGAGACAAGGGACACGATGTTTTTACCCAGGTTCGGGCCCTCTCGATGGAGGTAATACCCTACTGCTTGATTAATATTGATGATAAGGGTAGTACAAGAGTAGATCTACCACGAGATCAGAGAGCCTAAACCCTAGAAGCTAGCCTATGGTATGATTGTTGTTCGTCCTACGGACTAAAACCCTTCGGTTTATATAGACACCGAATAGGGTTAGGGTTACACAGAGTCGGTTACAATGGTAGGAGATCTACATATCCGTATCGCCAAGCTTGCCTTCCACGCCAAGGAAAGTCCCATCCGGATACGGACGAAGTCTTCAATCTTGTATCTTCATAGTCTAGGAGTCCAGCCGAAGATGATAGTTCGCTATCCGGACACCCCTAGTCCAGGACTCCTCAAGAGCCCCCTGCATTCAGGCTTCAATGGCGATGAGTCCGGTAGCGTAGATTGTCTTCGGCATTGCGAGGCGGGTTCTTCTCCAAATTCCATATACTTGTCGAATAGTGTCCGGCTTCTGATAAATGCTGCGCTCCTTGGCTTCCACGCCCAATAATGGCTATCTTCCATGTGTTTGAATGAATGCGAAAAGTCAGGGTATCTTTACATTTACCCCCCTTGCTGTGCAAATGAGCCGTCTATAAAAGAGACGGGGATCCAGATCCGGATCACACCATCCTCCTTTCGCGAGCCCTCATCAGAGCGCGTTTGACAAAAAACCCATTCCACCATGGACAGTCGACGCGGCTCCTCGTCTCGCGCTCCCAGCCCTCAGCCTGGAGATTGGGGGAGATGCTCAGTCCCGCACAGCGAATTGGTGGTGCTCCAAACCAAGGGATTCCTTCCCCCGGCCTTCATGGTTCCGGTGCGTTTCGGACTCGCCACTTATAAGGGCGGGAAGCAGGCGGAGAGCGTCCCCGATCCCTCTAAGGGAGAGCGGGTATGCTTCATCTCTTACCTAATGAGAGGACTCGGATTTCCAATCCATCCGTTTCTCCGGGGGCTTCTGGAGTTCTACGGCCTCCAGCTGCACAACCTTACGCCTGCCTCCATCTTGCATATAGCAGGCTTTGTGGCCCTTTGCGAGCTGTTTCTGGGCGTTGAGGCCCATTTCGCTTTGTGGAAGAGATTGTTCTGCCTTGTGCCTCGTTCTCACGAGGGGTCAATATGTGAAGTGGGTGGAGCCGAACTATGGCGCATCGCCGGGACCAGATACCTATCCGGAACCCCAAAGAAGGTGTCCGAAGACTGGCCCTCGGAATGGTTCTACATGGAGGACGTCCCGCTGCCGGATCCTGTTCGGATCGGTCTTCCGGAATTTAGCAACGCTCCTCTGAAGAAGCGCCTAAGCCGGGCGCCATGAGAGCCCTGTGGGGAAAATGACCAGGACGTCCTTTACTTGATGAGTCGAATAAGATTACTGGCTCATGCCGGATTGACCATGATTGGAGTCATGGCAACCTGCATTATGAGGGGAATGCAGCCGCTCCAATATAGAGGCCACCCCATGTGGGATTTCAACGGGGAGGACGATGCCACCCGCCATGGCCGCAAAGGGCCGGGATCGGTCACCGAACTGGTGAAGACCTTGTCCGCCATGTACAAAGGGGAAGAGGAGGATTTTCTCCGCGTCAGTCCACTGAATGGGTTTTCTTCGAATAATCCTCGAAGTTGGGTAAGCAAATATCTTTGTGGCCTATCCGATCCATGTTCCCGTGGTTAAAATATCTCATTTAGTGGTTTCTACATAGGAACTGCGCCGGGCCGTGGAGAAGATACACAGCCCGCCCCCACAACCCGAAGATCCGGAACGGTCCCTCGATCCGGCCTCCGAGGAGGACCCGGATATAAAGGTGGAGCTGATCGACGGGGTGTTCCACCAACTTAGCATCGACAATGCTTTGGTTGCCATTACGCCCGACTACCCCCTGATTATTTCCGGCCTCCCAGGTAACCGTGACCGAAGTCCGGATACCCTGACCCACCCGTGCTTTCCTTCTAATCACCACGTATTTGATGGTGTTTCGCAGGGGGTTCCTTCGAGGCAGGAGGCCGAGCCCGCGGCGGCTAACCAACAAGGGGCAGTGCGGCCCCGCAGGCTAAAAAGAAGTGTGGTCCGGATCGAAACTCCGCCGCAACGGTATAGCGCGTCACTGTTGGAAATATGCCCTAGAGGCAATAATAAATTGGTTATTATTATATTTCCTTGTTCATGACAATAGTTTATTATCCATGCTATAATTGTATTGATAGGAAACTCAGATACATGTGTGGATACATAGACAACACCATGTCCCTAGTAAGCCTCTAGTTGACTAGCTCGTTGATCAACAGATGGTTACGGTTTCCTGACCATGGACATTGGATGTCGTTGATAACGGGATCACATCATTTGGAGAATGATGTGATGGACAAGACCCAATCCTAAGCCTAGCACAAAGATCGTGTAGTTCAGATGCTAAAGCTTTTCTAATGTCAAGTATCTTTTCCTTAGACCATGAGATTGTGCAACTCCGGATACCGTAGGAATGCTTTGGGTGTACCAAACGTCACAACGTAATCGGGTGACTATAAAGGTGCACTACAGGTATCTCCGAAAGTGTCTGTTGGGTTGGCACGAATCGAGACTGGATTTGTCACTCCGTGTAAACGGAGAGGTATCTCTGGGCCCACTCGATAGGACATCATCATAATGTGCACAATGTGACCAAGGGGTTGATCACGGGATGATGTGTTAGGGAACGAGTAAAGAGACTTGCCGGAAACGAGATTGAACAAGGTATCGGGATACCGACGATCGAATCTCGGGCAAGTACAATACCGCTAGACAAAGGGAATTGTATACGGGATAGATTGATTCCTTGACATCGTGGTTCATCCGATGAGATCATCGTGGAACATGTGGGAGCCAACATGGGTATCCAGACCCCCCTGTTGGTTATTGACCGGAGAACGTCTCGGTCATGTCTCAAGATGTCTCCCGAACCCGTAGGGTCTACACATAAGGTTCGATGACGCTAGGGTTATAAAGGAAGTTTGTATGTGGTTACCGAATGTTGTTCGGAGTCCCGGATGAGATCCCGGACGTCACGAGGAGTTCCGGAATGGTCAGGAGGTAAAAATTTATATATGGAAAGTTGTTGTTCGGGTTCCGGAAAAAGTTCGGGTTCCGGAAAAAGTTCGGGTTTTTTCGATATTGTACCGGGAAGCTTCCAGAAGGTTCCGGAGGATTCCGGAGGGGTCCGGAGGTCCGGAAATTGTTCCACCACGTCCAACACAGAAGCATGGGCTGTAAGGGGCGCCCTAGCCTTAATGGGCCAGGGCACCAGCCCCCAAGGCCCATGCGCATGGGAAGGTAAAACCCTAAAGGGGAGGCCTCCACTTGACTTGGGAGGCACTCCTCCCCTTGGCCGCCCCTAGATGGGATCTAGGGCTGGCCGCACCCTTGGGGTGGGAAACCCTAAAGGGGGCGCAGCCCCCTTCCCCCCTATATATACTTGAGGTTTTGGGGCTGCCATACACATGAGTTTTCTCCCTCTATTGGTGCAGCCCTGCCTCTCCTCCTCCTCCTCTCCCGTGGTGCTTGGCGAAGCCCTGCTGGATTGCCACCTCCTCCACCACCACCACGCCCGTTGTGCTGCTGCTGGATGGAGTCTTCCTCAACCTCTCCCTCTCTCCTTGCTGGATCAAGGCGTGAGACGCCACCGGGCTGTACGTGTGTTGAACGCGGAGGTGCCGTCTGCTCGGCACTAGGATCTCCGGTGATTTGGATCACGACGGCACGACTCCTTCAACCCTGTTCTCATGAACGCTTCCGCTTAGCGATCTACAAGGGTATGTAGATGCACTCTCCTTCCCTCGTTGCTAATTTCTCCATAGATAGATCTTGGTGACACGTAGGAAAATTTTGAATTTCTGCTAAGTTCCCCAACAGTGGCATCATGAGCTAGGTCTATTGCGTAGATTCTTTGCATGAGTAGAACACAAAGTAGTTGTGGGCGTTGATGTTGTTCAATATGCTTACCGTTACTAGTCCAATCTTGTTTCGACGGTATTGTGGGATGAAGCGGCCGGACCGACCTTACACGCATTTTACGTGAGACAGGTTCCACCGATCGACATGCACTTGGTGCATAAGGTGGCTAGCGGGTGCCGCTCTCCCACTTTAGTCGGAACGGATTCGATGAAAAGGGTCCTTATGAAGGGTAAATAGCAATTGGCATATCACGTTGTGGTTTTATGAGGTAAGAAACGTTCTTGCTAGAAACCCATAGCAGCCACGTAGAACATGCAAACAACAATTAGAGGACGTCTAACTTGTTTTTGCAGGGTATGCTATGTGATCTGATATGGCCAAGAAGAATGTGATGAATGATATGTGATGTATGAGATTGATCATGTTCTTGTAATAGGATTCACGACTTGCATGTCGATGAGTATGACAACCGGCAGGAGCCATAGGAGTTGTCTTTATTTATTGTATGACCTGCGTGTCATTAAACAACGCCATGTAATTACTTTACTTTATTGCTAACCGTAGCCATAGTAGTAGAAGTAATAGTTGGCGAGACAACTTCATGAAGACACGATGATGGAGATCATGATGATGGAGATCATGGTGTCATGCCGGTGATGATGATGATCATGGAGCCCGAAGATGGAGATCAATGGAGCTATATGATATTGGCCATATCATGTCACTACTATATAATTGCATGTGATGTTTATTATGTTTATGCATCTTGTTTACTTAGAACGACGGTAGTAAATAAGATGATCCCTTACAACAATTTCAAGAAGTGTTCTCCCCTAAGCGTGCACCGTTGCTAAAGTTCGTCAGCCTCTAAGCACCACGTGATGATCGGGTGTGATGGATTATTACGTTCACATACAACGGGTGTTAGTCAGATTTACACACGCTAAAGACTTAGTTTTAACTCGACGAGCCTTGCATGTACAGACATGGACTAGGAACAGAGACCGAAAGGTCGAGCATGAGTCGTATAGTAGATACGATCAACATGAAGATGTTCACCGATGATGACTAGTCCGTCTCACGTGATGATCGGACACGGCCTAATTGACTCGGATCATGTAATCACTTAGATGACCAGAGGGATGTCTATCTGAGTGGGAGTTCATAAGATGAACTTAATTATCTTGAACATAGTCAAAAGACCTTTTGCAAATTATGTCGTAAGCTCGCGCTTTAGTTCCACTGTTTAGATATGTTCCTAGAGAAAATATATTTGAAAGTTGAAAGTAGCGATTATGCGGACAGAAAAAAGCTTATGTCCTTAATGCACCGCTCAGTGTGCTGAACCCCAAACGTCGTCTGTGGATGTTGCGAACATCGGACATACACGTTTTGATAACTACGTGATAGTTCGGTTAAACGGTTTAGAGTTGAGGCACCAAAGACGTTTTGAAACGTCATGAACATATGAGATGTTTCGAGGGCTGAAATTGGGATTTCAGGGCTCGTGCCCACGTCAAGAGGTATAAGACCTCCGACGATTTTCTTAGCCTGCAAACTAAGGGAGAAAAGCTCAATCATTGAGCTTGTGCTTAGATTGTCTGAATGCAACAATCACTTGAATCGAGTGGGAGTTGATCTTCCAGAGATAGTGATGTTTCTCCAAAGTCATTGCCACCAAGATGCTAGAGCTTCGTGATGAACTATAACAAATCAGGGATAAATATGATGATCCTTGAGATATTCGCGATGTTAGACACCGCGAAAGTAGGAATCGAGAAGGAGCATCAATTGTTGATGGTTGGTGAAACCACTAGTTTCAAGAAGGGCAAGGGCAAGAAGGGATACTTCATGAAACAGAAAATCAGCTACTGCTCTAATGAAGAAACCCAAGGTTGAACCCAAACCCGAGACTAAGTGCTTCTGTAATGAGAGGAACGGACACTGAAGCGGAACCACCCTAGATACTTGGTAGATGAGAAGGCTGGCTAGGTCGATAGAAGTATATTGGATATACATTATGTTAATGTGTACTTTACTAGTACTCCTAGTAGCAACATTGTATTAGATACCGGTTCGGTTGCTAAGTGTTAGTAACTCGAAATAAAAGCTACGGAATAAATGGAGACTAGCTAAAGGTGAGCCGACAATATGTGTTGGAAGTGTTTCCAAGGTTGATGTGATCAAGCATCGCACGCTCCCTCTACCATCGAGATTGGTGTTAAACCTAAATAATTGTTATTTGGTGTTTGCGTTGAGCATAGACATAATTGGATTATGTCTATCGCAGTACGGTTATTCATTTAAGGAGAATAATGGTTACTCTGTTTATTTGAATAATAATACAATGGTCTTGCACCTAAAATGAATGGTTTATTGAAATCTCGATCGTAGTGATACACATTTTCATGCCAAAAGATATAAGATAGTACCACCTGCTTGTGGCACTGCCATTTGAGTCATATTGGTATAAAACACATGAAGAAGCTCCATGTTGATGGATCTTTGGACTCACTCGTTTTTTAAAAGGGTTGAGACATGCGAACCATGTCTATTGGTGCATACGCATGAAGAAACTCCATGCAGATGGATCGTTTGGACTCACTTGATGTTGAATCATTTGAGACATGCAAATCATACCACATGGACAAGATGACTGAAAGCCTCGTTTTCAGTAAAATGGAACAAGAAAGCAACTTGTAGGAAGTAACACATTTTGATGTGTTTAGTCCAATGAGTCTTTGAGGCATGCAGTGAATATCGTTATGTTCTTACTTCACAGATGATTCGAGTAGATGTTGAGTATATTTACTTGATGAAACACAAGTCTGAATTATTGAATGGTTCTAAGTAATTTCAGAGTGAAGTTTAAGATCTTCGTGACAAGAGGATAGAATGTCTATGATATGATCATAGAGATGAATATCTGAGTTACGAGTTTTGGCACACAATTAAGACATTGTGCAAATTGTTTCACAATTAATACCGCCTGGAACCATAGTGTGATGGTGTGTCCGAACATCATAGTTGCACCCTATTGGATATGGTGCGCACCATGATATCTCTTATCGAATTACCACTATCATTCATGGGTTAGGCATTAGAGACAACCGCACTCACTTTAATGGGGCACCACGTAATTTCGTTGAGACGACACCGTTTGGAGAAACCTAAGTTGTCGTTTCTTGAAAGTTTGGGGCTGCGACGCTTATGTGAAAAAGTTCCAGGTTGATAAGCTCGAACCAAAAGTGGATAAAATGCATCTTCATAGGACACCCAAAACAGTTGGGTATACCTCCTAATTCAGATCCGAAAGCAATAGGGATTGTTTCTTGAATCGGGTCCTTTCTCGAGGAAAAGTTTGTCTCGAAAGAATTGAGTGGGAGGATGGTGGAGACTTGATGAGGTTATTGAACCGTCACTTCAACAAGTGTGTAGCAGGGCACAGGAAATTGTTCTTGTGGAGCCTACACCAATTGAAGTAGAAGCTTATGATAGTGATTATGAAGTTTTGGATCAAGTCACTACCGTACCTCGTAGGGTGACAAGGATGCGTACTACTTCTAAGTGGTACAGTAATCCTGTCTTGAAGGTCATGTTTCTAGACAACAATGAACCTACGAGCTATGAAGAAGCGATGGTGGGCCCGGATTCCGACGAATGGCTCAAGGCCATAACATCCGAGAGAGGATCCATGACTTTGGAAGAAATACTTGATGGTCATAAGGACGTTGAGTAAAGATGGATTTTAAAAGGAAGACAGACAATGATGGTAAGTATCACCATTAAGAAAGCTCGACTTGTCGTTAAAGATGTTTTCCGACAAGTTCAAGGAGTTGACTATGGTGAGGCTTTCTCACTCGTAGCGATGCTAAGAGTCTGTTGGAATTGGATTAGCAGTTACTGCATGATTGATGAAATCTTGCAGATAGGATGTCAAAACATTGTTTCCTCGACGTTATACTTGAGGAAAGGTTGTATGTGATACAACCGTAAGGTTTTGTCAATCTGAAAGATGCTAACAAGTATGCAAAGCTCCAGCAATCCTTCTAAGGACTGGAGTAAGCATCTCGGAGTTGGAATGTACGATTTGATGAGATGATCAAAGATTTTGGGTTTATACAAAGTTTGTGAGAAACTTGTATTTCCAAAGAAGTGAGTGGGAGCACTATAGAATTTCTGATGAGTATATGTCATTGACATATTGATGATCAGAAATGATGTAGAATTTTCTGTAAGCATATAGGGTTATTTGAAAAGTGTTTTTCAAGTGAAAACCTGGATTAAGCTACTTGAACATTGAGCATCAAGATCTATAAGGATAGATCAAAAATGCTTAATAATACTTTCAAATGAGCATATACCTTGACATGATCTTGAAGGTGTTCAAGATGGATCACCAAAGAAGGAGTTCTTGGCTGAGTTGTAAGGTATGAAGTTAAGACTTAAAGCTCGACCACGGCAGAAAAGAGAGAAAGGACGAAGGTCGTCCCCTATGCTATAGACGTAGGCTCTACAGTATGCTATGATGTGTACCGCACCTAATGTGTGCCTTGCTACATATCCTGCAAGAGAGTACAAAGGTGATCAAGGAGTGGATCACCGGATAGCGGTCAAAATTATCCTTAGAGGAATAAGGACATGTTTCTCGATTATGGAGGTGATAAAGAGTTCGATGTAAAGGGTTACGTCGATGCAAGCTTTAACACCTATCCGAATGACTCGAGTAGCAAAACGGATACGTATAGTGGAGCAACCATTTGGAATAGCTCCAAGTGGAGCGTGGAAGCAGCATTTACAATATGACATAGAGAATTGCGAAGTACACACGGATCTGAAAGGTTCGCACCCGTTGGCTAAAACCTCTCTTACAAGCAAAACATGATCAAACCCCGTAACTCATTGAGTCTTAATCATATGATGATGTGAACTAGTTTAATGAAACTAGTAAACTCTTTGGATGTTGGTCACATGGCGATGTGACCTGTGAGTGTTAATCACATGGCGATGTGAACTAGATTATTGACTCTAGTGCAAGTGGGAGACTGTTGGAAATATGCCCTAGAGGCAATAATAAATTGGTTATTATTATATTTCCTTGTTCATGATAATAGTTTATTATCCATGCTATAATTGTATTGATAGGAAACTCAGATACATGTGTGGATACATAGACAACACCATGTCCCTAGTAAGCCTCTAGTTGACTAGCTCGTTGATCAACAGATGGTTACGGTTTCACGACCATGGACATTGGATGTCGTTGATAACGGGATCACATCATTAGGAGAATGATGTGATGGACAAGACCCAATCCTAAGCCTAGCACAAAGATTGTGTAGTTCATATGCTAAAGCTTTTCTAATGTCAAGTATCTTTTCCTTAGACCATGAGATTGTGCAACTCCCGGATACTGTAGGAATGCTTTGGGTGTACCAAACGTCACAACGTAACTGGGTGACTATAAAGGTGCACTACATGTATCTCTGAAAGTGTCTGTTGGGTTGGCACGAATCGAGACTGGGATTTGTCACTCCGTGTAAACGGAGAGGTATCTCTGGGCCCACTCGGTAGGACATCATCATAATGTGCACAATGTGACCAAGGGGTTGATCACGGGATGATCTGTTAGGAGCGAGTAAAGAGACTTGCCGGAAACGAGATTGAACAAGGTATCGGGATACCGACGATCGAATCTCGGGCAAGTACAATACCGCTAGACAAAGGGAATTGTATACGGGATCGATTGAGTCCTTGACATCGTGGTTCATCCGATGAGATCATCGTGGAACATGTGGGAGCCAACATGGGTATCCAGCTCCCCTGTTGGTTATTGACCGGAGAACGCCTCGGTCATGTCTGGCATGTCTCCCGAACCCGTAGGGTCTACACTTAAGGTTCGATGGCGACGCTAGGGTTATAAAGGAAGTTTGTATGTGGTTACTGAATGTTGTTCGAGTCCGGATGAGATCCCGGACGTCTCGAGGAGTTCCGGAATGGTCAGGAGGTAAAGATTTATATATGGAAAGTTGTTGTTCGGGTTCCGGAAAAAGTTCGGGTTTTTTCGGTATTGTACCGGGAAGCTTCCAGAAGGTTCCGGAGGATTCCGGAGGGGTCCGGAGGTCCGGAAATTGTTCCACCACGTCCAACACAGAAGCATGGGCTGTAAGGGGGCGCCCTAGCCTTAATGGGCCAGGGGCACCAGCCCCCCCAAGGCCCATGCGCATGGGAAGGGTAAAACCCTAAAGGGGGAGGCCTCCACTTGACTTGGGAGGCACTCCTCCCCCCCTTGGCCGCCCCCCCTAGATGGGATCTAGGGCTGGCCGCACCCCTTGGGGTGGGAAACCCTAAAGGGGGCGCAGCCCCCTTCCCCCCTATATAGACTTGAGGTTTTGGGGCTGCCATACACATGAGTTTTCTCCCTCTATTGGTGCAGCCTGCCTCCTCCTCCTCCTCTCCCGTGGTGCTTGGCGAAGCCTGCTGGATTGCCACCCTCCTCCACCACCACCACGCCTGCCAGTTGCTGCTGCTGGATGTAGTCTTCCTCAACCTCTCCCTCTCTCCTTGCTGGATCAAGGCGTGGGAGACGTCACCGGGCTGTACGTGTGTTGAACGCGGAGGTGCCGTCCGTTCGGCACTAGGATCTCCGGTGATTTGGATCACGACGAGTACGACTCCTTCAACCCTGTTCTCATGAATGCTTCCGCTTAGCGATCTACAAGGGTATGTAGATGCACTCTCCTTCCCTCGTTGCTAGTTTCTCCATAGATAGATCTTGGTGACACGTAGGAAAATTTTGAATTTCTGCTACGTTCCCCAACAGTGGCATCATGAGCTAGGTCTATTGCGTAGATTCTTTGCACGAGTAGAACACAAAGTAGGTTTTCCTTCGAGGCAGGAGGCCGAGCCCGCGGCGGCTAACCAACAAGGGGCAGTGCGGCCCCGCAGGCTAAAAAGAAGTGTGGTCCGGATCGAAACTCCGCCGCAACGGTATAGCGTGTCACCATATTCCCAGGGTTGATTCCTGGAAGGCGTACTAACGCTGGTGCTCTTTTCAGGAAAAAGAGCACTCGCCGGACTGAGTCTGGAGAGGTTGCCAATCGAACCTCCGCCAGGCAGGCTCCAAAGCCGGTCCAGAAGCAGAGGCGAGCACGAGGCGTGCGTCGGATGCTCCTCCGACAGAGGATGCCGACAGATTGTCCGCTACCAACTCCGAGGTGGAGAGTGCCATGAATCACAGGCGCCACGACAGTTCTTCGTGGACGCATGTTTCTCCCAAGAGGCCTTGAATGCCTTCAATTCGGAGATGCGCACCTCCGTGCCGCTCAAGATGGTCTAGCCAGAGCCACGGAGCAAAGTGTAAAGGACATACGGTGAGGAAATTTGATGATTATATATGCCAGTAGACCCCGAGACTTAATATAGTTAGAATCACTGATTTAAGGATCATTTGTTATGCATGATCTTACAAATAAGAATACCCGACTGTCTCAGGATCTTGAAGAACGCAAGGCCCAACTTGAGGTCACATTGGCCGCTACTGTGGGAGCCATAGAGACCCCCTCCGGTAATATATGCTTCAAAAGATAAATAGTTTGTGAAGTGCAGCGTGTGTGTAAATCGACAATAATATTGCAGATGGCGCCGGACTAGATCCGGACAAGCAACAGCTCTTTGCGCCCGATTGAAGGCCGGCGAGAATGTGCTTACAAGGGTGAGGCAAGAGAAAAATAATCTCCAAGATGCCAACACCCAGCTGGGTGAGGAACTAAAGGATGTTCATGCCCAGCTGTCGGACTCCGTGAAGGAGAATCGGCGACTTTGTCACGGCATTTACAGTAAGTTCTTGAGCGAACTTTGAAAAAGAGTTCGGCGAGGAAGTCAATTAATAGAGTTATGTCTGTAGGTATGCTCACGGGTCGTCCTGAAGAGGAAATGCCCGGTTCTACGGGTGACCTTCTTCCCGAGCTATTGCAACTGCACGAACGAGTTCGGCAAGTGATGAAAGGCGTCGCCCAGGCCTTGTGGCCATCTATCTCCCTACCCGAAGGCCTTGGAGAGCTTGCGGAGAAGCTTCAGGGAGCACGGCGGCGCTTCCGGCTATGGAAGATATCGGCCTCTCGTCAAGGCGCCAGGGAGGCCTGGGCCATGGTGAAGACGCGGTTCACGAAGGCGGACCCAAACCATATGGCCGAGGTCGGACCTGTGGGGACCGACGGGAAGGAGATCCCTGTGAGCTTAGTGTACGGCCAAGTAGAGTTGGCCGCAAAGTATTCCCAGCAGGACTATAAACTAGACAGCCTATTAGACCGCATTGAAGAGGAATACAACCAGTCAATTTGACTATGTAATTTAAAATGACATGTAAAATGCCTTCTAGCCGGATTGTAGATCGTTTGTCGTAGCGGACCTTTTCGCTTCAACCTCGGGACCTAATAGTCCGGAGTGTGTCCGAATACCCTCGCGGTTATAAAAACCGGGGTATGCGTGGAGACCAGGCGTAGGGGTCATAAGTGCTTTATCGCATAAGTGCCCAACTAGTTATGTTATATTACATGGTTAGTAAGAAACATCTTCCAGGAGAATAGTTCCGTTAGGGTTCCTTTCCACAGGAGGCATACCCTAAAGTGCATGTCCGGACTGCGAAAAAGCGTAAAAGCATCCGGGGCAGATAAGTGCAAAATAAAAAATCATCTTTTAGTTCACCGACCGAATATTCCCTTAAGAACGCTAGCTTTCGGCTTCACCCAGTCTGAGGTACACGTCCGGCTGACCCGGCGGTAACAATCGCAGGGGTGCTCCCTTTACCACCTAGCCGAACAATCGGGAACGTAGGGGTAAGCAGAGCCGTGCAACCCAGCTTGGCCAAAACTTAAGTCATATCGATGCATATAATGGTGAATAAAAGGTATGCGGAAGTGTGACACATGTGTTGGGCATAAAGCCCGTATAAATAAGCTTCTCGTTAAAGAAGCCCCAGTATAATGAGCGCGGATAGCGCGTCAAGTGTGTCAACAATGCTAAATGAGCCTCTAAAGGCTTCAAGAAGAAGGAGGAGGAAGGAGAGAAATAAAAGACAACAAAAATAGAAAATGTGGGACGGAGGAAGGAGATGAACTTCGAGTCCGCGCTTAGGCGCAGAATCTTCAGTAGACGGGCTGCGTTCCATGGGTTCGGCTCGAGTCGGTTATCCGGCGCGTTTAGCAGACGGTATGCTCCGCCGGTCGGGACCTGGTCGATGATGAAGGGACCTTCCCATTTGGGCTTGAGTTTGTCCTTTTCTTGTCCGGCAGCGTAGAACTAGTTCGCCAACGTTGTAAGCTTTGGCCCGTACTTCCCTGCTTTGATATCTTCGAGCCTCTTTGTTGATAAAATGCGGAACGAGCTTTTGCCACGCCGCGCTCCTCCTCCAATGCGTCCAAACTGTCTTGCCGATCGAGCTCGGCTTCTCTTTCTTCATACATGCGCACGCGAGGTGAGTCATGCATTATGTCGCAGGCAAGGCGCCTCTGCGCCGTACACCATATAAAATGGTGTGAATCCGGTTAGTACGATTCGGCATGGTCCGCAGCCCCAAGAGTACGGAGTCGAGCTCCTCAACCCAGCGCGTGTTAGATTCCTTGAGGGACCGCACTAGTCTGGGTTTAATGCCGCTCATGATTAGACCGTTTGCTCGCTCGACTTGACCGTTGGTTTGAGGGTGATAGACTGAGGCGTAATCGAGCTTGATGCCCATGTTTTTGCACCATAATTTGACCTCATCGTCCGTGAAGTTGGTGCCGTTATCAGTGATGATACTGTGGGGGACGCCATAACGGTGCACTACCCCTGATATGAAGTCTATCACCAGCCCGGATTCAGCCGTTTTGACAGGCTTGGCCTCTATCCATTTGGTGAATTTGTCCACCATGACCAATAGGTATTTTTGCTTGTGGGTTCCTCCCTTAAGGGGTCCAATCATGTAAAGCCCCCAGACCGCGAACGGCCAGGTGATGGGTATAGTTTTGAGGGCGGTGGGTGGCATGTGGCTTTGATTAGCAAAAGGCTGGCAACCGATGCATCGTTGGACTAAATCCTGCGCATCTGCCCGGGCCGTCAGCCAATAGAATCCTGTACGGAAGGCCTTGCCTACAAGGGCCCGGGCTGCGGCGTGGTGCCCACCCAGTCCGGCATGAATTTCAGCCAGGAGGTTGCGCCCTTCCTCTTCGGAGATACACCTTTGAAGGACTCCTGTTGTGCTTTTCTTATAAAGCTCTCCCTCATGGACTTTATAGGCTTTGGATCGCCGTACTATGCAGCGGGCCTCATTTTGGTCTTCGGGGAGTTCCTGCCTAGTTAGGTAGGCTAGGAATGGTTCCGCCCACGGGCGATGACCGCCATTATTTCATGGGCGAACGGTGTTATTTCGCTGGCGAGCCTCCGATTGTGTCGAGTGTTCGTGTCGAGCGGTGCGGTTGGGTCCGGATTGTTATTTCCGGACTTCTTCCCATAGTACGGATGGCTTGAACAGCCGTTCGAGAAGATGTTAGGCGGGACGGCATCGCGTTTTTGCTGATGCGTGCTAATACGTCCGCCGCTGGTTGTTATCCGGGCTATATGATGAAATTGAGCCCTTCGAACTGTGCTGACATTTTTAGGACCGCATTGCGGTACGCTGCCATTTTTGGATCTTTGGCATCAAAGTCTCCGTTTATTTGAGATATCGCGAGGTTCGAATCCCCGCGCACCTCTAGGCGTTTAATGCCCATGGAGACTGCCATCCGGAGGCCGTGCAGAAGGGCCTCATATTCGGCTGCGTTGTTGGAGTCTGTATACATTATCTGAAGGACGTATTGGACTGTGTCCCCGGTTGGGGACGTCAGGACGACGCCAGCCCCCAGGTTGGCCAACATTTTAGAGCCGTCAAAGTGTATGATCCAATTGGAGTATGCGCCGTACTCTTTAGGGAGTTCGGCTTCAGTCCATTCGGCCACGAAGTCGGCCAAAACCTGCGACTTAATAGATCGTCGTGGCTTATAGCTTATGTCGAATGGAAGGAGCTCTATGGCCCATTTAGCAATCCGGCCCGTCGCGTCGCGGTTGTTTATGATGTCGTTAAGAGGTACTTCCGAGGCTACCGTTATCGAACACTCTTGAAAGTAGTGTCGCAGCTTCCGGGATGCCATGAACACCGCGTATGCTATTTTTTGATAATGTGGGTACCGGGACTTGCATGGAGTTAGGACAGTGGACACATAGTAAACCGTTCTTTGAAGAGGGAACCGTGTCCGTCCGCTTCTCGTTCAACGACGAAAGCACTCGCTACCGACAACTTGATGTGTTGCGCGATATATAATAGCATTGGTTCACTCATGTTGGGCGCGGCCAGACCGGATTTGTTGCCAATATGGCTTTAATTTCTTCGAAGTTCCGCGTGGCGGCATCAAATCCACTCGAAGTGATCGGTCTTGCCGGAGGAGGCGGTAAAGGGTAACGCCTTTTCTCCCAAGCGGAAATAAAGCGGCTTAGAGCCGCTCGCATCGATCAATTTTTGTATTTGCTTGAGGTCTTTTGGAATATCCAATTGTGACAGAGCTCGGATCTTGGCTGGGTTTGCTTCAATTCCTCTACCGGACACAATGAAGCCCAAGAGCTTTCCAGCTGGGACGCCGAAGACGCATTTTTCCGGATTGAGCTTAATGTCATATTTACGGAGATTGTCGAATGTGAGTCTCAAGTCGTCTACTAGAGTTTCGACATGCTTGGATTTGACGACCACGTCATCTACATATGCTTCTACTGTTTTGCCGATCTGGTTTGCGGACATGTTCAATCATGCGCTGATATGTAGCGCGGCATTTTTGAGCCCAAAGGGCATTGTGTTGAAGCAGAATGGGCCGTATGGAGTGATGAATGTTGTTGCAGCTTGGTCTGGCTCCGCCATCTTGATTTGGTGGTAGCCGGAGTACGCATCGAGGAAGCACAATGAGTCGTGTCCTGCTGTGGCGTCGATAATTTGATCAATGCGAGGGAGGGGGAAGGGATCCTTTGGGCAAGCCTTATTAAGGTCTTTGAAATCAACACATAGGCGCCAGGATTTATCCTTCTTTGGTACCATCACCAGATTTGCTAGCCATCCGGATGTTTTATATCTCCGATGAATCCGGCTTCCGGGGAGTTTGGCTAGCTCCTCTCCCATGGCCTGTCTCTTGGGTTCGGAAAAGCGCCGAAGAGCCTGTTTGACTGGCTTGAATCCTTTTAGGATATTTAGGCTGTGCTCGGCCATCCGACGTGGGATTCCTGGCATGTCCGAAGGGTGCCAAGCTAAAATGTCCCAGTTTTCTTGTAGAAATTCTCGTAGTGCGGTGTGTACATCAGGGTTTAATTGTGCCCCAATGGAGGTCGTCTTTGCAGGGTCCGTTGGGTGGACTTGGAATTTGACTATTTCATCCGCTGGTTTGAAAGAGGTGGACTTGGATCTTTTATCAAGTATCACATCGTCCCTGTTCACCGTGGACCGCATCGCAGTAAGTTCCTCGGCCGCTAGGGCTTCGGATAGTGCCTCGAGGGCTAGTGCGGCTGTCTTGTTTTCGGTGCAGAGTGCTATGTTCGGATCACTAGCGAGAGTGATGATTCCGTTAGGTCCGGGCATTTTAAGCTTCATGTACCCATAATGGGGTATAGCTTGAAAAATTTGTAAATGCCTCTCGCCCTAATAAAGCGTGATATCCGCTGCTGAACGGGGCCACTTGAAATGTGACCTCCTCGGACCTGTAATTGTCCGTGAGCGAACACTACGCCCAAAGTGTGATTTTTCCTGCAGCGTGCTTCCCGGCTAGGGATTATTCCTCTAAAGGTTGTGCTGCTTCGCTCAATGCGGTTCCAGTCTATTTCCATTTTTCGGAGGGTTTCCTCGTAGATGAGGTTTAGTCCGCTGCCGCCATCCATGAGTACCTTGGTAAGGCGAAAGCCGTCCACTATTGGACTGAGGACCAGTCTTGGCCGGTGCTCGGGCTGTTCGAATTTAGGTTCGCCATCGGCATTAAAGGTAATAGCCGTGTCACTCCATGGATTTATTGTTGCTACTTGGTAGACTTCGGCAAGGTTGCGGAGTGTTCGTTTCCGCATATTATTTGATGTGAAAGTCTCGAAGACTGTTAATACCGTACTGGTGTTGCTAGGCTGGGATTCTGAGGCTAGAAGCTCTTCGCCACTTTTGGCCACCTGCCGTAATATCCAACATGCTCTATGCTATGAATTTTGCAGGGTCCGTTTAGCCAACCCTCCAGTACGGTTCTGTACCCTTTAGGGGGTTTTTGTTTTTTGGTGTATAACCCAGGTGCTTGGTGATGATGCACCCTTTTATTCCGGACTAGGGCTGTATTCGGGGCCGGATTATCCCAAAATTTACTTTCGGTTTTCCAAGCACTCTCCAACGCACAATACTTTTGTACTACGGTCGCCAAGTCAGCAAAGCGTGTAATTTCGCGACGACTTATGGCGTTTAGGATTCCCTTGTCCGTGCAATTATTGCAGAAAAATGGGATTGCGTCCTCCTCTCGGCAGTCCTTTATCCTGTCCATAACCGGGAGGAATCGGCCCAAGAATGATGTATCGTTTCAGCGGGCTCTTGCGAATTCGGGATAGATCGCTAATGTTTGGGTGGGCGGTGGAACTAAATCCGTAACCCGTCAATTTAAGACTCGAGGCCGAGAAGTTTCCGAACTTGGAATTTTGGATTTTTGAATGCTATCCAATGAATCCAACCCGCCGCCTGACTTTAAGTTCAGGGCTTGATCGACATCCGTCCCTCTGCGGCAATCCTGCATGGAGGGATCGGGAATCCGGACGTAGCTAGTCCTTAAGATAGAGGAAGAATCGCCGTATTTCCCCTCTATCACAGCAACATGATGGGTAGCCTGGGGAGAGTTGATCTCTCTCAGATCGGTTTTAGGCCCGATCTGGTCATAGTCTGTGGTGACTCCCAGCGCGGCGATGCGATCCAAGAGCTTGTTTACAGAGGAGAGCTCGATCGGATCTAACTGCTCGGCAAGTTCCGAGTTAACGTGAAGATTGGTTTCGATGACCCGAGAAGTCATCGTCGGTGCAGTGGCCGAACTGGTGGTCATAAGAAAACCACCTAACCGAAGAGTCTGACCAGCGGCCAAGGCTCCTTTGGCGATAGCATCGTCTTTAAATACAGGATGAGGCATCCTTCCTGACGGCGCCGGCACAGAGGAACTCTCAATGAAAGCACCAATGTCGGTGTCAAAACCGGCGGATGGGTCCTGAACTGTGCGTCTAGGCAGATGGTAACAGGAGACAAGGGACACGATGTTTTTACCCAGGTTCGGGCCCTCTCGATGGAGGTAATACCCTACTCCTGCTGGATTAATATTGATGATATGGGTAGTACAAGAGTAGATCTACCACGAGATCGGAGAGGCTAAACCCTAGAAGCTAGCCTATGGTATGATTGTTGTTCGTCCCTACGGACTAAAACCCTTCGGTTTATATAGACACCGAATAGGGTTAGGGTTACACAGTCGGTTACAATGGTAGGAGATCTATATATCTGTATCGCCAAGCTTGCCTTCCACGCCAAGGAAAGTCCCATCCGGACACGGGACGAAGTCTTCAATCTTGTATCTTCATAGTCTAGGAGTCCGGCCGAAGATGATAGTTCGGCTATCCGGACACCCCCTAGTCCAGGACTCCCTCAGTGGGCAATAAGGATAGAGGGTGAGCACCGCTTGGTTGTGCGTTTGAGAAATAGGTGGATGGCTACACCTGGCAGCGCTTGTGAGAAATGCGCAGATGGCTAGTGTTAGGGTTTAGATATCTAACAAGGGAAGCGAGATGAAGATAGGAACCCAATTCAGAACCAACAGTCTAAAGATTGATTTGAATTTATAGAAAATTTGCTCAACTGTCAAAAAGTTTAACATGGTTTTGGAAACTCCAGATTTGTATATGAAAATTTGGGGGGGAGGGGGGGTCTCAGAATGGGTTCCGAAGACATCCGAAAAATTTGAGAATTTATTTGTGTAAGAAAGTTATGAAGAACCGTCATGAGATGACCACCCGTAGTTGGCTGGGGGGCCCACATGGGGTGCCACCTCCCAAAGGAAGGCCTAGCCCGAATCCTATTGAGGAGTCCTTCCCTGCTTTCACGAAGTTGAAAAGGAGAAGGACTCCTCCCGTTGGGCCCCCTTCCCTCTCCACCTTTATATATGTGTGGAGGGCTCCCTATTGCAACACACCAATTCAAAGGGGATCTCTCCCGCATTGCTCCACGCTCTCTCGGTTTGATTGGCCTAAGTGTTTAGGCTTCTTATTAGACGTGCACTAATATCGGTCTAATTGGTCTAACAGAATTAGACTCTTAATTAGATAGAAGTGTCGCTAGGCTTTCTCTCTCTAGTTTTCTCAGAGTTCTTCTTCCTGGGTGTCGAAATTCTACCGGACTACTACTTCGAAACGCGTGAATACCTCAGAAGGGTCGTCTACTTTGACTCTTGTCTCGGAGAACATTCTCGCAGCTAGGAGGTAAAACCTAGCTACGGGAATCGGTGGTAATCGTCGCGATGCACGACTCATCACTGCTTTCGCTACTCTGGTCTTCGGTGAGTTTGATCATTACCGCCATCTTCATAGTGTTCTTAATTTTCTTAACATTCAAGATAGAAGGAAAGGTTCCTACTGACATATATATGTACTCCTAAAGGGGGACTTGGTAGTCTTCGGTCAACGTTATATTTGTGTCTCTCCTCTTATCTTGGTTGGGTTTTTGTTCGTTTCTCCTCCCACCTTTGTCTGTTTTTTTGTCTCTCCTCCCACCAAACGCTCCCTTCCAACATAGCAAAAACCAGGGAACGAGGCCCCCTCGCATGTAATGGAGAAAAATCGGACGAACGAGTTCCCTTTGAACGCTGACGGGAAAAAAACACACCACATGACTCCTCTCTCGATCGAGCTACTTCCTCGATCTATTTCCTAGGGTGTGAACGCCGCCCCCGCAACCACAAAATCCTCCGCCGCCGCCACTGCGGAATCCTCCGCCGCTCGACGTCTTAGCTCATTGTCGGTGTCAAAACCGGCGGATCTCGGGTAGGGGGTCCCGAACTGTGCGTCTAGGCGGATGGTAACAGGAGACAAGGGACACGATGTTTTACCCAGGTTCGGGCCCTCTTGATGGAGGTAAAACCCTACGTCCTGCTTGATTAATATTGATGATGTGTGTTACAAGAGTGGATCTACCACGAGATCAAAGAGGCTAAACCCTAGAAGCTAGCCTATGGTATGATTGTTGTTCGTCCTCTGAACTAAAACCCTCCGGTTTATATAGACACCGGATAGGTTAGGGTTACACAGTCGGTTACAATGGTAGGAGATCTATATATCCAGACGCCAAGCTTGCCTTCCACGCCAAGGAAAGTCCCATCCGGACACGGGACGAAGTCTTCAATCTTGTATCTTCATAGTCTTGGAGTCCGGCCGATGATGATAGTTCGGCTATCCGGACACCCCCTAGTCCGGAACTCCCTCAGTAGCCCCTGAACCAGGCTTCAATGACGACGAGTCCGGCACGCATGTTGTCTTCGGCATTGCAAGGCGGGTTCTTCCTCCGAATAATTTATAGAAGATTGTGAACACCAGGATAGTGTCCGCTCGCAAAAATAAATTCCACATACCACCGTAGAGAGAATAATATTACACAAGATCAATCTGCTGACGTATTCCGTGGCGTGACGTCGCACCACTGCCAAGCCTTTACTCAAATTGTTTTTGTTGTTCCACCTCAGCGCGTTTAGCGAAGCGATTTCCTTGGCACGTCTTGTCGAAGCAGAGATCGTGTTCCCCTTATTCCGGGATTCCCATCAACACGGACGTGGGTAACGCAACCGCGCCATTGATTGTGATGCTTGGGGGATAAGCGAGTTTTACCAGGCCGGTGGGGACACATGTTTCTGTCCGCCCATATAAGGGGATAAAGATCCAACCCTTTTACCTGCGCCTTCTTCCTCCTTGGCTTATCCATCTCCATGAACTCGAGCTCCAGCGCCCAAGTCCGCACTTCTCACCTCAACCTTCTCCAACTATGTCCGGAGCGGGAGGCAAGTGGATGGCCTCCTCCGTCACGAAGGGGCAGATCAGAAGCTGCGCCGGCCGGATATTTGTCCAAGAACATCGCGCATCGGCTCCCCGACGAGGGAGAGCTCATTCCCAACCCAGGCCCCATGAGAGGGTAGTATTTCTTCCCCATTTCCTCCGCAGACCGGGCTTCCGCTTCATCCCTTTGTCCGGGGCTCATGTTCTACTACGGCCTAGATTTCCATGATCCGCCCCAATTTCATCCTCAACATCTCGGCGTTTATCGTGGGTATGCGAAACCTTCCTCTGCATCCAGCCCCACTTCAGCTTGTGGCTCAAGACCTTGATGTCAAGCGAAGGTTGTGAAGGGCAGCCAAGCCGGAGTGCGGAGGTGCCATGGTGGGCGGGATGTCCCACGTTACGTGGTGGAGGGCACTTTCGTGGAAACCATCAAGGGGTGGCAATCGGGGTGGTTCTACATCATCGAGCCACGTGACCCTGATTGGGCAGCGGCCCCCGAATTCAGATCTGGCATCCCTACACGGCTCACCTCCTGGAAAGAGAGTGGCCGGTCTTGGGGGGATTCGGAGGAGTTGACCGGACTCCAAGCCTGTATCCAGAAGCTGGTGGACAAGAAGCTCAAGCTTGTCAACGTAGTCCAGGTCATGCTCATCTATCGGATTCTCCCGTGCCAGCGACGGGGCTTCAATATGTGGGAGTTTGATCCGGCGTAGCACCAGACCCTGAGCGGGCTCTTCGACACTACGTACGAAGATGTCTGGAAGGTGCTGTTCAAGGGCGCCGAAACTCCCGCATCCGCTACCAAAGATCGCGAATTCCGCTCGCAGCGTCCAGCTGACGAGGTAAGTGATTTCTCCACTTGTTTTCCATAGTTTGGCTCTATGCGGGATCTAAACTCCCTTTACCTTTGACAGGAATGGCTGGCGAAGGCCGAACGGTTTATCTGTCCGGCCCCATTGCCAGAGGACCCAGCGGACGCCCGCCTAACGGGGCTGCTGGCTCCGGCACCCCACGTGGTGCCGGAGAAGAAGGCCAAGAAGACGGCCACGGGGACTCGGAAGAGTTCCCGTTTTCAGGTGCTATCGGATGATGAATCCGGGGCCGACTCCTCCCACCAAGGTGAGGAGGAGAAGAAGAAAGCCTCTCCCCCAGCTGGGGGAGGGAAAAAAAGGAAGGCCTCCCCAACAAGGGAGGCCGAAGGGTCCAAGAAGGGAAAAACTCTTCCCCCGGACTGCTCGCTTAACGCCAAGGATTTACGACGAGGACTCGGCCTCCAAGGGCCAAGCTCCTGGCGAGATCGTAAGTATCCGGACTCCCCAATAACTTCCAGGTTTTCTTTTCGCCACATAATGTCTTTCTAATGCCGCATACAACCCTGCAGTCCGCCAAGGATGATCTTCCCGTTTAAATCGGCGGGTCCTTGGGTGCGTCGGATATGGATTCCCTTCGAATGCCTCCACCCCGTGCATGACGACGCCGAGGTGAGATCCCAAGAAAGGACCCACCAGGAGGAGGAGGCTCCGAAGGTGTCACAGGACACCCTCCCGGACTTTGCACCGGACTCAGCCCCGGAGGCCACAGTGGCACCAGAGTCCGGCGGGCGACCCCTTCGTAAGAAGGGCAAGACCGTGACGCCGGCTGCCTCCGGCCCAACCGGAGGTGCGGATAATTCTTGGAGGCTCTCAACGGCGCCTCCATCAAGAGGAACACCACACTGTTATGAGTGCGGTGATTCGGAAGGTTCAGCTTGCCAAGAGCGGGCTGACTGAAGCCTGCAGCCTTCTAACGAGCTTTGAGGTAAGAATTTCAATATATGTAAAAATGGTACCGCATAGACAGTAGCCCCTGATGCTCGGTTCGGTGTTCGGAAAGAAAAGCCGGACTGAGGATCTTTAGAAAGATAGACGCAGGAGTCATAAAAAATATGTCAATATGGGATTGCAGGTTGTCTTTCTTGACCTCCGCCTTGACCGCGGAGGTCAATACTTTGAAGGAAAACCTCGGCGGTCCGAGAACGAGCTCGGCCATGCCAAGAAGCAGCTCGAGGAAAAGAAGGTGAGTAATACCTTATGAAAATTGTACCTTACGAAAAGGATTTGGTTGCAAGAAAATGACAAGGATAACGTGGGTATTGCAGGGGCCACTAACGAGGTGGCGACCACGAAGGAGGCGGTGGCCGTGGCCGAACGTAATCTGCGGCCAGAGCGCACCGAGTGAGAGAAGCAGTAGGCGCGGGTGGCGGAGGTACAGCAAGAGCTCCAGGATCTCGTGAAAAACATGAGAGCTTGGAGCGTGACTCGAAGACTCGAGAGTCTGAGCTTGCAACGGCTCTTGAGAGTGCCAAAGCCGCTAAGGCCGAAGCCTACAAGGCCCTCCAGGAGATTGAGGCGGTGAAGAAAATAGCATCGGCTAAGGCATTTGCCATGCAAAGTAAGCATGTGAGTGTTAATTACCTGTTACTTACCCTAATTCGGAGCTCTCCAGGAGCGTTCGCAGATCTTCCTCGCAGCGTATCCGATGCTACCGCATTCTACCGGGCCGAGGAGGGGAGCTCGACGGAGAAGGTCTTCTGGTCTCAAGATGTCTTTGAGGCCGGACATCCGGTGCCTTATAGCGACCAGTGAAGCAGCTGGTTGAGCTCCACAAGGCGGCGAACAGGCCATGAAGGGCCTCATAGTTCGGTGTGGCCTAAGGAGGCCATGCACAGGAGCTACTTTGGCACTGGTGCGGCGGTGATGGATGCGTGCCGTGGGTAGAAGTTATCAAGCATTCCGCTTGTATTGAGGGTGCCGTCGGGCCCTTGCCCGCAAGAAGGTGCACCGGGGCAAGATGGATGCCCGTAAGCTCATGACGGACCCGCCACCAGAGGGCAAGGAGCATCGCATGCCCGAGATGTATTATAAGAGTGTGCTGAAGGGCGCCCGCACTATTGCGGGTGAGTGCTCCAAAGATGTAATATTTGAGTAGACTCGCATTTTGTTACCCTGTCGCTGAAAACTTAGTTCATATGCGCTAAGCAACGCTTGTTAATTTAAAATATTACCTTCATGCGGCTGTTTATCAAATCCGAGAGATGGCAAGTCGTCGGCTTGACCCCATGCCACGAATGCTTTGGGGTGTTCGGATAAACTTGAGCGCTCTTGTTCCCATTTTGGGTCCATCTAGGAGGCGCTCAACACAGCGAACAAGGCAACCGGACTTATAATGCTTTAACACTCTCACTTAGCCATAGAATTCTATAATTTTAAATTTCGGTAAGCCCCTAGTCTTCGGAAGGCCGAATTTGGGGCGCTATCCACGCCTTGGCCGGACAGTATCCGGCTCCTCGCTCTAAGCGGCATAAGTCTTTAAGGACTCGCAAAAAACCTCTCGAATAGCGACCGGTCTCTCGCCTCATCATGACGGTCAGTTTTAGCTTTCTCCACTGAGGCGTTAACCCAGCTCAACTGGGGCGGAATCGCAGTGGTTCTCCCGGTGCTACCTTAACCGATATAACGGAACGTAAGGTACCAAAACACGGGAGCCGGGCAAACCCAACTATTGACCCAAGACATGATTCGGAGCCGATGCATATAGTGCTATAAGTTCGGGATGCCGCACTTGTGAAAGTGTTCGGACTCATTATACCATAATGCAGGAAACATAAGCCCCTGGTGTATATTAGCCGTACCAAAGTGTGCGGATGCAACAGGCCGTGAATGAACATATGTGTGAAAAAGAAATGCAATTATAAGCAAAGAGGTGCTGCATTGTTTTATTCAATAAGTGCTGCTACGAATGCAAAACGATACAAATAGTGCGATAAGCAAGGTATGGGACTGTTAAGCATGTCCCCTCCGAGGTAGGCTGCAGATTGGTGTATAAAAATGCTCGTAATGGAGACCACCAGATATTCGTTGTAGCCTTTATCCTTCCCCGGCTGTTGCATCGTGAGTTCGGCAGGTCTATGCCGACGGGACAGGCTTCGACAAAGCGGAGTCCTGTGGGTAAAAAGTCAAAGGTAAAAAGAAAAGAAAAAGGAACGACACACTTGAGAGCCCCTGGTGTGGTTGAGCCGCAATCTGGGTTTATCGTGGTCGTGCCCCTCTTCCCATGCCCATGGTATCTTCAGAGCGTAATGGTGTACGCCAAGGACCTGCTTTGACGTTTAGGGAGGCTGGGGTTGGGGCCGCCTTTGCTCTGGCGATGCTCGGGCGTGCCGGTGGTCTTGTTGTAAGTTAGTCCGGTAGCGCTTAGCTGTGTCCGCTACTTAACGGCCGGACTCGAGAATTGCCTTAAGAGGCTGCATTGCACTTCGCCATGAGTTGGCCAGATGTTCCTCCGCGGAGAGAACATTCAGTGTTTCCGCTGACCGTGGTGACTCCTCGAGGGCCCTGGCATCTTGAGCTTGAGGTATGCGTGGTGCGGCACCGCGTTGAACTTTGCAACGCGCGATGCGTCCGAAGCAAGGCATGATAGCCGCTGCGGAACGGGACTATGTCGAAGATTAGCTCCTCGCCGGAAGTTATCCGGGGATCCGAAGAACACATCCAGTGTAAATGAGCCTGTACACTTGGCTACTACACAGAGTATGACGCAATTAAAGGTCGTTTTGGTAGGTTTAATCCTTGAGGGGTCTATGCACATTTTGCGACCGTATCACAGTAAAGCAGGTTCAGTTGCCGCCGCCGCCCATCGGGACTGTTAGGTGAAATCCATCGACGATTGGGTCTAAGACCGGTCTGGCGAATCCGCCGTGGCGGATCTTTGATGGGTGGTCCCTTCGGTCCAAAAGTGATCGGGCAGGAGGACCATGGATTGAACTTGGGCAACTGGCTCCATCGCGTAGACATCCTCGAGTGCACGCTTCCGCTCCCTTTTGGGTATGTGCGTTGCGTATATCATGTTAACCGTCCGCACTTGTGGGGAAACCTTCATCCTCTATTGTTCGGCGGTTGGGTCTCGTCCTCGTCATCGCTATGTAGCCCTTGTCATTGTTTTCGGCGATTAACTTGCCTGCACTGCTTGAATACCCAACAGTCCCTGTTGGTGTGGTTAATGGCTTTTCGAAGTGCCGTGTATCTAGCACAAGCGGTCGAGTATTTGGTCCAAATTGACGGACCCGAGTAGTTCTTTTGAATGGCTTTTTCCATCGACCGGGTTTAGAGCCTCTCGAATCCGGCATTGATTGTCGTATCCTCAATGTTGTCGCCGTTAATGCGGCGTTTGTTTTGTTACGATGCGGCCTGCCATTTCGGTCCTTGAACTCCGGACCGCCGAAATTTTCTTTGAGGTTGTCGCTGCATGCTAGCAGTTGTCCTCACCCGTGCGTAAGCGGGTCATGAGTGATGTGAGGGCTGCCATGGATTTCGCTTTTCCTGTCCTAGGTGCCGGGCAAGCCACTCGTCATGGATGTTATGCTTGAAGGCCGCGAGGGCCTCCGCATCCGGACAGTCGATGATTTGGTTTTTCTTGGTTAAGAACCGTGTCCAGAATTGTCTGGCCGATTCGTCTGGCTGCTGAATTATGTGGCTTAGGTCATCATCGTCTGGTGATCGCACATAAGTGCCCTGGAAGTTATCGAGGAATGCGGCTTCCAGGTCCTCCCAGCTCCCAATTGACTCTGCTGGCAAGCTGTTGAGCCAATGCCGGGCTGGTCCTTTAAGCTTGAGGGGAGGTATTTGATGGCGCGAAGACCGTCACCGCGGGCCATGTGGATGTGAAGGATATAGTCTTCGATCCAAACCGCGGGGTCTGTTGTGCCATCATAGGATTCAATATTGACGGGTTTAAACCCTTCGGGGATTTGATGATCCATTACTTCGTCTGTGAAGCATAGTGGGTGTGAGGCGCCTCTGTACTGGGCGATATCACGACGGAGCTCAAAAGAGCTTTGTCTGTTTTGTTCGGCCCGGCCGGACTTACTATGTCCGGCGCGACGGTTGTCGTCACGCATCGCGGCGCCCACGCCGATCCATAGATCGATCTTGATTGTCTTGCCTTGTCCTCCAATATATCTCACAGTCCGGAGCGTTCCCCTGGCCGTGTGCTTTTTGAGCGATGCCGGGTGCGGTTCTAGTGAAGGGCCTAGAGGCCTCTCTGTCGTGACCACGGGGTGGTCGGTCACCGTATTGTCTCCTGGTGATGCGGGTTCGTAAGCCTCCTCCTCTAATCGGGGAGCAGCTTGCGTTTAGGGTAGCTTTGGAGGGCGTTCGAGCTCATGCTCTTCGCCGTGAGGACTTCAGTCCATCTGTCGGCTAGCAGATCCTGATCAGCTCTAAGCTGTTGCTGGTTTTTCTTGAGGATGTTCGCCGTGGCTATAAGCCTGCGTCTAAAACGCTCTTGTTCGACGGGATCCTCAGGCACGGCGAATTCATCGTCGTCGAGGCTTGCTTCGTCTCCGGAGGGAGGCATATAATCCTCTACCTCTTCTTTTGCCGTTCTCTCGTGAGGGCTGGCGTCTCCATCCTCCCCGCTACCGGATCTTGCCGGAGTGGATTTTCTTCGGCCGTCCGGTGTATTGTTATCTCCGGTGCGGAATCTTCATTCTTCTTTGTGGCGGGATTTAGAGCGGCGCCACGACGCCGACGCCTTGCTTCTTGGAGGGGTCATCCTCCGTTGTTCCATCGTCGTTCCCATCTTTTGGGATGTCCACCATGTATATGCCGTATGACGAGGTGGCCTTCCAGTGCCCTATAGGCGCTGGGTCTTGGTCGTCTCCGGCATCGTCGTCCATACCGTCGATGTCTTCAGAGTCGTAGTCTAGCATGTCGGTTAGATCGTCGACAGCGGCTACCAAGTGGGTGGTGGGTGGGCGTTGAATTTCCTCGTCGTCGCATCCCAACCTTCACGGCCGTAATCCGCCAGGCTCTCCGGATAAAGAGAGAGACTTTAGTGAATTCAGGATGTCGCCAAAGGGCGAGTCTTTGAAAGATGTCCGCGGCAGTGAACTCCATGACGGGCGCCCAATCGGATTCGATTGGCAGGGGCGCGGGGGGTTCGGAGTCCGGAGAGGAGTCCGGCACCCTGGAGTCGAGGTCTCCGCAAAGGACAGGGATGGAGTTCGGCTTGAGCGCCGTAGATATTAAAGCCCCCGAGGTGGTTTCCAACCACTCGTCCTCGATCGGGGAATCTGGCTCCGGATTAAGGGTCGGAGCGGATTCTGGTGCGACCTCGTGGCAATCGCTCGCTGCAGAGTTAGATCATGCCCATCGAGACGGTCACGGCACGCTTGGCTGCGGCTCGAATCCGTCGAAGATCAAGTCTCCGCGGATATCGGCCATATAGTTCAAACTTCCAAATCTGACTGATGGCGGGCGTAGCTTTCGATCTGCTCCGGATGGCCAAGCGAATTGGCCCGCAGCAAAGCCGCCCGAACACGAAGATCTGTCCGGGAGAAAGGTCTCACCACGGACTGCGTCGTTGTTGATGATCGAAGGAGCCATCGGGCCTATCGGTGGCGACACGGAGGAACTCTCAATGAAAGCACCAATGTCGGTGTCAAAATGGCGGATCTCGGGTAGGGGTCCCGAATCTGTGCGTCTAGGCGGATGGTAACAGGAGACAAGGGACACGATGTTTTACCCAAGTTCGGGCCCTCTTGATGGAGGTAAAACCCTACGTCTGCTTGATTAATATTGATGATGTGTGTTACAAGAGTGGATCTACCACGAGATCAAAGAGGCTAAACCCTAGAAGCTAGCCTATGGTATGATTGTTGTTCGTCCTACGGACTAAAACCCTCCGGTTTATATAGACACCGGATAGGTTAGGGTTACACAGAGTCGGTTACAATGGTAGGAGATCTACATATCCGTATGGCCAAGCTTGCCTTCCACGCCAAGGAAAGTCCCATCCGGACACGGGACGAAGTCTTCAATCTTGTATCTTCATAGTCTTGGAGTCCGGCCGATGATGATAGTTCGGCTATCCGGACACCCCCTAGTCCGGAACTCCCTCACTCATTGATACATCTTCGCCGTATCTACTTTTGCAAACACGGTTTCTCTTATTTTGGACTCTAATTTTCATGATTTGAATGAAACTAACCCGGACTGACGTTGTTTTCAGCAGAACTACCATGGTGTTGTTTTGTGCAGAAATAAAAGTTCTTAGAATTAGATGAAACTTTTTAGAGACTTTTTATGGAATATATAAAAATAATGGAGTGAAGATCCATAGGAGGGGGGCCACCAATTTCCCACAAGGCAACAGGGCGCGACCACCCCCCTAGGCGCGCCCTGTTACCTTGTGGGATCCACGTGGCTCCACTGGCCCTAATCTCAAGTCTATAAATACCATCTTCCCGAGAAAAAAAAGAGAAGAAGTTTCATTGCGCTATACGGTACGGAGCCACCACCACCTCTTGTTCTTCATCGGGAGGGCTGATCTGGAGTCCGTTCGAGGTTCCGGAGAGGGGGACTCGTCGCCATCATCATCACCAACCCTTCTTCATCACTAATTTCATGATGCTCACCGCCGGGAGTGATTAATTCCTTCGTAGGCTTGCTGGACGGTGGTGGAGTTGGATGAGATTTGTCATGTAATCGAGTCAATTTGTTAGGGCTTGATCCCTAGTATCCACTATGTTCTAAGATTGATGTTTCTATAACTTTGCTATGCTTAATGCTTGTCACTAGGGTCCGAGTGTCATGATTAAAGATCAGAACCCTCCATGTTTTCATGAATATATTTGAGTTCTTAATACTATCTTGCAAGTTGTATGCACCTATTACGTGTTGTGATCCTCATACCCCATCGTGACATTAATTGAGATTCTTTCCAGTGATTACCGTAGTATGATGAATTCATGTATTCCTCATATGCTAATGCTTTGTTCCGGATCTCTATTAAAAGGAGGCCTTAATATCTTTTAGATTTCCTTATGGACCCCGCTGCCATGGGAGGGTAGGACAAAAGATGTCCAATAAGTTTTTATTATATGCACGTGTCCCCGTGACATACTCACCTCTGTTTGGCTAGACGAAGATGGATGCCATCACACCCAGAGGGCCCTGAGAATATCTCTCCATCGTTGGAGGAGAAAATCTCACTCTTGAGCTATCTAGTCCCTTGTCAAACTTTCTAATTAACATGTAAGTTATCATTATGATCACCGTGTTACAGGTGAAGTTTGAGCAACCCCAAAGCTCACCTTACGGTAAGAAGTGACTACGATATTCTCATGGTCTAAGGAGCAAAATCACATGTTAACAATCCGTGTTATTAAAATTGATTATAGGCGATACTAGTCAATTCATAACAAACAAATTTGGGTCAATTCAATATGATCGTTCTTTCAATGTCATAATCTCAATGTTTTTTAGGGCTATCGTTTAAACTTAACGTTATCCTAAAATCCAGAAAACATGATCGCCAACAACACTTGAGCTAGTCCTGGAGGCAAGACTAGGAATATTTTATTTAACCGTTTCTCATTCCACACGTGCATATGAGTTTTCCACTGAATCATGTATTCCATGATCATAACAGTTATAGCATAGAATGTAAGCTTTTGAATAATGAATACGGAAATATAATAATACAAATATTATTGCTTCTTGGGCATATTTCCAACACTAGCCAATGCAACCAAAAGTCCGAATTGATAAAAAGTGCTAGACAATCCACGTATACACTTCTACAGCTCCTTACTGAGAATCTTTCTTGCATTTTATTCTTTTCTTCCTCGGCATCATCTTCTCTTCCTTTTTCATTTCTTTGGGAAGCAATACATTAGAATTATGATCAATACATATATGTGATGTAGTACCCCCCCCCCTCCGGAGGACATGCCTCCAACATGTGTTTTGTGGAGGAGTGCTTGTAGTCGTCGCTATGTGGTCTACGGATCTGGATATAATTTTTTTTATTTCTGGTGTTCATTGTATTGCCATGATTGAAGATGAATGGATCGGAAGTTTTCTCGCAAAAAAAGACAAAGAAAAAAGAAACGTGTTCACAACTATGCATCAGACACTGGTACAGTGAGCTTCTATACAAACGATTTTTAACCCTTTTCGCGACGACATTTTAAACCGTCACCTTGCCAGTGTGTGCGATAGGGGTCTTTCACACACGACCCAGAACCGTCGGGGATAGGAAGTAGTAATGCATACGTTTTGCATTACTAAGCATATGCGATGCCGACATATATCCCAAACGTGAGTCCTCAGTCAACTATTTGTGATATGTGGAATATCCCAAACGCTTCATCCTTTCTTACTCATTTGTGCTCGCATTACTATCGCAGTAGGTATTATGTGGTGCTACGTTTACGATTTATGCCCCATCACAAACAATTCACGATTATAGAACGTATATGATAAGTAGACAATCACACACATTAATTTTTCCTTAATTGTATGCGATTCGATGTAAGAGTGCATACAGTTGTCCCTATAAAATAGTATGCGAAGCTTGAATATATCCCACATGATTCATCTGTCGTACCCACGTCAAATGAAGGCCTATCACACACGTTCTTCTATGAGAAAACGTTTATAATGCACACGACATCATAAACAATCCATAATTGTCAAGTGTGCATAATAAGATGACTTTTGCAAGCATTTAATAATAAGGAACTGTGTGCACTGCTGTTATTAATCTCACACTTTTTTCTTGGCTAATCGTGTGTGAAGTAGAGATTCATCACACACACGTAATAGATTTGAGAAACCTGTCTGATCTTGACGTTTATTACAGACGTTTTGCTTTCACAAACCATGCCCAATGTACTGTTCTGCAGAACATAATTTATCCCTAATTTAATCCCTGCATTTAAAATTCACAGATTTTGAATTTAAAAGTAGGTAATCATTTATTTCATATCGAACCATGTTTATTATAAATATAGGTTCAAGGATGAATGCATAATTCGATGTACAGGTACATATATTGAAGAAGTCTCTGATTGTAGTTCGCGTTCGCAGCATCCTGCAGAAGTACGTCGCCGGCACCGCGCTATACGCGGTGTGCTATCTGGGCTGGCCCATTTTCTACTTTTTTCCACTTATTTAAAACCTTCAATAAATGTGTGTCTGACATGATTCGAACGTAACACCTATACGCTTAGTACAACCACAATAACCAACTGGACTACTTTCTTATTGTGTCTAGTTATCTTTTTTTCCTTTTCAAATATAACACTAACCAATGTGAGCTTGTTTCGTTTTCTTTATTTTGGTTTTTGTTTGTTCGCTATTTCTTTTTTTTCTCTTTCATTTATTTTTAAAATTCGTGAAATATTTTTAAATTATGGATTATTTCTTAAAATTGTGAACTTTTCAAATTTGTGAACATTTTCTTAAATTCGTGAAATTTGTTTTCAAATCCGTGATTTTTTTCTCAAATCCATGAACTCATTTTAACTTTTACTAACTTTTTCTAAAACCTGCAATTCTTTTAAATTCGTTCACATTTCTTTTCAAAATTGATGAACTTTATTCAAATCTGCTAACGCCTAGGCTGGCCCAATAGGCGCCCCACGGGAGCAATGCGGTCGCCTAGTTCGGCCAAGGCCTAAGCGTTTGATTACTATTTTTCGTGTTTCTTTCTTTTGTTGTTAATTCATTTTTCTCATTTTTGAAATTTACTATTGTTTTTGAAACCTGTTAAAATATTTGAAATATTATTTGGAATACAAAGTTTTTTCTTCTTGTTTTTAAATATTGTTACATTTTAAAAAATCTTCTGGAATTTCAAAAAGTGTGCCCATTATTTAATTTTTTGTTCTCAAATTTAAGAAATGTTTACGTTTTAAAAAAGTTGATAAATTTTAAGAAAAATTACGTTATTTGTGATTTGTGTTCAATATCAATTGTTGGGAACTTGGTATATTTTTTGGAAAAAGTGTTCAAGTTTGTACATTTTTTATACACAATTTGGAATTACAAAACTGTTAAGAAATTTAAAGAAATAGTTAGGATATAAGAAAATGTTTATATTGATTGATAATGAAGGAAATTGCAAATAACAAATGCAATCAAATTTAGAAAAAGAACATGCTCATAGATGCACATATCTGGCCTAGTCTAGCACACTCCACTGCACTGGTGTTTTTTTTTTTTGGACAATGGATAAATGACCTTAACTTCTTGCAGCAACCTGGCACGGACATATGAGGCATCCATGCCAGGTTTGAACAAATTTTAACACCATATGCAAGTTGTGTCACGTTTGGCCATTTATCGGCAAATTTTCACCAAGAAAACTCCAAAAAAAATGCAAGAATTGTCAAAAACTCGAAGAACTTGGCATGGTGCCTTGAATTGGTCATAGATGATGGTGGAAAAACAATTGGGGCCATTTGACGGATGACAAAAAAGGTGCTTTCAAACGGACCCTTCTCGCCTAGTCGAACACCCACCGTTGAACATGATCTACTTCTAGACATTCTTAAAATGACCCAAACTTTTGCAAGTAGGTGGGAATGCCCATGGTAGGCATGCATGCCAGGTTTGATTGATTTTCGACATCATATGCAACTGTGACACGTCCGGCCATTTATCTGCCTTTTTTGACCGAGAAGACTTCAGAAAACACAAAATTTGTCTAAAACTAAGAAATCATGGCATGGTGGCTTTAATTGGCCATATAAACTCATGAAAAAAATTTGGCTCATTTCAAGGACGTTCGAGAGACAATGCGCTCTTGGACGGAGCTTTCTCGCCTATGCGAACACCCTCCGTTCAACTTGATTTTTTAGGACATGCGTCAAATGACCCCCCCCCCCCAATGTTTTTCAGTAGATGCGCATGCCCATAGTAGGCACTCCATGCCAGGTTTGAACGAATTCTAACACCGTATACAAGTTGCATCATGCCTGATCATTTATCGACCATTTTCATCTGGAAAACTCCAAAATGCAAGTCCAAAACACAAAAAATTTTGGCATGGTGCCTTGAATTGGTCATAGAAGCTGGTGGAAAAATTTAGGGCCAGTTGAAGGAAGTCGGAAAACAACGTGCTCTCAAACGGAGCCTTCTGCACAATCTGAACACTGTACATTTAATAGGGTCTAGTTTTGAACATTCTTAAAATGACCACAACCTTTTCAAGCAGGTGGGCATGCCCATGGTAGTCATCCATGCCAGCTTCATAGGCCGATCAGTCGGGCGGCCTCCTGTGCGTGGCGCAGTCTATTTGATGCTACTCCCGAATGTACGGGACCTCCTAACGAGCGCTTGTTGCGCCAGGTAAGCCATTCGGCGCTCACGCTGTAGGATTTTGGGCCAGCCCGGCAAACCGGCTATCACACTGAGCGGCCGAGCAGGTGAGCAGGCGCGGGTGAGCGTATGAGCACATGGATTAGGATATGTTGCTAACCACTTAAAAAAGTTCCATGTGCTCATGATTTTCTTTAAAGTTCACGAATTTGAAATAAAAGCAGACACAAAAAAGGTGACGAATTTGAAAAAAGTTCACGAGTCTGGAAAAAGTTCATTTTAAAAAGTTCATAAATTTCAAAAAAGTTCATGATATTTTTAAAAACTTTGTAAATTTTTTTTATAAAAGTTCACAAATTTTAAAATGAGGTCATGAAATTCCAAAATATGTTACCCAATATTAAAAATGTTCATGAATTTGAAACAAAATCACAAAAATTCAAACAAATCACAAGTTTGATAAAATCATGAAATTTGAAAATGTTCATGAATTTGAAATTTTATAAATTTGAAAAATGGTCACATAATCTCAAAAATTTCACTAATTTGAAAATGAAGTTCATGAAAATTTTAAAAGTGCATGAATTTTTAAAAACTTCATGAATTCAAAAAACCCCACTGAATTTGAAAAAGTTCATGAATTTCAAAATGTTCATGGATTTGAAAATAAGTTCATGATATTTGTGAAATGAGGTTCACGAAATTTGAAAATTCTAAATTCATTTAAGAAGGATTCCAATTTAAGAAAGAAAAACAATAATATAGAAAAAAATAAGAAAAAACGAAAAAAACAGAATAAAAATGGCTGAACTGAAAAAAAATCCGACCGGGAATGCATGCTTTCTTTATTAGCGTTATAGCTGCCATAAGGAGGAAAGAAGTGCTCTAGCACAACAGTTAAAGTACCCCAGTGGTTAGCGCCTTCAGTACTATAGGTGAAACCTGTACTTTTTGAAGTTTAAAAGTAAAAAAAAAAAACATAAATGGGCTGGGCCCGCCATGGTGCACATAACATAACACTGTATTGACGCCACGTACGTCCGTATACGTCGGGTGAACCATCATACAAAACTGTGTACGATATGTCAAAGGTCCATATTGCCCTGGAAACTGTGTACGATATGTCAAAGGTCCATAAGTTCAGAATATTGCCATGGGCCATGTTCCCCGGAAATGTAAAGTTGCCATGACTGGTTCAGCTGTTTTGGACAGTATTTCCTCACTTCAATCTGACCATTGCTCACGTGTTGATCAGTCGAAAATTCAGAAAATTTGATACTACAATAATTGAGCATCCATAGGAGGTCTATTTACATATTTTCTGAAAGCAATATGCATATCTTCACAACAATCTTCTATCACTGACCGGAAAGCATACCAGAACATTACAGAGGAAAGCCCTCTATCACCAGTCAGCCGCGATTGTTTGGAAGATTCAACTTTATTATACACAATTTTATAAGGATTCAAAAATGTGCCAACCGCGAAGATACTACTTGAAAGAGCTCTCTATGTCGATTACAAACCGGTATTTCACATCTCGGTTGACAAGCCTCTCAAGAGCGTCGTTGATGTAGTGTATCTTTATAACCTCAATATCTGGGTATATTTTGTTTGCCGCGCAGAAGTTTATCATCTCCTGGGTATCCTTGGTGCCTCCGACTACACTGCCAGATAGAGTTCGTGCACCTGCAGTAAGTTCTGATTAGTTATCTTTCTATGAAAGGACTGAAAGCCAGTTTCATTACACCAAAACACCAGTAACAACGTTCAAATGCTTTTAGATCCACAACTCTTTACCAAGTTTTGAACCAGAAAACTAACAACTAGTGGTCTGTTCGACGGTATACAGTCTCATACAACCATACAAGATATAAATAAACAGACTTCTCACTCAGCAACTATTTTAACTGGACTGGTAATGGTAAGGTGTATTTTACCCAGATTAAGTGTTGCAGGATGCACTCTGATTTCTCCAGGAAAGCCAACTAGTGCCATTAGGCCACGAACTTTCAGAAGCGCGAGATAAGGGTCAAATGGGTGGTCACCAGAGGCAGTATCGACAATGAAGTCCAGAGAATTTTTCAGGGACTGCAAAAGTAAATCATTTCATTCTTCTCAGTTAGTATAAGCAGAGTGAGAAGAATAACAAGCAGAATTCAGCTATACTAATTGTCTCTCGCACAAAATAGTATAAGCAGTATCGATTGCAGAATGAGCTCTGATCCTTCATGCATTTATGCTTTTTCAGTTGGAATCTAACATAAGGTAAGGAGATATGTACTTGTTGTGGTCTGTTGTAAGTTGTTGCACACTCAGCTTTGAAAGAGATTAAGATGTTCAGTACCTCCATCTGGTTTTTATCTGATGATACCACAAAATTATCTGCACCAAGAAGGTTGATAGCTTCATCTCTTTTCGATTCACTTGTACTCAAAACTGTCACATTCAGTCCAAAGGCTTTCCCAAATTTCACTGCCATGTGACCCAACCCACCAAGGCCAATGACACCAAGTGACTTCCCCGGCTGGTTCATGTTATGCCGCATCATCGGAGTGTACACAGTGATCCCAGCACAAACCAATGGTGCGGCCTTTTCCAGTGGGTAGCCATCAGGTATTTTATAGCAGTACCTGTCACAAATTAGCAGGAAATGCAAGATTCTTAAAAGAGAAAATTGGGTTTTGAGTTGGAGGCAAAAACTAATTGACATAGACAACCTACACCAAATCCAGAACTTCCAGAAGAGAATGGATCCATACCGTTCATGAACTACAATGTGAGTGGAATATCCTCCCTTTGTGACAGTACCGTCGGTATCAACACCGTTGAAAGTGAAAACAAAGTTTGAGCAGTGGTTCTCGAGGAGGCTATTGCAGTTGTCACAGTCACGGCATGAGTTGATGTATGTCCCAACAGCCACATGGTCGCCCAGTTTGAAGCCCTCGACGTCCGACCCGACCTCGGTTACAACTCCAGCAATCTCATGCCTATACCACATCAAATAGTAGGTTAGCAGATATAAACCTTTATTTGTACGGGATTCTAGTGACTACTAAATGGGGTCAACAAACAGAAAGAAAAAGATGCATTAACTGTTACCAAATTTTTTCAAGTAAATACAATGATCTGAAGAGCTTACCCAGGGACTAAAGGGTACACCGAGTCATGGTGCAAATTTCTTGTCCACTGAACATCAGCAAAACAGACACCGCAATGTGTGATCCTCAAAGAAACATCGTCATGTCGTACGGCCCTGGTAATTAATCAGTTTAGCATATGCATAAGCACTAACCCGGCAAAAAAAAAGCACTAGTTCGAGTTATAAGAAGAAAGTTACACGCTAACAAAGCAGTTAATTCAGTCGGCATCGGCAAGGTGTGTCTACTCATAATTTACTACGATGAATAACTGGGCTAGCAAGCAGAAGTCTATATCTATTCAGAGAACAAAGCTTAAGACAAGCACATAACTGGGCTAGCAAAGCACTTGGAAAACAAGAATTGCACAATACACAGCACAAATAATTGTGTTATTATTACGGCTTTTTTCACGGGAGCTTGTGCCGACCGCATACTCAGTTCCAGAACAGGAAGGATCGTTTGCTAAAAAAGCTAATTGCACTCCATCACCACTGGTGTGGAGAAGAGCAGAGCGTTGACTTTTTTTTTTTCTTGTGAAAAAATCTCACAAGGGAAGGGAGTGTTGCGTGGTTGATTACCTGCGGTTGAAACTGTGAGGGGAGAGTACTCCGGAAGAATCTTTCGCTGCCCAGGCGCTGCAGTTGCAGCTCTCGGATTCAGCAGCCATGCCGGCCAACTGAACTGCAAAAACAACATGGCCAACCAACCTTTCTTTATGCTAAATCATTAACAATGATGCAAACAAACAAGCAGATAAATAAGAGTGAATTCAAAAGGCAGGGCAGGGCAGGGCAGGGCAGGTTTGATTCAGTTGTGTGGCGGGTTACCTCCGAAGAGGATCGGGAGAAGCAGGCAGGGCGGAGGAGCAAGAAACCAGCCGACGCGCGAGCAAACGGGGGTTCCAGTTTCGGTGGAGATGTGCGGCGGTGGTGAGCGGAGGCGTGGCCGTTTTAACTTGGAGCGCCACCGTGCTCGCACGTGTAGTGGGTACATCTACCCCCTGCAGTCGCAGCGCACATAGAACATCAGAAAATGTCACTAATGACAATTTAGCCATGTCACTAATGACATAATGACATGTTGGTCGAACAAAACAAATCGTTCCACACTTTCGGGACAAAGGTTACATACATATATAACCACTGGCTCTGTCCTCATTGGATTCAAGTGACTGAAAGATCAAACGAGTTGAATACTTGACCAATATTTTTATCGACACTGATGACTTTGTGTGCATGCTGACCTATTTCTGCAAGGAATTTAAATTGGCAGTTCACACCTTACGGTTTGACATTGTGCTACTCCACCCAATTAACCCGGTTAACGCGACACCATCATGATCAGACTCAGACCACGGCATTTTTCGTGATGTCAGGACAGTGAATGATTTATATGCAAATATTCCACTCCCACTCACTGTGACGGTATTGATCGACATTTTCATGCTGTCCCGAGTGTTACGTATGGTTAGTATTTTAGCTCAATCATGCCTCAATTAGCAGCCATCAATGATTGACAAGAAAAAAAAAGGCGAAGACTGACACAGGAATTGAGGTCACTGCTGCTGCATTATGTAGTGAAATAGTATGTTTTATTTTTAAACTGAAGAGTTTTGACAAACATGAACGCAAGTTGAGTTCTACTTTTAGTAAAACCATTGGCTCTATCCTCAATGCAATCAAGTGATTGAAAGTTCAGACTCGAACACTTGACCAATCCATGCCGATCTACTCCACCTAACGCTGTTTTGGAAGAAAAATTAAGTTGGCCGTTCACATCTGACGGCCTTACATCGCGGCAATATCAATTTGTAACTGCACCTAGCCTGGTTAATTGCCGAGTATGAAAAATTGACCTGTGAGGTATCTCGTCACATGTATTTTGTATTCTAGATGTGGATTTTTTTTTCTATTAACAGATCGAGTCAAAGTTTACAAGGTTTGACTTTCAGGAAAAATTATATGCACTACTATATTATTACAGAACATAGAGAGTATTTCCGACAGTGTACAGAATTGGGTTCTGAACCAGTTCCTTAGCCATTTGAGAATAAAATAAAGGAATTAGCACTATTTATCCGTTTGTTTCCAAGGAACAAAGTAAATTGATCGTTGTAGCACTTTTAAAGGAGTGAGGCAAAGTTCAATAGATTATCATTTTTTTTTGAAGGGTTTCAATAGATGGTACATAGCTCAAGAATTTTACTACTTCCAAAACAATGGAATATTTTAAACAATGCGAGCGCATACAGTTTGTAAAAGAAAGGGGTTGCTTCCATTTTTTACCCCCAATTCACCAAATTGACAGAATCTATCCTTTTTTTTTTGAGAAAAATCCTCAATTTATACCCCCATTTTACACCTTCGTGCCACATTTTATCTTTAATCGAACTTTTCCGTAAATAAGTTCTGATTAGGCATGCCACGTAGTTGTTTTTTTTTTAATTTTGTGCTGGTTTTCGTTCTGCTCTCCCCCTCCCGCCAAAACCGGTTCAACGTAGCAAAGGTTTGGCTTGACATTTCCTCAAGCATAGCGGGCGGTCCGTTTAACTGCTCCAACGCCTCGGTTTAGGGAACCTGTTTTTCTGGTTTTGGAACACTTCTAGAAGGTTCCTTGAATTGGTTTTTTCTTTATTCTGTTTTTTCTATTTTCTATTTTCTGTTCTTTTTATCTCATATTCCTTTTTCTGTTTTTTTTCATTTGTTTCTATTTTCATAATGTTCATGGTTTAACAAAAATGTTCATGAATTTGAAATTTGTTCGTGTTCCAAAATTTGTTCACAATTCAAAAATGTTCACGATTTTCAAAATTTATTCGCAGATTTCAAAAAATGTTCACCATTTTATAATTTTGATTGCGAATTTGAAATTTATTCATGTTTTCAAATTTGTTCAAAATTAGAAAAAGAATTGTGGTTTCAAAATTTGTTCAGAATTCGAAAAATGTTCACAACTTTATAATTTTGTTCACGAATTTGAAATTTGTTCATGTTTCAAAATTTGTTCAGAATTCAAAAAATGTTCACAGTTTCAAAATTTGTTCGCATATTTTAAAAATGTTCGCCATTTTATAATTTTGTTCACGAATTTGAAATTTATTAATGTTTTCAAAATTTGTTCACAATTCGAAAAATGTTGAAGTTTTCAAAATTTGTTCATAATTCAAAAAATATTCACAATTTTTGTTCGCGAATTTGAAATTTGTTCATGTTTCCAAATTGGTTCACAATTCGAAAAATGTGTGGTTTCAAAATTTATTCACATTTCAAAAAATGTTCACGGTTTCATTATTTTTTTACCTTTAGAAATTTTGTTCTGGGATTACAAAATTGTTCCCATATCAAAACATTTTTCATGATTTTCAAAAATGTGGCAGTTTTTGAAAAAATTGTTCACGGTATTCAAAAGTAGTTGTGTTTCACAAAAACATTCAGGTTTTTTTCTTCAAAAAATGCGTTTGAAATTAAAAAAAAAAACGGATTTGCGCTCGGTAGTTCGTTCTTAAAGGTTTGTGCTGTATTTAAGCTTGCTAGCTCCACTGGTAGTAGCTCATTGACGCTAGGACGAGATCCTCAGTTCGATACCCGCTCGGCGTTTTTATTTTTGTGCTACAGTTCTCGATCGGGCCTTTATTTTTGAGCTACAGTTATCAATCGGGCCGGCCCAGGCGTAGACCCTCTGTGCGTGCAAGCGACAACCTACCGCAGAGAGTGGCAGGTAGGAGCTCCCCTCCTGCCGGACGACATGCGGTGGGGGAGGGAACGCTCCAGGGATCGAACCAACGACCTCTTGTATACGTAGACACCGCGGTAGCCACCGCGCCTAGCTCCTGGATGTGTAAGAAAAACAGTGCCAAACCTAAAGAAAGTAAAAGCGAAACTTAAAACCAGTTTGCGGTAATTCCAAAAACTTTTGTTCCTTCTACTGGTTCTTTCTAGTTTTTCTTCACAGTCTTATTTTGTTCTTCATTTTTCACGTTCTCTTTATTTTTTAATTTTTTTAATATTTTTCATTTTTCTTTGTAACCTTTCCAAAAAGTTCAAATATGGTTCAGAATTTTCAAAAATGTTCTTTTTATCAAACTTTGTTCATATTTCCGAAATAGTGTTCACATTTTCAAAATTTTGTTCACAATTTCGAAAAATGTTCCTGTTTTTTTTGTTTTCTTTCATTTTCATTTTCTTTTTCTTCTCTTTTTTCAAAAGAAATTCAAAATATTCAAATTTTGTTCGTATTTTGATAAAATTTTCAGTTTTTCAAAAAATGTTCTCCAAATCCAAAATTTGTTCCCATTACACAAAAAAGTTCAAAACTTTTGAAATACAGAAAATATACTGGATTTCATAAAATGTTCGCGCTTCCAAATTTGTTCAGAATTTTCAAAATTGTTCTCTATTTCAAAATTTGTTCTCAAGATTCAAAAAAAATTTGTGCTTTAAAAAATTGTTCACGCTTCCAAATTTGTTCTCTATTTCAAAATTTGTCCTCAAGATTCAAAAAATGTTCGTGCTTTAAAAAATTGTTCGCGCTTCCAAATTTGTTCAGGAGTTTTCAAAATTTGTTCTCAAGATTCAAAAAATGTTCGTGCTTTAAAAATTGTTCGCGCTTTCAAATTTGTTCTCCATTTCTAAATATGTTTTGAAGATTCAAAACATGTTTGTGCTTTAAAAAATTGTTCATTCTCCCAAATTTGTTCTCAATATTTAGAACACTGTGTACAAAAAATATACATTTTTTGTACAAAATATGTTCCTGTGTACAAAATATGTTCAGAAATGAAAAAAATGCTCGCACTTTTTCAAAATATACACTTTTAGAAAAAATCTACAATTTGTTTTAAGATGTTCACTACAGTGTGTAATTCTGGTTCGATACAGCAGACAAGTCCGATTGTACGGTTGTGCTAAGTTATTACAGGTGCGAATCTATACAAGCAATACAAGCAATACTAGTCAGGTGGACTGGCTGGGAGCATGCACATCGAATCTGTAGGTCGCAGGTTCAAGTGGTGCCTCCCTTCCCCTTTTTTGCTTCCTTTTCCTTTTCTTTCCACCGGTACAACGGGATGGGCCGGCCCAGTCAGGCTGCGCCCCTGTGCGTGGCGACGACATTTTGACGCAGAACGCGTCCAATAGGAGCTTCCGGGGGGAGACTATACAACAGCGACGATGGGCCCAAAGATTTCCCATCCCAGCAGGCCCTCTCGGCGTCGGCCTAGGTTGTAGACACCGCGGACTGAAGAAAATGCGGCCCACTCAACACACGGCATCGCGCGATTTCGTGAACCAACCGGACACGCACCTCCCGTCTCTCGTCTCCAACGGTCGGAACGCCGCGGCCGAAAAGGGTCGGAGTGTTTGGGCTGCAGGAAAAGAGGCGCTGTAGCATCGTGAGTAGTTGGGGCGCACCTCTGCGACGCCGCCGCCATGCATCCCGGCGCTTCTCGGCTCCCGCTTTGACGCTGACGAGGTCGGTTCAAGCGCCAAGTGTGGCTCCTCGCCAGTCGCCACCAGCGCGCACGGCGTCTTCGCCTCCCACATTTTCCCCAAGCTAAGGTTCGGATCCCGACTAAATCCCCCTGCGCTTGTCCGCGGATTTCAACTGAATTGCTCCTTGTTAGCCCAAACTACGTACAGAATAGCTGGCTGGCTACTCAGGATTGATCCAGCAGAGTAAAATAGCTAGCACAAACTAGTAGCACACACTTGCTATATTCTGGACTCAAACACAGATACAAGTGATGGAGCTGTACTAGCACTACTACTACTTACGCTACAGAAGCTAGCTTGCTTCTTTGTTCTGGTGCTGGATGTTTACAACGGGAGGAGGACAGCTCCTTATATAGGAGATTTGGCCGGCTGTCACCGGTCGTGTAGCTAGCTGAGAAACTACCACACATTTACCCTATTCCTTAACTAGTAAGGCAAGCAAGTGCAGCTCACCTCTGTGGAAATTTCCTATCTACTACCTGGAAATTAGTACTTACCTGCATGGACAGCTCTAGTCAACTTGAGGTCAAGTTCCTTACACAGCTAAGGAAACTCCTCATCTGTTTCAGCCTTCGAATTGAGAACTCCTTCCAGAAGCCTCCTTGCAGTTTTCAGTCCCTTTCTGTATGATGCCTAGCGATGAACCGTGGTTGGTAACTTGGTATTCGGTGGAGCAACCGGCTTGTTTCTAGTGTGTGTGCATGTGATGCAACCTATGAACAGGTCATTGCCAGGTTTTGCTACACGCCATGCTTCCTCTCGTTTCTAGTGTGTGAATGTGGAGCAACCAGCATGTTTGTAGTGTTTGATGAAAGCAAGAGGAGCATGTCGGCTGAAATTTCTGATTCTAACATCTTGTTCAATCCACCAAAAGGTCTGATATAGAGTTAGTTCTATATAATCTTGCAGAATAACTGCAAACCCTTTTCTATGTCATATTTGATGAGTTTTCTGTCAGTACCATCGTTTGGGAATTAGTTTGTTTCCTTTTTTACACTAGAAATTTCGTTCATGATGCAGGCTGCGGTTCGTCAACTGGCTCTCTTAAAAATTGTCAAGTCCGACATTTAAAGAAAAGGAAATACTGCAAATCCACAGGTAATGTTGGCACCCTTGTTTGCACATGTGATCGGTGCTCTAAATGATCCATGAATGTTAAAATGGAATGCAGACTTTCAGGGTAAACTTCTTGAAGGCCTTGGAGATAGCTAAGTAAATACAATGGGATTTCTTCGCAAGTAGTCCCCCTTGTGTATGAGCTCACTGCTCCAGAAATGAAGGTGAGACTTCTTATACGTCATGATAGCTCTTTTTTTCAAAAAGGGGCTATCCCGGCCTCTGCATCAGAACGATGCATACGGCCATAATTATTAATAAGTAAAAGGTTCAACACAAGTCTTCATGACTCGAACAAAGAACAAAAAAGGCTCACAAAGAGCTAAAAAAGTAATAGAGAAGCCACAACCGGCTGGCTTAAAAAGATAGGATCACTAATTGCCATCCTATTACATGACCGCCATCCAAACCGGTTAAAAATAGCCCGTGCTACCATCTCCCATCGGGTAGATCCAGTAACCATACGCTCCATGGCCTCCGTCAGAGTGAGTAGCGACCACATACAGATCAACGCAGTGGCTCGGAAAATAACCTACAAAAAATGAATATTTGTTGTTCTGTTAAAGACCAAATCAGTTCTGCAGTTCCATACTGCCCATAATAAAGCACACACTCCTACACAAATGTGTCTCGCTGTTTCAGAGTCTATCCCATCTAGCCACGTCCCAAATAACGTGTTGATAGTATTCGGAGGAGTAATATTAAATGCTATGTGAACTGTCCGCCACAAATTTTTTGCCAAAGGGCAGTCAAGAAAGACGTGTTTGATGGATTCATTATGGTCGCAGAAACTACATTTTATAGATCCTGTCCAGTTGCGTTTTGCCAAATTATCCTTGATTAAAATGACTTGTTTATGCACAAACCACATAAACACTTTGATTTTCAAAGGTACTTTGACTTTCCAAACATGTCTCGAACGAGGAATAGCGCTAGAGTTGATAACATCCAGATACATGAAATTTATCCGAGAACTCTCCATTCTTAGTTAGTTTCCAGAACAACTGATCGGACTGTTGAGACAGCTGAACATTCATCAAACGCCTCACAAGATGGAGCCAAAGCGCCCCACCGTTTCCGCTAGCGTCCTCCTAAATTGAATATTGAGAGGAGTGGACTGTAGTACTGTTGCAACGTAAGCGTCTCTTCGCTGAACAATGCTATAAAGAGAAGGATATTGGAGTGCGAGGGGTGTCTCCCCTAGCCATGTATCCTCCCAGAATCTCGTAGTGGTACCGTTTCCAACTATAAACTTTGTCCGATTGAAAAAGAGTGATTTAACTCTCATCAGTCCTTTCCAAAAAGCGAATCAGTCGGACTCACTGTCACCTGGGACAAGGTTTTAGATTGAAGGTACTTATTACGCAAAATCTGAGCCCGTGTGGCCTTCGTCTCTACAGATAGTTTATACAGCCACTTGCTAAGAAGACATTTGTTCTTCACCTCAAGATTTTTAATACCTAGACCCCCTTGGTCTTTCGGCCTACAAAATATATATCCCATTTAGTGAGTCTGTATTTTCGTTTTAGTTCATCACTCTGCCAGAAAAAACGTGATCGATAGAAGTCAAGCCCTTTTCGAACTCCAACTGGTACCTCAAAAAATGATAAGAGAAACACGGGCATACTCGTGAGAACCGAATTAATGAGAATTAATCGGCCTCCGTATGACATCAGCTTGCCTTTCCAGCAGCTCAGTTTCTTCTCAAATCGATCCTCAATGCATTTTCATTCTCTGTTTTGTCAGCTTACGATGGTGGATTGGTATACCTAAATACGTGAAAGGTAAAGCCCCCAATTCGCACCCGAGCAATTGTTTGTATGCATCTTGGTCATCATTAGCTCTTCCAAAACAGAATAATTCACTTTTGTGGAAGTTAATCTTTAACCCGGTCAATTGTTCGAATAAGCATAACACCAACTTCACGTTTCGCGCTTTTGCCAAGTCATGCTCCATGAAGATGATAGTATCATCAGCGTACTGTAGAATAGACACACCTCCGTCAACTAAGTGCGGAACGAGGCCACCTACCTGACCCGCATCCTTAGCCCGTCCTATTAGAATTGTCAACATATCGACCACTATGTTGAACAGAATAGGTGACATCGGATCTTCTTGCCTCAGACCTTTGCGTGTTTGGAAGTAGCGACCTATCTCATCATTCACTTTAATTCCAACACTCCCTTTTTGCGTGAAAGATTCTACCTGGTGTCTTCAGGCCGGATCAAAACCTTTCATACGCAAGGCCTGTTGAAGAAAATGCCATTTGACCTTATCGTATGCTTTCTCAAAATCCACTTTGGAAACAACTCTGTCTAGTTTTTTCGTGTGGATTTCATGGAGCGTTTCATGTGGCGCTGCTAGAAGGAGGCGCGAGAGGGCCGGCCGGGGGCCTTTTTCCCACGGCCGGGCAAGAGGGAAGGGATTTCCTTCTTAATTCTTGCTTGATTAGATTGATAATCTCCTCTCTTTATATAGAGAGGTTTACTTGACTCCCAAGCAAGGCTTACTTGACCCCTAAGCAAGCGACCCTTATCTCTAATTAACCCTAAGACTAACGGGATATACCGCCAGCCTAAGCCATTAGGCCCATTACATACTCTAACACTACACCCCACCTGGACATGCAGCTTGTCCTCGAGCTGCAGCCTAACCAACTTATAACCATGACTCGACGCAACACAAACCTAACACATAAAAACAAGCCTTTTACATCTCGGCTTGTGTTATTACTCTCAACCTAAAATAGACTGTGACACTTTATTTTGGACGTGCATGTATACAGTCGCCAGGATCCCATGGACACCACCTGGACAAAAGGAGTGCATGTGTTTGGCTATTGGTTTGCACTGCACAGGGAAGAATGGAGGGCTTGCGATGGAGAATGTCGAGGAGGGGTGCGCCCCCCAACCACTGATGTCACAGACTTTGAGGTCGCTGCCCACGGGGAAAACAGCATGCCCGCACGTGGGGGAAACCGCATGCCCAAGATCCCCGACGCAGCGGACGAGATCGAGGCCCTTTGCGCAGCGAAGGGCAACTTGGAGGAGCGGCAGCTGCAGACCACGCATCTCCCGCACAAGCCTACGCGCTAGGAGGCCACGCGCAGCAGCCTGCAGCCTCACAGCCGCCGACACGTGGCGGGTAGCGATCCAAGACGGAAGCGGTGACGGCGGCGGCGGGGACTTGATCTGCTGGATGTGGACGCCCTGGGATGGCGGCGGCGCTGCTGGGAACTAGGTCGTCGTAATCCCGTCGTAGGGCATCCCATACTGGGCGGCGGTGCTGACCGGCGGTGGCTGCTGCAGCTGCAGCTGTTCTGATGTCGCTTGGCAGCGGCAGCGGCTGCTGCGGCCGGAAGCGCTGGCGCGGCGGAGGCCGCCAAGAGCGGCGGTTGCCATTGCAGCCGGGCCGGGCGGTGGTGGCGATGGATGGCGGTGCTGACCCGTCGGCCAGATGGAGGCCGCCTGGTGTAGCGGCTGCCACGGCAGCCACGACGGCGCGGGGGCGGCGATGGGCGGCGCAGCCTGGGGTGGCCCGTAGGACCCGGCCAAGAATAGGTGGATCTCCTGGACCGCCTGGGTTAGGTCGCGAAGACCCGAACACCTCCTCCGGGTGAGGACGGCGAAGCGGCGCGACGGAGGATCCCGGACGCAGGCAGGAGGCGGGTGATTTGGCCGTGGTGGTCGGCGGAGGCGACGAGGTGACCGGCAGCGGAAGGGACGGGCTTGGCAGCGGTGAAGACATGATCGAACCGAAGCTAGCTGATACCAAAATTTTATGGCGCTGCTAGAAGGAGGGCGCGAGAGGGCCGGCCGGGGGCCTTTTTGCCCATGGCCGGGCAAGAGGGAAGGGATTTTCTTCTTAATTCTTACTTGATTAGATTGATATACATCTCCTCTCTTTATATAGAGAGATTTACTTGACTCCTAAGCAAGGCTTACTTGACCCCTAAGCAAGCAACCCTTATCTCTAATTAAACCTAAGACTAATGGGTCCATTAGGCCCATTACGTACTCTAACAGACCACAACCCCTTCTAGGATGTTTCTGTCCGGCATGAAAGCAGTTTGGGACGACTGCACCACAGAGTGCGCAATTTTCGTAAGCCTTTTAGTCCCAACCTTGATGAAAATTTTGAAACTTACATTAAGAAGACAGATCGGCCGGAACTGCTCAATTCGTACTGCCTCTGTTTTCTTAGGAAGTAAAGCTATTGTTCCAAAATTTAAATGAAACAACTGAAGCTGTCCAGAGAATAAATCATGGAACATCGGTAGCAAATCCCCTTTAACAATATGCCAACACTTTTTATAAAACTCCGTCGGGAAAACATCCGGCCCTGGAGCCTTATTATTCTTCATTTGTGAAATAGCTTCAAACACCTCTTTCTCCGTAAATGGGGCGGACAAAATGTCATTCTCATCCGCAGCAAGTTGAGGGACATCCTCAACCCTAGACTCATCCAAGGATACGAAGTTATCCTCCGGAGACCCAAACATCTGCTTTTAGTAATTGGTTATATATAATTTTAGCTCCTTACTCCTTTTATATTCATATCCACGTCTTCAGCTCTTTGTAGTCATATGGTTAGATATGTAAAACATGTACTTTCTGTAGATATTGCTATTGGGACATGCTACAAGTTACACATAATAAATTGATCCAATAGATAAGTGGTTAGTTAGAAAACAGAAAATCAGTTCACAAAAGTGACATCATACATTACGAGTTTATGACTGCATCAACTATGGAAGTCATTCATGTTCGCTCATCGACATTGACTAAATAAGAAAATATAGACGGGCAAGCTAGAGCACCTGGACAGAATCGATTAACCCTCTTGGGAGGTTAGCTTTGTATATGGCGTTTTCCTTGGCCCCTGCACTGTGGTCGGCGCGCCGCATCGTGCCCAAGTAATGTTATGAGCAAACCGCGTCATATGCAGGTCGCGTCGCCGGACAAGATGACCATAATTGAGTGGTTCGGCCGGGAAGATTGAAGCATGGGAGGTCGTGAAGGACGAACCGATGGTACTGCATAAGTTTCAATCTTCGTCAAGTACGAAAGTTTGAATAAGAAGCTCAATTCTTTCGATGGGCATTTGCTGTTGGAAGTGATTGTAAAAAAAATTCTTGTTGTTGCTCATCCCGCGGGTTTGGTTTGGTTCCGCTGGAAATTCCCCTCCCGACAGAAATGCCGGGAAGATGGTTGTTCATTACATTTCAACATGAAAACAAGACTAATGAAGTGTACGTAAGGCATGCTCAGCATCCTAGTAAAAACCACTGTCCATATAAATGGGTGATGCATCTCGAGTTCTCCACTGCTCTCCACTGTTCTCCACTAGTTCAGACTGCAAGAAATCTCTGACCTTGAACCACTGAATTTTGAATGAGAAGCTTATTTCTTTCCTCGATCAATTGGCATTTGTTGTTCGAAGTGATTGTAAATAATCCTTCAAGTGGCGTCAAGCTTTTGGCATTCTTTGTGATAAGAGAGTGCCACAAAAGCTAAAAGGCAAGTTCTACAGGACGGTGGTTCGACCCGCAATGTTATATAGCGCTGAGTGTTGGCCGACTAAAAGGTGACATGTTCAACAGTTAGGTGTGGCGGAGATGCGTATGTTGAGATGGATGTGTGGCCACACGAGGAAGGATCGAGTCCGGAATGATGATATACGAGATAGAGTTGGGGTAGCACCAATTGAAGAGAAGCTTGTCCAACATCGCCCCGAGATGGTTTGGGCATATTTTCAGCGCAGGCCTCCAAGCTCCAGCACAATGGACGGCTTAAGCGCTGGAGAATGTCAAGAGAGGGCGGGTAGACCGAATTTGACATGGAAGGAGTCCGTTAAGAGAGACCTGAAGGATTGGAGTATCACCAAAGAGCTAGCTATGGACAGGGGTGCGTGGAAGCTTGCTATCCATGTGCCAGAGCCATGAGTTCGTTGCGAGATCTTATGGGTTTCACCTCTAGCTTACCCCAACTTATTTGGAACTAAAGACTTTGTTGTTGTTGTTGTTGTTGCTGCTGCTACAGGCATCAAATGCTTTCTATAAAGTTATCCCACAAGGATTATCTGACATAAACCAAATTACTTCGGGCTTGGGCCCTTCGCACTATGGCTGGCACTAGTGATGATTTCTGCCACGCGCGTTCTTGGAAACTAGTATATCAAGGCATCACGGGTCATAGAAAACCCAGATTTAAACCACACCGGTAGCTATTGTACTTCTGTCAATTCTTTCTTAAACTGATCAAATATCCGCTCATTGACGCCCAATCACATATAAGTGTATTTTACTCTGTGAAGTTTCTACACCCAGGAGCAAATGCTCCTGGTGTGAACAGTAAAATAAAAAAAAATCAAAAAATGTCAAAAAATTTCTGAATATTTTTGTGGCATACTTACACAAATGTTTGTTGTGCGCGTAAAATTTCATCGCGAAATCACATTGGTGGAAGGTGTGGTAAAAAAAACAAAATCGAAGCTCTGAAAATTTTACTTACAAAAGCATTTTGTAGCTCTGATTTTGTTTTTTTGGCATGACTTCCACGAATGTGATTTCGTGATGAAATTTTTCATGCACAAGAAACATTTGTGGAAGTATGTCTATTTTTTTGATTTTACTGTTCACACCAGGAGCATTTGCTCCTGGGTGTAGAATGGTACTTTTGCAGTAGTACGATCATCTTCCCTTATCAATGTTTCTATTTTTGTAGTCCTCAGGTGTATGGGCAAATTTCGTCTATGATACAGCTTGTGGTCTTTCAACTGGCTCTCTTATAAAAATTGCCAAGTATGACATTTAAAGAAAAATACCGCAAATCCACATTCAGTATCCAAGGAACTATCAAAATACATCAACCATCACCATCTATGAATTTAGTCGTCCGGTTTAAACAACCAAATGCGTGTCTTCATTCAATTCAAAAAAGCACAGAGACATATTATTACATTGTCGAAAAATAGTTTGATTCTGAGCAATGTTCAATTACACCACAATACATTGTTGAAAAATAGGTTGATTCTGAGCAATGTTCAAGTAGACCACAATACATGCTCCAAAAGACATCATCCTTCTCCACCGGGCCAGCATAATGCCCTGTTGTGCCGATCTCATCATTGTCGAGGACGGGGCGGAATGGGCAGCGCAACCGTAATGGTCGCCTCCGGGTAGTAAGATGGCAGCGGGTACGCGCGGATACTGTAGGTTGGCATGTCGCCCCGGCAGCACGGACACGTGGCCGCCCTGCAGAACCATTGTGTGATGCAGCTTTCGTGGAAGGAGTGCAAGCAGCCGGGCAATCTTGTGACGAGTCCACGGTTGTTGTTGTCCACCAGCTCCTCCATGCAGATTGGGCACTGCGCCACGGTCACGTCGTCGCCGCCTCCAGGAGCATGCGTCGGTGCCATCAGGGGCCTGCGGGAAATGGGCAAATTTTGTTTTTTCAGTACGTTTCATACAAAAATGACAAACCAAGAATGAAAATTGACCGAAATTTCCCAAAATTTTGAAATAAACTAGAGCAGAAGTGTATGTAGAATCTTTAGCAAATATACGTGTAAAATTTATACAATTCATTGACAAAAAATCAGATTTACTCCTTTCAGGCGAAAGCGCCAGTGCACTTGATGCCCACGCGGAAAGTGTTGGATGGTTGCATGCTCGGTGCCTTTCTTCTACTAATAAGTATCCCCCCCCCCCCCCTTGAATTCAACTGTGGGGTTCGGTGCCTTTCCTCTAATAAATCCCTCTCTCCTAAATTCAACCGCGGGGCCCGTTGTCTTTCTCTAAACATTCCATCTATGTTAAGCCAGGGACAGATGCTACGGAGGAAAGGTGAACCAGTCACATATGAATTTTTGTGCAGATTAGAAAAGGAATAAACAACAAATGCCAAAGAAGGAAAGATGCTCCTGCCGAAAATCGACCGTGGGCAAGTGGGCGTGAGATAGCCTTTTGCCCCAAAAAAATATTAGCCTCAACCTCATGTGGGCATGCTCATCAACAGAGTCGCCCCGTACATGGAGCAGTGACAGTCGCAACCTTTGCCCTCCATGGGAAAGAGAAGAATGGGGAGGAGTGCTCGAGGAGATGGAGCACCGAGGAAAGGAGGCTTGACGCACCTGGAGCACTGTAGGAGGGTGGGCGGAGGCGGATCGGCGTTGCTTCCCTCTGCTGGTTGCCAAGGCCGCCGCGCTAGGGGTGGAGATTTGGAGGGGGGATGAAAGTTAGGGTTACAAAAGGTTGGTTGCGGTTTATATACCACTGCGATGTCTGTGGGCTATTTTGGACCAGGCTCGACCTGAAAATTCAAATATGGCCAAAATTCTTGGACCGGTTTGTACTAATACCGGGCCCAAACAAGATGGATGAATTTTAGCCGAAATTAATTTTTTTGGACGAAATCCAAAATTCGAAATCATCGGTGAGGGTGCGTTCAGAATTTTACAAATCCCAGCCCAGCAGGCTCCCTCGGTGTCATGGACTAAAAATGTGGCCCACTCCACGTACGGCATCACGCTTCCCACTTCAGTGAACCAACCGGGCATGGGGACCTCCTGTTTGGCGCACGACGCGCTGCAAAGACAGCGAGCGTGCACCCTGGCTCCCCTTGTGCCCTTTTGGGCCGGCCCATGTACCGGGCGATATGCCCACCTTTTTTTTCATTTCGATTTTTATTGTTTTTGCGTTTTTCTTTTTCAAAATAATTTAGTATTTCAAAAAAAATGAATTTCAAAAAATATGAATTTTGAAAAAAGGTTTAAAATCATAAAATGTTCGTGAATTCAAAAAATGTTCGGGATTTTGAAAAATGTTAGGGAAATCCTAAAATATTCGTGATCTTGAAAAATGTTGGTATGTTTGAAAGAAATGATAATGCCCACAGATTAAATAATGTTCATCTATTTTGAAAAATATTCAAAATTTCACAAAATGTTCATGACTTCCTAAAAAACCTTCATGAATTTCTATAAAATGTTCACAATATTCAATTTTTGGGGGAAATTTCGAAAATTGTACCCAAATTTCAGAAACTGTTCACAAATTCAAAAATGTGCCTTGATTCAAAAAGTATTCATGAACTCAAAACAATGTTCATAAAAAAGTTCCTCAATTTCCAAAATTGTTCACAAATTTCAGAAAAATGTTCGCCGTTCAAAATAGTTGTTCACAAATGTAAAAAAAAATGTTCAAAAAATTTCAAAAAATTCACAAATTTTAAAAATGTTTGCTATACAAGAAAGTGTTTATGTATTGGAAACCTATTCAATTCAACTGGCTGATTTTAACACCCACATCAACCACGCGCTACGCCGTACAATGTGGCGCGTGATCCTGATTTAGGTTGGTGGCGTGCAGCCCAGCGTTCACACGGGATGGCTGCCCTTTTTGTACTTCTGTTGTCCACACTAGCATGTGCTGGTTTTGACTTTTCAATACTTCACGTGAAAGTACATTGCTAACATACACTAGTTAGCTAGCCATGAGCTAGTCACTAGCGTGCGCCGTATATTTACCTTCTTTTAAAGTGTTGTGAGACATGCTGCAAGCTAGTGTTGCAATTTGCTGCTACGAGGGTGTTGTTGCATTGCCAGGTGTGCTAGAATTCTATGGTGATAGGAGCGTTGGCGTATTGTCGTGTTGCGGGAGCAGCATCGGTGCTGCGGTCGTTGTTGTGGGGCCCATCGCCGTGCTGCGGGGAGCATCATTGGTGCTACAAGTCGTTGTTCTAAGGCGCGTTACTGTGTTGCGGGATCGCCACTGTGACATGGGAGGGTCACCCGTGCTGCGAGTCTATGTTGCAAGGAGTGCCGCCATGCCGTCGAAGTGTTGTTGGTGCTATGAGCCGATGTTTCAAGGTACGTTGCCATGTTGTGGGATTGTTATCGTGCTACTAAAGAGTTGTCATGGTGTGGGAGCGCCCCCATGCTTAAGTTGATGTTGCAAGACATGTAATCGTGTTACGAGATTGTTGTCGTGCTACGGGAGAGTCACCGTGCTGCAGAAGCACCGCCGTGCCATAGGAGCGTCGTCAGTGTTGCAATTCATAGTTGTGAGGCACGTTGCTATGCCGCGGGAGCGCCGCCATCCCGTCGGAGCATCATCGTTGTTGTGAGTCGATGCTGTAAGGCATGTCGCCATGTCGCGGGTTTGTTGCCATGTTGGGGCACCACCTGCCTTTGCAGCATCGCCAGTGCTGCGAGTATATGTTGCAAGGCATGTCGTCATGGAGCGGGAGCACCGCCATTCCGAAGGAGCGGCGTCGGTGCTGCGAGTTGATGTTGCAAGGCATGTCACCATGCATGGGGATTGTTGTCGTGCTACGGGAGAGTCACCTTGCTGCGGAAGCGTCTCCGTGCCATGGGAGCGTCGTTGGTGCTGCAAGCCTATTCTGTTAGGCGCGTCGTCGTGCCGCGGGAATGCCGCCATGCTATCGGAGCATCGCCGTGCCAAGCGTCGTCGATGTTGCGAGCCTATTCTGTGAGGCGCGTCGCCGTGCTGCGGGAACACCACCATGCCATCAGAGCATCAACGGTACCGCGAGTCGTTGTTGCAAGGCACACAACCATGGCACATGATTGTTCTCGCGCTATGGGAGAGTTGTCGTGCCGCGGGAGCGCCGCTGTGCCATGGGAGCGTTGTTGGTGCTGCGACTATATGTTACAACGCAAAGTTTCCATGCAGTGGGATTGTTGTCATGTTACGGGAAAGCTGCAGTGCCGCGGGAGCGCCTTAGTGCCATGGCAGTGTCGTCGGTTTTGCAAGTCTGCCGTGAGGAGTGTTGCTGTGCTGCGAGAGCGTCGCCATGGCGCTTTGTAGTGTCGCCGGTGCTTCAAGTCGTTTTGCAAGGCACATCGCCGTGCTGCGGTTATTGTTGTCGTGGTACGGGAGTGATACAGCGCGTCACCGGTGCCGCAAGTTGATGTTACGAGGTGCGTCGCCGTGGTGCCAGCGCTATTGATGCCGTCCGTCGTTGCTGCAAAGCTCGCCGGAGCTGTTGCAAAAGTATAAACAAGTTTCTGCTTCCATGATTACGAACGAGGTGCCGCTGTTGAATGTATGTACGCGTCCAGCTCAACGACGTGGTCCTTTTTTTTCTCTACGTACTCCTACATGTGGTGAAAATGATTCATGTGTGAAAGGGATTTTGTGTGGGGCAAGGGCAAGACATCCCAGTCAGCCTTACCATACGAAGCCACAATCCAACGGTTGGCTGGTACTCATCTCACGGCTTTGGAGGCGGCTGAAAAATCGCTAATATCATCTAGCTGATTCGTAGTATGGCCCATATGTATTTCAAAAAAGTGCACTATTTCAAACAAAAAATCTCAAATTTGAAAGATGTTTGCGAATTAAAAAAATGGAAAACAATAATAAAATGAAAAATGAAAAAAATATATGAACAAGGAAAATAGACCAAAAAGGAAAAAGAAAGAAAAGGGACAAGAACAGGGAAAACCAGACAAAAAAGGAAGAAAAAACGAAAAAAGAAAAAGAAAGAAAAACCAAAATTGAAGAAACCGGTCCAGGGAAGGTCCTAGAACGTGCGCGCCAAACAGGAGTGGCCCCAGGCACGCACCTCCCATCTCTCGTCTCCAACGGTCGAAATTGGTGTCCATCGAGATCCGCGCCGTCCAGGCTTGTCGCCGTGACCGGAAAGTGTCGGGGATGTTAGGGCTGCGGGCTTGCAGCGTCATGAGTAGTGGGGAGGATGGGCACGAACGCGCAAGCATCTCTACGCCGCCGCCGCAATCTCTACGCTCCTGCTTTGACGCGGACGAGGTCAGCACGCTCAAGCGTCAAGCGTGGCGCCTCGCCACCATCGAGCAGGGCGTCGCAAAGGCTCGGTTCGGTTCCGCTGGAAATCCACCTACCCTTGTCCGCGGATCCCGGAGTTAAATGCACAAAACCACCACTTCCGTGTCACGGTTTGCGAAAGACGGCTACTTTATGATTTGTGGCATTTCGCACCGAACCGAAATTCTAAAAGTGGCAAAAATTGTGCCATTTTTAGCGCATTTTGACGTGTGTGGTCCCTCGCAGTCCGACAACGGTGATGGCGCACCGTTAACAGGGAGGTCGTGAAGGACGAGCCGATGGTACTGCATAAGTTTCAATCTTTGTCGAGTACGGAATTTTGAATAAGAAGCTCATTTATTTTCTTAGTTGATAGGCATTTGCTGTTGGAAATGATTGTAATAAACATCTTGTTGATGCTCATCCCTCAGGTTTGGTTTGGCTCTACTCGAAATTCCCCTGCCAACAGAAATGCCGGAAAGATGGTTGTTCATTACTCCCTCCGTTCATAAATATAAGTCGACGGGGAAGTGTAAACTGAACTACCTCAACGACTTATATTTCGGAACAGAGGTAATACATTTCAACATGAAAACAAGACAAATGAAGTGACGTAAGACATGCTCAGCACCCTTGTGAAAACCACTATCCATATAAGGTGATGCATCTCGAGTTCTCCACTGTTGTCCACTGTTCTCCACTAGTTCAGACTGCAAGAAATCTGTGACCTTGAACCACTGAATTTTGGAGAAGAAGCTTATTTCTTCCTTGATCAATTGGCATTTGATATTCGAGGTGATTGTAAATAATTCTTTCTGTTGCTGCAGGCATCAAATGCTTTTGATGTAGGGTAGAACCCTAACGGCCCGATCTTTCACGAAAGGAGCGGATCCCAACGAGGAACACGAGGGGGAAAACGAGGGGAAACACAAGAGAAACACTCAAACCAACAAGAATAGATCACACATGCGCTAGACCCAAGAACTCAAAGAGAGGTAACCGATTCTTCTCCGTGGGGAGGTCTTGATGATGGTCTTCTCCGTAAAGGAGGTCCTGAATCCAACGTGGATCTTCTCCGAAGAGGGGCCACGGTCTCTCTCGTGGAGTATATCCGTATGGATGAGAAAAGCTCTATCTCAAGTATGAGCTAAACCAATGCTGACACTAGCTAGGAGGAAGGAGAGGTCTATTTATAGTCTTAGTGCAAAAAGGAGCGAAGTGAAGGGGTACATGGGCCTCAGCCCGCAACTGGACACAGCTAGGTACCGGATGTCCGCTGGCTCAAGGAAGACCAGACGTCCGGTGGCGTCGGGCGTCGGCTAATTTAGTTCGGGTGCAGAGGCATCGGACGTTCGTAGACTTCGGACTTCCGCTGATTCGGTTCGGCTGCAGAGACGCCGGTCGTCCGGTGGAGGCCGAACGTCCGCTCGTTGGGAAGTGGTGACGGTCATCCGGCGTGGGCCGGCCGTCCGCTCGCTGGAGCATGCGCAGACTGGGACTTGGGCAGGTTGGCCTCCAGGTGCCGAACGTCCGGTCCAGACCGGTCATCCGGTGGCTGGAGCGTCTTCGGTAGCTCTTCTTCTTGTCCTTCTTCTCGTCCATCTTCTCCTTCCGATCCACCTTGCTCCTTAGCTTCTCTAAGGTACTTGAGTATGCAAAGTATCTCCGTTTGAGGTAGAAACCATGTCTCGTGTATAGAAGGTGGTAGTTCGAAAAGGAGAGATGTCACCTCGGTTTCGAGAGTCTTGCACGTGCTTGAGTCATGGGTCCGCTAGGCACTTGGTGAGACGATGATAGGTCCATGGGGATGACCTTGGGATGCTCCGCATAATCTCCCCTCCCTTGGGGAAGATCCGACCTCGGATCGGAATCTTCATCGCCATGGTATGGAGAGAGATCTTTGATGTTGAAGATGTCGCTCACGGAGTACTTGTCGAGTGGGATGTCGATCTTGTATGTGTTGTTGTTGTAGCGTGCTAGCACCTTGAATGGTCCATCGGCTCGTGGTAGAAGTTTGGACTTTCGTTCGTTGGGGAAGCGGTCCTTGCGAAGGTGTAGCCACACAAGATCTCCAATGTTGAATATCATGGGTTGCTTGTTGACGTTGAGCTTGGTCACGAGTCGTTGTACTTGGCGCTCGATGTTGGTCCTTGTATCTTCATGCACCTTCTTGAGATAGTTCACTCGGGCACTCGCGTCCATGTTGATGCGCTCTTGTAGTGGTAGAGGAAGGATGTCCAATGGTGATAACGGGTTGAAACTGTAGACGACCTCGAAGGGGGACTTCCCGGTAGTTGAATGTCTTGCGTGATTGTAGGCGTACTCGGCGATAGGTAGGCACTCCTCCCACTCCTTAAGGTTCTTCTTTATCAACACGCGTAGGAGAGTGGAGAGTGTACGGTTCGTCACTTCCGTTTGGCCATCGGTTTGCGGATGGTATGCCGTGGAGAATAGGAGCTTGATTCCGAGCTTGGCGCACAAAGTTTTCCAAAAGTAAATCAAGAACTTGACGTCGCGGTCCGGGACAATCGTCTTTGGCACCCCATGAAGCCGCAATATTTCCCTACAAAAGAGATTGACAACATGTGAAGCATCATCTATCTTGCTGCAAGGAATGAATGTGCCATTTTTGAGAATCGGTCCACAACAACAAATACGGAATCCTTGCCATTTCTAGTTCTAGGCAAACCAAGCACAAAATTCATGCTAATATCTTCCCATGGTTGATATGGAATTGGAAGTGGCATGTAAAGGCCATGAGATTGAGCTTTAGACTTAGCTTTGCGACATGTAGAGCATCGGTTGGTGAAGCGGTTGACGTCGTGAAACATCTTTGGCCAAAAATAGTTCTTTGAGAGCGTAGCAAGTGTCTTGTCGCGTCCAAAATGTCCCATTAGTCCTCCTCCATGAGATTCTTGCAGAAGTAACAAACGAAGAGAAGACTCGGGGATGCAAAGTTGTTAGCTCTCATAAGATAACCATCTTTGATGTAATAGCGTTCCCAAGATGAATGCGTCAAACACTTTGCATAAGGAATAGAAAAAGTAGGATCATGCTCATACAAGTATTTTATATGCCCAAAGCCAATGACATTCAATTCAAGTTGGGTAACAAGCATGCATATACGGAAAGCACGCCCGCCACAACATTTTCTTTGCCCTTTATGTACTTGATGACATAGGGAAAAGACTCTATAAACTCACTCCATTTAGCATGACACTTTTTCAACTTAGTTTGACCCTTAAGATACTTAAGCGTTTCATGATCGGTATGGATGATAAATTCATGAGGGCGAAGGTAATGTTCCCATTCACGCAAAACTCGCACTAAAGCATATAGCTCTTTGTCATAGATGGGATAATTGAGTCGCGCACCGGAAAGTTTCTCACTGAAGTATGCTATGGGGTGCTTCTCTTGCGTTAGCACGCCGCCTATGCCATTACCACTAGCATCACAATGTATTTCAAAAGGTTTGTCAAAGTTTGGTAATGCAAGCACGGGGGCATGAGTAAGCAAACCTTAAGCTCATTGAAAGCGATATCTTGGGATGTTCCCCAAACAAACGGTGCATTTTTCTTACTCAAAGCATGCAAAGGTGAAGCAATGGTGCTAAAATCCTTCACAAATCTACGGTAGAAGCCGTCTAAGCCAAGAAAACTACGCACTTGTTGCAAATTGGTTGGTTGGGGCCAAGTTTTAATAGCATTGATCTTAGATTCATCAACATGAACACCCTTAGAAGATACTACAAAACCCAAGAAAACAAGCTTATCAACACCAAAGAGGCATTTTTCCATATTAGCATAAAGTTGTTCTTTTCGAAGAGTTTGTAGCACGGTTCGAAGGTGGGTGACATGCTCTTTGAGAGATTTGCTAAACACAAGGATATCGTTAAAGTAGACAACAACAAATTCACCAATGTAAGGGGGAAAGACATAATGCATAAGACGCATGAAAGTGTTGGGTGCTTCCGATAAACCTATAGGCATGACTAACCACTCATAGAGACCAAACTTTGTTTTGAAAGCGGTTTTCCATTCATCACCCTCTTGTATGCAGATTTGATAGTAACCACTTTTAAGATCAATTTTGGAGAAAATAGTGGCACCGCTAAGTTCATCAAGCATATCATCAAGGCGTGGAATGGGGTACCGATATCGAACGGTGATAGCATTGATAGGTCTACAATCGGGACACATGCAAAAGCTACCGTCTCTTTTAGGCACAAGAATGACCGGTATGTCACAAGGACTCAAACTTTCACGCACATGTCCATGATCTATGAGATGATTTACTTGCCTTTGTATTTATTTTGTTTCTTCGGGGTTGACTCGGTAGGGAGCTTTGTTTGGAAGTGGCGCTCCGGGGATGAGGTCGATCTGATTGCTCGATGTCAGCGTAGTGGAGGTAGACCCGGAGGTAACTCGGCGGGGAAAACATCTTGGAATTCCTGCAATAAAGAAGATAACACCAAGGGTAGATTGTGAGAGTTGTTAGTTTTTGGTGCCTCGTCCTTGAACAAGAGGACATAGTGTAGGACACTTGATGGGTTCTCACACACTTCTCTCATCTCACTTTTGGTGGCAAATATGACTAAGTTCTTCTTGTCGCTCATCGTGGAGGCACTCAATTTTGGCTTGTGGCGCTCACTCTCTTTATGGTGGTTCGCTCTCTCAGTACTCTCTCCACGATGGGTGGCTTGCTTGTCGGCGAGCACTTGGCTTGGAGACATAGGTCGTAGCACAAACTCCTTCCCTTTCCTCTTGAAGCTATAATGGTTTGTGCGCCCGTTGTGGATGACACCGCGGTCAAATTGCCATGGCCGCCCAAGAAGAAGGTGGCAAACGGTCATCGGGAGGACATCACACTCCAAAGTGTCTTCATAAGCGCCTATCTCGAAAGAGACTTGTACCCTATGCTCGACTTGGATGGTACCGTTGTCTCTTAGCCATTGAACCTTGTAGGGGTGCGGGTGCTTCATCTTGACCAAATTGAGCTTGGAGCAAAGTTCTTCACTCGCTAAGTTATGGCAACTCCCTCCATCGATGATGACCTTGACGGACCATCCATTGATACCGGCCTTCGTGTGGATGATATGGCATCTTTGGTCTTCATCTTGTTGATGTTGAAGAGTCAAGACCTTGGAAACAACAAGAGCGGGACTTGGATCTTCGTCACAAAAAACTTGATCATCTTCGTCTTCGTTGTTCACTTGCCGGTGCATGGCCACTTGATCAAGGGCTTCCATTTCTCCTTCACTCATAGAGTCATATGTTCCGTCTTCGCTGAGGATCATGGTCCTCTTGTTGGTACACTCAAAGGACTTGTGGCCTCGGCCGCCACATGTGAAGCATTTGAAGGAACTTGTCTTGATGGTCTCATCGGTTGGAGTAGATGATGATGAAGCTTTCGGCTTGAAGTTGCTTGTAGTAGGAGGATGACTTGAGCTTGTCGAAGTTTTCTTGTAACTTGACTTGTCGCCGTTGCTTGTAGATGGCTTGGTTGAAGTAGAAGTTGTTGTAGTCTTTGAAGCTTGGGTGTTGGAGAAACCATAGGCCTTGGATGAGAACTTGGCATACTTGAAGTCATCTTGCACTTGATGTTCCGCTTTGGTAGCTTGATGCACTAGCTTGATGAGGTTCGAGTAGGGTTGGAAATCGGCGATCTTCTTGATAGGATGATTGAGTCCACTCAAGAAACGTGCCATAGTTTGCTCATCATCTTCTTTGACATTGGCTCGTATCATGGCAATCTCCATTTCCTTGTAGTATTCTTCAACGCTCTTGGTTCCTTGCTTGAGGAGTTGGAGTTTCTAGAAGAGGTCGCGGTTGTAGTAGGTTGGCACAAACCGTGCTCTCATGACATCTTTCATTTGCGCCCAAGTGGTGATGGGTGGTTCACCTTTTGCTTCTACTTTGTCAACAATTTGTTCCCACCAAATGAGGATGTAATCTTGGAACTCAAGGGATGCCATTGCGATCTTCTTCTCTTCTTCATAGTTATGCAAGCGGAAGATTTTTGTCGACCTTCAATGCCCATGAGAGATATGATACGTCTCCAACGTATCTATAATTTTTGATTGCTCCATGCTATATTATCTACTGTTTTGGACAATATTGGGCTTTATTATCCACTTTATATTATTTTTGGGAGTAACCTATTAACCGGAGGCCCAGCCCAGAATTGCTGTTTTTTTTGCCTATTTCAGTGTTTCGAAGAAAAGGAATATCAAACGGAGTCCAATTGACCTGAAACTCCACAGAACTTATTTTTGGACCGAGAAGCCCACGGAGTACCTAAGCTCACCGGGAGTCTGGGCTGCCCACAAGGTGGGGGCGCACCCATCCCCTAGGGCGCGCCTGCCTCATGGACAACACGGAGGTCCACCGACGCATTTCTTTCACCCATATATACCCACGCATTCTAAAACTTCCGAAGACGAGAATAGATCGGGAGTTCATGGCGCAAGCCTCTGTAGCCACCAAAAACCAATCGGGACCCTGTTCCAAGACTCACGGGAGGGGGAACCCTCACCGATGGCCATCTTCATCATCCCGGCGCTCCCCATGACGAGGAGGGAGTAGTTCACCCTCGGGGCTGAGGGTATGTACCAGTAGCTATGTGTTTGATCTCTCTCTCTCTCTCTCTGTCTCTCGTGTTCTTGATTTGGCACGATCTTGATGTATCGCGAGCTTTGCTATTATAGTTGGATCATATGTTGCTTCTCCCCCTCTACTCTCTTGTAATGGATTGAGTTTTCCCTTTGAAGTTATCTTATTGGATTGAGTCTTTAATGACTTGAGAACACTTTATGTATGTCTTGCCGCGTGATTCAGAGTGACAATGGGATATCACGTGACTCACTTGATGTATGTTTTGGTGATCAACTTGCGGGTTCCGCCCATGAACCTATGCATAGGGGTTGGCACACGTTTTCGTCTTGATTCTCCGGTAGAAACTTTGGGGCACTCTTTGAGGTTCTATGTGTTGGTTGAATAGATGAATCTAAGATTGTGTGATGCATATCATATAATCATACCCACGGATACTTGAGGTGACATTGGAGTATCTAGGTGACATTAGGGTTTTGGTTGATTTGTGTCTTAAGGTGTTATTCTAGTACGAACTCTAGGGCTGTTTGTGACACTTATAGGAATAGCCCAACGGATTGATTGGAAAGAATAACTTTGAGGTGGTTTCGTACCCTACCATAATCTCTTCGTTTGTTCTCACTATTAGTGACTTTGGAGTGACTCTTTGTTGCATGTTGAGGGATAGTTATATGATCCAACTATGTTATTATTGTTGAGAGAACTTGCACTAGTGAAAGTATGAACCCTAGGCCTTGTTTACTATCATTGCAATACCATTTACGCTCACTTTTATCATTAGTTACCTTGCTGTTTTTATATTTTCAGATTACAAAAACCTATATCTACCATCCATATTGCACTTGTATCACCATCTCTTCGTCGAACTAGTGCACCTATACAATTTACCATTGTATTGGGTGTGTTGGGGACACAAGAGACTCTTTGTTATTTGGTTGCAGGGTTGCTTGAGAGAGACCATCTTTATCCTACGCCTCCCACGGATTGATAAACCTTAGGTCATCCACTTGAGGGAAATTTGCTACTGTCCTACAAACCTCTGCACTTGGAGGCCCAACAACGTCTACAAGGAGAAGGTTGCGTAGTAGACATCAAGATCTTTTCTGGCGCCGTTGCCGGGGAGGTTAGTGCTTGAAGGTATATCTTTAGATCTTGCAATCGAATCTTTTTGTTTCTTGTTTTAGCACTAGTTTAGTTTATAAAATAAAACTACCAAAAAATTGGAATTGAGTTTGTCTCATACACTTCATCTTTTTAATATCTTTCGTGAGTATGATGGAAAGGAAAATTGTGCCAAAGTGTTAGAAGAAGAATGCATTAAAATGTTTGGCACTAAATATTTATATGTTGAGCATGATTGCAATGTTGTTAGTATGAATTCCTTGAATATCCATGATGCTAATGATATGCAAAGCCACAAGCTTGGGGAAGCTATGTTTGATGAAGATGATATGTTTAGTCCCCCAAGTTTTGATGAGAAATTTTACTATGATGAAAGCATGCCTTCTATCTATGATGATTATTGTGATGACACGTATGCTATAAAGAATAATGATAACCATGAAACTTGTTATCTTGATCTTAATTTTCAATCACATGATAGTTATTTTGTTGAGTTGCTCCCACTATTGTTCATGAGAAGAATTTTGCTTATGTGGAGAGTAGTAAAATTTCTATGCAAGTAGATCATGAAAATAATGCTTTAGGTGCTGGTTATATTGTTGAATTCATTCATGATGCTACTAAAAATTATTATGAGGGAGGAATATATGCTTGTAGGAATTGCAATAATATCAAGTTTCCTCTCTATGTGCTTAAAGTTTTGAAGTTATGCTTGTTTTGCCTTCCTATGCTAGTTGATTATTGTTCCCATAAATTGTTTGATCAAAAAATCTCTATGCATAGGAAGTGGGTTAGACTTAAATGTGCTAGTCATATTCTTCATGATGCTCTCTTTATGTTTCAATTCCTATCTTTTTGTGAGCATCATTGAAATCATCATGCCTAGCTAGGGGCGTTAAACGATAGCGCTTGTTGGGAGGCAACCCAATTTTATTTTAGTTTCTTGCCTTTTGGTTTTGTTTAGGAATAAATAATCCATCTAGCTTCTGTTTAGATGTGGTTTTGTGTTTTAATTAGTGTTTATGCCAAGTAGAACCTTTGGGAAGACTTGGGTGAAGTCTTTATGATCATGCTGTAAAAAACAGAAACTTTAGCGCTCACGAGATTAGCTAAATTTTTTTACTGGAGAGTGCTATTTAGTTGATTCTTTTTGCAGATGATTACCAGACAAATTCCGCAGGTGCACCAATTTATTTTATAATTTTTGGAGTTCCAGAAGTTTGCGTTAGTTATAGATTACTACAGACCGTTCTGTTTTTTGACAGATTCTGTTTTTCGTGTGTTGTTTGCTTATTTTTATGACTCTATGGATAGTAAAATAGTTTATAAACCATAGAGAAGTTGGAATACAGTAGGTTTAACACCAATATAAATAAAGAATTAGTTCATTACATTACCATGAAGTGGTGTTTTGTTTTCTTTCGCTAGCGGAGCTCACGAGATTTTCTGTTAAGTTTTGTGTTGTGAAGTTTAGTTTTGGGTAAAGATTCGATGGGCTATGGAATAAGGAGTGGCAAGAGCCTAAGCTTGGGGATGCCCAAGGCACCCCAAGGTAATATTCAAGGACAACGAAGAGCCTAAGCTTGGGGATTCCCCGGAAGGCATCCCCTCTTTCGTCTTCGTTCATCGGTAACTTTACTTGGAGCTATATTTTTATTCACCACATGATATGTGTTTTGCTTGGAGCATCATTTTATTTTCTTTAGCTTTGCTTGCTGTTTGAATAAAGTACGAAGATCTGAAATTCTTAAATGGGAGAGTCTTCACATAGTTGTATAATTATTCGACTACTCATTGATCTTCACTTATATCTTTCGGAGTAGTTTGTCATTTGCTCTAGTGCTTCACTTATATCTTTTAGAGCATGGTGGTAGTTTTATTTTGAAGAAATAGATGAACTCTCATACTTCACTTAGATTATTTTGAGAGTCTTAAATAGCATGGTAATTTGCTTAAATAATCCTAATATGCTAGGTATACGAGATTTGTAAGAATTCTTATGAGTGTGTTGAATACTAAGAGAAGTTTGATGCTCGATAATTGTTTTGAGATATGGAGGTAATAATATCAAAGTCGTGCTAGTTGAGTAATTGTGAATTTGAGAAATGCTTGTGTTGAAGTTTGCAAGTCCCGTAGCATGCACGTATGGTAAACGTTATGTAACAAATTTGAAACATGAGGTGTTCTTTGATTGTCCTCCTTATGAGTGGCGGTCGGGGACGAGCGATGGTCTTTTCCTACCAATCTATCCCCCCTAGGAGCATGCGCGTAGTGCTTTGGTTTTTGATGGCTTGTAGATTTTTTCAATAACTATATGAGTTCTTTATGACTAATGTTGAGTCCACAGATTATACGCACTCTCACCCTTCCATCATTGCTAGCCTCTTCGGTACCGTGCATTGCCCTTTCTCACATTGAGAGTTGGTGCAAACTTCACGGTGCATCCAAACCCCGTGATATGATACGCTCTTTCACACATAAACCTCCTTATATCTTCCTAAAAACAGCCACCATACCTACCTATTATGGCATTTCCATAGCCATTCCGAGATATATTGCCATGCAACTTTCCACCATTCCGTTTATTATGACACGCTTCATCATTGTCATATTGCTTAACATGATCATGTAGTTGAAATAGTATTTGTGGCAAAGCCACTATGCATAATTTTCATACATGTCACTCTTGAATCATTGCATATCTCGGTACACCACCGGAGGCATTCATATAGAGTCATACTTTGTTCTAGTATCGAGTTGTAATCATTGAGTTGTAAATAAACAGAAGTGTGATGATCATCATTTAATAGAGCATTGTCCCCAAAAAAAAGATAAAGGCCAAAAAAGAAAAAAGAAGGCCCAAAAAATATATATATATATATATAAAGGGGCAATGCTACTATCCTTTTTTCCACACTTGTGCTTCAAAGTAGCACCATAATCTTCATGATAGAGAGTCTCTTGTTTTATCACTTACATACACTAGTGGGAATTTTTCGTTATAGAACTTGGCTTGTATATTCCAACAATGGGCCTCCTCAAGTGCCCTAGGTCTTCGTGAGCAAGCAAGTTGGATGCACACCCACTTAGTTTCTTTCCTTGATCTTTCATACATTTATAGCTCTAGTGCATCCGTTGCATGGCAATCCCTACTCCTTGCATTAACATCAATCGATGGGCATCTCCATAGCCCATTGATTAGCCTCGTTGATGTGAGACTTTCTCCTTTTTGTCTTCTCCACATAACCCCCATCATCATATTCTATTCCACCCATAGTGCTATATCCATGGCTAACGCTCATGTATTGCGTGAAGGTTTATAAAGTTTGAGATTACTAAAGTATGAAACAATTGCTTGGAATGTCATTGGGGTTGTGCATGATGAGATCATTCTTGTGTGACAAAAATGGAGCATGACTAAACTATATGATTTTGTAGGGATGAACTTTCTTTGGCCATGATATTTTGAGAAGACATAATTGCTTAGTTAGTATGCTTGAAGTATTATTATTTTTATGTCAATATGAACTTTTATCTTGAAACTTTCGGATCTGAATATTTATATCACAATTAAGAAGAATTACAATGAAATTATGCCAAGTAGCACTCCACATCAAAAATTATTTTTTTATCATTTACCTACTCGAGGACGAGCAGGAATTAAGCTTGGGGATGCTTGATACGTCTCCAACGTATCTATAATTTTTGAATGCTCCATGCTACATTATCTACTGTTTTGGACAATATTGGGCTTTATTATCCACTTTTATATTATTTTTGGGACTAACCTATTAACCGGAGGCCCAACCCAGAATTGCTGTTTTTGCCTATTTCGGTGTTTGAAGAAAAGGAATATCAAACGGAGTCCAATTGACCTGAAACTCCACGGAACTTATTTTGACCGAAGAAGCCCACGGAGTCTGAGGAAGCTCACTGAGTCTGGGCTGCCCACGAGGGTGGGGTGCGCGTCCACCCCACTAGGGCGCGCCCCCTGCCTCGTGGACAGCCCGGAGGTCCACCGACGTACTTCTTTCACCCATATATACCCACGTATCCTAAAACTTCCGAAGACGAGAATAGATCGGGAGTTCCGCCGCCGCAAGCCTCTGTAGCCACCAAAAACCGATCGGGACCCTGTTCCGGCACCCTGCCGGAGGGGGGAACCCTCACCGGTGGCCATCTTCATCATCCCGGCGCTCCCCATGACGAGGAGGGAGTAGTTCACCCTTTGGGCTGAGGGTATGTACCAGTAGTTATGTGTTTGATCTCTCTCTCTCTCTCTCTCTCTCTCTCTCTCTCTCTCTCTCCTGTGTTCTTGATTTGGCATGATCTTGATGTATCGCGAGCTTTGCTATTATAGTTGGATCTTATGTTGCTTCTCCCCCTCTACTCTCTTGTAATGGATTGAGTTTTCCCTTTGAAGTTATCTTATCGGATTGAGTCTTTAATGACTTGAGAACACTTGATGTATGTCTTGCCGTGCGTGTCTGTGGTGACAATGGGATATCACATGACTCACTTGATGTATGTTTTGGTGATCAACTTGCGGGTTCATACATGAACCTATGCATAGGGGTTGGCACACGTTTTCGTCTTGATTCTCCGGTAGAAACTTTGGGGCACTCTTTGAGGTTCTATGTGTTGGTTGAGTAGATGAATCTGAGATTTTGTGATGCATATCGTATAATCATACCCACGGATACTTGAGGTGACATTGGAGTATCTAGGTGACATTAGGGTTTTGGTTGATTTGTGTCTTAAGGAGTTATTCTAGTACGAACTCTAGGGCTGTTTGTGACACTTATAGGAATAGCCCAACAGATTAATTGGAAAGAATAACTTTGAGGTGGTTTCGTACCCTACCATAATCTCTTCGTTTGTTCTCACTATTAGTGACTTTGGAGTGACTCTTTGTTGCATGTTGAGGGATATTTATATGATCCAAATATGTTATTATTGTTGAGAGAACTTGCACTAGTGAAAGTATGAACCCTAGGCCTTGTTTACTATCATTGCAGTACCGTTTACGCTCACTTTTATCATTAGTTACCTTGTTGTTTTTATATTTTCAGATTACAAAAACCTATATCTACCATCCATATTGCACTTGTATCACCATCTCTTCGCCGAACTAGTGCACCTATACAATTTACCATTGTATTGCGTGTGTTGGGGACACAAGAGACTCTTTGTTATTTGGTTGCAGGGTTGCTTGAGAGAGACCATCTTCATCCTACGCCTCCCACGGATTGATAAACCTTAGGTCATCCACTTGAGGGAAATTTGCTACTGTCCTACAAACCTCTGCACTTGGAGGCCCAACAACGTCTACAAGGATAAGGTTGCGTAGTAGACATCAAGATACTCCTCGGGATCATTGCTTCCGGTGAACTTGGGCATGGTGAACTTGAGCTTGCCGTATCGTTGCTCTTCGTTGTGTTGGGGACGGGCATGATGACGCCCTTGACGTGGAGGATTTTCAACCTCATGTTGCTCTTGGCGAGGAGGGTTGTCAACCTCATGTTGTTCTTGTCGGGGTGGCTCTTCATAGTCATCATGTGCTTGGTGAACTTGGGGTACTCATTGAGCTTGTGGAGGAACTTGTCGAGGTTGTGGTGGAACTTGTCGAGCTTGACGAGCTTGACGATTTGCTCGTGCTTCATAGATGCGTTCTTGGACTTCATCACGAAGAGCTTCTTCTTGTTCACGAGCTTGCCGGTTGCGTGTGGCGACGGCTCTACTTGAATCTCGGAGGGCTTGTTGTGCTTCAAGTGCTTGAGCTTCACGTAGTTCTTGTTCGTGACGTTGTGCCTCGGCATCTTGTGTTTCTTGGTGTTGTCGCGCTTTCTCCTCTTGTTGTTGTTGGCGTAGACGTTGCCGTTCTTGTGCTTGCGCGAATGCTGCTTGGGTTTGACGTTATCGGTGCTCTTGATAGTCGGTGTCATGTAGAGGGTTGCGGTTGGCATGACGATCTTGATGCACGGCACGACGAAGAGTGTTCGATGTCGGGGTACTTGAGCCGGAGATAGTGTCATCGGAGTGTCAAATCGAGCGGCTCCTTCTTGAGTAGGACAAAGTGGTAGAAGAGCGGTTGACAAACAAGGCACGAATCTCGTCCATTCTTGCGTCATTCTCGTGCTTGTGTTCGTCGAGCTTGCTGTCGAAGTAGTCCCTTGTACGTTGCTCGGAGAGGCGCAAGTCGGTGGCGAGGTTGTCGATGCGGTCGCTCATTGCTTATTGCTCTTGATGCAAAGCTCGTTGTGCACCGAAGAGGTGGCTCTTGGTGACATAGGATGACATGTCGTCGTCTTGCTCCAAGAAGAGTGGGTTGGTGGAAGTGGTTGTCCTATCCATCATTCCAAACAAAGATATGTGAGTGGGAGAAGGAGAAGAACCAATACCAAATGTACCTTGACCGATGTTGAAGATGGATCAACGATCACTCAATGTGTAACAAGGAAATAGCACAATTGGTACCAATCCTTGTCGGTTTCTCACACCTACACAAGTAAAAGCTTATGGTGGAGCTTGGTTAGGATGGTGGCACAAAGTTGGATGCAATTGTAAGTGAGCTTCAATAATGTTGGTAAAGATTCACAAATTTGCAAATGCAACAAGTAGACCAAAAGCAAGATATAGTACACGGAAACACACACGCAAATAGATAAGTGAGGTCATGCAACCAAGGGTGAGCTAAAATGTGGAATCCACTAAAATGCTCGTGGTGCACAACACTAGAGAGACGCTAGCACGATTGCACAATAGGTGGATACGAAACTTTCGCACAACCTACTAAGCAAAAATGCAGCGACTTCTATCCCAAGTATGCTATATGTATGATGTTTCTATGCTTTGATCCAAGATGACCGAGTATGAAAATCTTAATGTTGTATGATGCTATGGTTCTTTCTTATAAGCTCTTTGCTTATCTTTCCTCTTTGCTTAAAAGCTTGTTTGGCTCTTTGTTGTTTGAGCTCTTTTCTCATGCAATGCTTCACGAACCAAGATAGCAATTGAGTATATGCAATGGCCAATTTGTGACAGAAGAGATGATACCAAGATATGCACCACGGTGATATGGTATGAATGCTATGGGAAGTATGATCACTAATGTGCACAAGTCACGTTGCCGGCAATACTCAAAGGCTAGTCTCAATGGGTAAGCGACGCAAAAGTAAGGCTATGGTGTAATCAATGCAATTGCTAGAATGTATGATGATATCACGATACCAAGATGATACCAATGTGAGGTTGATACCACAATGTTGTAGTCGATCGTAGTAGTCCGTGGCGAAGATGAGCGGTAGTGATGTCGATGTCGAACCGTACCTAGATAGCCGAAACACAAAAGGACACGGTTACCACAACTCAAATTCTCCAAGACTAAAATGTGTCAAAATCGTCGAAGGTGGATAGCGGTCAAGCTATGGAGGTGGTATGCGGAAGTGGTGGTGGTGTAGTAATGTGTATGCGGAAGTGGGTGTGGTGGCTGAAAAATTTCGAGGGAAATTCAGTTTTGTCAGGGATCAGCGGACATCCGGTGGTGGAGCGGTCGTCCGGTCGTCGGACGTCCGGTAAGATCGGAAATTCGTAGATTCGAATCTGGTCAGGGGTTCTGGTCTTCCGGTGGACAACAGACGTCCGGTGGTCGGGGTCAACGCCAGATGTGAAATTGGGCGGAATTTTCGAATTTTGAGGACAAAATTCGAGGGAATTTGGGGATGGAAGGTGGGAAAACTGGGGAGATGCTAGATCCACTCGAGGCAAAGCAAATCAATGGATAAATCCAACAAAACTTCATCACACCAAAAAATCACAAAAAAATTTGGGGGGCTATTTTTGTGGGGAATTTTCGGATTAGTACGAAAAACAACAAAATCAAGCTAGAAAACAAAGAGAGGGGGCTCCGAAATCGTGATCAACGTGGCTCATGATACCAAGATGATGTAGGGTAGAACCCTAACAACCCGATCTTTCACGAAAGGAGCAGATCACAACGAGGAACACGAGGAACACGAGGGGGAAAACAAGGGGAAACACAAGAGAAACACTCAAACCAACAAGAATATATCACACATGCGCTAGACCCAAGAACTCAAAGAGAGATACATGACCCAAAGTCAACAAAGGACGATACAAGAGGTAACCGATTATTCTCCGTGCGGAGGTCTTGATGATGGTCTTCTCCATAAAGGAGGTCTTGAATCCAATGTGGATCTTCTCTGAAGAGGGGTCGCGGTCTCTCTCGTGGAGTAGATCCGTATGGATGAGCAAAGCTCTGTCTCAAGTATGAGCTAAACCAATGCTGACCCTGCTAGGAGGAAGGAGAGGTGTATTTATAGTCTTAGTGCAAAATGGGGCGAAGTGAAGGGGTACATGGGCCTCAGCCCGCAACTGGACACAGCCAGGTACCGGACGTCCGCTGGGGACCGGTCGTCCGGTGGCTCAAGGAAGACCGGACGTCCGGTGGCGTCGGGCGTCCGCTAAATCAGTTCGGGTGCAGAGGCGTCGGACGTCCGGAGACTTCAGACTTCCACTGATTCGGTTCGGCTGCAGAGACGCCGGTCGTCCGGTGGAGGCCGGACGTCCGCTCACTGGGAAGTGGCGCCGGTCGTCCGGTGTGGGCCGGCCGTCCGCTCGCTGGAGCATGCGCAGACTAGGACTTGGGCAGGTTGGCCTCCACATGCCGGACGTCCGGTCCAGACTGGTCGTCCGGTGGCTGGAGCATCTTCGGTAGCTCTTCTTCTTGTCCTTCTTCTCGTCCATCTTCTCCTTCCGATCCACCTTGCTCCTTAGCTTCTCCAAGGTACCTGAGTATGCAAAGTGTCTTTGTTTGAGGTAGCGACCATGTCTTGTGTATAGAAGGTGGTAGTTCGAAAAGGAGAGATGTCACCTCGGTTTCGAGAGCTCTTGCACGTGCTCGAGTCATGGGTCCGCTAGGCACTTGGTGAGACGATGATAGGTCCATGGGGATGACCTTGGGATGCTCCGCATCAGCTTTCTGTCAAGTTATCCCACAAGGATTATCTGACATAAACCAATTACCCCGGGCTTGGGCCCTTCGCACTATGGCTGGCACTAGTGATGATTTCTGCCACATATACGTGTATTTTACTCTCAATAGTACGATCATCTTCCCTTATCAATGTTTCTATTTTTGTAGTCCCCAGGTGTATGGGCAAATTTCTTTATGATGCAGCTTGTGGTCTTTCAACTGGCTCTCTTAAAAATTGCCTTTTTATAAAGGGCATTTTTATTGACTCAAAATGTAACATCAAGCGGATACAAAACATAATGAGCATCATCCGGCCTCTGCATAACTAGGATGCACATATCCAAACAAAAATAAATTGAAAGAACATAAAAAAGGCGACATATCAGCAATAGTATGATCACATAGGACCGACAGTCCGCCTATGTTGAAGGAGTTGGTGCGGTGAAAGTGCGTTATATCGACTAGAGGGGGGGGGTGAATAGGCGATTTTTATGAATTCTTCACTGAGGAATTTGCGGGTGAGGAAATTGCTTAGTGAAGAACTACTTGCAGTGGAATAAGTACTCAAAAGTAAACATAATAGAATACAAGCATGATCATCATGATGAAATGAAGACAAGCATAGAGTACAAAAAGCGTAATCACAGGATAGCTCAGGATGAAGACAAACAGATTGAAGAAATTGGACTGAGGAAATTGAGAAAGTCTTCAGTCAAAGTCTTCAAACACAGATATGACAAGCACACAACACAGTTATGAGGAAATGAAAGAGTTGAGGAAATAGAACCAGTTGGCTTGGTGAAGACAATGATTTGGTAGAGCAGTTCCAACTGTTGTCTCAGTTGTACATCTGGTTGGAGTGGCTAGGTATTTAAACTTGAGGACACACAGTCCTCACCGTATTCTCCTTGAGCTAAAGTCACACAGACCTCGCTGAATCACTCGTGGTAAGTCTTCAGGTGACTTGTGAACCTTCACAAACTCGGTCACTCGGCGATCCACCTCTAGACCATGACGCCTAACTGTCTGGAAGAAGCACAGTCTTCAAAGGTAACAAGCGTCGGATCCACGCAGGATCAATCTCTTCAGTGATGCTCAATCACTTTGGGTTTGTAGGTGTTTGGGTTTGGGTTTTCCTCACTCGATGATTTTCACTCAAAGTCCTCGGAGGATGGGATGCTCTCAAATGACAAGTGTCAGTTTCTCTTGGAGCAGCCAACCAGCTAGTGGTTGTAGGGGGCGGCTATTTATAGCCTAGGGAACAGCCCGACATGATAAGACATAAATGCCCTTCAAGGATATGACCGTTAGGTGGGTAGATATTTTGGGACAGCTGGCGCAAGGCACAGCAACGGTCGGAAATTTGAGGCTCAGATTCCTCAGGACTATCATGTTCCTCACTGTGTAGGCAATCCGCACTGGCGAATTCCTAACTCCTCAGTCAGAACAAATTCCTCAGAGACCAGAAGAACTTCGTCTACATCCTTTGAAGAATATGACTGAACTGTATGAGATTTCCAATGGCTTCACTCGAAGGGATTGGCAGGTGTAGGATTTTGAGTTGAGCATCACTTGGAAAATTTTCCTTAGTATTTCCTCGACCCCCTTTAACAGTACGGTGTTTCCTATGACTCAAGAAAGAGAAAATGAAACTACGAAAACAAAAGTCTTCATGCTTCATGTTTTTCGAATGAATACCAAGTCTTCAAGGTCACACCAATTTCTTCACTGTCAAAGTCTTCATAAAGTCTTCAGAAATCCAAAGTCTTTATTCGAAGAACTTCATTTTTAGGGATCGACTTTCTCTGTAAATATCAAACTCCTAATAGACTTATAGACCTGTGTACACTCATAAACACATTAGTCCCTTAACCTATAAGTCTTCAATACACCAAAATCACTAAGGGGCACTAGATGCACTTACATGTGGTTATCCGTAGATTATGCTGCCACCCATGCTGAGTGAAGACCTCCCTGGCCACCCGCTCCAACCGCATACACACCATCTTGAATAGCGGTTGATACTCCGTTCGGTGCAGTGTAGACCACGTATGGAGCGAGTGCGTACAGCGGAAAATAGCCTGCAAAGGAGAGGTGTTTTTGCCCTCGAAAACCAAATCATTCCTACATAGCCAGAGTGCCCATAATAAGGCATATGCTCCCACCCGAATTAGCATTTTGAACCTATTTGAAATGCCACCCAACCAATGACCAAAAATATTGGCAACACTTGTGGGTGGATACAAATTAGACGCTATTTGGATGATCGACCACGTGGGCGTGCAAACTTGCATTGAAAAAGAGGTGTTTGATTGTCTCGTCATGAGTACAAAAACTACACTTCTTACTTCCGTGCCAATTGCGACGAGCGAGATTGTCTTTGGTTAGCACAACTCCCTTTCGAAGATACCACATAAAGATTTTAACCTTTAGTGGAATCTTCAACATCCAAATTTTCTTGTTATTATCTACTGGGACCACTGAATGCGTGAGCGCACGATACATAGAGTTGACTCTGAAGGACCCAGATGTAGTGAGGTTCCAGTGAAACACATCCTGTCCTTGTGCCAAAGTTATCGACTCCAATCGAGACAATACATTTTGCCATGACATAAGACGGGGGCCAATCAAATCCCTCCTAAAAGAAATATTTGGTGGAAATGAACTGAGCACCTGCGCTACAGTATCATTCTTATCGCGAACAATGTGGTACAAAGCTCGATATTGTTCTCGGAGGCTGGCATTGCCCAGCCAGTTATCCTCCCAGAAACGAATCTCCAACCCATCTTTTATCGCGAAGTATCCAAAACGGAAAAAGGTGTTTCTTCACCGCCATTAGATCAACCCAAAAGTGTGAGTCACGGGTTTCCAATAGGCTGTGACACAACTTTTAGCCTAGATACTTATTAGCATAGCAGGGTTTGCCAAACGCCATCCTCGATAAGTAGTTTGAACAACCATTTACTAAGGCCATGTTTGGTTCGCTAAGGATTTCTAAAAGTAATGTGAAAAATCTGTTGTGGAAAAACAGGTTGTGGAAAATCTGATGTGAAAAGATGTAGGTCATTTGGCAAACCAGCTGATATAACTTTTTTAGATTTTGGCCCGCAGCGGAATCAGATTTTGGAAAGCACGTCCTGGGCTGCTTCCACTTTTGGTTCGGATTTTGGCAATGGATTTCTGGAATTGGATTCTGCTGGGTTCGCCCTTTGGTTCAGATTCTGCTGCGCGGCAGCGGAATCCGTCGATAAAAGCTGAACCAAACAGGGCCTAAGTAAGGCATCATTCTTGACCTGAAGGTCATGTATGCCAAGTCCACCATGGTCTTTCGGCCTACAAACCACGCTCCATTTGGTTAGCCTATATTTTTTCTTTTCACTGTCCCCTTGCCAAAAGAATCTGGATCTGAAATAATCTAGCCTCTGCAAGACCCCTCTTGGGACTTGGAAAAAAGAGAGCATATAGAGAACCATATTTGTGCACTGAGTTGATTAAGACCAGTCATCCTCCAATAGAGAGCAACTTGCCTTTCCAACTACTCAAACGTTTCTCTAAGCGCTCTTCTACATGTTTCCACTCCGCATTAGTGAGTCGCCGATAATGAATCGGAATTCCCAAATATTTAATCGGAAATTGGCCTTGCGCACAACCAAACAGGTCGGCATACTCAGCCGCTGCCTCACTGACTTCTCCAAAGCAGAACAATTGGATTTTATGGAAGTTAATTTTAAGACTTGACATCTGCTCAAATGCTCAAAGTAATAATTTCAGGTTTTGAGCCTTATCCAAGTCATGTTCCGTAAAAAGAATTGTATCATCGGCATATTGCAGAATAGAGAGGCCGCCATCCACAAGGTGGGGCACTACTCCTGCAATTTGACCGTCCTGCTTGGCACGATCAGTCAGAATAGACAACATGCCAGCCACGATGTTAATAACATTGGAGACATGGAGTCACCCTATTGTAGTCCTTTTTTGTTTGAAAGTAATGGCCTATGTCATCATTGACTTGGACATCCATACTACCTCCAGTAACAAAATTTTGGATCCACTGGCGCCATTTATCGGAGAACCCTTTCATTCTTAGGGCATGTTGAAGGAACGACCATTTGACCTTATCATAGGCCTTTTGGAAATCAATCTTGAACACTACTCCACTCATGTGTTTACGGTGCATTTCGTGAATGGTCTCATGTAGGATTACTACTCCATCGAGTATATTTCTACCTTGCATGAAAGCCGTTTGAGATGGCCGGACGACATGGTCAGCAACCGTGTTGAGCCTATTAGTAGCCACTTTGGTGAAAATCTTGAAGATGACATTAAGGAGACATATGGGTCTATATTGCTGGATTCGCTCAGCCTCCTTAATTTTCAGGAACAAAACAGGCTCGCCAAAGTTAAGCCTGAATAGATCAAGTTGGCCAGCATGAAGACAATTGAACAACTCCAATATGTCAGTCTTGATGATATCCCAAAAATTCTGATAGAATTCTGCGGGGAAGCCATCAGGGCCTGGAGCTTTGTTGTGTTCCATTTGAAACACCGCCGCTCTCACCTCCTCCTCAGAGAAAGGTGTCGTGAGGATATCGTTCTCTTCTGCTGTGACTTGTGGAGTATCATCTGTTCAGGTCTCGTCAAGGGTGAAGTTCCCTTCATCAGGTGCCCCAAACAAAGATTTGTAGTATTACGAGATATGACTTTCGAGCTCTGCCTGACCTTCGATCCGCCCCTCATCTTGTTGGAGACTGAATATACACTTCTTCCTATGCCGACCATTGGCGACAAGTTGGAAGTATCGTGTATTACTGTCTCCCTTTAAGATGAAGTCGGCTTTGGATCTTTGGTAATATTTGATTTCCTCTTCTGCATAAAAGGCGTGAAATCTTCTCATTGGATTGATTTTTCAATTCAACCTCTTGTTGTGACAAGATGTGAGTTCTGTGATTTTATCGAGGTCATCAATAATGGTGGCGATTCGTTGCTTTTCTTTTTTGTATATTCCATTGGTGTGTTTCGCCCATCCAGATAGGTATCGCCTTATGGCTCTTATTTTAAAGTTTGATCTCTGAATAGGTGTGCGATCAATTGCAGGTCTCTCCCATATATTCTTGATTATGTCTGCAAAGCCATCTCGGTGCAACCATCCCAATTCAAACTTTAAAGGGCGGCGTGCGGATGGGTTTGTAGAATTAGAATCAAGAATGATGGGCGCATGATCCAATAGCGCCTCGATACACTCTAGGGCCCTACCAGAGGAAATTTTATCTCCCATTCGGTATCCATGAGTACCCTGTCAAGCTTTTCGTATGTTGGCACAGAACGGTTATTGGCCCAAGTGAATTATCGGCCAGACAAACTAGCTTCTCAAAGATTCAAACTGTCAATTACATCATTGAACAGAAAAGGCCAGTGAGTGTCAAAGCGGTCATTATTTTTCTCTTCCTGGTACCTAAGGATATTAAGGCCCAGTTCTTTTGGGCAATTCTCCCAGAATCTTGAGAATTGACCCTTTACCCAGCTTCTCCCAGAATCTTGTATCTATATATTTTTTACAATCCTAACTATTCACATCCTAACTAGCTAGGATTGTAAAAAAAATATGGGTTCAAGATTCTGGGAGAAGCTGGGTGGAGGGTCGATTCTCAAGATTATGGGAGAATCGGCCAAAAGAACTAGGCCTAAAGTCCCCACAAATAAGCATTGGATGTGGGTTATCCTTAACCAGCACTACAAAAAAATACACATCCGTGACATTTTGGGCCGAACAGTTTTTTTTCTGTCATACATATGACACTTCTATGATGATAATTGTGACAAAACCAGGTATCATCATAGATGTGGTGGGCTCCTACTTCTATGACAAAAAATCATGACAGAAAATGGGCTTTTCGTCACAGGCGGGCGGAGACGCAGCTTGCATGATATTCTTTGGGCCGTCCATGACGGAAAAACCGTGGTGGAAGCGAGGGAGGAAAATTTCGGGAGTTGCGGTTACGGTGGGAGGTCGGGGGCGAAGCGATGCAGCGTTCTCTCGTGCGTGTATGCGGCGTGTGTGCGGCGTTGGCTCTAATCGAACCCGGCGATTACCTTTGCGAAGCTGGCGTTCATCGAACCCAAGCGATCGATCGATGGCTGTTAATTGAACACGATCGAGCGATTCCCTCGCTACTGCTGCTAACTGAAGCCGATCGATGCTGCCTCTGGGATGAACAGTGAGCATTGCGGGGGGGTTTGGATGAACAGTGAGTGGTGGCGTTTGCCTCTGGATGAACAGGACCCAGTGGTGTGGTGGAGGGCTGGATGAATAGTAGACGGTGGAGGGGTGCCCGTGGAGGGGTGGTTGAACAGGACCCGTGGTGTGGAGGGCTGGATGAGCGAGAGCGGTGGAGGGGTGCCCGTGGAGGTGTGGTTGAACAGGACCTCGTGGTGTGGAGGGCTGGATGAGCGATGAAGCGGTGGAGGGGTGGTTGAGCGATGGCGGTGGAGTAGCGTGCAGTGGAGGCTGGATGAACAGGAGCCCGTGGAGGCTGGAGGAGGTCGACGGTAGCCCGTGGAGGCTGGAGGAGGTCGATGGTGGAGATGAACAGTATCCCGTGGAGTCCTGTTTTGCGGTACGCCACACCCCTCCCGATGAACAGGACCCCCGTTTTGACCGTAGCGCTCCAACACAAGTCCGTTTAAATGCATTTTGCGGTACGCCACACCCCTCCCGATCAACAGGACCCCCGTTTCGACCGTAGGAGGTCCATTTTGTCCGTTTTGTGGTACGCCACACACCTCCCGATCAACAGGACCCCCGTTTCGACCGTAGGAGGTCCGTTTCCTCTGTTTTGCGGTACGCCACACCCCTCCCGATCAACAGGACCCCGTTCCGAACGTAGGAGGTCTGTTTCGCCGTTGTCTTGATGCGTAAGCCTCGTTTCCATCGCCTGTTCCATCCAAGCCCTCCCGACGAACACGACCATGCATTCTGTTCTGACCCAGCCGGTTGGCTCCCACGCGTTCCGTTGCCTCCCGATGAACATGACGCATTCCATTGCCTCCCCATGAACACGACGCACTCCGTTGCCTCCCCATAAACACGACGACGACGTTATTTCTCCGTTCCAGCCCAGCCATGTACACGAGCCCTGGCCGTACGTATGCGCGAGTAGGCGTTCGAGACCCCGCCCGTATGTACACATACGTGGCCGTATTTTCTTTCTTGCACCCTGACCGTTATGCGTGCGTGTACATGCTACGTGTGCGCCTCTACTACGACACGTGCGGCGCCTCTGGCGACCGGTATGTATGCGTACGTTCGCGACCAGAATGACAACGCTTCGTGCGCTTGACCAGGTGGGTCCCAAGCGCCGAGCACTTCCTTGCGTGCGAAGATGTAGCTGGTGGGTCTCAGCGGTCGGGCGAATCGTTTTTTTTTTTTGGCCCGGCCGCACTTCCTTGCGTGCGAAGATGTAGCCGGTGGGTCCCAGCAGTCAGGGGGCGAATCGTTTTTTTTCAGACGCACTTCCTTGCGTGGGAAGGTGTAGCTGGTGGGTCCCAGCATCGAGAAGCGAATCGTTTTGGTTTTTTGCGGACGCACTTCCTTGCGTGCGAAGGTGTAGCTGCTGGGTCCCAGCGGTTAGAAGCGAATCGTTTTTTGCCGGACGCACTTCCTTGCGTGCGATGGTGTAGCAGTGGGTCCCAGCGATCGGCGAATCGTTTTTCTTGAGCACTTCCTTGCGTGCGAAGATGTAGCTGATGGGTCCCAGCGGTCGGCGAATCGTTTTTTCTGGGCGCACTTTCTTGCGTGCGAAGATGTAGCTCGTGGGTCCCAGCAGTCGGGCGAATCATTTTTTCGCGATACGGTGGCCCGTCCGGTGGGTCCCTTTGTCGGTGGAGGAATAATTATTTTGCGGCGTAATAAGGAGGCACTTCCTTGCGGCTGCCATGGACCCAGTATCGGCCTCTCCACGTCTGATCCACGTCCGATGGAAGTCGTTCCTTGACCACGTTGACCACGCCACGTCGAGAGCACCACGGCGGTGGACGACGACGAGGCCTAGGAAGGGGACGGCGCGGAGCCGGGGAAGACGCGGCAGTGGATGCACACGCGGAGAGGAGTACGAGGGTTCAGTGGTTCGGCTGCGCTGCCGTCACCGCAGAATTGGGCGGCTGGAGCAAGAAGACCAGAGGTTGAAGAAGCACGACGACCGTTGGATGGACATCATACGGTCACTGCAGCTAGAGTCGTTTATATTGACTAAGTTGACAAAACCCTTGGTACGTCAACTTAGTAGGCCCTAAGTCGACTTCGAAGCAGTGCGCCCGGATGTCGAGGAGGAATCATTTTTTGGGCGGGTGAAGCTAGAATATCCGAGATTGAAGAAGAAGCACGGCATCCGTTGGATGGACATCCAACGACCCTTTGCTGCTAGAACCGTGTGTTGACTATAAGTTGACAAAGCCTTACGTGCGTGTCAACTCTGTTTTTTAGGGACACGCCAACTTAGTAAGGCCAGAAGTGTGTGGCAGAGAACTTATAGACCATTTGAGATTTGTAAGAATGTGTAGCCCATTTTTGAATTCTAATGGAATTTACTACAGCCCATTTACAGTTTGTAAAAAGTACAGCCCATTTCAACCAACCGTTCAAAACAGAATTCAATAAAATTTCCCACATTTTGATGGGATCCAAAATATTTTTATCCCGAAATTTCTAGTCAGATTAAATACAATTTCAATATAAATTTATATTACGTAAAAATCCAACGAAACATTGCGCTCGCAACAATTAAAGAAATTAAAATTTTCAATATCCAAAAATAATAATTTATAAAGTAATCACGTGTTTGGTGCATTTTTTATAGTTACTGCCTAGTTTTTACAATTACATCCCATTTATTATTTCTTAAAGCCCATTTTCTTGTTAAGCCAAATGCATCCCTCCTAGAAAAGATTTGCAGCCCAGCGGGGCTGAGAATAACAACTTGACCTTGCCTGGGTATTCCTAAAAAAAGTATAGCTGGGCTAGCCATTTTCAGCTTGAAAAAAATTAATATCTGGGCTGGATATCTGGCTGGGCTAGGCAGCCACATCACGCCAAGTTAATACCTGCAGCGATGTTTTCGTTGTTGTTCAGAGGAGAAAAATTAATGTCTGGGCTAAACATCAAAAAACTCTGCACAAATACTGCTCGAGCTGCTTGGTCCCAGTTGTCGGCCGCTTCTTGTGCAATTCTCTCGTTTATTGACTCCTCCAGGAGGTTGACAATGCTGTGGACCGTGATGTCAGGAAACCAGGAGGAAGCAAAATAAAATATAGTTATATATATATATATATATATATATATATATATAATAAGGAGGCACTTGCGTGACGTGAGGCTATGGACCTGGTGGGTCCCCATTGTCATCCTCTCCAAGTAAAGTCATCTCTCTCGCCGCTTCTTCCCGCCCGAAATAGTCGCCGCCGCCCGCTTCCCGGTGCAGGCGATTAATGATACGCGGTTGCCGAGGCGGCTACTCCGGCATCACACGTCCGTCCCTCCGCCCGCCCACCATTGTTATATAAACTGTTGCGCTGGCCATAGCCGCAGTCATCCGCATCAGTTCCCTTTCTCCTGTCCACACCACTACTACCCACCATGGCTTCCCCGCGCTCCAGCGCTCTTCGGGATGGGCGGACGACGGACCACAAGGAGATGGCAGCCATTGCTGCCGACCGGAGGACGACAACGTCCCAATGGAGAAAATGGTAGTCGATGATCCAGCGCCAACCCCCTCCTCCGCGCCATCCTCGCCGGTGCATTGCACCATAACCATCGGCGAGGCCCGTGCCCAATATATGGACAGGGTGAGGCAGATGCATGAGGAGCAATTTCGGGAGGCGCAGGCCGACGCCGCCTACAACCACCATCTCCTCCAGGAGCACCTGCAGGCGGAGGAGCAGATCGCCGCGGAGCGGGCGGAGCAGGAGGCGCTGCTCGACTCGTACCGCTCCGCCCGCAAGGGCCGCCTCGAGCGCTGGCAGTACCGCATGCGGGTGGCGGAGGCTGCGGCCGCCTACAAAGAGGCTAGCAAAGAGGGCGATGAAGCGGGCGAGGCGCTGTTTGGCGAGACCGAGGACGAGGCAGAGGACGATGCCAGCTCCGACGAGTCCCCGCTCCACTGGCGTCGACGAGGCAGAGGACATCGCCAGCTCAGCCAAGGCCCCACCCTGCCGGCAACCTGGGATTTCCACCGCTCATTGAGGCACGCCCGCCGCAGACGAAGGACATTTCCGGCTCCACCGAGGCCCCTCCCCGCTGCCAACAAGGCCACGCCACATAGAAAACGAGGAAAAGTAGAACACGGTAGGTCGCCGCCGCTCGGGTCCAAGTAAGGCCACCGCTGCTACCCTCCGGTTGAAGCCAAGCTAGGCGGGTTGACCATTGACGGTCGGTTAGCTTCTTGGCGGCGACGTGGAGTGGGAGAGCTATTTGAGAAGAACGCTGCTTCTACTTAAGCTGACGTGCGGTTGGTGGTAACACGTGGGCCCAACAGGCCACATGTCGATTCACGCCACTGCACTGCGGTCAAATCGATAAAGCTTTCTGTTACTCGATGGGACACAGTGGGTAACCCGGTTAATTAATTATACCTCCAGTAGCACCCTTTTTAGTTGAAGAATATATGAAATGTAATGAAATCCGGCATGTTTATATGAAATCCGACCGTGTATTAATGAATTTATTTCGATTAGTTCAATTCCTGTATCCGGCATTGGATGAACATGCAAAACAATACGTAGTAGCATTATTCCTGTGGTGATCACCTCGTTTGCAGCAGTTTCACATGTACTCCCTCCGGTCCTTTCTAGTCTGCATACAAGTTTTGTCTGCAGTCAAAGTATCTCTACTTTGACCAATCTTATACAAAAAGGTATGCACTTTCACAATGTGTGAAGTAAAAAGGAACAGAAGGAGTACAAAGAGTTTGAGCAGCTTTTTAGCGTTTACGTACATTGCAATCAAACACACAGGCCTGGCAATTCATATAAAACTTTCAAAACAATCGATGATTATGCATCTCAGTGACTCACATGTCAGAGGCAATATTTACTTCACAACTAAAGAATAAAGAAAAAAATTGATCGACGCTGCTGACAGCAAAGGGCGTCCCATTCGAAAATATCAAACGCATGTCTTGCTAAAATCAATGAGCAAAATTTGACAAGGTTGTCCCATTCCAAAATATCAAATGCCTATGATTGTGGAATGGGCAGGGTTTGCCATCAGTTCGGACATTGACATGGGTCCTCTTGCTATATAATCCATTTGTTCTTTTTGTGCAGTTCCACCAAAATCAACCAAATTCGCGTGTAGCTTGTATGATTTCGCCCTTATATGTTGCAACACCTTGAACTTATCGGCACCTCCTTTCTTGTGGTGGAAATGAATGATTCGATGTATTCATGAACATTTTGTGCAGTTCCCATTGAAATCAAGTTGAGCACCCCTGTTTGCACAAATACAAAAAAGTGATTAGTATAAAGCAAACTGTACTATGATTTGATAGTTTCAACAAGCACATACATGGTCCATGTAGAGCACACTTTTAGAAAAATGGAACTCACCAGAAAGAATCCTAGAACAACATTGTACTCGCGCATCACAGCAAAAAAATGGAGATTTGTCAGTCCTTCTGAGCTGAAGTTAGTTTGGTCTTGTGGGGAGTAATGTAACCATCCTTCAATCGGCTCCTTCGATGAGAAGATAGATGTGGCTTCTTCATCCTGGCATAATCGGAACTAGTCACTTCACGTACTCCATATTCTTCTTCAGAGGAAGATGATCCTGTTGTGCAAAGACAAGAGGACTACTAAATGCTAGCATCCATGTTTGCTCGAAAAAAGGAAAGGAAATATTTAAAACAGCACAGATGAAGCACTTCTCAAGGACAATACCACTTTTTCATGACAAGATCTAAACAGTAGCACAACACCAATAGAGATGACAAAGCTCAATCATATGGATGAAATCAGTGGCGAGTACCAACCTTTGTCGAGGCTGATTGTGTAGAGCATACAGATGAAGCACTTCTCGGAACCATCTGTTGCTATCTACGGGGGTGGCCATGCTTACTATATCTCCTCGATTAGTTTAGTGTTTCCAACATCTTCTTGTGCAGTTCCACTAAAATATATGGTATCTTCAAAGAAGATCCCTGTTTGCACAAGTAGAGATAATTACATATGGCATCAAATCGTTGGCAAAACAGTTGCTCGTTCGACCATAGCAATAAATTAAGATGCAAAACTATAACATTACTTGTGTCATCATAGTTCCAAAGGCTTCATTACAGACCGGAGTTGATTTTGTTTTTCTTCCGCTTGTTCTTCCCCTTCATCACTTGGTTCAATAATGCATAAGCTTCGCCTTCAATGTAAGATTTGGCATGTCAATTAGGAAGCACAATTATAGTACTAAACTTAATTTTCTGATGAAAGTGGCAAAATACAGGCCAGCAGTTGTGAAATATTCTTATCTTACCTCAATGGGATATTACGGTGCACATACAGATTGGAAGTCCTGTCTCCATTTGTGCAGTTCACTAAAATCAAGCAACATTATCGTACAAGTAGCACAACATATGAAAGCACACTGCAGAATCATGTGAAAGAAGGCTACTACTGACCTCATGATGCGGAATTCAAACAACTCACAAGAAGAAGATCTGAACCAAATTCGCCTTAACGGATAGGAAGTAAGATCTCCTCTTGTGCAGTTCCACTAAGATCAAGCAATCAAGCAACGTTGTCGATTGTGACATTTTGGTTGAACTGCACAAAACACTCTTAAAATAAAAGTGTTTTGTGCGCGTGCAACAAAAGGTCACAATGGCAACGAGGTGAAGTAGATAACCCTGTTTACACAGAGGTGCAAAGGAAACAATTAGTGGTCAATAACGGTGGATGACACAGAAGCCAACAAAAAGAAGCATCTACCTTATCTAAATGGGAAAGAAATCAAGATAGTAGCATTTCTCAAACGGGGGCATTGATTAATATTAACATAGAGATTATATTAATAATAAAATTCGTTAAACATATAATTTTCTTTTAACTGTGGCATTGCATCAATTTTCCAGCGGCATTATTAGAGGGTGTTTGTTTATAGGGACATTTTGGTGTAGGGACTAAAAAAACTCCGTGTCAGTCCCATCTAAACCAAACAGGAGGGGCTTTTAGGGACTAAAAGTGGGCATTTGGGACTAAAGAAAGAAGACCCCGAGGGAGTCTTTTTGGGACTTTTTCCAACAGTTGCCCCTACCACGCATCGCACCTTGTTTCTATTAGTTCATTACTAGGGGTAACATGGTCTTTTAGCATGTCATTTAATAACCTCTAGTCCATGTTTAGTCCATGGAACCAAGCAGGTAGGGACTAGGGATTTTTTTAACCAAACAGGGCCTTAGATTAACAACAGCTAATGAGTTGCACGGACGGTGGGCCTTTTGACACCATGTGCATCTACCAATGTATTGTGGTCATGCACAATCTGTTGCAACAAAGAACAAACAACTAAGGAGCATATTTGTGTTGGTCCCAGTTTTGTTATCTTTAGACACCTTTCCCTATGTGAGCGCAGCAAATCTAGTCCTGCTCAAACTCTACAGCCTTGTCCCTTCCTTTCCTTTTGAACTAGTACTTTCGCCCCTTCCTTTCCTTTTTGAACCACGTCCTAGATTTATGCGATACAACTTTCCCCACTACTTTCCCACATTCCTTTCCTCTTTGAACCACGTCCTAGATTCATGCTATACAACTTTCCCCCTTCATTTCCTCTTTGAATCACGTCCTAGATTCATGTGATATACTTCCTCCGTTCCTAAATATAAGTATTTGTAAATATTCCACTATGAACCACATACAGATGTATATAGATGCATTTTAGAGTGTAGATTCATTCATTTTGCTCCGTATGTAGTCCTAGTAAAATCTCTACAAAGACTTATATTTAGGAACGGAGGGAGTGCAACTTTTCCCACTACTTACCCCACTCCTTTCCTCTTTGAACCACGTCCTAGATTCATGGTATACATGCAGCTAGAGCAATGCATGTGGAGTAAGTAAATTATACCTTAAGGTTCTTGGAGCGTGGTTCGGTGGGCGACGGGACGGCGGCGAATAAGAAGGGGTCGGAGGCCCTCCCGCGCCGCCGCTGGGTGGAAAGTGAACAACTGTGCCGATAGTGGATTCCCTCCCTCGCCGACGGTGACAGCGTTAAGCCTCCTTCCCTTCCCGGCGGACGGATCCTGCCGGCTCTTTGAGCAGCAGTGAGGGGAGAGAGAGAGGCTAACGAAGTCTTGTTTAGATCTGGAGAGGGTGAGAGAGTGTGAAGGGAGCAACTACAAGCGCTGAGGCTCCAGTGGGAGAGGGCGAGAGAGTGTGAAGAGAGCAACTACAAGCGCTAAGGCTCCAGCGTGTGTATATATATATACTGAAGAGAGAGTGTGAAGCGTGCAAACCCTAGAAAACATTTTGACTAGTCAAAGAATCCTCCTGGCAAAAATTATGCTCAAGTGTAGTTATCGAACCCAAGACCTCAAGTTTCATGAGCGAATAGACTAACCAGCTACACAACCCTCCCGTTATGTTCAACGAGAGGAAAATAACCTTTTATACATTCCTACATTCGTGTGACAAGCATGCCGTGTTTTTTTTGTGTGGGAGTCATTGGGATTTCAATCATAATCGTGTCATGTGGCTTTGGTGGTAAGACTATCCACAGTGGTGCAGAAATAATGCAGCCTTAGTCACCTTACCTCTCTCCACGTAGTACGTTGGGTCCCACCAGTCAGAGGGTGAAACAAACAAATTAATAAGAAAAATTAAAAGCGCCAACGGTGTATCTTACCTCACACATCTCGCTACTTCTCGGGAACACTGTCTAATTAATCCCTCTATTCGCTCACGTACTATTTTAAGTGAATCCTTATTATAACATGCACACAAATTTTGGGCACTTGTATTCGACTTAAGTCAGTGTGCCACCATATCTCGTATACTTACTACTCCCTCCGTCTAGGCGTAATAAGTCACGTTAGAAGGTGCAACGGGACCAAGGTGCGTGTGTGTGTGCGTGTGTGTGTTTAACAGCATGTGTGTGTTAGAGAGTGCGACAGATCGGCCTACTCCTACAGAGAGATGGTGTGTAGTGTACGATTTTAGCCGCGAGAGTCGGTGCATCCTCTCGTTTCCGGGCGTGTCCGGTAGGGACATGCGGACAGCTGCCACGCCCGCTCCTGACCAGCCTGGCCCACCCAAAGCCCCTCCATCGCCCGCGCGCACTTCCCGCCCGAAACGGTCAGCGCCGCTCCAAAGAATCGGTGCCGCATTCATGCCCGGGCAGAGCGGACGCGACCTCTCACTGGCGCAAGAGTGATGGTTGCTTCGTCCGTCCAACTTCTTCTTTGGGTCTATGTGATTTGACGGCTCATTGGTCTTTATTACTGAGGTGGTAGGACTGCTGGATGTCCCACGCTTTCGGCGTACTAGATTACAATTTTTTCCATTCTTACAGCGGAGGAGTGCAAGAGCAGTGAAAACACGCAGGCTTAGTGATTGCATGGCCCACCTCACACTATCACCGTGCGACACCTAACTCTTTACATAGTACTCCCTCCGTTCCTAAATATTACTAGATGAGTCTCCGTGCGTTGCCGCGGAACAGCGGTATATCTCTCTACGCAAAATTATCGATTTCATAGAACTAAAAAAACTCTATAACCGCATGACAAATGTGGTAGCCAAACTAAATAAACTCCCATCATCATTTAGATCATCCCACGTAAGGAAAAAAGATCAGCCAACTCCTACTGCATAATGGGATTATATTTTTCTTTTTGACATGTTAATGGGACTTAAAAGCTCACTTACATGCATGCTACCGGTGCATACTTGCATGCAGACATGTTAATGTGATTTAAAACCCACTCACATGCATGTGCCACGGTATGTCTGCATGCTTGCATGTGGCTTAGTCTTGAAGCCTCTCAACGTCTAGATCAGACGGCTATTATGGACTGATTTACTTCATCTAATGGCTACATCAATTTTGATGATGTGGCTCTAGGAGAGGATAGAGAATTCCTAGTAGTGGGGGCTAGCTATTACTAGTAGATAAGTCTTTGTAGAGATTCCACTAGGTGAACTACATACGGAACAAAATGAATGAATCTACACTTAAAATGCATCTATATACATCCGCATGTGGTTCATGGTGAAATCTCTACAAAGACTTATATTTAGGAACGGAGGAAGTACTAGTATAGTACGTACTGTAATTTATCGTGAGATAAATTTGTACAATGCTATGAAGCTTCCAGCTTACATTACATGTATCTTCGTCCAAGGTTGCCCGTTGCAACATTTCATCAAATACAAAGGATACTAACATGCATGCTATTGCATCTCAATGATTGATGAGATCATAGCAAATATGTACTCCCTCCGCTCCAAAATAAGTGTCTCAACTTTGTGCAAACTTTAGTACAAAGTTGTACTACTACTAAAGTTGACACTTATTTTGGAACAGAGGCAGCTAAAGAAAAAAACGATCCATGCAGTCCCTAGCCCTTGAACCGTGAACCCTGACCAGCCTTCAATTTGCTAGCAATGTTCAAGCTTCCTAATAAATGAAGTTTGCAACCTTTTGACCATCGGATCATTTTGTGCAGTTTCACCAAAATCGAGATGAGCATCCCTGTGGCAAAGAAATTGAAGCATGATTAGAATAAGATTACTGGGACTAGTTGATGAGACATAAACTCATCACAAATACAATACATAGAAGCCAGTAGAGGTATGTGCGGGGCAAAGAAGTAGAGAAATATCCACAGGGAGTGATGTGGGCAGCTGGAGCAGTGGTGCAAGCCGGCTGTAAAGGGAGTTGTACCTGAGGTACGTAGCTTAACCTTGACGAGGGCGGCGGGAGGCAGCAACTTCCCACGTCGCGACAGTGAGCAAGGGACAAAGGCAACCTCACCGTCTTTGTGAGAGAGAACGGCGGGGACCCCTGATCGGGACATGCCGACAGTGGGTTTTCACCGTCGGTGACGGCCACCGCATCTACACTAAGCATCCACCCCTTCCCCAAGAGGACGTGATCCGCCTGGATGTTAGAGATGTGGCCACAGTCGTTTTGTGCGAGAGAGTGTGAAGAGAGCAACCCCAGCAAGCAACCGTGTAGGCTGGCCCGTCCTGACTATGGCCCTGTTTGGATCATGGGGTTAGAGCTAGTTTGGGTTAGTTGGGGGCTCAAATAACCCAAAAGTATCCAAACAGGGAGGGTTAGAGTGGGTTAGTTCCATCTAACCAAACTATCCCGGTGGAGAGGTGCTTATTTGGGTTAGAGTGGGTTAGAAAATAACTCTAACTCTAACTATGTTAGAGTATCCAAACAGGGCCTATGTATATAGTGGAGCGGTTTCCTTTTCTCTCCATATGAACCTATCATATTGTGTACGTGCCACTGACGAAAAAAAAACTTTATTACAAATGACGCGGCACCTACTACTCGTTCTCCTATAACCTTGCGCTTGGCATCTCCAAAATATTAACCTCGCGATTGGCTCTTCGCCTCTTCGGGAAGTCGAGCAATAATGGTAGTGCAGTATATCGTTACGGCTATATGAGACCGAATGAATTGCTGCACGTTCACCACGTGGGCGAGGTCGAGGGCGAGGATAGTGCTACATACGGAGCAAAATGAGTGAATCTACACTCTAAAATACGTCTATATACATCGGTGTTTGGAGTATGTACTAGTAGTTCATATTGAAATCTACTAAAGGACATATATATTCCAAACAATATGATATAATCTCTATAACCAAGGTAGTAGGGACAAGGAGTAAACGGAGGGAGTAGTAAATTTTTCTCCTCGTCCCATGAGCCACCACAGCATGGGCGAGGGAGCGGGCGTGGGCGAGCAAGCTTCACCTCATCCTGCGAGCCACCGCGCCCGTGGGCGGGGGAGACGGCGTACCAAGCAAGCTTCTCCTTGTTCTGCGAGTTGACGGGACACATCAAAAGTCTTGCCTCTAAGGTAGGCCCCACATGGTTTGCCTCTTTTTTTAACATAACACGTCAAGTCACAATTTGTTTGTTCACCCGTGGTAGACGATCCTCCCTCCACCAAGTGGACAACCAGTACACGTGCCAAATTACCACGTGGGCTGCCTTTTTCGTACAGAATTGAGCTCCACTGTGTACCCGCGCGGGTGTGGTTGGAAAAGAGACGGGAGTACGTGCGCCGTGCATGCACCTCTTCTCTTCCTGCACGTCCCCCCCCCCCCCCTACGTGGGTGTGTGTGAGAGATACAAACCGCGTTCGTGAGTGTTTTTTGTTTTGGGGTGGGGGTGGGGGGTTGATTCCGTGAATTATTTGTGGGAATGTGTCGATGACATCTCAAACGAAATTTTGCATGCAATGTGTGTGAAATGGAGGCCTATCCATATCATACATAGAGGGTCGGGCAATCCATGAGAAGAGAGGGAGGAGTCATAGCTATCAATAGAGTCGAAGAGAGGATCAAGTGGGTGGGTGCGAGATCGATGAAGAGAGCCATCAAAATTGTGTGTGTGTGCAAGTCAAAGATATAGGGCGACTGGCCTACTGAACGTTAGAGGGCACATGTCAAGTTTGTGTGTGGCGGGGAGACATGACTAGAGCTCGATGTATCGGTGTGTGTGTGTGGGGGAGGGGTGGGGGAGGGTAGGGAGAGGCCTAACTATAGAGGTAGAATGACTCAGATATGTGTTGAGAAGGAGGGACCCAGCTCTGTCTTGCGGGTGATCGGTCGACATCCATACATAACTGAAGGACGGGAAATATGATGGGACAGAGAGAGAGAGAGAGAGAGGGAGGGAGAGGGAGGGAGAGGGGTAGAGTGCTGGATGGGTGATGGAGTTGCTTCTTGGAGATGGTGGGAGAGGCCTACTAGACAAACTGGGGGTGGAACTACAATGTTATCAATAAGAGTGGGAATGTACTTCTGTGTGTGCCTGTGCGTGATAGATCTATCGGGACGCATCCATGGATGATGAAGGGGAACCATGTGTTTGGTAAGCAAACCTAACTAGATCGTTAGATCAATTGTTGTTTGTCGGAGGAAGGGAGAGACACAACTAATGAGGTAGATCGATCGGCGTGGGTAAAAACGAGTTATAAGGACCTAGCTAGCTATATGTATAGCGAGAGATCGGTCGGTGTACGTCCATTTGTTAGAGGCAAATAAGGCCCAGCGAGACGGATAGACAGAGAGAATGGAGCTAGGAGGTGGTGCGAGAGGCCCAACTACTAGCTAGATAGGGGGAGGAGTGTCCTGTTGTGGGATCGATGAAAAGAGGGGCGAGAGTTTACACGTGTGTATGACCGTATGATAGACACGAGGCAAGGACACATAAAGGAGGAGATTGAAGGTGTGTGTGTATGTTGTAGGCAGGCATCGCTGGAGAGGTTTCTCGATCGGTGTGTGTCGGAAAGGAGTTGTGGAGACTCCGGGAGAACGACCTAAAGAAAAAAATGAATGTGACCGGTGGATAGAATGCCGAGGGAGGGGGAGGGCGAGGAGGGCGTGTGCATGCACGAGAGAAAGTTAGTGGTAGCTAGAAAGGTTAGAGGACTGTGTGGGTGTAACACACTAACAAAGATCATAATTTGATATGAAATTAAGCGGATTCATATATTTGAACAGGAGATCATAGTGTTTTAAACATTGCATGCATGAATATAGCGGTGATACACGTGCTGTGCACATGTTATACCATAATGTGATAATGCATGGCGTTTGCAACTCACAACTAAATGCCGAACAATCTAAACCATACTAGACATCAAACAATCTCACATTTTATTTGAATTTATGATAATGTGTGGCGTTTTCAGCTTACAACTAAATATCGAACAATCTAAACAATACTATATATCGAACATTCTCACATTTTATTTGAATTTGTGGTAATTTGTGGTGTTTGCAACTCACATCTAAATACTTGTAGGCGTGAAGGGCGGGCACCATACATAATGTGATAAACACATTATACATATGAGACATGGTTTAGCTTATGAAGATCTAGCTAGAGCTAGAAATGTAATGTGATTTGAAATCAAAATAAAGTGGATTCAAAATCGAGTTCGAGTTCATATAGTACACATAGTTCATATGTAACTCGAGACTAATCATGTGGTGTGCTGTGAAGATAGTACACAAACGATGGTTTAACTTGACAATAATGATGATTGTAGATCTTATTAAAACAGAGAAACGAATTCAAATGCTTTGAATTCACAACAATCATTACTATAGATCTTATTCAAATAGAGAAACGAATTCAAATTTAGTTCATATTGAAGCGGTAGTATATACGTTTGGAATGCACTAAAACGTTTATTTGAGTAGTAGGTTGCATGCCTTATACACGTAGCGGAATATTTTAATTGAACATAACATGACTTCAAAGTTTTGAATGACATTTGTAGTGCGCATTGATTTGGTACAGTACACGTTAGGCTTGTGCGGAAATTTCAACCCGCGCCTTGTTAGCCCGAAATATTAAAGATATATCTTTGTCTCGTTGTGCTCCGACAACTCCCTCCATCTCAACCCGCACCTTGCTATTCCTAAATTACAACGCGCGCGAAAACTCCCACCTCCTGTGAAATCCCGACATGTGAAATGCCCGTGGTACCCCTGAATCGAAAGAACCGCCTCAAATCGGTGGGGGGTACTTTCGTAACTTACCCCACATTTCGGACAAGCGCGTCTCTAAGCCATGGTTCCCCACTGCCATCCCATCCGCCCACCCATTCGTACACCGAGGCCACGAAAACCCGCGACGAAACCCCACACCCTGCTCCGTCCGCCACCCAGCCGGAGCCTCTTCCCCGACGACGTCGTCCACAGCAACACCTCGACGTCCCTCATCCACCGTACCGGATGACGATCCGTCGTCGATCTTATCATCCCGCCGGTTCAGCCACCCCTTCCTCCACCTCCAAGGAGCTGCCCCGACGTTCCCCTCGTCTTTTGCGCCACCTCCATTCCCACGCCGCCGTCTTCACTTGCACCACCGGAAGAGCATCATCATCAACGTTTCCTCGGATGAAGTTGCGGCCTAATCGGCACCACGAAAGAGGTTGTACACTAATCGCCGCATTTTCTTCTTGATTCGATCTCACGGTGCTGCCGGCGCTCGGTCCCGAGCCGACACGGCGCGGCTCCATCCACGGCGGCGTCACCGGCCACTTCCTCCACGGTGTCGCTCCCTCGGTGGCGACGTCCACATCAGTAGGAGCTGCTGCTGCTTTAGCTCTCGCTCGCGCTGCTGCTCTCGCTCTTGCTCTTGCTCTTGCTTGCGATGCTGCTCCGATTTAGCTACACTTCAGTCGACTGAATCGACTTTTGGGTCAGTCGATTTTCAGGGGTGGGGGGCTCGGGGTGAAGGAAGAACCAGCCGCAGGGGAGGGCTCGCCAAGAGGTACCCCACTATCTATCTTAGGGTTCGTGGATGGGGCGGTGGTCACCGGTGGCGGGGCGGTGGCGTGGGGTTCGCGGAGAAAAGCTCGGCACGTGGGGGCCTAGAGGGATGGCAGGCGGCGGACGGTGGTGGGGAGTGTTTTCGGGCGGGTGAGGCGCACCGCCGGCCGTGGGCGGCGAGGGGCTGTTTGGCGGTGGTGGTGGTGGCGGCTCGAGGTGGAGGTTGAAGATGAACCGCAGGCCCTTGATTTCGTATCCAACGGCTGCAAAATCGGCTAACCAGAGATGAAAAAGTCAGTCGACCGACGTGTAGCCTCACCCTGCTAGTGCGTTTAGTTTCGACAGCAAAATTCAATTTCGACAGCAAAGTTCAGTTTCGACAGTTAAGTTCAGTTTCGACAGTTAAGTTTAGAGATGAGCGGCTGATGTATTTTACATCTAGCACTTTGTGGTTATGTATTTTACGTCATGTATTGGAGATGCTATTAGAATTCCACTCAGGTCAACGTTGTTCGTTGTCTCTCTTGTCCTGCTTCAGCCTCGGCGTCGTACAACTCACCGTAGCTGCTCCAACGATGAAACCCTCCATCACAGCGGAGGAGTACCTCGGGCTCTGTCGTGGTTTTGTCACGGCAGATGTCCTCATGAAAGGACTTAGTCGTGGAGCCATCGCTACGGGTTAGCTTAAAGGGGTTAAACCGGACAAGGGACACGGGAGTTTATACTAGTTCGGCCCCTTCGATAAAGGTAAAAGCCTACGTCTAGTTTGTGATGGGATTATTGTGTTTCGATGACCAGGGAGCGAATATGCTTGCCTGAATCTCGAGTTGTTGTTGTATGTCCCTGAACCGCCGCCGGGTCGTCCCTTTATATACACAGGGTGACGCCTTGGCGGTCTCTGAGAGTCCCGAGCCAGCTCAAACAAGTGTCCAGCTCGGTCTCTTCCTTTCCTAACTTACATTACAAGATACATAACCATGGCGGTTTACCACTATGGGCCCTAATCCGCCTTTGGGCTCCGGGCCTCTAAGCTTCAGTAATAAAATGATATCTACCGAGTCTTCATGGGCTTCAACATAGTTGAGGGTGAACCGGGCCCTCCTGGCCGGTTTACACTCAGTAGTCATATCCCCAACATTAGGCCCTAGATTGATTTGAATCTGTTCATGTCAATCTTCAATACTTCAAAGAAATCTTGTGAACATCTCCGTATATTCTCGTAAACCGCCATGTGGTCTTCTCCTGTAAACTTTGTTAAACCGCCGTGACGTCATCTTCTAGTCACAGCAAGGGACCATCATGACATCATCTCTGTATTAAAAAGATTCCCTTCATTAATGGTATCCTGAAAATCGAGGCGACAGGCGCGCCCTCTTTGCCGCTTCAGGCTCCTCGATTCTTCTTTGCTACTTATCCCTTTCTCCTTATAAATAAAGTCGACGGGTCTTTCCATTCTTTCCCCTTGCCTCTTCTTCTTCCTCTTGTGAACCCCATCGCCGAGCTCTGCCGGCGCACAGAGCGCACTGCCGCCTTCGTCTCGTCAGCATCACCTCGAATCGAACCGTAGTTTCAAGGGTATCCCTCCGCAGTAGATCTGCACTGGTATGTTTTCCCTTTTCCGCATCTTTAGATCTGTGCTAGGGTTCATGAGTTCATCTGTATAGCTCCTCGTTCATCTCAGTTCTTCGTTTTTCCTCCTGCCGTGGTTGCTTTGATCCAGCAGTAGCATAGACCTCATGCGGTAGTTACTCCGCATCCATTTTCAGTACTAGTAGATCTTCCTTTTTTATAAAGAATCCTTAGTAGAGTGCACGACCTTCTCTGTTCTGCTTAACGCCATTATAGGTCGCAGAAAATTTTCTTTATTACAGCATGGTAGATCCAAATAAATTTCATCATTGTGTGAAACCTGTTTCTGTCAGTACTTGGCAGATTTTCATCTCTGGCTCCTCCACCTAAGGTCGGTTTAAATCTTAGTAGTGTTAATCCGCCACATGTCATTAGCCCTCACTTAAACCGCCGTGTCGTGGATTGCAATGTCCGGTTCACCTCATATGTACTCTTTGATTAAATTTCCGGTTTAACACTTGAACCGCCGATCGTAAACCGGACTTTATCTTTCCATTACAGCTCGGCTCTTCAAGATGACCAAGAAATTTGCTGCCTGCAACTGGGTTCCATCCCGGATTACGGAAACACAAATCAACGGGTTTTAACGAGCGCTTTAGCTCCAAAAAGTGTCCTTCATTGGCGAGTTCCTGGCCCTGAGTGCCCTCCTGAGCCTCAAGATGGAGAAGTGATTGTATTTATGCAACATTTATCCCGGGGTTTCAGTCCTCCCGGATCAAGATTTTTCCGGGATGTACTTTCCAGCTTCCAACTCCATCCTCAGGATATTGGACCAAATTTTGTGTCCAACATCTGCAACTTTCAACTGTTCTGTGAGGTTTATCTGCAAGAAGAACCAACGGTTGACCTCTTTCGGGATTTCTTCCACTTAAACCGCCGCACTGAGTTCTCTGACGGCCCCAATACTGAACTTGGTGGTGTATCAATTCAAAAAAGGAAAGAGGTTGACTTTCCTCATGCCAAACTTCACAGCCACCCTAAAGACTGGAACCAAACTTGGTTTTATTGTCAGAACACTGCCCCTGCTGGAGAAAACCTCTTGCCGGGTTATCGTGCTCACCAGCCTAGCAATGGCCACCCTTTACCTCCACGAATGACTGCCAAAGAACGACAAGCTTATGCACCTCAACTCACCAAACTCCGGGCTCTCCTCGCCAATGGTTTGACTGGTGTTGATCTTGTTCGTTGTTGGGTTTCATGGTGCATCCTTCCTTTAAGCCGCCACCCCGGTTTGATGTATGCATATACCGGCAAGACCAATGATCCTCAACGGTTTAACAAAATAGAATTGACTGATGATGAAGTCACTGAAAGTGTTAAGAAGATACTTGATGAACCAATTTCCGTATGCACCCAAACCGGTCTGCGCCCTTTTTGCGCTGCCAACAAACCGCCAGCGGTAACGACTTTAACCTTGTACATTTTTAAGTCGTCTCCATTTTAACAATAATATAATTACCCTTTACTTTAATCGTGCAGACCAACAACTCCTTCTGGAAAAGGAAAACTCAAGATAAACCGGCCAGGGCCCCTCGTGCCAAAAGCAAAGTCACCAAGAAAAATGCCAAGAAGAAAGATGCCAAGTCTTCTGATCCGCCAGAAGATGTTGATGAATCGGCTGAAGAGGTACAACTTGACTCCCTTGGTTCCTTTTTCGTACACCTTATTGACAATAACTATTCCCAGGATGATGCGGAGGCCAGCCATGCAGACCATGTTGAGGTAATAGCTCTTTCTTCCGATTCAGGTCTGGTGCCAGTTAAAAGGTTTCGCCGAGCAGTTCGAAAAGTGAAATACTCTCACCCTCTTGCTTATTTGGATCCAAAACTTTCTTTGAAGACGCAGCAACCTGAAGGGCGCCGCACAACCCGACATAGTGGCCAGCAAGTCACCTCTTTCGGTATACCAGACACACCAACCCGGAAACGTCGTCCAGAGGTTGCATGTTCTCCTGAAAAACTTTATCCCTTAAAGGGTTTCTTCCGATACCCTCTCAATCCGTCTGACTCGAATTATCAGGTGTCTTCCAATTCATCTGGCGGTTCATCAACCACTCAGTTGCCTCCCCTTAAATGTTGGGGAACGTTGCAGAAAATTAAAATTTTTCCTACGGTTTCACCAAGATCCATCTATGAGTTCATCTAGCAACGAGTATTCAGATTGGTTAGCATCTACATACCACTTTGTAGATCGCAACGGAAGCTTCGGAGTGAACGTGGATGAGGTAGTCGAACTTGCCGCGATCCAATTCACCGATGATCTAGTGCCGAACGGACGGCACCTCCGCGTTCAACACACGTACGGTCAGCGTAACGCCTCCTTCTTCTTGATCCAGCAAGGTGAAGGAGAGGTTGAGGAAGATGGCTCCAGCAGCACGACGGCGTGGTGATGGTGGAACTTGCAAGATTCTACAGGGCTTCACTGCACTACGGAGGAGGAGGATGTGTTGGAGAGGGAGAGGGAGGCGTCCAGGCAAAGGTGCTGCTGCCCCTCCCTCCCCCTTTATATAGGTGCCAAGGAGGGGAGGGCGCAGCCTTGCCCCTCCTCCAAGGGAGGGGTGCGGCCAAGAGGGGAGGTGTCCACCCTCCCCAAGGCACCCCTGAGGTGCCTTCCCCTCATGGACTCTCCCTTTTTCCACCCTAGGCGCATGGGCCCCTTGGGGCTGGTTCCCCTTGGCCCATGTGGGCCTAGGCGCACCACCTAGGGCCCATGTGGCCCCTGGGCTGGTGGCCCCACTTGGTGGACCCTCGACCCCTCCGGTGGTCCCAGACAATACCGATATCACCGAAACTTGTCCCGATGGTCAAACAGCACTTCCTATATATAATTCTTTACCTCCGGACCATTCCGAACTCCTCGTGACGCCCGTGATCTCATCCGGACTCCGAACAACATTCGGGTTACTGCACATACATATTCCTATAACCCTAGCGTTCTCGAACCTTAAGTGTGTAGACCCTACGGGTTCGGGAGACAAGCAGACATGACCGAGACGGCTCTCGGGCAATAACCAACAGCGGGATATGGATACCCATGTTGGCTCCCACATGTTCCACGATGATCTCATCGGATGAACCATGATGTCAAGGATTCAATTAATCCCGTATACGATTCCCTTTGTCAATCGGTATTTTACTTGCCCGAGATTCGATCGTCGGTATACCAACACCTCGTTCAATCTCGTTACCGGCAAGTCACTTTTCTCGTTACCGTAATGCATGATCCCGTGATCAAACACTTCGATCACATTGAGCTCATTGTGATGATGCATTACCGAGAGGGCCCGGTGATACCTCTCCGTCAAGCGGAGTGACAAATCCAGTCTCGATCCATGTCAACCCAATGCAGACACTTTCGGAGATACCCGTAGCATACCTTTATAGTCACCCAGTTACGTTGTGACGCTTACGCACCCAAAGCACTCCTACGGTATCCGGAGTTACACGATCTCATGGTCTAAGGAAAGGATACTTGACATTGGAAAACTCTAGCAAACGAACTATGTGATCTTATGCTATGTTTAGGATTGGGTCTTGTCCATCACATCATTCTCCTAATGATGTGATCCCGTTATCGATGACATCCAATGTCCATAGTCGAAACCATGACTATCTGTCGATCAACGAGCTAGTCAACTAGAGGCTCACTAGGGACATGTTGTTGTCTGTTATTCACACATGTATTACGATTTCCGGTTAACACAATTATAGCACGAATAAAGAAAATTATCATGAATAAGGAAATATAATAATAATGCTTTTATTATTGCCTCTAGGGCATATTTCCAACAGTCTCCCACTTGCACTAGAGTCAATAATCTAGTTACATTGTGATGAATCGAACACCCATAGAGTTCTCGTGCTGATAATGTTTTGCCTTAGGGAGAGAGTTTAGTCAACGGATCTGCGACATTCAGATCCGTGTGCACTTTACAAATTTCTATGTCTCCATCTTGAACATTTTCACGAATGGAGTTGAAGCGACGCTTGATGTGCCTAGTCTTCTTGTGAAACCTGGGCTCCTTTGCAAGTGCAATAGCTCCAAGTGTTGTCACAGAAGAGCTTGATTGGCCCCGACGCATTGGGTATGACTCGAGGTCGGTGATGAACTCCATCACCCAAATTGCCTCATGTGATGCCTCCGAGGCTGCCATGTACTCCGCTACACATGTAGATCCCGCCACGACGCTTTGCATGCAACTGCACCAGCTTAATGCCCCACCAATCAAAAAATACACGAATCCGGTTTGTGACTTAGAGTCATCCAGATGCAGTCGGCTAAGCGTCGACGTAACCCTTTACGACGAGCTCTTCGTCACCTCCATAAACGAGAAACATATCCTTAGTCCTTTTCAGGTACTTCAGGATGTTCTTGACCGCTGTCCAGTGTTCCTTGCCGAGATTACTTTGGTACCTTCCTACCAAACTTACGGCAAGGTTTACATCAGTTCTGGTACACATCATGGCATACATAATAGACCCTATGGCTGAGGCATAGGGGATGACACTCATCTCTTCTTTATCTTCTGCCATGGTCGGGCATTGAGCCGAGCTCAATCTCACACCTTGTAACACACGTGTAAGAACCCTTCTTAGATTGATCCATATTGAACTTCTTCAATATCTTATCAAGGTATGTGCTTTGTGAAAGACCTATGAGGCGCCTTGATCTATCTCTATAGATCTTGATGCCTAATATATAAGCAGCTTCTCCAAGGTCCTTCATTGAAAAACTTTTATTCAAATAGGCCTTAATGCTGTCCAAGAGTTCTATATCATTTCCCATCAAAAGTATGTCGCCTACATATAATATGAGAAATGCTACAGAGCTCCCACTCACTTTCTTGTAAACACAGGCTTCTCCATAAGTCTGTAGAACCCAAACGCTTTGATCATCTCATCAAAGCGAATGTTCCAACTCCGAGATGCTTGCACCAGCCCATAAATCGGCGTTGGAGCTTGCACACCTTGTCAAGATTCTTAGGATCGACAAAACCTTCCGGCTGCATCATATACAATTCTTCCTTAAGGAAACCATTAAGGAATGCCGTTTTGACGTCCATTTGCCATATCTCATAATCATAGTATGCGGCAATTGCTAACATGATTCTCGACGGACTTCACTTCGCTACCGGTGAGAAAGTCTCATCGTAGTCAACCCCTTGAACTTGTCGATAACCCTTAGCGACAAGCCGAGCTTTATAGATGGTCACATTACCATCCGCGTCATCTTCTTCTTAAAGATCCATTTATTTTCTATGGCTCGCCGTTCAACGGGCAAGTCACCAAAGTCCATACTTCGCTTTCATACATGGATCCTATCTCGGATTTCATGGCTTCCAGCCATTTGTCGGAATCCGGGCCCGCCATTGCTTCCTCATAGTTCAAGGTTCACCGTTGTCTAACAACATGATTTCCAAGACAGGGTTCCCGTACCACTCTGGTGCGGAACGTGTCCTTGTGGACCTTCGAATTTCAGTAGGAGCTTGATCAGAAGCATCTTGATCATCATCATTAATTTCCTCTCTAGTTGGTGCAGGCACCTCAGGAACGATTTCTTGAGTTTCGCCATTTTCCGGTTCAAGAGGTAACACTTCATCAAGTTCTACTTTCCTCCCACTTACTTCCTTCGAGAGAAACTCTTTCTCCGTAAAGAATCCATTCTTGGCAACAAAGATCTTGCCTTCGGATCTGAGGTAGAAGGTATACCCAACAGTTTCTTTTCGGGTATCCTATGAAGACGCATTTTTCCGACTTGGGTTCGAGCTTCTCAAAGTTGAAGTTTCTTGACATAAGCATCACATCCCCAAACTTTTAGAAACGACAGCTTAGGTTTCTTCCCAAACCATAATTCATACGGTGTCGTCTCAACGGATTTCGACGGAGCCCTATTTAAAGTGAATGCGGCAGTCTCTAAAGCATAGCCCCAAAATGAGAGCGGTAAATCGGTAAGAGACATCATAGATCGCACCATATCTAATAGAGTGCGACACGACGTTCGGACACACCATTACGCTGAGGTGTTCCAGCGGCGTGAGTTGTGAAACTATTCCACATTTTCTTAAGTGTGTGCCAAATTAAGTGACTCAAGTATTCTCCTCCACGATCCGATCGTAGAAACTTGATCTTTCTATCACGCTGATTTTCAACCTCACTCTGAAATTCCTTGAACTTTTCAAAGGTCTCAGACTTGTGTTTCATTAAGTAGACATACCCATATCTACTCAAGTCATCAGTGAGGGTGAGAACATAACGATAGCCACCATGAGCCTCAACACTCATTGGACCGCACACATCGGTATGTATGATTTCCAATAAGTTGGTTGCTCGCTCCATTGTTCCTGAGAATGGAGTCTTGGTCATTTTACCCATGAGGCATGGTTCGCGTGTCAAATGATTCATAATCAAGAGACTCTAAAAGTCCATCTGCATGGAGCTTCTTCATGCTTGACACCTATGTGACCAAGGCGGCAGTGCCACAAATATGTGGGACTATTGTTATCAACTTTAACTCTTTTGGTACTCACACTATGAATATGTGTATCATCACGCATTTAGATTCATCAAGAATAAACCATTAACCATCGGAGCATGACCATAAAACATATCTCTCATATAAATAGAACAACCATTATTCTCGGATTTAAATGAGTAGCCATCTCGAATTAAGCGAGATCCGGATACAATGTTCATGCTCAAACTTGGCACTAAATAACAATTATTGAGGTTTAAAACTAATCCCGTGAGGTAAATGTAGAGGCAGCGTGCCGACGGCGATCACATCGACCTTGGAACCATTCCCGACGCCAAGATCGTCACCTCGCCCTTCGCCAGCCTCCGTTTATTCCGCAGCTCCCGCTTTGAGTTACAAATATGAGCAACTGCACCGTATCAAATACCCAAGAGCTACTACGAGTATCGTAAGGTACACATCAATTACATGTATATCACATATACCTTTGGTTTTGCCGGCCTTCTTGTCCGCTAAGTATTTGGGGCAGTTCCGCTTCCAAAGGACCACTTCCCTTGCAATAAAAGCACTTTCGGCCGGGCTTGGGTCCATTCTTTGGCTTCTTCCCGAAACTTGCTTATCGGGCGCTGACAACTTCCTTGCCGTCCTTCTTGAAGTTCTTTTTACCCTTGCCCTTCTTGAACTTAGTGGTTTTATTCACCATCAACACTTGATGCTCCTTCTTGATTTCTACCTCTGCTGATTTCAGCATAGCATATACTTCAGAATGGTCTTTACCATCCCTGCATATTGTAGTTCATCACAAAGCTCTTGTAGCTAGGTGGAAGCGATCGAGGATTCTGTCAATGACCGCTTCATCCGGGAGATTAACTTCTAGTTGAGTCAAGCGGTTGTGCAACCTGCATATTTTGAGTATGTGTTCACCGACAGAGCCATTTTCCTCCATCTTACAGCTAAAGAATTTATCGGAGACTTCATATCTCTCGACCGGGCATGAGCTTGGAAAACCATTTTCAGCTCTTCAACATCTCATATGCTCCATGTCTCTCAAAACGCTTTTGGAGTCCCGGCTCTAAGTCAGTAAAGCATGCCGCATCGAACGAGGGAGTAATCATCGCAGCGTGATCGCCAAGCGTTCATAACGCCTTGTTCTGCAGGAGAATAGGTGCGCTACCCAAATGTGCTCTTAGGACATAATCTTTCTTGGCAGCTATGAGGATAATCCTCGTGTTCCGGACCCAGTCCGTATAGTTGCTACCATCGCCTTTCAGCTTGGTTTTCTAGGAACGCAGCGTTTGAAGTTGAGGACTACGTTGGCCATTTGATCTACAAGACATATTGTAAATATTCAGACTAAGTTCATGATAATAAAGTTCATTTAATCAAATTTAATGAACTCCCACTTAGATAGACATCCCTCTACTAGTCATCTAAGTATTACATGATCCGAGTCAACTAGGCCGTGGTCCGATCATCACGTGAGACGGACTAGTCAACATCGGTGAACATCTTCATGTTGATCGTATCTTCTATACGACTCATGCTCGACCTTTCGGTCTTCTCGTGTTCCGAGGCCATGTCTTGCATGCTAGGCTCGTCAAGTCAACCTAAGTGTTTTATGCGTGTGTAAATCTGTCTTACACCCGTTGTATGCGAACGTAAGGACCTATCACACCCGATCATCACGTGGTGCTTCGAACGATTTAACCTTAGCAACGGTGCACGCTAGGGTGAACACTTCTTGAAATTATTATGAGGGATCATCTTATTTACTACCGCTGCTCTAAGTAAACAAGATGCATAAAACATAATAAACATCACATGCAATTATATAAAGTAGTGACATGATATGGCCAATATCATATAGCTCCTTTGATCTTCATCTTCGGGCTCCATGATCATCTTGTCACCGGCATGACACCATGATCTCCATCATCATGATCTCCATCATCGTGTCTTCATGAAGTTGTCACGCCAACGACTACTTCTACTTCTATGACTAACGTGTTTAGCAATAAAGTAAAGTAGTTTACATGGCGTTCTTCAATGACACACGCAGGTCATACAAAAATAAAGACAACTCTTATGGCTCCTGCCGTTGTCATACTCATCGACATGCAAGTCGTGATTCCTATTACAATAGCATGAACATCTCATACATCACATATAGATCATTCATCATTCATCACAACTTCGCCATATCATATCACAAAGCACTTGCTGCAAAAACAAGTTAGACGTCCTCTAATTGTTGTTGCAAATTTTACGTGGCTGAATTAGGGTTCTAGCAAGAACGTTTTCTTACCTACGTTCAAACCACAACGTGATTTGTCAATCTCTATTTACCCTTCATAAGGACCCTGTTCATCGAATCCGATTCAACTAAAATAGGAGAGACAGACACCCGCCAGCCACCTTATGCATCTAGTGCATGTTAGTCGGTGGAACCGGTCTCACGTAAGCGTACGTGTAAGGTTGGTCCGGGCCGCTTCATCCCACAATACCGCTGAATCAAGATTGACTAGTAACGGCAAGAAGAATTGACAACATCTACGCCCACAACAAATTGTGTTCTACTCAAGAAGAAGAACTACGCATAGACCTAGCTCATGATGCCACTGTTGGGGAACGTTGCGAGAAAATTAAAATTTTTCCTACGGTTTCACCAAGATCCATCTATGAGTTCATCTAGCAACGAGTATTCAGATTGGTTAGCATCTACATACCACTTTGTAGATCGCAACGGAAGCTTCGGAGTGAACGTGGATGAGGTAGTCGAACTTGCCGCGATCCAATTCACCGATGATCTAGTGCCGAACGGACGGCACCTCCGCTGCTCAACACACGTGACGGTCAGCGTAACGTCTCCTTCTTCTTGATCCAGCAAGGTGAAGGAGAGGTTGAGGAAGATGGCTCCAGCAGCAGACGACGGGCGTGGTGATGGTGGAACTTGCAAGATCTCGGCAGGGCTTCGCCGTGCACTACGGAGGAGGAGGATGTGTTGGAGAGGGAGAGGGAGGCGTCCAGGGCAAAGGTGCTGCTGCCCCCTTCCCCTCCCCTTTTTATATAGGTGCCAAGGAGGGGGGGAGGGCGCAGCCTTGCCCCCTCCTCCAAGGGAGGGGTGCGGCCAAGAGGGGGGAGGTGTCCACCTCCCCAAGGCACCCCTGAGGTGCCTTCCCCTCATGGACTCTCCCTTTTTCCACCCTAGGCGCATGGGCCCCTTGGGGCTGGTTCCCCTTGGCCCATGTGGGCCTAGGGCGCACCACCTAGGGCCCATGTGGCCCCTCGGGCTGGTGGCCCCACTTGGTGGACCCGGGACCTCCGGTGGTCCCAGTACAATACCGATATCACCAAACTTGTCCCGATGGTCAAACAGCACTTCCTATATATAATTCTTTACCTCCGGACCATTCCGAACTCCTCGTGACGCCCAGGATCTCATCCGACTCCGAACAACATTCGGGTTACTGCACATACATATTCCTATAACCCTAGCGCTATCAACCTTATGTGTAGACCCTACGGGTTCGGAGACAAGCGAACATGACCGAGACGGCTCTCGGGCAATAACCAACAGCGGATATGGATACCCATGTTGGCTCCCACATGTTCCACGATGATCTCATCGGATGAACCATGATGTCAAGGATTCAATTAATCCGTGATACGATTCCCTTTGTCAATCGGTATTTTACTTGCCCGAGATTCGATCGCTTGCATACCAACACCTCGCTCAATCTCGCTACCGCAAGTCACTTTTCTCGTTACAGTAATGCATGATCCCGTGATCAAACACTTCGATCACATTGAGCTCATTGTGATGATGCATTACCGAGAGGGCCCGGTGATACCTCTCCGCTGCCGGAGTGACAAATCCCGCCTCGATCCATGTCAACCCAATGTACACTTTCAGAGATACCCGTAGCATACCTTTATAGTCACCCGATTACGTTGTGACGCTTACGCACCAAAGCACTCCTACGGTATCCGGGAGTTACACGATCTCATGGTCTAAGGAAAGGATACTTGACATTGGAAAACTCTAGCAAACGAACTATGTGATCTTATGCTATGTTTAGGATTGGGTCTTGTCCATCACATCATTCTCCTAATGATGTGATCCCGTTATCGATGACATCCAATGTCCATAGTCAGGAAACCATGACTATCTGTCGATCAACGAGCTAGTCAACTAGAGGCTCACTAGGGACATGTTGTTGTCTGTTATTCACACATGTATTACGATTTCCGGTTAACACAATTATAGCACGAATAAAGACAATTATCATGAATAAGGAAATATAATAATAATGCTTTTATTATTGCCTCTAGGGCATATTTCCAACATTAAAACCGTCGTTGGGTAAGTGTTCTTGCTCTCCGGTTTGTTTCTTCATGCATCGGTTTACCGTACTAATAGTTATTTTGACGTTGTAGTACCAAGGCCCGTTTAAGCAAGAAAGCCAAGACCAGCGACCCCACTGACGATGTTGAACCGGAGAAGACCCCCGAAAATGCCGGTGAAAATGATGATATTGTCATGGATGACTCCGCCCAAGACCCAAATGCCATCGATGTCGATCCGCCGGAAGCTGATCCGGCTACACATATGGACACATCAAGTCCACATGCCACGCCTGCAGGTCCAGTTGTTGATCCACTAAGTTCAACTGCTAATCCGCCAAGCCCTGCTGCCACTCCGCCAAGCCCAGCCAAAGATGATGATGACGTTGTTGTTACTGGCACTACTTATACCGCCCCGGGCAATCCAGTTATTTTGTCAAAACATACCGCCAAGGACGAATTTGTTGCTGTGGGCAAAGGGAAGGGGGCAACTGACTTGTCAAACTATGCTAATCTTTCTTCTCAGGATCTCCATTCCGGATTCTTGAACCGGATTTACACAAGCCGAGATTATGAACTCGGTTTTGGTAAACCTGATGAAGGAACGCTATGAGGTAAACACATTCACCCGTATCCTGTACCTTTACTGTATTGTAGCCCCCAAGGGCCGGTTTGTCTTTTACAAAGAGAAACTGGGACTTTCATTTTCCAAACTGTCCTTTGTTGATTTTCCTTGCATTTTTTCCTGATCAAATACACATTAGCCCCCAAGTGCCAAGATTGAAACTTGTATTAATCCTTGGGACTTCAAACAATTAATAGAGAAGCAATCCGCATTAGCCCCAAGTGCCAAGTGTATAACTAGTTTGTATGCTTGGGACTTTTATGATAAATATGTATATGCTCCTCTGATTGTGGCAGGCGGATATAAATCACCACGGTACTCAAATTGCTGATCTTCAAGAGAGTATAAAAACCCAACAAGCAGAGACTTCCAAGGCCAAGGATGAGCTAAAAGCCGCTTTAACCGCCATGGAACAACTTAAAGAAGGGTTCAAGACTGAGCGTGCCAATTGGGATACTGAAAAGACTGCATTGCTGAAGCGGGCTAAAGACGCCGAGTCAGCTCTTAAACCGGTGGCGGAAGAACTTACTGGGTTGAAGCGCCAAGTGAATGCTATGACCTCTGCAGTATTTGGTAAGTACTCTTGCCAAGGCTTCTTGAATTACTATCCTTGTAATTTGCCGATTTAACATGAAAGTCTCAAACCGTTGCAGGTAGCCGCATTGCTCATCTGGGCTCTGACATGCGGATGAAGCTGAAAGTAGCATATACTCTGATTGAACAATCAGACATCGGTGCTCAACGGGTTATCTCAAGCAGCCATACAACAATCCGCCCCAACACCGATCAAGGACACGCTAGCAAAGTTATCCATGACGCCAAAGACAGATAGAAGAGATGAAGCAATCCGCTGCCAGGGCCGGCGCTTTGTTGGCACTTACCCGAGCGAAAGCATGGATAGCCGACCTGGATCCGATGGACATCGCCAAGGGCTTTCCTAGTGCACAAGAAAACATGGCAGATTTTGATGACGAAGCCCTTAAAAATGTGACAAGGGAGATGCCTCCTCTGGCGAGTCAACTGGCGGAAGAAGCTAACTTGACTGTTCACCGGTCTTTCTATGATGCCAACAACAGACGGATTAACGCTGTCATGCCGGAAGTGCAAAATCTTATTCCGCCAATTCGTAAGCACACTTACGCCCCTGACGTTGATCCGTCCGAACTTATAAGTGAAGAGGCTGTCTTTAGGCTTTAACCCGGATTGATTGGACCACCGTGGACTTCCAACCACTAGATGGGGAGGAGGATGCTGAACCGACGCCAGATGATCCATCAACTTCACGTCAACATGGTGATGAGGCTTGATCCAAATGCCGTTGATGCTTCACAAACTTTGCTCACTGGAGGAAACACCATATTTTGGGCCTTAAAGCGCCTTTGTAATAGGCTAGTGAAAATACTTTGATCTGCGGCCATCGTGCACTGGGATATACTTTGTTTGATCCGCCATGACATTTTCAGAGCTGGCTTATATATCTTCATAATACTATGCAATCCTTGTGTCTGCATAAAAAAAATCTGCCCGGGCGGTTTACCGCTGGACAAGTCACAATGCCCTATGCAAAGCTAGGCTAATAACCAAAGCTTAAAAACATGAAATAAACCATACCTGTGATTTAAAATCACTTAGTTGATTTACCAATTTATATTTGTAGTAAGGGTGAACACCCGACTTCCACCATGCAAAGGCCGGTATGTATAAAGTAGAACCGGGTTGTAATGAACACCGGATGATTGTACTGATAAGCCAGTCCGGGTCGTAACACACCGGTTTGATAAAGAAGAAGGTCTGACAACTTATAGTTGACAACTTAGCCGGGTTAACAAACACCGGATTAACATGAATATGATCTAACAACTTGTAGTTGAAAGTCAAGTCGGGTCAATAAACACCGGTTTAATTTGATGACTGATAGTCATGCTGGGTCAATAGACACCGGTTTAAAATAGAATTTATCAACAGAGGAAAAAAACTGACAAAGGCAAATAAAACCGTGTAGTCGAGGCTTTTCAAGGGCTGTCAGGCCCAAATTCGAGGCTTTTCATGGGCTGCCAAGCCGCTGAGTTAAACCGTTTTGACAAAGCCTTTTAAGATGGGCCTCCAACTAACCATTCATCGTTTTAACTTTGACAAGTTCAGGGTCTCAATGAGAGTAACTGTCAAACGTTCGACGGGTCATGCCAGGATTACCTGGATAGGAGTGGCTTACTTGATGAAGGCAGGTTAACCCGGGGTTTTAGGTGAATACACCAGGCTTCCAAGCCGTGGGTCGATACCCGGTTACAAGGGTCCTTTCAAACTCTTTGGTATTTGACACAAAGAGCCCCCAAGTAACTTTGTGAGCTGTGCTCAATGGGTGCCTATGTTTGAGCCGTGCTCTGAGCAATGTAACTCTCTTTGGACCCGTGGGTGTGAAGCTCCCAATCTATGTTGTGGCATGATAGCCGGTTTTAACAAGTAGTACTTCGCTTTGTTAGCTGACGCCCCCATGTAAACAAAGATTTGAAGAAAACGGCGGAGACCCTGCTTATAGCAAGGATGCCGGTTTATTATATTGATCATAATATATACATTGTTGGAATATGTACATAAGAAAAGCATGTGGCTTCAAGTGTAATAAGGCTGTAGGAGAGCTATGTTCCATGGCCGGGTCTCCTCCTCAGAACTGCGTGAGTCTTCTCGAACGTCAATGAGGTAGTATGAGCCGTTATGTAGATTTTACCGACCACAAAGGGTCCTTCCCAAGGTGGGGATAACTTGTGCATATCGACCGATCCTGGATGAGCCGGAGCACCAAGTCGCCTTCTTGAAAGGTCCTTGACTTAACCCGCAGCTGTGATAGCGCGCAGTCTTGTTGATAAACCGCCGATCGAGCCAAAGCCATGTCCCGTTTCTCATCTAACAGGTCCAGCGCCTCTTGGCGTGCTTGCTCATTATCCGCTTCAACATAATTGGCAACCCGGGTGAGTCATGATGAATATCACTGGGGATGATTGCCTCAGCCCCGTAGACCATGAAGAAAGGTGTATATCCCGTAGATCGGTTCGGGGTGGTGTTTATGCTCCATAACATAGATGGTAATTCTTCCACCCAACAACCCGGCGTCCGCTTCAAAGGGACCATAAGCCGGGGCTTGATACCCTTCAGGATCTCTTGATTCGCCCTCTCCACTTGACCATTGGACTGGGGATGAGCCACGGATGCTACATCAAGCCGGATGTGCTCTCGTTGACAAAACTCCTCCATCTCACCTTTAGAAAGGTTTTTACCATTATCTGTGATGATGTTGTGTGGAAAACCAAAACGGAAAATGATCATTTTGAGAAACTGAACCGCTGTGGCTGCATCACACTTGCTGACGGGCTTCGCTTCAATCCATTAAGTGAACTTGTCAATCGCCATCAACAGGTGGGTCTTCTTATCTTTGGAACGCTTAAAAGGCCCAACCATATCAAGCCCCCAAGTGGCAAATGGCCAAGTGATGGGAATCATGCGTAGCTCTTGGGCCGGAACATGAGCTCGACGTGAAAACTTCTGACAAGCATCACACCGCTTTACCAGATCCTCCGCATCAGCATGAGCTGTCAACCAATAGACCCCATGACGGAATGCCTTAGCCACCAAGGATTTTGAACCGGCATGGTGACCACAATCCCCTTCATGGATTTCACATAGAATCTCTTGCCCTTCTTCAGGAGAAACACAGCGTTGGAATACACCTGATATACTGCAACGGTGTAACTCGCCGTTGTGAACAACCATGGACTTGGACCGCCAGATTATCTGCCTGGCAAGGAGCTCATCATCTGGTAACTCGCCCCGGTTCAGATACGCCAAATATGGAACCGTCCAATCCGGCGTGATGTGTAAAGCGGCTACCAATTGGGCCTCCGGATCAGGAACAGCCAAATCCTCTTCTGTAGGCAACTTAACGGACGGGTTATGCAAGATATCTAAAAAGGTATTGGGTGGTACCAGTTTACATTGAGATCCCAGCCGGCTCAAAGCGTCTGCTGCTTCGTTTTTGCGCCGATCAATATGCTCAACCTGATAACCCTTAAAGGGACCTGCCACAATATCCACCTCGCGTCGATAAGCCGCCATGAGTGGATCCTTAGAATCCCAAGTACCGTAAACTTGTCGAGCCACTGATCGTAATCTCCAAGACAACGAACCCGGCTTAAGTTCATTTCCTTAGCCACACGGAGATCATGGAGTAAGGCCTCAGACTGCAGCATTGTTAGTACAAGGAACATTAAACGGAGAACATAACAAATTTTATCACCTCGAGGGGAAGTAAGGACAACTCCAAATTTCGAGCCTTCCAATTGTCTGGATCCATCGAGTGAATAGTCCAAAGATGTATTGTCCGATTTGTCCTCTGGTGCTCAGAATCGGTCCAATCATTGATGAAATCGACAAGCGCCTGAGATTTGATGGCCGTTCGAGGCATATACTTTAATCCATGTGGACCAAGCTCAATTGCCCACTTCGCAACCCGGCCAGTTGCTTCTCTGTTCTGGATTATCACCCAAAGGAGCAGAACTAACCATTGTGATGGGATGGCCTTGAAAGTATTGCTTGAGCTTCCTACTTGCCATAAAAACTCCATACACCAGCTTCTGCCAATGCGGATACCTTTGCTTCGACTCGATCAAGATTACCGACATAATAAACTGGCCGTTGAACCGGATATTCTTTCCCAGCCTCCTTACGCTCAACCACAATTGCCACACTGACCGCACGGGCATTGGCAGCCACATACAATAACAGAGGCTCGTTGTCAATCGGAGCAGCAAGGACGGGCGGTTCAGCCAGCTGCCGCTTCAACTCCTCAAAAGCCGCATTGGCTGCGTCACTCCAAACAAAATCATCCGTCTTCTTCAACATCTGGTATAAAGGAATCGCCTTCTCTCCCAAACGGCTGATAAACCGGCTGAGGGCTGCAATTCGACCTGCCAGACACTGAACATCATTGATGCACTTCGGTTTAGCCAAAGATGTGATTGCCTTGATTTTTTTCGGATTGGCCTCAATGCCTCTGTTGGACACAAGAAAACCCAAGAGCTTGCCTGTCGGAACACCGATAACACATTTGTCCGGATTGAGCATCATTTTATAAACCCGAAGATTATGAAATGTCTCCTTGAGGTCCTCTATCAAGGTTTCCTTCTTTCTGGATTTTACCACAATGTCATCCACATAGGCATGAACATTACGCCCAATCTGCGTGTGAAGACAATTTTGCACACAACGCTGATAGGTTGCCTGGGCACTTTTGAGCCCAAAGGGCATAGAAACATAGCAAAAGGCTCCAAAGGGAGTGATGAAGGCCGTCTTTTCCTGGTCCTTAACTGCCATTTTAATCTGATGATAACCTGAATAATCATCCAAGAAACTCAGGCGCTCACATCCCGCCGTCGCATCAATAATTTGATCAATACGCGGGAGAGCAAAAGGATCTGCTGGACAAGCTTTGTTCAAATCGGTGTAATCCACACACATACTCCAAGTGCCATTTTTCTTAAGAACGAGCACCGGATTAGCCAACCACTCGGGATGAAATACTTCCACGATAAAACCAGCAGCCAATAGCCGGGCTACTTCCTCACCAATGGCCTTGCGTCTTTCCTCATTAAAGCGGCGAAGAAATTGCTTGACCGGTTTAAACTTGGGATCAACATTGAGAGTGTGCTCAGCGAGTTCCCTCGGTACACCTGGCATGTCAGAAGGCTTCCATGCAAAAATGTCCCGGTTCTCACGGATGAACTCGATGAGCGCACTTTCTTATTTCGGATCCAGATTGGTGCTGATGCTAAACTGTTTGGATGAATCGCCAGGGACAAAATCAATAAGTTTAGTTTCATCAGCCGGTTTGAACGTCAGGGTTGAATCATGCTCAGTGGTGGGCTTCTTCAGAGGGGTCATATCCGCCGGATCAACATTGTCTTTGTAAAACTTCAGCTCCTCTCTAGCACAAACTGACTCAACATAGGCCGCTTCACCTTCCTCGCATTCCAAAGCGATCTTCCGACTGCCGTGTACTGTGATAGTTCCCTTATAAACCGGCATCTTGAGCTGTAAATAGATATAACAGGGCCTTGCCATGAATTTTGCATAAGCCGTCCGTCCGAACAATGCGTGATATGGGCTATGGATTTTCACCACTTCAAAGGTCAGCGTTTCAGACCGGGAATCATGTTCATCTCCAAATACGAGCTCCAAAGCGATCTTGCCAACAGGATATGCCGATTTACCTGGTACTATGCCATGGAAAACAGTGTTTGACGGTTTAAGATTCTTATCTGTCAACCCCATGCGACGAAAAGTATCATAGTACAGATGTTGATATCGCCCTCCATCCATCGTAACTTTGGTAAACTTATAACCTCCCACCGAGGTGCTACCACCAAAGCCAGTTGACCTGCATTGTCAACCTGTATGGATGATCCTCTCTCGATCCACACAATGGGCTGTTCGGACCATCAGTAAATAGCGTGGCACCGCCGGTTCAACAGAATTGACTCGCCTCTTGTGAAGCTTCCGATCGCGCTTGCATGCTAGTAGTGAACACATGATACCGCCCACCATTCAATTGCTTGGGGTGACTTTGATAACTCGATCGCTGCTGATTCCCTTGATTATTCTGTTGACTATTACCACCTTGGTTGTTCTGATGGCCCTGATTATTCTGAAATCCAGAACTTGAACCGCCACCACCATGAAAACCTGGACCTGAACCGCCCGGCGGACCCTAATCATACCGATAAATATCAAAGTTTTTGAATTCCTTCATAATATAACAATCTTTCCAAAGATGTGTGGACGGGGCCTCCTTAGTCCCATGCTTTGGGCAGGGCTAGTTTAACAGCCGCTCTAGATTCATCCCTCCACCGCTACTGGGCGGTTTACCTTTACGGCGCTGCATATTGGTGTTAGCCACAAAATCTGAATTATCTCGCTTATGCGCTTACCATTATTCCCATGGCCTCCTTGGTTATGATGTCGTCCTTTTGCACCGCCGTTCTTCTTTCCCTTCTCCGGTTTCTCCTCATCAGACTCGGATCCTTGGTATTATCAGAATCGGCATACTTGACCAAGGTTGCCATAAGTGTTCCCATGTCATTGCAGTGGCGCTTGAGCCGTCCCAACTTCATCTTTAGTGACTTAAACCAGCAATTACGCTCCAGCGTTATGATCGCTACAAGCATTAATCCGTCCGATTTAATGCAAAACTTCAAACCCGCGCACCCAATGCGTTGTTGACTCGTTCTCCCCCTGAACACAGGCATCCAGGTCCACAATGGACATAGGCTGTTTGCAGGTGTCCTTGAAATTGGCTATAAATCGGGCCTTCAACTGATCCCATGATTCGATGGAATTGGTTGGTAGGTTTTTCAACCAAGTACGGGTTGTCCCTACCAACATCATTGTGAAGTACTTTGCACAGGCCGCTTCATCTACATCCAGCATCTCCATTGCCATCTCATAACTCACGACCCACGCCTCAGGCGGCTGATCAGCAGTGTAATTTGGTACCTTACGCGGACCCTTGAAATCCTTAGGCAGTCGCACATTACAGAGAGCCCGAATAAGACACGGCACTCCCCAAGAACTAAAAGCAAGCCCGGTGCCTCGGTCCACTGATGTCGTTGGCTGAATCAGGGCGGTTTGATAGCGACCCACATGCGGTGCTGCCAAAGCGGCCTCCCTTCGTGCTCTGCTATTATCCACCACATCCTGCGCCGGATTACGGCGCCGAGCACTGCTAGACACCTCCGGTTCATCCATGTGCCTGCTATAGCTCTTGCTCGGACGAGGGGTCGAATGAATTCTATCTCGGCTATAGGAATAAGCATGCTGCTGCACCACGGCGGTTTGAAGAAGATCCCTGGCCCGCCGCGTCTCAATTGCCGCCAGTGAATCGCCCTCCATCGGAATAGCTGCCAGGCGAGATGCCGCAGCAATCATATTATCCAAAGGGCTCGAAAAGTGACCTGGTGGTGTTGGCACATACGGCGGCGGGTTGTCCGTCCGTCGAGGTGGTTCCATTATCCATGGTTGATTCGGCGCCGCTCCAGGCGCATCGGTTCGGTTTGCAGCTGCCGGTTTACTCGTCCCAGCCCCCGGCGTATTAAAGAGATTTAATCCTTCGAAGACTGGCTGCATACGCGATCGGTACTTCCTGTGCATCAGGTCATTTGCCGCGTTATGATCTAACATGAGCTGGAAATTCTGTGCCTGTATCTGCTGTGATTGGGCATCCAAAGCGGCCCGTTCGTCAGCCATCCTGGCATCCTCAGCTGCCAGGTCCTCCTTAGCCTGTGCTATCTGGTCCTTTAGCTTAGCAACTTCCGCTTTGTGCTGATCCTGTGTCTCGGGGGTAACTGCCGTGGTTAACAAGGTTGTCCAGGCATCCATCAAATCGGAGAGAACTTAAGCCGGCCTGCGCACCGAGCCTCCTGCCACGGCCGCTGATCCAGAAATCATGGCTGTCATAGATGAAGATTGCAAAGCGGGCTGTGTTCGCCATGTAGATAGCAACTCGACTCGGCGGTTCGTGGAGGTCCGAATATCGCTACCGTCGGAATAGCCTCCAACACACCATCATGAACTTGGTATAAGGACTCGGTTTCACCGGTGGATGATTCGCCGAGGAATAAACAGCTGTCTCGCCTTCGGACACCGATTCAGATCCGATCCCATGGACACATCCCATTTAACGACGCTTCATGGCGTGCTTAACCCGGCAGGACTTGCATCGCTGAGCCGCCTCGACGAGGTCGGTGCAGGTGTCCGCCCAGGGCCCGGTTCGCTGATCTTGCCGATGAAGACATGAATTCCGCCAAAGGGGACCCGCACCAGATTTCGATTGAGCCGGCCTCGGGCCCCATCCTTCGTCGTTGATGTAGAGCTTGTCATGACGACTCTTGGTCATCCGCCAACCGCATACCCCTTCAAATTTCTTCAAAGTTGCCCTTCAAACATTCAAAACCATCATGCGATAGCCCCACGGTGGGCGCTAACTGTCGTGGTTTTGTCACGGCAGATGTCCTCATGAAAGGACTTAGTCGTGGAGCCATCGCTACGGGTTAGCTTAAAGGGGTTAAACCGGACAAGGGACACGGGAGTTTATACTAGTTCGGCCCCTTCGATGAAGGTAAAAGCCTACGTCTAGTTTGTGATGGGATTATTGGGGTTTCGATGACCAGGAGCGAATACGCTTGCACGAATCTCGAGTTGTTGTTGTTCCGTCTCGAACCGCCACTGGTCGCCCTTTATATACATTGTGGTGACGCCTTGGCCGGGTTCTGAGTCCCGAGCCAGCTCATACAAGTGTCCAAATTTCGGTCTCTTCCTTTCCTAACTTACATTACAAGATACATAACCATGGCGGTTTACCACTATGAGCCCTAATCCGCCTTTGGGCTCCGGGCCTCTAAGCTTCAGTAATAAAACGCTATCTACGGAGTCTTCATGGGCTTCAACATAGTTGAGGGTGAACCGGGCCCTCCTAGCCGGTTTACACTCAGTAGTTATATCCCCAACAGGCTCCATCTCCAGACGCCTAAGATCTTCTTCCCCTCCTCCGACAGCAAAGTCAGCCGGAGCATCCTCACCGGCCAACCCAATCACGCTGAGATCGACATGGCTTCGCCAAAGAGGTTGTACACTTGTTGCATCTCTTTTTACTCTACATGTTATATATATTGTCCACTGAGCACACGGATTTGTTCCTTTAGTGTCTCCTTGAAAGAAAAAACGTAGGAATTTTAATTTTCACGTGTCCTCCTTTTCAGATTCCTATTTATGAAGCAGAAGACTAAGAGATAGTAGCATAATAGCATTATAACTGTACATTTTCTTGTGGTTTGACTTAATCTCACCATGCTTCTTTGCATCCTCTGATCTTCCAATTGTTGTGAATCAAACACCCAGATTAAGGTAAATCATGTGTTTTTAAATTCTCTGCTTTGCATGTGCATTCCTATCCTATTCCTGTCTATTTCCTATCCTCGCATTGTTGGAATCCTCCAATTCAAACGAGCACTTACGTAATTACTTCTCTTACAGATAGTTGTCAAAGAAAACCTTGTGTGGTTTGTCCCGCCTCGCCATACTGTCGTCCACCCCAAATTTCACCGCCCAACGATGTAAGGGTCCAGACAAGCAGTTGATCCGCCTCCAGACTGTCTTTCGCCGCCTCAGATCTTCTTCCCCGCCGCTTGCAGCCATGAAAACTGCATTACCATCATCAACCGATCAGATGACCTTGAGGACTACACGGGTCCGCAAGAGAGGCCGCACTCTTCGTGGTTCTGCCACGTTATGCATCGCTTAATATTACATGCTACTTTATCATCCTGTTCATCGATTAGACTCGAGTCAGCTCCAAACTAATGGTCAAACTTGAGTTTTTAAATGGTTGTGCGGTACATATCGGGGCTGCTATCAATAGTATCTATCTACTATCTGGTTAATCTCCGGTGTCTACTATGAGTTTCATGTTGGGTGGGAAACAAACAGTAAAGAAGCCATTATCAATATTTTTTAACTGAAGCCATTATCAATATTTTTTAACTGAAGCCATTATCTGCCTGCTATTATTGGTTTTGGGTCTATCCACAGGTTGCTACTATCACTCTGGATTACTGCATGCACTTCTTACATAATCTCACTATGTTTTATTCCTATGCATGACAGTTATTGTAAACAATGGAACTGAACATGTAGAGCAAAAGAGACGAGCCTTGCGTGGCAATAAAATTCCATGCAGACGTCGCTCCATGGTAGGCGCAAAGGCAGCCCCCCCTCCATGCATTTCGGATTGTAATCGAGAGGAAGATATCTGTTCTTAGGGGGATTCAGAAGGAGAAGACAACTCCTATTTACCCCCTGAGGTCTTCGCTCTAACTTGGCATGCTGATGTTGGTTATATCATGCATATGGTGTCTTGCATTGCTTACTTTATACATCAAATATGTCATCTGCTTAATTTAGACATCATTTGTGTGAATGCCATCTGTTTAGTTTATTCATCGTTTATGTGAATTATGCAATGCCATCTTGTTTAGCCAGGCATCATATATGTGAATTTTGCAATGCCATCCTGCTTAGCCACCATCTTATATGTAAATTATATCGTGCCATCATTTTCTTGTGTTACATATTACATTTGTCAACAATGTTAGTACATTCAATCGCTTCTTCGTGTGCATCAGCCATTTGACACGGTGATGGCAAATTCTCGAGTGAAAACAAGGTCTTCAGAGCAGACTATGCTATCTCGACGAAGCGCATATCTCGTTGGTTACGGATAGCTCCTCGTGAGGAGGATTCAGAGACGTATGACCAGTCCTATCCCCGAGGTGTATGCTCTAACTTGGCAGGTTATGTTGCTCATATCGTGCGTATGGTGTCTCGCATTGCTATGTCATTTGATTATTTTAGACATGCTTTGTGTGAATGCCAATTGCTCAAAGGTCTAATTACCATATATGTGACTTATGCATTGCCATCTTGTTGCAAGACATTATATATGTGAATTATACAATGCTATCTTGTTGCAAAGGCATTATATATGTGAATTATGCAATGCCATGTTGTTTAGTCAATCATCATGTATGTGAATTATATCATGCTATCATTTTTGTATTACATGTTCCATTTGTCGACAACGCTTGTATATTCAACTAATCTTCCCGTGCATCAGCCATTTAAAGCGGTGATGGAAGTATCTCGAGTGAAAACAAGGTATTCAGAGCGCATAATGCTACCGATGAAGCGTACATCATGCTGGTTACAGAGAGCTCCTCGTAGGAGGATTCGTAGACCGATGACCAGTCCTATTTCCCCCCTGAGGTCTATTCTCAAACTTGGCAGGGTTATATTACCCATGTCATGCATGTTGTCTTGCATTGCTTAGTTTTTACATCATATATGGATTGCCATCTGCTTACTTGCTTAAAATATAAATCATATATTTGAATTATATCATGCCATCATGTTTACATAGTACATACACATCATCTATATGAATTATGGCATGGCAACCCATTTAATAAAGACATCATACAGTTATATCATCTCATCCTGTTTAGTGTTTACAGTCATCATATTTTGAATTATGGCATTCTATCCGTGAATGTATGTGAATTATGGCATGCCAACCTATTTAATAAACACATTATATAGTTATGTCATGTCATCCTGTTTACATAGTCTCATATTTTGAACTATGTCTTTCCATCTTTTTTAGTTAGCCATCATAATGTGAAATTGTGTCATGCTATCTTGTTTAGTTAGCCATCATATATGTGAAATTGTGTCATTCTATCATGTTTGGTTAGACAACATAAATATGAATTATTTCATGCCCTATTTTATTCCCCACTATCCATTGCACCTGTCTATCATACAATGTCTATACTTTCAATTACTTTTCTTATTTATCGTCCATTTGAATTGGAGAGCATGATGGCAGTATCTAAGGGAGTAACAACACGGTCTTCAGAAAAGATAGTGCTACCAGTTGATGCAGATAGAACCACGGTTGTACTTGCCCAAGGACCAGATCCACCACACATAACCCAAACTCTCGCAGATTGTACCCCTACCCAGCTTGGACAGAGAACCAGCTACACCCCTTCTAACCCCAACGCCGGGCAGATAGTAACCTGCCCAGCTTGACACAAAGACCGCCTCCACCACAGAGCACCCAAACACGAAAGCTAGTAAGGGAACTGCAGTGCCCAAAGCACGAGGACCACCACCAATCCCAACTCAACGCTTAAAGGAGAAGAAGATTTGTTCTCGTGTCAGGTTCTCAGAGCTATGGTTCATACTCCTTTGTTGTTGCATTATCAGATTTACTCATACCAACTATTTTCAAATTTGAAGGATGGAATTGAAACTCCAATGGCGCAATGTATGTTTTAAACCTGCTTCTTTAACCGGGTTTGCTGTTGTAACCTGCTCTATGTTAATTTCAGTTTCAATTGAATAAACAGTTATGTTCTCATGTCATGCACATTACAAGTGTTGTTATTGCTCTATAGTTACCCACACTTATATTCTGCCTATTCTGCTTTGTCTTGAACAAATATTATTTGAACTGTGTCTCTATCTTGATTTGCCAACAAAAACTAGAATGATATAGACCATAAAGTGACCATGGTACATAGATATATGTTTGTTTCATGTTGTTATCCTGTCCACTTTACTACTGAACTCATTTACCAAAATGAGTTTCATATACAACATGGTAAATATGTGATGTGTCTACTTGTTTCTGTTTTAGAATGCGGACAAAATATTGGAGAACAGTACCATGTTATCCAATGGTAAAGGAAGTAATGCAGATAAGGTTCAAGATAGTGAGACATCCCTGTTGGTCTCCAAGAAAGTCGATAAAAACTATCTTGACGACAAGTGAGGGAACCCAAAAGTCCTGTCTTGATGTAGTGTTCGAAAGCATCGCCACTCATCGGCACAAACTCTTCAACTCATTGCCTGAATCGCTTAGTCTTCTTGAGTCTCAACTTCAAGTTGAAAGACATCGATCGATGTGTCATGACAGAAGTCAAGGACCGAGGAAGTCCCCGCAGAATTCAGATGCATATTTTCGGTGCAATGTTAAAGTTACCGGAGGATTTAAGCGCCAAACAAGAGAAAGTTAATAAGCTTGCTAAGCATCTTGCCAAAGATTATGGGTACCTGTGATATTGTTTCTTGAGATCTTCAAGTGGTTTCAGCTCGGATTTGTTTTGTCATGCTTATTTGCGCTGGTCTTCAACTTTGACAACCAAAGGTATATGATATGTTGCTTTGTTCCCTATATTTGCAATCGGTGGTGAACTTTGATGCCCAAAGGATGTAATATGTGTAATAGCCGTGATAGCCTAGCGTTAGTTGCTTGCTTATTTATTTCCTTGTTGTCTTGTTTATTTGTTTGCTTGTAGTCATTGCGCTCTTTTTCCGCAGCTTTGCTAGCGGCTGCAATGACCTATTTTTAAAACTAGGCCACAATAACCATGGGCTAATATTTATCAGAGTGACACCGGGCCTCCCAATCGTCAGAGAAACAATGGGCCTTCTACGGGTCAGAAACAATGGGCCTTCTACGGGTCGAGAAACAATGGGCTTTCAAGGGTCAGATCATCAATGGCCTTATATCGGTCAGATGATCGATTGGCACAAACATGGGCCAAACAGATCAGATTATGGCCGTCAGAACGGGCTAGAGTTGGAATCGTCCGTCCATGGGCCGACCATAACGGGCCATCGTTAATAGGCCGTGTTGATGACGCTATGAAAACGCCCAACGTATTAACGGACCACAAACGGGCCGATCAGAACCACGGGCTGAATTTGGCCCACAAGCAGAAAATGACAGTAACGAGCCGTAAGTAAACTAATGCTGGAAATGAGCCCAAGAATAAATGGGCTCTGAGAAGGCCGGAAGATAACATGGGCTGGAAACGGCCCAACGGAATAACGGGTCGTTAATGGGTATAAAGTGATACATTGTTCATTACGGGCCAGTTTCACCACGGGTCGTTAATGGGTGTAAAGTGATACACAGTTCATTACGGGCCAGTTTCACCACGGGCCGTTAATAGGCCAAGAGTTACATAGGGCCTCATATGGGCCGAAAGACGTCGTGGGCTATACATGGGCCGGCGAAAACGGGCTGGAATCATATTGGATGGCCTAGATGACGCTACTGGGCCTAATTCGGATAGGGCATAACGGGCCTTGGGTTAGCAGGCTGTAAATGGGCTATATGCGAACAGGCCATTAACAGGCTTTCCATGGGCCGGCACGCCACCTTTTGACTAAGTTAAACGGGCGGCCTTTTCATAGGAATGGGCCTCTGTTGGGCCATGCCACGTGTCGACGTATCATAGGCGCCTTACGTCCAATGAGTGGATGACATCTGTCCCAACGATGAGCAGACACGTGTTTCCTCCAGCCAATGATAATTTTACACGTGGAAAATCCCCATTGGTCGGGTCTATTAACGGGTTATCTGATCCAAAACCCGACCCGATAGCTTAACGGTGTTCCGTTACGGTGGATGCCACGTGTCGGTCACCCTTGACGAAAGCACTTCTGTGACGCGTGATTTATCGTCATGGAAGTGGACACTACCGTGATGATAATTTTGGTAATGTCATGGAACACTTCTACGACAAAGACAGTATGACTATCTTGATTCTGTCATAAAATCGTCATGGATGTACATGCATGACAGAAAACGCGACCTACTGTGACAAACACGTATCATCACGGAAGTGTTTTTTTTTTTGTAGTGCAGGTTCACCAATTCCGAAGGAAAGCGGATTTATGCTCATCTTGGGCAGCCCCATAGACTGCAACCAGACTCCATGTAAAATTATCAACTCTATTTTGAAGGTTGAATTTCATGTGAAAGTCACCAGTTGAAAAGGCTAACAAGTCCATGGTTGCGGTTTGTATCCCAAGTAAGATTCCTCCAGACCTTCCAAGTGCTGGTAGACTATGCCATGTGAAGTAAAAACCACCTGATAAGTGGTCTAGGACATGCGCACGGAAGTCACATTTACCAGCCTCAGAAATTGCCACAAAAATCCAACCCATGTTCTCGCACACAATCACCGATGTGTTTATGTTTAGCCAAGTCTGAAAGACCTCTGCTATTCCAAAACATGCCTCTCATGTGGAAACTCGGGTAGGGTGGATTTCTTCGCCTTCTTGGGTGGGTTTTTTCTCTTTTTTGAGGAATGGGATTTAGCTTTACGCGAAGACGCTGTAAAGTCACAAAACATTGACCCGGGTCTTGCATCATCCAATCCTACCTCAGTAACCACTCCAACCAAGTCGGAGAGAAGCGGACCATCATGGTTAGGTAAGGTGCTCAAACACTTAGGAGAAATCTTTAACCGGTCGATCTCCATGTGTTTTAGCGCTCTCACCGAAACACACACATCATCATCATTTTTTCCAATTGCAATTCCAACATTATTTAAACAAGATGAAATGCGAGAACCAGAAAAAGAAAGGAATGATTTATTGCAGGGTGTACCTATTGGCGAGTCGAGGTTATGCTCTGCCTGGCACCACATTGCCTTGAATAGGGAATTCTCATCCGTGGTTGAAGACCCATCAGTAGAAGAGACGAGACGACCGCTACGCCGGATGAGAGTAGTCGTTGTAGTAGAAATACTCGTCATCGGTAATGCCGGAGTAGACGGGGGCGACCCCAAAGGAGTAGCAACTCCTGCCAATACAGCAGCAGATGTACCAGATGGAACCACAACAGTTGTGCCAAATGGAACCACATCAGCCGTAGCAACTCGAGGTGCAGTCTGCTGTAGCGAGGTCGCTGACTCGGGAGCAGGCGAAGCCATGACCTGGGCATAGAGCTGCTTCGTCGGGCATTCCTTGGCAGCATCGACGGGCGACGAGCCAGATGCCCCTTGCATGGCCGGCTGGGACGCATGTGTTGCCGTCCCCGTGCATGCATGCATGCATGCATGCTTGATGCAAGAGACCCAACAGCCGGTGTGGACGTGCATGTATGTCATTTAAAGAAAAATACCGCAAATCCACATTCAGCATCTAAGGAACTATCAAAATATATCAACCGTCACCATCTGTGAATTCAGTCGTCCGGTTTAAACAACCAAATGCGTGTCTTCATTCAATTGAAAAAAGCACAAAGACATATTACATTGTCGAAAAATAGGTTGATTATAAGCAATGTTCAATTACACCACAATACATGCTCGAAACCTGGCATCGTCCTTCTTCACCGGACCAGCATACTGCCCTGCTGTGCAGTACAGGGGAACGATCTCATCATTGTCGAGGACGGCTCGGAATGAGCAGCGCGACCGTAACGGTCGTCTCCGGGTAGTAAGATGGCAGCGGGTACGCGCGGGTACTGTAGGTTGGCATGTCGCGCCGGCAGCACGGACACGTGGCCGCCCTGCAGAATCATTGTGCGATGCAGCTTTCGTGGAAGGAGTGCAAGCAGCCGGGCAATCTTTTGACGAGTCCACGGTTGTTGTTGTCCACCAGCTCCTCCATGCAGATTGGGCACTGCGCCACGGTCACGTCATCGCCGCCTCCAGGAGCATGCGCCGGTGCCATCGGGGGCCTGCGGGTCGGGAAATGGGCAAATTTTGTTTTTTCAGTACGTTTCATACAAAAATGTCAAACCAAGAATGAAAATTGACCGAAATTTCCCAAAATTTTGAAATAAACCGGAGCAGAAGTGTATGTAGAATCTTTAGCAAATAGACGCGTAAAATTTATACAATTCATGCAAAAAAAACAGATTTACTCCTTCGTGCGAGCGTTGCGACGCTCGATGCCCACGCGGAAAGTATTGGATGGTTGCATGCTCGGTGCCTTTCTTCTAATAAGTATGAAAAAAATCCAAAATAAACCTTAAACTTGTAGGCGAAAGCTATATTAAACCCTGAACTTTCAATTTCGGAAATCAGCACACCAAACTTTCTGATCCCGGTCTATTTTCAACCTTCAGACCTTTTCCAAACAGGGATTGTGCATCTTTTTTTAGCATCCAACCAAGCTTTTATTCATCAAAAACCACAGTATGTGGGATATATCTCTCGTTATGGGATTGTCCGACCAACACATGGCGACCCCTCCCCAATGAAATAGAATGCTTGGCTAACCTATGAGCTTTAACATTGACGACACGACTTTCAAAAGTAAAAGAACAACTAAAAGAAGCAGCTAAGTTGTGCACCTGGCAGGTCGAATCCCGGGCATGCTTACTACGGTCGCGATTGAGCCGGCCCAACATATGCGAAGCGATTTTTTTCTTTTCCGAAATATAACACCCGAATTAAAAATACCAAAAAAGTGGAACTCGAACTTGCGCCCTGGTGCTGCTCACCTCGTCCTGCTAGACACAAGAAGCTTTCGATGGCACTGCTATAACAAGAGGCCGGGACAATTTAACCGCTGCGTTCAGATTTGAAAATATATTGTTAAGGGCAAACAACAATTCAAGACGTGCAGGCCCGACAATGTTTGAAATCTCCGATTTTTTTTCAAAAGTGCAAACACTTTTGAAAATTCTGAATACTTTTTCAACAAACGAACAATATTTTTGCGAACACAATCAATTTTGGAAAAGCAAACACTGTTGAAACATAATAGTTTTTGAAAAAAATTGGGAACATATATATTTACCTGAAAAAAATTTCAACAATCTTTACAATGTAAAAGAAATGTTGTATAGCTTTACAAAATGTAAAAGTGTATATGGAAAAACGTTACCGTGTCAAAATTTCAATTTTGTTTTTTGGAATTTCGTAATTGTTTGCATTTAAAAAACTTAGGTATTTCAAAATTGTTCACATTTTTCTCAAGAAATTTTTCAAAAGTTTACTAAAAAATGTTTCATCTAGGAACGCTCCTGTCTGTTCTTATATGTGAGTGTGTCACCCGATATATAATCAATATTGTGTAGGCAAACGATTATAGTCATCATCCTTCATAGCTATTGGCAAGGTGCGACCTTGAGGCCTCTCAAGCACACTGTTTGATACTAATATTTTTTGTCGCTCCTGAGTGAAGACAAGTGCGTTCGTGTAATTTAAAAAAAAGAAAAAGTATTTATTGGCGTTACGAAAATGTAAAATAATTTTTTATTATTATTACGAAAAATGTACAATGAAGAAAAAAAAAGATAAAGCAGACTGCATGTGCGATGCGCTAATGGGCCGGCCCATTTTGTCCTAATGTCCAGCTAGTCAGTCAACAATCCTTGCCACGTCAGCAAATACCACCTAAATGCCCTCAAGGTTTAAAATAGACCGGGATCGAAGATTTCGGTGTGCTGATTTCCGGGATTGAAAGTTCAGGATTCGATTTAGCTTTGGCCTACAAGTTTAAGGTTTATTTTGGACTTTTTCCAATAAGTATCCCCCACCTTGAATTCAACTATGGGACTCGGTGCCTTTCCTCTTATAAATCCCTCTCTCCTAAATTCAACCATGGGGCCACTGTCTTTCTCTAAACATTCCATCTATATTATGCCAGACACAATGCTACAAAGGAAGGTGAACCAGTCACATATGAATTTTTGTGCAGATTAGAAAAGGAATAAAGAACATATGCCAAAGAAGGAAAGATGCTCCTGTCGGAAATCGACCGTGGGCAAGTGGGCGTGAGATAGCCCTGCCCCAAAAAATTATTATCCTCAACCTCATGTGGGCATGCTCCACGGTGTTGCTGCTATCAACAGGGTCGCCCCGTACACGGAGCAGTGACGGTCGCAACCTTCGCCCTCCATGGGAAAGAGAAGAATGGGGAGGAGTGCTCGAGGAGGTGGAGCGCCGGAGGAAAGGAGGCTTGACGCACCTGGAGCACTGGAGGAGGAGGGTGGATGGAGGCGGATCGGCGCTGCTTCCCTCTGCTGGCTTGGGTTGCCAAGGCCGCCGCACTAGGGGTGGAGATTTGGGGGAAGGGGAGGGTGAAAGTTAGGGTTACAAAAGGTTTGTTGCAGTTTATATACCACTGCGATGTGTGTGGGCTATTTTGGGCCAGGGCTTGACCTGAAAATTCATATATAGCCAAATTCTTGGACCGGTTTGTACTAATACCGGGCCCAAACGAAGATGGATGAATTTTGGCCGAAATTAATTTTTTTTGGGCGAAATCCAAAACTCGACGTCAACGGGGAGGGTGTGTTTAGAATTTTACTAATCCCAGCCCAGGAGGCTCCCTCGGTGTCACGGACCAAAAAGGCGGCCCACTCCACGTACATCATCACGCTTCCGACTTCAGTGAACCAACCGAGCATGGGGACCTCCTATTTGGTGCACACGCGCTTCAAAGACAGCGAGCGCGCACCCCAACTCCCCTTGTGCCCTTTCGGGCCGCCCCATGTACTGGCGGGATGCCCACCTTTTTTCATTTCGATTTTTCTTTTTTTGCATTATTCTTTTAAAAGTAATTTAGCATTAAAAAATCAAATTTTGGAAAAATTATGAATTTTGAAAAAAGGTTTAAAAATCATAAAATGTTCGTGAATTCAAAAAACTGTTCATGATTTTGAAAAATGATAGGAGAATCCTAAAATTTTCGTGATCTTGAAAGTATGTGGCCTAGAATGTGCGCACCAAACAGGAGTGGCCCCGGGCACGCACCTCCCGTCTCTCGTCTCCAACGGTCGAAACTGATGTCCATCGAGATCCGCGCCGTCCAGCCTGGTCGCCACGACCGGAAAGTGTCAGGGCTACAGGCTTGCAGCGTGGTGAGTGGTGGGGCGGATGGGCACGGACGCGCAGGCATCTCTATGACGCCGCCGCAATCTCTGCGCTCCTGCTTTGACGCGGACGAGGTCTGCACGCTCAAGCGTAATCGTGGCTCCTTGCCACCGTGCAGTGGAGGTCGAGACAGAAGAAAAAAATCACTAAATGGTTTGAAAATCATAAAATGTTCGTGAATTCAAAAATTGTTCATGATTTTGAAAATTGTTAGGGGAATCCTAAAATGTTCTTGATCTTGAAAAACGTTGGTATGTTCAAAACAAATTATAATTCCCACAGATTAAAAAATGTTCATCTATTTTGAAAAATATTCAAAAAATGTACATGAATTCCTAAAAAACTTTCATGAATTTCTATAAAATGGCCACAATATTCAATTTTTGAGGGATAATTTCGAAAATTGTTCCCAAATTTTAGAAACTGTTCACAAAATTCAAAAATGTGCCTTGATTCAAAAAAGTATTCATGAACTTAAAAGAATGTTCATAAAAAAAGTTCCTGAATTTCAGAAAATGTTCCCAAATTTCAGAAAAATGTTCACTGTTCAAAATAGTTGTTCGCAAATGTTAAAAAAATGTTTGTAAATTTGTAAAAAATTCACAAATTTATAAAATGTTCGCAATACAACAAAGTGTTTATGTATTTGAAAAATGTTCACTATTTCAAACAAAAAATCTCGAATTTGAAAGATGTTCGCGAATTAAAAAAATAAAAATAAAAATAAAATAAAAATAAAAAATAATATAGGAACAAGGAAAATAGACAAAAAAAGAAAAAGAAAGAAAAGGGACAAGAACAAGGATAACCAGATAAAAAAGGAAGAAAAAACAAAAAAACTAAAAGAAAGAAAAACCAAAATTGAAGAAACCGGTTCAAGGAAGGTCCTAGAACGTGCACGCCAAACAGGAGTGGCCCCGGGCACGCACCTCCCATCTGTCGTCTCCAACGGTCGAAATTGGTGTCCATCGAGATCCGCGCCGTCCAGCTTGGTCGCCACGACCGGAAAGTGTCGGGGCTGCAGGCTTTGCAGCGTGGTGAGTGGTGGGGAGGATGGGCACGGACGCGCAAGCATCTCTATGACGCCGCCACAATCTCTGCGCTCCTGCTTTGACGCGGACGAGGTCTGTGCGCTCAAGCGTCAAGCTGGCTCCTCGCCACCGTGCAATGGAGGTCAAGACAGAAGATAAAATGCACTAAATGGTCAAGTTACACTATTCAGCAAGCGAAAAATGTCCAAGTTAGAATGCTCAACTATTAACAAAGTAGTACATACCAGAGCAAAAACAAATGCCTAAATAGACCATTAGGGTATTGGAATTAGGAACCACAAATTCAACTAGAACAATAGCTTGATGTTCCTACAAAGTATCCCATTCGAAATTTTTATTATCTTACATACACAACAATGCAAAGAAATAAATGAGCAAGTAGTAACCAACCAATTAGCCAAGGAATCCGCATGATTCTGACATAGTGTCTTAGCAAGGCGCGACATGACGCTGCACGCAGCATAAACATGTGAGTTAATATTCAGATCTTTTCTATTTAATTTAGTAGCAAAATAAAATGGTGTAGGGGATATATTCATGGAATTCTATGCTATACATGCCATGAAGAGCAAAAAAAAATACCAGGAGAACTTCTTTTGCAAGCATATGTGGATGTTGAAATGGTTACTATGGTATGAACCTTCCAGATTAGCTATATAAGGCGTACAATGCAGAATGAAGTACATAAATACTTACAAATCATGAGTTCTAACAACAACCTATTACTTAAGAGTGGATACTTTGATCGTCGGTGGTTGAGACAAACACTTTGACCAAAGAGCCAAATTGTCGGCAAGCAGCACAGTGATGTTTATTCCTGTTCGTTAGTGAATCATCATTTTCTCGATAGCAAAGTACAAATTTGATAGACCATAAGGGGTATTCTACCCTCATCCATGTAGTATATGTTGTCATAGTAGTTGGTACACTAAAGTGAGGGACTGGTCATTTTCATTATCTTTCACAAGTAAATTTCTTCGCGTGTATACCAAATATGTAGGGCCTCCCGGTTTTGCTCTTGTACGGAGATTGAGGAAGTCTTTTGAAATGGCATGCAATGATTTTCATGTTATTCTATAATAGCCTTTCTCCAACCTGATCATTTTAGAATAAGCTTTCCTTTTTTTTTTTTTGCTCTTTCTCTTAGCGTGGTTTATTATTGTTTTCATAATTTCGAGCTATGTGCGCATTATACATGATTCTTTGCACACAAAAAAAACATCCATTATAGCTATGGCTGGAAGAATAAACGGAGTGCCCCTGTTTTGGTGAAGACCGACTGCTGATACTCCGTCCGTGAGTGAGATGATTGTCCATGCATCCTATTCCTTCCGTCCGGAATACTCGTCCGAGGAATGGATGTATCTAAATGTATTCTAGTTCTAGATACATTCATTTTTATGCATTTCTCCAACAAGTATTTTCGGACGGAGGGAGTATGTACGTACACTCTTCGACCAAAGTAATTATGGAGTAGAAAATAAACAAACGGATATATTACACCCCGAATGAAAAAACAAAGAAAAGAAGGGAGGGAGACGGCATAATTTTCTGTTAGTACCATCGTTTGGGGAGTAGTTTGTTTCCTTTTCTACAATACTACAAATTTCTTTGATGATGCAGGCTGTGGTCCGTCAGCAGGATCTCTTAAAAATTGCCAAGTGTGTCATTTAAAGAAAAATACCGCAAATCCACATCCGGTATCCAAGGAAAGGAACTTCTCCGTAGCAAAACAGATCAAACATCATCTGTACATTCAGTTGTCCTGTTTAAACAACCAAATGTGTTCACTCAGTTCAAAAAAGCAGAGAGGCATATGACATTTCAGGAATTCAGGTATGATTATGTGCCACATTACATTGTCGAAACCTGGCATCATCCTTCTCTACCGGAAGATCGAGCTGGCCACGAGAAACATACTGCCATGCTGTGCGAACATGCTCGTGCCGATCTCATCATTGGGTCTCGACGGAGGCCACACGCCGGAACAACGGTCCATCGCGGACCCGATTCAGTACTACGGGGATGTAAGTGACCCCCCGGGGCGTGTACGGGGCCGTACGGCGTTGTCGGGGACGGCGCCGGATGGGCCGCGCAGCCGCCGCGGCTGTCTCCGGCGAGGACGCGGCCGTGGTCACCTTGTACGCCGTCATGTCGCGCCGGCAGCATGGGCACGTCTCCGCCCCGCGGAGCCACTCCGTGATGCATCTTTCGTGAAAAGCGTGTGAACAGCCGGGCAATCTCGTGATGACTCCGCCTGTGTTGGCCGCAGCGCCGGCGTCGGCCACCAGCTCCTCCATGCAGACCGGGCACTGCGCCGCCGCCGCGTCATCGCCGCCAGAAGCCATCGAGTTCACGTCCCAGGCGCAGCTCTCGGTGGACGATGCGTTCCAGGAGATCTGCCGCCGCCAAGTCGTTCCGCTCGCCTTCTCGCTTGTGAATTGTGATCATGGATGGTGGGCTGATGTATAAACACGCAAGTGGAGGGATTCAGGCCGGAATCGGACCCACTAAGTAGGAAAGAAACAGTTTGATAACCAAACCGATTTCTAGCCAGAAACAAAGCTAGCCGAAAATAAAGACTGGCATATATTGCCTGAATTCCCTATTCATCGGCTCATCGCTGGTTGCGTCGAACTGTCTCCCATAATTGGGTATTATCTATATGTTTTCTTTTATACTTTTTTATATGTTCTTGTATAGATTTCTTTTAGTCTTTCATTTCTTTATTTTCTTTTTTCTGATTTTTCCTTTGATTTTCTTTTTTCCTTTTTAAAAAATTCACCCTTTTAATTTTATTATTGATTTCATAAAAATGTTCACAACTTCAAAAAATATTCGTGTATTTGAAAAAATGATTGTGTTTTCAAACTTTTGTTCGGAGTTTCAAAAATTGTTCATAGGTCTGAAATATATTTGGTTTTTTCTTGGAGTTTCAAACAACATTCACATTTTCAATGCATCTTTTCTATGAGGAGCTCTATTTTGCTAATAAAAATGTAATGCTACCTCCCTACGGCGATTCATAACTAGAAGAACTCGTTGGCACAACCGGACCTTATTAAAGGCCTCGGCCGTCTGATCGACTGAAAGATCTTATCTTGGAGTTCTAGTATGGGTCGTCGGCCCTTTCTCCACCTCAGTAGGTGCAAACCCTGATTCTGTAAATGATTATAACTGCCTTGGAGCTAGATAAGCAAACCTTCTTCTGTTTGAGTATGATGGATGTTACACCCAGTGCCAGATACAAGCAAAAGCTTTCCAACTAAGCTAGGAGTCAGAACGAACTCATGAAGCTATCCTTCTTCTTGGATCTCAAGATTCAAATAGAATTTTATCACCCCGGATTTTGGCTTTAATTTCCACTTTATACTTGAGTTAAGCAAGGCACCAGCATGGAAGAGAAGATAGCCCCTCGGGATCGCTTACTAGCCGGCCTGCTTGATTTATTTACGAGGTATCCAGATGGCACTGCACCCGTAGGGAAAGGAAAGCTGATGAGAGGTAAGGGAAAAGTCCATTTAATGAATAGGTTCACTACAGACTGTACTATCTCTAGACCCCCTCTCTATACTCCCTCATAATATATGGATCCCCTGGATAATATTGATCCTCCAACAGCTGACATATCTTATCTAAACTCCCGGAAACCTGGGCAATGCTTTCAAAAATTATTTTTGTTTTCAAAACCTATTCATGTTTTAAAAAATTGTTCATGTTTTTTAAATTGCATTAAAAAACTGTCCAGCATTTAAAAAATCATGTTTGCAAAAAATTGTTCAAAAAAATGAGATTTCAAAAAAAATGCATTTTCCAAAAATATTCACTATTTCAAAATTGTTCACCTTTTTCAAGAAAAGGTTTCAATTTTTCCAAAAATGTTGCAAATTTTGACGATGCAATGCTTTCTTAAGTATTTTTGGCTTCCCATCAATCACCAGTAGCTATTAGTTCCAATGGCTGGTAGCACGCGTTTAGTATTGGAGGTCGAGTTTGATTCCTAGCAAGTGCACTGCATTTTTTAGATTTTTATGTCACCGCTACGAAAAACAACTTGCTTAGCTCCAATGGGCCGGCCTAGTCTTGTGGGCTCCTATGCGATGCGCTCCTATATGACATATATAGGGGGTCCTATATTGCTGAATCCTATTCGGCGCCTTAAGCGCCGAATACAATGCATTTCGTCAAAATCACTAATTAAGGAGTACTCTTTGCGAAGATCACTCCAACTTTCCCAGGTTGCGATAAGTGGCGCGCTGCATGTCCGTCACTTGTCGCAACCTCGGAGTTTTTCCTTTTTTCGTAGATTCGTTTATTCAAAACGTTTTATCTCTTAAACCGTGCATCCAAATCTCGAACGGCTTTCGCCATTGGATTCCTCGCGTCGAGATCTTCAAAACTAGATCCCATGTTGATAGGTTATGACGAACCATTTTTTCACGAAAAAACCAGATGAAAAAAACCGACGAAAAAACCGAACCGGGAACACGGGTTTTTTTCCCTTTCCGAAAGAGGCACGCCCGTGCCTCTGACGAAATCACAACCGTGCCTCTCGCGGAAGCAAAACCGTGCCTCTCGCGGAAGAAAAAAAATAGAAAACGTGTTTTTTTCCTTTTCCGAAAAAGACACGCCCATGCCTCTCGCGAAAGCACAACCGTGCCTCTGGCGGAAGTAAACCGTGCCTCTCGCGAAAGAAAAAAATAAACAAAAAACGTGTTTTTTCCCTTTCCGAAAGAGGCACGCCCGTGCCTCTCGTGGAAACACAACCGTGCCTCTCGCGGAAGCAAAACCGTGCCTCTCGTGAAAGAAAAAAAATAAAAACGTGTTTTCCTTTTTCCAAAGAGGCACGCCTGCGTTTCTTGCGAAGCACAACTGCGTTCTCGCGGAAGCAAAACCGTGCCTCTCGCGAAAGAAAAAAAAACAGAAAACATGTTTTTTTGGTTTCCAAGAGGCACGGCCGTGCCTCTCGCGAAAGCACAACCGTGCCTCTCGCGAAAACAAAATCGTGACTGTCCCGAAAAAAAATGCATTGTTTGCGCAAAAAAAAAATTCAAATTTTTTTTGGTCGAAAAGCTAGGGAAGACCGGTAGAAAACCAAAACATAAAAAAAAAACAAAAATACCGTTTAAAAAGCCGAAAACGCGTGCGTAAAAATAAAACATAAAATCCGAAGGGAACGCCCAGAGCGCGACACGTGGCGAATGGCTGTGAGCACTTCAAGTGGCGCTGATCGTTGCGAGGCTCCCGAAGGAGCACTCGTTAATTAGTTTTTTTAAGGGGTAATAGCCTTTTGTTGATTAAATTCCACATAGTGTGGGATGCAAACTGGGTCATGTGGCTGGCCAAGCCACACATGACGCCCCTGAGCTAAAGTAAGAGCAAACTTAGCTAGTTTATGAGCTTCAAAATTAACTACTCGACTTTCAAAAATAAAACTACAAGTAAAAGCGGCCGATCTGGCCTGAATTTCGCTGATGATGGCTCCATATTACTCCTGACTGCCCTTCAAAATGTCATTGACCACCTGTTTTGAATCTGATGATATTACCAGGTTATGAACTTGGAGATCTTGTGCCAATGAAATAGCTTCCCGGCAGGCTATAGCCTCCATGGTTGCAGGATCATATATCCTGTCTATAACCAAAGCCTTGGCTGTCCCGACAGACAGCGGCCGCGGACTCGTTAATTAGTTGCTCCCGCATTTCGTACGGGGCGCACACCCCTCTGTACACTTGTTTATGTAGCTGGGCCAGCCCGTTCTACTGATTTCTGTTTGTAAAACAGAAACAAGCGCACGTGCCAGGTTTCGAACTGCGGACCTTCTGGTTAAGACAAGCTACGCTAACCACCCTGCTACCTCCAACTTACATGCTCAATAGAAACTTCTTCATTCTTTTTATCTTACGTTTTTTTCTTTTTTCTATTCCTTTTTTCTTTGCTCTCTTTTCCTTTTTCTTTTATCATTGTTCTTTTTTATTGGGAATGGTTTTGTTCGGTTTTTTATTCTTTTTTCTTAATGCTAATTGAAAGAAACTTTTTAAAACCATCGAACTTTTTTTAAAATTGATGAACTTTGATCAAATTGAATGAACTTTTTCAAAACTGTATGATTTTCTTTTCAAATTCAATAAACAGTTTTTGAATTTAATGAACTTTTTTCAAATTTGATAAACTTTTTTTTAAAATTCGCGAACTTTTAACTTCAAAATCGATGACCTTTTAGCAAATCCGATGAACATTTTTCAAATTTGACTTTTTTTCTTCAGATTTGATGAATTTTTTTCGAATTCGATGAACTTTTTTTTGAATTCAATGAACTTTTTTAAATTCGATGAACTTTTTTCAAATTTGAAGAACTTTTTTTAATTTGACGAACTTTTTTTCAAATTCAATGAACTTTTTTTCAGTTTTCGATGAACTTTTTTGAAATTTGATTAACTATTTTTCAGATTCAATGTTTTTTTCAAATTCGATGAACTTTTTGGCAAATTCGACGAACTTTTTCAAAATCGATGAACTTTTTTCTAAGCACAAAAGTATGTACTATAGCCAACTTATTTATTTTTTAAATCTAGCCAACTGGTTTTTTTCTTTAAGAAAATGAGTGCATACTGTAGGAATTTAGCCATAGAAAAAAAACAATCAAGGGGAGCGAGGGATCAAGGGAGCGGCGGGGGGCAGCGATCGAGTGAGCCACCGGGGCAGCGAGCGGGCGAGCCGGAGGAGCCAGCTAGCGAGCAAGCGTTACTGGGCCAGGCCCAGTCAAGCTACGCAGCGGGCGCTGCGTTCGCCAACGGGCGCTGAAGGCGCCAGAGAGGAGCTCTCAATTAGCCCCGGTTCCCTTCTTCGGCCATGGGCTGTCAAAAACTCAGAAATGTATCCAGAGTCCAAGACGCGTTGCATCTTCTTTTTCTTTCTCCTCTTCCCCACTAAACAGATTGTGAAAATTTTCATAGAAATTTTAATGGATGCTTTTTTTTAAACAGAGGCAAAAGATTTGCCTCATCTCATTAATAAAGAAGAAGAGTATTGTCCGGTTAATTAATGGTAAACCGGACGAAAACCGTTTAATGGATGCTTATCAAGTTAGTATATCCAAACTTACCCATTTTGATGCTGAAATATGTCTATATCGTAGGGGAACGTACCATGAATAAAAAAAATTGCCATACACTATCGCACCCAGAACACTATGTAGAGACGAAAAATGATCAATCTCACCAACCAGAACGCAGCGGATATAAAATAAATTGTTGAAGCGCGATGATTCCCGCAGCTAGGCTATACCTCCCAGTCACGAGAATTTCCCCATAACGATCCACCGATCTAATCCCTTTGTTCTCAAATATAAGGAGTGTTAATTTTCAAAAAGTCAAACTTTTCTATGTTTGACCAAGTTTATAGAGAAAAGAATCACTAATAACAATACCGTCAATATCATCAAATTCATCACCAAATACATTTCACATTTATTTACTTTATTTTGAAGATGGTGATATTTTTATCTAAACTTGGTCAAACATAGAAATCTTTTACTTTTTATAAACCAATACACTTTATATTTTGGAACAAAGGGAGTAGTAGTGAAGTAGACGGTACCTCCGAGGTATCCACACATCTAGAGGTACAGCAACATTCTGTGAGCCAGTAGAAAACTGCCGAGAGAACTATCCACATATTAGATAGTGAAGACCTTTATCTGTAAGTGCATCAAGTGCTCCCTTAGTGGTTTTGAAGTATTCAAGACAAATAGGTTAAATGACTAATATGTTTGTGAGTGTACATAGGTGTTATAGTCCCTAAAGGTTTGATTTAACCGACGAAAGACGACCCCTAAAAATGTATTTCTTCAAGTGAAGAATTTGATGCGGCCTTTGAAGACATTGATGTGAAGACTTGGAAGCTTGAAGACTTTTTTTTCGTAGTTTCTTTTCTTCTTATTTGAAGTCATTGAAAAAACCGTATTGTTAAAGGGAGTCTAGGTGATACATATATCATTTTCCAAAGTGATGCTCAAACATATACACACTCTTGCTTCTTCGAGTGAAGCCTTTGGAAATCTTCGGTATAGTCGATTTAATTTGCTAGTGATGTAGATGCAGCTTGGTCCGTCGCCATTTAATTTGGTTATTTTGAGGAGTCATGATTTCGCCAGTGCGATATGCCTATCGTGAGGAAATTGAGTGCCTCGATGAAATTGAGAGTTTGTTGCGCCACGTGCCAGCTGTCAAGTGGATTAAACAACGGTCATGTTCGAAGGGGCATTTATGACAATTCACGACGGGTTGCCCCTGGCTATAAATAGCCACCCCACAACCACTTTTTGGTTGGCTGCTCTAGAGAGAACTTGACACTTGTCATTTGAGAGCAACCCTTTCTCTAACGACTTTGTGAGAAACCTAAGTGAAGAAATTCCCAACCAGAGCCAAAGTAATTGAGCATCACTGAAAAGTTTGATCCATGTGGTCCGGCGCTTGTTACTTTTGAAGACTTTCACTCTTTCAAACGGTTAGGCGTCATGTTCTAAGCACCCAAAAGTAATTGTGGCGTGTCGGTGAACAAGTCTGTGAAGGTTTTGAAAGTCTACCTTGAAGACTTACCACAAGTGATTGAGCGAGGTCTGTTGTGACCTTAGCTCAGGAGGAATATGATGAAGACTTAGTGTCTTTAGAGTTCAAGTCAGTCGCCTCAACCAGATTTACAGTTGATACAACAACTGGAACTGGTCTAGGAAATCATTGTGTCATCTCCAAGCCCATCTGGTTTCAAATTTCTCACCCTTTACTTTAAGTTATTCCATTGCTGAAAAATCTGTGATGTACCTTCTGAAGAATTTGAACTGAAGAATTTCATCATGTTGTTTTCTTCAGTTCATCTTCTATATGCTTGAATGCTTTTATGATTACTTATTCTTCACTTGGATTTATCATGTATGCATGCTTTTTGTTTCTGTGATAATTTAGTTACGCTCGCGTTTCTATTTCTACACTCTGATTTTCGTCGAAATCATCAGAGTTTGACAAATTTCTAAAAATCTCCATTCAACCCCCTCCCCATTCCCTCTGAAAGTAAACCCGTGCTTTCATTATCGCGTACAATCGGTCAAGGCACAGTCTCATAAGCTGGTGTGCTCCATTAAGGGCACAATATATACTCACTATCTAATGTGTATCAAGCAAATAAATCATGCACTATATTACCATATTCTTTGATAGATTTTTTGCGAGAAACTTCTGAACTATACATCATTTGTCAAGATAGTACAACAAACACCAGAGGTACAAATTACATTTAGGTCCGCAGACCACCTAACAACGACTATAAGCACTAGAGCGAGCTGAAGGCGCGCCACCATCATTGCCCCTCCCTCATCGGAGCCGGACAAACCTTGTTGTCGTACAGTCGAAAAGTCATCATGCTAAAACCCCATAGAACCAGAGCACCTGAATAGCAACCGCCATTGATGAAGAAAATAGTATATCAGAAGGTTGCAACCTACAGACAGACGCAAACGAACGAAAATTTGATCCGATTGAATCCACCAAAGACAAACACCAACCTAATCCAACAAGATCCGCTGGAGACGCACCCCCACATGCCCTCCAATGATGCTAGAAGCATCGCCAGAACGGGGGCTAGGCGGGGGAACCTTATTTCATCTTCAAGAAGCTGCCTCTGCATCGTCATCCCGAGCATGGCACAAACCCTAACAAAACTGAAAGAAATACCTAAAAACCAAAATCTTTCCGGCGAGGGTCGGGATCCACCACGCCTCTATCATAGGAGAAGAGGCGGACCGGCGAGCGGCAGATGAAACCCTAGCTGAGAGCCCATGGAGTACTCGATCCTACCCCCGTAAACTGGGTAAGTTCTTTGATCGAAATTTGTAGTCGTACTTTTCAAATCTTAATTTCTTTCACAATTTTTGGGAATGGATTTTATATGAGAGAGAATATATGCAACAAATTGTTGCTCATTACACAAAACCATTGCAAGAGCGAGAATAGCATTGCTCATTATACAAAACCACTCCGAGTGATCGGTTTTACCCACGACACCTTGGTGTGGGTGCTAATCGAACACATGATCAACATCGAGCCTCTTGGTGCTCAGGAAAACAGACATGTCGGACCAACCCGTGAGGTCCGAGGTGGCGAAAAAATGGACACACCGGGCCTATGGAAAGACCTTACATGCCGGGCCCACCTTGGCCACGGAACAACGGCTCAACCAGTGCATCGAGCACGTCCGCGCCGCGTCGCCCGCTCCTCCTCCTTCGGATCCCTCTGCTATGAAGTCGAACACCTAGGCCTCGAGCCCCCGCACCACGCCGTCGCGCCGCCGCGCCGTCCACGGCGAGCCGCGGCACCTCGCTTCCTGTTCTCTCGTACGCGCTGATTGCTGGCACCGCCGTCATGTACGCGCGGGCCCTGGGATCGAGGTACTGCATCATGTCGCGCCGGCAGGACGGGCACGTCGGCGCCGTGTGAAACCACTCGAGTATGCAGCCTCTGTGGAAGGCGTGCGAGCAGCCGGCCAGCCCGGTGACGCGGCCGCCGCCGGCCAGCTCCTCCATGCAGATCGGGCACATCGCGGCGCCACCCTCGGAAGCACGCCGGACAGCAGCATCCGTCGTCGCCTCGGCGGCCTCGCACGACAGCAACAGCGCCTTGGCCTCGTCGTACACGCTCGTCAGGTTCACGTGCATCCACACGTGGCAGGCGTAGCTCCCGCCGCCCGCCGCGCCGGCCACGATGCTCTCCACGAGCCCCGCGGGCACGAACTCGTCCCACTGGCATTCCTCGGTACGGTGTCCGCCGTTGTACAGCATGAGGCGCGGCAGCACCGCCATCAGCATCAGGCGGATGGCGCCGCGGCAAGCGCCCTCGCTCTGGAGCACGGCGGGGCCGCCGTCGACGCGGAGCGAGAGCTCCTTCCCGTCCTGTTCGTCGTAGTGCACAGTCCTCCTCGTCCTTCGTCCCCCTATAAAGAGATCCTCGTTGGCGATTAGCACAGAGCACCACCGGAAGCACACGGTGCACGCCTGGCCGCGCGGCATGGCCTCCAACTCGACCGGTCGCGTCATCTTCGATCCAATTATTTCAGTGACGGGCTGCTCGCGCTGCGGCTGAGATCCTACCGCCATTGTTGCAGCTATCGAATTGGGATCCAGACATCCAGTGGTGATTCTGGACGTGGAACTGGAAGTTAAATAAGGTCGGCTTATGAAACCGGCTGATCGGAATAACAACTCCCATCGGAATCGGACTCTGAAAGGCTCACGAAAAGGTCCCGTTGTTCCGTGATCGTATATATAACGCCGATCGATTCCACGTATCCAGATTTGCCACCACACAATCCGATCAGTCTCCCAAATCCGTCGAGAAAATCGAACCATGGCCCGTCGCGGCGCCGTCAAGAGGCGGGCGTGGTCTGATCTCCCGGCCGATCTCCTCGCCGCCATCTACCTCAGGTGCTCCCCGCCGTACGACAGCGCGCGCTTCGCGGCCGTCTGCAGGTCATGGCGTGCCGCCGCGTCGTGGCACCCGGCGCAGCCCCCTCTTCCGCTGCTCTTCTCCTGGACCGGCGACCGCAAGCGTGACCGGAATATACGAGCGTACAATCCTGTGGACGGCAGGGCCTTGCGCGTCCTGCTGCCCAAGATCCTAAGGGGCAAGAAGTTCGTCGGGTCCTACGACGGCGGCTGGGTCGCCGCCACGTCGAGGCGCGAGCGCGACTCTCAACTCCTGATCGTCAATCTCTTTTCCAGGGCCCAGGTGGCGCTCTCCGACAATCAAAGGAGTATCGTCTGTGCGTGCCCGGATGCCTTCGAGGAGCCAGACAATGGTCGGACCAGCCGGGCACCGGTTGTGAAAGTCATCTTCTCCAACGACCCTACCTCGAGCGGATGCATCCTCGCCGCCATCACCAAGAGGTGCAAATTAGCGCTTTGCCGGGTTGGCAGTCCAGAAAACATCTGGACGACACGAGGGTGTGGCCTGTACACGGAGAGGGAGCTCTTGGACATCGCCTTCTGCAACGACCAACTTTTCGGGCTCACGGTCGGCGGCTCGGAACTGTACAAGTACGACATCGACCTCAACGGAAACGGCACTCCGGTGATCACCTTGGTTCACCAAATGCACCAAATGCCCTTTGTACATGTGCCTAGGTGGGACTATTGCCCTAGATACATTTTTGAGCTGTGCGGCAAGCTAGCAGTGGTGTCAGAGGCCAATTCGGCACTCAAAGGCTATGAATCTTGCTCTTTTAAGGTGTTTGAGCTCATGAATGAGGCTACACCGGACAGATATACATGGGCAGAGGTAACCACATTGGGTGAACATGCCTTGTTCTTGGGGCCACAGTCCTCTAAGTTGGTGCACGCGTCGACGGCGGACCGGCATGGGAGGTTGGAGGAAAACCGCATCTACTATCATATGCGACAACAGGACAACCTTGCTAGCCACAAGGAGTGCTTGACGAAGTTGGGCCTAGGCAGCTGCAGCGTCTATCGGGAAAACCAGGGTATAAATCAATGCATGGAGACGATCACCTCGGAGGGATACCATTACAGAGACAATAATGGTAATGGTTGCATGTGGCTTCTGCCTTCGGAGTTATGTTAGCTCATCAACAATGTGTGTGGAGTATTCTATTATTCCTATTTTATTATGGTTAGCTTGCTGGAGAATTTACTATTTCTATTGTACAAAGATAAAGTTACAGCTCTAATTAAAATTGACTTACAAATGTGCAAATATGGGTTGCACAACTGTACACAAGTGTTTACTATTTAGATAAGGACTGTACTAACGACTAGTCGACTGGTCCTTAGCGACAGATCCGCACGACCGTAACCCAGCTGAACCTAGGTCTATTCATTAGAGTTTGAGCCCAATAACCAACTAAGCCACCCTTAGTTGTTGTCTATCAAATATAAACAAGGTTATTTTAACCTTTTTTTCTGTCATATCAGCGATAATAATTGTTTTTGCTTGGTAACTTTGGCATGACCAAATGATAACTATGACTTAAGCAACATGATTACTATACTATGATAAGCCCGATAACTATAATATGAGAAGGTTAATGACTATACGATGAGAAGCACGATAACTTTAGAATGGGGTAGTGGTAACTTCACCTTTGGGGCATGTTTCGACAACAAAAAGTTACCGACATGTTTCAAGAACGTTTTCACATGGGTAAAGAGTTACCAAATGTGTTGTATGTAAGTTACCGGTTGTCTGCAGTGCGTAAATTACCATGCTATTTGCACTAGGTTATCAGGGCATATTTCTAGAACTTTTCGCCCAAGGTGAAAAGTTATCAATGCGTTTATATGTAAGTTATCAGGTTAATTGTACGTAAGTTATCATCTTATTTACACAGAAAGCTACTGGGGGTATATTTTAACAATTTGTTCACCTCGGAGATAAAAAAAGTGATATTTTATTTGAACTTGTCAAGAGCCAAGTAGTGGGTGAGTTGGCTAGTGTGTTAAGATCTCAATATTGAAGTCTTGAGTTCAATTATCAGTTTTATCATGATTTTTTAGGCTATAAAACTACAAGGTCGAAACTACAATATGGAAACTACTAGCATCAAGATTTGTTTCCAACATCTTTTTCTCCCAAAATTATCAGGCCTGCGATGTGTGAGTTATCAAGCTATTCGCACAAAAAATAACCAAGGGGTATTTAATCAACGTGCCTCCCTCCACCCGGTCGCCAAATTTACCAAGACCTATGCACATAAGTTATAAGGTCAGGGATGTGCGGGTTACCGTGATAGAAAGAAGAATTTTTATAAATCACTTCGGGTGAGCGGGGCCTTCAAGCGGCCTCAATACGCCGGGGTTGTAAATGACATACATATATTCACATAAAAGTTATCGGAGTATATTTCATCACCTCTACTGGCCAAAAGTTATCAAGACCGGGTTGCATAAGTTATCGTGTCTCCGATGTATGAGTTATCATACTATTCACACCAAAGTTCCTGTGGGATGTTTCATCAACACCCACCCCTACGCCAAAGTTATCAGGACTAAGTTATATAAGTTATCAGATCTGTGATATGCGAGTTATCAGGTCTATGATGTGTGAGTTCCCATGCTATTCACACAAAAAGTTACCGAGTGGATGTTTCATCAACTCCCACCTCACCCCCACCCCCGCACGAAAATTAATAGGGTGTTATCAACTTGAGACTCATGAAACTAGATATCATGATGATTGTACATGAGTTATTGGAGAAATCCAAAGAAAAAGAACAATATTTTTTTTCATTTCTTTTCTCATATAGTGGTAAAAAGGTACAAATACCTCGTTATCTTTTCATAGAGAACAACCAGTACTAATTGTTGTAATGGTAAGGATGATGTGTATAAACACAACAGGTGCTAGGTTCGAATCCTACACGTAGCACTTATATTTTTTTAGCGCTGAAGGAAAAAAAAGGTAGACAGGAGCGTTCAGAAAGAAAGATCGAAGGAAAAAAAGCGAGCGGGCGTGGGAGCGATCGTAAAGAAAGATCGAAGGAAAAAAAAAGCAGCGGGAGGCGATAAATGCGTATCATCATTGCTTCTTAGGTCGGCGGAGAATAGCTTTCTCGTTTAGATAAATGTCGGACTCACGAAGATTGCAAATTTCTTCCCACCGCAAGCCTATGTGTTTTATCTAAAAAATAGGTGAGGACAACCCGGATATTGGATTCTGAGCTCGGGCTCAGCTGCACCCGAAATCAGAACCGCACAATAGCATGTGGATGCGTGCCATTAGCTACTATACTGCCGGGTATATGTGTTGTATTTGAGTAAAATAGTGAATGCATGCGTGTGCATTAACTCCAACGGCAGCCAGTTGGTGAAGGACGGATGGCAGCCAGTTGGTGAAGGACGGATGTGCGCGGCTCAGTTACTAACCTGGTCCAAGCTGAGCCGTCTACACGGGATAGCTGCACACCCTAACAGCACACACGTAGGACGCTGGTTTCACACACACACAGCCACATATAACTCCATCAGGATGCAAGACACTCATTGGTTGGCAACAACAACAGAGATTCTTTGTAAATACGATTAACACACACAGCAACAGGACTCAAGAATGCATTCAACGGACAGTCTACAACACATACCCTCCTCCTCTCGATTACACAAATTAGTCTCTCCTACATACCAAATGCTACGTTTTCTTTAACCTTCATATGGTACTTTGTCCCTGCTGTTCTTCGGCCTCGCAACGCCTCTCTGCTCTCTGGAGGAGCAAGACCTACAAGGGCATTAACACTGACGGACGGGCCTGCGCTGACCTCTTTCTCTACGTCACCATTGGCATGGCAGCTACTGTAATCTCACCATTACCAGGCAGCCCTCCTGCAAGCATGCTCCCCTGAGGGTTCTTCAACCCCAAACCATCCCTCTTCTCTGCAAATGGGGCCGGCGCCGCTAACGAGCAATGCGTTCCATCCTGCAGACATGTGCTCGAACGCTTCCGCACAGTGTCACCCATGCGGATAACTTCCATTGCTTGCATATAGAGACTCGAGTTTCAAAATGTCACTTTGGTGGACGGGTGCATTGGAGCCCTATTTTTCTAATAGTGCCAAAATGATATTTTGAGGTTTAAAAAAAATCCAAAAACAATTCCACATGTTCATATGGATGTGTGTGTTACACATGTACAAATTCTGGTGATGAAATAAGTAACCATGTAAGTTGCACACAATGACAAAATCGTGATTTTGGAAAGATGAACAGTGCATGTATTATTCACTATTTAGATATCTACATTTTGTCATTTTGCATAGCTCACATGTTTACTTATTTCATCACCAAACTTTACACATGTGTAAATGTGTAATATCTATCCATATGATCATGTAGAATTCTTTTCAGGATTTTTTGTAATTTTAAATGTGATTTAAACTATTTAAAATAAATTCCTCCAATGCACCCATGTTCCAAAAATTCACTCTACTTGAATCCCTGTAAGTGAATGATTTGTTAACTGCCTGGTCTTTCTAGTACTACACCAAGTGACCACGCAAAATGTCCCTTGCATCCTTTGTCCATCTTTTCATAATGTGTTTTGCTTGCAGGGATCTCCTCAAGATGCAGCATGTCCATTACCTACATTATCAAAACTGTTGTCACTCCAGATCATACCAAAACAACAAACCAGGAGCAACAAATGTTATGTAGCATGGATTTGTTACCCTTAAGACATGGCAGCACGGAATCTCTGTGTGCTCGTACTGACTGCACTCACACACCAACTCATCTTCTGAAGTACGGCTTAGCCCACTTTGATCTAATTTCATATATCTTGGTCATATAGGGGTTCTTCCGCAGGTTGTACTTATCCAGCAGCATACCACATGCTGTCTTGAACTCACTACCTTGTAGAACTCAGCTTGGAACTCACATTTCTTTGTGTACAATGGTTCTAGGTTCTCCTTTGCATTCTTCATTGCCATTTGCACCAACGGTGGACGGTTTCAGGATAAATTTTTTTAATTGCTACCTCCATTGCTCTGTTTTGGTCTGTCATCAGGTCAGCATGTTGTAAGTACACAATTTCACATAACTTCTAGTTAATTATTACTTGGAAAGGTCAGTTGAATAAGAAACACCAAACTTTTTTACTTGTACTAACCTGTCAGTATTGTTTTTGGTGCCGGACCCCCTATCATGCGGACATACTCACGGAAAACCATTTGAAGCTTTCCTCCTGTTCGTCACGCATCAGCATGCCCGCTAGGATGATGCTCTGGAAATGATTGTTCACACCAACGAAAAGTCTGAATGGCATATCACACAAATTTGTTTTGTATGTCGTGTTGAACGTGACTACGTCACCAAAGAACCAGTACTGCATCTGACTATTCCCATTCATCCACATCAAATTCTTAACCCTGCTAACGCTATCAGCAAGAACTCTGTACGTTTAACTCAGGGTCATTTGCAACCATGTCAGCAAACACTTGCAGCGTCTTCCTGGCATCATCATCTACCTGTTCACGGCTGATCTTATCACAAAGGTTCCTTAGGGTCCTTTTTGTGAACAGCACCATCTCTACTGAGCCAAAAAACATCAATAATACTGTAAACCTTACCCAGGTTTACCCTATTCTCTCTCAACTGCCTAATAAGATCTTTCGTATACACGTCTATGTACGTGTGCGATGGCCAATGCACTTTCTCACCCATAGCTAGCAATTAATCTTCTGTCTTTGCTCTAATGCTTTTAATTTTATAGCACTTAATATTAATTGAACAATCCCAGCCCCGTGTACGTGTTTCTTTACTCTGATGTTCACAAATTGATTTAAAGAAGGAAGCATTTCTGCTCCGGAGTGTAAGCCACAATTATTCTAATCATATTTCATTTCATAAGTTACCAGTCCCTACTTCCTTTCTACTTCAACAGTTTCCTAAAAAAAATATCCACCTCTACCTGACAATCACATGTCCATGCGTAATCTTTTTGTCCAAGATTACCTTTAGTTCGTCATACTCATTTGTTTGTTCACTACCAAGAACTATGAGAACCTCAAAATATTTCACTCATTCTACTGCCTCCATGCTGGAGTATGCACATCAGGCCAGCTACGAACACATAAAAATGCAGAACAAAGGAACAGAGAAGTTCACCTTTTTGCCCACTGTACCGGCGCAGCCGCACCCAGTATTTGAATCTGCAGGATCACCGCCGATGGCATCAGCCCGCGAGAGAACTGCAAGCGGGACCGGATCTGGGTGCTCCTAGTTGTCCGCGTACTCCTCCCATCCCAGCCCTCTGCAAGGCAAAATAAGCAGCAATCGCGCCATGTCCACTGCATTACCAAGAAAAGAGGATAGATCTCCAGCTGGAGGGACGGGTTTCCTCACCCGTCGACTGCGCCCAGCAGGAACTCCATGCCAGCAGCCTCCATATTTGCCTATCTGCAGCCGCCGCCGCCTTCAGCCGGAGGGGGAAGGGCACCTATCCTCCTCGGCGGCGGCCCGTTTCGCGAAGAACCGAGATTAGGGATTCCTTGGACACCGTTCATTTGGACGAAAACGTGGTACAGCTTTCGAGCGATTACGGCTCAGGTTGACTCGTCCTCCTGTCCCGGTAGGCGGTAGCTGCCCACCACGGCTCAGGCGAGAAAGGTAAATGCCCTGGCCCACGGACCAGATAGGGACGCGCGAAGGCAGGCGTCCCCTGATACGATTCGGGCCCGCACATGCGCCCCGTTCGCTACGTACATGCGGGGTATAGCGGTTTTCTAGCGCACCAGCAAATACTTGTCAGAACGCGTTTCTCGAATCCCCAAACACGAAAAGATGGTGTGGATTTCGGGTGCAGCTGCGCCCGAGCACCAAAACGCTGCATCCCAGGACAACCCCATTACATATCTTTGTATTATTTAAGTGTTAATAAAGGGTAGTTGGTACGTTCACTTCGCTTCCGGGCTTAGGTCCCCTCCCACCACGGTAGTTGGTACGTTTGTTTCGCTTCCGGGCTTATAGGTCCCTCCCATCGGTTTTTCTCCCTATCGCAGGTTCTGCATTCCTCCCATCAAATTTATTCTCGCCCTCCTTACATATACAATCCTACAAGAAGATTAACTCAATCAAATCACAAAAATCTCAACTAAATAAAAGGACGGCGATAAGTACCTTACGTTCGGTGTTGGGACCTCCTAGACCGAATCTAATCATTCGGGAACGATCAAAGGAATCACGAAACGCGTTCGGTGTGGGAGGAAGCCCAGACCGAACGATGTCTCATGCCCATCTAGAATGGACCGAGGTAGGCCAATACCAAAAAAACTCAAGCACAACCCAGTTTGCCTAATGTTGCACTAAAAAAAGCCCAAAAACCAATAAGAAAGAATGAAGAAAACAGAAAAACCTTACAAAAACAGAGAAAAGTCTTACAATATATAGAATTCCAGAGAAAATCTAGAAATTCATATGTGTATAAAGAATGCCATGGATTACCTGATAAAAATGACCATGAACTAAATTTGTCATTGTCCCATAAAAAAGTAATATTGCCATGTTGCAAAAAAAGGGAAATTTGCCATGGTCCTAAAAACACGCATTAATGGCAAAAAATGAATAAGTTTACCATGGTGAAAAAAAGTGGGCAAATTGTCCATGATGCATATGTGATGCTTGACGTGATGATTAGAGATACGGCATTAAATGCCAAAAAAGTGCAAAAGTTTCCGATGATGGATATTTTTAGTGTCAAAAAATGATGGAAAAATCACCATGCTACATACAACCAATTTCCATGATGCTAAAAAAAGAAAGCATAAAACTAAATTGCCATGGATGTAAAGAATGATATAACCAATTACAATGGATGTAAAGCATGATACAACCAATTAAACTTTGTCATGGCAAAACAAAGGAAATTTGCCATGGGCAAAAAACTATAATTCCCATGAACGATTGAACTAAGAATGCCATGTATGCTTAGGTAAAATTGGCATGCATGTGAAAGTAAAATTGCCATGGCAATGAAGGTAGATTTTGGCATGGCAAAAAACATGTAAAAAATTGCATGTCAATGAAGGTATAATTGCCATGGCAAGCAAAAGTAAAATTTGCTATGTTCTTAAATTGTAAAATGTTATGAGGATCAAATCCCCATGGTAAAATGCATATTAAATTTGCCATCTTACTTAAAAAATTGAATTGCCGTGGGTTGTGGAATAAATTTGCAATGTAAGTAAGAAAAAGATAGACATGTTCCATGTCAAGACATTAAGGTTTAAAAGTTGCCATGAGTGTAGACTTTGTTTCATGTACATGGCAAGTGGGGGATTTATTTCTATCTAAAGAATATATTGCAATGTGGCACAAGGCATATGGGTTTTTTTCTATCACATGTAAGTACCATTTTAGTAATTTTTGTCAAGATACGAAAAAGAGGCATGGTAATTGAAACAAAGAGACATGGTTAAAGTTGCCATGGCAATAAAAAGGTAAAATTTGCCATGATACCGAAAATAGACATGGTAAAGTTACTATGGCACTAAAAAGGTAAAATTTGTCATGATGCGAAAAAAAAGAAATTTGCCATGATATGAAAAAGAGACATGGTTAAAATCGCCATGGCAATAAAAAGGTAAAATTTGCCATTATACGAAAAAGAGAAATGATAAAGTTGGCATGGCACAAAAAGGTAAATTTTGCCAAGATACAATTTTTTTTGCCATGATACGAAAAAGTGACATGGTTATAAACAAAGAAACATGGTAAATTTGACATGGAAATAAAAAAGTAAATTTTGCCATGTTACGAAGAAAAGAAATTATCCATGATACAAAAAAGAGACATAGTAATTGAAATAAAGAGACATGGTAAAATTGCCATGGCAATAATAAAGTAAATTTTGCCAGGATGCGAAAAAAAGAGAAATTTGCCATGACAAGAAAATGAGACATGGTAAAGTTGCCATGGCAATAAAAACTAATTTTTTTCCATGATAAGAAAAATGGAAATTTCCATGATAAGAAAAAAGGAAATTTGCCATGGTAATTGAATTAAACTTGTTGTGGTCCATAAATTAAGTTTGCCATGGTCCATGAAAATAAGTTTGCCATGTTAGAGAAAATATGTGAAAATTATTCTTTAGTAAAATTACAATTTCCCTTGAAGTAGTATTGCCATGATACGAGGAATAAAGTTAGCCATGGTCCATGAATTAAAATTACCCATGGTATTAAGAAATGAAACTGCCATGGTGCATGAAGTAAGTTTGCCTACATTACGTGTATGACTATTACAAACAAAAATCTAGAACTTGCCATGGTTTGTAAAGCAGAAATGTTTGCAAAAACTTGCCATGTAAAAATGAATTGGAAGAATGCAATTTTTTTGCCACGATGTGTAAATATGAATTGGAAGAATGCAAAGTTTTTGCCATGACGTAAAAATTGTCATGGCATCACTATACCTCAAATTAATTCACATGGCAAAATTGCCACAATGGGGGGAAACAATAACAAACAATTAATATGGTCATTCTCAAAACCTGCAAGTCTAACAAACACACACCATTTTATATTCATTGTAGAAGCCGTATGAACAGAAAAAGGACATGTATTCCTGGCATGAACTCAATTATTTTTCTAGAAACCATTGCCATGTGGACATAATTTTAGTTATCACTCTATCGTACAGAACCTCAATTCGACAAAATCATTTCTAACAAGTAAGGTACTCCCTCCGTCCCATAATGTAAGACGTTTTTTAACACTATACTAGTGTTAAAAAACGGCTTATATTATGGGACGGAGGGAGTACAAAACAAGGGCCGTAGAACAATCAGGTTGGTGTCACAAATCACCCTGAAAAAATTCGCTTACGACAGTAATCTTACCATTTCACATAGCAAAACGGGCCACGGGCAGCCCAGGCAAGGCTGTGCGCATGATGCAACTCCCACAGGAATTCCCTATTTGCCGCTCGTTGCGTCGAAATGTCGACGTAACGCACAAAGCTCGCGATCGAAGCGCTCACCTGGGCCGGCCCGTTACACTTTCCGGTTTTAGGAACCTTCTAGAGTTTCCCAGCCGGTTTTTTTGGTTTTGGGAAACTTCTAGAAGGTTCCTTGAACCGTTTTTTTTTTCTTTTGTCGATTTTCTGTTTCTTTTTTTTTCTCTTTTTTTCTTTCTTTTCTTTTCCTTTTCTATTTCTTTTTTTCGTTTCCTTTACATTTCAAGTCCATTTTTTAAAACAAATCAGCTTTCAAATTTTGTTCAGAAACTGAAAAAAATGTTCGTACTTTTAATATATTTTCAATTTTGTAAAAATTGTTGTGCTTTCAAAATTTGTTCATAAATTCAAATAATGTTGGCATTTTCAAAAAAATGTTCCGGGATTTCAAAAATTGTTCTCATTTTCAAAAAATTGTTCGGAATGTTTTTTTTCATTTTTTTGGAACTATTCAAATAATGATTGGGGTTTAAAAAATGTTCATGTTTTCAAAAATTGTTCTTGTTTCCGAATTTTGTTCATTTATTCAAAAAAAAATCACGTTTCAAATTTGTTCGGAATTTTTAAAAATTGTTCTACGTTTCAAAATATGTTCTCAAGATTCAAAAAATGTTCGTGCTTAAAAAAATTGTTCGTGCTTCCAAGTTTGTTCAGTATTTTTCAAATTTGTTCTCCGTCTCAAAATTTGTTCTCAAGATTCAAAAAATGTTTGGGAATTGAAAAAAATGTTCCAGCTTTTCAAATTTGTTCACAAATTTAATATTAGTTCATGTTTTTCAATCTTGTTCACAAATTCAAAGAATGTTATGGAAGTTTTAAAAATTTAAACATTTTTAAATTTTTTTCACAAATTCAAGAAATGTTGCCCCTTTTCAAATTTGTTCACATCATCAAAATGTTCCTGTTTTACAAAAATTTGTATGAAAATCCGGAAATTGTTTTTATTTTGAAGCAAATATTCATAATTTCGAAAAATTCAGCTGTAGGAGGTCGTCGGTATGACCCAATAAATGGACTGTAGTTTTGGGGATTTTTTGCAAATTAATGTTTAAGTCTTGTTTTTGTCGTATACGTCTTTAACTTTCGTGCTGCTAATTAAACATGAGAATGCCTAGGTCGCGGTGGTTTGCATGGCAGGCCAATTAGTCTGAATTTGCGTGTTCGAGTTACAGCGATAGCGCAATTTAATTTTTTGTGATTTTTCATCTCCGGAACCTGCCGCCGCGCGCCACTGTAAATGGCCCGGCCCACGCTAGCCGCTCCTGTGCGAAGAGCTGGCAATTTGCCGCAGCGAGCGGCCTATAGGAGCTCCCACTCCCACACGAGGCGTCGGCTCTAGTCAACACGGGGGCTGCGCAGGGGCAGCGCCTGAAGAAGGCAAACATCTGACTGCAGCCTTTGGGGTGGGCGCCGACGGACGGTGGCACGAGGCGCCAGACCGGAGCTCCAAGGCGGCGCCCAAGATGGCCAACATACATACGAGAGAGAAGGTGAGAGAGCTGGAGGAGGAGCCTTTGTTTTCTATCGCTGAACACATTACCTTTTCATCCATGCTTATTTTACTGGAGAACACACATACGTGCATATGGCTATTAAAATTAGATGTGGGTAGGTTTCAATCAACTTAGACTTACAAGTCTCAATCGAGTGACTTAACATATAAAAAGGAAAAGAAAATTCTAAAAAAAATTTGCTTTTATAAAATATAGCATTGACTGAAACATAATTAAATCTTAGCCGACTGAGATTTAGCAACACCGATTTAAAGTTCATTCGTACATCCGGACCATCTTGTGATTAACTGCAAGTTGACCCGAAGATATACATTTACTTCTTTTTTTTCGGGTAAAGATATACATTTACTTCAACATGTGCCATAGACGGCACATGTCGGGAACATGGTGCATCATGTCGCGCCGGCACGACGGGCACGTCGCCGCCCTGTGGAACCATTTGAGGATGCATCCTCTGTGGAACGCGTGCGAGCAGCCGGGCAAAGCCACGACGCCGGCACAGCCGGCCGCCATCTCCTCCATGCAGATCGCGCACTGGGCCGCGCCGCCCCCACCGCCGAGAGTAGCAGAACCAGCCCGTGCCCCGGCGGCCGCGTCCTCGCACGACAGCAGCAGTGCCTTCGGCTCGCTGTACACGCTGGTCACGTGCACGCGCATCCAGACGTCGCACACGTAGCTCCGACTCCGGCGAGCGGCGCGGCCGGCCGCGACAAGACCATCTTCACGCGCCACGCGGGCGACGATACGGGAGACAAGCCTGGGGGTACGAACCGGTCCCAGAGCTGGACGTCGGCGGCGCGGTGGCCGTAGTACCCCGCGAGCTGCGGCAGGTCCGTCAGCATCCGGCGGACGGCGGCGCGGCAGGCGGGCTCGCTCCGGAGGACGGCGGGGTCGTGGACGGTGAACCGGCGCGCGGCCGCCTTCTCCTGGCGCCTCGCGTTGGCGCCCTTGCGGTGGCCTTGCCGCAGGGTGGCCCCGCCGACGAGGTGTGTCGCGGTGGACAGGCGCACGGAGCACCGGATGCGCACGACGAGGCACGGGCGCGGCTCGCCGTTTCCTTTGCGCGGCGGCGTCGCCCTGGCTGTGGCGTACTTCTTGAACCGCGTTATCCTCGAGTGAACTTGGACCGTGGAAGGTGACTCGCGCTGCGATCCCACCGCCATTGTTGGAGCAATAGGGTTTGGGATGTTTTGGTGCGACGTCGAGGTTGGCAGCATATGAAGCCGGCAGTTCGGAAACAGGGTTCTCATGGGATTCCAACTCGGACTCGCGTCCGCCCGCATTGATCACCGGGCATGCCTGATCGTGACTTCGCGCTGAACGACAACAAAACACGCTAGAAAAACCGGCACGTTATTACCCTAAAAAAACCGGAACGTGCGTAGTGGGTAGGCACATTGGCCAGTTTTTATTCCCTTTTTAGGGCAGACCGGTTTTTATTCGATTCCGTATAGAGTGCTACTACTACAAGTGACTGGGCCGACCTATTTAGAGCTTTAAAAAACACCGGCTAGTTCCGACTAAAAAAAAACGCTAGTGAGCGAATTTTCAAAAATGTGCTAGATTTGAATAAAATGTTTCTCAAATTTAAAACATGTTGAATAAATTTTTTAAATGTTTTAGAATTGAAAAATGTCCATGAGTTTTTTTTAATTCTCAAATTTGGAAAAGTTCCCTAATTTTAAAAATATCCATGAATTTCGAAAACCAAATAGCCAACTAAATATTCTCTTGTATTTTGAATTTAAGAAATCATATTTTAAAAACTGCATAGTCCTTTATAGAAAGTGCTAATAAATAAAAAATGTAAAATGGTAAAAAGAGAAAAATAAAAATAAAAATAAATGAATATGAAAAGAAAACGAAAAAGTACAACATAAAAAATGGACAAAAAACCAATCAAACCAGCCTCGAAAAAAGAAAAGAAATAGCATGCACTAGCCCGGCCCATGTAACGTCTAGGTGTATACCTTTTATCAATTGCCAACGAACTGGCGCGCACCCCCTCCCCACCAGCACGCCCCATATAACGTATTCCACCGCCCTTAGTATTACTGCAGGGGAGTTTACACGAATCCTGGCACATATATATGAGTTTCTTTCGTGTAGAGTGTCCACAAACATGTTCACGAACTCATTGGGCACCGTCGCGTTGGCATGGTTTCCCTACAGAAGAGCACACATGCAGAACAGATTAAACAACTAACCAACAGCCTATGATCCTACAGGGCAGCGTCAAAACACAAAGGCCATCAGCACCACAAATCACAAAAACATTTATTCATCCTATTCAAATCACAGGTAATCAAGGGAAGCCTCTCGATCTCATACAGAGACAACAATGCAGGGAAGGACCAGCCACAGGTCGCACAAACAATGTATGAGTTATAAAAGACTGGAAAACGAAATAGCCATTCACCTTCTCGTCAGTCACAACCATATGTATACTCTTGATAGGGCCATCTTCAAAGCCACCTCGCTGGCACCATAACCTGAAGATTCGTAGGTAGATGTGCTGGTTCCACAGCCGAAGAAATACCAGTCAGGTCCACAGAATGAGGCGCCGGTAGGGCTGTAACCTACAGTAAGAGGATAAGAGAGTAAGCAGCAGCAAAAGCATTCGAAAAGAAAGGCAGACGCGGGTACTTTTTGACCAATCTCCAGATCCATCGCTCCTGTCGATGGACGTCGCCTTCGGCAAAAGGAGCCAGAGACCAAGCATCGATGGAACTGAGTTAGGGTTTGGGTCAAGACAGATCAAGTCAAGGACCTTTTGTGCCATATAACGTGACCAACTGGATCAATTGCAACAGTATCACACACATAAACACAAGACCATTTACGTCCAAAACAGCCCATGTACACTCCACAGGCCGATGCACCACAGTAGCTCTATTGAAAAGGGTACGCTAAAAGAGCTAGTAATGCCCCACTGCCGTTTTGAATGAAATGATTAGTCCACAGGGGGCAATACGTGTAACCCAAATATGAAGCAGAGACACGTGACAGGCATCGACAGACACCATAGCGTTAACAGGCACATAGTACACGTCAGATGCAAGCAAGGAGACATGAAACAGGATCCATAATGAGCATACGGAATAAGCTAGTCAAGTAAGTCATTACATTCACCAGCAGCCAACAACCAAACAGACACCACACAAAAGTGAATACCGACACCGGCCCAAGTACTAAGAGCGACTGGTCTTTTGTGAATATACCAAACTAAAGATTTTGCCATAACAGAGCAGTACATCATAAGCCACATGACACAACAAAAGGGACGATTGACCTAGAAAGAGCTTCACCTTCTAATCCACGTCGGGACGCTGATTCTCTAGGGCGCCACTTCGAGCACACGCACAACCAACACAGAGCGATCCTGTAAAAACACAAGCTAAAATAAGAAGCAAAGTCGGGTAGAGCACAAAAGATAGTTGATGATACAAGAGGTATGTAACTGACACACCAAAAGAGTAGGCTCCCTAAGGGTGGCTGATCTACAGCCTGGACTTTTTAGCTGCAGAGGGGTCGTCTCCTGCCACCAGGCCTCCAGTTGATTTTCTTAAAGGGAAAATGATAACCATGTGAAACAGGGCAGCAACTATGCATATGCCGTTAAGAACCATTTGAAATCAAAGCCAAATACCTTGTAGTAGTTGTTGGGGAATGCAGTATTTCAAAAAGTTCCTACGATAACGCAAGATCTATCTAGGAGATGCATATCAACGAGATGGGAGAGTGTGACCACGTACCCTCATAGACCGAAAGCGGAAGCGTTTAGTAACGCGGTTGATGTAGTCGAGCGTCTTCACGGTCCAACCGATCCAAGTACCGAACGTACGGCACCTCCGTGTTCGACACATGTTCAGCACGATGACGTCCCTCGAGCTCTTGATCCATTTGAGGACGAGGGAGAGTTCTGTCAGCACGACGGCATGGCGACGGTGATGATGAAGTTACCGGCGCAGGGCTTTGCCTAAGCACTATGACGACATGACCGAGGTGTGTAACTGTGGAGGGGGGCACCGCGCACGGCTAAGAGAAGACTTGGTGTGCCTTTAGGGTGCCCCCCTCCCACGTATATAAAGGAGAGGGGAAGAGGAGGCCGGCCCAAGGGGGGCGCGCCAAAGGGGGGAGTCCTAATTGGACTCCCGGTCCAAGTAGGATTCGCCCCCCCCCCTTTCCTATTCCAACTAGGAGAAGGAGGGAACGAGGAAGAGGGGAGAAGGAAAGAGGGGGGCGCCGCCCCCTCCTAGTCCAATTCGGACTAGCCATGGGGGGGGGGCCACCCCTTGAGGCCCTTCTCTCCTTTCCCCTAAAGCCCATTAAGGCCCATAACTCTCCCGAGGGGTTCCGGTAACCTCCCGGTACTCCGAAAAATACCCGAAACACTTCAGAACCATTCCGGTGTCCGAATATAACCTTCCAATATATCGATCTTTACCTCTCGACCATTTCGAGACTCCTCGTCATGTCCGTGATCTCATCCGGGACTCACAACAAACTTCGGTCATCAAATCACGTAACTCATAATACAAATCGTCATCAAACGTTAAGCGTGCGGACCCTACGGGTTCGAGAACTATGTAGATATGATCGAGACACATCTCCGGTCAATAACCAATAGCGGAACCTGGATGCTCATATTGGTTCCTACATATTCTACGAAGATCTTTATCGGTCAAACCGCATAACAACATACGTCATTCCCTTTGTCATCGGTATGTTACTTACCCGAGATTTGATCGTCGGTATCATCATACCTAGTTCAATATCGTTACCTGCAGGTCTTGAGGGAGTCCTGGATTAGGGGGTCCTCGGATAGCCGGACTATATACTTTGGCCGGACTGTTGGACTATGAAGATATAAGATTAAAGACTTCGTCCCGTGTCCGGGTGGGACTCTCCTTGGCGTGGAAGGCAAGCTTGGCAATTCGGATATGTAGATCTCCTACCTTGTAACCGACTCTGTGTAACCCTAGCCCCCTCTAGTGTCTATATAAACCGGAGGGTTTAGTCCGTAGGACAACAACAATCATAATCATAGGCTAGCTTCTAGGGTTTAGCCTCTACGATCTCGTGGTAGATCAACTCTTGTAATACTCATATCATCAAGATCAATCAAGTAGGAAGTAGGGTATTACCTCCATCGAGAGGGCCCGAACCTAGGTAAACATCGTGTCCCCCGCCTCCTGTTACCATCCACCTTAGGCGCACAGTTCGGGACCCTCTACCCGAGATCCGCCGGTTTTGACACCGACATTGGTGCTTTCATTGAGAGTTCCACTGTGCCGTCACCATAAGGCTTGATGGCTCCTTCGATCATCGACAACGATGCGATCCAGGGTGAGGGTTTTCTCCCCGAACAGATCTTCATATTCGGCAGCTTCGTACTGCGGGCCAACTCGCTTGGCCATCTAGAGCAGATCGAGAGCTACGCCCCTGGCCGTCAGGTCAGGTTTGGAAACTTAAACTATACTGCCGACATCCGCGGAGACTTTATCTTTGACGGGTTCGAGCCTATGTCAGGTGCGACGCACAGTCACGATGAGCATGACTTAGCTCTGTCGTCGGACGATGTTCGAGAGATCACACCTGTGGCTACTCCGGCCCTCAATCCGGAGCAGATTGCGCCGTCCGAGGACGGGTGGATGGACCCCGCCACGGAGGCCGCACACTTAGCGGCGATAGAGCCGAATACTGACTTCACCTCCTACGAGACCTGTGTTGCCGGATCCTTGGATTCGTCCCCGGCGACGGGCTCTGAACCGCCTGCGTCCGTGCCTATCAAATCTGATTGGGCGCCGATCATGGAGTTTTCCTCCGCGGATATCTTTCAGCACTCGCCCCTGGGCGATGTGCTAAATTCATTAAGGTCTCTCTCCTTGTCAGGAGGCCCTTGGCCGAACTGTGTCCGACTTGAGTGGGAAGCGGACGACGAAGAAATTCGTTCCCCACCCACCACCCACTTAATAGCCACGCCGATTTACTTAACCGACATGCTTGATTTCGCTCAAGACATCGATGGTATGGACGACGATGCAGAGAAGAACAGGAACCACCGCCACGTATACCGGACTGCCACCTCATCATATGATATATACATGGTGGACACCCACAAAGAAAGCGATGGCAATAAGGCAAGGGAGGATAATCCCCTCGAGAAGCAATCTAAGCACCAGCGTCAATGGTGCCGCTCTAAGCCTCGCCATAGAAAAAGCGGCGATACCGGCACAAGAGACAATAATGATGTGGATAGTGCCGAAGACAAAGACAATCCCCTCCAACCAGGCCTCGAGCGGGAGGATCGGCAAGCTAGCCCTAAGGAACAGGCAGCAGACGGAGAATCAGAGAATGACAATTACATGCCTCTCTCCGAAGACGAGGTGAGCCTCGGCGACGAACAATTTATCGTGCCTGAGGATCCCGTCGAACAGGAGCGCTTTAAGCGCCGGCTTATAGCCACAGCGAAAGGCCTGAAGAAAAAGCAACATCAGCTTCAAGCTGACCAAGATGTGCTAGCGGATAGATGGACTGAGGTCCTAGCAGGCGAGGAATACGAACTCGAGCTCCCAACCAAAAGTTACCCAAAGCGCAGGTTGCTACCCCAACACGAGGAGGAAGCATTAAAGCCTACGCCTCCAGCGTATGATGTGGCTGACTGGCCACCCCGTGGCCGAGACAAAGCGACATATCAGGCCGAAGTCCAGCCCGCACCCCGTCGGCAGTTAAATAAAAATACCAAGGCCCGGGGTAATACGCAGGACCTGCAAGAAGTATTGGAAAACAAAGCAGGACATGGAAGATCGATCTACAGATCACGGGGGCGCGCCCCAACACGTGAACGACCGACACGCCAAATATACTAAAAACAAATCCGGTCGGGCCGAACACAGCAGGCAAGACTCGTATGAACTGCGTCGTGATATAGCCCGGCACAGAGGCGCCGCACACCCCCTATGCTTCACTGATGAAGTAATGGATCATGAATTCGTAAGGTTTTAAACCCGTGAACATTGAATCATATGATGGTACAACAGACCCCGCGGTATGGATTGAAGATTTCCTCCTCCACATCCACATGGCCCGTGGTGATGATCTACATGCCATCAAGTACCTCCCATTAAAACTCAAAGGACCTGCTCGGCATTGGCTTAACAGCCTGCCGGCAAACTCCATTGGCAGTTGGGAGAATTTGGAGGACGCATTCCTTGACAACTTCCAGGGCACTTTTGTGCGACCACCGGATGCCGATGACTTGAGTCACATAACCCAACATCCAAGGGAATCAGCCAGGAAATTCTGGACTCGGTTCCTAACTAAAAAGAACCAAATTGTCGACTGTCCGGATGCCGAGGCCTTAGCGGAATTTAAGCATAACATCCGCGACGAGTGGCTCGCCGGACACCTCGGCCAAGAAAAGCCGAAGTCCATGGCAGCCCTCACTACACTCATGACCCGCTTTTGTGTGGGCGAGGACAGCTGGCTGGCTCGCAGCAACAACACATCAAGAAATCCTGGCAATTCAGATGCCAAAGATAGCAACGGCAGGCCACAGCGCAACAGACACAAGCGCCGCAACAACGGCGACAACAACAAAGACACGGCAGTTAATGCTGGATTCAGTGGCTCTAAATCCGGTCAGCGAAAAAAGCCGTTCAAAAGAAGCAATCCGGGCCCGTCCAGCTTGGACCGCATACTCAATCGCTCGTGTCAAATTCACGGCACCCCCGATAAACCTGCCAACCACACTAACAGAGAATGTTGGGTGTTCAAACAGGCCGGCAAGTTGAATGCTGAAAACAAGGAAAAGGGACTGCATAACGACGAGGAGGAGGAGCACCGGCCGCCGAACACAGGAGGACAGAAGAAATTTCCTCCCCAAGTGAAAACAGTAAAAATGATATACGCAACCCATATTCCCAAGCGGGAGCGGAAGCGTGCACTGAGGGACGTCTATGCGATGGAGCCAGTCGCCCCAAAGTTCAACTCATGGTCTTCTTGTCCGATCACCTTCGATCGCAGGGACCACCTCACTAGTATCCGTCATGGCAGTTCTGCCGCATTGGTCCTTGACCCCATCATTGACGGATTTCACCTAACTCGAGTCCTCATGGACGGTGGTAGCAGCCTGAACCTGCTCTATCAGGACACAATGCGCAAAATGGGTATAGACCCCTCGAGGATCAAACCCACCAAAACCACCTTTAAAGGTGTCATCCCAGGTGTAGAGGCCTGTTGCACGGGCTCAATCACACTGGGAGTGGTCTTCGGATCTCCGGACAACTTCCGAAGCGAGGAGTTAATCTTCGATATCGTTCCCTTCCGTAGTGGCTATCACGCACTGCTTGGGCGAACCGCATTTGCCAGATTCAATGCGGTACCACATTATGCATACCTCAAGCTCAAAATGCCAGGACCTCGCGGGGTTATAACAGTTAATGGAAACACAAAACGCTCGCTCCGCACGGAGGAGCACACTGCGGCCCTCGCAGCAGAAGCGCAAGACAGCCTTATGAGGCAAACCGCCAATTCAGTGAAAAAGACCCCGGACACCTTCAAGCGAGTCCGGAGTACCCTGCAAGAGGATCGCCAGGCACGTTCAGAGCTCGCCTAGCAATTCGGCCTCCGTCCTAGTCCCAGGCAAGCGGCGAAATTTGCACCGCGCGTACATAATTACGCACTCAAGATACCATGGGCGTAGGCGGAGGCACGACCATGGCATGGCCCACAATGCGGCTCAACCGCTTCAGGACCCGTATACCTTTAACATTTTCTTCCTTTCAGGCCCCTATTCTCGGAAGGCCCTCTCCGATCGTCTGATTATCGGACCCGTCACGGGAAGGAAACACCAAGGAAGTAAGAAGCTTTGACGTACAAGGGAATCCCCAGGTGGTCTCTGATAACGATCGATATACCTGTTTTGCATACCCACACGCAGCTTGCCCTTGGATAGGAGATGTCAAATAGTCCTATTTTTTTACTTATTGCACTATATGTGTGCATACGCTTTGACATATCATTTAAATAACAATGTACAACGTTAGCTCATTATTGCATTAGTTCATCTTTTTTCATTGTCTGCTTATTTACGAAAAATTGCACCCGTACATTTTGATACGACCAGTGCGCCAGGAGCTTCGGTGTACCCCATAACACGGCATGAAAAGTCCGAACACTTTTGACAGTGCGACACCCCGAACTTATAATATTATATGCATCAGCTCCGAATCATGTCTTGGGTCAATAGTTGGGTTTGCCCGGCTCCCATGTTTTGGTACCTTACGTTTCGCTATATCGGCTAAGGTAGCACTGGGAGAACTACTGCGATTGTGTCCCGGTTCTTTCGAACGAGCACCTCAGTAGAGAAAGCCAAAAACTGACTATCATGATGCGGCGAGAGCTGGTCGTTATTCGAGAGGTCTCAAATCCTTAAAGATTTTTTCCGCTTCGGGCGAGGAGTCGGCCTTGTCCGATTTAGGCGTACATAGCGCCCCAAGTTCGGCCTTCCGAATACTAGGGGCTTCGCCAAAATTTAAAATTGTAGACTTCTATGGCTAAGTGAGAGTGATAAAGCTTTATAGTCCAATTGCCTGGTTCGTTGTGCTGAACACCTCCTTCGAAGGACCCAAAACTGGGATAAAGAGTGATCAGGTTTATCCCGAACACCTCAGTACTAGTTACATGGGGGAAGAAGCCGACAACTCGCCAACTCTCAAATTCTATAAACGGCCGCATAGAAGGTAATATTTTAAATTAATAAGCGTTACATAGCGCACATGAACTCGTTTCATATTACATGATCACATGAGTACATTCATTCAAATATTACATCCTTAACACATTCCTCTGCCACAAGGCGAGCACCCTTCAGGACACCGCCATAATACTTTTCGGGGTGGCGATGCTCCTTGCCCTCCGGCGGCCCCTCCTTCACCAGCTTTTCGGCGTCCATCTTCGCCCAGTGCACTTTCGCTCAGGCAAAAGCCCTGCACGCACCCTCAATGCATACGGACCGCTTTATGACTTCAAACCATGGGCAGGCGTTCACAAGCCGCCTTACCAGGACGAAATAGCTGCCAGGAAGGGGCTCGCCAGGCCACATCCGGACTATGAGACCCTTCATGGCCAGTTCAGCCGCCTTGTGAAGCTCGACCAGTTGCTTCAACTGGTCGCTCAAGGGCATCGGATGTTCGGTTCCAGTATACTGAGACCAGAACAACTTCTCCGTCGAGCTCCCTTCCTCGCTCTGGTAGAACTCCGCGGCATCCGACACACTGCTGGGTAGATCTGCGAACGCTCCTGGAGAGCTTCGTATTCGGGTAAGTAAAAGGAAATTTTCCTTCACATGCTTGCTTTGCATAATGAATGCCTTACCCGCCGCTATCTTATTGACCGCCTCAATTTCTTGGAGGGCCTTTTGGGCTTCGACCTTGGCATTCTGTGCGCTCTCGAAGGCCTTCGCAAGCTCGGACCCTTGTGTCTTTGAGTCACGCTCCAAGGACTCGCATTTCTCGACAAACTCCTGGAGCTCTTGCTGAACCTCGCCAACCCAGGCCTCTTGCTTCTCACGCTCGGCACGCTCTTTGGTCGCTTTGCCTTCGGCCTCGGACAACGCCTTCTTCAGGGCCGCCACTTCGGTCGTGGCCCCTAGCAAAATTCATGACGATCCTGTGATCTAACAACTACCTTCCTTTTTCTTTATCAATAAATAGACGGGGTATTACTTACCTTTGTTCTCTCCGAGCTGCCTCTAGGTAAGGCCTAGCTCTTCCTCGGACCGCTCAAGGTCCCACTTCAGTGCGGCGACCTCCGCCGTGCGAGCGGCAGCGGCCAGCAGCGAAGCCTGCTTATTCACATAGACATATTCTGATTAGACTCCTGTGATTATTATTTGATCCTCTGTTCGGCCTTTCTTTGCGAACACCAAACAGAGCATCAGGGGCTACTGTTTATGCTGTAACATTTTCTCATAATTTGATTACTTACCTCAAAGCCTGTTAGGAGGCTGGCACAGGCTTCAGTCAGTCCGCTTTTGGCGGACTGAACCCTCTCGACCACCGCACTCATGATAGTGCGGTGCTCTTCGTCAATGGAAGCGCCGCGAAGCGCTTCCAGCAAATTTTCCAATGCCTCTGGATGGACAGAGGCCATCTGCACAAACGGCTTGCCCCCCTTAGCGAGGGTTCGCCTGACAGAATCCAGAATCACTGGAGGTTCCGGCGCAGTATTCGGATGGGGGCTAGACTTGCTGCCCCTGGCATTAGGGCCCATGGGAGTCTTGCCCCTCGTCCGCCCAGCGCCTGGAATGTTGCCTTGGGGCGCCCCCGGAACTGTCTCCCCTTGGTTCAGTGCCCTTTGAGACAACACCTCGACGTTGTCCATAGGGCGGGGGGAGGTGGCGGTCGAGAGTGAATCGCTATTCATCTCTGACGGGCCCAAAGACTCATCCGAAGAGGATACGTCGATATGGGCTTTGGACGGACTGCATGATCATGTTCGGCATGATAAGAAGCAATCAAATAAAACATACCAAGAACTATTATGGTATCCGGATACTTACGACTTCGCCAGGGGCTTGTCCCTGGGTAACCACTCCTCGTCGCTAAAAGCGGCCGCTGTGGAGCAGTCCGGAAGGAGGGTCCTTCCCTTCTTGGACCCTTCGGCCTCCCCTGATGGGGCGGCCTTCCTTTTCTTGTCTCCCCCGGCTGGGAGGGGAGAACATTCCTCTTCCTCCTCCTCGTTTTTGTGGGAGGAGGGCGCCTCGGTGTTATCGGACGATGAGTCTGATACGACCTTGCGCTGGAGACCTTTCCTGGTCGCCGTGGCCTTCTTCTTGGCCTTCTACTCCGGCGCCTCATAGGGCGCCGGAACCAGCATCTCCGTTAGGATAGCCCTTGTTGGATCTTCAGGCAGTGGGGCCGGACAATCAATCTGCTCCGCTGTCGCGACCCAGTCCTGTTAAATGGCGTGGAGGCTTAGATCCCTCATATGATTATACTGGGGAAAGGAACATCTTATGAGATGCAAGGAGCTTACCGGATTGGCATGGCGCTTCGCGCTGAGTCCGTGATCCTCGGTTAGGGGAGGAGGTACCTCGGCGGACTTGAACAACACCTTCCAGATGTCTTGGTGCATCGTGTCGAAGAGCTCTCGCAGCGTCTGGTGCTTAGCCGGGTCGAACTCCCATAAATTGAATGCATGTCTTTGACACGGGAGGATCCGGCGGAAGAGCATGACTTGGAAGCTTGATTTTCTTGCTTATCATGTTTTTGACGCAGTTCTGGAGTCCGGTCAGCTCCACCGATGAACCCCAGGATGGGCCCTTCTCTTTCCAGGAGGTAAGCCGCATGGGGATGCCGGATCGAAATTTGGGGGCCGCCACCCAGTTGGTGTCGCATGGCTCGGTGATGTAGAACCACCCCGATTGCCACCCCTTTACGATCTCCACATAGGAGCCTTTGAGCCAGGTGACGTTGGGCATTTTGCCCACCATGCATGGCGCCTCCGCACTCCGCTTGCTGGCCGACCACCACCTTCGGTTTAATGTTGAAGGTCTTCAGCCACAGGCCGAAGTGGGGCTTGATGCGGAGGAAGGCCTCGCGCACGACGATAAACGCCGAGATGTTGAGGATGAAATTGGGGGCCAGATCATGGAAGTCCAGCCCGTAGTAGAACATGAGCCCGCGGACAAATGGGTGGAGGGGAAATCCCAGCCCGCGGACAAAATGGCTAAGGAATACAACCCTTTCGTGGGGTTCGGGGGTGGGGACGATCTGCCCCACGTCTGGGAGCCGGTGCGCGATATCTGCAGCCAGATATCCGGCTTCCCGGAGCTTCGTAATGTTCTCCTCTGTAATGGAGGAGACCATCCACTTGCCTCCCGCTCCGGACATGTTTGGAGTGGTTTTGCGGAGAAAATGCGAACTTGGGCGCTGGAGCTCGAGTGCGCAAGAATGGACAGGCAGGGAAGAAGAAGGCGTGGGTAAAAAGGAGGAGTCCTTGTCCCTTTATAAGGGAGGAAGAAACTGTGCGCCTCCCCACCTGCCTGGTAAACTCGCTTATTCCCCAAGCGCCGGGATTAATGGCGCGGTTGGGTTACCCACACTCTTATTGATGAGAATCCCGTGATAAGGGAACTGATAATCCCCAAGTGCAAGGAATCATCGTAGCACTTTCCAAAGGTGGAAGTGATAAGTATGGAGTGTCGAACCCACAAGGAGCTAAAGGTAAGATCAATATTCTCTCAAGCCCTATCTGCCACTGATACGACTCTACGTGCACCGAACGTTTACTTCCAACTAGAAAAGAGAAATAAAACTACGTTGTGGGTATGAAGAGGATAACTTTGCATGGTGTCGGAGAGCTAAAACATAAAAGTAGGTGCTGTTATCATAAAGTTAGAATATATTACTAAATAATATAAATAGCGAGTGTGGAATAATGGTGGATCGGTGTGCGGAATTGTCCTAGGCAATTGTTAACAAGCCCGATAATCACTATTGCAATTTCATATGAGGGAGAGGCATCAGCTAACATACTTTCTCTACTTGGATCATATCCACTTATGATTGGAACTCTAGCAAGCATCCGCAACTACTAAAGATCATTAAGGTAAAACCCAACCGTCATTAAAGCATCAAGTCCTCTTTATTCCCATACGCAACAATCCCTCTTACTCGGGTTTGTGTTTCAGTCACTCACCAACCCACTATAAGCGAATCATGAACGCATTGCAACACCCTACAGCGGGAATCCCTCACGCTTGCGCGACACGGAGGGCACCATAGGACAGCACCAAAGTGAAACATACAACTCATACCAGTCTAGATCATCAATCAACCCAAAGATAAAAGATATCTACTCAAAACTGTTGGAAATATGCCCTAGAGGCAATAATAAATTAGTTATTATTATTATATTTCCTAGTTCATGACAATCGTTTATTATCCATGCTATAATTGTATTGATAGGAAACTCAGATACATGTGTGGGTACATAGACAACACCATGTCCCTAGTAAGCCTCTAGTTGACTAGCTCGTTGATCAATAGATGGTTCACGGTTTCACGACCATGGACATTGGATGTCGTTGATAACGGGATCACATCATTAGGAGAATGATGTGATGGACAAGACAATCCTAAGCCTAGCACAAAGATCGTGTAGTTCGTATGCTAAAGCTTTTCTAATGTCAAGTATCATTTCCTTAGACCATGAGATTGTGCAAATCCCGGATGCCGTAGGAATGCTTTGGGTGTACCAAACGTCACAACGTAACTGGGTGGCTATAAAGGTGCACTACGGGTATCTCCGAAAGTGTCTGTTGGGTTGGCACGAATCAAGACTGGGATTTGTCACTCCGTGTGACGGAGAGATATCTCTGGGCCCACTCGGTAGGACATCATCATAATGTGCACAATGTGACCAAGGAGTTGATCACGGTATGATGTGTTACGGAATGAGTAAAGAGACTTGCCGGTAACGAGATTGAACACGGTATCGGGATACCGACGATCGAATCTCGGGCAAGTACTATACCGATAGACAAAGGGAATTGAATACGGGATTGATTGAATCCTCGACATCGTGGTTCATCCGATGAGATCATCGTGGAACATGTGGGAGCCAACATGGGTATCCAGATCCCGCTGTTGGTTATTGGCCGGAGAGTTGTCTCGGTCATGTCTGCATGGTTCCCGAACCCGTAGGGTCTACACACTTAAGGTTCGGTGACACTAGGGTTGTAGAGATATTAGTATGTGGTAACCCTGAAAGTTGTTCGAAGTCCCGGATGAGATCCCGGACGTCACGAGGAGTTCTGGAGTGGTCCGGAGGTAAATATTTATATATAGGAAGTCCAGTTTCGGCCACCGGGAAAGTTTCGGGGGTCATCGGTATTGTACCAGGACCACCGGAAGGGTCCCTGGGACAACCGGTGGCCCACCTATCCCGGAGGGCCCCATGGGCTGAAGGGCGTGGGAACCAGCCTGGTGGGCTGGTGCACCCCCCCTTGGGCCGCCCATGCGCCTAGTGTTGGAAACCCGTAGGGGTGGGGGCACCTCCACTTGGCTTGGAGGCCAAGCCACCCCTAGGGCAGCCGCCCCCCTCCCTAGATGGGATCTACAAGGGGCCGGCGCCCCCCTAGGCCCCTATATATAGTGGAAGGGAGGGAGGGCAGCCACACCTGAGTCCTGGCGCCTCCCTCCTCCCGTGACACCTCTTCCTCCCGCTTGCGCTTGGCGAAGCCCTGCCGGGATCCCGCTACTTCCACCACCTTGCCGTCTTGCTGCTGGATCTCCATCAACCTCTCCTTCCCTTGCTGGATCAAGAAGGAGGAGATGTCTCTCCCAACCGTTTGTGTGTTGAATGCGGAGGTGGCGTCCGTTCGGCGCTAGGATCATCGGTGATTTGGATCACGACGAGTACGACTCCATCAACCCCGTTCACTTGAACGCTTCCGCTTAGCGATCTACAAGGGTATGTAGATGCACTCCCCTTCCCCTCGTTGCTAGGTTACTCCATATATTGAACTTGGTGATGCATAGAAAATTTTGAATGTCTGCTACGTTCCCCAACAGTGGCATCATGAGCTAGGTCTATGCGTAGTTTCTATGCACGAGTAGAACACAAGTTGTTGTGGGCGTTGATTTTGTTCAATATGCTTACCGTTACTAGTCCAATCTTGTTTCGATGGTATTGTGGGATGAAGCGGCCCGGACCGACCTTACACGTACACTTACGTGAGACAAGTTCCACCGACTGACATGCACTTGTTGCATAAGGTGGCTAGCAGGTGCCAGTCTCTCCCACTTTAGTCGGATCGGATTCGATGAAAAGGGTCCTTATGAAGGGTAAATAGCAATTGACATATCACGTTGTGGTTTTTATGTAGGTAAGAAAGCGTTCTTGCTAGAAACCCATAGCAGCCACGTAAAACATGCAAACAACAATTAGAGGGCGTCTAACTTGTTTTTGCAGGGTATGCTATGTGATGTGATATGGCCAAAAGAATGTGATGAATGATATGTGATGTATGAGATTGATCATGTTCTTGTAATAGGAATCACGACTTGCATGTCGATGAGTATGACAACCGGCAGGAGCCATAGGAGTTGTCTTAATTTATTGTATGACCTGCGTGTCATTGAACAACGCCATGTAATTACTTTACTTTATTGCTAAACCGTTAGCCATAGTAGTAGAAGTAATAGTTGGCGAGACAACTTCATGGAGACACGATGATGGAGATCATGATGATGGAGATCATGGTGTCATGCCGGTGACGATGATGATCATGGAGCCCCGAAGATGGAGATCAAAAGGAGCAAAATGATATTGGCCATATCATGTCAGTATTTGATTGCATGTGATGTTTATCATGCTTTACATATTATTTGCTTAGAACGACGGTAGCTTAAATAAGATGATCTCTCGCAATAACGTCAAGAAAAGTGTTCCCCCTAACTGTGCACCGTTGTGAAGGTTCGTTGTTTCGAAGCACCACGTGATGATCAGGTGTGATAGATCCTAACGTTCGAATACAACGGGTGTAAGCCAGATTTACACACGCGAAACACTTAGGTTGACTTGACGAGCCTAGCATGTACAGACATGGCCTCGGAACACAAGAGACCGGAAGGTCGAACATGAGTCGTAGAGTGGATACGATCAACATGAAGATGTTCACCGACGATGACTAGTCCGTCTCACGTGATGATCAGACACGACCTAGTTGAATCGGATCATGTATCACTTAGATGACTAGAGGGATGTCTATCTGAGTGGGAGTTCATAAGATGAACTTAATTATCCTGAACATAGTCAAAAAGGTTTTTGCAAATTATGTCGTAGCTCGTGCTTTAGTTCTACTGTTTTAGACATGTTCCTAGAGAAAATTCAGTTGAAAGTTGATAGTAGCAATTATGCGGACTAGGTCCGTAAACTAAGGATTGTCCTCGTTGCTTCGTAGAAGGCTTATGTCCTTATTGCACCGCTCGGTGTGCTGAACCTCGAACGTCGTTTGTGGATGTTGCGAACATCTGACATACACGTTTTGATAACTACGTGATAGTTCAGTAATGTTAAACGGTTTAGAGTTGAGGCACCGAAGACGATTTTGAAACGTCATGAACATATGAGATGTTTTGAGGGCTGAAATTGGGATTTCAGGCTCGTGCCCACGTCAAGAGGTATAAGACCTCCGACGAGTTTCTTAGCCTGCAAACTAAGGGAGAAAAGCTCAATCATTGAGCTTGTGCTCAGATTGTCTGAGTACCACAATCACTTGAATCGAGTGGGAGTTAATCTTCCAGATGAGATAGTGATGTTTCTCCAAAGTCATTGCCACCAAGCTGCTAGAGCTTCGTGATGAACTATAACATATCGAGGGGATAGATATGATGATCCTTGAAATATTCGCGATGTTTGACACCGCGAAAGTAGAAATCAAGAAGGAGCATCAATTGTTGATGGTTAGTGAAACCACTAGTTTCAAGAAGGGCAAGGGCAAGAAAGGGATACTTCATGAAACGACAAATCAGTTGCTGCTCTAGTGAAGAAACCCAAAGTTGAACCCAGGCCCGAGACTAAGTGCTTCTGTAATAAGGGGAACGGTCACTGAAGCAGAACCACCTAGATGCTTGGTAGATGAGAAGGCTGGCAAGGTTGACAGAAGTATGTATTGGACATACATTATATTAGATGTGTACTTTACTAGTACTCCTAGTAGTAGCAGGGTATTAGATACCAGTTCGGTTGCTAAGTGTTAGTAACTCGAAATAAAAGGCTAGAGAATAAACGGAGACTAGCCAAAGGTGAGACGACGATATGTATTGGAAGTGTTTCCAAGGTTGATGTGATCAAGCATCACACGCTCCCTCTACCATCAAGATTGGTGTTAAACCTAAATAATTGTTATTTGGTGTTTGCGTTGAGCATAGACATGATTGGATTATGTTTATCGCAACACGGTTATTCATTTAAGGAGAATAATGGTTACTGTTTATTTGAATAATACTTTCAACGGTCTTGCACCTAAAATGAATGGTTTATTGAATCTCGATCGTAGTGATACACATGTTCGTGCCAAAAGATATAAGATAGTAATGATAGTACCACATACTTGTGGCACTGCCACTTAAGTCATATTGGTATATAAGCATGAAGAAACTCCATGCAGATGGACCGTTTGGACTCACTTGATTTTGAATCACTTGAGACATGCAAATCATACCACATGGGCAAGATGACTGAAAGCTTCGTTTTCAGTAAAATGGAACAAGAAAGCAACTTGTTGGAAGTAATACATTTTGATGTGTGCAGTCCAATGAGTGCTGAGGCACGCAGTGGATATCGTTATGTTCTTACTTCACTAATGATTTGAGTAGATACTGAGTATATTTACTTGATGAAACACAAATATGAATTATTGAAAGGTTCAAGTAATTTCAGAGTGAAGTTGGAGATCGTCGTGACAAGAGGATAAAATGTCTATGATATGATCATAGAGATGAATATCTGAGTTACGAGTTTGGTACACAATTGAGACATTGTGGAAATTGTTTCACAACTAACACCGCATGAACACCATAGTGTGATGGTGTGTCCGAACGTCATAACTGCACCCTATTGGATGTGGTGCATACCATGGTGTCTCTTATCGAATTACCACTATCGTTTATGGGTTAAGCATTAGAGACAACCGCATTCACTTTAAATAGGGCACTATGTAATTCCGTTGAGATGACACCGTATGAACTATGGTTTAGAGAAACCTAAGCTGTCATTTCTTAAAAGTTTGGGGTTGGGACGCTTATGTGAAAAGTTTTAGCCTGATAAGCTCGAATCCAAAGCGGATAAATGCATCTTCATAGGACACCCAAAACAGTGGGTATACCTCCTGTCTCAGATCCGAAAGCAATATGGATTGTTTCTTGAATCGGGTCCTTTCTCGAGGAAAAGTTTGTCTCGAAAGAATTGAGTGGGAGGATGGTGGAGACTTGATGAGGTTATTGAACCGTCACTTCAACTAGTTTGTAGCAGGGCACAGGGAGTTGTTCCTGTGGCACCTACACCAATTGAAGTGGAAGCTTGTGATAGTGATCATGAAACTTCAGATCAAGTCACCACCAAACCTTATAGGACGACAAGGATGCGTACCACTTCAGAGTGGTACATAATCCTGTCTTGGAAGTCATGTTGCTAGACAACAATGAACCTACGAGCTATGGAGAAGCGATGGTGGGCCTGGATTCCAAAATGGCTCGAGGCCATAAAATCCGAGAGAGAATCCATGTATGAAAACAAAGTTTAGACTTTGGTAGAACTACCCGATGGTCGTAAGGCTGTTGAGTACAGATGGATTTTAAAAGGAAGAGAGACAATGATGGTAAGTGTCACCATTAAGAAAGCTCGACTTGTCGCTAAGATGTTTTCCGACAAGTTCAAGGAGTTGACTAAGATGAGACTTTCTCACTCGTAGCGATGCTAAGAGTCTGTTGGAATTATATTAGCAGTTACTGCATTATTTATGAAATCTTGCAGATAGGATGTCAAAACATTGTTTCCTTGACGATTTTCTTGAGGAAAGTTTGTATGTGATACAACCAGAAGGTTTTGTCAATCCTAAAAGATGCTAACAAGTATGCAAAGCTCTAGCAATCCTTCTAAGGACTGGAGTAAGCATCTCGGAGTTGGAATGTACGCTTTGATGAGATGATCAAAGATTTTGGGTTTGTACAAAGTTTATGAGAAACTTGTATTTCCAAAGAAGTGAGTGGGAGCACTATAGAATTTCTGATGAGTATATGTTGTTGACTATTGTTGATCATAAATGATGTAGAGTTTCTGGAAAGCATATCGGGTTATTTGAAAAGTGTTTTTCAATAGAAAACCTGGATTAAGCTGCTTGAACATTGAGCATCAAGATCTATAAGGATAGATCAAAACGCTTAATGGTACTTTCAAATGAGCACATACCTTGACATGATCTTGAAGGTGTTCAAGATGGATCAGCCAAAGAAGGAGTTCTTGCCTGAGTTGTAAGGTATGAAGTTAAGACTTAAAGCTCGACCATGGAAGAAGAAAGAGAAAGGACGAGTGTCGTCCCCTATGCCTTAGCCATAGGCTCTATACAGTATGTCATGCTTTGTACCGCACCTGATATGTGCCTTGCCACATGTCTGGCAAGGGTACAAGAGTGATCGAGAATGGATCATTGGACAATGATCAAAATTGTCCTTGGAGTAATAAGGACATGTTTCTCGATTATGGAGGTGATAAAGAGTTCGACGTAAAGGGTTACGTCGATGCAAGCTTTAACACCTATCCGAATGACTCTGAGTAGCAAACCGGATACGTATAGTGGAGCAACCATTTGGAATAGCTCCAAGTGGAGCGTGGAAGCAGCATTTACAATATGACCTAGAGATTTGCGAAGTACATACGGATCTGAATGTTGCAGACCCGTTGACTAAAACCTCTCTCACAAGCAAAACATGATCAAACCACAGAACTCAATGAGTCTTAATCACATGATGATGTGAACTAGTTTATTGACACTAGTAAACTCTTTGCATGTTGGTCACATGGCAATGTTACCTGTGAGTGTTAATCACATGGCGATGTGAACTAGATTATTGACTCTAGTGCAAGTGGGAGACTGTTGGAAATATGCCCTAGAGGCAATAATAAATTAGTTATTATTATTATATTTACTTGTTCATGATAATCATTTATTATCCATGCTATAATTGTATTGATAGGAAACTTAGATACATGTGTGGGTACATAGACAACACCATGTCCCTAGTAAGCCTCTAGTTGACTAGCTCGTTGATCAATAGATGGTTACAGTTTCCTGACCATGGATATTGGATGTCGTTGATAACGGGATCACATCATTAGGAGAATGATGTGATGGACAAGACCCAATCCTAAGCCTAGCACAAAGATCGTGTAGTTCGTATGCTAAAGCTTATCCAATGTCAAGTATCATTTCCTTAGACCATGAGATTGTGCAACTCCCGGATGCCATAGGAATGCTTTGGGTGTACCAAATGTCACAACGTAACTGGGTGGCTATAAAGGTGCACTACGGGTATCTCCGAAAGTGTACATTGGGTTGGCACGAATCAAGACTGGGATTTGTCACTCCGTGTGACGGAGAGGTATCTCTGGGACCACTCGGTAGGACATCATCATAATGTGCACAATGTGACCAAGGAGTTGATCACGGGATGATGTGTTACGGAACAAGTAAAGAGACTTGCCGGTAACGAGATTGAACACGGTATCGGGATACCGACGATCGAATCTCGGCAAGTACTATACAGGTAGACAAAGGGAATTGAATACGGGATTGATTGAATCCTCGACATCGTGGTTCATCCGATGAGATCATCGTGGAACATGTGGGAGCCAACATGGGTATCCAGATCCCGCTGTTGGTTATTGGTCGGAGAGTTGTCTCGGTCATGTCTGCATGGTTCCCGAACCCGTAGGGTCTACACACTTAAGGTTCGGTGACGCTAGGGTTGTAGAGATATTAGTATGCGGTAACCTGAAAGTTGATCGGAGTCCCGGATGAGATCCCGGACGTCACGAGGAGTTCCGGAGTGGTCCGGAGGTAAAGATTTATATATAAGAAGTCCAGTTTCGGCCACCGGGAAAGTTTCGGGGGTCATCGGTATTGTACCGGGACCACCGTAAGGGTCCCGGGGGACAACCGGGTGGGGCCACCTATCCCGGAGGGCCCCATGGGCTGAAGGGGCGTGGGAACCAGCCCTTGGTGGGCTGGTGCGCCCCCCTTGGGCCTCCCATGCACCTAGGGTTGGAAACCCTAAGGGGTGGGGGCGCCTCCACTTGACTTGGAGGCCAAGCCACCCCTAGGGCAGCCGCCCCCCTCCCTAGATGGGATCTACAAGGGGCCGGCGCCCCCTAGGCCCCTATATAGTGGAGGGGAGGAGGGCAGCTGCACCTGAGTCCTGGCGCCTCCCTCCCTCCCGTGACACCTCTTCCTCCCCGCTTGCGCTTGGCAAAGCCCTGCCGGGATCCCGCTACTTCCACCACCACGTCGTCGTGCTGCTGGATCTCCATCAACCTCTCCTTCCCTTGCTGGATCAAGAAGGAGGAGATGTCTCTCCCAACCGTATGTGTGTTGAACGCGGAGGTGCCGTCCGTTCGGCGCTAGGATCATCGGTGATTTGGATCACGACGAGTACGACTCCATCAACCCCGTTCACTTGAACGCTTCCGCTTAGCGATCTACAAGGGTATGTAGATGCACTCCCCTTCCCCTCGTTGCTAGGTTACTCCATAAATTGATCTTGGTGATGCGTAAATTTGTTTGAATTTCTGCTACGTTCCCCAACAAAAACATCATAGGATGGCAACACATCATTGAATCGTAATGTGTGGCATAAAGCACCATGTTCAAGTAGGGATTACAGCGGGGTGCGGGAGAGTGGACCGCGTAAAAGAGATGGGGATGGTGATGATGATGGTGATGTTGATGAAGACGATCACCGCGGCGATGATTCCCCTCTCAATGGCACTCCGGTGCCACCAAGAGAGACGAGGAGAAGTTCTCCCCCCTTGTGCTTCCTCCTCCATGGCTTCCACCCTCTGGTCCTTGGCCTTCATGGCGATGATAGCCCCTCTGGGATACTCCTCCATGGCCACCGGTGATGATGGCCCCCTCCGGCGAGTGCGGAGAGGGTCTAGATTGATTTCTCGTGGCTCTGAGGAGGCTTGCGGCGGCGGAACTCCCGGTCTAGGTTAATTTTCCGAGGTTTCTGTATTTATAGGAATTTTTGGCGTCGGTCTCACGTCAAGGAGGTGCCCGAGCTGTCCACGAGGCAGGCCCACGTGCTCGTACCAGGTGGGCGCGCCCCCCACCCTCGTGGGCAGCTCGGGACTCTTCTGGCCCAACTCCGATGCTCCGTGGTCTTCTTTTGGTCCATAAAAAATCATCAAAAATTGGCATGTCAATTGGACTCCGTTTGGTATTCCTTTTCTGCAAAACTCAAAACCAAGGAGAAAACAGAAACAGGCACTGGGCTCTAGGTTAATAGGTTAGTCCCAAAAATCATATAAAATATCATATAAATGCATATCAAACATCCTTTATGAAGTGTGAATACTTTATAAATATCATATAAAAACCAAGGATAATATAATAGCATGAATACTTTATAAATTATAGATACGTTGGAGACGTATCATCATCCCCAAGCTTAATTCCTGCTCGTCCTCGAGTAGGTAAATGAAAAAGAAATAATTTATGAAGTGTGAATGCTAGCAAGTGCTTAAGTTTGATCAATGATAATCCAATCACTTTTTCTAGCATCATTATATGTCATAACAATAGCTCGTCTCATAAAACTTTTCATGATCAAGTAACAATCTATTCACAATGTCAAGTATGGTTCAGAAACTTCATTGAGAACTAACAAACTATAATCTCAGTCATTGAAGCAATTGCAATTTATCATAACATCGTAAAGAGTCATCAATAGAGCTTTTCAAAGCAAGTTCACATACTCAACTATCTTGTAGTCTTCTATAATTGCTAACACTCACGAAATACTTGTGGTTATGGAGTTTCACCGGACCGAGAAAGATAGGGGCTTATTGTATTGCCTCCCAACGTATTCACCTTTAGGTGATGTCAACAATAATAGCCCATGCTAACTTACATCCAATTGGATATATATCATGATCTTTCAAACACGAAGAGCTTGCCAAAGGATAAAATGAAAAAGGGAAAGGTGAAGATCACCTTGACTCAAGCATAAAGTAAAACATAAAGTAAAAGATAGGCCCTTCGCAGAGGGAAGCGAGAGGTTGTCATGCGCTTTTAGGGTTGGATGCACAAAATCTTAATGCGAAAGAACGTCACTTTATATTGCCCTTGTGATATGAACCTTTATTATGCAGTCCGTCGCTTTTATTTCTTCCACATCACAAGATTGTATAAAGCTTATTTCCTCCACACCAATCAATCATACATATTTAGAGAGCAATTTTTATTGCTTGCACCGATGACAACTTACTTGAAGGATCTTACTCAATCCATAGGTAGATATGGTGGACTCTCATGGCAAAACTGGTTTAAGGGTTTTGGGAAGCACAAGTAGTATCTCTACTTGGTGCAAAGAATTTTGCTAGCATGAGGGGGAAAGGCAAGCTCAACATGTTTGGAAGGTCAATGACAATATACTTTAACTGAGATGTCGGAAAACATAAACCATTACGTTGTCTTCCTTGTCCAACGTCAACTCTTTTAGCATGTCATACTTAATGAGTGCTTCACAATCATAAAAGATGTCCGAGATAATATATCTGTATATTAACCTCTCTTTCCTTATTACTTCCTATTAATTGCAACGATGACCAAAACTATGTTTGCCAACTCTCAATAACTTTTATGCCTCATACTTTCTATGTGTGAAGTCGTCACTAACCATGTTATAAGCATATGAAACATATAAAAATTCAGATTTATGACATTCAATTCATTCCCCCATTTACTCATAGGAGGATTCTTTCTATGTGTGAAGTCGTCACTAACCATTTATACATGAAGCATGTGAGCAAAGGACAAACTACTCCAAAAGATATGAGTGAAGAACACTGAGTAGTAAAATTATTAACTAGCCATGGGAGGATTCTTTTTCATTCAATATTTCAGATCCAATGATTTTATTCAAACAGCAAGCAAAACAAAATAAAATGACATTGCAAGGATAGCACAACTCATGTGAAGAAGCAAAACTTAGGTTCAACCGATACTAACCGATAGTTGTTGAAGAGAAAAGGTGGGATGCCTACAGGCATCCCCAAGCTTAGATGCTTGAGACTTCTTGAAATAATGTCTTGGGGTGCTTTGGGCATCCCCAAGCTTGAGCTTTGTGTCTCCTTAATTCCTTTTATACGTCGGTTTCCTAAATCTCAAAAGCTTCATACACACCAAACTCAACAAGAACTCGTGAGATAGGTTAGTATAAACCAATGCAAAACCTTATCATTTTCTACTGTAACAAATTACTAAAATTATTATTCAACATTGCATACTAAATGCCTCTGCATATTTAACACTCCTATCCTCAAATAGAATCATTAAACAAGCAAACATATGCAAACAATGTAACCATAACAGCAATCTGCCAAAACAGTATAGTCTGTAAAGAATGCAAGATTCATCATACTTCCATAACTCCAAAAATTATGAGGAAAATACTAAGCTGTAGAAGATTTATCAGAGCTCAATATGCAAAAAGTTTCAACATTATATCATTCTCTGACTTTTCTAGGGAATTTTTGCAACAGCGGTAAACTTTCTGTTTTCAAACAGCAACATATATACTAGCAAAATAAGCATGGTAAATGCTATCCTTGACATTTTTATTGAAACTAAAGATGCAAAACACTATTCTAAATAACAGAAAGCAAATACTAACAAAAGAAAATGACGCTCCAAGCAAAACACATATCATGTGACGAATAAAAATATAGCTCCGAGTAAGGTATAGCGATAGTTTTTGAAGACGAAAGAGGGGATGCCTTTCGGGGCATCACCAAGCTTAGGAGCTTGAGTCTTCCTTGAATATTGCCTTGGGGTGCCTCGGGAATCCCCAAGCTTGAGTCTTTCCACTCCTTATTCTCCTCATATCGATATCTCACCCAAAACTTGAAAACTTTAATCACACAAAACTTAACCAAACTTCGTGAGATAGGTTAGTATGATAAAGAGTAAACCATTAACTTTGGTACTGTCAAATACAAGGTTCATAATTGTTCTCACACAATTCCTACTGTACCATGCCATTTCTACAACTTATATTGAGGAATATAAGCCATAGAAACTAGAAAACAAGCAAACTATGCAATGAAAACAGAATCTGTCAGAAACAGAACAGTCTGTAATGATCTGAACAATAACCATACTTCTGCTACTCCACAATTTATGAAATAAATTGGTGGACGTGAGGAATTTGTCTATTAATCTTCTTCAAAAAGAATAAACTCAAAAGCACTCTTCTCTAAAAAATGACATCTATTCTCGTGAGCACAAAGTTTCTGTTTTTTACAGCAAGATCACATTAGCTTTCACCCAAGTTTTCCCAAAGGTCTTACTTGGCACTTTATTGAAACAAAAGCTATAAAACATGATTACTACAGTATCTTAATCATTTAAACACACAAAAACGGTAAGGGTATATATTGGGTTGTTTCCCAACAAGCGCTTTTCTTTAATGCCTTTTAGCTAGGCATGATGATTTCAATGATGCTCACTTTAAAGATAGGAATTGAAACACAAAGAGAGCATCTTGAAGAATATGACTAGCATATTTAAATCTAACACACTTCCTATGCCTAGGGATTTTGTGAGCACACAACTTATGGGAACAATAATCAACTAGCATAGGAAGGCAAAACAAGCATAACTTCAAAACTCTAAGCACATAGAGAGGAAACTTAATATTATTGCAACTCCTACAAGCATGTATTTCTCCCTCATAATAATTTTTAGTAGTATCATGGATAGCAACTTTGTTCTCATACTCAATTGGAACCTCTTCCGAAATAGTGGAATCATTACTAGCTAAAGTTGACACTCTTCCAAATCCACTTTCATAAATATCACACTAAGATTCAACACCTCCAAAATAGTGGGATCACTAATTCCTAAAGTTAACACTCTTCCAAACCCACTTTTAAATGGTAGTATTACTCATACTCCAAAAGGTATAAGTGAAGTTCATGGAGCATTCTACAAATGACCAATATCCATACTCCGCGGCGATGATTCCCCTCTCAATGGCACTCCGGTGCCACCAAGAGAGAGGAGGAGAAGTTCTCCCCCTTGTGCTTCCTCCTCCATGGCTTCCACCCTCTGGTCCTTGGCCTTCATGGTGATGATGGCCCCTCCGGGATACTCCTCCATGGCCACCGGTGATGATGGCCCCCTCCGGCAGAGGCTTGCGGCGGCGGAACTCCCGATCTAGGTTAATTTTCCGAGGTTTCTGTATTTATAGGAATTTTTGGCGTCGGTCTCACGTCAAGGAGGTGCCCGAGCTGTCCACGAGGCAGGCCCACGCGCCCGTACCAGGTGGGCGCAGCCCCCGCCCTCGTGGGCAGCTCGGGACTCTTCTGGCCCAACTCCGATGCTCCGTGGTCTTCTTTTGGTCCATAAAAAATCATCAAAAATTGGCCCGTCAATTGGACTCCGTTTGGTATTCCTTTTCTGAAAAACTCAAAACCAAGGAGAAAACCGAAACTGACACTGGGCTCTAGATTAATAGGTTAGTCCCAAAAAATCATATAAAATATCATATAAATGCATATCAAACATCCTAGAAGGATAATATAATAGCATGAATACTTCATAAATTATAGATACGGTAGAGACGTATCAGGGACACGATCCCTGCTTCGACAAGACGTGCCAAGAAAACTGCATCGCAATATGTGCAGTAGCTGGTTGAGAAAAACGGTTCGAATAATGACCGGGCCATGGCGTGATGTCACGTTATGAAAAGTTGTCAGCAGATTAGATTTGTGGAAATATTATACTCTCTACGGTGGTATGTGGAATTTGTTTTGCAGAGCCGGACACTATCCTTGTGTTCGAAATCTTCTATGGAGTATTCGGAGGAAGAACCCGCCTTGCAATGCCGAAGACAACCTGCGCGCCGGACTCATCGTCGTTGAAGTCTGGTTCAGGGGCTACTGAGGGAGTCCTGGATTAGGTGGTCCTCGGACAGCCGGACTATATACTTTGGCCGGACTGTTGGACTATGAAGATACAAGATTGAAGACTTCGTCCCTTGTTCGGGTGGGACTCTCCTTTGCGTGGAAGGCAAGCTTGGCAATTCAGATATGTAGATCTTCTCCCTTGTAACCGACTCTGTGTAACCCTAGCCCCCTCCAGTGTCTATATAAAACGGAGGGTTTAGTCTGTAGGACAAGAACAATCATAATCATAGGCTAGCTTCTAGGGTTTAGCCTCTATGATCTCGTGGTAGATCAACTCTTGTAATACTCATATCATCAAGATCAATCAAGTAGGAAGTAGGGTATTACCTCCATCGAGAGGGCCCGAACCTGGGTAAACATCGTGTCCCCCGCCTCTTGTTACCATCCGCCTTAGGCGCACAGTTCGGGACCCCCTACCCGAGATCCGCCGGTTTTGACACCGACATGTCTCTTTAGTCGTTCCGTAATGCATCATCCTGTAACTAACTCATTAATCACATTGCTTGCAAGACTTATTGTGATGTGCATTACCGAGAGGGCCCAGAGATACCTCTCCGATACACAGAGTGACAAATCCTAATCTTGATCTATGCCAACTCAACAAACACTATCAGAGACACCTGTAGAGCATCTTTATAATCACCCAGTTATGTTGTGACGTTTGATAGCACACAAGGTGTTCCTCGGTATCCGAGAGTTGCATAATTTCATAGTCAGAGGAACATGTGTAAGTCATGATGAAAGCAATAGCAATAAGACTAAATGATCATTATGCTAAGCTAAGGGATGGGTCTTGTCCATCACATTATTCTCCTAATGATGTGATCTCGTTCATCAAATGACAACACATGTCTATGGTCAGGAAACTTAACCATCTTTGATTAACGAGCTAGTCAAGTAGAGACATACTAGAGACACTCCTTTTTGTCTATGTATTCACACATGTACTAAGTTTTCAGTTAATACAACTTTAGCATGAATAATAAATATTTATGATGATATAAAAAAATATAAATAATAACTTTATTATTGCCTTTAGGGCATATTTCCTTCGGTAGTAGCAAGATCATCACCAAGAACAATGGAGCTGCCATCCAACTTCTCGAGGTCCTAGCACGCGCGAAAAGATATAACTTATGAACTTACTACGAAACAATCACGTGATCAGGTACAGATAAAATTTCGCCAAGCGGATAAGACTTCATACCTGAGCAGGGTCACCTGGGAACAAAGGTTGACGCATCCCAAACTTAGGCAGACTACTGGCCAGCCCTTCTCCCCACCGACGCTACAAGAAACAAACATAGCCAGTTCACGTCACACATCTAAAATCATTTGATTACAACATACTGGATCACTTTTGCTGGAACAGTCCTCACACCTTTTGTTGACAGAAGCTAGTGAGGGCATGTACAATAGTGGCATATGGATACATATGCCCCATGACAAAAAGTAATTTGAGGCATTTATATTTATTTTTTCTCCCCAATGCAAGCTACCACTAGTGGGCCTCATTAAGAAATAGAAAATAAAGACTTTAATACACATGTATCTCTACTTTTCACTTCAACCTTTTCAACTTTTGTCACCGGACCACACTTTTTCTCTTCAAGCACCCGCCTCCTGAAGAGGATCCCGCTTCCCTATCCGAACCTACTTTACGTCATATCCGATCCTACGTGGCATGCAAGGCATCACCTTGAGGCTATGCATTGTACATGCCCTGAAGGACGACTCTTGCTGCTTTTAGGGATGGTATAAGTTTTTAGAAAGAAGGCATGTGCCAATTGAGTAAAATCACATAAATAAATCGACCGCAAAGCAGTAGAAATGGTTTTTTGTAATAGAGGAGTACACCTTTGGCTGCGTTCCATCGTGCACAAGCTCATCGGTATGCTCACTGTCTGTGATAGATAGAAGCGGAGCACATCGGTCGATAGACCAACACCGGTTTGAGCACTCGTACTACCATCAGACTACCCGGATGAGTCTGAGTCTGGCTTACGATACAGAACCGCATTTCGCACGGCTGGCTCAACAGGCAAATCCAGCATGTTGACTTGGAACGACGTCACCTCCGTATCAGGCAAGAAGCTCTTTGAGGCGATAGATGCCACAAATATATGCCTTTCCCAACCAATGTGTCGTTCGAACAATCTCTTCAAGAGGAGCAGAGTTCGACTTTCCATCGCGGAGCAGAGTAATCAAGGACTGGCCAACAAGAGGAGTAGAGCAGTGGCGGAGCTACGAAATAATTGTTGGGCGGGCAGGATTGTACGGTATATGTGTGTGTCCAGTACCGACGGCTGCTCCTGAGCACCTCTGCTCTGATGCATGTTTTTCTTTGAGGAACAGTGCTATGCATGCGACTGTGTGAGGCTGATGCCGTGATATGGCTGATGTATTTCTGTATCGCTGTCCATCGTCATGGGATGTGCTTCATATAAAATATTTTTTTGCTCAAGAGCTGGGCGGGCCACGGCCCACTTGGCCTTGTCGAAGCTCCGCCACTGGAGTAGAGTTTGAACGATCTTTTTCAAAAAATGTTCCCATTTTAAATTTTGTTCGTGTTTTTTTGAAAATGTATGGAATTTTTGAAAATCTATTCACATTATTAAAAACTGCTTAGGATTTCAAAAATTGTTAATGTTCCAAAAATATTCGGTAATTCTAATAATATTTTTTTTAAATCTCATAAAAAATCATAAAACAAGAATAAAAATGTTTAAAATTCGAGTATGTTCTTAAACATTCGAGCCGGCCTTGGTTTTTGCAGGGCGTCTTTGTTCGAGTGGCTAGCAGCACCTGGTTGAGTCTTTGAGGTCGTGAGTTTGATTCTTCAAAGCGTCGTTCTTCTTGGATTTTTACTCGCATCTTACAAATACAAGCCGTTTCGGTGCCTGCTAGTGTGCTAGCACAAACGTGAACTGTTATGCGTCCCAAGTGCTATTTGACTCAACTAACGTCATATAGTAGCTCCGTTGGCGCCAGAAAAAACAAAAATAATTTCTCTGTCGCCCAGGCTGTATTGGGCCTCAGCTGCACTCCGCAGCTATTCCTGCTCTGCATCCAGACCATCGACCCTCGCCGAGGGAGGCAAAAATGTTTTGCCGACGTAAGGAATCGAATTTGGGACGTCCCGTCCAGTTCCTCAGCCGGATGCCAACTGAGCTTAGTTGGTCGTGTTACGTGTTACGTAAAAATGGCTGGTCCACCTATTGAATATATACACATTGGTTTTGTTCCGTCCGGTCCGCATGTGGTTCCCAGATTTTCTTTTTGTTTATCCCCGGGTAGGCCGAATGGGCCTGCCACACATTTCTTTTTTATTGGACTGACAAGGAGCAAAAAATTTAGACCGTGACGGGATTAAACTATGGACCTTCCCTATTGTGATGATGGACAAAATCAACTCAGTTAGCTTGCAATTATGATAGCAATAGCCTCACCTTGGGACTATATTAAAATGTAACCATTTTTCATATGTCGCGTTGTCTGAAAATAAGGAGGTTGTCTCAAATAAATAAGTTGTCTCAAGAGTTATGTACGGAACAAGAGACTCCATAATTATTGCTAGTGGTAGCTTGCACATGCCAATTAAAAAGAATATACTGATTTGGCTTAGAAAAACTTTGGGCGGGTTAGCGCTAAAATAAAGAGAATTGACCCTGATAAAAAAGGAACATTCATGTTTGGTTATGCGCAGCGATTAGTAGTCCATCCGGTTATGCCGTGGAGTGGTCGAAGCAAGATTGCCGCTCAACCACCAGATGAGGAGCGGGCCGCAACCACGAGATGAAGCGGACCTGAAGAAAAAAAAAGGTACAAGTTAAGTGGTCACCGCCACGCCGGCCAACTCCATCACTATTAATATCTTGCGGGCCAAACATGCCCATGAGAAAACTGCAGCACCTCGCTCTATCGCCTACTGCAACCAAGACTGTATTTTGTGGAAACATCAATTATCTCTCCTGACCATTACAATGAATAATAGGCATATGTGCTAGTCTTTTGTAACAATGAAAGTGCACGCATAGTTCGGTCCGCATGATGGAACAAAATGTCTCAAGATGGAACAAAGATGCCTTTTCGTCGTCTTCTCTGAACTCGAAACGAAGATGCTTATTTACTAGCAGGGTGCATGGATAAAGAACAGTTTAATGGAGCCGTGGCAGCTAGCTAGCCAGCGACCAAGCAGCAAGCGAAGCCTAGGCCGATATAGTGCGACCGCCGTCGACGTAGATGACCTGTCCGGTGACGTAGGACGCGGCCGGCATGCACAGGAACGTGACGAGCGATGCGACCTCCTCCGGCTCGCCCATGCGGCCCAGCGCGACGCGCTCGTTCTCCTTCTTCCCCATCTCCATCAACGCCTCCATGTCAACCTCGATGCCGCTGCTCTGGAGGATGTCGCTCCGGATGCCCCCCGGCGCGACGCAGTTCACGCGGATGCCATCGCTCGCCCACTCCACGGCGAGGTTGCGGCTGAGCTGGTTCATGGCCGCCTTGGTCGCCGAGTACACGGACAGCACCGGGTACGCGATGGCCGCGGCCACGGAGGAGATGTTCACCACGCTGCCGCCCCCGGCGGCGACCAGGAGCGGGTGCGCGAGCTGCGCGAGGTGGAAGCACGACTCGAGGTTGGTGGCCATGAGCCGGGCGTAGTCATCCGCCGTGCTCTGCGTGGCCGGCATGAAGAAGGTCTGCCCGGCGTTGTTGACGAGGATGTCCAGCATGCCCCCCAGCTCGGCGCGGGCAGTGGCCATGAGCGCCTCCCGGTCGCCGCGCACGGAGACGTCGCATGCCGAGCCCGTGACGCGCCCGCTCAGGCGCCCCGCGTCGGCGTCGGCGGCCCACCCGCGCAGCCGCTCCTGCACGTCGGCGTCGCTCCGGGCGCAGGTGTGCACCCGGACGCCGAACCCCGCGAGCTCCTCCACGATCGTGCGCCTGAGCCATGCATGATACTACGCATGTGAGATTGTGTGTGTGATGAGTCACAAAACTAGCGGCATGAAATTAAGGAACATGCAGGGGCAGGGGGCGTACCCGATTCCTTTGGTTCCGCCGGTGACAAGAGCCGTCTTGCCGGCGAGGCTCCACCGCTCCTCTCTGCTTGCTGCTGCTGCCATCGCGGATCGATCGGTGTGTTGTTGGAACTAGCTAGTGAGTAGTGAACGATTTGGCAGGCTGGCCTTGGCCCTTGCAACTTATATCTTCCTTGGAAGCTCTGCTGCCCACTGTGACGACTGGGCAGCAGCTGGCGGGAGTGCAGAACCGCAGATGCTTCCTCGGCGATTCCTTGTTTTCGACGATGCGCACGAAGCATTACTCGCGCAGGCGGTGGCCGGCCGGCCGGCTCATGTCACGTTACCATGTTTTCGGCCCTGGATTTCGACTCCCGCTCGCCTCGTGTTGTCCTCGTCTGCAGTGGCAAGTCCAGTAGGTGGGATTCATAGGGCTCTAGCCAACCCTTCAAATTTTGATTTTTTCTTCTTCTTTCTAATACTACTCTTCTAGGTTCACGGCTGAAGGAGTCAATGCGTTGAGCTGTTGAGGCGTGGCTGCCGGTAGTGCTCAGGACTGGACGGCTGGGTAATTTGAATCAACAATTTCTGTACATTTGTAGTTGCTACTTGCTAGTTCATGTTATGTGAATTAATTTAGTGTCCTATACGGTACCTATGCAAATTATTTTTCAAAAATCCAAAAACAATTACAGTCAGTACTAGATGCCTCGAGTAGTATCATGGGAAATTCTCAGCTCATTTGGACAAAAGAATTATGAGATGATGTTTTCCTTCAAAGAAACGTTTCATTTTTTTTCCGTTAACTTTGAGCCCACCCTCCAATTTTATTCTGGATTCACCACTGCTCGTCCGCAAACGTTTCGGCGACCATCAGCGCGTGGATATCCTATAGAGCACGGTCGTCATCCATCTTGGTGAACGCTTGATCGCTAATGTCGCGAGCGCATGGTGGCTGTTGTCCATATTGGCAAACGGTTCTGGGCCATGTCGTTGAGAGCCAGTTGACCATCCTTGTCCGCGAGCGCTTTCAAAATGATTCGGCACGACCTACCTAGTTCTCTGCATGCCTACTTAACTGCCAACCAAATCAATTAATTATCTGCCAAATAGGGGGAAAATCCCTACTTTTAATTATCTGTGCATTAATGAACCGGTTTCCAAATTGATTCGGTACAAAAAATATCCTATTTAAGTGGACCTAATTAATTGAATATGTAATTAACTGTTCAACTAATTAATTGCGTTAATGGTTTGATTTTGAAATTGATTCAGGGTTTGATTTTCTAAATTATTTTTGCATGAATGGCTGCTACGAACGACGACTATGTAAAAGATATTACACATTTGACGCGCATCTTGTATTGTTCGACTGAACCTTGTTGGATAAAGATGCTTTTGCAGTGGATTCATTTCTGCAAGGCCTATCGAGTATTGTAGGACACATTTCCTTAACGAATTTTTTGACATTTGAATGGACACACTTGATTTGAGAATGTAGCCTGTCTGGCTCTCTGAATGACTGACAAGAAATAAAATATGACCGTGTCCACAAACGCATGTACGTGGCGGTCCGACGACCCGCCTGCTGCCACGGCCGTCCTCAACACCGTGCTCCACACCCTGGCATACTTGAGCATCGCACCGGCGTCAGGTCCAGCCACAACGTCCTCCATGGTGTCTCGCACAGCGTCCCTCCGCAGGGGCGCGTGGATGCGGCCTATGAATTACTCCCCTTTAATAATTGAGATATATGTGGTTTGGTAAGATAAGAAAATATATGTGATTGGGTAAGATAAGAAAAAAATGTTATTTAGTTGTGGTTGTAAATTAATAGTAGAGATAATGATAGTAATAAATGGTATAGTGTGTGGGATTAATGATTTGTTATTGAGGAATATCTGATTTTGTTTTGAAAGGTTATTGAGAAGAAACTTATGTCTGTCTTTTGCGAAGGTGATCTCACATATATGGTACGATCTCTGAATTCTCAATTACCTATTATTTACGTGATTGAATTGAATCAACACTTACCAAAGCAAGAACGAAACAAGATCTCTTTAATTTAATGGGATTTGGTTTTTCAATGGGAGGGAGAAAAATCAGTGGGAGGGGGGTGGTGGGTGGTGAGGCAAAAAAAAAAAAACTAGTGATGAGAAGCTACCAACACCCTCTCTAGGATTAGAGAGAAGGGAAATGATTCCCTTCATCCGGACGATTTCATAGGTTTTGTCTATTGTTTCCATGAATGACACCTGGTTGTGGCCCATGCACGTCTCAACCCATACTTATCCACACAAGATAGTTTTTCAACAAACCTTCTGATGGGAAGAAGGTTTGCAACAAGACGCTTGCTGCAAAACATCTACGACAACAACAGTGGCCGGCCGTGCAGCTTCAGTGACATATTTCATTGCAAAAAAAAATCCACAACACCGTCTATGTTGGAAAAGGGCGAAGATGAAATGTAACACAATTTGTATTGCAAATATTTCTGCAACATGAGCTCTGTTGCAAAGGGTTCCGCAACACGAACTTTGTTGCAATAGTTAGGACGAGACTGGGTTGCTAGATGTGGCAAAATCTAACGGTTGTCGAGGCGGCGGATCTTTGGATCTTTAAAGATCCGCCGCTTGACACCTAGCACACCCCGATTGGAAAACAACTCTTAAACTCAAAAAAGTCAATTCATATGAAAAATATCAGTAAATAAAAAATATGAATTAAAAAAAATCATGAACTCAAAAAATATTATGAGTTTGAAAACTGTTCATGAATTTGAAATTTGTTCACAAAATTTGAAAAAAAACCTGAATTTGAAAAACATTCTCATGGATTTAAAAAATGTTCACGAAATTGAATTTTTTTGCAAATATGAATTTTCTTTGTATTTTTTTAAAAAAAATCATGAAATTGGAACAAAGTTGATAAAAGCAAAAAACAAAAGGGGGAAAAGGGAAAAAACTGACAGAAAACGAACGAAACTAGTGAAACGCAAGAACCAAAATAACCAACCCCAAAAAAGGAAGGAGCCTTCTAAAAGGTTCCCAAAACTGGTGCTTGGAAGAGACACCTTTTGGGCCGGCTCGTTGCATTGACGAGGAGATCAGGCTTAGGCGGTAGGTAGGCACATCGACTATTTATCGCCTTAGGCGAGTCGCCGGAGAAGTCTCGCTGAAGTTTTGAAGATAATTGCACAGATTAAAGGGCCATGTAGTCTAAATTAATATTCCCTCTGTTCCTTTATATGAGGTGTATTTGTTTTTTCAAAAGTCAAATGAGTGCATGTTTGACCCTTTTTTCAGAAAAATATATGAATATTCACTATACAAAATTTATATCATTTGATCCATCATAAAAATTAGTTTCATATTTATTTATTGGGTATTACAGATGATGTTATTTTATTCTATATTCTTGGTCAAACATTCAAATGGCTGACTTGCACGAAAACCAATACACCTTATATTTTGAAATGGAGGGAGTAGATGGAGCTTCCTCTAGGCCTGACAATGGTCTTTGCTATGATTAATGTCGTTGTTGTGGACTGCGACAATGTTACTCATTTTGGTCTTTTAAACTGACAAGGTGATAAAGACGGAGTGGGATCAAGCCGATCATGGGTCCATGTGTGTTGCTAGTGCGGAGGACGTCGAGGACATCATCCCGGTAAACAAGTGCTTAAGCGGGCCAAAGATGATGAAGTCTCTACCCAAGCTTGGTCGTAGGCCAATGCTTGGGCATGAGTTAGCAGAACCGATGCCATTGAGGTTCTACGCACCTACCAAGGATGCTAAAGACATATCCATGCTCATCATCCCCAAGCCCTTCCAGCCAGTGATGAAGGGGTGGATCAAAGTCGGGCTTCCACGTGTCATCAAGCTCTCGGCGACCAAGTGGTGCATGTACTCGGTGCAACTTAAGGTTTACCAAAAGCACAAGATTGTCCCCGATGACCTTCTCGTCTTCAAGCTGTCGAACCTCGGATTCAAGGTCCAGATCTACAACGTTGATAACTCCACCATCTGCAGCTACAGATGCTCCAAACTTGTTTGTCAAGGGCCAGCTGACTTGTCTTAGTTCTCCTGTCTCCTCGTAAGTCTTTTGCCACCACACCTGGGTTCCGGCGCGCCACCAAGGGGGTGAAGCCCCGGACCTTGCCCATTTGCCACCACACCTGGGTTCCGATGTGGCGCGTCGCTAAGAGGGTTACGCCCCAACGAAAATCTTTTGGGTTTCATCTCCATAAGAGTGGCTGAGTTTTTGCATTGCCTCGCCAAGCCTATCACAAACCTCCTCCTTTACCTGGGTTTGGAACCGGCTATGTTGAGACAACATAGGCGGAGTTAGATATCGTGAACAATATTGAAAATAATTTATTTTTGAAAAATTTAGAAACTTTTTCAAGTTCCGATATTTTTCAGAATAGCAACTAAATTTTGGAATCCTGAACATTTTCCAAAAATTGGTTTTTAATTCTAAATGTTTTTGAGAACTTTTAATTTACGAAATTAATTCTAAAATAAAAATAAACATGGAAGGGGAAAAAGAGATAGGAAAATAAGAATAAAAATAGATTGAAAAATAGAAACAAAGAAAAATGGGCCAGCCCAATATTCGTTGTCCTGTGCGAAACTCGACTATTTGCCGCCCAGTGCGGAAAATAGATTTTTTCCTGTTTGCGTGGGCAGAAAAATAAATGGGCTGGCTTGGCTAGGCCATAGCGCGTGGCCGACGTACAAAAATTCTTTTTTCTAGGAGACAAACGCATAAAATTTTAGTATCGCTTCAGATAAGAAAAAATTCTTTTCAATGGTGAACAGATGAAAAAATTAGCGAAACGCATCTTACTTTATTAGTAAGCATAGAAAAGGAAGAAAAAACCATAGCAACCACCAGCAATGTTGCTATACCAATCAAACATTCCCTGAAATATTCAGCAGGTAAAAGCAACATGGGTATTTATGGTTTATTCAGTTGATGACATCGAATGATACTAGTGAACGCACAACACATCAACCCTCTCCATCGCCGCCGCCGTCTCCTCTTTTATTCAGTGGTGTATTTAGTGCCATCTCTGCCCCCAGAAAGGAAAAAGAGAAAACTAAATTGCCCGTATCTATACATATGTGTGAAATGCCTATGTATATACGTTGGTCCTAAGGTATAACGGTGAGTGCGTCCGATGAGGCGACTTATTGTTCAGCATGCCATCCTGTATTGTTGAGCTCACTCTGAACATGGATGCCATCGTTATTGTTCTTCAGGAAGGCAGAGTACCAGCGACCAGAGAGCCTGGCTTGCCGTGGCAGGGTCTCGTCGTCGAAATCGACACGGTACAGGCCGTACCGTGCCTGATACCCTGACAAGTACTCGAAGACGTCCAAGAAGGCCCAGGCGAAATAGCCTTTCACATTGACTCCATTCCTGCAGAGGCAAACAGCTTCATGGTGAACTCTGAACTCTAAAGTTTTTGTGACCGGAGCCCCAATTGCATGAAATTATGTGGATGGGGAATAACATGAGGATATTTTTAGGTTAATTACTGGCCTTATTGCAGCCAATGTACTCCCTATGTAGCTCTTCAAGTAGTCGGTCCTGTCGGTGTCGAGGAGAGTGTCATTACTAGATGATTGACCTGAAGAGAGAAAACAGAGTGGGCAAAAGATATCGTCAGATATGTATGAACTGCAAACCGACGATGATGTCCGTAAACATTGACATGATTTTAGATAGAATGATTGAACTAGTATGTTTTTCTTTTTCTTTTTGGAGATCATCGTAATCAGGAACTAGACCGACTTGCCATTCTCTTGGATATAAATGGGAATGTCCCCGTAGGCTTCTTTCAAGTACAGTAGCACATGTTGCAATCCTTCGGGGTCACTTGGAAAAGACGTTGGGGGAGCCTGCATTCACAAGAAGTTGTTCTTCTTCATGTCACAACTTGCAAGACAGACACAATCCCAGTATTGCTCAATTGCATGACCTTCAAGTGTATTTCATTAATTTCTGGCATCTCGTGTTAGATTAGAATTCCAAATTTCATGTTTCATGTAAAAGAACAGCTGAACCCGGTAGTATCTGACAAACACATCATTGAAGAACTTTACCTTGCCGGCTGGCGGGTCTGTTTTAGAAGCTGCACCGATGAAACATATATTTTGTTAGATGTGCCATTTGGATAAAAAAAATCTCAGATTGTAAATCTGCTTCAGAAGCGTAATGAATTTCGTCAGTTTATATATTGACAATGTGAACCTTCTGTTTGCATCATTATCTTGTCAGTAGATAAAGGGAACACATTGCCCACTACTGCTGCAATTCTGCTACAAAAAAATATGAACACTAAACAAGGATGCTTGCCTTTGTAGCTAATTGACAAGTCTGCTGTATAGTCGCGAGCACCTTTTGCTAAAGGCGATCATTCACATAGACAGAATAGTAGTGATTTATCCCAATGAAATCTGCACTACCAATTATAGCTTGAGACTGGATTCTTGTGAAGGATGGAAGACGAGAACCAACAATTTTCTTCATTCTTTCTGGATAATCTCCAGTCATCAAGGGCTCTAGTATCCTAAAAGGAATTACAAGCCGGTTAGTTCTGCATTCCTCGAGCAAAGGCAGAGTAAAGATAATTACCATCCCAAAAAGAAGTCCAAACATCTTTTTGTTGCTTCTAAATCCTCTGTAGAGTTTGTCATAGGATAAGGCCAAAGGGAGTAAATACTTAGGCCGACAACCCCCTTTATGTGGCCTACATGCAAAAATCCTTTTTATGGACAAATAAATCTTTTCATATGAATATACATCATGAGAAACTAAAAGTAGTGTATTTGTGCAGTCAATCAGATCTTATGTTGAGAAATCCAAACATGTAATACGCCAATAAACTACAATTGATAGTGCTTGACCCCAAAATATCACTATATGGTTAGAAAATACTTTCTCTTTAAAAGAATATATGGTCAGACGATACTTTCTCTTTAAAATATTTTTCCTTTTGAAGAATATACAGTTACTGATACATCAGAATTTATATTAGATAGCAACAAATATCTTACTAGCTTATAATCACAGAGAGGCACTGGTTCTCAATTTTGGGCGCAAAATCACTCACTTGATATTTTTCTCTGTAAAGCCTAGTCGCAGATGCATGTGCCAATAGCATGTTATGAGCTGCTATATATGGTTCCACAGTCGAGTCACCCACGGTACAGTTTATAGCTCCAAAAGGATCAGAGCAATGTCCTGGTGCGATCACTCCGATATCATAAGATCCCATCGCACCCACATTAGGTTCATCTATCGTAGTCCAGTAGGAGACCCTGTCTCCAAACTCCCTGAAGCAAACATCTGCGAATGCTGTGAAATCCTCCCTGCATTTTGCAGTAGCACCTGTGAGGAAATATTAATACCAGGAGTAGGAAAGTAGGGCCGTCTCGACATTTTAAGATTCTGAGCAAGTTAATCACTACAAGGGAGAAATTCTGGGATCTTACACAATTCTAGGGCTTAGCCATCCTCCATACTCATCTTCCAGTATTTGAGGGTACTCAAGCTGGTAAATCATAATATGGACTTGAATCCCTGAGGAAACACGATGGACACACACAAGTTTAGTTAGTGAAGACACAGGAAAACAGTTTCTGCATTTTTTCTATCAGTGCTGATCATTTACTAGGCTACTGACATAAAGATCTGTTCTGCCATTACACTCCATTTATATAATACTACAGAAAATAGACATACCATGTTGCACTAGCGCATCTATTAGGCTGTTGTAGTACTCGAGCCCTTTTGGATTGACAGCTCCCCTGCCATCTGTCAATCTCATTAGAAACTAACAATCAGTTTAAACTTTGTGCTTTTCTAGTACAGTGCAATGGAGATATAATGAGAAGTACTTCTACCTGGGATTAGCCTTGACCAGGAGATAGAGAATCGATATGCCTCTAGGTTCATGTCAACCATGAGCTTCACATCATCCTGAAAGATGATATTCAGTGTGGTTAAAACAGAATGTCTAAATATTCAGTGTGGAAATCACAACACTTCAACACAGCAAAATAAAATTGATTGATACTCCCTCTGTAAACTAATATAAAAGCGTTTAGATTACTAAAATAGTGATCTAAACGCTCTTATATTAGTTTACAGAGGGAGTAAATAGTAAGAATAAATTTTATTTTGTTTTTGGCAGAGAAGAGAGAGTAAGGAACTAGACAGAGCTTGTTAGGTTCAGTTTGGTAGCACTAGCAGACGGCTGCATAGTACTACTACATCCTTTGCTTAAAATCACTGTAATCAGCAGAGACCCCCACAAATGACCAAATTTAGAAGCTTGTGGCCTTGTGCCTACCTTGCACTTGTGGTACCCGTCCGCAGCGATGTCACCTACGCTTTTATCCGCCATTTTCCCTGTCGTCAGAAGAAGAAAAATCAGCACGGACCTGACAGGATAATTACCTGATCAAACACCAGAGTCTAGTTTTTATCTTAGTCCCAAATCAGCAGGTTAATTGGTTAGTTACCTGCGTGAGTGAAGGTGTCCCAGATGCTTGGGCTCCTGCCGTCCTCAGCCACGGCGCCCTCGTACTGCAGCCAAAGAAAACCCCGAAAGGCTTAACTAAATTGAGCAAGAAAATACGCACTAGCCATTTCTTCAGATTGTTGGGTCATGGTTGTTGCCTGGTACGCGGAGGTGGCGGCTCCGAAGACGAAGTCCGGCGGGAAGTCACCCCGCGTGAAGCCGAGAGCGGGGGGAGCCGAGGCGGCGGAGAGAAGCAGCAGCGAGAAGAAGGCGACGGAAGCCATTGCTTTGGTGCCCAGAAGCCAGAACGCACCAGTGTCTGTACCCAGGCGTACGCTTGATTCGCAGGAGGATAAGGCGCCTACAGCTTTACAATTTTTTATTTTTTTGGGCTCGCACTGCTCCACCACGTTCTGGATTGGATTTCGTTTTCATGCTACGAGAATGCTGTGGTGCGGCCACCGCTTGTGCGCTCGCTTCTGGAAAAGTCGGATCACCATTCACCTCCCGGATCACGCTCGTTTAAAAAGTGTATTGTATAAATAAGGGCGTTGCTACGCTTCGGCCGGCGGACCACATTGCGAGCCCTCGGATATGATGGATTGATCGATCGGTTGAGGGTCATCTTCTACCAACACATGCCGTGTTGCAGAAAGTTTCCGTAATACAGGTTATATTGCGCGAAACAATCTGTGGTTGGATAGTTAGGTGGACAGTTAACCAGGGTTCAAATTTTGTTGTTTGCATTTATCCTGGATTTATTTTAAGATTTCCGTCGATGTGTGTTCGATTGGGAGGAGCGTTAAAAGTCGATGCTGAGGCGCTTCGGTGACTTCGTAAAACCTCAAAATGATATGCCGACTCAGTCTCTCGGAGGTGCTTCTAGCGGTAGGTTGTGCATGTGTGCGTTCATAGGGTCAGTGTATGCACATATATATAAGCGTTTGCGTCTATACTTTGTTTAAAAAACATGGGTTATGTTGTGGAAAATTTCACAACATAGGTCAAGTAGGAGATTATTTTTGCAACAAATGTCTTTTATTACAGTTTTTTTACGACAGAGGTCTTGCAATCATTTTTGGCAACAGAGGTCTCGTTGGAATTTATTTTGTTTCATAATAGAGGTCTTGTTACATTTTTCTTTTTTGCAACAGAGACCTTGTGAAAGAAATTGTTGTAGCGAGCAACAAGCAGCGACCACGTCGGTCGAAAGAAAGGCCGATGCTCCCTGGGACAACGATGGACGCATCTCCTCGCGGTGGACGCAGACGCCAATGCATCCCAGGCCGGCGAATGCAGCTATAGTTCGATGCACCGTGATGGCCGACATTCATGGTGAAGGCGGGCGGCAGCGGCAGCGCTCACGCCGGCGACCTCATCCACGTGCTGCCATCGGGGGGAGGGGGGGGGGGGCGTCGGTTGAAGCAGCACGAGGAGGCGTCATCATGACGGAGAGCTTGGGAGGAGCAAGGGTGGCCACCGCTCTCATGGGGATCCAGATCCAGATCCCGCATAACACGGGTTGTTGCGGTGGAGAAATTGCAACGACTCAGTTGCGAAACTTAGTCTAGGTAATACGTTGCTCTTGGCCATCTGATTAAAATCGGATACAACGACGACAGAGGAGGCAGATGCACACATCGTTATCCGTCCGGTGATCCCAATCATTTCTCATAAATCAAGCACAATATTTGGAAACCTCAAGTAATTTTGAAAACAATAACATACAATTGTGTACTTTGCATGTACATATCTCCGTCACTATAGCGTACACAAATGAATAAAACCAAAACTATTATTTTCCACTTTTTTGGAACCGCAAGTTTATCTTTTTTGTGTGGCGTACAATTAACACATTCTCTAATAAATTTTTACACGCGAACCAACCTGTACTTGGATCGTTAGAAGTTTAGCAGTATTCCTAGCCCATCAGAGTTTAATTTCTGGTGCTCGCATTATTTCTGGATTTATTTCAGAATTCCCGGCGATGCGCGTCCAGTGGTAGAAGATGTTCCCGTCGACTACAAGGCGTCTTTGATAACTTCGTCAATCTCAAGATGATATGTCGTCTCAGTCTTCCAGAGGTGCTCATAGGGATAGGGTTTACGTGTGTGTTCATAAAAATGAGTGTATGCGCGTATATATGAGCATCTGCGCCACCATTTATGAAAGTGCATTATATCGACTAGAGGGGGGGGGGGGTGAATAGGCGATTTTTATGAATTCTTCAATGAGGAATTTGCCGGTGAGGAAATTCCTAAGTGAAGAACTACTAGCAGCGGAATAAGTACTCAGAAATAAGCATAAGAGAATGCGGGCATGGTCATCATGATGAAATGAAGACAATCAAAGAGTACAAAAAGCGTAAACACAGGATAACACAAGATGAAGACAAACAGACTGAAGAAATTGAACTGAGGAAATTGAGAAAGTCTTCAGTCAAAGTCTTCAACCACAGATATGAACGAACACTCAACACAATAATGAAGAAATGAAAGGGTTGAGGAAATAGAACCAGTTAGGTTGGTGAAGACAACGATTTGGTAGACCAGTTTCAACTGTTGTCTCAGTTGTACGTCTGGTTGGAGCGGCTGAGTATTTAAACACGAGGACACACAGTCCCGGACACCCAGTCGCTGAGCATGCAGCTCCGGACACCAAGTCCTCACCGTATTCTCCTTGAACTAAGGTCACACAGACCTCGTCCAATCACTCGTGGTAAGTCTTCAGGCGACTTCCAAACCTTCACAGACTTGGTCACTCGGTGATCCACAATTCCTCTTGGATGCTCTAGACCATGACGCCTAACCGTCTGGAAGAAGCACAGTCTTCAAAGGTAACAAGCGTCGGATCCACGCAGGATCAATCTCTTCAGTGATGCTCAATCACTTTGGGTTTGTAGGGGTTTTGGTTTTTGGGTTTTTCCTCACTCGATGATTTTCGCTCAAAGTCCTCGGAGGATGGGTTGCTCTCAAATAACAAGTGCCAAGTTCTCTCGGAGCAGCCAACCAGCTAGTGGTTGTAGGGGGCGGCTATTTATAGCCTAGGGAGCAGCCCGGCATGATAAGACATAAATGCCCTTCAATGATATGACCGTTAGGTGGATAAGATATTTTGGGACAAGCCACAAAGACAAAGAACGGTCGGAAATTTGACTCTCAAATTCCTCGGGGCTATCATGATCCTCATCGTAGGCAATCCGCACTAGCGAATTCCTAATTCCTCGGTCGAACAAATTCCTCGGTGACTGTAAGAACTTCGCCTCTCACATCAAGAAATTGACTGAATCTGTATGAGATTTTCAAAGGCTTCACTCAAGGGATTGGTAGGTGTAGGATTTTGAGTTGAGCATCACATGGAAATTTTTCCTTAGTATTTCCTCGACCCCTTTAACAAAGATGCGGTGTTTCCTATGACTCAAGAAAGAGAAAACGAAACTATGAAAACAAAAGTCTTCACGCTTCATGTTCCTCAAATGAATACCAAGTCTTCAAGGTCACACCAATTTCTTCACTTTCAAAGTCTTCAGAATATCAAAGTCTTTAGTCAAAGAACTTCATTTTTAGGGGTCGACTTTCTCTGTAAATATCAAACTCCTCATAGACTTATAGACCTGTGTACACTCATAAGCACATTAGTCCCTTAACCTATAAGTCTTCAATACACCAAAATCACTAAGGGGCACTAGATGCACTTACAATCTCCCCTTTTGGTGATTGATGACAATATAGGTTAAGTTTTCAACAGGGATAAATATATGAAGTGTAAATACTGATATTGAGGAATTTGATTGCAAGATATAGAAGAACTCCCCCTGAAGATGTGCATAGTGAGGAATTTGCTTTTGAGGCAATGCACATTGAAGAGTTGAATCATGGAGATCTCCCCCTATATCTTGTAATTCATACACGCATTTGACATATAATATGAAGAATTTGAATATGCATGATGAAATATGGTGCTTGATGAAATTCCGCATACGTGCAATAACATTAATGAGGAACATGCATGCAAAATAACGCATCAAGAGTATCAGAGCACAGTGCATCAAAAGTATCAGAGCACAGTGCATCAAAAGTATCAGAGCACCATCGGGTTTAAGATTACAACTCGATCCAATAAAAGTTTCAGAAGAACGAGAGTTGTAACTTAACAAAAAAATTGCCCATATAATACACCCGCTTGAAGACTAACTCACATTTCTCCCCCTTTGTCATCAAATGACCAAAAGGATCGAAACTGAGGACTAACGCCCCTGAAGAATTTCAAGTTGATGAAGGAGCGCCAGGGTTGTTGGGGTCGGTTGTCGTAGTAGGGCCTGCTGCAGTGTCGTCCAAGTCTTCATTTTCATCAGTGTCTCGTGATGAAGAATAGGAGCTGGACACCAAGGAAGGAACTTTGACCTTCTTGTATTTCTTCGGTGGAGGTGCAGACCAGTCAAAATCTTCCTTGAGACCCATTGTCTTCAGTTCTTCCGCGATGTATACATTAGAAAGAACAACCCAGGTGCGTTTGAAGGTTTCATGGAGGTAGTAGTGGTTTTTCTTCACTGCATTATGTGTAGAGGTCATGTTGTGAAGAATTGAACCAAACTGACGCTTAACCCATTTATGATTGCGATCAACCTTCTGATGAATACTGAGGAGTAACTCACGATCGATCATCACCACAGGTGCTTTGTGGCTTGAGGACTTTGCTTGGCCGAGGTATTGGCGGCAGAGTCATGTGTGGCGAGTCATCATTGGTGGAGTAGGATGCAACTTTGCGAAACCGACCATCCAATGGACGAATGCCTTCATCGATCACAGCAGAGCCTTGCCCTTGTCATCACCGAGGAAAATGTCCGCTTGAGGACTTCAATCGGGGCAAGTAGCTGCAGTGGTTCGTAGTATCGACCTTGTAATTGAGTGAAGACCTTGTTCGATGAATCTCATAATCCAAGGTGCATAAGGCTTCAGCTCAAAAGGTGACATAGCAATGTTTGCCGTAGTCCTCATGAAGAAATCATGGAAGTTGACGGGAACGCCATGAATGATATTGAAAAGCATATTCTTCATGATGCCAACGACTTCTTCATCAATTGAGTCGTGGCCTTTGATAGGACTCATTGTCTTCGTCAGAATCTGATAGACAGTCCAAGGCACATACAATAATTTCTTGACGAGGAATTTGGTTCTTGGGGCATGCTCTGGCTTCAAAGGCTTCATCAACACTTGCATATAGTGATTTGAAAGCTCAGGTTCGTTGTAGATACAACGAGCACCATCAAGTGGAGGACTGAGTGGTAGGGCACGAAGTAATTCAGTTGCTGGTGCCTTGTAGTGAGTGTTTTCAGACATCCAGTCTAACACCCATGAGTTCACATCTTCAGCGTCTCCGGTAGCATCGCATAGAATTGAAGAATGAGTTCTTCATTCCAATCACAGATATCAGTGCAGAAATTCGGGAGTCCTTCATCGTGAAGAACACTGATGACTGGCTCGAAGCCTGGCAGAGATTCCATGTCCACATGAGGAATATGTGCATGATCGAAGACTTTGTCTTTGTTGAACAACACTTAGGAATAGAAATTGGCTTGACTGGCAGTCCAGAAACGCCTCTTCCTTATGCGAGTAGAATCATATGGATTGTAATCAGTGAAGAATACGTGCTCGCCGAAGAATTCTTCACCCTTGAACTTTTGCTTTGTTGAGAAGGGATTCTTTGGCTTTGGTAGTGGAGTGTCAGTGAGTTGCATCACGACCTCTAGAATCGCAATCTCAGGTTCTTCAGGCTGAGGAATTTCTGGTTCCTCTACATGTGCGATCCCGAGGATCAGCAAAGAAGCAGCTTCATTAGCGCTTAGTGGCTGGAATTTCTTCATGTACAAGATGAAGTGGGATGAGTTTCTTGAGCCCATTTGAACTGTTGGAGCGGGGGACCGAGGAATCTGTTGGATTGGGGTGAAGAATGGAGAATTTGGATGTTGACTTTCCCAAAAGTCATCGTTCATCACTGGCGTTGTGCTTCCAATATCCACATCTTCTTCAATTTCCTCAACACCGGCCTCTTCAGCTGTGAACTAAGGCATAGGCGAGGAAATGATTGGGGTTGAAGGGATAGCTTCCACTTCAATTTTTCATCAATCTGCTCTGACGAAGCAGCAGACTGATTTTCTTCATCAAATCCGCTTGGGATCTCATAATCTTCACCAAAAGGAACAAGGTCCTTTGATGGAATTGAGGAAATTGGAACAGCATCAATAGGATTTTCAAAAGAGTTGGTCATTGTCTTCATCCTCTTTGGGGCTGAAGAATTTGAAGCAGCAGATGCTTTCCTTTTCTTCACTGCAGCTCGTTCTGCAGTCTTGGTCTTCTTCACATCAGATGCAGATGGAAGGATTGGAGTTGGTGTAGGCGCAGGAGGAGCTGAGGAATCTGGTTAATTTTCCTCAAAGCAATCGATGCAGCTTGCCACGACTTCTTCAGCTTTCTTCAGCGCACCACTAGTGGATGCCCCGCAATTTCTTGGTGGTGGAATGGAGTCATCAGCCCACAGAATTGGCATTGTCTTCAGAGTTCGAACTTCATTAGCGGTCTTGGCATGTTCTTGATCGGGTGAGTTGAGGCTCCGGCTGAGGAATTTCTTGTTGCGTTGGGGCTGCAACATTGGTGAATTTCTTCGTCAGTTGATTTAATCGACTTTGGCTCCTTGCCAATCAGCATAATAGGAGTCAAATTTGTCGCCAGGCTTTGATGTCACCTGCATCTTGATAAGTTCTTCGCTTGTCATCTTGACAACGTTTTTCTTCAGCAGTTTCTCCTTTACATCAAGCGATTTCTTGATCTCTCTGGCGTATCAAATTTCCATTTCTCCTCTTGGATGAAATGAGTCAGCATGTGACTTTGGTCAGGTGTCAACTTGAAGTCAGGCATAGGAGTGTTTGGGTCCTTGTGCCAGAGATCAATGTAGTCTAGGATCGCTCTTGGATCCAACAGCAGCGACACATGTGTGCCTTTGGCTCTAGCTGCCCTTTCTTGGCGGTCTCTGATGATTTCTGCAAGTTCATCATCATCAGCCTCATCATCTTCAGGTGGCTCTTGGAACGTGACCTGTTTCTTCTTGGGACTTGGCCGAGGACCTCGTCCAGCTGTGGCCTTAGTCTTCAGCAGAGTCGGGCCAGATGAAGAATTTGGTGCAGTGAGGAACTTGTCAAACACCGTGAGGCAATGGAGATGCCTGCAGTCCTTTGGCACGTGGCCAGATGCACAGGTGCTGAGGACTTGTCGGAACTGCTGAGGACTTGGGAGGAGCTGCCGAGGACTTGAGAGGAGCTGAGGATTTGGGAGGAGCTGGAGCAGCATGAGGAATTGGCCGTGAGGGCACAACTGAGGAACTTGGCTGTGAGGACACTGTTAGTGAAGCACTTGGCTTGTGTGCGGGCTTCTTTGCCACAGATTTTCTTGGCTTGACAGAGGCCTCAGTGGCAGCAGCAGTAGCAGAGTCCTCATTAAATTTCCTCACTGCCTCGTTGGCTTGTCTTGCCAATTTGGCTTGGCGCTTGGCCCATTCTTCAGAAAGTCCTCACCACGCTTGATGTTGGTGGGGTCGACTTCTTGACCAGTGCCAATGGAGCTCTTGGGCATGGAGGATTGAGAGCGAATTTCTTCATGTACTTTGGAGTTACATATCTGTACTCCCTCCATTCCCTTGCCCATCTCCGCTCAATCCTTTGAATGCGCACCTTGCGCTGATTTTTGTTTTCTTTGCGAACTCGGCTTCATCAGTGTGCAATAATCAGCATAAATTTCTCAGAATCTCAAACGCAGTCATGACCTCAGGCCTCTTTCCTCCTTTACGTGGCTTCTTTCCTTCTGCCATATTCTTCACCGAGGAATTTGAACAATCGAATTCTCTGAAGAAGTATGCAACTTTTCTTCGAGGAACGCTGCAAATGAGTTAAGTTGATGAGAACCTAGTGATTTAGCAGCGGACATGAGTACCTGTGAATAGAGTATAGTTGCGAGGAATTTGGAGAGGTCATATGCGTTCTCAGAAGGTTTTTCAAAAAGAACTAGTTTGAGGAAATTTGACCAGATGAGCCTTGAAGAATTTCACTAAGCGATCTTTGTCTTAGGTTCCAGAGTTGTATAGATCGAGGATCCACACAATTGAGGAATCTTGAAGAAAAATCATTGCTTAGAGAAACGAATCAAGAGCATATTTTGTTTGAGGTGTTCATATGTGTGAAGATTTGAAGAATAAACACCTTTGAAGATTTTCAGGAAGGTTTGAGAATCAAAGCGAGTAATAAAAGTAACTTTTAATTACCGAAGTGAAGAACACGACGAACCGAGAAGAACAGATGGGAAGTTTGTCGTTAGACCTTCCACGCCCAACTTGGCGGAGGAAGACAGCTACGGCGGCGGAGTGAAGATTTCCGCTGATCGGCGCTGAAAGTGACGACGACGAGGTCGAGGCAAGAAGCTCTTCCTCACCGGGCGATTTATGGAGTAGCGGCGGCGCTAGGGTTTAAGAAGCTCGAGAGAGAGAGCGGTCGAGCGGAGTAAAGGAAGTGAGGAAGGGGAGAGGGGGTATATATAGCCACGGTGAAAAACTGTTCGCCCGAAGATTTTGGACGAACGTGCCCCTGACCCTTCTCATTCTCTTGACATGTGTCACCCACGTACTGAAAAGTGGAGATTGTGTTAGATCGTGGGTGAATAGATAAATCCATCGTGGGATGCGGAACGGTTTGAGCGGCAAAAACGAAAGTTTGGATAAGATCAGTTTTAAAGTTCCGTTCGCAATTTCTTCAGCTGACAAGGACACAGTGAAGATTTTGAACAAGTTTCAAATAGAACGCACATGAAGAATTTGTGAATAGATTGGGTTGAGTATAGCATAGAGGGGAAGGGTCCGATCACATTCACTTAGCGTAAAAGCAACTTGAATAAATAGCCATAAGTGAATGCTGTAGAGGACATAAACCCATATATATATATATATATATATATATATATATATATATATATATATATATCCAATGAGGAAGAACGATGGAAACAGTGAAGATTTTGCAAAGTTGAAGAATTTCAAAAGCTGAGGAAAAACTCAAATTGAAGATTTTCAACTTTGGTGGTGGCGTGACCCACCGTATAAGAATGATGATTTCAGACACCGCGTACAATTTTCGTAAGGTTCTGAGAAACAAATTCTTAATTTATTTCTTCAAACTTTGAGTGTTATTCTTCATTGATTGTATAAAAATGTTTCTTCATGTGTTGCACTTCTAAGTCATCAATTTTGCATATGTGTCGATGTGTGTCCTTTTCAAAGAACATTCAAGATTCTAAGATATTTAGCTCACACCGCAACTTGCTAAATCTCTTCTCATCCAAGGGCTTTGTGAAGATATCGGCTAGCTGTTCTTCGCCTTCACATGCTCGATGGAGATGTCGCCCTTCAACACATGATCACGAAGAAAATGATGACGAATCTGAATGTGCTTTGTCTTCGAGTGCTGAACATGGTTGTGAGCAATCTTAATGGCACTCTCATTGTCACAGTAGAGAGGCACATTCTTCACATTGATGCCGTAGTCCTTGAGAGTTTGCTTCATCCACAGCAATTGAGCACAACAAGAGCCAGCATCAATGTATTCAGCTTCCACAAGAGATGCGATACGCAGTTCTGCTTTCTTCGAGGACCAATGCACCAAAGATCTTCCGAGGAAATGACAAGTACCAGATGTTGACTTGCGGTCCACACGATCACCAGCATAGTCGAGTCGAATATCCAATGAGATCAAAAGTAGAGCCCTTGGGGTACCATAATCCTAGTGTTGGTGTGTGAGCTAGATATCGAAGAATATGCTTCATAACCTTATGGTGTGATTCCTTCGTGTAGCTTGAAATCGGGCACACATGCAAACACTAAGCATTATATCTGGCCTAGATGCACATAAGTACAATAGAGAACCAATCATGGAGCGGTATACCTTGTGATCAAGTCAATACCATTTTCATCGGTGCATAGATGGCCATTTGTGGGCATAGGAATTTTGACGCCTTTGCAATCTTGCATGCCGAATTTTTCAGACATCTTTGAGGTATTTCTCCGAGATATGAATATGCCATTGTGTTGTTGACGAATTTGAAGACCTAAAAAGAATTTCAACTCTCCCATCATAGACATTTGATATTCTTCACTCATCATATAGGCAAATTCATCACTATAACGTTGGTCAGTACAGCCAAAGATAATATCATCAACATATATTTGGCACACAAACAGTTCACCATCATATGATTTAGTAAAGAGAGTAGGGTCAAGTGAACCGGTGTGAAGCCATTCTTCACGAAGAATTCCTTCAATGTATCATACCACGCCTGTGGGGGCCTGTTTGAGACCATAGAGGGCCTTGTTGAGTATGAAGACTTTGTCGGGATTCTTTGGATCTTCAAAACCTGGGGGTTGAGCAACATATACTTCTTCCTCAAGCTTACCATTGAGGAATGCACTTTTCACATCCATTTGATATAAAATGATATTATGATGGTTAGCATAAGCAAGTAATATGCGAATAGCCTCAAGTCTAGCAACAGTGCAAAAGTTTCATCGAAATCAATTCCTTCAACCTGTGTGTAGCCTTGAGCTAAAAGTCGTGCCTTATTCCTCACCACAAGGCCATTTTCATCTTGCTTGTTGCGGTAGATCCACTTTGTGCCAATGATATTATGCTTGCGAGGATCTGGACGTTTGACCAGTTCCTGCACATTGTTGAGCTCGAATCGATGTAATTCTTCTTGCATGGCCTGAATCCACTCAGGCTCCGGAAAGGCTTCATCTACCTTAGTGGGCTCTGTGATAGAGACAAAAGCATAGTGCCCACAAAAGTTAGATAAATGTGAAGCTTTTGAGCATGTGAGAGGACCTGGCGCTCAATGTCATCGATGATCTTGTCAACTTGCACTTCTTTTGCAACGCGAGGATGAACTGGTTGTCGCCGAGGAATTTGATCAAGATTTTCTTCAAAGACCATTGTCTTCAAAGATTATCCTCAGTGCATCACCGATGTTCCTCGCAGACAGGAATGAATTCTTCAAAGCATATTCTTCAAGAGGAATGACATCCTCAGTTGCCTTGAACTTGATAGATTCCTCAGGAGCTGGTTCATCTAACACAGAAGGTAGGTGCTCTCTTTGCGAGCCATTAGTTTCATCGAACCGCACATCTACAGTATCAACAATCTTGTGAAGACTCTGTAGGTGTGCGAGTCCTTTCCGTAACCAAGCATAAAACCTTCATGTGCTTTCGGTGCAAATTTAGAATTGTGATGAGGATCTCTAATCCAGCATTTAGCAATCAAGACTTTGAAATAACTCACATTGGGTTTCTTATCGCTGAGGAGTTCATAGGCGTCTTCTTGAAGAATTGGTGAAGATATACTCTGCTGATGATGTGGCACGCGGTATCAATTGCATCAATCCAAAAAGCGACTAGGCGTTTTGTATTCATCAAGCATAGTGTGAGCCATCTCAACAAGAGTTCTGTTCTTGCGCTCCACGACGCCATTTTGCTGAGGAGTATAGGGAGCAGATAACTCATGAGTAATACCAAGTTCATCAAGATAGTCATCAAGACCGGAATTCTTGAATTCAATTCCATTGTCACTTCTGATGTGTCTGATCTTCACACCAAAGTTAGTTGAAGCCCTCGAGGAAAATCGTTTGAAGACTTCATGCACTTCATTTTTGTAAGTAACAATGTGTACCCATGTGTAACGAGAGTAATCATCAACAATAACAAAGTCATATAGAGATGCATCATTAGTGACTGCTGAGTAATGATTAGGACCAAAGAGGTCCATGTGAAGCAATTCGAATGGACGAGTAGTGGTCATGATAGTCTTTCTTTGGATGCTTGGCCTTGGTCATTTTTCCAGCTTCACAGTGCTCCACACAAGTGATCCTTGAGGAATTTGACATTTTCAATGCCAATGACATGCTTCTTCTTCGCAAGCATGTGCAAATTCCTCATGCCTCAAGGTGACCAAGTCGCCGATGCCATAGCCAGCCTTCAAGCTTTTGCAAGTAGACACACGGTTGGTTGTGGTCCCAGAGAGAAATCAATAATATACAAGTCTCCTCTCCTAAAGCCTTCGAAGACTTTGGAATTGTCAACTTCCATGATCACAACACAACTATACTTGCCAAAGACAACAACCATATCAAGATCACAAAGCATTGAGACTGACATGAGGTTGTATCCTAAGGACTCAACAAGCATGACTTTGTCCATGTGTATGTCCTTAGAGATCACAACCTTACCAAGACCCAATACCTGACTTTTGCCTTTGTCAGCAAAGATGATATGCTTCAGATGTGACGGTGATAAGGGAGCATCCATCAATAGATTCTTGTCACCAGTCATGTGATTTGTACATCCACTATCGAGGACCCACTCATTGGCTTTGGGTTGATCATCCCGCAGATGAATTAGTGCAACTTACGATCTCATATACTTCATCGCTGAAGAATATGATATCAAGTTCATCGATGAATTTCATCAGCAAGATAACAGATAAGCAAGATGAGGACGTGTGAAATGAAAGTTCATTTCTTCATGATTAGCCTGCGTCCTTTCAGCATTTTTGTCGTGCCCAAGAAATTCTTCAGACGTTAAAGCACGCCCGAGACCTCGACCTGCAGAAGAGATTAGTTCCTTTTCTTCACCACCCACATTTGAAGGGGTGGCAAAGAGTTCATCACTCTGCGAGCTCCATATGAGAATGGTGGCATAGAGGCCAATCCATTTCGTTTCACATAAGTGAGGGGTTATGGTAAGCATATGAATAAGCAGAGAAATTCTTCGAGGACCTATGAACATATTGGTTTGAAGAATAATGCACATATTCATAACCCTTAGCTCTACCCTGCGAAACAGAGTTGTTAGCACGATGATAATCATATGAGGACTTTGATCCTTTTGAGGAATTTGATCCATGTGAGGAATTTGGTCCGTATGAGGACTTGGATCCATATGAAGAATTTGGTCCATATGAAGAGTTTGATCTGGAGTTCCTATTCTTCACAGGTGGTGTCATGAGGACATTCACCTGAAGACTTTCAAGGCACTTCTTGGGAACCCAGATTTTCTTCATAGGGGAACCGTTCCTGCAGTTAGTGCCAACATATCTAGCAAATACTTCACCATTCTGATTTTTTAACAGTTTATAGTTGGAGTCAAATGACTTATCAGAAGAATTAGGAGATTCGCATGTAAAGCCAGATAAGTTAGATGGATCAATCGAGGTCCCTTTGCAGCAACCCATGAGGTTTTGGGATACCGCCGGGCTTCCAATATGTTCCATCAGCATTGAGTTTCCTCTCAAAGGCAATACCCTCTTTCCTAGGGTTCCTGTTGAGGATCTGCTTTTTAAGCACATCACAAAGAGTCTAATGCCCTTTGAGGCTTTTGTACATGCCTGTCATGTACAATTCCTTCAGCCCTGCATTATCAGTGATACTAGCAATGTCCTTAGATGAGGAATTAGTGATAGCAGGGGCAGGTGAAGAATTTGTAACATTTGAAGCATTTGAACATTCAGGTGAAGATTTAGCAGATTCACGTTCAATGCACTTTAAGCATGGAGGAACAAATTCTTCCTGAGAAGCGCTGATTTGTTGACCAAGTAATGAATAGCGCTCCTTCTGAAGATCTTCATAACTCACTCTTAGCTTCTCAAGATCTTGCTTTCTTTGAAGAAATTCATAAGAAAGTTTCTCATGATCAGACAAGAGAGTGTTATGATGACCTTGAAGGCTGTCAAACCTAGACCAAGTCTCTCAAGATTTTCAATCGGGGCTTTTAAAGCGATCCATTTCTTCACCTAACATATCATCACTTTTATCTAGCATGTTTTGAACCTTTTCAAAAGCCCTTTGTTGTTTTACAGCAATCTTAGCAAGTTTTGAGTAGCTGGGCTTTAGATCTTCATCGATTCATTTTCACTAGATTCAGAGGAGGTATATTTGAGTACCTTGGCACCCTTTGCCATGAAGCAATAGGTGGGAGCGTAGTCATCACTATCTTCATCAGCTTTGTTGGTGAGGTCATTTTCTTCAGAGTTGAAGATGGACTTGCCGACGAAAGCAGTAGCGAGAGCTAGACTCGCCACACCAGACTCAGATTCTTCTGATGCCTCCTCTTCCTCATGTTCCTCAGATTCAGCTTCAAAGTCCATTTCCTTGCCAATGAATGCCCGAGCCTTTTTGGAGCTTCTCTTCTTGTGAGAAGAAGTCTTTGAGGATTTTGATGATGAAGATTTCGACGATTTCTTCTTCTTCTTAGCATCATCAGAATTGTAATCCTTGTATTTCTTCTTCTTTAATTCCTTTTCCCACTGAGGACAATCTTGAATATAGTGACCAGGTTTCTTGCATTTGTGGCAAAGTCTTCTCTTATAGTCACTGGATGAGGAATCACTGCTCCTTGAGGATTTTCCAAAGCGACCACGTCTTGAGAACTTCGGAATTTCTTCACGGCGGCTAGCTCCTCGCTCAATTCTTCAGATCTCCAAGGCTACTACCGAGTCTTCACAATCAGATTCGCATACAGCCTTGGCCTTCGTGGAACGTGGTTTTCCATAGCTAGAACCATAGAGATCTCTCTTTTCAAAGAAGTCGAACTCATGAGTATTTAGCCTCTCGAGGATATCACCGGATCAAGTGACTTGTAGTCGACGCTCTTGTATCATCAAAGGCCAGAGTGTCAAATGAGGAATCAAGCGATCTCAACAATTTCTTCACCACCTCATGGTCGGTGATGTCAGTGGCACCAAGCGCTTGAAGCTAATTTGAGATGTCAGTGAGGCGATCGAAGGTTTGTTGAACATTTTCGTTGTCGAGTCTTTTGAAGCGATTGAAGAGATTCCGAAGAACATCAACTCAGGAGTCACGCTGAGTTGAGACTCCTTCATTTACTTTGGACAGCCTGTCCCAGATAAGCTTAGTAGTTTCCAAAGCACTCACTCTTCCATACTGTCCTTTACTCAGATGGCCACATATGATATTCTTTGCTTGAGAATCGAGTTGTTTGAATCTCTTCACATCAGCAGCATTCAGAGAAGGTGTGACTGAGGGAACACCATTTTCCACAACATACCAGAGATCGTTGTCAATTGCCTCAAGATGCATTCGCATCTTGTTCTTCCAGTAGGGGTAGTCCGTCCCATCAAAGGTAGGACACCCAAATTGAGACCTTGATCATACCTGCGGTCGACATAACTAAAACTCCAGGTGGTTAAACCAAAATCACACAGAACAAGGGAGTACCTTGCTCTGATACCAATTGAAAGTGCGTTATATCGACTAGAGGGGGGGGGGGGGTGAATAGGCGATTTTTATTAATTCTTCAATGAGGAATTTGCCGGTGAGGAAATTCCTAAGTGAAGAACTACTTGAAGCGGAATAAGTACTCAGAAATAAGCATAAGAGAATGCGGGCATGGTCATCATGATGAAATGAAGACAATCAAAGAGTACAGAAAGCGTAAACACAAGATAACACAAGATGAAGACAAACATACTGAAGAAATTGAACTGAGGAAATTGAGAAAGTCTTCAGTCAAAGTCTTCAACCACAGATATGAACGAACACTCAACACAGTAATGAGGAAATGAAAGGGTTGAGGAAATAGAACCAGTTAGGTTGGTGAAGACAATGATTTGGTAGACCAGTTCCAACTGCCTGTCTCGGTTACGTCTGGTTTGAGCGGCCGAGTATTTAAACTCGAGGACACACAGTCCGGACACCCAATCGCCGAAAGCACGCAGCTCAGACAGCAAGTCCTCACCGTATTCTCCTTGAACTAAGGTCACAGACCTCGTCCAATCACTCGTGGTAAGTCTTCGGGCGACTTCCAAACCTTCACAGACTTGGTCACTCAGCGATCCACAATTCCTCTTGGATGCTCTAGACCATGACGCCTAACCGTCTGGAAGAAGCACAGTCTTCAAAGCTAACAAGCGTCGGATCCACGCAGGACCAATCTCTTGATGATGCTCAATCACTTTGGGTTTGTAGGGTTTGGTTTTTGGGTTTTCCTCACTCAATGATTTTCGCTCAAAGTCCTCGGAGGATGGGTTGCTCTCAAATGACAATGTCAAGTTCTCTCGAGCAGCCAACCAGCTAGTGGTTGTAGGGGGCGGCTATTTATAGCCTAGGGAGCAGCCCGACATGATAAGACATAAATGCCCTTCAATGATATGACCGTTAGGTGGATAAAATATTTTGGGACAGCTGGCGCGCAGCACAGCAACGGTCGGAAATTTGATTCAAATTCCTCAGGGCTATCATGATCCTCACTGTAGGCAATCCGCCTTTGGCGAATTCCTAACTCCTCGGTCGGAAGAAATTCCTCAATGACCAGAAGAACTTCGTCTCTGTCACTAAAGAAATTGACCGAACTGTATGAGATTTCCAAAGGCTTCACTCGAAGGGATTGGTAGGTGTAGGCTTTTGAGTTGAGCATCACTTGAAAATTTTTCCTTAGTATTTCGTCACCCCTTTAACAAAGACGGTGTTTCCTATGACTCAAGAAAGAGAAAACGAAACTACGAAAACAAAAGTCTTCACGCTTCATGTTCCTCAAATGAATACCAAGTCTTCAAGGTCACACCAATTTCTTCACTTTCAAAGTCTTCGTAAAGTCTTCGTAATATAAAGTCTTCAAATCGAAGAACTTCATTTTTAGGGTCGACTTTCTGTAAATATCAAACTCCTCATAGACTTATAGACCTGTGTACACTCATAAATACATTAGTCCCTTAACCTATAAGTCTTCAATACACCAAAATCACTAAGGGGCACTAGATGCACTTACAATTTATATGATTTTTAGTGCCCAACCTATTGAGATACTTTCCCATCTTTTTCCGAAATCTCATGGTTGTATACAAATGACACACACCTTTTTTATTCATATACTTTTGTATATAAGGCTATTTTGTTCACCGATTAAGAAAATTCATGTTTTCAGAAAATGGTTTGGAATTTAAAAAATGTTCGCATTTTCCAAAATAGAGTTCGCCAATTCAAAAAGGTTCGTGTTTTGAAAAAAATATTATGTGATTTTAGAAAAAGTTTTCCCTTTTTAAAATCATTCAGAATTTCAAAAGATGTTCTCATTTTCAAGTTTTGTTTACAATTTCATTTTTTGGGGGAACTACAGAATTTCTTCACAGTTTTTAAAAATACCCAGGATTTTAAAAGGTTACTCGAGTTTAACAAGAATGTTTGTAATTCTAAAGAAGTATTCGAAATTTGAAAAATTGTTTGCAGTTTTTCAAATAATTATTTGCTGCGCTGCTTCCATTTAGTTCTTGAAAGTTTGTGCTTCTCACTTGTCACTAGAACTTTCTTGTTGCATTGGCTAGCAATGTTCATGCACGAACCAGGTGGTCACCGGTTCGAATCATAGCACTTGCACTGTATTCTTTTTTGTGCGTGACTTCTCGCTGGCAGTTTGACACTAAGAAAGCAATTCGTAAACAATTCAAAACAAACTCAAAAAATTCCAAAAAATTTGTGCGGTGGACAATTTGATGCGTGAGGCACACTTCAAATTTCAAAAACATTTGGACATCTGAGCAGCTCTCGGCAAAAAAGATAAATCCAGCAAAAAAGACAAATCGGGTCAAAACAGTACATGAAAAGTAAACATTTTTATAGACCTCAATTTGTCTTTTTTGCTGAGAGCTCGTCAGATCTCCAAATGATATGAAATTCTGGGCGGACCTCACGCATCAAATTGTCTACCACACAAAAAATTTGTAATTTTTGATTTTTTTCTAGTATTTGTTTTGATTTTTTTCGTCAGCGCGGGTGCAGATGAGCTCGGGTGCAGAGATGGATTCTCATATCTATCTATATCTATACCTACTATTAAATACTATTAAAGGGAATATGCATTCTTGGTTTGGTTTGATCCTTTTCGTTTGGTTTGAGTGCACACTAAAATTTCGCACTGTTGGCTAGTACAATTGGGTCAGAATAAATCAACACTGTAGGAATTGTACACAGGACCTCCTGCCTAGCTGCGCGAAAAATCAACACAACATTAGTACTTCAACATACACACCGACCCATCACATTAAACCGAAATATACCACATGACATGGGAAAATTAAGACTGGTTTCACCTACTCACTCACAACATTGCAACATGAAATGCACCATCATCCCAAAATGAATCTACTGACTGACACCATGTCTTCCAACATAGCATCACTTCTTCAGCATGAAGACCACGCAGCAACACAACAGTACCACGGCAGCAAGCAACAACTTCATGAGCATCACCAGCTCTCTCCCTATCCTCATCAGTCCACAAGCTTGATGCCTGGTCATGCCATTTGCAGTTTGGTTCTTCATACGCTGCTTAGACCTTCTGGTAGCTGCATTCAGAACGCTATCCTCCTGTGCATTCAAAAATTCTTCCCTTCGGTTCTCCGCAGCACCTATAGTATCCACAACGGCATCACCGACGAGATAATGCTTTTCAACAAGATACTCAACATATTCCAATTCTCAGCACCAGAAATCGCAAGTGAACTATCCCAAAATACATGCCAAGGTCAAAAACTGTAAACTTTTCACCCAAAATCAAAGAGAAACCATGGAATTCAAATGATTGCGCCTTGCTTTTGGCATTTATAGAAGATCCAACTGTCGTGCTTGTCCGTAGTTCGAGACGTAGATGCACACCTTCTCCTTGCAACACGAGGAACATATCAAGAGCTGCGGCAATGCCCTATGGCAGACAAAATAGAGGGAGGAGCTTGCGGTAGACATGAGCATTATAGAGGAAGGAAATGCTAGCGAGATGGGATCTGGTGGTGACTAGTGGATTCGACAACGGCCGACGAGAAAGTTTGTGGTGGAGCAGTCGCACGCAAGGGAGAGATAAAGCTAGGGATTGAAGAGCCTGCGCCGCGACTTAGGGATTTGAAGAGGTGGGGATATTTGACTTTTTTTTTACAAAAAACACCTCCATGCAAAATTGGCCTAATCAGAATAGCGTACATGGCGGTCAACAAATGGTCAAACCAACCTCATACACAAAGACGACGCAGTAATAAAGGCTCAGATTTTCACGTCAAATCATATATGGTGACCATAACGAGTGTATTCAAAAGTCATGTGACCATATCATGGTGCCGCTTAAAATACAGTGACCACCAGTGTATTCATCTTGATCCTAATTTACAATATGGTATTTCGATACTATGATCGGAGCCATGTTAACTCACCGGAGGCCATGAGGAGCAGGGCCAGGGTGAAGGCAGCAAGCAGTTGAGCGTTGTTGAATGCCATGACTAAGTGTGCATCAAATGAAGCTGTTGGATGTGATGGGAGTGTGAGGAGAAGAACATGATGTTTGAGTGCTATTTATAGAAAGTCCTCTTGGGATCATGGCCCTGCACTTAATGTCCGAAAAGGATATGTGAATCCAAATGTTGGATATGAGCACTTCCATATATCTATCTCTTGTAATTAATCCGAGTGTATCCAAAACTGCCATTGTTGTTGGTGATAGGCAACCACTGCCGGGTGCATAAGGTTGATGACAGTATAAGAGTAGTACGCAAAAAATAGGCATCTACTTTTTCCCCACAAAAAAAGTTAAAATTAATGGTTGAACCTAGCTGTTAATGCTCTTGATTTTTAGATCTTTTTATTTTGCGAAAGTGCCCAAGGCCATATATTAAGCATCAGAGGTCCTTACAAACACACTCTTAAAGAACACTAAGATCACATTAAAATTTGGGGGAGGGGGTGACAAGTCTTCTTCCTCCCGCGTCCATCGGCAGCGTGCCATGAGCGAAGTTCGATGACGTCTTTGAGCCCCCGTTTCAGTGAAGCAAACTTGTTTAAACCTAGGAGATTGTAGAAACAATGGCCAGATCATTACAGACCAGGAGATGTTGGTAACCATGATCTACGAAGAAAATTGTTGCCCCAGGGAAAAAACATCAAGAAGGGTTTGCAGAAACTCTGAAGACCACGAAAGTCGGTTGAATCCAGATGGTTCCATCAACCAAAACGGACTGGATCCCGAAAGACCTGTTGGAGACACATCTCCACACACTATCCACTAATCACAAGCACACCAATGGAATGGGGGGAAGGCTGGGATGAAATTATTCCTACACCAGAACAACACTGCCGCCTTGCTACCCCAGACCAGACACGAAGACTCTCTAGATAAAACCCAAGACAACTCACCCATGTTGCTGCATGCTAGGTCCAGGTACGATGCCAATCTCGTTGCCGCCCAAGACCATGCACTGACCCCGGGTCTTATGAATTACTAGGAGATATGTTCATTCCTATTTTATCGGTATTTCATATGACTTGTTCACAATTGCATTGTTCCTTAGACCATGAGATTATTGTATACCAACATACGGGATGGTTACTTTGGGGTTTACCACATGTCATTCCGTAAATGAATGTGAATAAAGGCGACTTACAGGTATATCAGAAACGTATTTTTTGGTACAGATAGTTCAAGACTGGGATTTTCTCCTCTCACGATAGAGAGATACTCCCTGGACTCACTCGGTGTTACAATGTCATTTTTGTCTAGCCGGACACTTGTGATTGTGATCATGTGATATCGGAGCACGGACACGAGTAAAGAGAACGAAACCAAAAACGAGGATAACCGGTATAGTGATCAAGGAGTTGAATCATATGGATACCAAATTATCTCACCCCAGGTTTTGTAAACGTGTCGGGAAGCAAAGGGAATAGTATTAGTAAATAAAGGTTCGCTCGAGATACTCGTGAATATGCGGGAGTTAAAAAGGGTGTCCAGATCTCGTTGTAAACTATTGTTCGGAAGGGGTTCCGGTACATTCCGCTTATTTCCGAACATGTAGGGCCACACGCTTAATGGGTTCTAGTGTTTATTAACAGATAAATGAGAAATGAGTAAAAAGAGCACCGAAAAAGTTTTCGATTGTTCGTAAAGTGCTTCAGATGGTTCTAGAGGGGTTCCGGGAATTCCAGAAAGGTATACCATGATTTCAGAGAGTCTGAGTCTATATATGGAAAGTTTTCGGGGTGATCATAATTGGTTATGGAGCATCCAGAAAATCCGGTATTTTACTTGTGGAAGAAAGTTGTGAAGGACAGTAATGAGATGACGAACCCTAGAGGACCCACGGGGGCCCACAAGGCGCGCCACAAGCCTTTGGTAGGCCCTAATCTGAATTGGAAAGGGAGGGAATCATTCACTTCTTCTACTAAGTGGAAGGGGAGAAGGATTCCCCTCTTGGGGCACCCTCTCCTTCCTCCGCCTATATATATGTGGGAAGGCCTCCCTCTTGAGACACAAATCCAAGGGCCTCTCTCCCACACAGCTCCACGCTCTCCCGGTCTAATTGTCCTAAGTGTTTAGGCTCTTAATTAGACAGTCTCTAATCTTGGTCTAATTGGTCTAAGAGAATTGGACTCCTAATTAGAAGAGAAGCGTTGCTAGGCTTTCTCTCTATCAAGCTTTCTCCCAATTCTTCTTCCTAGATATAGAAGCTCTGCCGGACTACTACTAGGGAATGCATGGATACCTCGGAGGGGTCTGATACGTCCATTTTGCATCATGCTTTTATATCAATATTTATTGCATTATGGACTATTATTACACATTATATCTCAATACTTATGGCTATCCTCTCTTATTTTACAAGGTTTACCATGAAGAGGGAGAATGCCGGCAGCTGGAATTCTGGCTGGAAAAGAAGCAAACATTGGAAACCTATTCTGCACTGCTCCAAAAATCCTGAAACTCCACGAAACATGTTTTTGGAATTTATAAGAATTATTGAGTGAAAGAAATATACCAGGGGGCCCACACCCTGTCCAGGAGAGTGGAGGGCGCCCCCCCTACTGGGCGCGCCCCCTATCTCCTGGGCCCCCAGGTGGGCCTCCGGTGTCCATCTTCTGCTATATCAGAGCTTTTACCCTGGAAAAAATCGGGGGCAAGCTTACGGGACGAAACTCCGCCGCCACGAGGCGGAACCTTAGCGGAACCAATCTAGGGCTCTGGCGGAGCTGTTCTGCCGGGGACACTTCCCTCCGGGAGGGGGAAATCATCACCAACGTCATCACCAACGATCCTCTCACTTGGAGGGGGTCAATCTCCATCAACATCTTCACCAGCACCATCTCCTCTCAAAACCCTAGTTCATCTCTTGTATCTAATCTTGTATCAAAACCACAAATTGGTACCTGTGGGTTGCTAGTAGTGTTGATTACTCCTTGTAGTTGATGCTAATTGGTTTACTTGGTGGAAGATCATATGTTCAGATCCTTTATGCATATTATTACTCCTCTGATTATGAACATGAATATGATTTGTGAGTAGTTACGTTTGTTCCTGAGGACATGGGTGAAGTCTTTCTATTAGTAGTCATGTGAATTTGGTATTTGAAAGGATCGATATATATACAGTTGACTAGAGGGGGGGGGGGTGTGAATAGGCAACTAACAATTTTTAGCTTTTCTTTACCAAATTAAACTTTGCATCAAAGTAGGTTGTCTAGAAATGCAACTAGGTGAGCAACCTATATGATGCCACAACAACAAGCACACAAGCAAGCAAAGGATATAACACAAATAAGCTTGCACAAGTAAAGGCACGAGATAACCAAGAGTGGAGCTGGTGGAGATGAGGATGTGTTACCGAAGTTCCTTCCTATTGAGGGGAAGTACGTCTCCGTTAGAGCGGTGTGGAGGCACAATGCTCCCCAAGAAGCCACTAGGGCCACCGTATTCTCCTCACGCCCTCGCACAATGCAAGATGCCGTGATTCCACTATTGGTGCCCTTGAAGGCGGCGAACCTTTACAAACAAGGTTGGGGCAATCTCCACAACTTAATTGGAGGCTCCCAACAACACCACGAAGCTTCACCACAATGGACTATGGCTTCACGGTGACCTCAACCGTCTAGGATGCTCAAACACCCAAGAGTAACAAGATCCGCTAGGGATTAGTGGGGGGAATCAAATTTCTCTTGGTGGAAGTGTAGATCGGGGCCTTCTCAACCAATCCCGAGCAAATCAACAAGTTTGATTGGCTAGGGAGAGAGATCGGGCGAAAATGGAGCTTGGAGCAACAATGGAGCTTTTGGGGGAAGAGATGGGTCAACTTTGGAGAAGAAGACCCACTTATATAGTGGGGGGAACAAACCAACCGTTACCCCCCCACCAGCCCCGCAGAGATCGGTACTACCGCTAGGCCAGCGGTACTACCGCTTATCAGCCTTAGCGGTACTACCGCTCCTCCCCGCGGTACTACCGCTCGAGGGCGGTACTACCGCCAGTCCTGTCGTGGCTGGTACCGTAAAGTCCGACACGAAAAACGAGCCTTCGAATCGAGGCGACACTAGCACAAAACCGCAGCGATACTTGTTGGAAATATGCCCTAGAGGCAATAATAAATTGGTTATTATTATATTTCCTTGTTCATGATAATCGTTTATTATCCATGCTATAATTGTATTGATAGGAAACTCAGATACATGTGTGGATATATAGACAACACCATGTCCCTAGTAAGCCTCTAGTTGACTAGCTCGTTGATCAACAGATGGTTACGGTTTCCTGATCATGGACATTGGATGTCGTTGATAACGGGATCACATCATTTGGAGAATGATGTGATGGACAAGACCCAATCCTAAGCCTTGCACAAAGATCGTAGTTCGTATGCTAAAGCTTTTCTAAATGTCAAGTATCATTTCCTTAGACCATGAGATTTTCAACTCCCGGATGCCGTAGGAATGCTTTGGGTGTACCAAACGTCACAACGTAACTGGGTGGCTATAAAGGTGCACTACAGGTATCTCCGAAAGTGTCTATTGGGTTGGCACGAATCGAGACTGGGATTTGTCACTCCATGTAACGGAGAGGTATCTCTAGGCCCACTCGGTAGGACATCATCATAATGTGCACAATGTGACCAAGGGGTTGATCACGGGATGATGTGTTACGGAACGAGTAAAGAGACTTGCCGGTTACGAGATTGAACAAGGTATCGGTATACCGACGATCGAATCTCGGGCAAGTACAATACCGTTAGACAAAGGGAATTGTATACGGGATCGATTGAGTCCTTGACATCGTGGTTCATCCGATGAGATCATCGTGGAACATGTGGGAGCCAACATGGGTATCCAGATCCCGCTGTTGGTTATTGACCGGAGAACGCCTCGGTCATGTCTCCGCATGATTCCCGAACCCGTAGGGTCTACACACTTAAGGTTCGATGGCGCTAGGGTTATAAAGGAAGTTTGTATGTGGTTACCAATGTTGTTCGGAGTCCCGAATGAGATCCCGGACGTCACGAGGAGTTCCGGAATGGTCCGGAGGTAAAGATTTATATATGGGCAGTCCTGTTTTGGTCACCGGAAAAGTTTCGGGTTTTATCGGTAACGTACCGGGACTACCGAGAGGGTCCCGGGGGGTCCACCAAGTGGGGCCACCATCCCCGGAGGGCAGCATGGGCCAAGTGTGGGAGGGGACCAGCCCCAGGTGGGCTGGTGCGCCCCCCTACCAGGGCCCAAGGCGCCTAGAGTTTGGGGAGGGGGCGCCCCACCTTGCTTGGGGGGCAAGTTTCCCCCTCTCCCCCCCTTGGCCGCCCCTCTAAATGGGATCTAGGGCTGGCCGCCGCCCCTAGGGGGTGGAAACCTAGGTGGGGGCGCAGCCTCCTCTCCCCCTATATATAGTGGAGGCAAAGGTGCAGCCCAACACACGAAGTTTCTTCTCCTGTTGGCGCAGCCCTGCCTCTCTCCCTCCTCTCCCGCGGTGCTTGGCGAAGCCCTGCAGGATTGCCACGCTCCTCCATCACCACCACGCTGTTGAGATGCTGCTGGATGGAGTCTTCCTCAACCTCTCCCTCTCTCCTTGCTGGATCAAGGCATGGGAGACGTCACCGGGCTGCACGTGTGTTGAACGCGGAGGTGCCGTCCGTTCGGCACTAGGATCTCCGGTGATTTGGATCACGACGAGTACGACTCCTTCAACCCCGTTCTCTTGAATGCTTCCGCTTAGCGATCTACAAGGGTATGTAGATGCACTCTCCTTTCCCTCATTGCTGGTTTCTCCATAGATAGATCTTGGTGACACGTAGGAAAATTTTGAATTTCTGCTACGTTCCCCAACAGTGGCATCATGAGCTAGGTCTATGGCGTAGATTCTTTGCACGAGTAGAACACAAAGTAGTTGTGGGCGTTGATTTTGTTCAATATGCTTACCGTTACTAGTCCAATCTTGTTTCGACGGTATTGTGGGATGAAGCGGCCCGGACCGACCTTACACGTACACTTACGTGAGACAGGTTCCGCCGACTGACATGCACTTGGTGCATAAGGTGGCTAGCGGGTGCCAGTCTCTCCCACTTTAGTCGGATCGGATTCAATGAAAAGGGTCCTTATGAAGGGTAAATAGTAAATTGGCATATCACGTTGTGGTTTTGCGTAGGTAAGAAACGTTCTTGCTAGAAACCCATAGCAGCCACGTAAAACATGCAACAACAATTAGAGGACGTCTAACTTGTTTTTGCAGGGTATGCTATGTGATGTGATATGGCCAAGAAGAATGTGATGAATGATATGTGATTTATGAGATTGATCATGTTCTTGTAATAGGAATCACGACTTGCATGTCGATGAGTATGACAACCGGCAGGAGCCATATGAGTTGTCTTACTTTATTGTATGACCTGCGTGTCATTGAACAAACGCCATGTAATTACTTTACTTTATTGTTAACTGGTAGCCATAGTAGTAGAAGTAATAAGTTGACGATACAACTTCATGGAGACACGATGATGGAGATCATGATGATGGAGATCATGGTGTCATGCCGGTGACGATGATGATCATGGAGCCTCAAGATGGAGATCAAAGGAGCAAAATGATATTGGCCATATCATGTCACTATTTGATTGCATGTGATGTTGATCATGTTTATGCATCTTATTTGCTTAGAACGACGGTAGTAAATAAGATGATCCCTCATTAAAATTTCAAGAAAGTGTTCCCCTAATCGCGCACCGCTAAAGTTCGTTGCTTCAAGCACCACGTGATGATCGGGTGTGATAGATTCTTACGTTCACATACAACGGGTGTAAGCCAGATTTACACACGCGAAACACTTAGGTTGACTTGACGAGCCTAGCATGTACGCAGAACACAAGAGACCGAAAGGTCGAGCATGAGTCGTATGGTAGATACGATCAACATGAAGATGTTCACCGATGATGACTAGTCCGTCTCACGTGATGATCGGACACGGCCTAGTTGACTCGGATCATGTAATCACTTAGATGACTAGAGGGATGTCCATCTGAGTGGGAGTTCATAAGATGAACTTAATTATCCTGAACATAGACAAAAACCCTTTGCAAATTATGTCATAGCTCGCGCTTTAGTTCTACTGTTTTAGATATGTTCCTAGAGAAAATATAGTTGAAAGTTGACAGTAGCAATTATGCGGACAGTAGAAGGCTTATGTCCTTAATGCACCGCTCGGTGTGCTGAACCTCAAACGTCGTCTGTGGATGTTGTGAACATCTGACATACACGTCTTGATAAGTACGTGATAGTTCAGTTAAACGGTTTAGAGTTGAGGCACCAAAGACATTTTTGAAATGTCGCGGAACATATGAGATGTTTCGAGGGCTGAAATTGGGATTTCAGGCCCGTGTCCACGTCAAGAGGTATAAGACCTCCGACGAGTTTTCTAGCCAACAAACTAAGGGAGAAGATCTCAATCGTTGAGCTTGTACTCAGATTGTATGGGTACAACAATCACTTGAATCGAGTGTGAGTTAATCTTCCAGATGAGATAGTGATGTTTCTCCAAAGACATTGCCACCAAGCTACTAGAGCTTCGTGATGAACTATAACATATCAGGGATATATATGATGATCCTTGAAATATTTGCGATGTTTGACACCGCGAATGTAGAAGTCAAGAAGGAGTATTAATTGTTGATGGTTAGTGAACCACTAGTTTCAAGAAGGGCAAGGGCAATAAAAAGGTACTTCATGAAATGGCAAATCAGTTGCTGCTCCAGTGAAGAAACCCAGGGTTGAACCCAAACCCGAGAATAAGTGCTTCTGTAATGAGGGGACGGACATCAAGCAAAGATTACCCTAGATACTTGGTAGATGAGAAGGCTGGCAAGGTCGATAGAAGTATATTGGATATACATTATGTTAATGTGTACTTTACTAGTACTCCTAGTCGCACCAGGGTATTAGATACCGGTTCGGTTGCTAAGTGTTAGTAACTCGAAATAAAAGGCTACGGAATAAACAGAGACTAGCTAAAGGTGAGCTGACGATATATGTTGGAAGTGTTTTCCAAGGTTGATGTGATCAAACATCGCACGCTCCCTCTACCATCGGGATCGGTGTTAAACCTAAATAATTGTTATTTGGTGTTTGCGTTGAGCATAGACATGATTGGATTATGTCTATCGCAATACGGTTATTCATTTAAGGAGAATAATGGTTACTCTATTTATTTGAATAATACCTTCAATGGTCTTGCACCTAAAAGAATGGTTTATTGAATCTCGATCGTAGTGATACACATGTTCATGCCAAAAAGATAAAATATAGTAATGATAGTACCACCTACTTGTGGCACTGCCATTTGAGTCATATTGGTACAAAGCGCATGAAGAAGCTCCATGTTGATGGATCTTTGGACTCACTCGTTTTGAAAAGTTTGAGACATGCGAACCATGTCTATTGATGTATATGCATGAAGAAACTCCATGCAGATGGATCGTTTGGACTCTCTTGATTTTGAATCACTTGAGACATGCAAACCATACCACATGGGCAAGATGACTGAAAGCCTCGTTTTCAGTAAAATGGAACAAGAAAGCAACCTGTTGGAAGTAATACATTTTGATGTGTGCAGTCCAATGAGTGCTGAGGCACGCAGTGGATATCGTTATGTTCTTACTTCACGGATGATTTGAGTACATACTGAGTATATTTACTTGATGAAACACAAGTCTGAATTATTGAATAGTTCAAGTAATTTCAGAGTGAAGTTGAAGATCATCATGACAAGAGGATAAAATGTCTCTGATATGATCCTAGAGATGAGTATCTGAGTTATGAGCTTTGGCACGCAATTAAGACATTGTGGAAATTGTTTCACAATTAATACCGCCTGGAACACCATAGTGTGATGGTGTGTCCGATCATCATAGTTGCACCCTATTGGATATGGTGCGTACCATGATGTATCTTATCGAATTACCACTATCGTTCATGGGTTAGGCATTAGAGACAACCGCACTCACTTTATAGGGCACCACGTAAATCCGTTGAGACGACACCGTTTGAACTATGGTTTGGAGAAACCTAAGTTGTCGTTTCTTAAAAGTTTGAGGCTGTGACGCTTATGTGAAAAAGTTTCAGGTTGATAAGCTCGAACCCAAGGCAGATAAAATGCATCTTCATAGGACACCCAAAACAGTTGGGTATACCTCCTAATTCAGATCCGAAAGCAATAGGGATTGTTTCTTGAATCGGGTCCTTTCTCGAGGAAAGGTTTGTCTCAAAAGAATTAAGTGGGAGGATGGTGGAGTCTTAATGAGGTTATTGAACCATCACTTCAACCAGTGTGTAGCAGGGCACAGGAAGTTGTTCATGTGGCACCTACGCCAATTGAAGTGGAAGCTGATGATAGTGATCATGATGCTTCGGATCAAGTCACTACCAAACCTCGTAGGTCGACAAGGACGCGTACTACTTCAGAGTGGTACGCAATCCTGTCTTAGAGGTCATGTTGCTAGACAACAATGAACCTACGAGCTATGAAGAAGCGATGGTGGGCCCGGATTCCGATGAATGGCTCAAGGCCATAACATATGAGAGAGGATCCATGACTTTGGAAGAAATACTTGATGGTCGTAAGGACGTTGGGTAAAGATGGATTTTAAGAAGAAGACGGACGTGGACGGTAATGTCACCGTCTATGAAGCTCGACTTGTGGCGAAGAGTTTTTCACAAGTTCAAGGAGTTGACTACGATGAGATTTTCTCATCTGTAGCGATGCTTAAGTCCTTCAGAATCATGTTAGCATTAGCTGCATTTATGAAATCTGGCAGATGGATGTCAAAACGAGTTTCCTTACCAGTCTTCGTAAGGAAAGGTTGTATGTGATACAATCAGAAAGTTTTTGTCGATCCTAAGGATGCAAAAAGGTATCTGGCTCCAATGATCCTTCTAAGGTCTGGAGTAAGCATCTCGGAGTTGGAATGTGCGCTTTGATGAGATGATCAAAGATTTTGGGTTTATACAAAGTTCATGAGAGACTTGTATTTCCAAAGAAGTGAGTGGGAGCACTATAGAATTTCTGATGAGTATATGTTGTTGACATATTGTTGATTAGAAATGATGTAGAATTTCTGGAAAGCATATAGGGTTATTTTAAAGGTGTTTTTCAATAGAAAACCTGGATTAAGCTACTTGAACATTGAGCATCAAGATCTATGAGGATAGATAAAAAACGCTTAATGGTACTTTCAAATTAGCATATACCTTGACAAAAACTTGATTGTGTTCAAGATGGATCACCAAAGAAGGAGTTCTTGCACGAGTTGTAAGGTATGAAGTTAAGAGTTAAAGCTCGACCACGGCGGAAAAGAGAGAAAGGACGAAGGTCGTCCCTATGCCTTAGACATAGGCTCTACAAGTATGCTATGCGTGTACCGCACCGAAAGTGTGCCTTGCCATGAGTCACCAAGGGTACAAGAATGATCCAGGAATAGATCATTGGACAGCGGTCAAAATTGTCCTTGGAGCAAATAAGGACATGTTTCTCGATTATGGAGGTGATAAAGAGTTCGGCGTAAAGGGTTACGTCGATGCAAGCTTAACACCTATCCGGATAGCTCTGAGTAGAGATACCGGATACGTATAATGGAGCAACAATTTGGAATAGATCCAAGTGGAACGTGGTAGCAGCATCTATGATATGACATAAAGTTTTATGAAGTACATACGGATCTGAATGTTGCAGACCCGTTGACTAAAACCTCTCTCACAAGCAAAACATGATCAAACCCCAGAACGCATTGAGTCGTAATCACATGATGATGTGAACTAGTTTAGTGACACTAGTAAACTCTTGGATGTTGGTCACATGGAGATGTGACCTATGAGTGTTGATCACATAGCGATGTGAACTAGATTATTGACTCTAGTGCAAGTGGGAGACTGTTGGAAATATGCCCTAGAGGCAATAATAAATTGGTTATTATTATATTTCCTTGTTCACGATAATCGTTTATTATCCATGCTATAATTGTATTGATAGGAAACTCAGATACATGTGTGGATATATAGACAACACCATGTCCCTAGTAAGCCTCTAGTTGACTAGCTCGTTGATCAACAGATGGTTACGGTTTCCTGAGCATGGACATTGGATGTCGTTGATTACGGGATCACATCATTTGGAGAATGATGTGATGGACAATACCCAATCCTAAGCCTAGTACAAAGATCGTAGTTCGTATGCTAAAGCTTTTCTAAATGTCAAGTATCATTTCCTTAGACCATGAGATTGTGCAACTCCCGGATGCCGTAGGAATGCTTTGGGTGTAGCAAACGTCACAACGTAACTGGGTGGCTATAAAGGTGCACTACAGGTATCTCCGAAAGTGTCTGTTGGGTTGGCACGAATCGAGATCGATTTGTCACTCCGATAAACGGAGAGGTATCTCTGGGCCCACTCGATAGGACATCATCATAATGTGCACAATGTGACCAAGGGGTTGATCACGGGATGATGCGTTACGGAACGAGAAAAGAGACTTGCCGGTAACGAGATTGAACAAGGTATCGGTATACCGACGATCGAATCTCGGGCAAGTACAATACCCTTAGACAAAGGGAATTGTATACGGGATCGATTGAGTCCTTGACATCGTGGTTCATCCGATGAGATCATCGTGGAACATGTGGGAGCCAACATGGGTATCCAGATCCCGCTGTTGGTTATTGACCGGAGAACGTCTCGGTCATGTCTCAAGATGATTCCCGAACCCGTAGGGTCTACACACTTAAGGTTCATGGACGCTAGGGTTATAAAGGAAGTTTGTATGTGGTTACCGAATGTTTTTTGGAGTCCCGGATGAGATCCCGGACGTCACGAGGAGTTCCGGAATGGTCCGGAGGTAAATATTTATATATGGGAAGTCCTGTTTTCGTCACCGGAAAAGTTTCGGGTTTTATCGGTAACGTACTGGGACCACCGGGAGGGTCCCGGGGGGTCCACCAAGTGGGGCCACCATCCCCGGAGGGCAGCATGGGCCAAGTGTGGGAGGGGACCAGCCCCAGGTGGGCTGGTGCGCCCCCCACAACGGCCCAAGGCGCCTAGGGTTTGGGGAGGGTGCGCCCCACCTTGCTTGGGGGGCAAGTTTCCCCCTCTCCCCCCTTGGCCGCCCCTCTAGATGGGATCTAGGGCTGGCCGCCGCCCCTCTAGATGGGATCTAGGGCTGGCCGCCGCCCCTAGGGGGTGGAAACCTAGGTGGGGGTGCAGCCCCCTCTCCCCCTATATATAGTGGAGGCAAAGGTGCAGCCCAACACACGAAGTTTCTTCTCCTGTTGGCGCAGCCCCCGCCTCTCCTCCTCCTCTCCCGCGGTGCTTGGCGAAGCCTGCAGGATTGTCACGCCTCCATCACCACCACGCCACGTTGTGCTGCTGCTGGATGGAGTCTTCCTCAACCTCTCCCTCTCTCCTTGCTAGATCAAGGCATGGGAGACGTCCCGGGCTGCACGTGTGTTGAACGCAGAGGTGCCGTCCGTTCGGCACTAGGATCTCCGGTGATTTGGATCACGACGAGTACGACTCCTTCAACCCCGTTCTCTTGAACGCTTCCGCTTAGCGATCTACAAGGGTATGTAGATGCACTCTCCTTTCCCTCGTTGCTGGTTTCTCCATAGATAGATCTTGGTGACACGTAGGAAAATTTTGAATTTCTGCTACGTTCCCCAACAATACTACGGCTGGGGCTACAAGCGGTACTACCGCTGAGGAGCGGTACTGCCGCTTATAGCACCCAAGCAGTACTATCGCTCCAGCCCGCGGTACTACCGCTCAGAATAGAACAGGCACAAGGGGGACAAGAACGAGCTCTCCATTGAAGGGGAAAGGCTCGGAAGGTGTGCAAGGGATGTGTACGTGATGATTCCACCCTAGCCTTTCCAAAGCGGACCCCCTATTGATAGTACGGTGATCTCTACGAAACTAGTCCACCAAACTAAATCGAAAAGACTACACCATCTTTGCTTCAAACTCCGAGGGGAGGGAATCGTCTCGTGCCAAAGGATGAATCTCTGAAAAGCTCAGTGCACATGATTAGTCCATAAAAGCATTGTCATCAATCACCAAAACATCTTAGGGCTAAAGATGCCCTTACAATCTCCCCCTTTTTGGTGGATTGATGACAATACGGGATTTGCACGAAACGAAGAAAGATGGAGAACATAAGCAAACCCCACATCTCTAAAATAGAGACGAGCTCCCCCTAGATGTGTGCCATCAAGATGAGTGCTTTGGACTGCATGGCACACATACTAGGATCGACACTCCCCCTGTATTTTAGAGATCAACAAACTAAGCGTGATCCATGAGAGCAGGGTATATGAATAACATAATAAGCATGCAACTACTCATAACATACCAAATGACTAGAGGCATGGATAATAATATGATAGAGATAGGGTAGCATATGTCTCACACCATATGACTGGAACTTAGGTCACACTGACACAAAACCAAACAAAGCAAAAGACGAGCAACCACAACGAAACCAAAGAGACCACAAAGACACACTCGCAACTCAACGACACAAATCCCTAGACTCTCTCCCCCTTTGGCATCAAGACACCAAAAGGGGCAAAGAGCAAACCTACGGCTCCAGGTGAGAGCAACTGAAGATCTCGAACATCGGACGTCTGCACCATCATCCTCAGTCGGAAACTGCTCGGCATCTGAATCAGTCCATGGACAGTGCTTCTGAACCCACTCCTTCTCCTCAGTGATCTGACCCTCAGAGCCGCTGGTGACAGTCGCACCCAACTGCTGCAGAAGCTCCTTGTGGCGGCCCCTTGCCTTCTTCTCAGCCACATGAGTCATGTACTGACAGTGAGACTCCATACAGAAAAGCTTCTTCATCTTGAGCTTGAGTTTCCTTGCCCAAGAGGGCTCTGCCTCAGAAGGCTCAGTGTCAAGGTCATCACCGGCATCAGCCTTGCCCTCAGTCTCCATGGCAGCAGCAGAAGATGGAACACCAGTTTGGGGAACGGAGGTACCCCAATTATCCTTCTTCCTCAGACGCTTGATCTCATGAGAGACCAACTCTCCAGTTTCCAGTGACTCCTCGGTATAGGTGCGTCTCCAGGCCTTCTCAATGAGCAACATGATGAACGGAGCATAGATCGGACACTTGCGCTCAGACACAGCAGAAAGGAGCTCAGACCACATCACATGAGAGATATCCAGAGTCTCGCCAGTGTTTGCCTCCTTCTCATGCTGGCAGAAGAGAAGCATGTCCACAAGATAGGAATGAACTCGATCCAGATTCCCAATATGAGGGAATAGAGTCTCGCGGAACACACGGTGAAGGATGTCCAGAAAGGCAGGCAGCTCATAGGTTGTCTTCTTAGTCTTAGGATTAACCTTCTTAATGCAGTAGGGCCAGAGAGCTTGCTTGTGAGTGGAGGTAACCATTTGGTGAGGACGAAACCCGACTGGAGACTCAAGCCCTTGATCTTCCACCTGAAGCAACTCCATGAAAGCCTTCCACTTGCAACTAACAGCTTCCCATTCGTCATCCAAGTCAGAGTCCTGTTCTCATCAGTTCCTAGATGGACGGTGGCATAGAATCGAGCCACCAAGTCGACATCAAAGTCCTTGTTGAACTGCATGATCCTGAGGATGTTCAGCTGAGAGCACATCTGAAGGGATGCACCAAAGTACTCAGGGTCCTGTTCCATAGCATCCGTGTTGATGGAGTGAACAATGACAAAGAGGTTCTTCTTAGACTTGATCACTTCAAAGTAGGTGGCATACTGAAAGCGGTTCCAGAACGGACGATTGACAAAGGTGGAGTCTTGGTCTTCAAGATAAGGATTGCGGCGACGCCTGTCCTGTAATTCCTTGAAGACATCTCAGTCACCCTCTTCCCACGAGGCTTTGGTCTGTTGGCAGGCATCTTGGTCTTGTGAGGGGGATTGGTGCTTGAAGAAGCCCCCATTGGCGGTGGTGGAGCATTGGAGGAACCACCAGCAGACTCAGAAGTGCGGTAGCGCTTTGATGTGGAACGCCCGGGGTTGACACGGCAGGCTTGCTGCTCGGGATGTTCATCACCTGGAACCAAACACGCAGACACATGAACGACTAGAAAGAATGATCAAAAACCAACAAACAAACCAAACAAGGATCAATATGTGGTAGAATATGATGGAAATGGGCATCAGGTGGTAGTACCGCGACCCTCCATGATAGTACCGCAATGAGCGTAATGCCGCTCTAGTGCCTCTCGTGAGTAGTACCGCCATTGAGCAGATAATACCGCTCGAGACGAGGAACAGCAGTTCCCTACTACCGTGGAAAGATCCGGCACTACCGGAGATGCCAAATTCAAAAATAGACCTACCAAACATCAATCCAAAGAGTCTAGTTGCCTTCTCCAACCTACTCAAGCCTAGTTTTAGCCAAAAAAACTAGAGATGCAACCACTATTGCCTCTAAACACTAGATCTGAAATCTAGACAAGAGAAGAAGAGGAACAAGGGCAATACCGGCATCCATGGCAAGAGGACGAGGTGGGGATCGACTCCACCGAAGGAAATGGAGAGGGACGCCCCGGAGACGGAGGGCCGCCGAAGCCCTCCCGCGGCAAGATGGCGCTGGAGAGAAGAAGAGGAACAGGGGAACGAAGCAAATGGGTATGGGGGGAGAAAACCACCCCTGCCCATGACTTAACCCCCTGGACCCGTCGCCCAGCGGTAGTACCGCGGTAGTGGGCGGTAGTACCGCTTAACAACATAAGCGGTAGTACCGCGCTACCAGCGGTAGTACTACCCAGCGCATCAAAACTAGACTTTAAAAACGCACGGCCAAAAAGACAAAGGAGGACAAACCAAAAACCAAAAACTCACAAGGAACACTAGCAAGAGGACAGAAAAAGCACCCCTTCAAGAGAGGGGCGGTGGCCGAGGCCACCTATGTTTGAGTCAAGAGGTATGGCACCACAAAGATTTTAACCTTGGGCCCATGACCAAAACTCGTCTTTGAAGCACAAGTACCATAAAAAATGGCTAATGTGAAAGAGTTGATCGATTTATGCATAATGGGGGGAGGGAGAGTTTATTGAGAGAACAACACTCCCCCTATGTCCATGCCTACACCTAAACAAGATAACAAGTCGAGTAAGGTGGGGTGTGCACAGGTTCAAGCAACATTGCTCGAGTCAATGATATTTAGCTCATGCCTTAACTCGCGAAATCTTGCTTCATCCAAGGGCTTCGTGAAAATATCTGCAAGGTTATCATGAGTGTTGACATACTTGAGCTTGATTTCCCCTCGCCTAATATGATCCCAGATGAAATGATACCGAATCTCAATATGCTTCGTCTTGAAGTGTTGCACTGGGTTGAGAGAAATCTTGATGGCACTTTCATTGTCACACCAAAGAGGCACTTTGTCACAAATGACACCGTACTCCTTAAAGTTTGTCTCATCCAAAGGAGTTGTGCACAACAACTACCGGCCGCCACATATTCCGCTTTGGTGGACGAGAGAGACAAACAACTTTGCTTCTTGGAAGACCAACTCACCAAAGAGCAACCAAGAAATTGGCACCCTCCGGAAGTTGACTTCCTGTCCACTTTGTCTCCCGCCCAATCGGAATCCGTATATCCTTCAAGCTTGAAATTTGCTCCTCTTGGGTACCATAGGCCAAAGTTTGGGGTATGAGATAAATATCGAAAGATTCGTTTGACCGCCACATAGTGGCTTTCCTTTGGCGCGGCTTGAAACCGTGCACATATTCCCACACTCAACATGATATCCGGTCTAGATGCACAAAGGTAAAGCAGGGAGCCAATCATGGAGCGATATACCTTTTGATCCACCGCTTTACCATTGGGATCAATATCAAGTTGGCACTTGGTAGGCATTGGAGTAGTAGCCGGCTTGACATCACTTAGCTTGAATCTCTTTAGCATGTCTTGAGTGTATTTGGCTTGGTTGATGAAGGTACCTTCTCTTCTTTGCTTGATATCAAAACCAAGGAAGAACTTCAACTCTCCCATCGAAGACATCTTGAACTTGGAGGTCATGAGAGCGGCAAATTCCTCATTGAAAGCTTTGTTAGGGGAACCAAAGATAATATCATCAACATATAGTTGGCATACAAACAACTCCCCTTTAACCTTCTTTGTAAAAAGAGTGGGGTCGATTAGCCCAACTTCAAATCCACGATCCTGTAACAACTCGGTAAGGTGGTCATACCACGCACGTGGGGCTTGTTTAAGGCCATAGAGTGCCTTGTCGAGTTGATACACATGATCGGGAAAGTAGGGATCCTCGAACCCGGGGGGTTGCTTGACGTATACCAACTCATTAATAGGACCATTAAGGAACGCACTTTTAACATCCATTTGTTGCAACTTAAAGTTGTGATGAGAAGCATATGCAATCAACAAACGAATGGATTCAAGACGAGCAACGGGAGCAAAGGTTTCATCGTAGTCGATACCCTCGACTTGGGAGTAGCCTTGTGCCACCAATCTTGCCTTGTTATGAACGATGTTCCCATGAGCATCTTGCTTGTTCTTGAAAATCCACTTGGTTCCAATGACATTGTGGTTCCCCGTTGGCCTTGGCACCAATCTCCACACCTTGTTGTACTCGAAGTTATTGAGTTCTTCATGCATGGCATTGAGCCAATCCGGATCTTCAAGCGCCTCGTAGACCATTTTGGGTTCCACACAAGAGACAAACGCATGATGTTCACAATAGTTTCGTAATTGTCTACGAGTGCTTACCCCCTTTCTTAGGCTTCCAACCACATTCTCCATGAGATGACCTTTGGTGGTGAGCTTGGAAGCAATCTTCACGGCACGACGCTCCAATTCCTCCTCGGAAGTGAGACGAGGAGGGGTAACTTGATCATCTTGAGCACTGTCTTGAGCTTGTTCTAGATCTTGAGCTTGCTCATGATCTTGGACTTGCTCGAGGGGAAGAACTTGACCTTGGGCATCATTTGGTGGTTCACCACCATCTTGAGGTTGATCTTGCCCTTGATCTTGTTCACAAGGTTGAGGGCCTTCACTTTGTTCTTCAGAAGCGTGTGGGCCTTGGGTTGGTGATGGCTCCACTTGAGTGGAGCATTGTCATTCTCCTTCGGCCACAAGGGGTTCCTCAATGGGTAGGATAAAACCAACACCCATTCTTCTTATGGCTTGAGGAGGAATTTCATCACCTACATCACAAGTGCCACTTTGCTCCACTTGGGAGCCATTATTCTCATCAAAATCCACGTTACACGTCTCCTCAATAAGTTCCGTGGATTTATTGAGGACACGGTAAGCATGAGAGTTTGTAGCATAACCAACAAATATGCCCTCATAAGCTCTAGCCTCAAACTTAGACAACCGAACACCTTTCTTGAGAATGAAACACTTACACCCGAAAGTACTTGAGGTTGGGCTTGTTACTGGTGAGTATCTCATATGGAGTCTTGTTCAAGCCCTTGCGGAGGTAGAGCCGATTGGATGCATGACATGCGGTGTTGATGGCTTCGGCCCAAAGGTTGTATGGAGACTTGAACTCCGCCATCATGGTCCTTGCCGCATCCATCAACGTCCTGTTCTTCCTCTCTGTGACACCGTTTTGTTGAGGGGTGTAGGGTGCAGAATATTGATGCTTGATCCCCTCATCACTAAGAAACTCATCCAAGGTGTAGTTCTTGAACTCGGTGCCGTTGTCACTTCTTATTGTCAAGATCTTTGCATTGTGTTGATGTTGTGCTTCATTAGCAAAGTCAATGATGGTTTGTTGGGTCTCGCTCTTCCTCTTGAAGAAATACACCCAAGTATATCTTGAGTAGTCATCCACAATCACCAAGCAATACTTCCTACCCCCAAGACTATCAAATGATGGAGGCCCAAAGAGATCCAAGTGAAGGAGATCCAAAGGCCTCTTCGAGTAAATGATAGTCGTGGGAGGGTGAGACTTCTCATGAAGCTTTCCTTCGATACAAGCACTGCAAGCACGATCTTTAGCAAAACTCACATTCGTTAGTCCACGGACATGGTCCCCTTGAGAAGACTTTGCAAAGATCTCATATTGACATGGGCTAAACGGCGATGCCAAAGCCATCCCACGTCAACTTTAGCCATTAGGCATGTCGCGGTCTTAGTGGGTCGCTCCGAAAAGTTTATCACATATAGACCGTTCTCGACATGCCCAACAAAGGCTACTTTAAGAGTCTTGCTTCACAAGAGGGCCACGGTATCAATATCAAAGAAAGTGGCAAAGCCCATGATTGCAAGTTGACGAACGGAAAGTAAATTGTATGCAAGGGACTCAACAAGCATGACCTTCTCGATCGTGAGATCATGATAAATGTCAACCTTGCCAAGTCCCAATACCTTAGAAAATGAGACATCACCCCACTCGACATTGGTGGGCATGGATGGAATCTTGTGAACATCCACCACCAAGTCCTTGCTTCCGGTCATATGATTTGTAGCTCCACTATCGAGCAACCATGATCCCCCACCGGAAGCAAACACCTACAAGAGATCAATGCTTGGATTTAGGTACCCATTTTGTAATGGGTCCTTTGATGTTAGTGAAAAGGGTCTTAGGAACCCAAATAGATCATTCAATGTACTCATAAAGAGAACCAACAAATTTGGCATAGACATGCCCATCACTAGCACGGCACAACACATAAGAAGGGTTAAAGTCGCCGGTTTGGTTGGAAGGGGTGGCATTGCCCTTCTTGACATTACCACCCTTCTCATTGTTCTTCTTCTCCTTGGGAGCACCCTCTCATTCCTTCACAAATGTTTGCTTGAGAGGAGGAGGTCGTTTGGTCTTGTCATTCTTCTTCTTGTTCTTGGGCTTGGGTGCGAACCCAATCCCTTCCTTGGCAACCACTTCCTTTTGATTACTCAAAAGATCGTTGAGGTTCTTCTCACCTTGTATGCACGACACAAGGCCTTTCTCAAGTTGCTTCTTCAACATAGCATTCTCCTCAATAAGGTGCTCATGCTCACAACAAGGGTTAGTAGCATTTGCATTATCAATTAAAACCATATGGGGAAAGGTGGCTTTCTCCTTGGTTAGCTTTACTTGAAGTTGATCATGAGACTCCTTGAGGCTAGCATGAACCCCTTCAAGACTTTGTGAGCCTTGTCGAGAATGTCAAACTCCTCTTTGAGTCTAGCAAGATCAACCCCAAGCGTTGCCTTCTCGGAGTTTAGCACACGAGACACAACAAGAGCATGATCAAGATCTTTCTTTAATTTAGCATGATCTTTGTTGTATGACTCCTCAAGAGTCAAACGAAGACCACGCACTTCCTCAAGAGCATTGGAAAGATCCGAAATCTCATCGGCATAGTCGCGACGATGCCCCTCCATCTTAGAGATGGTATCTTCGTGAGCCTCGATCATGTCATTGGCTTCACCAAGTTGTTCCAAGAGAGCAACGAAGTGCTTCTTGGATTTGCCCTTGAGTTTACCCATAAAGGCCGCAAACTCATTCTCCTCCACATTAGTTCCCTCATGCTCATCAATGCTATCCGTCGGGGAAGAATGATTGATGATGGTAGTTTTGATGTTGGGGGTTACCTTGTTGGTGGCTTTAGCCATGAGGCACTTGGCGGTGATGCTTTCATTGGGTGAGTCGAAGAGAGACACCCGAGGAGTCGTCACAATGGCAACGGAGTCCATGGCAACCGACTCACCATCTTCATCATCATCCTCATTGTACTCTTCTTGTACCGCCAAAGCCTTGTGAGGAGCCTTCTTGGTGAAGTTGCTCTTGTTGGGAAAAGACTTGGCCTTGTCCTTAGGGATGAGCTTGCCACCATTGTCTTCCCTCTTCTCATATGGGCACTCCGCAACAAAATGACTCACATTGCCACAATTGAAGAAAGTCCTCACTCGTTGCTTGCCCTTTGCGCCACTTGAGTTGCTCTTGTTGAAGTTGGGCCTTGAGTTCTTCTTGCTCCAAAATTGCCTTGAAGCAAGGGACATGTGTTCATGATAGGCATACTTCGTATCTTCGAGGTTGCTCTCCTCTTCTTCCTCCTCTTCTTCTTCTTCGACACAAACCTTGGCCTTCAAAGCAAGGTTGGGCTTCTTTGCTCTTTTGGAGCGAAGCACCGCATTGTCGGCGGTCTTGTCCAATATGCTCATGGCCACAAACTCATCCAACACATCACTTGAGGACAAGGTGTGGAAGTCCGGCCTTTGACGGATGACGGAGGACATGGCCTTGTGGTAGGGCATCATTGCCTTGAGGAATTTGCGCTTGATCCAATTGTCATCCGTGTCCTTGCTTCCATGATCCCGAAGAGAGACGACGAGCTTGGTAACTCTCCGATAAAGTTCACGAGGTTCTTCATCTTCTTTCATTGCGAATTCATCGGCTTCATCGTGAACCACTTCATAATTGGAACGTTGAATGCTTGCGCTTCCCCGATAGAGGGAAACCACTTTGAGCCAAGCATCTTTGGCCAATGAGTAGGGCCGGAGATGCGGGAGGTCTTCGGGAAGGATTGCTTCTTGGATGATGAAGAGAGCATTCTCGTTAAATTGATCATCCACGGCTTCTCTAGGAGTGAAGTTGCTCCGATCTTGCGGATAAAAACCTTCTTCAACGATTCCCCAAAGGTTAGTGTTCACATGATTTAAATGACGCTTAAAACGATAGACCCAAGAATCAACATCCTCCTTTTTATCAATCTTGGGGGGAGGACCGGCATGATTCAAATGAGTAGAAGGAATCGGTCCACCATAAATGGGTGGAGGTTGCACATGGGCAAAGATGCCGGTGCCGTTCTTACCACTAGACGAAGGAGCTTTCTCACTAGTAGCTTCCCCATTGTCGGGGTTAGCATCCGTCACCGTGTTGGCGGGATCACCCACTTTCACGGGTGCGGTGGAAAGTTTAAGCCCTTCTAAGAAATCCTTAAACATGTCTTTGACCTCGGTCGTCATGGAGGTTTTCAATGTGTCCAACGCCACATTTAATTCCTCACGTGAGATTGAGTTACCCCCATCTCCCATAGACGATATCGGATTCGCATCGGAATGCTCTCCCACATCGTCTATGACGTCAACCATACTCTTTGGACGGTAAAGTCCTTAAAAAGATACGAGGCTCTGATACCAATTGAAAGGATCGATATAGTTGAATAGAGTGGGGGGTGAATAGGCAACTAACAAATTTTAGCTTTTCTTTACCAAATTAAACTTTGCATCAAAGTACGTTGTCTAGAAATGCAACTAGGTGAGTGATACGTCTCCAACGTATCTATAATTTTTGATTGCTCCATGCTACTTTATCTATTGTTTTGGACTATAATGGGCTTTATTTTCCACTTTTATATTATTTTTGGGACTAACCTATTAACCGGAGGCCCAGCCCGTAATTGCTGTTTTTTGCCTATTTCAAAGGTTTCAAGAAAGCGGAATATCAAACGGAGTTCAAACGGAATGAAACCTTCGGGAATGTGATTTTCTCACCGAACGTGATCCAGAGACTTGGACCCTACTCCAAGGAGTGCAGGCGGTCACGAGGGTGGGGCGCGCCCCCCGGGCGTGCCCCCGCCTCGTGGGCCCCCGACGCTCCACCGACATACTCCTTCCTCCTATATATACCTACGTACCCCCAACAGATCGGGGACGGAGCCAAAAACCTAATTCCACCGTCGTACCTTCCTGTATCCATGAGATCCCATCTTGGGGCCTGTTCCGGAGCTTCGCCGGAGGGGGCATCTACCACGGAGGGCTTCTACATAAACACCATAGCCCCTCCGATGAAGTGTGAGTAGTTTACTTCAGACCTTCGGGTCCATAGCTAGTAGCTAGATGGCTTCTTCTCTCTTTTTGGATCTCAATACAATGTTCTCCCCTCTCGTGGAGATCTATTCGATGTAATCTTCTTTTTGCGGTGTGTTTGTTGAGACCGATGAATTGTGGGTTTATGATCCAGCTTATCTATGGAAATATTTGATTCTTCTCTGAATTCTTTTATGTATGATTAAGTTATCTTTGCAAGTCTCTTCGAATTATCCGTTTGGTTTGGCCAACTAGATTGGTAGTTCTTGCAATGGGAGAAGTGCTTAGCTTTGGGTTCAATCTTGCGGTGTCCTTACCTAGTGACAGAAGGGGTTGCAAGGCACGTATTGTATTGTTGCCATCGAGGATAATAAGATGGGGTATTTATCTTATTGCATGAATTTATTCCTCTACATCATGTCATATTGCTTAAGGTGTTACTCTGTTTTTAACTTAATACTCTAGATGCATGCTGGATAGCGGTCGATGAGTGGAGTAATAGTAGTAGATGCAGAATCGTTTAGGTCTACTTTTCACGGACGTGATTCCTATATACATGATCATTGCCTGGATAACCTCATAACTATGCTCAATTCTATCAATTGATCAACAGTAATTTGTTCACCCACCGTAGAATACTTATGCTCTTGAGAGAAGCCACTAGTGAAACCTATGGCCCCCGGGTCTATTCTCATATCAATCTCCATCACTTTATTTACTTGCTTTGCTTTTACTTTTTACTTTGCATCTTTATACCAAAAATACCAAAAATATTATCTCTATCAGATCTCACTCTCGTAAGTGACCGTGAAGGTATTGACAACACCTAAACGTTGGTTGCGAGTAGCTATCGTTTTGTGCGTGTACGAGGGACTTGCCGTAGTCTCCTTGGATTGATACCTTGGTTCTCAAAAACTGAGGGAAATACTTACGCTACTGTGCTGCATCATCCTCTCCTCTTCGGGGAAATCCAACGCAAGCTCGAGACGTAGCAAGAAGAATTTCTGGCGCCATTGCCGGGGAGGCTTACGCAAAAGTCAACATACCAAGTACCCATCACAATCCCTATCTCTCGCATTACATTATTTGCCATTTGCCTCTCGTTTTCCTCTCCCCCACTTCACCCTTGCCGTTTTATTTGCCCTCTCTTTCCCAATCTCCTCCTCTTTTTCCCTTTTCTTTTTCCTTTGCCTTTTGTTTGCTCGTGTGTTAGTTTGCTTGTTCGTCGCGATGGCCCAAGATGCCACCAAATTGTGTGATTTCACCAATACCAATAATAATGATTTCCTTAGCACTCCGATTGCTCCTCTTGCCAATACTGAATCTTGTGAAATCAATACTGCTTTGTTGAATCTTGTTATGAAAGATCAATTCACGGCCTTCCTAGTGAAGATGCCGCTACTCATCTGAATAGCTTCGTTGATCTATGTGATATGCAAAAGAAAAAATATGTCGATAATGATGTCGTTAAGTTGAAGCTATTTCCTTTTTCGCTTAGAGATCGTGCTAAAGCGTGGTTTTCATCTTTGCCTAAAAATAGTATTGATTCTTGGAACAAGTGCAAAGATGCTTTTATCTCTAAGTATTTTCCTCCCGCTAAGATTATCTCTCTTAGGAACGATATTATGAATTTTAAGCAACTTGATCATGAACATGTTGCACAAACTTGGGAGAGAATGAAATTAATGCTACGTAATTGTCCTACTCATGGTTTGAACTTATGTATGATTATACAAAAATTTTATGATGGATTGAATTTTGCTTCTAGAAATCTTTTAGATTCGGCCGCGGGAGGCACTTTTATGGAAATCACTTTAGGAGATGCTACTAAACTCCTAGATAATATTATGGTTAATTATTCTCAATGGCATACTGAAAGATCTACTAATAAAAAGGTGCATGCTATAGAAGAAATCAATGTTTTGAGTGGAAAGATGGATGAACTTATGAATTTATTTGCTAAGAGTGTTTCTTCTGATCCCAATAATATGCCTTTATCTACCTTGATTGAGAATAATAATGAATCTATGGATGTGATTTTTGTTGGTAGGAATAGTTTTGGAAACAACGCGTATAGAGGGAATTTTAATCCTAGGCCTTATCCTAGTAATCCTTCTAATAATTATGGAAATTCCTACAACAACTCTTATGGAAATTTTAATAAGATGCCCTATGAATTTGAGAGTAGTGTTAAAGAGTTTATGAATTCATAAAAGAATATTAATGCTTTGCTTGAAGAGAAATTGCTTAAAGTTGATGATTTGGCTAGGAACATTGATAGAATTTATCTTGATGTTGATTCTTTAAAGCTTAGATCTATTCCTCCTAAGCATGATATCAATTAGTCTCTCAAAGCTATGAGAATTTCCATTGATGAGTGCAAAGAAAGAACCGCTAGGATGCGTGCTTCCAAAGATGCCTTTATTAAAGCGTGTTCTTCTAATTCCTATGAAAATCAAGATGAAGATCTAAAAGTTACTGATATGTCCCCTATTAAATATTTGTTTAGCAATATGAATCTTGATGAAACTGAATATGATCTTCCTTTACCTAGAAGGCGTTCTAAGAATTCGAGTTTTAGATCTTAATGATGAAATTGATAAAAGTGGGATTGAAAGAAATAGAAATCTAGATGTTGCTAAACCCACTATTTTGGATCTCAAGGAATTTAATTATGAAAATTGCTCTTTAATTGACTGTATTTCCTTGTTGCAATCCGTGCTAAATTCTCCTCATGCTTATAGTCAAAATAAGGCTTTTACCGAACACATTGTTGATGCCTTTATGCAATCTTATGAAGAAAAGCTTGAGTTGAAAATTTCTATCCCTAGGAAACTCCATGATGAGTGGGAACCTACTATTAAAATTAAAATTAAAAATTATGAGTTTCATGCTTTGTGTGATTTGGGTGCTAGTGTCTCTACTATTCCCAAAACTTTGTGTGATTTGCTAGATTTCCGTGATTTTGATAATTGCTCTCTAAACTTGCATCTTGCGGATTCTACTATTAAAAAGCCTATGGGAATAATTAATGATGTTCTTATTGTTGCAAATAGGAATTATGTGCCCGTAGATTTTATCGTTCTTGATATAGATTGCAATCCTTCATGTCCTATTATTCTTGGTAGACCTTTCCTTAGAACGATTGGTGCAATTATTGATATGAAGGAAGGGAATATTAGATTCCAATTTCCATTAAAAAGGGCAAGAAACACTTCCCTAGAAAGAAAATTAAATTACCATATGAATCTATCATGAGAGCCACTTATAGATTGCCTACCAAAGATGGCAATACCTAGATCTATCCTTGCTTTTATGCCTAGCTAGGGGCGTTAAACGATAGCGCTTGTTGGGAGGCAACCCAATTTTATTTTGAGGTTTTTGTTTTTGGTTCTGTTTAGGAATAAAATAATCCATCTAGACTCTGTTTCGATGTGATTTTATCTTTTAATTAGTGTTTGTGCCAAGTTGGACCTATTGGATCTTCTTGGATGATAGTTATTTGATCTTGCTGTAATTTCCAGAATCTTTGTGCTCAGTGCCCGAATTGTTAAAAATCACCAGAACGTGATAAAATAGTGACTCCAATTTCTGCTGATCAATAAACAAATTTTCCAGGTCGTCTAATTTTGGTAGAATTTTTTGGGTTCCAGAAGTTTGCGTTAGTTACAGATTACTACAGACTGTTCTGTTTTTGACAGATTCTGTTTTGCGTGTGTTGTTTGCTTATTTTGATGAATCTATGGCTAGTAAAATAATTTATGAACCACAGAGAAGTTGGAATACAGTAGGTTTAACACCAATATAAATAAAGAATGAGTTCATTACAGTACCTTAAAGTAGTCTTTTGTTTTCTTTCTCTAACGGAGCTCATGAGATTTCTATTGAGTTTTGTGTTGTGAAGTTTTCAAGTTTTGGGTGAATTCTTTTGATGGATTATGGAACAAGGAGTGGAAGAGCCTAAGCTTGGGGATGCCCATGGCACCCCAAGATAATCCAAGCACACCAAAAGTCAAAGCTTGGGGATGCCGGAAGGCATCCCCTCTTTCGTCCACTTCCATCGGTAATTTACTTGGAGCTATATTTTTATTCACCAACATGATATGTGTTTTGCTTGGAGCGTCTTGTATTATTTGAGTCTTTGCTTGTTAGTTACCACAATCATCCTTGCTGTACACACCTTTTGAGAGAGCCATATATGAATTAGAATTTGATATAATACTCTATGTGCTTCACTTATATCTTTTGAGCTTGATAACTTGCTCATAGTACTTCACTTATATCTTTTTGAGCGTGATAATTTTTGCTCTAGTGCTTCACTTAGGTCTTTTAGAGCACGGTGGTGGATTTGTTTTAAAGAAACTTGATCTCTCATGCTTCACTTAGATTATTTTGAGAGCCGTTAATATCATGGTAATTTGCTTAATGTTAATATACTTGGTGTTCAAGATATGTGAAACTTTCTTTTGAGTGCGTTGAATACTAAGATAAGTTTGATGCTTGATAATTGTTTTGAGATATGGAGGTAATAATATCAAAGTCATGCTAGTTGATTAGTTGTGAATTTGAGAAATGCTTGTGTTGAAGTTTGTAAGTCCCATAGCATTCACGTATGGTTAAAGTTGTGTAACAAATTTGAAGCATGAAGTGTACCTGGCTTGTGCATCCTTATGAGTGGCGGTCGGGGACGAGCGATGGTCTTTTCTTACCAATCTATCCACCTAGGAGCATGCGCGTAGTACTTGAATTTTTGATGACTTCTAAATTTTTGCAATAAGTATATGAGTTCTTTTGACTAATGTTGAGTCTATGGATTATACGCACTTTTACCTTTCCGCCATTGCTAGCCTCTTGATGCACTGCATTGCCCTTTCTCACATTGAGAGTTGGCGCAAACTTCGCCGGTGCATCCAAACCCCGTGATACGATACGCTCTATCACACATACGCTCTATCACACATAAACCTCCTTATATCTTCCTCAAAACAGCCACCATACCTACCTATTATGGCATTTCCATAGCCATTCCGAGATATATTGCCATGCAACTTCCACCCTCATCATCATGACATACTTTACTTTTATCATAATGCCATTGCATGATCATGTAGTTGACATCGTATTTGTGGCAAAGCCACCATGCATTATTTTTCATACATGTCACTCTTGATTCATTGCACCATCCCGGTACACCGCCGGAGGCATTCATATAGAGTCATACCTTGTTCTAGTTTCGAGTTGTAATCCTCATGTTGTAATCAATAGAAGTGTGATGATCATCATTATTAGAGCATTGCCCAAAAAAAAGAGAAAGGCCAAAAAAAGAAAGGCCCAAAAAAAAGAAAAGAAAAGGGCAATGCTACTATCTCTTTTTCCACACTTGTGCTTCAAAGTAGCACCATGTTCTTCATGTAATGAGTCTCATATTTTGTGCTTCAAAGTAGCACCTCGTTCTTCATGTAGTGAGTCTCAGATATTGTGCTTCAAAGTAGCACCATGTTTTTCATATAGTGAGTCTCATATGTTATCACTTTTCATATACTAGTGGGAATTTTTCATTATAGAACTTGGCTTGTATATTCCTACGATGGGCTTCCTCGAATGCCCTAGGTCTTCATGAGCAAGCAAGTTGGATGCACACCCACTAGTTTTCTTTTGTTGAGCATTCATAGCTCTAGTGCATCCGCTGCATGGCAATCCCTACTCCTCATATTGACATCAATTGATGGGCATCTCCATAGCCCGTTGATTAGCCTCGTCAATGTGAGACTTTCTCCTTTTGTCTTCTCCACACAATCCCCATCATCATATTCTATTCCACCCATAGTGCTATATCCATGGCTCATGCTCATGTATTGCATGAAGGTTGAAAAGGTTTGAGATTATTTAAGTATGAAACAATTGCTTGGCTTGTCATCGGGGGTATAGAAGTTGGGAACATCTTTGTGTGACGAAAATGAAGCATAGCCTAACTATATGATTTCGTAGGGATGAACTTTCTTTGGCCATGTTATTTTGAGATGACATAATTATTTTTGATTAGTATGCTTGAAGTATTATTATTTTTATGTCAATATGAACTTTTGTCTTGAATATTTCGGATCTGAATATTCAATTAAGAAGATTTACATTGAAATTATGCCAAAGTATCACTCCGCATCAAAAATTCTCTTTTTATCATTTACCTACTCGAGGACGAGCATGAATTAAGCTTGGGGATTCCTGATACGTCTCCAACGTATCTATAATTTTTGATTGCTCCATGCTAATTTATCTATTGTTTTGGACTATAATGGGCTTTATTTTCCACTTTTATATTATTTTTGGGACAAACCTATTAACCGGAGGCCCAGCCCAGAATTGTTGTTTTTTGCCTATTTCAGTGTTTCGAAGAAACAGAATATCAAACGGAGTCCAAACGGAATGAAACCTTCGGAAACGTGATCTTCTCAACGAACGTGATCCAGGTGACTTGGACCCTACTCCAAGGAGTGCTAGAGGCGGTCATGAGGGTGGGGGGCGCGCCCTCCCCCCTGGGCGCGCCCCCTGCCTCGTGGGCCCCCTGACGCTCAGCAGCGTACTCCTTCCTCCTATATATACCTCGCACTTCAACAGATCGGGGACGGAGCCAAAAACCTAATTCCACCGCCGTACCTTCCTGTATCCACGAGATCCCATCTTGGGGCTTGTTCCGGAGCTCCGCCAGAGGGGGCATCTACCACGGAGGGCTTCTACATCAACACCATAGCCCCTCCGATGAAGTGTGTGTAGTTTACTTCAGACCTTCGGGTCCATAGCTAGTAGCTAGATGGATTCTTCTCTCTTTTTGGATCTCAAGACAATGTTCTCCCCCTCTCTCGTGGAGATCTATTCGATGTAATCTTCTTTTTGTGGTGTGTTTGTTGAGACCGGTGAATTGTGGGTTTATGATCCAGCTTATCTATGGAAAATATTTGATTCTTCTCTGAATTCTTTTATGTATGATTAAGTTATCTTTGCAAGTCTCTTCGAATTATCCGTTTGGTTTGGCCAACTAGATTGGTAGTTCTTGCAATGGGAGAAGTGCTTAGATTTGGGTTCAATCTTGCAGTGTCCTTACCCAGTGACTGAAGGGGTTGCAAGGCACGTATTGTATTGTTGCCATCGAGGATAACAAGATGGGGTATTTATCATATTGCATGAATTTATTCCTCTACATCATGTCATCTTGCTTAAGGCGTTACTCTGTTTTTAATTTAATACTCTAGATGCATGCTGGATAGCGGTCGATGAGTGGAGTAATAGTAGTAGATGCAGAATCGTTTCGGTCTACTTGCCACGGACGTGATGCCTATATACATGATCATTGCCTGGATAACCTCATAACTATGCTCAATTCTGTCAATTGCTCAACAGTAATTTGTTAACCCACCGTAGAATACTTATGCTCTTGAGAGAAGCCACTAGTGAAACCTATGGCCCCGGGTCTATTCTCATCATATCAATCTCCATCACTTTATTTACTTGCTTTGCTTTTACTTTTTACTTTGCATCTTTATACCAAAAATACCAAAAATATTATCTCTATCAGATCTCACTCTCGTAAGTGACCGTGAAGGTATTGACAACACCTAAACGTTGGTTGCGAGTAGCTATCGTTTTGTGCAGGTATGAGGGACTTGCGTGTAGTCTCCTACTGGATTGATACCTTGGTTCTCAAAAACTGAGGGAAATACTTACGCTACTATGCTGCATCATCCTCTCCTGTTCTGGGAAATCCAACGCAAGCTCGAGAAATAGCAGTGAGCAACCTATATGTTGCCACAACAACAAGCACAAAAGCAAGCAAAGGATATAACACAAATAAGCTTGCACAAGTAAAGGCACGAGATAACCAAGAGTGGAGCCGGTGGAGACGAGGATGTGTTACCGAAGTTCCTTCCTTTTGAGGGGAAGTACGTCTCCGTTAGAGCGGTGTGGAGGCACAATGCTCCCAAGAAGCCACTAGGGCCACCGTATTCTCCTCACGCCCTCGCACAATGCAAGATGCCGTGATTCCACTATTGGTGCCCTTGAAGGCGACGAACCTTTACAAACAAGGTTGGGGCAATCTCCACAACTTAATTGGAGGCTCCCAACAACACCACGAAGCTTCACCACAATGGACTATGGATTCACGGTGACCTCAACCGTCTAGGGTGCTCAAACACCCAAGAGTAACAAGATCCGCTAGGGATTAGTGGGGGAATCAAATATCTCTTGGTGGAAGTGTAGATCGGGGGCTTCTCAACCAATCCCGAGCAAATCAACAAGTTTGATTGGCTAGGGAGAGAGATCGGGCGAAAATGGAGCTTGGAGCAATAATGGAGCTTTTGGGGGAAGAGGTGGGTCAACTTTGGAGAAGAAGACCCACTTATATAGTGGGGGGAACAAACCAACCGTTACCCCCCCACCAGCCCCGCAGAGAGCGGTACTACCGCTAGGCCAGCGGTACTACGGCTTATCAGCCTTAGCGATACTACCGCTCCTCCCGCGGTACTACCGCTCGAGGGCGGTACTACCGCCAGTCCTGCCGCGGCTGGTACCGTAAAGTCCGACCCGAAAAACGGGCCCTCGAATCGAGGCGGCACTAGCACGAAACCGCAGCGGTACTACGGCTGGGGCTACAAGCGGTACTACCGCTGAGGAGCGGTACTGCCGCTTATAGCACCCAAGCGGTACTACCGCTCCAGCCCGCGGTACTACCGCTCAGACCAGAACAGGCACAAGGGGGACAAGAACGAGCTCTCCATTGAAGGGGAAAGGCTCGGAAGGTGTGCAAGGGATGTGTACGTGATGATTCCACCCTAGCCTTTCCAAAGCGGACCCCCTCTTGATAGTACGGTGATCTCTACGAAACTAGTCCACCAAACTAAATCGAAAAGACTACACCGTCTTTGCTTCAAACTCCGAGGGGAGGACTAAAGATGCCCTTACAGTATTCGTTCGATATTTTGCTGAGATGTATGTTGTCTTTCCCTCTAGTGGTGTTATGTGAACGTCGACTACATGACACTTCACCATTATTTGGTCCTAGAGGAAGGCATGGGGAAGTAATAAGTAGATGATGGGTTGCTAGAGTGATGTGCTTAAACCCTAGTTTATGCGTTGCTTCGTTAGGGGCTGATTTGGATCCATATGTTTAATGCTGTGGTTAGGTTTACCTTAATACTTCTTTTATAGTTGTGGATGCTTGCAATAGGGGTTAATCATAAGTGGGATGCTTGTCCAAGTAAGGGCAGTACCCAAGCACCGGTCCACCCACATATCAAATTACCAAAGTACCGAATGCGAATCATATGAACGTGATGAAAACTAGCTTGACGATAATTCTCATGTGTCCTCGGGAGCTCCTTTCTCATTATTAGAAATCGTCCAGGCTTATCCTTTGCTACATAAAGAATTGGGCCACCTTGCTGCTCTTTGTTTACTTTATTTACTTGTTACTCGTTACAATTTATCTTATCACAAAACTATCTATCACCTACAATTTCAGTGCTTGCAGAGAAAACCTTATTGAAAACCGCTTATCATTTCCTTCTGCTCCTCGTTGGGTTTGACACTCTTACTTATCGAAAGGACTACGATTGATCCCCTACACTTGTGGGTCATCAAGACTCTTTTCTGGCGCCGTTGCCGGGGAGTGTAGCACTTTTGGTGAGTGGAACTTGGTAATGAAATATTTATATAGTGTGCTGAAATTTTATGTTACTTGTCACTATGGAAACTAATCCTTTGAGGGGCTTGTTCGGGGTATCTTCACCCCAACCAGAAGAGCAAAGAGTTGATCCTCAACCTACTGAACTTTATGAAAATATTTACTTTGAGATTCCTTCGGTATGATAGAGAAACTGCTAGCTAATCCATTTGCGGAGATGGAACATTGCATCCCGATTTACACCTTATCTTTGTGGATGAAGTTTGTGGATTATTTAAGCTTGCAGGTATTCCCGATGATGTTGTCAAAAGGAAGGTCTTCCCTTTATCTTTGAATGGAGATGCATTGACATGGTATAGGCTATGTGATGATACGAGATCTTGGAATTATAAGCGATTGAAGTTGGAATTTCACCAGAAGTTCTATCATATGCATCTTGTTCATCGTGATCGTAATTACATATATAATTTCTGGCCTCGTGAAGGAGAAATCATCGCTCAAGCTTGGTGGAGGCTTAAGTCAATGTTATATTCATGCCCCAATCATGAGCTCTCCCGGGAAATGATTATTCAGAATTTTTATGCTCGTTCTCTTGATAATCGCAACCTGCTCGATACTTCCTGTGCTGGTTCTTATATGCTGAAGACTATTGATTTCAAATGGGACTTATTGGAAAGAATTAAACGCAACTCTGAAGATTGGGGTTCCGACGATGGTAAGGAGTCAGGTATGACACCTAAGTTCGATTGTATTAAATATTTTATGGATACCGATGCTTTTCGTGGACTTGACTCTGAGATAGTAGCTTCTTTCTGTGAATCTTTTGCTACTCACGTTGATCTCCCTAAAGAGAAGTGGTCTAAATATAATCCTCCTGTTGAAGTGAAAGTAGTTACACCTATTACAGTTGAAGAAAAGACTATCACCTATAGTGATCCTATTGTTCCTACTACTTATGTTGAGAAACCTCCTTTTCCTATTAGGATAAAGGATCATGCTAAAGCTTCGACTGTTGTTCGTAAGAGTAATACTAGGACTTATACACCTCCTGAGCAAATTAATGTTGAACCTAGTATTGCTATGGTTAAAGATCTCTTGGACGATGATTTAGATGGGCATGTTATTTATTTCTATGGTGAGACTGCTAATATTGCTAGGTCAGATACTAAGACACGTAGACCTGTCGTAGGCATGCCTGTTATTTCTGTTAAAATAGGAGATCATTGTTATCATGGCTTATGTGATATGGGTGCTAGTGCTAGTGCAATTCCTTATACCTTATATCAAGAAATTATGCATGACATTGCACCCGTTGAATTAGAAGACATTGATGTTACCATTAAGCTTGCTAATAGGGATACCATTAAACCCTTTGGGATTGTTAGAGATGTTGAAGTTTTGTGTGGGAAGGTTAAATACCCTTTGATTTTCTTGTTCTTGGTTCCCCACAAGATGATTTTTGTCCCATTATTTTTGGTAGACCCTTCTTGAATACAGCTAGTGCTAAGATTAATTGTGAAAAGAATATTGTCACCATTGGCATAGATGGTATGTCTCATGAGTTTAATTTTGCGAAGTTTAGTAGACAACCTCGTGATAGGGAACCACCTAGTAAGGATGAAATTATTGGTCTTGCTTCCATTGTTGTGCCTCCTACTGATCCATTAGAACAATATTTGCTAGATCATGAAAATGATATGTTTATGAAGGAAAGAAAGGAAAAAGATGAAGTGTTCCTTAAACAGGAACCTATGCTGAAACATAACCTTCCCGTTGAAATTCTTGGGGATCCCCCTCCACCCAAGGGTGATCCCGTGTTTGAACTCAAACCGTTACCTGATAATCTTAAGTATGCTTATCTTGATGAAAAGGAAATATATCCTGTTATTATTAGTGCTAACTTTCAGAGAAAGAAGAAGAAAGATTATTGAAAACTCTGAAGAAGCACCGAGCAGCTGTCGCGACCAGACCCGAATGGATCTAGCGCTCTGTGCTCGGTGTCATCCCTGGATCAGTAATGCTGACACCACACAGTACTTCGAAGGATTTATAGCAGAGTAGCAATCACACACTTATTACATCGTTGTCCACAAGGGAACTTAATACAATAATATGGCTTAAGGCCATCTAATAATAACAGCGGAAGGCTTGGAAAACGAGTGAGTCCATCAACTCCAACGGCATCACTGAGTATAGAACCACAACCTAACATCTTACTCGGCGTCTGAAAAGTCTGCAACATGAAAAGTTGCAGCCAAAACGGGTCAAGACATGGAATATGCTGGCAATGTAACACATAGAGAACAATGAAGCAACAAGACTATACTACATGCATATTTGGCTGGTGGTAAGGCTCTACGGTTACATTTTTTGCATAAAGCTGATTTTTCCCTACATCAAAGGAATAATTTTATTTAACTAACATGGTGGTTGTTAAACATTGAGAATGGTTGACATCCTCAATCCCAATTAAAAGTACTCATTAAAACCCAATAACTTTGTTATTAGAAGTAACATGTTGAGATTCACATGATATTCAAGTACTAGATACTCAAGATTTGTCCATAACCGGGGACACGGCTAATCATGATTAGTTTATACACTCTGCAGAGGTTTGCGCACTTTTCCCCACAAGACTCGATCGCCTCCGCTTGGTTCTCGCACTACATGGTGTTTGAGAGACGGATGACCGAGACATAGTCTTTCAGAAGCGCTAGCACCTTACATGTGGGTAGACCGTACCAACCTACATCCCCTACATCAGCTAGCCTACCCGTAAGAGTTCGCACAACTTAGTCAACTACGCCATGAGCCCATAATTGGCTTGTGGCTGCACACGAAGTTTCTAGTTTGAATAATCTTATGATCCCTTAGAGCACAGGTGGCGGTCCGAAGAAATACTGAGGCAAGTCTGATAGAAACCAGTGCCTCAATCCACCCAGGATGTGTGTTTAGGTTGCCACCTTAAATAAACCATTAATTAACAATCTCACATCTGTCATGGATATTCACTCACCCAATCCACGTCTACTAGCATAGCATGGCATAATCAAGCAAACGTAGAAGTAACTCCCAAGGTTTCATAAGTAAAAGCAGTAATAGGTACTACCTCAATCTACTTCCCAAACCCACAATTTAATTAGATCCTAACCATGCAAGTGTTTGAGGGTTTGATCTAATGCAATAAAACTGGGTATGAGAAGAGTATGATCAAAGTGTTACTTGCCTTCTTGATGATCCATGAGTCCTAGAGATTCAAGTAACAAGCGGCGCACTCACGTGATCTAACGCAGACAAACAACAAGCATACAATAAGTACTCATCTAATGCACGAAATCTCGAATAAAAGATCTAACCAGATAGTTCAACTTAAGAACCACTGGTTGCAAAAGAATCGAATCAAATAAAGCATCGAAAGTCGGAACTCGAGAGAGAACGACTCGGTTTAACAATCTGAAATTAGGTCAAAATTCCATAGTAGCAAAACTACGTGTAAGTAGGTTAGTCGGAACGGCGGTTTCATAACGATACTCGAGCGCTTGAATCACACGATTCCGATAAGCGAGCAAGAAATAAAACAGATTTGAAAATCGGATCGTAAATCAAATCGAAAAATAACGGATTAATCCGATTTAAAAGAAAGCGACGAGCGGATTAAATAGCGGACGTTAGATTAACAGAACTAATCCAACGAGCGCGTTCATTGAAGCGAGCGAATTCGGTGAGCGTTCGCTAAATAAGAAAACCGAAAAAATAAAACCAATCTAGGTTTTTTTTAAAAAATCGAACATCTTTTTTAAATAAACCGGATCGGGTTTTAGGGAAAACCGGATCGAACGGCAGCAGGCGGTGGCTACCTCGTGATCGCCGAGGCTCCGGCCCAGGTCGAGGCGAGGTCGGCGGTTGGCGTGAGGTCGGCGAGGCTCGGCGGCTCGAGGCGGCGGGTGCTCGGCGACGGCGGCGTTTCAGGCGGCGGCTCGGTCGAGGGCGGCGAGGCGAAGTTGAGGAGAGAGGGGTCCGTGAGGTTAAATAGGAGGGGGCTCCGGTGCCTTGGGGAGGGGCACGGGCGGTGTCCAGAGCCGGACAGGCGGCGGCGGTGGCGTCTTGTGGCGGGGCTCCTTTCGGGCGGCCGAGCCTTGAGGAGGAGAGGAGGTGGGCAGGCGCTGAGGCTGGGGCTGGCTGGGTGGGCCAGTGGGCCTTGGCCCGGCGCCGCGTTTTTTTTTATAAAACAAAACGAATTAAAAAAAATATCAAACGAACTCCGATTTAAATAAAAAAATTTTCCCCGACTCCTAAAAATGAGTCGAACAAAATGAACTTTTAAAAACGGCAACATGCATACTATTTTTAAAATGCTCATTTTTGCCTAAGCAAAATAAATCTTTCAAAAACCAAATTTGATTTATTTATAATATCTTCATTTTTCCTAAATATTGGGAAAGTCATATTATTCCCTCTCTTGAGATTTTTATAGGAAAAACTTTATGAAGATAATTAAATAAATCCAATGATCCTATTTTCAAAATTTGAGAAATCCCAAATATGAAAATAATGAAACTTCCAACTCTCTCCGAGGGTCCTTGAGTTGCGTGAAATTTTCTAGGATCGGAAAATGCGAGAAAAATATGATATGCATGATGACCTAATGTATAACATTCCAAATTGAAAATTTGGGATGTTACAAACCTACCTTAAGATGAATCTAGCCCTCGAGATTCGGGTTAACTAGAAAATAGGTGAGGTGGTCCTTGAGCAAAACTTCCTCTCTTTCCCGGTGGCTTCATCCTCGGTGTGGTGGCTCCTTTGAACTTTGCAAAACTTGATAACCTTGCTGCGGGTAACTCTGCTGGCATAATCAAGAATCTTAACGGTTTCTCCTCATATGTCAAGTCATCCTTCAACTGAATTGCTTCCGGTGTACTTTGTGTCTCTTAACGGTACCTCTGCTATCTCGGGTGACATTTCTTCAAGCGAGAAACATGGAATACATCATGAACTCCTGACAGTCCTTCCGCAATTCCAACTTATAAGCAACTTCTCCCATGCGTTGCAAAATCTTATCTGATCCAACGAAGCGTGGTGCTAACTTTCCTTTAACTCCAAAAGCGCTTAACTCCTCGAAGCGGGGATACTCTGAGATATACTCTGTCTCCAACTTCATACTCAATCACTTTGCGCTTTGAATCGGCATAGCTCTTTTTGTCCGGACTGGGCTACCTTGAGCCACATCTCGAATCAACTTAACTTTCTGTTGAGACTCCTTAATCAAATCTGGTCCAAACAATGGCGATCTCGGTTTTGTCCCATAACAACGGTGTCCTGCACCTTCTTCCATACAAAGCCTCGAAAGGTGCCATCTTCAAACTGGTTTGGTAACTGTTGTTGTAGGAAAATTCTGCATATGGCAAATTTTCATCCCAGCTAGATCCATAATCTAGGGCACAAGCTCTCAGCATGTCCTCCAAAATCTGATTGACTCTCTCGGTGCATCCGCCATCGTGCGTGGGTGGAAAAACATCTTTGAATTCAATCGGGTTCCCAATGTTTCGTGCAACTGGTTCCAAAATTTCGAGGTAAACCGGGTTCCTCTATACGTCTGATGCTCCTCGGAACTCCGTGTAAGCACACAATTCTGGTCATGTATATCTTTGCCAACTTAGCACTGCTATAGGTGGTCTTGGCCCGGAATAAAATGAGCTACCTTTGTCAAGCGATTCGACTATAACCCAAATCGAGTCATAACCTGAGCGGGTCTTTGGTAATCCTGTGATAAAATCCATGCCTAGTTTATCCCACTTCCATTCGGGTATCGGCAATGGTTGTAACAATCCTGCTTCGATGTTACGCCTTTACTTTCGACATACATACATAGCGGCTACATACTCCGCAATATCCTTCTTCATTCCGGTCCACCGTAAAGTGTTCTTCAAATCCAAATACATCTTGGTATTTCCTGGGTGAATCGAATAGGGTGAATCATGGGCTTCTTGTAAAATCAACTTCACGATCTACGGGTCATTGGGCACATAAACACGGTCTTCAAACCATAGGGTATCGTGCTCATCCTCACGAAATCCTTTAGCTTTTCCTTTGCTCATTTTCTCCTTTATAGAGGCAACTTCCTTATCGGGCTTTTGGGCTTCTCTGATTTTGTCCATCAGCGTTGGTGAATCTCCAATGCTGCTACATAGCCTCTCGGAACTATTTCCAAACATAGCTCTCGAAGGTCCTCGGCTAACTCATTGGGTATTCCTCCCGGCATTAGGGCATTGGCGTGGCTTTTACGGCTCAATAAATGCCTGCTACGACATTAGCCTTGGCGGGGTGATAATGCAATCTCATGTCATAATCCTTGATAAGCTCTAACCATCTCCTTTATGCGAGATTCAATTCATACGTGTGAAGATGTACTTCAAACTCTTGTGATCCGTATATACTTCACAATGATTTCCAATGAGAAAATGTCTCCACGTCTTGAGGCATGCTGTGGCTGCTAACTCCAAATCATGAGTGGCATAATTCAACTCATGGGGCTTAAGTTGTAAATGAAGCATCTGAAACAACTCTTCCTTCCTGCATAAGTACTGCTCCAAGTCCTCGGCGTGAAGCGTGTAATACACCTCATAATCCTTAGTCCGATCTGGCAATATCAAAACTGGTGAGGTAACCAATCTTTTCTTCAACTCCTGAAAACTTGCCTCACAGTCCTCGGTCCATATGAATTTGTTTTCCTTCTTCAACAATTCCGTCATAGGCTTAGCAATCCTTGAGAAATTCTCAATGAACCTTGGTAGTATCCTGCGAGTCCAAGGAAACTCCGAATCTCTCCAACTGTCGTTGGTGCTTCCCATTTAGTTCTGGTCTCAACTTTTGTGGGGTCAATCGCTATCCCTTCTCTGGATATAACATGTCAGAAATCCAACTTCCTTTAACCAAAACTCACATTTGCTGAACTTGGCATACAACTGGTGTTCCCTTAGTTTCTCCAAAACCAATCATAAATGTTCCTTGTGTTCCTCTTCATTCTTGAGAAAATCAAAATGTCATCAATGAACACCACGGCGAACTTATCCAAAAACTCCATAAACACTTTGTTCATCGGGTTCATGAAATAGGCTGGTGCGTTAGTCGATCCAAATGACATAACGGTATACTCGTATAGTCCATATCTCGTGGTAAATGCTGTCTTGGGTATGTCCTGCTCCCGAATCTTCAATCGATGGTACCACGATGCAAGTCGATCTTGGAAAACACCTTGGCTCCTTGCAAGCGATCAAAGCAGATCATTTATCATAGGTAGTGGGTACTTGTTCTTGATTGTTACTTCATTCAATCCACGATAATCAACAACCATTCTTAACGATCCATCCTTCTTCTCCACTAGCAAAGCGGGTGATCCCCAAGGTGAAGAACTTGGGCGTATAAAACCTTTATCCAAAAGTTCCTTAATCTGCTTCTTGATTTCCGCCAAATCCTGTCTTTGGCATCCTATCACGGTCGCTTCGATATCGGGCCTGTTCACGGCAACAGCTCGATCAAAAACTCAATGTCTCTATCCGGTGGCATTCACAGCAACTCTTAGGAAATACATCAGGAAAATCCTTTACCACTGGTACTTCTTCCTGCACCACTCCTGATAAGCAATTTACTTGTGCTCTCCTCGGCTCGTGCCGTGATACATACTTAATCCTTCTTCCTTCTGGTGTGGTGAGCAAAATTGACTTTGAGGTGCAATCTATGTTTCCTCCATACCTTGATAACCAATCCATACCTAATATCACATCCAATCCTTGGGATTCCGAACTATTAGGTGCGAGGGGAAAACATAGTGTCCAATCCTTAATGGCGGTCGATCACACCATTTCTTGGCCATGTACTCTTGCTCGGGTGAGGTTACTAGCATGGGTGACCTAAGGGCTTGGGTTGGTAACTTGTACTTATCCACAAATCCCTTGATATGTATGAATGCGATGCACCGATGTCGAAAAGAACAAGCTACGATAAATGACTTAACCAAAAACTTACCGATTCTTTGCATCGGGCTGATCTTCAACCTCCTCCACTTCAATGTGGTTCACCTGTCCCCTATTGAAAGGGTTGGGCTTCTTTCGAGCTTCCATTGCCATTTCCATTACGGCCATACAGGCCGATCATTGGCATAATGCCCGATCTTGCGGCACTTAAAGCAAGTAATATGACTCAGGTCTACTTTGGATGGTGTTGGCCGGGTTGGTGCGATTCTGTCCATTACTTCCTCCATTCCCGTTCCCATTCTTGGTGCTGTTATGGTTATGCGAATTACCTCCTCCATGGGTATCTTTGGCCCGAATTCCTGATTTAGGGGTATAACGAGGTTTCTTTGAGCTCGAGTTATACTTCCCTTGTCCATACTTCCGCTTGCAGTTCTCAATTCTTCTTTGCTTTCCTTCAATCATGAGGGCTCGGTCTACTAACTCCTGGTAGTTATTGAAACTGGCTACCATCAACGGCATCTTGAACTCATCATTCAGTCCTTCTAGAAACTTCTCTGTTTAGTTGCATCGAGTAACGCGTCATCTGGGGCATAACGTGCTAGTTTACTAAAGTCATCCACGTACTGGCCAACAGTCCTTCCTCCTTGGCGTAAGTTGCGAAACTCACGCTTCTTTATGGCCATAGCTCCTGCTGAAACATGGGCAGTGCGAAAAGCTTGCTGAAATTGATCCCATGTGACAGTGTCTATAGGGTAAGTGGCTGTGAAATTCTCCCACCATGCTGCTGCGGGTCCTTCAAGCTGATGTGCTGCAAACTTCACTCTTTCTCCATCCGTGCATCCTGCAGTGGTCAGCTCCCTTCCTATCTTGCGGAGCCAGTCATACTGCTACAATTGGCTCGGTGCTCTTTGGAGTACACGGCGGGTTTAGTCTAAGGAAGCGAGTCGGATGATCCGCGGTGGTGGTGGCGGTGGGTTGTTGTTGTTGTTGTTGTTGCCACAGTTACGCACCAATGTTTGAATCGGGGTATTCTCTTTGGATCGGTTGGGTGATCTCTGGCGGGAAAAGCGAATCCGGTCGCGTCTCGGAGGCATCTGATGGGTTTAGAAAAGATGAGAATTTAGAATAGAATGAGGTCTAAGGGAATCACTACCCAAATGCACATGAGCAAATACACACAAAATCACTTCATTCAATCAAACAAAGGCTTACAACGATCTAACTATCGCAAAAGTGCGTGTACTATAATGTTTACATGGAGGAATACTACTAATATGTGGGGACTTCTACTAATTTGAACGGTGGAAGACTCCATAATGTCTGCTCGACCGTCTTCAAAGTCGGGTTCACTTGGATCCGAATCGGTGTCGTCGATGTTGATGTAGTCGCTTGGGCAATCGACATGTTGGTCTTCATTCCTGGCGCCAACTTCTTCTTGATTCTTCAATCTCGTACTTAAGATCGTTATTGTGTCTTGCCAGAGCTACGATCTCGTCCATATAGTCCTTGCGAGTTGTCTTTAGGTCTTCTTCAAGCACGATGATCCTTCCCTTTGCAATCTGCAACTCCAACATATCATTGCACATCTGGTTCTCCTGGCGTCGAATGTGCTGGTTTAACTCTGGATAAATGCTGCAATGGATCTATCCTTCTTGGTCTTGTGACGTCCCATTTGTCATCTGGCGTCCGCCGTCTGGTAGATTGTGTCCTTGAGGTCTTCTTGATAAACTTCTCCAATGCGTCCCATGGTAATGTGAGCTGCCATGCTCTTTCCCGGACTCCAAGTTGGTGCAATCTTGAAAACACTATCTATAGGCTTGGTGATTGGGGCGAATGTCCTTCTGGAGCGTGAGCGTGAATCTTCCAGCCGCTCCTCTTGAGCAGTGGCGTTGAAAGTCCCGGTGAAGCTTGGTAATCCAATGTTCAGGTACTTGGTAACTTCGTTCAAGTGAAATCCAAAAGGTGTGCCTTCATCCGGTTGGGTGTACTTGATCTTCGCGTCCGTCATCCTAAAGAGAGTAGAAAAGATGAGGAGTTAGAAAATGGGAAGAGAATAGTGATCTATGGCTTTATCTTAGTGGTCGTGTCCTACAGTCAGCGTGTGCTCTGATACCATTCTCTGTCGCGACCAGACCGAATGGATCTAGCGCTCTGTGCTCGGTGTCATCCTTGGATCGATGTCTGACACCACCAAGATGCTTGAAGGATTTATAGCGAGTAGCAATCACACACTTATTACAACGTTGTCCACAAGGGAACTTAATACAATAATATGGCTTAAGGCCATCTAATAATAACAGCGGAAGGCTTGGAAAACGAGTGAGTCCATCAACTCCAACGGCATCACTGAGTATAGAACCACGACCTAACACCTTACTCGTCGTCTGAAAAGTCCGCAACATGAAAAGTCGCAGCCCGAAAAGCAATTGACACATGGAATATCTTTGGCAATGTAACACATAGAGAACAATGAAGCAACAAGACTATACTACATGCATATTTGGCTGGTGGTAAGGCTCTCGGTTACATTTTTTGCATAAAGCTGATTTTTCCCTACATCAAAGGAATAATTTTATTTAACTAACATGGTGGTTGTTAAACATTGAGAATGGTTGATGACATCCTCAATCCCAATTAAAAGTACTCATTAAAACCCAATAACTTTGTTATTAGAAGTAACATGTTGAGATTCACATGATATTCAAGTACTAGATACTCAAGATTTGTCCATAACCGGGACACGGCTAATCATGATTAGTTTATACACTCTGCAGAGGTTTGCGCACTTTTCCCCACAAGACTCGATCGCCTCCGCTTGGTTCTCGCACTACATGGTGTTTGAGAGACGGATGGCCGAGACATAGTCTTTCGTGCGCTAGCACCTTACATGTGGGTAGACCGTACCAACCTACATCCCCTACATCAGCTAGCCTACCCGTAAGAGTTCGCACAACTTAGTCAACTACGCCATGAGCCCATAATTGGCTTGTGGCTGCACCACGGAAGTTTCTAGTTTGAATAATCTTATGATCCCTTAGAGCACAGGTGGCGGTCCGAAGAAATACAGGCAAGTCTGATAGAAACCAGTGCCTCAATCCACCCGGATGTGTGTTTAGGTTGCCACCTTAAATAAACCATTAATTAACAATCTCACATCTGTCATGGATATTCACTCACCCAATCCACGTCTACTAGCATAGCATGGCATAATCAAGCAAGCGTAGAAGTAACTCCCAAGGTTTCATAAGTAAAAGCAGTGTAATAGGTACTACCTCAATCTACTTCCCAAACCCACAATTTAATTAGATCCTAACCATGCAAGTGTTTGAGGGTTTGATCTAATGCAATAAAAGCTGGGTATGAGAAGAGTATGATCAAAGTGTTACTTGCCTTCTTGATGATCCATGAGTCCTAGAGATTGAAGTAACAAGCGGCGCACTCACGGTGATCTAACGCAGACAAACAACAAGCATACAATAAGTACTCATCTAATGCACAGGAAATCTCGAATAAAAGATCTAACCGGATAGTTCAACTTAAGAACCACAGTTTGCAAAAGAATCGAATCAAATAAAGCATCGAAAGTCGGAACTCGAGAGAGAACGACTCGGTTTAGCAATCTGAAATTAGGTCAAAATTCCATAGTAGCAAAACTCTGTGTAAGTAGGTTAGTCGGAACGGCGGTTTCATAACGATACTCCAGGCGCTTGAATCACCTGATTCCGATAAACGAGCAAGAAATAAAACAGATTTGAAAATCGGATCAGAAATCAAATCTGAAAAATAACGGATTAATCTGATTTAAAAGAAAACGACGAACGAATTAAATAACGGACGTTCGTTAACAGAACTAATCCAACGAACGCGTTCATTGAAACGAACGGGTCGGTGAACGTTAAGCTAAATAAGAAAACCGAAAAAATAAAACCAATCTAGGTTTTTAAAAAAACCGAACATCTTTTTTAAATAAACCGGATCGGGTTTTAGGGAAAACCGGATCGAACGGCGCTGGGCGGTGGCTACCTCCCGGTCGTCGGCGAGGCTCCCGGCTCCGTGGTCGGGCGAGGTCGGCGGTTGGCGGGTCGTGAGGGGCTCCGGCGACGAGGGCGGGGTGCTCCGGCCGGCGGCGGCCTTGAGCCGGGCGGCTCGGGTCGAGGGCGGCAAGGCCGAGTTGAGGAGAGAGGTCCGTGAGGTTAAATAGGAGGGTGGGCTCCGGTGCCTTGGGGAGGGGCACGGCGGGTGTCCGACCCGGACACGCAGCGACAGTGGCGTCTTGTGTGAGGCTCCTTCGGTGACAGCCCGAGGAGGAGAGGAGGTGGGCCGGGCTGGTGGGGCAGGCTGGTGGTAGCGTTTTTTATAAAACAAAAGCAATTAAAAAAATATCAAAGCGAACTCGATTTAAATAAAACAAATTTTCCCGACTCCTAAAAATGAGTCGAACAAAATGAACTTTTAAAAGCGGCAACATGCATACTATTTTTAAAATGCTCATTTTGCCTAAGCAAAATAAATCTTTCAAAACCAAATTTGATTTATTTATAATATCTTCATTTTTCCTAAATATTGGGAAAGTCATATTATTCCCTCTCTTGAGATTTTTATAGGAAAAACTTTATGAAGATAATTAAATAAATCCAATGATCCTATTTTCAAAATTTGAGAAATCCCAAATATGAAAATAATGAAACTTCCAACTCTCCGAGGGTCCTTGAGTTGCGTGAAATTTTCTAGGATCGGAAAATGCGAGAAAAATATGATATGCATGATGACCTAATGTATAACATTCCAAATTGAAAATTTGGGATGTTACAGCAGCTATTGGATATACTCTGGATGATCTTAAGGGCATTAGTCCCACATTATGCCAACACAAAATTACAGTGGAGAAAGATGCCAAACCAGTTAGAGATCCTCAAAGACGATTAAATCCCAAGATGAAAGAAGTGGTAAGAAAGGAGAAACTAAAGCTCCTTGAGGCAGGTATTATTTATCCCGTTCGATAGTGAATGGGTAAGCCCTGTCCATTGTGTTCCTAAAAAGGAGGTATTACCGTTGTTCCTAACGATAAAGATGAATTGATCCATAAAGAATTATTACAGGTTATAGGATGGTAATTGATTTTCGTAAGTTAAATAAACCTACTAAGAAAGATCATTACCCTTTACCTTTTATTGATCAAATGCTAGAAAGACTATCCAGACACACATTTACGCTTTCTAGATGGTTATTCTGGCTTCTCTCAAATACACTGTCGTGAAGGATCAATCTAAAACTACTTTTACTTGCCCTTTTGGTACTTTTCTTATAGACGTATGCCATTTGGTTTATGTAATGCACCTGCTACCTTTCAAAGATGCATGATGGCTATATTCTCTGATTTTTGTGAAAAGATTTGTAAGGTATTCATGGATGATTTCTCTGTTTATGGATCCTCTTTTGATGATTGTTTAAGCAACCTTGATCGAGTTTTGCAGAGATGCAAAGACACTAGTCTCGTCCTGAATTGGGAAAAGTGTCACTTTATGGTTAACGAAGGCATTGTCTTGGGGCATAAGATTTCCGAGAGAGGTATTGAAGTTGACAAAGCCAAAGTTGATGCTATTGAAAAGATGCTATGTCCCAAGGACATAAAAGGTATAAGAAGTTTCCTTGGTCATGCCGGTTTTTATAGGAGGTTCATTAAGGACTTCTCTAAAATCTCTAGGCCTCTGACTAATTTATTGCAAAAAGATATTCCTTTTGTCTTTGATGATGATTGTGTAGAAGCATTTGAAATACTTAAGAAAGCTTTGATCACTGCACCTATTGTTCAGCCACCTAATTGGAATTTACCTTTTGAAATTATGTGTGATGCTAGTGATTATGCTGTAGGTGCTGTTCTAGGGCAAAGAGTTGATAAGAAATTGAATGTTATCCAGTATGCTAATAAGGCTCTTGATATTGCCCAAAGAAATTACACTACTATTGAAAAAGACTTCTTAGCAGTTGTGTTTGCATGTGATAAGTTTAGACCTTATATTGTTGATTCCAAAGTTACTATTCACACTGATCATGCTTCTATTAAATATCTTATGGAAAAGAAAGATGCTAAGCCTAGACTCATTAGATGGGTTCTCTTGCTCCAAGAATTTGATTTACACATTATTGATAGAAAGGGAGCTGAGAACCCGTTCTTGAATAACTTGTCTAGGTTAGAGAATGTTCTTGATGACCCACTGCCTATTGATGATAGTTTTCCTGATGAACAATTAGCGGTCATTAATGCTTCTCGTACTGCTTCGTGGTATGCTGATTATGCTAATTACATTGTTGCTAAATTTATACCTCCTAGTTTCACATACCAGCAAAAGAAAAAGTTCTTTTATGATTTAAGACATTACTTCTGGATGACCCGCACCTTTATAAAGAAGGAGTAGATGGTGTCATTAGACGTTGTGTGCCTGAGCACGAACAGGAACAGATCCTACGCAAGTGTCACTCTGAATCCTATGGAGGACACCATGCTGGAGATAGAACTGCACACAAGGTACTACAATCCGGTTTTTATTGGCCTACTCTCTTCAAATATGCTCGTAAGTTTGTCTTATCTTGTGATGAATGTCAAAGAATAGGTAACATTAGTAGACGACAAGAAATGCCTATGAATTATTCTCTTGTTATTGAACCGTTTGATGTTTGGGGCTTTGATTATATGGGACCTTTCCTTCCTCTAATGGTTATACACATATTTTAGTTGTTGTTGATTACATTACTAAGTGGGTAGAAGCTATTCCAACTAGTAGTGCTGATCATAACACTTCTATTAAAATGCTTAAGGAAGTTATTTTTCTGAGGTTTGGAGTCCCTAGATATCTTATGACTGATGGTGGTTCACATTTTATTCATGGTGCTTTCCATAAGATGCTTGCTAAGTATGATGTCAATCATAGAATACATCTCCTTATCATCCGCAGTCTAGTGGTCAAGTAGAGTTGAGCAATAGAGAGCTCAAATTAATTTTGCAAAAGACTTGAATAGATCTAGAAAGAATTGGTCCAAAAAACTTGATGATGCATTATGGGCCTATAGAACTGCATACAAAAAATCCTATGGGTATGTCTCCATATAAGATGGTTTATGGAAAAGCGTGTCATTTACCTCTTGAACATGAACATAAAGCATATTGGGCTATTAAAGAGCTCAACTACGACTTCAAACTTGCTGGTGAGAAGAGGTTGTTTGATATTAGCTCACTTGATGAATGGAGAACGCAAGCATATGAGAATGCCAAGCTATTCAAAGAAAAAGTCAAACGCTGGCATGAAAAAAGGATACAAAAGCGTGAGTTTAATGTAGGAGATTATGTGTTATTATTCAACTCTCGTTTAAGATTTTTTGCAGGAAAACTTCTCTCAAAATGGGAAGGTCCTTACATTATCGAGGAGGTCTATCGTTCTTGTGCCATAAAAATCAACAACTTCGAAGGCACGAGTCCGAGGGTGGTAAATGTTCAAAGAATTAAACATTATATTTCAGGTAATCCTATCGATGTTGAAACTAATATTATTGAAACCGTAACCTCGGAGGAATACATAAGGGACACTTTCCAGAATGTTGCAGACTCCGAAAGGGAATAGGTATGTGGTACGGTAAGTAAACCGACTCCAAAACAACTCCAATGGCAATTTTTATCAGTTTTGGAATATTTAAGAATTTTAGGAAGGAAGAAGTAGTCCGAAAGGGACACGAGGCCCCCACGAGAGTGGAGGGCGCCCCCCCCCCCTACTGGGCGCGCCCCCTGTCTCGTGGACACCTTGTGTGCCTCCCAGACTCCATTTTCTTGCACGTTACGTATTTTGGTCGGTAAAAATTCATTATATATACTCCCAAAGGTTTTGACCACCGTATCACGCAATTATCCTCTATTTTCGTTTCGAGCTGTTTCTGTTTCAGATCTAGAGCATCATGTCGTCTCAGGATTCGGAAGGGGAAAGTTATGTGGCTGATTACCTCGCAGACCCTAAGGTCTACGGGGACTTGGAGCATGATGACTGGGCCATTGAAGAAGAGGAAGACTATGAGCCTAAAGTAAAGGGGGAGACGAGTTCAGACGAAGACGAAGCCCCATTATCTCAGCCTGGGGACATGCATGTGGAGTTTAAAAAGTCAAGCCTTCCTGATAGAGCAAAGAAGCCAAAGATCGAGTTTATCCCTTTTCGTCTCTTGCACGAAAATAAACAGGAATTATGCAAAAGAGTATTAAGCCTTGAGCGGGAGATCGAGGACCTAAAGGAGCAAAATATTATACTCAAGCGTAAATTGAGGAACAAGCCTACATCATCAACAACTCCTACTTCACCACCTCCGAGGATATAATCACATGGGTATGGGCACTCCCCTTGGCAAATGCCAAGCTTGGGGGAGGTGCCCCGGTATCGTATCACCATCACACTCCTATATTTACCGTTTTATTTAGTTCGATCCTTTTAGTAGTATCTTGATCTAGTAGATTGAAGTTTTGATATCAAGTAGTTTTGAGTTTTGCTTTGTGATCTCTTTTTGGAATCGAGTCCGTGAGCTATCTATAATAAAGATTAGTGTTGAGTCAAGGGCTTTGCTATCTGCTATGATCTTGAGAAAGTAGAAAGAATAAAAGAGTTCATATTGATCTTATGGATAGTGATAACTTCACATATAGAAAGTATGCGGCATAAAAATTGTTGAGAGTTGATGAACGTAGTTTTGGTCATCGTTGCAATTAATAGGAAGTGATAAGGAAAGAGGGGTTCACATACAAATATATTATCTTGGACACCTTTTTATAATTGGGAGCACTCATTAGGTATGACATGCTAAAAGAGTTGACGTTGGACAAGGAAGACAACGTAATGGTTTATGTTTTCCGACATCTCAGTTGAAGTATATTGTCATTGACCTTCCAAACATGTTGAGCTTGCCTTTCTCCCTCATGCTAGCCAAATTCCTTGCACCAAGTAGAGATACTACTTGTACTTCCAAATACCCTTAAACCCAGTTTTGCCATGAGAGTCCACCATACCTACCTATGGATTGAGTAAGATCCTTCAAGTAAGTTGTCATGTTGCAAGCAATAAAAATTGCTATCTAAATATGTATGACTTATTAGTGCAGAGAAAATAAGCTTTATGCGATCTTGTTGTGGAAGTAATAAAAGCGACGGACTGCATAATAAAGGTCCACATACAAGGGGCAATATAAAGTGAGGTTCTTTTGCATTAAGATTTTGTGCATCAACCCTAAACGCACATGACAACCTCTGCTTCCCTCCGCGAAGGGCCTATCTTTTACTTTATGTTTTTACTTTATGCTTGAGTCAAGGTGATTCTCACCTTTACCTTTTTCATTTTATCCTTTGGCAAGCTCCTCGTGTTTGAAAGATCATGATATATATATCCAATTGAATGTAAGTTAGCATGGGATATTATTGTTGACATCACCTAAAGGTGAATTCGTTGGGAGGCAACACAATAAGCCCCTGTCTTTCTCAGTGTCCGGCTGAAACTCCATAACCACAAGTACTGCGTGAGTGTTAGCGATTGTAGAAGACTACAAGATAGTTGAGTATGTGAACTTGCTGAAAAGCTCTATTATTGACTCTTTCTGATGTCATGATAAATTGCAATTGCTTCAATGACTGAGATTATAGTTTATTAGTTCCCAATGGAGTTTTTGAACCATACTTGACATTGTGAATTGATTGTTACTTGAGCATAAGAAATCATATGATAAAATCTATATATGTTGCTGTTATAAGAATGATCATGATGCCCTCATGTCCGTATTTTATTTTTATTGACACCTCTATCTCTAAACATGTGGACATATTTTTTCAATATCGGCTTCCGCTTGATGACAAGCGAGGTCTAAGCTTGGGGGAGTTGATACGTCCATTTTGCATCATGCTTTTATATCAATATTTATTGCATTATGGACTGTTATTACACATTATAGCTCAATACTTATGGCTATTCTCTCTTATTTTACAAGGTTTACCATGAAGAGGGGAAATGCCGGCAGCTGGAATTCTGGCTAGAAAAGGAGCAAACATTGGAAACCTATTCTGCACTACTCCAAAAATCCTGAAACTCCACGAAACATGTTTTTGGAATTTATAAGAATTATTGAGCGAAAGAAATACACCAGGGGGCCCACACCTGTCCGGGAGAGTGGAGGCGCGCCCCTATCTCCTGGGCCCCTGGTGGGCCTCCGTGTCCATCTTACGCTATATCGGAGCTTTTACCACAGAAAAAATCGGGGCAAGCTTACGGGGAAACTCCGCCGCCACGATCTGGAACCAATCTAGGGCTCTGGCGGGCTGTTACTGCCGGGACACTTCCCTCTGGGAGGAAATCATCACCAACGTCATCACCAATGATCCTCTCATTGGGAGGGGGTCAATCTCCATCAACATCTTCACCAGCACCATCTCCTCTCAAAACCCTAGTTCATCTCTTGTATTCAATCTTGTATCAAAACCACAAATTGGTACCTGTGGGTTGCTAGTAGTGTTGATTACTCCTTGTAGTTGATGCTAATTGGTTTACTTGGTGGAAGATCATATGTTCAGATCCTTTATGCACATTATTACTCCTCTGATTATGAACATGAATATGCTTTGTGAGTAGTTACGTTTGTTCACGAGGACATGGGTGAAGTCTTGCTATTAGTAGTCATGTGAATTTGGTATTCGCTCGATATTTTGCTTTGAGATGTATGTTTTCTTTTCCTCTAGTGGTGTTATGTGAGCGTCGACTACATGACACTTCACCATTATTTGGGCCTAGAGGAAGGCATGGGGAAGTAATAAGTAGATGATGGGTTGCTAGAGTGACAGAAGCTTAAACCCTAGTTTATGCGTTGCTTCGTTAGGGGCTGATTTGGATCTGTATGTTTAATGATGTGGTTAGGTTTACCTTAATACTTCTTTTGTAGTTGCGGATGCTTGCAATAGGGGTTAATCATAAGTGGGATGCTTGTCCAAGTAAGGGCAGTACCCAAGCACCGGTCCACCCACATATAAAATTATCAAAGTACCGAACGCGAATCATATGGACGTGATGAAAACTAGCTTGACGATAATTCCCATGTGTCCTTGGGAGCTCCTTTCTCATTATTAGAAATCGTCCAGGCTTATCCTTTGCTACATAAAGGATTGGGCCACATTGCTGCACTTTGTTTACTTTATTTACTTGTTACTCGTTACAATTTATCTTATCACAAAACTATCTATCACCTACAATTTCAGTGCTTGCAGAGAAAACCTTACTGAAAACCGCTTATCATTTCCTTCAGCTCCTCGTTGGGTTCGACACTCTTACTTATCGAAAGGACTAAGATTGATCCCCTACGCTTGTGGGTCATCAGGGTCGTCTACTTTGACTCTCGTCCCGAAGAACTTTCTCACGGCTGGGAGGTGTAATGTCTGATTCTTGAAATCATCGTGCTACTGCGAGTCTTTCTTTATACGCTACTCTGCTCGTCGATGAGTTTGATCGTTACTGCCATCTTCACATTGTTCCTTGGTGTGATCGTGTAACATATTGCCCTACAAATCTGGTCTACCTGAAGGAAATTGTTACACGAAGGAGAACATCAAAGCCCTCTAGCAACACACCTTTTTATCAAAAGTTTCGTTGGTGAGTTGGAAGTGATTAAGAAACCCATGACTCAACATCATTATAATCATCCTGCAGCTCTCTGGGTTCCTAAATAGACCCCTTTTGAACCATGTGGTGTCGTGAAGATAAATGTGGACGGAGTCGTTTCCGCAGATAATACTCTAGGTTCTTTTAGTGCAGTTTGCCGGAATGCTGAAGGTGAATACATGGGTTCCTATGCAGTGCCGGTTGAAAGATTGATGGCCCTTGCAACCCATGGGCATAAAATCCAACCCATACCCTATCCATGGGGTAAATATCCATGCTCATGACCATACCTTATGGGTATCCATGCCCGATGGGTATCCAGCGGGTAGATCAACACAATATCAAACGATGGTGGCGTAATTTCTAGTTCCATGTATGGTGGAGGCGCGAGCCACTGAGAAATTTTTAGGGTTGGGGAATTATTTTATTGGGAGGAGTATGGGGGTGGGGTAAAGAGCTTACATACAATGACTTGATATCTTAGGGTTTATAACACATGTGATCCACCTGTAAGATAATCGGGTAGGGTTCGGGTGTACCCATGTCCTAACCACGACTAGTCTGGTAGGGTTAGGGCAATGCCCATGGGCACGTAAATGTGTCCATACCCTACCCTTGTGGGTCGGGTACCCATTCCCATGGGTAAATTGACATCCTTACAACCAAATATTTCTTACCCGCCACCATGAAATACTGTGTACGTTACTGTTTCTTTTTTCCTCAACACAAATTAAATCACAAAGAAAAGTGTCAATACTTTTTTCAAATTAAATACAACTTTTAAAAATCCTGGATACTTTCTAACAATGTACGATCATTTCTAAATATGTGACAAACAACTTATAACATGCAATAATCATTTATTTATATGATGAACATTTTACAAATACACAAAAAGTTTGTAATATGCAACATTTATTTATGAGATGAACATTTTATTAATACAAGATGAACATTTTTTAAATACATAGTGAACATTTTTAAAATACATGGTGACATTTCAAATACCTGACGAATACTTTGTAATACATGATTAGTATTTCTAAAATGCACGATGAACATTTTTTATTACAGGGTACAAACAAAGTATAGTATGCGATGGACATTTTTAATACACAATGAACGTTTTTAAAACGGTAGATGAACGATTTTAAAATACACGATGAACATTTTGTTATATGTGATGATTGTTTTAAGTAAACAATAAACATTTATTAAGTACACGGTGGACATGGATAAAACTTTAAAATACATAGTGGGCAAGTTTTAATTACACAGTGCATTAGAAAAAGTTTTGTCACGCATTAGACAATTTTCGTCATTTATTGAATGCAGTTCATCAGGTTCATGAAAAATGGTTCATCTTGTTCCTTAAAATGTTTATCACGCATTAGAAAATTGTTCATCATGCATTTACAAAAAAATTTCATCATGTACTTAAAGTTGTTTATAGTTTACTTAAGAATTTATCATGTATTAAAAATCATTATATATATGAAAAATAGTCATTTAATTTTTAAATCAAAAAAGAAAAAAAATAAAGAAACATAATAAAAATGAAAACAATGAAAACAATAAACGAAAAAGAAAAGGAAAAAGAAAAATCAACAAAAAAGAACTGAAAAGCGCGAACACACATCAAAATATACTAAAGAAGGACCAAAACTAGCGAACAGGAAATATCTAGAAACAAACAAAATTATTCCTGGAATATCCAGAAACCAACAAAATGCGTGCTGCTGGCAGTAGGCATGGTATAGCACTGGCAGCCTTACCATTGCCTTGTGGAAACTAGCCGGCCAGGGCTTGGGAGCACGTGGGCGGGGTTTGGACCGGAGCTCAGCTTTCCTCCTAATCCCTTGTGATAACTTCTACTTGCGGGGTCACTCTTACAATCAAAAGAGTAAAAGGTTGCGGCGTCCACCCAAAATAAATACTCATTATTTTACAAAAACATTTTTATATTATGAGACAGAGGCAGTACATTCTTACAACACTAGTCTCACGCTGACGCACGATGATGTTGATTTCAACCTGCTAGTACAGTGAGTAATTATCAAGCTCCTGTGCGAGCTTAATATGGTCCAACTTAATTATAACCAGTAGGAGGAGCCTATGTGTGCGTCGATGCGACTAGCTTGGAGAAAGGGGAGATCGATACGTCCAAAAGAAAAGGGTGTTCCTCGATATCGTGATCTGGTGACATTACACCGAAATCGGTTTGGTTAATACAAATGAGAGAAACTATATAAATTAATTACTTCCGGGCTATGGAAAGTAAAAGAAAAACAACCCTCATCAAGTAAAGAAGCACAAGGGAAATCAAATTTGAATTCATAGAAGAGATTCATCACATCGATCGATCTATGCGGACAGGACATCCCCCACAAATTATTCATCCACACAAACTTCATAAGACAACAAAAGAAGATTGAATAAAATGCTACTAGCTGTGCGTGGGCCATGCATGATCCAGCTAGATCCAAGTCACGATGAACAAGAAGAGGCAGCAGCAATAAGCTTCATGGCTTCAATGGCGATTTTCGTTGGCGGGGGGCGTCCGAGGAGCATGGTAGTCGGCACCGAACTCATTGACAACCTCGCGCCTGTGGAAGTTGCGGTGGCAGCCACATGCCGCGCAAAGGAGCATGGCAGCCTCGTCGACGCCCATTAACACCGTGAACTCTTGGCAGCCATCGACAGCATAACGGCCGATTCCGATGGCATGGTTGCGCTGGCACTCCCTGTACTGCACATAGGCTGCCCCCGCGCCATTACCTTGCTCCCCGTTGACGGCGGGCTGGTTCTGCCGAGACCCCATGTTAGGCGCGAGGTGAACGTTTGAAGGGAAAAACAAGTGGCAAGAGGAATAGCTTTGCTGCCACGCCTTGGATGAATGGATGGAAGGTGTCTTGCTTATATAGGTGATAGTGACTACTTTGGCATTGCAAACTCATGCTTACAAAAACCTACGGTAAACCATGGCTAAAGATGCGACACCAATTCCGCGCCACGTGTCTGGGGCTTGGGGCATTTGCACCTTAGGCTAATTTGGCACGGGGTTATACTTCTCGAAGAAGTAAAACAAACTTTGTTTTGTCTGTATAATTTTTGTTTCCTATATGGGCAGTAGATAGGCTTGAACATGTGCCAGTGACCGGTTCTGTATGTGGCTCATAATCATTTCAATAATTTACAAGGTAACTCATGGAGTGGAATCAACACGCCATTGTTTTCGTGCATTGTGCATTGAAGCCTCTTGGTTGTATTGGCGCGACACTATGTGCGGCTACAAAGCCAAGGGAACACTTTCGGTTTATATAATATTGATTTATACTAAACTTTATTACTTTACAAATACTCTGCTATTTAAATTGGTTAATATATATATATATATATGTGCTTGCTTTTCTAATCGTTTGTTGTATTTTCTTTATACAATAGAATAATGAGCCTCCAGCCAACACAAAACCACCATAAGCACGTATTAGAGCAACTGAGTATCTCAGTTAAGTCTTTTGCCTGCGTGGTAGTATTCATATATGCATATGCGTGACACTGACTACATGAGCATTGCCAGCACGTGGCTTCATAAACCAATGGTAAACCATGGTAAAAGTTGGGACGTTGGTTCCATGCCACGTGTTCGGGGCTTGGGGCATATGTCCTAATTTGGCTCGGGGTTGTACTTCGCGGAAAAGCAAAACAAACTTTTTTTGTCTGCACAGCTTCAGTTACTTCATGGACGGTAGATATAGGCTTGCCAGCTACGTCTTGTGCAATCAAATTGGATGATAGATAGAGTCTCTGGGTAAGATTTCACACGATTACTTTTGAAAAAAAAAACCATATGCTAGTAATCGGCCCTATATTTTTCTTGTAAACATATTGCTAAGTAACAAGAGGAACTCATCCATTGAAATCACCTTGGCATTCATTTCGCGTTGGAGCCTTTTGGTTGTCTTGGCGCTACCGCTACACTGTGTGCGGCTACAAGTGAAGCGGACACTTTCAGTTTGTATTCACTTACACTAGCTCCATTAGTTTACAACTAATAGTGTGCTTCTCTAAACTAGTTTTTCTGCAAGAAGCTCCTTTAAACTGGCTCGTATATAGTATTGTGAGCATATTGTTTTTCTATATTGTTCCCATTTTTTCATGCGGTAGAATCATGAGCCCCCAACCAAGATGAAACCACCATAACCATGTATTAAAGCAACTGCATTTCCTGATTAATTTTTTTATTGTGTAGTAATATCTATATTTGCATATGCGTGGCCATAACTACATGGGCATTACCAACTAGTATCTCGGTCCAGAACAAACCATGTGCTAGTATCTACAAATATGTTTGGCATGTGATCATATCACTAAGTTACAAGGGAACTCATACAGTGAAATCAACACTATTGGTGAGAGTCTCCTTTTGATAGTACAAAAAGGAGGGGCGCGGTCGAGAGGCTCCCCAGCCGCGCGTCCCCGTCGCCGCTTGTTGTCCAACCCCCCCCCCCCCCCACCTCCACCTCTCCCTCCCCCGTAACCCCCGCGTCGCCTCCCCGAGCGAGGCGACTGATGTCTACTACGCAACTTTATTCTTCTAGACTCGTGTTGGGCCTCCAAGCGCAGAGTTTTGTAGGATAGTAGCAATTTTCCCTCAAGTGAATGACCTAAAATTTATCAACCCGTGGGAAGCGTAGGATGAAGATAGTCTCTCTTAAACGACCCTACAACCAAATACAAGAAATCTCTTGTGTCCCCAACACACCCAATACAATGGCAAATTGTATAGGTGCACTAGTTTGGCGAAGAGATGGTGATAAAAGTGTAATTGATGGTAGAAATACATTTTTATAATCTGAATAAATAAAAACAGCAAGGTAGCAAATAGTAAACGGGCACGAAAACGATATGCAATGCTTGGAAATGAGGCCTAGGGTCCGTACTTTTGCTAGTGCAATCTCTCAACAGTGGTAATATAATTGGATAATATAACCACCCTCAAAGTGCGATGAAGAATCACTCCAAAGTTCCTATCTAGCGGAGAACATAAGAATAAATTGTTTGTAGGGTACAGAACCACCTCAAAGCTATTCTTTCTGTTCGATCTATTCAAGAGTTCGTACTAAAATAACATAAAGCTATTCTTTCCATTCGATCTATCCTAGAGTTCGTACTAAAATAACATCAAAGAAAATTCATATTCAAAATACTCAATCCAACACAAAGAACTTCAAAGAGTGCCCCAAGATTTCTACCGGAGAAACAAAGACAAGAACGTGCATCAACCCCTATGCATAGATTACGCCAATGTCACCTCGGGAATCCATGCGTTGAGTGCCAAAACATATATCAAGTGAATCAATACGATACCCCATTGTCACCACGAGTATTCAATTGCAAGTCATATATCAAGTGTTCTCAAATCCATAAAAGTATTGAATCCGATGTCCCAAATCTCAAAGGGAAAACTCAATTCATCACAACAAGATAGAGAGGGGAAAACACCATATGATCCGAATATATTAACAAAGCCCGTGATCCATTAAGATCGTGACATCTCAAGAACACGAGAGAGAGAGAGAGAAAGAGAGAGAGAGAGAGAGAGAGATTAAACACATAGCTACTGGTACAAACCCTCAGCCCCGAGGGTGGACTACTCCCTCCTCATCGTGGTGGCCGGGATGATGAAGATGGCCACCGGAGATGATTCTCCCCACCCTCTGGCGGGGTGCGAGCAGGTCTAGATTGGTTTTGGTGGCTCTGAGAGGCTGCGGCGGAACTTCTGATCTAGGTTAACCCCGAGGGTTTTTGGAATATTTGGAAATTTATAGGGTGAAGAGGCGATGCGGGAGGCCACCGAGGTGGGCACAACCCACCTGGGCGCGCCGGGGCCCCAGGCGCCCCGTGGTGGGTTGTGCCTTGAGCACCCAGTGCTTCTCAGCCCAATGGATGTCTTCTGGTCCATAGAAAATCCACAAAAGTTTCACGTGTTTGGACTCCGTTTGATATTGATTTCTGCGATGTAAAAACAAGGAAAAACAGCAACTGGCACTGGGCACTGGGTCAATAGGTTAGTCCCAAAAAATGATATAAAGTTGCTATAAAATGATTGTAAAAAATCCAAGAACGATAATATAACAGCATGAATACTTCTTAAATTATAGATGCGTTGGAGACGTATCAGCATCCCCAAGCTTAATTCCTACTCGTCCTCAAGTAGGTAAATGATAAAAAGAAATAATTTATGAAGTGTGAATGCTAGCAAAGTGCACAAGATGGATCAATGATAATTTCAATCACTTTTCCTAGCATCATAACATCAATTCTTTCTCATAAAACTTCTCATGTTAAAGTAGCAACCAATTCACATGTTAAGGTTCAAACAATGAATTCTCTTCAAACTCAACAACCTATGTTCTTAGTCACCAAGCAACTGCAATTCAACTTATTCAACAGAGTCTAAGTAAGAACTCCACATACTCAACCATCATATTGTCTACTATGATTGCTAACACTCACCGCATACACATGAGCAAAACGTTTCAACCAGACACATAGAAAGATAGGGGCTTATAATTTCGCCTCCCAATGTATTCGCCTCAAAGGTGATGTCAACAATAATAACTCATGCTACACATATCCAACTGGATATATGTGCCTAGATCTTTCCTCACCACATGATGCTTGCCCAAAGAGAAAAATAAAAAGGAATATAAAGAAAAACTTTGACACTTGCATGAAAGTAAATACATAAAAGTAAAAGGTAGGCCCTTCGTAGAGGGAAGCATAGGTTGCCATGCGCTTTTTGTTTGTATGCTCAACCCCTTGGTGCAAAAGAACGTCATGTTATATTGCCCCTTATGATAGCAACCTTTATTATGCAGTTTGTCGCTTTTATTCTTTGCCATGACAAGTTCGTACAATGCTTAATTTTATCTTACACTAAATGATCTCACACTTTTAGAAGCCATTTTTATTGCCTTATTGCACCAATGACAACTTACTTGAGGGATCTTGCTCAATCCCTAGGTAGGTATGGTGGACTCTTGAAGATAAGATTTGGGTTTAAGGGTTTTTGGATGCACAACTAGTATCTCTACTTGGTGCGGAATTTTTGGCTAGCAAAGATGGGGGGCAAGCACCACATGTTGAAGGATCTATGACAATATAACTTATATGTGAATATGAACAAACATAAACCAGTACGTTGTCTTCCTTGTCCAACGTCAACAATTTTGGCATATAATATTTTGATGGGGGCTCACAATCACAACACATTTCCAAGATAGTGCATTTGCATGTGAAAGTTCTCTTCCTTATACTAATTATTCGTGAATTGCTTGTATGACCAATATTGTGATTGTCAAGCCTCAAAAGATTTCACTTTCTAAACCCAATGTGAAGCTACCACTAGGCATGATATAATTTCAACTTCATGATATTCAATTCATTCAACAATTTACTCATATGATATAAGTGAAGCACAAGAGTAAATGACAAGCTACTCCAAAAGATAAAAGTGAAGATCATGAGCATAATATTTCTTTCTCACAAATTAATTTAAGTGAAGCAAGAGAGAATTTCTTCAAAATACTAAAGCACATAGTGCTCAAAAGATATAAGTGAAGCACTAGAGCAATTCCATAGAAAAGAGTTTCGTTGACGGGATGTGCGTGCCGCTTACCTAGCCTCCCTGGCAAATATTTGAGGACTCTATTTTATTTAAAAACTTCTAGATCTAAGTATTTATTAAAACAGCAAGCAAAAACAAAATAAAATGACATTCTATGAATAGGACACATCATGTGAAGAAGCAAAAACTTAGGCTCAACCGATATTAACCGATAATTGTTGAAGAAGAAAGGTGGGATGCCTACCGGGGCATCCCCAAGCTTAGATGCTTGAGACTTCTTGAAATATTATCTTGGGGTGCCTTGGTGATACGTCTCCAACGTATCTATAATTTATGAAGTATTCATGCTGTTATTTTATCATTCTTGGATGTTTTATAATCATTTTATAGCAACTTTATATATTTTTTGGGACTAACCTATTGCCCCAGTGCCCAGTGCCAATTGCTGTTTTTTGCTTGTTTTTTACATCGCAGGAAATCAATATCAAACGGAGTCCAAACAACATAAAACTTTTTGGAGATTTTTTGGGCGAAGACATCCATTGGGCCAGAGCTGCACTGGGGTGCCCGAGGGGCACAACCAACCAAGCGCCCAGCCCCCTGGCGCGCCAGGTGGGTTGTGCCCACCTCGGTTATAGCGACCGACCGAATGGATCCGATCTACGTGCTTTCGTGTCATCCTTGGATCGGTATCTTTGACACACACAAGACTCGAAGGATTTATAATGAGGTAAATCACATGTATAAAAGTAACGTAAATACTATTACCTCGATCCAAAATATAGCAGAAGCAACAAGGTTGTGGATTCCCATCAACACAAATGGCAAAGTTGAGTGTAGAAATCGTAACCCTAACGTATCACTTACACAAATGCGTCGAAAAGTCTCGCAACATGAAACGTTGCAGCCCGAAAGCAATTGAGCACATGGAATATGCTGGCAATCTAACACATAGAGAATAATGAAATAATAAGCCTATACTACATGCATATATGGCTGGTGGAAAACTCTATGGTTACAGTTTTTGCGAAAAGCCAATTTTTCCCTACTGCAAAGGAATAAATTTATTTAACTATCATGGTGGTTGTTAAACATTGAGAATGGTTGACAGCATCCTCAATCCCAATTAAAAGTACTCATTAAACCCAAACAAATTATATTAAGTAACGTGATGAGATCAACAGGATAATCCAAGAACTAGATACTCAAGATTGCCCATAACCGGAGACACGGCTAACCATGATTAGTTTATACACTCTGCAGAGGTTTGCGCACTTTTCCCCACAAGACTCGATCGCCTCCGTTTGGTTTCTCGCACTACATGGTGTTTGAGAAACGGATGACCGAGACAAAGTCTTTCAGAAGCGCTAGCACCTTACATGTGGGTAGACCGTACCAACCTACAACCCCTACATATGCTAGTCTACCCGTAAGAGTTCGCACAACTTAGTCAACTATGCCAGAGCCCATAATGGCTTGTGGCTGCACACGGAAGTTTCTAGTTTGAATAATCTCATGATCCCTTTGAGCACAGGTGGCGGTCCGAAGAAATCTGAGGCAAATCCTGTCTACCCAGTGCCTTGATAGGCAAATCTGGAATAGCCAGTGCCTCAATCCACCAGATGTGTGTTCAAGTTGCCACCTTAGATAAACCATTAATTATCAATCTCACATCATCATGGATATTCACTCAAACCCAATCCACGTCTACGAGCATAGCATGGCGTAATAAGCAAACGTAGAAGTAACTCCCAAGGGTTTGATAATAAAACAGGTAATAGGTACTACCTCAAACTAGTTCCCATCCCACAATTTAATTACATCCTAATCATGCAAGTGTTTGAGGATAGATCTAATGCATAAAAACTGGGTATGAGAAGAGGTATGATCAAAGTGTTACTTGCCTGCAAAGTTGATGAAGATGATTCGCACTCAAAACTCTTTATAGTTCTACTCGTCACACTCCGGTCAATCTATCGTAATCAAGCAATAGTAACCACACATAAGCAATCACTCAAAAGATCGGAAAGAACGAAGAAAACGAATCGGAAAACATCAAAACCAAGCAAATAACTCTTGCAACATAAAATTTTTTCTAACAGTACCAAAATTATGTGAATTTGGCCTTATCAGAAAGTTTAGGTCAAGAGCTTTGATTAGCAAAAAGAATCAACTAAATCGAGATTCTGAAACTCAAGTTACGATCAAACGAAGTTTGAGTACAAATCTGTTTGAATTCAAATTTTAAAACTTTCAAAAACATGTTTGAGTTGGATTACTGGATAGAGGGGATCATAACGAAGAAGTGGGTGTTGGTTTCGTTGGATTTGGACTAACGAGTAAAAAGTTATAGTCGTTTGAAAACCAGGGGCTATTCTGTAAAAGAACTACTATAAATAGGTCCCTGGCAGAAATCTATTTATAAAAAGAAAACTCTACTGACCGAACGTTCGCTTCCTAACTCTAACCAGCGAACGCTCTCTGAATACTGGATTAAAACAGAAAACCAGGTTTTAAAATAAAACCGAACCCTAAAAAGAAAAAAAACGGTGAACCGGGCGGTTTATTACCGGATCGGAATAAACCGGCGGGTCGGGCGGCGGAGCGGATCCGGCGATGGTGGTCTCCGGCGAGAAGGGCGGCGGCTCCGGCGAACTTCATGAGGCGGCTCCACACGGCGTCGAGGCAAGGTGCGGGCGGCGAGGAGAGGCGGCGGCGGTGGCATAGAACCATGGCGGCGGGATGCGGAAGGGGCGCGGCGAAGAGAGAGAAGGAGAGGGGTCGGGCGGCGCCTCGGGTTTTATGGAGGAGGCGGCAAGGTGGCGTGCGGGAGGCGGAGGAGGCCGAGGCGGCGCAGCCATGGCGGTCTTGGCGGCGTGCATGGGCGGAATCCCGCCTGGAGCTCGAGACGGCGCGTGAGCGGATGGGGCAGCTGTGGTTAGCCTGGCAGTTGGTGGGGCCCCCAGTTTGGCGAGAATAAGTTTTTTTTTAAACAACGAAAATAAAATAAAAACAAACCAAAAAATAAAATAGAACCTAGGCATATTATATATCAAAATTTTCAGAAAAAGATTTCCTACAATATGAACATTATTCTAGAGTCAAATAAAATACACACAAATTTAAATAAAGCAAAGAGTGCTTCTGCCCTAATAAAATCCACTGAAAATCATTTTTAAAATACCAGAATTAATTCAAATTTATTTCTCTCAAATTTTCTGATGTAGGGAATCATGTTACCCTATTTTCCATATATTTTATTTTTGGAGAAAAATAATTTGAATAAAACTCAATAACTCCAAATTGAAAAATAAATTCAAAAGAACTTTGAATTTAATTCTTTGAAACTCCCAACTCATATTTCATATAATTTGAAGAAGTCATTTTATCTTCGCTCGTGAAAATCATTGAGTTGCATAAAGCTTCAGAATTGGAAATATCCTCAAATGAAATTCAAATATTTTCAACACCCTTTGTCATTTATATAAATGGAAGAAGTCATGTGATCTTCTCTCCAGAGTTTTGTGATGAAAAGAATTTGAATTCCCGAAGATCATAAAAGCAAAATGAAAGTTTGGGAAAGTCCTTTTATTCCCTCTCATTTAACTTTCAAAAAGTTTCGAATTCACTCACTTTCAGTCAATCAATTAAACAATCAATCAAATATATCTATTTAATATAACTTTCCAAAATTTAGAATTTTGGGATGTTACATCAGTGGCCTCCCGCACCCCCTCTTTGCACTATAAATTCCCGAATATTCCGAAACCCTTCGGGGTAGACCTAGATCAGAAGTTCTGCCGCCGCAAGGTCTCTGTATCCACGAAAACCAATCTAGACCCTGTTCCGGCACCCTGCTGGAGGGGAGAATCATCTCCGGTGACCATCTTCATCATCCCAGCGGCCACCACGATGATGATGGAGTAGTCCACTCTCGGGGCTGAGGGTTTGTACCAGTAGCTATGTGTTTAATCTCTCTCTCTCTCTCTCTCTCTCTCTCTCTCTCTCTTGATCTATATCATGGGCTTTGTTAATATAGTCGGATCATATGATGTTTCTCCCTGCTATACTCTTGTTGTGATGAACTGAGTCTTTACCCTTTGAAGTTTTGTATTGTCGGATTGAATATTTAGAGATGAGAACACTTGATGTATGTCTAGCGGTATGAATACTTGAGGTGACAAATGGGGTATCATATTGATTCACTTGATATATGTCTTGGCATTCAACTTGCGGATTCCTGATACGTCTCCAACGTATCTATAATTTTTGATTGCTCCATGCTACTTTATCTACTGTTTTAGGCAATATTGGGCTTTATTATCCACTTTTATATTATTTTTGGGACTAACCTATTAACCGGAGGCCTAGCCCAGATTTGTTGTTTTATGCCTATTTCAGTGTTTCGAGGAAAAGGAATATCAGACGGAGTCAAAACGGAACGAAATCAACTGGAGAAGTTATTTTTGGAAGGAAAGCAACCCAGGGAACTTGGAGTGCACGTCAGGGGAGATACAGGCTGCCCACGAGGATGGGGGGCGCGCCCACCCCCTGGGCGCGCCCCTGCCTCGTGGGGCCCCCGTAGCTCCTCCGACGTACCCCCTACACCCATATATACTCTTGTACCCTAAAACTTCCAGAAAAGAAGATAGATCGGGAGTTCCACCGCCGCAAGCCTCTGTAGCCACCAAAAACCTCCCGGAGCCTGCTCGACTCACGGAGGAACACATCACCGGTGGCCATCTTCATCATCCCGGCGCTCTCCATGACGAGGAGAGAGTAGTTCACCCTCGGGGCTGTGTGTTTGTACCAGTAGCTATGTGTTTGATCTCTCTCTCTCTCTCTCTCTCTCTCTCTCTCTCTCTCTCTCTCTCTCTCATGTTCTCTCTCGGTTCCCTCTAGGGCACGATGATCTTGATGTATCGCGAGCTTTGCTATTATAGTTGTATCTTATGTTTCTTCTCCCCTCTACTCTCTTGTGATGAATTGAGTTTCCCCTTTGAAGTTATCTTACCGGATTGAGTCTTTTATGAGAACACTTGATGTATGTCTTGCCGTGATTATCTGTGGTGACAATGGGATATCACATGCCACTTGATGTATGTTTTGGTGATCAACTTGCGGGTTTCGTGACATTGGGAACCTATGCATAGGGGTTGGCACACGTTTTCTTGATTCTCCGGTAGAAACTTTGGGGCACTCTTTGAAGTACTTTTATGTTGGTTGGATGAATCTAAGATTGTGTGATGCATATCGTATAATCATGCCCACGTATACTTGAGGTGACAATGGAGTATCTAGGTGACATTAGGGTTTTGGTTGATTTGTGTCTTAAGGTGTTATTCTAGTACGAACTCTAGGGCTGTTTGTGACACTTATAGGAATAGACCAATGGATTGATTGGAAAGAATAACTTTGAGGTGGTTTCGCATCTCCTACCATAATCTCTCGTTTGTTCTCCGCTATTAGTGGCTTCGGAGTGACTCTTTGTTGCATGTTCAGGGATTGTTATATGATCTATCTATGTTATTATTGTTGAGAGAACTTGCACTAGTGAAAGTATGAACCCTAGGCCTTGTTTCCTATCATTGCAATACCGTTTACGCTCACTTTTACCACTTGCTACCTTGCTGTTTATATATTTTCAGATTACAAAAACCTTTATCTACTATCCATATTGCACTTGTATCACCATCTCTTCGCCGAACTAGTGCACCTATACAATTACCATTGTATTGGGTGTGTTGGGGACACAAGAGACTCTTTGTTATTTGGTTGCAGGGTTGCTTGAGAGAGACCATCTTCATCCTACGCCTCCCACGGATTGATAAACCTTAGGTCATCCACTTGAGGGAAATTTGCTATTGTCCTACAAACCTGTGCACTTGCAGGCCCAACAACGTCTACAAGAAGAAGGTTGTGTAGTAGACATCAAGCTCTTTTCTGGCGCCGTAGCCGGGGAGGCTAGGTAAGTGAAGGTATATCTTTAGATCTTGCAATTGGATCTTTTTGTTTCTTGTTTTAGCACTAGTTACTTTATAAAAGAAAACCCCAAAAAAATGGAGTTAAGCTTGTCTCTTACGCTTCATCTTTTTAATATCTTTCGTGAGTATGATGGAAAAGAAAATTGTGCTCAAGTGCTAGAAGAAGAATTACATAGAATGCTTGGCATGAAATATGTGAATGATGAGCATGATCACAATGTTGTTAGTATGAATTCCTTGAATATCCATGATGCTAATGATATGAAAAGCCACAAGCTTGGGGAAGCTATGTTTGATGAAGATGATATTTTTTGTCCCCCAAGCTTTGATGAGCAAATTTACTATGATGAAAGCATGCCCCTATCTATGATGATTATTGTGATGACACGTATGCTTTAAAGAATAATGATAACCATGAAACTTGTCATCTTGATCTTAATTTTCAATCACATGATAGTTATTTCGTTGAGTTTGCTCCCACTATTATTAATGAGAAGAATTTTGCTTATGTGGAGAGTAGTAAATTTTCTATGCTTGTAGATCATGAAAAGAATGCTTTAGGTGCTGGTTATATTGTTGAATTCATTCATGATGCTACTGAAAATTATTATGAGGGAGGAACATATGCTTGTAGGAATTGCAATAATATCAAGTTTCCTCTCTATGTGCTTAAAATCTTGAAGTTATGCTTGTTTTGCCTTCCTATGCTAGTTGATTATTGTTCCCATAATTTGTTTGCTCACAAAATCGCTATGCATAGGAAGTGGGTTAGACTTAAATGTGCTAGTCATATTCTTCATGATGCTCCCTTTATGTTTCAATTCTTATCTTTTATGTGAGCATCATTGAAATCATCATGCCTAGCTAGGGGCTTTAAACGTTAGCGCTTGTTGGGAGGCAACCCAATTTTATTTTAGTTTCTTACTTTTTGGTTATGTTTAGTAATAAATAATCCATCTAGATTCTGTTTAGATGTGGTTTTGTGTTTTAATTAGTGTTTGTGCCAAGTAGAACCTTTGGGAAGACTTGGGTGAAGTCTTTATGATCATGCTGTAAAAAAACAGAAACTTTAGCGCTCACGAGATTGGCTAGAACTTTTTACTGGAGAGTGCTATTTAGTTTATTCTTTTTTCATATGATTATTAGTCAAATTACTCAGGTCCAACAATTTATTTTAGAATTTTTGGAGTTCCAGAAGTTTGCGTTAGTTACAGATTACTACAGACTATTCTGTTTTTGACAGATTCTGTTTTCATTGTGTTGTTTGCTTATTTTGATGAATCTATGGCTAGTAAAATAGTTTATAATCCATAGAGAAGTTGGAATACATTAGGTTTAACACCAATATAAATAAAGAATGAGTTCATTACAGTACATTGAAGTGGTGTTTTGTTTTTTTTCGCTAACGGAGCTTACGAGTTTTCTGTTGAGTTTTGTGTGGTTGAAGTTTTCAAGTTTTGGGTAAAAATTCGATGGACTATGGAATAAGGAGTGGAAAGAGCCTAAGCTTGGGGATGCCCAAGGCACCCCAAGGTAAAATTCAAGGAGAACCAAGCAACTAAGCTTGGGGATGCCCCGGAAGGCATCCCCTCTTTCGTCTTCGTTCATCGGTAACTTTACTTGGAGCTATATTTTTATTCACCACATGATATGTGTTTTGCTTGGAGCGTCATTTTATTTTGTTAGTTTTTGCTTTCTGTTAATTATATTAATGTTTTGCATCTTTAGTTTCAATAAAAAAGTCAAGGATAGCCTTTGCCACACTTATTTTGCTAGTATACATGTTGCTGTTTGAAAACAGAAAGTTTACCGCTGTTGCAAAAATTATCTAGAAAACTCAGAGAGTGGTATAATGTTGAATATTTTTGAATATTGAGCTCTGATAAATTTATTACAGTGGGAATTTTAGTTCATAATTTTTGGAGTAAGGGAAGTATTGATACTCTTGCATTCTTTACAGACTGTACTGTTTTGGCAGATTGCTGTTATGTTTGCATTGTTTGCGTATGTTGGCTTGTTTAATGATTCTATTTGAGGATAGGAGTGTTAAATATTCAGAGGAATTTAGTATGAAATGTTGAATAATAATGTTAGTGATTTGTTCCAGTAGAAAATGATAAGGTTTTGCATTGGTTTATACTAACCTATCTCATGAGTTCTTGTTGAGTTTGTTGTGAATGAAGCTTTTGATAAAAAGAGAAACCATGATATGAGAGGAATTAAGAAGGCACAAAAGTTAAAGCTTGGGAATGCCCAAGGCACCCCAAGATAATATTTCAATAAGTCTCAAGCATCTAAGCTTGGGGATGCCCCGGTAGGCATCCCACCTTTCTTCTTCAACAACTATCGGTTAGTATCGGTTGAGCCTAAGTTTTTGCTTCTTCACATGAGTTGTGCTATCCTTGCAATGTAGTTTTATTTAGCTTTGCTTTCTGTTTGAATACAATACCAAGATCTGAAATTATTAAATGGGAGAGTCTTCACATAGTTACATAATTATTCGACTACTCATTGATCTTCACTTATATCTTTCGGAGTAGTTTGTCATTTGCTCTAGTGCTTCACTTATATCTTTTAGAGCACAATGGTGGTTTTATTTTGAAGAAATATATGAACTCTCATGCTTCACTTATATTATTTTGAGAGTCTTAAATATAATGGTAATTTGCTTAATAATCTTAATATGCTAGGTATTCAAAAATAGTAAAACTTTCTTATGAGTGTGTTGAATACTAAGAGAAGTTTGATGCTTGATGATTGTTTTGAGATATGGAAGTAGTGATATTAGAGTCATGCTAGTTGAGTAGTTGTGAATTTGAGAGATACTTGTGTTAAAGTTTGTGATTCCCGTAGCATGCACGTATGGTGAACCGTTATGTGATGAACTCGGAGCATGATTTATTTATTGATTGCCTTCCTTATGAGTGGCGGTTCGGGACGAGCGATGGTCTTTTCCTACCAATCTAACCCCTAGGAGCATGCGCGTAATACTTTGCTTTAATAACTTCTAGATTTTTGCAATAAGTATATGAGTTCTTTATGACTAATGTTGAGTCCATGGATTATACGCACTTTTTTCCATCCTTCCACCATTGCTAGCCTCTCTAATACCGCGCATTTTTCGCCGGTATCATACACCCACCATATATTTTCCTCAAAACAGCCACCATACCTACCTATCATGGCATTTCCATAGCCATTCCGAGATATATTGCCATGCAACTTTCCACCGTTCCGTTTATTATGACACGCTCCATCATTGTCATATTGCTTAGCATGATCATGTAGTTGACATCGTATTGTGGCAAAGCCACCATTCATAATTATTTCATACATGTCACTTATGAATCATTGCATATCCCGGTACACCGCCGGAGGCATTCATATAGAGTCATATTTTGTTCTAAGTATTGAGTTGTAATTGTTGAGTTGTAAGAAAAATAAAAGTGTGATGATCATCATTATTAGAGCATTGTCCCAGTGAGGAAAGGATGATGGAGACCATGATTCCCCCACAAGTCGGGATGAGACTCCGGACGAAAAAATAAAAAAAGAGAAAAAAAAGAGGCCATAAAAAAGAGAAAAGGCCCAAACAAAAAATAAATTAATAAATAAAAATAAAAAATGAGAGAAAAAGAGAGAAGTGACAATGCTACTATCCTCTTACCACACTTGTGCTTCAAAGTAGCACCATGATCTTCATGATAGAGAGTCTCCTATGTTGTCACTTTCATATACTAGTGGGAATTTTCATTATAGAACTTGGCTTGTATATTCCAATGATGGGCTTCCTCAAAATGCCCTAGGTCTTCGTAAGCAAGCGAGTTGGATGCACACCCACTTAGTTTCTTTTGTTGAGCTTTCATATACTTATAGCTCTAGTGCATCCGTTGCATGGCAATCCCTACTCACTCACATTGATATCTATTGATGGGCATCTCCATAGCCCGTTGATACACCTAGTTGATGTGAGACTATCTTCTCCTTTTTGTCTTCTCCACAACCACCATTCTATTCCACCTATAGTGCTATGTCCATGGATCACGCTCATGTATTGCGTGAAGATTGAAAAAGTTTTGAGAATGTCAAAAGTATGAAACAATTGCTTGGCTTGTCATCGTGGTTGTGCATGATTAAAATACTTTGTGTGGTGAAGATAGAGCATAGCCAGACCATATGATTTTGTAGGGATAACTTTCTTTGGCCATGTTATTTTGAGAAGACATGATTGCTTTGTTAGTATGCTTGAAGTATTATTATTTTTATGTCAATATGAACTTTTGTCTTGAATCTTTGGGATCTGAATATTCATACCACAATTAAGAAGATTTACATTGAAATTATGCCAAAGTATCACTCCGCATCAAAAATTCTTTTTATCATTTACCTCTCGAGGACGAGCAGGAATTAAGCTTGGGGATGCTTGATACGTCTCCAACATATCTATAATTTTTGATTGCTCCATGCTACTTTATCTACTGTTTTAGGCAATATTGGGCTTTATTATCCACTTTTATATTATTTTTGGGACTAACCTATTAACCGGAGGCCCAGCCCAGATTTGTTGTTTTATGCCTATTTCAGTGTTTCGAGGAAAAGGAATATCAGACGGAGTCAAAACGGAACAAAATCAACTGGAGAAGTTATTTTTGGAAGGAAAGCAACCCAGGGAACTTGGAGTGCACGTCAGGGGAGATACGGGCTGCCCACGAGGGTGGGGGGCGCGCCCCCTGCCTCGTGGGCCCCCCGTAGCTCCTCCGACGTACCCCCTGCACCCATATATACTCTTGTACCCTAAAACTTCCAGAAAAGAAGATAGATCGGGAGTTCCGCCGCCGCAAGCCTCTGTAGCCACCAAAAACCTCTCGGGAGCCCGTTTCGGCACCCTGCTGGAGGGGGAACCCATCACCGGTGGCCATCTTCATCATCCCGGCGCTCTCCATGACGAGGAGGGAGTAGTTCACCCTCGGGGTTGAGGGTATGTACCAGTAGCTATGTGTTTGATCTCTCTCTCTCTCTCTCTCTCTCTCTCTCTCTCTCTCTCGTGTTCTCTCTCGTGTTCCCTCTAGGGCACGATCTTGATGTATCGCGAGCTTTGCTATTATAGTTGGATCTTATGTTTCTTCTCCCCCCTACTCTCTTGTGATGAATTGAGTTTCCCCTTTGAAGTTATCTTATCGGATTGAGTCTTTTATGAGAACACTTGATTTATGTCTTGCCGTGATTATCTATGGTGACAATGGGATATCACGTGCCACTTGATGTATGTTTTGGTGATCAACTTGCGGGTTTCGTGACATTGGGAACCTATGCATAGGGGTTGGCACACGTTTTCTTGATTCTCCGGTAGAAACTTTGGGGCACTCTTTGAAGTAGTTTTATGTTGGTTGGATGAATCTAAGATTGTGTGATGCATATCGTATAATCATGCCCACGGATACTTGAGGTGACAATGGAGTATCTAGGTGACATTAGGGTTTTGGTTGATTTGTGTCTTAAGGTGTTATTCTAGTACGAACTCTAGGGCTGTTTGTGACACTTATAGGAATAGCCCAACGGATTGATTGGAAAGAATAACTTTGAGGTGGTTCCGTAGCCTACCATAATCTCTACGTTTGTGCTCCGCTATTAGTGGCTTCAGAGTGACTCTTTGTTGCATGTTGAGGGATTGTTATATGATCTATCTATGTTATTATTGTTGAGAGAACTTGCACTAGGGAAAGTATGAACCCTAGGCCTTGTTTCCTATCATTGCAATACCATTTACGCTCACTTTTACCACTTGCTACCTTGCTGTTTATATATTTTCAGATTACAAAAACCTTTATCTACTATCCATATTGCACTTGTATCACCATCTCTTCATTGAACTAGTGCACCTATACAATTACCATTGTATTGGGTGTGTTGGGGACACAAGAGACTCTTTGTTATTTAGTTGCAGGGTTTCTTGAGAGAGACCATCTTCATCCTACGCCTCCCACGGATTGATAAACCTTAGGTCATCCACTTGAGGGAAATTTGCTACTGTCCTACAAACCTGTGCACTTGCAGGCCCAACAACGTCTACAAGAAGAAGGTTGCGTAGTAGACATCAATTCGCCAGGTGATATTGGGGTAATCTATGCATAGGGGTTGGTGCACGTTTTTATTATATTTTATCCAATAGAAACTTTGGGTCTCTTTGTAGTTCTTTTTGTGGATGAGTATTACGAATATGAATTTGCTTTGGTGTTATTCTAGTACGAACTCTTGATTGGATTGATCGGAAAGAATAGCTTGCATTATTTTAGTACGAACTCTGGGATAGATAGAACAGAAAGAATAGCTTTGAGGGCATTTCGTACCCTAGAAACAAATTCTATCTTTTGTTCTCCTCTAATAGGAACTCAGGAGTGATTCTTTATTGCACTTTGAGGGATAATCATATGATCCAACTATGTTAGCATTGTTGAGAGGTTGCACTAGTGAAAGTACGGACCTTAGGCCTCCTTTTTAAGCATTGCAATACCATTTTTGTGCCCGTTTACTATTTTCTACCTTGCTGTTTTTATTTATTCAGATTATAAAAATATATTTCTACCATCCACATTACACTTCTATTACCATCTCTTCGCCGAACTAGTGCACCTATACAATTTGCTATTGTATTGGGTGTGTTGGGGACACAAGAGATTTCTTGTATTTGGTTGCAGGGTCATTTGAGAGAGACCACCTTCATCCTACACCTCTCACGGATTGATAAAGCTTAGGTCATCCACTTGAGGGAAAATTGCTACTGCCCGACAAAACTCTGTGCTTGGAGGCCCAACACGTGTCTACAAGAACAAAGTTGCGTAGTAGACATCACTTGGGCATCCCCAAGCTTGAGATTTTCTGTCTCCTTAATTCCTCTCATATCACGGTTTTCCTAAATCTCAAAAGCTTCGTCCACACAAAACTCAACAAGAACTCGTGAGATAAGTTAGTATAAACCAATGCAAAAACCTTATCATTCTCTACTGTAGAAAATCACTAAAATTATTATTCAACATTGCATACTAAATGCCTCTGCATATTTAATACTCCTATCCTCAAATAGAATCATTAAACAAGCAAACATATGCAAACAATGCAAACATAACAGCAATCTGCCAAAACAGTATAGTCTGTAAAGAATGCAAGAGTATCAATACTTCCCTATGTCCAAAAGTTATGAAACTTTGCCACACTGTAAAAAATTTGTCAGATCTTATTTTGCAAAAAGTTTAAACATTTTATCACATTCTGACTTTTCTAGGGAATTTTTGCAACAACGGTAAACTTTCTGTTTTCAAACAGCAACATGTAGACTTGTAAAATAAGCATGGTGAAGGCTATCCTTGACATTTTTATTGAAGTAAAAGATGCAAAACATTATTCTAAATAACAGAAAGAAAATAAAAACAAAATAAATTGACGCTCCAAGCAAAACACATATCATGTGACGAATAAAAATTTAGTTCCAAGTGAGGTTACCGATAATGTTGAAGACGAAAGAGGGGATGCCTTCCGAGGCATCCCCAAGCTTAGTTGCTTGGATCTTCCTTGAATATTACCTTGGGGTGCCTTGGGAATCCCCAAGCTTAGGGACTTGTCACTCCTTATTCCCCTCATATCGACATCTCACCCAAAACTTGAAAACTTCAATCACACAAAACTTAACGGAACTTCGTGAGATAGGTTAGTATGATAAAGAGCAAACCATTTCACTTTGGTACTGCCAAAGACAAGATTCATAATTGTTTCCAAACAATTCCTACTGTAGCATATCATTTCCACAATTTATATTGAGCAATATAAGCCATAGAAACTAGGAAACAAGCAAACTATGCATTGAAAACAGAATCTGTCAAAAACAGAACAGTCTATAGTAATTTGTACTCAAACCATACTTCTGCTACTCCAAAAATTATGAAAAACTTAGGACCACGTAAAAAATTTGTATATTAACCTTCTGCAAAAATAATCAACTCAAAAGCACTCTTCTGTTAAAAATGAGAATTATTTTCGTGAGCACATAAGTTTATGTTTTTCAGTAAGATCAAATCAACTATCACCCAACATGATCCCAAAGGCTTTACTTGGCACTTTATTGAAACAAAAGCAATAAAAGATGATTACTACAGTATCATAATCATGTGAACACACAAAAACAGTTGGTAAAAGTGTTGGGTTGTCTCCCAACAAGCGCTTTTCTTTAATGCCTTTTAGCTAGGCATGATGATTTCAATGATGCTCGCATAAAAGATAAGAATTGAAACACAAAGAAAGCATCATGAAGCACATGATAAACACATTTAAGTCTAACCCACTTCCTATGCATAGGGATTTTGTGATCAAACAATTTATGTGAACAAGAATCAACTAGCATAGGAAGACAAAATAAGCACAACTTCAAGATTTTCAACACATAGAGAGGAAACTTGATATTATTGCAATTCCTACAAGCATAAGTTCCTCCCTCATAATAATTTTTAGTAGCATAATGAAGAAATTCAACAATATAACCATCACATAAAGCATTCTTTTCATGATACATAAGCATAGAAATTTTGTTACTCTCCACATAAGCAAATTTCTTCTCATCAATAGTAGTGGGAGCAAACTCAACAAAATAACTATCATGAGAGTGAAAATTAAAATCATGATGACAAGTTTCATGGTTATCATTATTCTTTATAGCATACATGTCATCACCATAATCATCATAAATAGCAACTTCGTTATCATAGTCAATTGAATCCTCATCCAAAATGGTGGATTCATCAGTAAATAAAGTCATGACCTCTCCAAATCCACTTTCATCATTATAATCATCATAAATAGGAGGCATGCAATCACTATAACAAATTTGCACATCAAATCTTGGGGGACTGAAAATCTCATCTTCATCAAACATAGCATTCCCAAGCTTATGGCTTTGCATATCATTAGCATCATGGATATTCAAAGAATTCGTACTAACAACATTGCATCATCCTCATCATTTATACCAAACATTCTATTGAATTCTTCTTCTATCAATTGAGCACAATTTTTCTTTCCATCATTTTCATGAAATACATTATAAATATGAATAATATGATGCAACCTTAATTCCATTTTTTTGTAATTTTCTTTTTATAAACCAAACTAGTTATAAAACAAGAAACTAAAAGATTCAATTGCAAGATCTAAAGATATACCTTCAAGCACTCACCTCCCCGGCAATGGTGCCAGAAAAGACCTTGATGTCTACTACGCAAATTTATTCTTGTAGACCCGTGCTGGGCCTCCAAGCGCAGAGTTTTATAGAACAGTAGCAATGTACCCTCAAGTGGATGACCTAAGGTTTATCAATCCGTGGGAGGCGTAGGATGAAGATAGTCTCTCTCAAACGACCCTGCAACCAAATACAAGAAATCTCTTGTGTCCCCAACACAACCAATACAATGGCAAATTGTATAGGTGCACTAGTTCGGCGAAGAGATGGTGATAAAAGTGTAATATTGATGATAGAAATATATTTTTATAATCTGAATAAATAAAAACAGCAAGGTAGCAAATAGTAAACGGGCACGAAAACGGTATTGCAATGCTTGGAAATGAGGCCTAGGGTCCGTACTTTCGCTAGTGCAATCTCTCAACAGTGCTAATATAATTGGATAATATAACCACCCCTCAAAGTGCGATGAAGAATCACTCCAAAGTTCCTATCTAGCGGAGAATATAAGAATAAATTGTTTGTAGGGTACGAAACCACCTCAAAGCTATTCTTTTCGTTCGATCTATTCAAGAGTTTGTACTGAAATAACATAAAGCTATTCTTTCCGTTCGATCTATCCTAGAGTTCGTACTAAAATAACACCAAAGCAAATTCATATTCATAATACTCAATCCAACACAAAGAACTTCAAAGAGTGCCCCAAGATTTCTATCGGAGAAACAAAGACAAGAACGTGCATCAACCCCTATGCATAGATTACCCCAATGTCACCTCAGGAATCCGCGAGTTGAGTGCCAAAACATATATCAAGAGATTCAATATGATACCCCATTGTCACCACGAGTATTCAATTGCAAGACATATATCAAGTGTTCTCAAATCCACAAAAGTATTCAATCCGATAATACGAAATCTCAAAGGGAAAACTCGATTCATCACAACAAGATAGAGAGGGGAAAACACCATATGATCCGACTATATTAACAATGTCCACGATCCATCAAGTTCGTGACATCTCAAGAACACGAGAGAGAGAGAGATTAAACACATAGCTACTGGTACAAACCCTCAGCCTCGAGGGTGGAGTACTCCCTCCACATCGCGGTGGCCGCCGGGAAGATGAAGATGGCCACCGGAGATGATTCCCCCCCCCCTCCGGCAGGGTGCCGGAATGGGGTCTAGATTGGTATTCGGTGGCTACAAAGGCCTGTGGCGGCGGAACTTCTGATCTAGGTTAACCCCGAGGGTTTTTGGAATATTTGGGAATTTATAGGGCGAAGAGGCTGTGCGGGAGGCCACCGAGGTGGGCACAACCCACCTGGGCGCGCCTGGGCCCCCAGGCGTGCCCTGGTGGGTTGTGCCCCCCTCGGGGCACCCCCAGGTGCTTCTCTGGCCCACTGGATGTCTTCTGGTCCATAAAAAATCCACAAAAAGTTTCACGGTGTTTGGGCTCCGTTTGATATTGATTTCCTGCGATGTAAAAAACAAGGAAAAACAACTGGCACTGGGCACTGGGTCAATAGGTTAGTCCCAAAAAATTATATAAAGTTGCTACAAAATGATTGTAAAACATTCAAGAATGATAATATAACAGCATGAATACTTCATAAATTATAGATACGTTGCAGACGTATCAGCGACCTGGGGCCTCGTCCCCGACTCCCCTTTGCGCTCCCCCTCGCTCCTCCCTTCCGCTGCCGCCCGTGGACGCCGGGCCCTGCCCGCGTGGTGCTGGCGGCGGCGGGCCAGCCCTTCCACGTGTGCGGCCAACCCTGCTCAGTCGGTGCTAGCTGGTGGCGGTGTGCTTCGGCCGGCGTTGGTGTGGCCCGGAGGTGGTGCTGCTGCGTGTCGCAATGCTCTCGACGCGACGGTGCGGCCGTTGGTCGTGGGGCGGTGCTGGTGGCTGGCGGCACCCGCCCAGCCCAGATCTGGGCCCATTTGGACCCCGTCTGGGTTGGGCGGGCCGGTGGCTCGGCGTTCGACGGCGGCGCTTCCTGGTGGTGGAGTGGTGGCAGCGGTGTGCGGGCGGTGAGGACTTTGTCGATCCGTGAGCTGCAGTGTGGTGGCAAGACTGTCCGGTTCCACTTGCACCCGGCCGGGCCGTCAGGGCCCGGCAAGTCCTCGTCGCTGCGTCCGGTCGGCTACGCTGCGGCGGTGGAGGCTATCCCCTCCTTCGGTCGAGTTGTGCTCGCTCCCTTTGGCCGGTGTTGTCTTTCCCTCTCCAGGTCTCGTGTTGGCAGTTCCAGTGAGGCGGCGAGGGTTGTCAGGTAACCGTGGTGGCAGAAGCTGGTGGGCGGCTGATGGGGTGGTGCATTTCGAAGTGCCTGGGGTGGTGGTGGTGGTCATGGATCAGGAGAAACCCATGTCGGCTTATCCAGCACCGACGCGGTGACGCCTGAGGGCGCCGTCGGTCCTTCCTGAGGGGCGTCGGGTGTATCCCTTCCCCATTATCCCCCGTGTACTGGGGGAAACCCTAGAACTTGTTCGGGCAACAATGGCAACGCCGTCTCATCCCTTCTTGAAGGTATTGCTTGGTGCCTGGTAACCGGGATCTTTGGGAGCATGGTGGTACTTCTTCGGAGGGCGCAGCGGTTGCCGGGCTTCCTTTCTCCATTGATCTGCCAGTGTCGGCATTTATTTCTCTTTTTTTCTTCTTGTCTTTCATTTTGGGCTTTTCTGTGTTGTGGCCCCAGTGGGCTGGATGTATCGGACGTTTGCTTTATATATAAAGCGGGGGAAACCCTTTATCATCGAAATCAGCACTATTGGTTGGAGCCTTTTGGTTGTCTTGGTGCAAAACTATATATGCGGCTACAAAGAAAAGCGGAACACTTTGGCTTGTATTCATTTATGCCGGCACCGTTATTTATAACTATTTTGCTATTTTCAAATTGGTTAATATATAGTATTTCGTGCACAGTTGATTTAAATCATTTGTTGCTTTTTCCTCTTATAGACAATCATGAGTTCGACTGGCCCATTGGTGCACACATGCATCACTAGCTCCCTCTAGCATGGATTTTGCCTTATGTTTCTTTTCCCATTACGCATGGTTTGAAAAATGTTCTCAAAGTAGAAAAAATGTTGACGAGTTTAAAAGTTTCACGAATTTTTTTCATGAATTTGAACAATTGTCACATATAAAAAATATTTGCATATGTAAAAAAAGTTCATGATATTCAGAACTTGATGGTGGATTCGAATAAATGTTCTTGAAATTTTAAAAAAAATCTGCGGCATTCACAAAATTCTTGTGGATTCAAAAACATTCATGAATTAACAATATTTGCAGATAAAAAATATTCATGAATTCGAATAATCTTTGCATAATCAAGCAATGGACATGGATTCAAAAAATGTCACGAACTCAAAAAGGTTCAATAATTCAAAAAAAATCATGGATTTGAAAATTTGTTGATTCAAAATTTGTACATAGTTAAGAAAAATCAATTGAAAAAATGTTTACAAAATTGGAAAACTATTCAATAGTCAAAAATTGTCTGTGAATTCAGAAATGTTCATGATTTTGGAAAACATCCAAAATTAAAAAATATACATGAATTCTAAAATGTTCACAGATTTTAAATTGTGTCCCCAAATTCAAAAATTGTTCATGAATTCCAAAAATAGCATTTGCCGTGTGTTGGCATATTGAGTTGGGCCCTTTATATTCGTTGTAAAGCAACTATAGTGCCAATTATCTTGGGTGATTCAAAAAAATCTAATTATCTTGGGTCACCAGTCCATGTTTTTCTCCGCTGAAGAAAAAAAAGTCCAGATTTTTTACACATAAATTTTGGTTTAGTGGGTCATGCTACTACCCACGGTTTCTAGTGAAAGTCTAGTTGGTGTGTTTGTGGCGCCAAATATAATAGGTAGGACATAATGTGAGAGCTATATCTCATGTTATGCGAGACCGAAGGAACTATCGCCTGAAGAATCCACAAAACAGGTCGGCCATTAGCTAACAATTAAAATAAATATAGAGGAAAATGTGGAATGCCAGGGATCATACTAAGGACTCTTGCATGTTGATGTGCCACAAGCCACTCTGACAATATCCTGTTAGTTGTAAAACAGAAGGGTGAGGGCCCCTTAAAGTAAACGAGCCGGGTTTTCTACTTGGTTTTTGATTATTATTTTTTCCTGGTTTTGTTTTTCCGCCAGTTTTCTCCGATTCATTGCTTTTTCCCGTTCTTTATTTTGTTTTTTGGTTTCTTTGAATACATGGTCAACATTATTTCTATAAATATTTAACATTTTTTAAAGACAAGTTTAACATTCTTTGAATACATGGTCAACATTTTTTCTATACATATTGAACATTTTTCACATAAAAGATTAGCATTTTTTATAACATGGTCAAACTTTTTGTTTTCCTTTTCAATTTTTATTTATTTCTTAGATTTATTTTCATTTTTTGTTTTATTTTGCTTCATTTTCGGGATTCATTTTTTTGGTTTCCTTTGTTTCTGTTGGTTTTTATTCGACATTTTTTGTATATGTCACCAGCATTTTCCTAATACACTTTTAATATTTTCCCAATAAAAAGTTAAAAAAATAATACCAGTTAGGAAAATTTCTAAACAAATTTTAAACATTTTTCAAACGCTTGATTAGCAATTTTCAAATACAATACTAATTGTTTTCTATACATGGTCAAAACATTTCCTATACACTGTTTGAACTTTTTTCTAATGCTTGATTAACATTTTCCAAATACAATATTAAAAAATTATAATACATGGTCAACATTTTTTCTATGAACATTTAACATTTTTCAAATGCTTTTTAAAACATTTTTTCAAATGCAAGATTAACATCTTTTTGAATGCATGGTCATAATTTTAATATACAAATGTAACATTTTTCAAATGCTTGATTAACATTTTTGAAGTACGTGTTCACAATTTTTAAATTCTTGATTAATATTTTCATATACATGATCAAAAGATTTCACCATTTTTTAAGACACGGTCAACATTTTTTCTATACGCATTCAACATTTTTCAAATCCGTGTAACATATTTTAAAATACGTGATCAACTTTTTTTACACCCATTGTATATTTTTATATACATTTTTCGTATACATGGTCAACATTTTTGTGTACACATTTAGCTTTTCCAAATGCATGATTAAGATTTTTCAAAATATTATGAAAATATTTATTAATATATATGTTTATAATTTTTGGAAGTAAAAAAAAGTAAAAAGAACGCAAATCTTAAAAAGAAAACAAAAGGTCAAAAAGGAAGAAGAAGAAGTGGCCTTGTGCGAGCTGGGTAGCCCTTTAGACCGCTGCGTTCAGCCTGAATCTTTCTCGCTTGCAGCGCGACATAGTAGCACAGCGCATACACCACCCCTCCTAGTATGTTAGTTTCTTATTAGGCCGGCCCATTAAGGATCACCCTCGCACCAGACGAGTTTGTGAAGCTTGTAGAACGGGGACCTCCTATGCGGCGCATCCTGCGGCAAATACGGAGCGGGACGCACACATGAGCCGTGTCGCTGGACCGGCCCACTAAGACACACCGCCAGTAGTTAACAGTAGTAAAAAAATGAAAAATAAAAACAAATGCCACCAGGATTCAAGCACGGGAAGTCGCTCTGCTCCAGAGAGCTGCCTACCACTAGAGTAAATGGCCACATGTCAAGAAAAACGCATCACAAACGTATTTAGGAACTTACCTTTGCGGGATATTCCCAGTTGGATGTAATTTTCTGTACATGTACAATAGCATATGTATTTTTAAAAAGTTGAACACATTTCGAAAGCACACGAAAGAATTTTTGAAGAAATGTGAACAAAATTTGAAATTCCAAAAACAAGAACAAAATTTGGAATTTCAAACAGATTTTGACCAAAATAGTCTTCAAAACAAGAACAAAAATAGTGAAGGAGTTATTTTTACTTTGGAACAAATTTTCAAAATATTAGGGCACATTTTTAAATTTATATTTTCACAAAAAGGAATTAATTTTGAAACCCCGAACGTATTTCAATAGAATTAAGAAAATTTGACGTTCCAAACATTTTTAGTCAAAAAAACGGAATGTTCTACGAAACACAAACTCTTTCCGAATTTATGAACAATTTTTCTAAAATATATTTTTCAAAAAACAGGAACTTTTTCGCAATCATGAAGATTTCTTGGAACATGAACATTTTTCCAAATTCCAAAACAAAATTTGGGGACACAAACATATTTTGAAATTCATAAACAAAATTTGAAACCATTAACATTATTTGAAAATTGCAAACCATTTATGAAACTGGGACATTTTTTGAAACTCCGGAAATAGTGAAAACGTGAACATTCTTTGCAATTTGAGAACATTTTTTGAATAGGTGTGAAAACAATGAACAAAAGCATCCGCAACACTTTCTTAAAACAACGGACATTTTTTGAAATTCAGAAAACGCGAAAAATTATTAAATTGGCCTAACATTTTTGGATTTGCGAACAACGTTTTGGAAACATAAACATTTTTTGTAAAAATTGAAATTTTTTATAATAATGAACAATTTTTTCAAAACACAAAAAATTTATGAAATTTCCCTAACATTGTTGAATTTGCAAAAAAACTGGGAACATGAACTATTTTGAATTTCTGAACAATTTTTTAAAGCAGGAACATTTTCTGAAATCCGATATTTTTTGTATTTGTGAACAAAATTAGGAAATACGAACATTTTTGGAAATTTTTAAAACTTTTCTGAATATATTTATATATTTGGAAATGAAGTTAACAAATTTTGAAATACTAAAACTTTTTTGAGATTTCTGAACAAAATTTGAAAATAGAAACAAATCTTCCTTGAATTGCTGAAAATTTGTTGAAAAAAGAAATTAGGTTGAAAGGGAAAAAATAAATGAAAAGAAAAAAGAAAAGAGAAAAGAAAAGAAAAGAGAAAAAATGACAGAAAAGATAAAACAGAGAAAGAAAGAAATAAAAAAACTGCTCATGAACCTTCCAGAATGTTCCTAAAACCGGTAAAAATCGGCTGGGAATCCTCTAGAAGGTCGATGCTGGAGTCAGACCTGGGAGGGGAGGATCAGCTGCGGCGGTTTGTTGGGATCAACAAGGCAACTATCTGGGTAGCTCATCGCTGGTCATTGCAGGAGTGGACGATCCAGCGATTCTGGAAACGATCGCATGTCGTGAAGCACTAGCCCTTGTCGAAGATCTCAATTTGAACAACCTGATGATCGCCTCTGACGCTGAAGCAAGTGGTTAGTGACATCTCAAAGTCACATATGGGCAAAATGCGGCAATCATACAAGAGATTCGAGTTAGAGCTTCTTCTTTCATTTGTAATTTTATGTTTGAAGGTCGTGCGGCTAATAGAGACGCACATAAACTTGCTAAGTTTTCGCTTTCGTTAGGGCCGGGGTGCCATGTGTGGTTAGGCCAACCCCAGGTCCCAACTTGTATCCCACACCTTGTGGAATTTGGTGATGAATAAACTGTTTTTCACCCCTAAAAAAAAGACAGTTTGACACAAAGTGCGTCGAATAGGATTTTCCGGGTTTGTGAAGCTTGTAGAACGGATCTCTTTTTTTGGCCCATTTTTTCTTTTTTAAAAATCGTGAATATTTTTTTATTTTGTCAATATTTTTCAATTTTGTTTCAAATTCCGTGAACTAGTTTCAAATTCCACATTTTTTCTGAAATTTCATGAAGTTTTTCCAAACTGCGTAAACTTCTTAAAATTAGTTGTTTTTTAATCAGTGGCCATTTCCTCAAAATCATGAACATTTTATTTTTAATAACAAAAATTGGCCAGTTTTGTAGGGAAGGGCGGTTTTTCTAAGAACAACGAACAACTGCAGCAAATGAGAGCTGAAAAAACCATCGGGCCGTGAGCGAGCGAGCGGAGGATGCGGACGTTACTGAGTTGGTCCCACTATGGCCTATGCGTTGTTTGCACCTCTGCTTTTGTCCTAGGACGTTTGATTAGTGATAATACCATCTCAGCATATGTGTGTATGTATTTCATGAAGCGTAACAAAGCTAATAGGAATAGGTTTTGTGCGCTCAAACTGGATATGATGAAGGCCTGTGACAGAGTTGAGTATGACTATCTGAAGACCATTATAACTAAGTTGAGGTTTGCACTAGCTTGGATCACTATGATTATGGGGTTGGTACGCTCTGTAAATTTCTCGGTGTTGTTTAATGATAATAATTTAGAGAGCTTTAAACCAACTCGAGGTATCCGCCAAGGGGACCCTATCTCTCCATACTTGTTGACAGCCAAGGGCCTTTTGCGCCTCTTAAAAAGTAATAGTCAGCCATCGCACCTCAGTGACATCATGGTGGCTTAGTCAGCTTCGCCGGTGAGTGACTTGCTTTTCACGGACGACAACCTGTTGTTCTTCAAGGCTTGTGGTTATGGAGCTAGAGGGTTGTCCTCTCTATCGGATTTCTACTGGAAGGCATCAAGACAGAAGATTAATTTATCCAAATGCTCGACCTTTTTTTGTAAGAGACGCCCGGAGGCTTTAAGGACCGATGTGAAACAAATCCTTCATGCAAGCTCAAGTTGGCACCTCACCATCTCAGATTTGGACAGCTACAAATGGAAGCAAAGGAAGTTCTTTATCTGGGTTGGGTCTGATCCGTAGAATTGGAAACTGTGAAACGACAACTGCATTCCAAGGGAATGCAACGTGCGACCACTCACATGTACTCCCTCGTTCCAAAATAAGTATCTCAAGATTAGTACAACTTTATACTAAAGTTAGTACAAAGTTGGGACACTTATTTTAGAACGGAGGGAGTATTTCTCATGAATGCCCCCAACTTGTAGGTGATCTTATCCTGGATAGTGAGGCTGATTGGGAGAGAGAATTAGTTTGCAACACTTCCATAGGCCATAGCCATTGATGCCGAAACCATCCTATCTATATTGCTTTGCACTAGATAGGTTGAGGATTTTTGGTCCTGTAACTTTGATCGAAAAGGTATATTCTCCATGAAGTATGCTTATCGGATGCTAGTTTCGATTAAGCACCGGGGGGAGGCTAGCTGGAAGGATGAGCTGACTCGTCCGATTCAAAGATTGAGCAAAGATAATGGTGCAGCTTATGGACGGTGTAGGATTTGTCAAAAATCAAGATATTTCTATGGCGGGTTGCCTTACAGTCCATACCATTAGCCGATCTTCTCCACCATCGCAATATGGCTCATACTAGTAAATGCACTCTTTGTAGGGCATGAGACTCGTTTTTTTAGAAAAGGAGGAGGACCCCCGGCCTCTGCATCTGGGCGATGCATGCAACCACTTTATTAATTATTCACAAAGACCTTACAAAGAAATACAACAGTAAGTCTGAAGCCACCGTCTAGGCAACAATTGTCGCTACTCATATCCAGTTGATGCAGGGATGCTAATAGTCTGGGACTAATACCAAACAGATCTTGCAGCCAAACCTAACATCTAAGACCTAAGGCCCCAACCAAGCCACTTGCCGGGTATAGGGCATGAGACTCGTGGAGACACTCCCTCTTGTACAAAGACCATGTTTCGTTGTGTGTGGGCTCTACCAGACCCAGACCTAGTTGAAGCCATGAATCAAAGAATCTCTCTTGTGGATTCTCTCCTACACTCAGACTTCATTTGTGTTCTGATCTTTATATGGGAAATATGGCACGCTCGACAAAAAAGCAATGCATGAGCAAAATTTTCAAAGTCCTAGCAGGACATACCAGTTCGTTCAACGAATTCTAGGTGAGATAAATGCATGCAAAACAACCTCATGTTGCTCAACATATGGTTCCCCGCCAGGGTACTTCTACTCGATGGATCCCTCCTCCCACTAGCATTGCTAAACTTAAGATCAATTGTGATGTGTACAGAACATCAAGTAGAGGTATGATTAGTGCAATATGAAGGAACATTAATGGTGATTGCCTGGGCGCATCGGCCCTAGGGTTTTAGGGAGTCACTGATCCAACTTCCTTGGAGGCATTGGTGTGTCGGGAAGCTATGGAGTTAGTAGACCATGTGCAAAATTGTATTGTCATCGCAGATGATGGCAAACAAGTGGTGTCGGACATAGAAGCAGGTACCTGAGGGATATATGGACATACCATTCCAGATATCAAGATGATGACTAGTGAGTTTTAAGATTGCTCTTTTATCTTTGAAGAAAGATCTATGAACATTGAGGCGCATAGCCTTGCTATGCATGCTCTAGGACTATTAGAATGCCGCCATCTTTGGCTCCTTCATCCTCCCGATCTAAATTGTATTCCCTTAGACATTGTTGATCAATAAAGTGGAGCTCGGTTTAGCCTAAATTTTTTTGGTGCTATAAGTGCGGAAGAGGATGTCTCGAGCATATCACCCTTGTGAGTCATGGTTGTATTCTAGGATTCGTTTAGTAATTTATGGTAGTGTTTTAGCGGTTTTCACATCTTTTTAATTTCATATTTTGCCAAAATATATACATAAATTTTGGAGATCTAAATCGATCATAAGTAAGACTAGCTTCCAAAGATGTGGAGATTTTGAAAATTACTATCCAAATGTAAGCATGTGAGAGAAGACCCTTTTTTCAGATTAAAAAAAATTATTGATCTAGTAATGTGATTACAATCAAATTGGAGAAGCTCCTAGATGCACGAAGGTGATGCAATTAAGCCTTGAAAGTGCGTTAAGTCGACTAGAGGGGGGTGAATAGGCGATCTTTATGAATTCTTCAGTAAGGAATTTCAGGGTGAGGAAATTACTAAGCAAAGAACTACTTGCAGCGGAATAAGTACTCAGATGCATACATGGCATAACATAAACATGGACATCATGATGAAATGAAAACAAATACAGAGTACGGGAAGCGTAAGCATCTGGATAAAACAGGATGAAGACAAACAGACTGAAGAAATTGAACTGAGGAAATTGAGAACATGTTCAGTCAAAGTCTTCAAACAGATATGAACAAGCACACAACACAGTAATGAGGAAATGAAAGAGTTGAGGAAATAAAACCAGTAGGCTTGGTGAAGATAATGATTTGGTAGACCAGTTCCAACTGCTATGACAGTTGTACGTCTGGTTGGAGCGGCTAGGTATTTAAACCTGAGGACACACAGTCCCGGACACGCAGTCCTCACCGTGTTCTTCTTGAGCTACGGTCACACAGACCTCGCCCAATCACTCGTGGTAAGTCTTCATGTGACTTCCAAACCTTCACAAACTCGGTCACTCGGCGATCCACAATTTCCTCTTGGATGCTCTAGACCATGACGCCTAATCGTCTGGAAGATGCACAGTCTTCAAAGGAAACAAGCGTCGGATCCACGCAGGATCATTCTCTTCAGTGATGCTCAATCACTTTGGGTTTGTAGGTGTTTGGGTTTGGGTTTTCCTCACTTGATAATTTTCGCTCAAAGTCCTCGAGAGGATGGGATGCTCTCAAATGACAAGTGTCGGGCTTTCTCGGAGCAGCCAACCAGCTAGTGGTTGTAGGGGGAGGCTATTTATAGCCTAGGGAGCAGCCCGACATGATAAGACATAAATGCCCTTCAATGATATGACCGTTAGGTGGGTAGATATTTTGGGACAGCTGGCGCATAGCACAGCAACGGTCGGAAATTTGACTATCGAATTCCTCAGGGCTATCATGTTCCTCACTTGTAGGCAATCCACATCGGCGAATACCTAACTCCTCGGTCAAAACAAATTCCTCGGAGACCGGAAGAACTTCGTCTCACATCAAGAAATTGACTGAACTGCATGAGATTTCCAATGGCTTCACTCGAAGGGATTGGTAGGCGTAGGATTTTGAGATGAGCATCACTTGAAATTTTTTCATTAGTATTTGCTCGACCCCCTTTAACAGTACGGTGTTTCCTATGACTCAATAAAGAGAAAATGAAACTACGAAAACAAAAGTCTTCATGCTTCATGTTCCTCGAATGAATACCAAGTCTTCAAGGTCACACCAATTTCTTCACTTTCAAAGTCTGTAGAAAGTCTTCAGAAATCCAAAGTCTTCAGTCGAAGATATTCATTTTTAGGGGTCGACTTTCTCTATAAATATCAATCTCCTTATAGACTTATATACCTGTGTACACTCACAAACGCATCAGTCCCTTAACCTATAAGTCTTCAATACACCAAAATCACTAAGGGGCACTAGATGCACTTACAATCTCCCCCTTTTTTGGTGATTGATGACAATATAGGTTAAGTTTTCAATGGGGATAAACATATGAAGTGTAAATACTGATAATGAGGAATTTGATTGCAAGATATAGAAGAACTCCCCCTGAAGATGTGCATAGTGAGGAATTTGCTTTTGAAGCATTGCACACTTGAAGAGTAGAATCATGGAGATTTCCCCCTATATCTTGTAATTCATACACGCATTTGACATATAATCTGAAGAATTTGAAATGCATGATGAAATATGGTGACTGATGTAATTCAGCATGCGTGCATTAACATTAATGAGGAATAAGCAGGCAAACAAACACAACAAAAGTATCAGACCACAATAGGGTTTAAGTTTACAACTCGATCCAGCAAATTCTTCAAAAAGAACGAGAGTTGTAACTTAGCAAAAAAACGCCCATATAGGTAGACCCGCTTGAAGACTAACTCAAATTTCTCCCCCTTTGTCATCAAATGACCAAAAGGATTGAAAAATGAGGACTAACGCCACTGAAGAATATCATGTTGAGGAAGGAGCGCCAGCGTTGTTGGGGTCGTTTGTTGTAGTAGGGCCTGCCACAGTGTCGTCCAAGTCTTCATGCTCATCCGCCTCGCGAGATGAAGAATATGAGCTGGCTACCGTTGAAGGAACTTTGACTTTCTTGAATTTCTTCGCTGGTGGTTGAGACCAGTCAAAGTCATGTTGGAGGCCCATTTGCTTCAGATCTTCTTCACCATATAGATGTGATGTAACGGGCACAAAGGACCAAGACTTCATGGAGGTAGTAATGGTTTTTCTTCACTGCATTGTGTGTAGCAGTCATGTTGTGAAGAATAGAACCAAACCGACACTTAACCCATTTGTGGTTGTGATCGACCTTCTGGTGAAGATTGAGGAGAAGCTCACGATCAGTCATCACCCTTGGAGCTGTGCCTTGAGGATTTTCCTTTGAAGCATTTGCGGCAGAGTCATGAGTGGCAGAGTCATCATTGGTGGAGTAAGATGCAGCTTTGCGGAACTGACCATCCAATGGACGAATGCCTTCATCAATAACAACAGTGGCCTTGCCCTTTTCATCAGCTGAGGAAAATGTCCGTTTGAGGACTTCAATGGGGGGCAAGTAGCTGAGATGATTTTGAAAATCAGCCTTGTAGTTGAGTGAAGACCTTGTTCTGAGGAATCTCATAATCCAAGGAGAGTAAGGCTTCAACTCAAACGGAGAGAGTGCAACATTTGCCAGAGTCCTCATGAAGAAATCATGGTAGTTGACAGGAATGCCATGCATGATATTGAAAAGCAGATTCTTCATGAGGCCAACGACTTCTTCATCATTCGAGTCGTGGCCTATGATTGGACTCAATGTCTTCGTCAAAATACGATAGACAGTTCTAGGCACATAAAGCAATTCCTTCACGAGGAATTTGGTCCTTGGGGCTTGACCGGGCTTCAACGACTTCATCAACACTTGCATGTAGTGAGCGGTAAGTTCAGGTTCATGGTATATGCAACGACCACCTTCAAGGGGAGGACTGATAGGCAGGGCATGAAGCAATTCAGAGGCCGGTGCTTTGAAGTGAGTATTCTCTGTCATCCAGTCCAAAACCCAAGAGTTCACATCGGATGCATCTCCTGTGATGTACAATGTTGCATAGAACTGAAGAATTAGCTCTTCATTCCAATCAACTATATCAGTGCAAAAGTTGAGCAGCCCTGCGTCATGAAGAACGCCGAGGACTAGTGTGAAGCAAGGCAGTGATTCCATGTCCACGTGAGGAATATGATCATGGTCGAAGACTTTGTCTTTGTTGAAAAGCAGTGAAGAATAGAAGTTGGCTTGGCTGGCAGTCCAGAAACGCTTCCTTCTAAGATGAGCAAAGTCATAGGGGTTGTAGTCTATGAAGAATATGTGCTCGTGGAAGAAGTCATCAGCCTTGAATTTTTGCTTCTCCGAGAAGGGATCCTTTGGCTTAGGCTGTGGAGTGTCAGTCAATTGCATCACAACCTAAGGAATCGCAATCTCAGGATCCACAGGCTGAGGAATATCAGTTTCTTCAGTGGCATCCTGGGTCTTCAATTCTTCATCAATATTAACATCAGCACTAGTGGTTGGAATATCGTCGTGAATAGACGGATTGGGGTATGGTTCTTGCTACCTCTTGAGCACTGCGTTGGTTTTCCCTTGAGGAAAGGGTGATGCAGCAAAGTAGCGTAAGTATTTCCCTCAGTTTTTGAGAACCAAGGTATCAATCCAGTAGGAGGCTACGCGCGAGTCCCTCGCACCTACACAAAACAAATAAATCCTCGCAACCAAAGCGATAAGGGGTTGTCAATCCCTTCATGGTCACTTACGATAGTGAGATCTCATAGATATGATAGGATAATATTTTTGGTATTTTTGTGATAAAGATGCAAAGTAAAATAAAAGCAAAGGAAATAACTAAGTATTGGAAGATTAATATGATGAAGATAGACCCGGGGGCCATAGGTTTCACTAGTGGCTTCTCTCAAGAGCATAAGTATTTTGCGGTGGGTGAGCGAATTCATGTTGAGCAATTGATGAATCGAGCATAGTTATGAGAATATCTAGGTATGATCATGTATATAGGCATCACGTTCGACACAAGTAGACCGACTCTACTGCATCTACTACTATTACTCCACTCATCGACCGCTATCCAAAGATGCATCTAGAGTATTAAGTTCATGAAACAGAGTAACGCCTTAAGCAAGATGACATGATGTAGAGGATAAATTCATGCAATATGATAAAAACACCATCTTGTTATCCTCGATGGCAACAATACAATACGTGCCTTGCTTCCCCTACCGACCTTTGAGGAAAGGACACCGCAAGATTGAACCCAAAGCTAAGCACTTCTCCCATTGCAAGAAAGATCAATCTAGTAGGCCAAACCAAACTTATAATTCGAAGAGACTTGCAAAGATAACCAATCATACATAAAAGAATTCAGAGAAGATTCAAATATTGTTCATAGTTAATCTTGATCATAAACCCACAATTCATCGTTCTCAACAAACACACCGCATAAAGAAGATTACATCTAATAGATCTCCACGAGAGAGGGGGAGAACATTGTATTGAGATCCAAAAAGAGAGAAGAAGCCATCTAGCTACTAACTATGGACCCGAAGGTCTGAAGTAAACTACTCACACTTCATCGGAGAGGCTATGGTGTTGATGTAGAAGCCCTCCGTGCGGATGCCCTCCCATGGAGCTCCTAACAGGCCCCAAGATGGGATCTCGTGGGTACGTAAGGTTGCGGCGGTGGAATTAGGTTTTGGCTCAGATGTCGATCGTTTGGGGTGCGTAGGTATATATAGGAGGAAGGAGTACGTCGGTGGAGCAACAGGGGACCACGAGGGTGGAGGGCGCGCCTACCTCATGGCCTCCTCTTTTGTTTCTTGACGAGGGTCCAAGTCTCCTGGATCATAATCTTCCTAAAAATCACGTTCCCGAAGGTTTCATTCCGTTTGGACTCCGTTTGATATTCCTTTTCTGCTAAACTCTGAAATAGGCAAAAAACAGCAATTCTGGGCTGGGCCTCCGGTTAATAGGTTAGTCCCAAAAATAATATAAAATTGAATAATAAAGCCCAATAATGTCCAAAACTGTAGATAATATAGCATGGAGCAATCAAAAATTATAGATACGTTGGAGACGTATCAAGCATCCCAAGCTTAATTTCTGCTCGTCCTCGAGTAGGTAAATGATAAAAAAGATAATTTTTTATGCGAAGTGCTACTTGGCATAATTTCAATGTAATTCTTCTTAATTGTGGTATGAATATTCAGATCCGAAAGATTCAAGACAAAAGTTTAATATTGACATAAAAATAATAATACTTCAGGCATACTAACAAAGTAATCATGTCTTCTCAAAATAACATGGCCAAAGAAAGTTATCCCTACAAAATCATATAGTCTGGCTATGCTCTATCTTCACCACACAAAGTATTTAAATCATGCACAACCCCGATGACAAGCCAAGCAATTGTTTCATACTTTTGACATTTTCAAACTTTTTTCTATCTTCACGCAATACATGAACGTGAGCCATGGATATAACACTATATGTGGAATAGAATGGTGGTTGTGGAGAAGACAAAAAGGGAGAAGATAGTCGCACATCAACTAGGCGTATCAACGGGCTATGGAGATGCCCATCAATAGATATCAATGTGAGTGAGTAGGGATTGCCATGCAACGGATGCACTAGAGCTATAAGTATATGAAAGCTCAACAAAGGAAACTAAGTGGGTGTGCATCCAACTCGCTTGCTCACGAAGACCTAGGGCGTTTTGAGGAAGCCCATCATTGGAATATACAAGCCAAGTTCTATAATGAAAATTCTCACTAGTATATGAAAGTGACAAAATGAGAGACTCTCTATCATGAAGATCATGGTGCTACTTCGAAGCACAAGTGTGGTAAAAGGATAGTAACATTGTCCCTTCTCTCTTTTTCTCTCATTTTTTAATTTATTTGGGACTTTTCTCTTTTTTTTAATGGCCTATTTTTTTCGTCCGGAGTCTCATCCCGACTTGTGGGGGAATCATAGTCTCCATCATCCTTTCCTCACTTGGGACAATGCTCTAAAAATTATGATCATAACACTTTTATTTTCTTACAACTCAACAATTACAACTTGATACTTAGAACAAAATATGACTCTATATGAATGCCTCCGGCGGTGTACCGGGATATGCAATGAATCAAGAGTGACATGTATGAAAGAATTATGAACGATGGCTTTGCCACAAATACGATGTCAACTACATGATCATGCAAAGCAATATGACAATGATGGAGCGTGTCATAATAAACGGAACGGTGGAAAGTTGCATGGCAATATATCTCGGAATGGCTATGGAAATGCCATAATGGGTAGGTATGGTGGCTGTTTTGAGGAAGGTATATGGTGGGTGTATGATACCGGCGAAAAAGTGCGCGATATTAGAGAGGCTAGCAATGGTGGAAGGAGGAAGGGTGCGTATAATCCCTGGACTCAACAATAGTCATAAAGAACTCATATACTTATTGCAAAAATCTACAAGTTATCAAAGCAAAGTATTACGCGCATGCTCCTAGGGGGATAGATTGGTAGGAAAAGACCATCGCTCATCCCCGACCGCCACTCATAAGGAAGACAATCAATAAATAAATCATGCTCCGACTTCATCACATAACGGTTCACCATAATGCATGCTACGGGAATCACAAACTTTAACACAAGTATTTCTCAAATTCACAACTACTCAACTAGCATGACTCTAATATCACCATCTTCATATCTCAAAACAATTATCAAGCATCAAACTTTTCTTAGTATTCAACACACTCATAAGAATTTTTACAAATCATTTATGCTTAGCTTATTAGGATTATTCAAGAAATTACCATGCTATTTAGCACTCTCAAAATAATCTAAGTTAAGAATGAGAGATCAATAGTTTCTATAAAAATCCACCATCGTGCTCTAAAAGATATAAGTGAAGTACTAGAGCAAAACTATATAACTCAAAAGATATAAGCGAAGCACATAGAGTATTCTAACAAACTCCAAATCATGTATGGCTCTCTCAAAAGGTGTGTACAGCAAGGATGATTGTGGTAACTAAAAAGCAAAGACTCAAATCATACAAGGCGCTCCAAGCAAAACACATATTATGTGGTGAATAAAAATATAGCTCCAAGTAAAGTTACCGATGGAAGTAGATTTAAAGAGGAGATGCCTTCCGGGCATCCCCAAGCTTTGGCTTTTGGTGTCCTTAGATTATCTTGAGGGTTCCATGGGCATCCCCAAGCTTAGGCTCTTGCCCCTCCTTGTTCCATAATCCATCAAAATCTTTCACCCAAAACTTGAAAACTTCACAACACAAAACTCAACAGAAATCTCGTGAGCTCCGTTAGCAAAAGAAAACAAAAGACCACTTCAAGGTACTGTAATGAACTCATTCTTTATTTATATTGGTGTTAAACCTGCTGTATTCCAACTTCTCTACGGTTTATAAACTATTTTACTAGCCATAGATTCATCAAAATAAGCAAGCAACACACGAAAAACAGAATCTGTCAAAAACAGAACAGTCTGTAGTAATCTGTAACTAACGCAAACTTCTGGAACTCCAAAAAATCAGCCAAAATAGTACAACCTAGGAAATTTGTTTATCGATCAGAAGCAATTGGAATAAGCATTTTATCACGTTCTGGTGATTTTTAACAATTGTTTTCGTGAACAGAAAGTTTCTGGAAATTTCTGCAAGATCAAATAACTATCATCCAAGAAGATCCTATAGGTTTAACTTGGCACAAACACTAATTAAAACATAAAAACACATATAACCAGAGGCTAGAACAAATATTTATTCCTAAACAGAACCAAAAAGCAAAAAAACTAAAATAAAATTGGGTTGCCTCCCAATAAGTTCTATCGTTTAACGCCCCTAGCTAGGCATAAAAGCAAGGATAGATCTAGGTATTGCCATCTTTGGTAGGCAATTCTTCAATGAGACATCTATCTTCCTTATAAATTTCTTTATTTTTAGTAATTATCAAACTTTTGGGCACAAGATCGAAAAATTCATTCGTAGCAAATGGTTCCTTAATGATAGCAAAAAGATTGGGATGAATACTTATAGATTTAAGATCCGCAGTTTTCTTACTAGAGGATTCACCCTTATTTTTAGGAACATACATAAGCTTGGCAATTTTAGTTGGAGGACTTGGAGTATTCTTTACGGAAGAAAAAGCGGTTCCCAAATTGGTAACGATACCCTCAAGTTTATCGATTCTAGTGGAATCTTGATTTATTCTCTCATTAACTATGGGTTCCTTCTCCTTAATATTTTTCAAAGTGACTCCTACCTTAGATCCATATTGGGTAATTTGGTTGTGGATCTTTTTATCCAGATTTTCAATTAACTCTACAGTAGCAACTTTATTTTCAATAATTTCAAGTCTTTGCATTATATGCTCCAAAATTAACATAGTTCCATTAACCAAAAGAGGGGGTGATCCAAACAAATCTATCATAGCATTATAAGAATCAAAAGTATGGCTACCCAAGAAATTCCCTCCGGTAATGGTATCAAGGATATATCTATACCAAGGATTAGCACCAACATAAAAATTGCGGAGAAGAACGGAAGTAGATTGCTTCCTGGTGGATCTATTTTGAGCATTGCAAATTCTATACCAAGCGTCTTTTAGATTCTCTCCCTCCCTTTGCTTAAAATTTAGAACTTCATTCTCGGGAGACAACGGAGAAGATAGAAGACTAGCCATAACGGCAAGCAAACGAGAAAAAGGCAAAAGGAAAAGAGAGGGCGAATAAAACGACAAGGGTGAAGTGGGGGGAGAGGAAAACGAGAGGCAAATGGCAAATAATGTAATCCGGGAGATAAGGGTTTGTGATGGGTACTTGGTATGTTGACTTTTGCATAGACCTCCCCGGCAACGGCGCCAGAAATCCTTCCTTGCTACCTCTTGAGTACTGCAATGGTTTTCCCTTGAAGAGGAAAGGGTGATGTAGCAAAGTAGCGTAAGTATTTCCCTCAGTTTTTGAGAACCAAGGTATCAATCAAGTAGGAGGCTACGCGCGAGTCCCTCGCACCTACACAAAACAAATAAATCCTCGCAACCAACGCGATAAGGGATTGTCAATCCCTTCGCGGTCACTTACGAGAGTGAGATCTGTTGATATGATAGGATAATATTTTTGGTATTTTTGTGATAAAGATGCAAAGTAAAATAAAAGAAAAGTAAAAAAAGCAAAGGAAATAACTAAGTATTGTAAGATTAATATGATAAAGATAGACCCGGGGGCCATAGGTTTCACTAGTGGCTTCTCTCAAGAGCATAAGTATTTTACGGTGGGTGAACGAATTCATCAGAGAGCAATTGATGTAATTGAGCATAGTTATGAGAATATCTAGGTATGATCATGTATATAGGCATCACGTCCGACACAAGTAGACCGACTCCTGCCTGCATCTACTACTATTACTCCACTCATCGACCGCTATCCAGCATGCATCTAGAGTATTAAGTTCATGAAACAGAGTAACGCCTTAAGCAAGATGGCATGATGTAGAGGGATAAATTCATGCAATATGATAAAAACCTCATCTTGTTATCCTCGATGGCAACAATACAATACGTGCCTTGCTGCCCCTACTGTCACTGGGAAAGGACACTGCAAGATTGAACCCAAAGCTAAGTGATACGTCTCCAACGTATCTATAATTTTTGATTGCTCCATGCTATATTATCTACTGTTTTGGACAATATTGGGCTTTATTATCCACTTTTATATTATTTTTGGGACTAACCTATTAACCGGAGGCCCAGCCTGCACTGTTTTTTGCCTATTTCGGTGTTTCAAGAAAAGGAATATCAAACTGAGTCCAATTGACCGAAACTCCACGGAACTTATTTTTGGACCGTAAGAAGCCCACGGAGTACCGGAAGCTCACTGGGGAGTCCTGTGCTGCCCACGAGGGTGGGGGCGACCCACCCCTAGGCGCATCCCCATGCCTAGTGGACAGCCCGGAGGTACACCGACGAACTTCTTTCAACCATATATACCCACGTACCCTAAAACTTCCAAAGACGAGAATAGATCGGGAGTTCCGCCGCAAGCCTCTCAGAGCCACCAAAACCAATCGGGACCTGTTCCGCACCTGCCGGAGGGATCCTCACTGGTGGCCATCTTCATCATCCCGGCGCTCTCCATGACGAGGAGGGAGTAGTTCACCCTCGGGGCTAAGGGTATGTACCAGTAGCTATGTGTTTGATCTCTCTCTCTCTCTCGTGTTCTTGATTTGGCACGATCTTGATGTATCGCGAGCTTTGCTATTATAGTTGGATCTTATGTTGCTTCTCCCCCTCTTTTCTCTTGTAATGGATTGAGTTTTCCCTTTGAAGTAATCTTATCGGATTGAGTCTTTAATGATTTTAGAACACTTGATGTATGTCTTGCCGTGCGTATCTGTGGTGACAATGGGATATCACGTGATTCACTTGATGTATGTTTTGGTGATCAACTTGCGGGTTCCGCCCATGAACCTATGCATAGGGGTTGGCACAAGTTTTCGTCTTAACTCTCCGGTAGAAACTTTGGGGCACTCTTTGAGGTTCTATGTGTTGGTTGAATAGATGAATCTGAGATTGTGTGATGCATATTGTATAATCATACCCACGGATACTTGAGGTGACATTGGAGTATCTAGGTGACATTAGGGTTTTGGTTGATTTGTGTCTTAAGGTGTTATTCTAGTACGAACTCTAGGGCTGTTTGTGACACTTATAGGAATAGCCCATGGATTAATTGGAAAGATTAACTTTGAGGTGTTTTCATACCCTACCATAATCTCTTCTTTTGTTCTCCTCTATTAGTGACTTTGGAGTGACTCTTTGTTGCATGTTGAGGGATAGTTATATGATCCAATTATGTTATTATTGTTGAGAGAACTTGCACTAGTGAAAGTATGAACCCTAGGCCTTGTTTCCTAGCATTGCAATACCATTTACGCTCACTTTTACCACTTGTTACCTTGCTGTTTTTATATTTCCAGATTACAAAAACCTATATCTACCATCCATATTGCACTTGTATCACCATCTCTTCACCGAACTAGTGCACCTATACAATTTACCACTGTATTGGGTGTGTTGGGGACACAAGAGACTTTTTGTTATTTGGTTGCAGGGTTGTTTGAGAGAGACCATCTTCATCCTATGCCTCCCACGGATTGATAAACCTTTGGTCATCCGCTTGAGGGAAATTTGCTACTGTCCTACAAACCTCTGCACTTGGAGGCCCAACAACGTCTACAAGAAGAAGGTTGCGTAGTAGACATCAAGCGATTTAAAGCGCGCTGTCGGGAGGCTAGGTAAGCGGCACTTACACCCCGTCAACTAAGCTCTTTTCTGGCGCCGTTGCCGGGGAGGTGAGTGCTTGAAGGTATATCTTTAGATCTTGCAATCGAATCTTTTTGTTTCTTGTTTTAGCACTAGTTTAATTTATAAAAGAAAACTACCAAAAAGATGGAATTGAGTTTTTATCATACGCTTGAAAAGAAAATTGTGCCAAAGTGTTAGAAGAAGAATGCTATAAAATGTTTGGCACTAAATATTTATATGATGAGCATGATTGCAATGTTGTTAGTATTAATTCCTTTAATATCCATGATGCTAATGATATGCAAAGCCACAAGCTTGGGGAAGCTATGTTTGACGAAGATGATATTTTTTGTCCCCCAAGCTTTGATGAGCAAATTTACTATGATGAAAGCATGCCTCCTATCTATGATGATTATTGTGATGACACGTATGCTTTAAAGAATATTGATAACCATGAAACTTTTCATCTTGATCTTAATTTTCAATCATATGTAGTTATTTTGTTGAGTTTGCTCCCACTACTATTCCGAGTGAGAAGAATTTTGCTTATGTGGGGAGTAGTAAAATTTCTATACAAGTAGATCATGAAAAGAATGCTTTAGGTGCTGGCTATATTGTTGAATTCATTCATGATGCTACTGAAAATTATTATGATGGAGGAATATATGCTTGTAGGAATTGCAATAATATCAAGTTTCCTCTCTATGTGCTTAAAGTTTTGAAGTTATGCTTGTTTTACCTTCCTATGCAAGTTGATTCTTGTTCCCGTAAGTTGTTTGCTCACAAAATCCCTATGCATAGGAAGTGGGTTAGACTTAAATGTGCTAGTCATATTCTTCATGATGCTCTCTTTATGTTTCAGTTCTTATCTTTTATGTGAGCATCATTGAAATCATCATGCCTAGCTAGGGGCATTAAATGATAGCGCTTGTTGGGAGGCAACCCAATTTTATTTTAGTTTCTTGCTTTTTGGTTATGTTTAGGAATAAATAATCCATCTAGCTTCTGTTTAGATGTGGTTTTATGTTTTAATTATTGTTTGTGCCAAGTGGAACCTTTGGGAAGACTTGGGTGAAGTCTTTATGATCATGCTGTAAAAAATAGAAACTTTAGGGCTCACGAGATTAGCTTCATCTTTTTACTGGAGAGTTCTATTTAGTTGATTCTTTCTGAAGATGATTACTAGACAAATTCCTCAGGTCCACCAATTTATTTTAGAATTTTTTGAGTTCCAGAAGTTTGCGTTACTTCAAGATTACTACAGATTGTTCTCTTTTTGACATATTCTGTTTTTCGTGTGTTGTTTGCTTATTTTGATGACTCTATGGCTAGTAAAATAGTTTATAAACCATATATAAGTTGGAATACAATAGATTTAACACCAATAAAATAAATAATTAGTTCATTACAGTACCTTGAATGGTGTTTTGTTTTCTTTCGCTAACGGAGCTTACGAGTTTTCTGTTAAGTTTTGTGTTGTGAAGTTTTCAAGTTTTGGGTAAAGATTCGATGGACTATGGAATAAGGAGTGGCAAGAGCCTAAGCTTGGGGATGCCCAAGTCACCCCAAGGTAATATTCAAGGACAACCAAGAGCCTAAGCTTGGGGATGTCCCGGGTTGCATCCCCTCTTTCTTCTTCGTTCATCGGTAACTTTACTTGGAGCTATATTTTTATTCACCACATGATATGTGTTTTGCTTGGAGCATGATTTTATTTTCTTTATCTTTGATTGTTGTTTGAATAAAGTATAAAGATCTGAAATTCTTAAATGTTAGAGAGTCTTCAAATAGTTGTATAATTATACAACTACTCATTGATCTTCACCTATATCTTTCAGAGTAGTTTGTTGTTTGCTCTAGTGCTTCACTTATATCTTTTATAGCACAATGGTGGTTTTATTTTGAAGAAATAGATGAACTCTCTTGCTTCACTTATATTATTTTGAGAGTCTTAAATAGCATGGTAATTTGCTTAAATATTCCTAATATGCTAGGTATTAAAAAATAGTAAAAACTTTCTTATGAGTGTGTTGAATACTAAGAGAAGTTTGATGCTCGATAATTGTTTTGAGATATGGAGGTAATAATATCAAAGTCGTGCTAGTTGAGTAGTTGTGAATTTGATAAATGGTTGTGTTGAAGTTTGCAAGTCCCATAGCATGCACTTATGGTAAACGTTATGTAACAAATTTGAAACATGAGGTGTTATTTGATTGTCTTCCTTATGAGTGGCGGTCGGGGACGGCGATGGTCTTTTCCTACCAATCTATCCCCCTAGGAGCATGCGCGTAGTGCTTGGTTTTTGATGACTTGTAGATTTTTGCAATAAGTATGTGAGTTATTTATGACTAATGTTGAGTCCATGGGTTATACGCACTCTCACCCTTCCACCATTGCTAGCCTCTTCGGTACCGTGCATTGCCCTTTCTCACATTGAGAGTTGGTGCAAACTTCGCTGGTGCATCCAAACCCCGTGATATGATATGCTCTTTCACACATAAACCTCCTTATATGTTCCTCAAAACAGCCACCATATCTACCTATTATGGCATTTCCATAGCCATTCCGAGATATATTGCCAATCAACTTTCCATTATCCAGTTTATCATGACATATTCATCATTGTCGTATTGCTTAGCATGATCATGTAGTTGACATAGTATTTGTGACAAAGCCACCATTCATAATTCTTTCATACATGTCACTCTTGATTCATTGCATATCCCGGTACACCGCCGGGGGCATTCATATAGAGTCATACTTTGTTCTAGTATCGAGTTGTAATAATTGAGTTGTAAATAAATAGAAGTGTCATAATCATCATTTAATAGAGCATTGTCCCAACAAAAAAAGAGAAGGCCCAAAAAAAGGGGCAATGCTACTATCCTTTTTTGCCACACCTGTGCTTCAAAGTAGCACCATAATATTCATGATAGAGAGTCTCTTGTTTTGTCACTTTCATATACTAGTGGGAATTTTTCATTATAGAACTTGACTTGTATATTCCAACAATCGGCCTCCTCAAGTGCCCTAGGTCTTCGTGGGCAAGCAAGTTGGATGCACACCCACTTAGTTTCTTTTGTTGAGCTTTCATACATTTATAGCTCTAGTGCATCCGTTGCATGGCAATCCCTACTCCTCGCATTAACATCAAACGATGGGCATCTCCATGGCCCATTGATTAGCCTCGTTGATGTGAGATCTTCTCCTTTTTTGTCTTCTCCACATAACCCCCATCATCATATTCTATTCCACCCATAGTGCTATATCCATGGCTCGCGCTCATATATTGCGTGAAAGTCTATAGGTTTGAGATTACTAAAGTATGAAACAATTGCTTGGCTTGTCATCGGGGTTGTGCATGATGAGAGCATTCTTGTGTGACAGAAATGGAGCATGACTAAACTATATGATTTTGTAGGGTTGAACTTTCTTTGGCCATGTTATTTTGAGAAGACATAATTGCTTAGTTTATGCTTGAAGTATTATTATTTTTATGTCAATATGAACTTTTGTCTTGAATCTTTCGGATCTGAATATTCATACCACAATTAAGAAGAATTACAATGAAATTATGCCAACTAGCATTCCACATCAAAATTATCTTTTTATCATTTACCTACTCGAGGACGAGCAAGAATTAAGCTTGGGGATGCTTGATACGTCTCCAACGTATCTATAATTTTTTATTGCTCCATGCTATATTATCTAATATTTTGGACAATATTGGGCTTTATTATCCACTTTTACATTATTTTTGGGCCTAACCTATTAACCGGAGGCCCAGCCCAGAATTGCCGTTTTTTTGCCTATTTCAGTGTTTCGAAGAAAAGGAATATCAAACTGAGTCCAATTGACCTGAAACTCCACGGAACTTATTTTTGGACCAGAAGAAGCCCACGGAGTACCGGAAGCTCACAGGAGTCCCGGGCTGCCCAAGAGGGTGGGGGTGTGCCCACCCCCTAGGACGCCACCGCCTCGTGGACAGCCGGAGGTCCACCGACGCATTTCTTTCACCCATATATACCCATATTCCCTAAAACTTCCAAGACGAGAATAGATCGGAAGTTCCGGCCGCCGCAAGCCTCTCAGTAGCCACCAAAAACCAATCGGGACCCTGTTCCAAGACTCACGGAGGGGGATCCTCACCGGTGGCCATCTTCATCATCCGGCGCTCTCCATGACGAGGAGGGAGTAGTTCACCCTCGAGGCCGAGGGTATGTACCAGTAGCTATGTGTTTGATCTCTCTCTCTCTCTCTCTCTCTCTCTCTCTCGTGTTCTTGATTTGGCACGATCTTGATGTATCGCGAGCTTTGCTATTATAGTTAGATCTTATGTTGCTTCTCCCCCTCTTCTCTCTTGTAATGGATTGAGTTTTCCCTTTGAAGTAATCTTATCGGATTGAGTCTTTAATGATTTGAGAACACTTGATGTATGTCTTGCCGTGCGTATCTGTGGTGACAATGGGATATCACGTGATTCACTTGATGTATGTTTTGGTGATCAACTTGCGGTTTCCGCCCATGAACCTATGCATAGGGGTTGGCACACGTTTTCGTCTTGACTCTCCGGTAGAAACTTTGGGGCACTCTTTGAGGTTCTATGTGTTGGTTGAATAGATGAATCTAAGATTGTGTGATGCATATCGTATAATCATACCCAGGAATACTTGAGGTGACATTGGAGTATCTAGGTGACATTAGGGTTTTGGTTGATTTGTGTCTTAAGGTGTTATTCTAGTACGAACTCTAGGGCTGTTTGTGACACTTATAGGAATAGCCCAACGGATTGATTGGAAAGAATAACTTTGAGGTGGTTTCGTACCCTACCATAATCTCTTCGTTTGTGCTCCGCTATTAGTGACTTTGGAAAGAATAACTCTTTGTTGCATGTTGAGGGATAGTTATATGATGCAATTAAGTTATTATTGTTGAGAGAACTTGCACTAGTGAAAGTATGAACCCTTGGCCTTGTTTCCTAGCATTGCAATACCGTTTATGCTCAGTTTTACCACTTGTTACCTTGCTATTTTTATATTTTCAGATTACAAAAACCTATATCTACCATCCATATTGCACTTGTATCACCATCTCTTCATTTAACTAGTGCACCTATACAATTTACCATTGTATTGGGTGTGTTGGGGACACAAGAGACTCTTTGTTATTTGGTTGCGTGGTTGTTTGAGAGAGACCATCTTCATCCTACGCCTCCCACGGATTGATAAACCTTAGGTCATCCACTTGAGGGAAATTTGCTACTGTCCTACAAACCTCTGCACTTGGAGGCCCAACAACGTCTACAAGAAGAAGGTTGCATAGTAGACATCACTAAGCACTTCTCCCATTGCAAGAAAGATCAATCTAGTAGGCCAAACCAAACTGATAATTCAAAGAGACTTGCAAAGATAACCAATCATACATAAAAAGAATTCGGAGAAGATTCAAATATTGTTCATAGATAATCTTGATCATAAACCCACAATTCATCAATCTCAACAAACACACCGCAAAAAAGATGATTACATCGAATAGATCTCCACGAGAGAGGGGAGAACATTGTATTGAGATCCAAAAAGAGAGAAGAAGCCATCTAGCTACTAACTATGGACCCGAAGGTCCAAGTAAACTACTCACACTTCATCGGAGAGGCTATGGTGTTGATGTAGAAGCCCTCCGTGATGGATGCCCTCCCGTGAGCTCCTAACAGGCCCCAAGATGGGATCTCATGGGTACAGAAGGTTGCGGCGGTGGAATTAGGTTTTTGGCTCCGTATCTGATCGTTTGGGGGTACGTAGGTATATATAGGAGGAAGGAGTACGTCGGTGGAGCAACAGGGGGGCCACGAGGGTGGAGGGCGCGCCCCCTACCTCGTGGCCTCCTCTTTTGTTTCTTGACGTAGGGTCCAAGTCTCGCGGATCATAATCTTCCTAAAAATCACGTTCCCGAAGGTTTCATTCCGTTTGGACTCCGTTTGATATTCCTTTTTTGTGAAACTCTGAAATAGGCAAAAAAACAACAATTCTGGGCTGGGCCTCCGGTTAATAGGTTAGTCCCAAAAATAATATAAAAGTGAACAATAAAGCCCAATAATGTCCAAAATAGTAGATAATATAGCATGGAGCAATCAAAAATTATAGATACGTTGGAGACGTATCAGTTCTTCAAATCCCATTTGAACTTCGGTATTTACTGGGGATGAGGAATTTGTTGCAGAGGTGTGAACAAAGGAGAATTGGGGTGCTAAATTTCCCAAAAGTTATCATTCATCACCGTGTTGTGCACCCAATATCCACATCCTTATCTTCTTCATTCATTTCTTCAACGCCGGCCTCTTCAGCAGTGAACTGAGGCATGGGCGATGAGACAACTGGTGTTGAAGGGATTGCATCCACTTCAATTTCTTCATCCAACTGCTCTGAAGAAGCAGCAGAAGGAATATCTTCATCAGATCCGCTTGGGATCACATATTCTTCATCAAAAGGAACGAGTTCCTTTGATGGCATGCTTGAGACTGGAACAGCATCAATCGGATTCTCAAAAGAGCTGGTCAATTTCTTCATCTTCTTCGGAGCTGAAGTTTCTGATGAAGTTGATGCTTTCCTTTTCTTCATAGCTGCACGCTCCGCGGCTTTGGTCTTCTTTGCATCTGATGCAGAAGGAAGAATCGGACTTGGTGTAAGTGCAGGAGGAGCAGAGGAAATTGGCTCATGTTCTTCAGACACAACTGATGCAGTTGCCCTGGCATGATCAGTTTCTTCAGGAACAGCAGTTGAAGCTTCAGCTGGCCTGACTATTTCTTCAGGCGCAACACTAGTGGTTGCCCTGGCAGATTCATCAGCGGCTAGAATGCAGTCATCAGCCCTGGTGCTAGCAGTTTCATCATCAGACTGATTTTCATCGGCGGTGCTGGCATGTTCTTCAGTAGGCTGAGCAGATGCCTCAGCCTGAGGAATTTCTTGTTGCGTTGAGGCTGCAACATTGGTTGTGAATTTCTCAGATAACTTCACAAATCTGACTTTGGCTCCAAGCCAGTCAGCATAGTAGCGATTTCATTCATCACTCAGACTCTTGATCTCTGATTGCAGAGCTACTAGTTCTTCAGGTGAAAGCTTCAAGACGTTTTGCTTCAGAAAGCGCTCTTTCTTGTATTGTGCTTTCTTCACCTTCCTCCCCTGTTCATATTTCCATTTCTCTTCATCAATGAAGGCAGTCAATACATGACTTTGACCAGGTGTGAGGTTCATCTCAGGCAGAGGTGTGTTGGGGTCTTTATGCCACAAGTCGAGGATCAACTTTGGATCCAGCATCAATGGCACATTACTGCCTTTGGCTCTAGCGGCCCTGTGCTGCCTGTCTCTGATGATTTCAGCGAGTTCTTCATCATCAGCTTCGTCGTCATCAGACGGTACTTGGAAGGCGACCTGCTTCTTGTGAGGACTTGGTCGAGAACCTCGTCCAGCAGTGGCCTTTGTCTTTAGCAGAGTGGGCCAGTTGAGGAATGCGGAGGAGTAGAAGAACTTGCAGAGGCTCCTGAGGCAATAGAGATGCCTGTTGTCCTTTGGCACGAAGCGATATGCGCAGGTGCTGAGGATTTTGACGGAGGAGCTGAAGACTTAGGAGGAGCAGGTGCAGCTTGAGGAATTTTCCGTGAGGGCTTTGCAGAACTTGGCCGTGAGGGCATTGCTGAGGAGCTTGGCCGTGAGGGCATAGAAGTTGAAGCACTTGGCTTGTGAGCGTGCTTCTTGGGCATAGCCTTTTAGGCTTACTAGCGGAGGCCTCAAGAATGGCAGCAGCAGAATCTTAGTTAAATTTCTTCCTTTGCTTCTTTTGCCATTTTGGCCGCTTTAGCTTGACGCTTGGCCCATTCCTTGGGAAATTCTTCACCTCTTTTGATGCTAGAGGGATCAGCTTCTTGGCCAGGTGCCAATGGAGGTCTTGGGCATGGAGGGTGTACAGCGAATTTCTTCATGTACTTGGGTGTAACATAGCGATATTCCCTCCATTCTCTGGCCCATCTCCTCTCTATTCTATGGATGCACACTTTGCGCTCATTCTTTGTCTCATGAGGAGTGCAAGACCACATAGATGTCTTCAGGTATCTAAAAAGCATTGTTGACTTCCAACTTCTTCCCTCCCTTCTGAGGTTTCTTGCCATCAGCCATTTTCTTCAGCTGAGGAATTTGAACAATAGAATTCTCTGAAGAGGTATGTAACTTTTCTTCGAGGAACGCTGCAAATGAGTTAAGTTGATGAGAACCTAGTGATTCAAAGAATGGACATGTGTACCGTGGAATGCAGTATAGGTGCGAAGAATTTGGAGAGGTCATATGCGTTCTCAGAAGCTTTTGCAAAAAGAACAAGTTTGAGGAATTTCACTAGGCGTTCTTTGACTTAGGTTCCAGATTTGTACAGATTGAAAATCCACACAATTGAGGAATCTTGAAGAAAAAATGTTGCTTAGGGAAACAGATCAAGAACAGATGTTATGTGAGGTGTTTAGGGTGTGAGGATTTGAAGAATAAACACCTTTTGAAGATTTTGTTGAAAACATCAGAATCAACAAGGGTAGTAAAAGTAACTTTTAATTACCCTTGACGAAGAACACGACGAACTGTGAGGTGTAGACTTAGAAGCTCGTCAGTTCGGATCTTCCACGCCCTAACTTGGCAGAGGAAGACAGCTACGCGGTGGCGAGTGAAGAAATCCACACCGGGCGAGTACGACGGCGACGAGGTCGAGGCAGTGAAGCTCTTCCTCACGGGCGACGATGGAAGTAGCGGCGGCGCTAGGGTTTGAGAGCTCAAGCGAGGGAGTGAGGTCGAGCGGAGTAAAAAATGAAGTGAGGAAGGGAGGGGGGTATTTATAGCCGAAGTGAAAAACTGCTCGCCCATGGAAATTGGACGAACGTGCCCCTGACCCTTCTCATTCATGTGACATGTGTCACCCACGTGCTGAGAGGTGGCGATCGTGTGAGATCGTGGGTGAATAGATAAGTCCATCGTGGAATGTGGAACGGTTTGAGCGGCAAACGCCGAAAATTCAGATAAGATAATTTTAAAGTTTCGTTCGCAACTTCTTCAGCTGACAAGGACACAATGAAAGATTGTGGATGTCGCCTAGAGGGGGGGGGGGTTGAATAGGCGCTTTAAAATAATTACGATTTAGGCTTGAACAAATGCGGAATAAACCTAGCGGTTAATTTGACAAGCACAAAACCTACAACAACTAGGCTCACCTATGTGCACCAACAACTTATGCTAAGCAAGATAAACAACTAAGTGATAGCAAGATATATGACAAGAAACAATATGGCTATCACAAAGTAAAGTGCATAAGTAAAGGGCTCGGGTAAGAGATAACCGAGGCACGCAGAGACGACGATGTATCCCGAAGTTCACACCCTTGTGGATGCTAATCTCCGTTTGGAGCGATGTGGAGGCACAATGCTCCCCAAGAAGCCACTAGGTCCACCGTAATCTCCTCACGCCCTCGCACAATGCAAGATGTCGTGATTCCACTAAGGGACCCTTGAAGGCGGTCACCGAACCCGTACAAATGGCAACCCTTGGGGGCGGTCACCGAACCCGTACACTTTGGCAACCCTTGGGGGCGGTCACCGCAATTCATACAAATTGCTCGGGGCGATCTCCACAACCTAATTGGAGACCCTGACGCTTGCAGAGCTTTACACCACAATGATTGAGCTCCGAACACCACAAAGGTTGGGGCTATCTCCCCAACGACACGAAGCTTCACCATAATGGAATATGGCTCCGAAGTGACCTCAACCGTCTAGGGTGCCCAAGCACCCAAGAGGAACAAGCTCAAGGGTACCAAGCACCCAAGATTAATAAGCTTCTCAACTTGTAACTTCCACGTATCACCGTGGAGAACTCAAACTGATGCACCAAATGCAATGGCAAGGGAACACGGAGTGCCCAAGTCCTTCTCTCCCAAATCCCACCAAAGCAACAAATGCTAGGGAGGAAAATGAGAGGAAGAACGAAAAGGAGAACACCAAGAACTCCAAGATCTAGATCCAAGGGGTTCCCCTCACATAGAGGAGAAAGTGATTGGTGGAAATGTGGATCTAGATCTCCTCTCTCTTTTCCCTCAAAAACTAGCAAGAATCCATGGAGGGATTGAGAGTTAGCAAGATCGAAGAAGGTCAACAATGGGGAAGAACATGAGCTCAAAGGATAGGGTTCATTGGGGAAGAAGACCCCCTTTTATAGGAGGGGGAAAATCCAACCATTATGTGCTCAGCCCGCACACGAGCGGTACTATCGCCTCCACGAAGCTGTACTACCGCTTCAAAGGAAGAAGTAGGGAAAAGAAGCAACAAAACATGAACCTTGGGGCGGTAGTACTGCATATAAGCGGTACTACCGCTCACTCCAGCGGTACTACCGCTGGAGGAGCAGAACACGGGATCAAAAGAGGCAAGGCAGAGCAGAGTACAGCGGCAGTGATGCAGTAGCGGTACTACTGCCCGACCGGAGCGGTACTACCGCTTAGGAGGTACTACCGTGCCTTACTGCCGTGCAACTACTGCTAAACCCGACACGAAAAGTGCAGGACCCAAAATCGAGGCGGTAGTAGAGCGGTACTGGAGCGGTACTACCGCTTGACGCTATAAGCGGTACTACCACTGACGACCGCGGTACTACCGCATGGAGAAAACCAGAACTGCCATAACTTCTTCATAAGAACTCCGAATTGAGCAAACTCAAGCTTGTCGGATACAAGAAGAGGCTGGGGAGGTAAGCCTAACAAATAGAGGAGTGAAACCTCCAACAGAGAAGAACGGGCATAACCTCCAACATCAAAAACATCATAGAAGATGCATGTGAACTCTGTTTTTGATGAACTCGAGCTTGTCATGAAAATGACCATAAGCTCCAAGACTCACAAGGAGAAGAACCAAACAAGAACCAACAAGAAGATGCAAGGATGCAATGGTTTGAGCTCTCTACTAACGATACGATTAAGATACTCATCGAGAGCCCCCCTTGATAGTACGGCAATCGATCCTATAACCCGGTCTCCCACAACTACCATGAGACCGGTAAAATAGAAAACCTATCAAGGGCAAACCTTTGCCTTGCACATGATCCACTTGAGCTAGATGATGACGATCTTGACTCCCTCAAGTTGGACCACCTTTCTTGATTGCGTTGGCTCGATGAAGACTAGATGATTGCTCCCCCATAGTCCACTATGGGTGAGCCACTCTTCGGCTCATCTTCTCAAGTCCATTGTCACCACAATGGACGGCAAGCTTCAAGCACTTGATCTCTTCGTGATGCATCACTTGAACTTGCACACCGTATCCTAACCCCACAAAGAACTCTCACGAGGACCATGGGTTAGTACACAAAGCGTAATTGACAATGCTTACCATACCATGGGATCACTTGATCCCTCTCGGTACATCTTCTGCGCTTTGTGAGTTGATCAACTTGATTCATTCCAATTCTCCTCATTTGGATGATGTCTTGAAGGTAGACATGAATGATCACACAATCTTCTTCTTCAAGACATGCTTGCAATAAGCTCAACACTCACATGACCAATCTTTAGGTAATTCCTTGAATAGCACCTTGGTCATCACAAACTCTCCTTGAAACTAACAAATGTACTCCAAGAAAATCCTATGGACAAAACCTTCAAATATAACTCAAGGCAACCATTAGTCCATAGAGATTGTCATCAATTACCAAAACCAAACATGGGGGCACCGCATGTTCTTTCACACAGTGAAGATTTTGAACGAGTTTCAAATAGAAAGCACATGAAAAGTTTGTGAATAGACTGGGTTGGGTTTAGCATAGAGGGGGAAGGGTCCGATCACATTCACTTAGCAGAAGAAAAACAACTTGAAGAAATGGCACTAAGTGAATGATGTAGAGGACATAAACTCATATATATATATATATATATATATATATATATATATATATATATATATATAGCCAAGGAAGAACTACAATGGAAAGAGTGAAGACTTCAAAAGTTGAAGAAAATGAACAACTGAGGAATTTCAAAATGAAAAAAACTCAAATTGAAGATTTTCAACTTTTGTTGGTGGCGTGACCCACCGTATAAGAATGATGATTTCAGACACCGCGTACAATTGTCGTAGGGATCTGAGAATCAAATTCTTTGTTAATTTCTTCACACTTAGAGTGTTAGTCTTCATTGATTGAAGAAAAACATTTCTTCGTGTGTTGCACATCTAAGTCATCAATTTTGCATAAGTGTTAGGATGTGTGTCCTTTTCAAAGGACATTCGAAGATTCTAGGATATTTAGCTCACACCGCAACTTGCTAAATCTCTTCTCATCCAAGGGCTTTGTGAAGATATAGGCTAGCTGTTCTTCAGTCTTCACATGTTCAATAAAGATGTAAGCCCTTCAACACATGATCACGAAGAAAATGATGACGAATCTGAATGTGCTTTGTCTTGAAAGTGCTGAAATGGGTTATGAGCAATCTTGATGGCACTCTCATTGTCATAGTAGAGAGGCACATTCTTCATGTTGATGCTGTAGTCCTCGAGGGTTTGCTTCATCCACAAGAATTGAGCACAGAAGAACCAAAGCAGCAATGTACTCACTTCAGTGAGATCGGTGATACGCAGTTCTGTTTCTTCGAGGACCAACAGACCAAGCATCGTCCGAGGAAATGGCATGTGCCTGATGTTGACTTGCGGTCCACATGATCACCAGCATAGTCAGAGTCTGAATATCCAATGAGATCAAAAGCCGAGCCCTTGGGATACCATAATCCAAGTGTTGGTGTGTGAGCTAGATATCGAAGAATATGTTTCACAGCCTTATGGTGTGATTTCTTCGGTGTAGCTTGAAATCGGGCACACATGCAAACACTAAGCATAATATCTGGCCTAGATGCACATAAATACAAAAAAGAACCAATCATGGAGCGGTATACCTTTTGATCAAAGTCGGTACCATTTTCATCGATTGCATAGGTGGCCATTTGTGGGCATAGGGATTTTGACGCCTTTGCAATCTTACCGCGAATTTCCTCAGTACATCCTTGAGGTATTTCTCCTGAGATATGAATATGCCATTGAGCTGTTGACGAATTTGAAGACCTAAGAAGAATTTTAGTTCTCCCATCATAGACATTTGATATTCTTCACTCATCATATAGGCAAATTCATCATCAGAACGTTGGCAAGACAAACCAAAATGATATCATCAACATATATTTGGCACACAAACAATTCACCATCATAAGATTATGTGAAAAGAGTTGGGTCAAGTGAACCGGGTTTGAAGCCTTTCTTCATGAGGAATTCCTTCAAAGTATCATACCACGCCTGAGGGGCCTGCTTGAGGCCATAGAGGGCCTTGTTGAGTCTGAAGACTTAGTCAGGATGCTTTGGATCTTCAAAACCTGGGGGTTGAGAAACATATACTTCTTCCTCAAGCTTACCATTGAGGAATGCACTTTTCACATCCATTTGATATAAGATGATATTATGATGGTTAGCATAAGCAAGTAATATGCGAATAGCCTCAAGTCTAGCAACATGTGCAAAAGTTTCATCGAAATCAATTCCTTCAACCTGTGTGTAGCCTTGAGCTACAAGCCGTGCCTTATTCCTCACCATAAGGCCATTTTCATCTTGCTTGTTGCGATAGATCCACTTTGTGCCAATGATATTGTGCTTGTGAGGATCTGGACGTTTGACCAGTTCCCAGACGTTGCTGAGCTCGAATTGATGCAATTCCTCTTGCATGGTCTGAATCCACTCAGGCTCCAGAAATGCTTCATCTACCTTAGTGTGCTCTATGATAGAGACAAAAGCAAAGTGCCCACAAAATTTAGACAAATGAGAAGCTCTTGAGCGTGTGAGAGGACCTGGAATGTTGATGTCGCTGATGATTTTCTCAATCTGCACTTCATTTGTGACGCGAGGATGAGCGGGTGTCGTCGAGGAATTTGATCACCATTTTCTTCAGCACCATTTTCCTCAGGTGCATCAGCATGACGTTCTTCATGTTCTGGAATGACTTCTTCAGCAGATTCTTCGGTAGGAATGACATCCTCGTGTAGCTTTGAACTTGATGGATTCCTCGTGTGATTTTTCATCTAGCACAGAGGTAGGTGCTCTCTTTACGAGCCATTAGTTTTCATCGAACCGCACATCTACAGTTTCAACAACCTTGTGATGAACATTGTTGAAGACTTTGTAGGTGCTGTGAGTCCTTCACTCTCCAAGCATAAAACCTTCATGTGCTTTCGGTGCAAATTTAGAATTGCGATGAGGATCTCTAATCCAACATTTAGCACGAAGACTTTGAAATAACTCACATTGGGTTTCTTGTCGTTGAGAAGTTCATATGCGATCTTCTTGAAGAATTTGTGAAGATATACCCTGTTGATGATGTGGCACGCGGTATCAATTGCCTCAATCCAGAAATGACGAGGCATCTTGTATTCATCAAGCATAGTGCTGAGCCATCTCAACAAGAGTCTTGTTCTTACGGCTCCCACGACACCATTCTGCTGAGGAGTATAAGGAGCAGATAACTCATGAGTAATACCAAGTTCATCAAGATAGTCATCAAGACCAGTATTCTTGAACTCAGTTCTGTTGTCACTTCTGATGTGCTTGATCTTCACACCAAAGTTGGTTGAAGCCCTCGAGGAAAATCGTTTGAAGACTTCCTGCACTTCACTTTTGTAAGTGACAATATGTACCCATGTGTAACGAGAGTAATCATCAACAATAACAAAGCCATATAGAGATGCTTCATTAGTGAATGGAGAGTAATGGTTAGGACCAAAGAGATCCATGTGAAGCAATTCAAATGGTTGAGTGGTGGTCATGATAGTCTTCGTTGGATGCTTGGCCTTGGTTATCTTTCCAGCTTCACAGGCTCCGCATAAGTGATCCTTGAGGAATTTGACATTCTCAATGCCAATGACATGCTTATTCTTCGCGATCGTGTGCAAATTCCTCATGCCAAAGATGACCTAGTCGTTGATGCCATAGCCAGCTTGACCTTACGAAGCTTTTGCAAGTAGACATATAGCTGGTTGTGGTCCTGTAGAGAAATCAACAATATACAGATCTCCTCTCCTAAAGCCTTCAAGACTTTGGAATTGTCACCCATGATCACAAACAACGATACTTGCCAAAGATAACAACCATATCAAGATCACAAAGCATTGAGACTGACATGAGGTTGTATCCTAAGGACTCGACAAGCATGACTTTGTCCATGTGTCGATCCTTTGAGATCGCAACCTTACCTAGACTCAATACCTTGCTTTTTCCTTTGTCAGCGAAGATGATATGCTTCAGATGCGATGGAGATAAGGGAACGTCCATCAATAGATTCTTGTCACCAGTCATGTGATTAGTACATCCACTATCGAGGACCCACTCAGTGGCTTTGGGTAGATCATCCTGCAGATGAATTAGTGCAACTTACGAACTCGTATACTTCATCAATGAAGAATATGACATCAATTCATCAGATCAATTTCATCAAGAAATAAAACATAAAGCAGTATGAGGACGTGAGAAATGAGGATTCATTTCTTCATGATTAGCCTGCGTCCTTTCAGGCAAGTTTCGGGTCTCCAGCAATTTCTTCAGACGTTTAAGCATGTCTGGAGACCTGACCCTGCATAAGAGATTAGTTCCTTTTCTTCACCACCCACATCTCAAGGGTAGGCAAAGATTTCATCATACTGCCAGCACAATAAGATACTGGTGGCATAGAAACCAGTCCACTTCGTTTCACATAAAAGGAGTTAGGGTAAGCACATGAATAAGCAGAGAAATTCTTCAAGTACTTATGAACATAATGGTTAGAAGAATAGTGCTCATATTCATAGCCCTTAAATCTTCCCTGCGAAACAGAAGTGTTACCATGACGATGTTCATATGAGGACTTTGATCCGTTTGAGGAATTTGATCCACGTGAGCAATTTGGTCCGTATGAGGACTTGGATCCATATGAAGAATTTGATCTGGGGTTCCTAGTCTTCACAGGTGGTGTCATGATGACATTCACCTGCAGATTTTCAAGGCACCTTTTGGGAACCCAGATTTTCTTCATAGAACCGCTCCAAAGAAGCTTAGTGCCAACATATCTAGCAAATACTTCACCATTCTGATTTTTGAACAGTTTATAGTTGGAGTCAAATGACTCATCAGGAGAATGAGGAGATTCACATGTAAAGCCAGATAGAGTGGATGGATCTATTGGAGGTCCCTTTTGAGCAACCCATGAGGTTTTGGGATACTGCTCAGGCTTCCAGTATGTCCCATCAGCATTGAGTTTCTTCTCAAAGGCAATACCCTCTTTCCTATTGTTCCTGTTGAGGATCTGCTTTTTAAGCACGTCACAAAGAGCCTGATGCCCTTTGAGGATTTTGTACATGCCTGTCATATACAATTCCTTCGGCCCTGCATTGTCAATGATACTAGCAATCACTAGTAGAAAAAGGGCCTATAGTCCCGGTTGGTGAGGGCCTTTAGTCCCGGTTCATGAACCGGGACTAAAGGGTCGGTACTAATGCTCTGATTTTAGTCCGGTTCAATCAGAACTGGGACTAAAGGGTCGGCACTAATGTCTACGACCCTTTAGTCCCGCGGTTCAATCCAGGCAGGGGAAAGATGGGCCTCCGTGGCTTTGTCCCATTGAGCTCAGTAGCGGGAGGGCCTTTGGTCCCGGTTGGTGGCACCAATCGGGACCAATATAGGCATCCGCAAGCGTCGACATTTACGTGGCTTGGGTTTTTGTTTTTTTTTAAAAAGGGTTGGGGGTTTTGGGGGTTAATTTAGATGTTTCATATATTGTGTTAGCTAGCTAATTAATAGAGAGAAGTGTCCTCTCTTTTTTCCGTGCTTGGTCGTGACGCTTCGTACTATACATACGTATAGGAGAGGACTAGCTAGACACGCTAGCTAGCTAGTAAGAAAAATGTAAGATCGTCATGAACATATATGCATCACAGAGAAGTGATATCGACCACCTCTCCTTCTCCGAGAGATTGGTCGAACAACAAGTTCTCGTGATATTTATCCGACACTACCGCTACATATATACAATAATTATCTTTTACAAATATAATCTCCTAACATACGGACGCTGCGGTCCACATAGTATTCTCCGTGATTCAGCGATCACGTGGTCAAGAAAGAATGCCGCCAATTCCTCTTGAATTGCTCATGAAAGCGATCACAGTGCTAGGAGTTCATCCTGCATCCGAAACATCTAATTTTAAGAAGGGGGTCAATACATATATTTATATATATATGAATGAATGAAACTCAACACAAATGATGGTAATAAAATAAAATTGTGAATATTGTTATTTACGCACTTCATATTGTTTGTCGGAGTAGCCCCGCTCACAGTCGTGGTGGGCGGATGGACTATAAATGTAGTATCCACGTAAATCATTCCCTTGTTCCTGCCACAACCACTTTACAAGAAAGCAGAGGTCAATCAAACTGATAATTAGCAAGCATGCTAAATGGTATTGATGAAACTAAGCGCTTGAATTATTAGGAGATCGTGGAATATGCTACTATATAGTACTTACTTTGGTGTCTAAATTGCGGCTTCTTCGGCAAATTCCTGAGCTTTTTGGTGAATTTTCTACAAGCCTTGCCATACAAAGAAAACAATTACTTGATATCATAAATGAACAAAGTTGCTGATATGGTGGATGATGATCGATTTAACTTACTTCTCGAGCATTTCAGTCATGTCCGCATACTCCTTGGGATCTTTTGTTTGGAGTCTAAGACAGTTACTACTCCCTTCACAAGCTTAATCTCTAGGAGAATATAGTGGTAGCTACGCACACATGCATAACTCATCAATATTACATTACTATAACCTGGACTAATAAGGGAAACCGAATATGCCACAAGACAGTAACACTCACTTGAAGTTGTAAGGAAAGAGTATTATATCTTTTGTGTTCATTTATTACCAACGATTGTAGCAAGTTGGCCTCAGTATTTTCTTTATGAAATTCAACCTCAGTTTTATCTATGAGATATGTGTTAATGAACCCAATATCACCCTCTTGTCTTTTCTTCAATTCGCGATCTTCAATCACACATAATATAGTGAGGATAATTATAAATACATGCAATGAAAGAGCTGAGTTATATAGAGAGACTTAATAGACAAGTAGTACTACTTACAGACGATGGCGGTGACCGCGTTGCTTTATCGAGGCCAATTGATTGAAAACTGATAGAACTCCTCAAATGGAATATACAGCAGTTCAATTCCAAGGAGGTCATGCTCCTTTTAACTCTCACATACAAAGTACTCCTCCCCTCGTGACTCTCTCGCAGGTTTTCATGTACCAATCATGCAATCTTTCAGCATCATTGTTGATAGAGAACTTTCATCTTTGACCAGAGGCTTCCCGTGCTCGTATCTTTGTATCTGCACCTCCAAGAAATCATAATGTACATCGTCAAGGCGGGTAATCTGCAGGATTGCCATAACCGGGCACCAATCCTCCCGGATCGGCTGATGTCGCCCAGCGAGCACCTTGAGGGGGGGCACGATTGCTTTGCTTGTTCGCCGAAGAGCTGGGCAACTGTTTCCCAGCTCGTCGTTCTTTCATCCTTTGATCACTCTTTAGTACTTCCCGGACCTCTC